>CM060909.1:93842653-95167653 GCA_030737875.1 Allium sativum | reverse complement strand
GGAGGGGTAGTATGTATGTCAGCTGATTCTTCTTGGATGTTATGCAATGCTTGTCCATTCTTAGCTTATGCTTCGACGTTGGTACAACACTTGTGAGTCGATGCAAGTTTAGTCTTGTCAGTTTGCCATTGGCGTTTATGATAAGGCTATGGGAGAGCGAGTTTGTTGACCTCACTTTCGGTGAGGTCAAATAACTCTATTTTCCTATTGGAGAAAATCGGGGGGGGGGGGGGGGGGTCCATATGGGTCCTTTTGATCTCCTCCAATAGGAGGAGAGAGTCATGGTGACCTCACAAAAAGTGAGGTCAACAAACTCGTATTGAGGCTATGCTACTCTGTTTTGAAGTTCATATTATGATGTGATGTCCTTGGATGTTGTGTTGTACATACCTATTTGGTATGAGGATCTTTGCTTAGAAGTGATATTTGTTGAGTATAACAACATGATTTTTGTTTGATGATAACATATATATATATTATTCGAAATGTGTTTGCAACCTATATTTCATATCACATACACAAGTAAATATTTATTCAATAGAATACTATTACATAGAATTGAATATTCAAACAGTGTTTTTATTCAAATACGTATTTTATTTCAACATTTGAAATAATACACATTTTTGACTCCACTATTTACAAGTCACTGTTAATTACATTCAATTTCATAGATGTTCCTCACTACATTTCACTTGATACATTCAGTTATACATACTCAATTACATATACATTCACTGACACTGATACACTGAGTCTTCTTGTGCTCCAATCCAGTTTAGTCACCTGTATACCTGTCACAGAAACACACACACACACACAATGTCACAGAAACACACTCAATTACATATACATTCACTGACACCGTTCATTCCCTTCGACCTATCCGATCTTTGTTTTTGCACTGAAGCCTCCCCAAGACCCTACAATGCCACGTTCGAAGTATCATATCCATCTGAAGTGATATGATGGACTAGTTTCTTCCATCCTCTAGAGCTTCCCCGTCAAGTTTCGTCGGATTACGATCATCTGAACCCCCGAGATACCCTGATCTTCAAACTTAGGTCCTACTCAAGCAATTCTAAATGAGCAAATCAAAGCATAGCATAGAATTGCAAGCGTTCAAATGGTAATTCATACAATTTATGGCATATACATACATATGAACACATACAATCATGAATCATACAATAACAATCATAGATCTATCATAATTTGAGACTAATCATGTTAAATCCAACAAATTACGTAATAAATGTCAAAATTAGGTTATCACAGGATGTCTGGAACATATAATTAACATATAAGGTATCTATTCAACTTAATTACACATATAATCCATAACAACCATGTGCGAGATGTTTATCACTCAATTAAACCTAGAATTTAACACAATTTGATGATAATCATATCTGAATAGGGAAGAAAATGCTCAATTATGATGTTAGATGATGAGATCCAAACCCCTTTGATGTAGATCTATCTTCTAGATGCTCGGGTTTGAGAGATTAGGTTAAATCGGAGAATCACAAACACCCAACCTAATGTTCGAATACGGAGAAAAGTTCTAATTCGCTCGCTACAATCCGTATTTATAACTATAGATCATTAGCTAAATGAGTTCATTAATCAGCCCATTAGTTATTTAAAAATCTCTTCTATAGAAATGAAAATTTAAAACAGCGATTTCTCCCAAAATGCCAAACCATTTTCTTAATGTGATCATATGGAATTGCCAACCACCATCCTAAACCAATAAAATCAGTAAAAACACCTAATTTAGTCCCTGTCAAAAGTTATAGCTAAAAAAGTAAAACACATGGGTAAACCAACCACTAAAAGTTTCAGTAAAAATCATGGACATATATCACATTCCCATAAACAACATATTAAAATATTAGAATGATATGACTACTAGAGAATTAAATAGATTATTCCACGATCCCCAAATACATATTATATGGATTGTTGCATTCTTCCCTCTTTAGGAATTTCGTCTTGGGAATTCCAAGAAACACGAGCAAACTCAACATCCCGCATGCCTAACATTTATGAGCAACCAACCTATCGTCCAATCTAGCATCCAACAATCCATGCAAAGCAATTCCTATCCTAGCATGCAGAACTCTAATAGTGCAAGACATAATGGCACAAGTAGATATGATATACGGGAATATACCACTCAAAGAGTTCTGGATAGTTCAACTTCATATTCTCTTCCATTTCTCATATGCAATCACCATCATTCTCACTCCATTGTACATTGACTAGTCTAACAATCTTCTTGTTAAGCTATTTCGTATCATTACCTACAACTGGAAGCAGCTTATAAGGTCTAGGATCTTCCGTCTTTATCTCTAAGTTTTCCATCTAATCTGGAGATACTACTTTACTAGAGTCATGCACAACTTCCTTAGTTAAGACATATGAAAAGCATTGTGCACACCCGCCATCTTCTGAAGTAAATCCACTCTATAAGAAAGCTTCCTGATACGCTCTATAATTGGAAATGGCCCAAAAAATCTCGGACTTAACTTCCCTTTTCCTCTAAATTGATCAACACTCCTTAACGGTGAAACTTTTACAGACACCAAATCTATAACTAATAATTCCAAATCATTCCTCTTATTTTCATAACTCTTTTGGCGATCTTGGTCTGCCTTCATTTACTGTCGAATGTTCTTAATCTTATCTGCCGTCTCCCTAATCATTTTTGGTCCAAATATCAACTTCTCTCCATTTTATAACAAACAAGTGGGTGAATTGTATGGTCTACTATACAACACCTCATACGGTGTCATACCAATACTCGATTGATAGCTATTGTTATAGGCAAACTCAACTAGATGAAGATATTCTTCCGATGATCCTTTAAAATCTAATGCACAAGCTCTGAGAAGATGGTTAATCCTCTCGGTATGTCCATCGGTTTAGGAATGATAAGTTGTATTCATATGTAACCCATCACAATGCTTCTTGCAAGCTCTCCCAGAATCCTTGGGCAAAAAAGGATCTCGATCACTTAATATAATCTTAGGTATTCCACAAAATTAAACTATCTATTTAATATACAACCCATTTAACTTAGATGCTGTTCTGGTAGATTTAAAAGAAATAAATCTCGCGCTTTTGGTCAAGCAATCCATAATTACTTATACGTCATCATGTCCTGCCCTAGTTCGTAGCAATCCATCAATGAAATCCGTCGGCACTTGTTCCCATTTCTGTGTAGGAATTTTTAGTGGCTGCAATAATCTACTTGGCTTTTTCTACTCTGCTTTAACTAACTAACTAACAATTTATACACTTCGAGATGAAATTTCCAACATCCCATTTTATACCTTCTCGGTAAACTCTCTTCATATCTCGATACATCTTGTTACCACCAGAATGAATGGTCATTCTAGTGCAATAACATTCTTTTATAACTTCATCTCATAATCCGTCTACATTAACAACAACCAATCTTTCATCCTTACGAAGCCAACCATCTCAATCAACTTCGAAACATCTCATTTTCTCGGCTTCGACTCTCATTTCCAATTTCTTAATGATCTCAACAAGCTTGACATAATGTATCTGGCTTTTTCCAATCCTTTCGATGAGAGTTGGTCTAATAGATAAGCTCATCAACATCTTAGGCTCCAACTCACAGTGAGGTCTAAAATCAAACCCTGCTAAATACTCTAGCCTCTTCCATTCGGTAAAAATAGCCCTAAAACTCGCATTTTTTCTACTTAATGCATCGGCCATTGCGTTACCTTTCCCTGGAGTACAGGAAATACCAAAATCATAAGAAGCTAAAAACTCTAGCCATCGTTGCTGCTGAAAATTCAAATTCTTCTAGGAGAAAAGACACTTAAATGACTCCTGATCCGTTTATAGCTCGAATTTAACTCCCAAGCGATAATTCCTTAACATTTTCAGAGAACACAATATCGCTGCTAACTCTAAGTTATGAGTCAGGTAATTCCTTTCGTGCGGCTTCAGTTGTCGACCCGCGTAAGCAACAATCTTTCCTTTCTGCATTAGACTATTCTCAATCCAGTACCACATGCATCGATATACTCGATCATTTTCTTGTTTTCACCTGGAATGATTAGTGCTGGCGCAGTAGTCAGCCTATCTTTTAAGGTCTCAAAAGCATGTTCACACTTTGCATTCCATGCGAAGGTCTGATTCTTCTTCGTCAAGCCAATCAACGGTGCAACTATCTACAAAAATTCCTTTATAAAACGTCGATAATATTCATTTAAATGAAGGAAACTTCTCATATCGGTCGCATTCTTAGGTCAATTCCAATCCTTAAATGTTGTTACTTTAGCGGAATCCATTGCTATTCCTTGTACAGACACAACATAACCTAAGATTTCCAGGACAATTCTCAGATGCATCTTTTGTTCTTCCTCAGTCCTAGAATAAACCAATATATCATCCATGAGCACAAACACGAACATATTCAGTTGATATTTGAAAATTCGATTTATAAGATCCATAAAATATGTTAGTGTCTTATTCAATCCAAAAGGCATCACTAGCTACTCATATAATCCAGATGGTGATAGTGTTTGAAAAGCAATCTTCACCACACTATCCTTATCACTCTCAGTTGGTAAAATTCCGTCGTTAAATCCATTTGGGAAATCACACTGGCTTTATGAAGCTGATCGAACAAGTTATTAATTCTCGATAATGGATACTTCTTCTTTTTGGTCACTTTATTTAGCTCACGATAATCTTCACAATCTCAAAGATCTATTAACCTTGGTTGCAAACACAATCTGTGCACCCATTCTGACATGCTTCTACGAATGTGTACTTTACTTAGCAGGCCGTTCACTTGCACCTCCAACTCTCGTTGTTCCCTTGCTGCCATTCGCCTAAGAGGCATGACTAGGATCTGACTTTATCCACTAGATCAATTCGAAATTCAAATTTCCTTTGCGGTGGCAATCCTTTGATATCGTCAAATACATCAGAAAACTTTCTAGCAATCGACACACATAACAACACTTCCTATTGAATCTCAAGAGAATATAAAAAGCTAACTAGGACCCAGTCCTCAATTAAGCATTGAATCACAACCGTTTACCCTTCCACATTCTCGATAGTTACTCGAGCTTCTCTCAATCCACTATAACAACATATTTCTTGAGTTAGTCCATCCCCAAGATAATCTCAAATCCAACGTGGTTCAAAACAAAGCAATCACACACAAAAGAGTAATCATGACTCGATAAGACTAGACCACGACAAAATGTACAAAGGCTAGATAATCCCTATACAGGATTTGTGAGGCCCCACTCCGAGACCCACATTAGTAAAGGGAATCAATTAGTAATTATGTCTACTAATGCAGAGAATAGGGATGTTTAAGGGCGACCAACATAGCATACAATAGCTATGAACTAAACATGTCAAATAGTGTCTATTTTTTTTCATTTACCACAAGTGGTTGACACATCTAATCCAAAACTATTACACACTATGATGGCTACAACACATTTCAGAATAATGCTATATACGTGCGGATTATAATAACAATCATAGAACAACATACACAGATCAACAGATGCATATACATATATACTTAAGTCCCACATATCATCATATTAGTACATAATACATGTGAAGTTCAAAAAGGGTACTGAAAGTATATATGCAGTCATCCCATATAAAACAAATATATAGCGGACGAACTACAAAATGATCCATAAGGGTAAACCAAAAGATGCATGTGCCCTACAAAAAGTAACAAGCTGATCCAAAATGAAGAGGAAATCTAGAACTAACCTGCAACTCGGTCTGACCCAAGTGAAATAAACACACGGGTCAGGCAACTTAAACTTATCAGTAGATAAGAGCTCATGACAATAAGGAAATGGAGAAACATACGTTCCGTTGTTTCCAACAGAATTAGTATGAAGTGCATCATGATAATCATGAGTGTGTGTGCCATCATGGTAATCACATAAGAAATTTAATACATGGATGTTGTAAAACATTCAATAATTATGAATAACATCCAACTACTCATCAAAACTTAAAAACTCAGAAAATCTCAAATAAATCATGATATAGTTTAAATCATAAAACCATATGAGTAATGTCACCTTAATATGTTGTAAGGCTATGAAATCACAAATCATGACCAAAATGGTAAATCATCAAAGAATTTGCACGTGCTTTTAAATCATCACTAGTACTATACTATGGTACCATAACTCGTGATGATCGGGATCATAGAAGTCAAAATAATCTAGAAAATCTTGACATTCGTGACGACTACCTAGTCTATAATACAAAGATCCCAATCGGCGACATCAAAGACCCAAGTAATATAAATCATGAAATCGTGATTGGGGAAATAATCTTAAGTCTCGAATTCCCGGAGTACTCGTGGTCCATAGTACTAGTCAAAATCTTGAATGTGCCTCAACATCTCAAATAGGAACGCAAAAGAAAGCGGTACACGTCCCATACCATGTATCTTTTCCTAACGGTTTACAAATCGTCCGTCGATTCCACATTAGGAAAACAAATCATAAATCAAGAAAATCATATCGCCTCATTTCATCGGCAAATACACAATTCTAGACTTATCATGTTTATTCAACGATAAGTATATAACAAACTCTGACTTGTCTCATGTCATTTACAAGTAAAAACAATCCATATAAATCTCAAAATCTTAATAAATCAAATGCTTCGCCTCATCTCATTGGCGAGAGTATTTCAATCGTGATAGTCCGTCATTATATTTATATAATTCGAATCTAAAATCTCGGACTACATTCTCGTATTAGTTGAATGAATTAATATGAGAAAAATACTTTAGATAAATCTCAATATACCATAAAATGGTATACAACAATCTAGGAGGAACAAAATATTCCCAAAAAATCAAATCGATCGAAAAAGTTAGAGATTAACCGATAAAGTGAATACACGAGTCCCATACATCGTGGATTTGCTAAACCGTTTAATTCTCTTTCTTCCACATCCGATAATTCATGAAAATAATTAAAATAAGTAAAATTTACTATAAGACATATATTTTTTCTAAGGAAACTAGGATTTTTGAAACTATTTATAAGGATTTATGAAAGCAATTGAAAGAGCAAATACCATACTTTAAGGGTTTTCAATAATTAATAAAATCTTAGCAAAAATATGATTAATCACTAAAAAGCCTCTAAAAATGTCTAAAAAAAATTATTACAACAAATCATGATTTTAGAAAGTTTACAGAAATTTACTTGGATTTTTAAATCCATGAAACCATCCATTTTCAATTAAATCGGCGTAAACAAATAATTGAAAACAAATTGAATTTAAATTAATCTTAAATCAAATTTCCATCCAAACTTAACTAATATATTGTTGGACATCATAGTCAAGCTTCATCCTCATTCTCCATCAAAAAGAATGCAATTGAAATCATCGAGCTTGGACGCGTGTGTGTGTGTGTGTGTGTGTGTGTGTGTGTGTATTGTTTGTCAATGACAGGTCAACAGTAAAAAAAAATCAGTTTTTCTCCATTTAAACATCAAAATATCTAGACACAATCTGAAGAGAACTTGTTCCTTACTGAGTCTAGTTTACACACAAAAAATTTGAGCCAAATTGGATAAGAAATGTGAAAGTTATGCCTATTTTACTAACAAATACATACTTAGCCTGAATTGTTAAAGACAGAATCGGACTTCTGTCTTCAACCCTATTTAAGGTCATTCAAATTGCAAAATTTCGAGATACAATCTGAAGAGAACTTGTTCCTTATTGTGTCTAGTTTTCACATAAAAAATTTGAGCTAAAACGGATCAAAAACGAGAAAGTTATGTCTATTTTACTAACATGCATTTTCAGCAAAACGGGGTATAAACAAAACCCAAAAAACAATTACGGTTTTTCACCAAAACAAAAGAAATCAATTGATAGCTTGCTGTGAGTTATAAACTTACTTCCACCAACGAATGAAGATGATTTAGAGGCAAAAGATGGAGCTTTTGGTTGCAAGAAGGAGACTTTTAGCAAGATTTAGCAGCTATATCACCTGTAGATGCTGAGAAAGAGACATGCAAGAAAATCTTTCATCAAAACAATAACAACACCAAATAAAACTTTGATTTCTCATGGATTGTAGATGGATTTAGGTTGGGAGATTACCTAAGAATGATCTTAACTTGAATTTACTCTAGAATTAGCGAATTATAGCTTGGATTTTATAGATTATTGGCTAGGAGGCCATTATTGAGTTTTTGGAGGCTTTTTTTTCTTATCGATGAAGGAAGAAGAATACGTTCTTTTTCATTTTCTCAAAAGATTTCTCCAAAAGCCACTTTCTTGGGTTTGGGTTTGGATTGGACCCATTAGCCCAACTCCAACACTTAGCCTAATTAGTTAAAGTTTACTCATATACAAAATGCTTTAATTCATATCTTTTGCATTTCTCATCTGTTTTGCGAAAATAAATATGCGTTGGATTTCTCTAAACGCATAGAATTTTATAAAAACATAAAAAAAATAAGTTATAATTTATTTTACCATTAATTACTCGTAATTAACCAATATATGCATTTTTTGCTAAATAAATTGCAAACTCCCTATTTTGGTTAAATAAAAATATCCAACGCTCATAAATAAATACACAGCAAGTTTTACACTAAATAAACCTTTTTTTATGTCACTTCTAATCATATGCATCAATATTAATTGATTTATTACCTAATAAAATGACAATGTTGGAAATTAAATCCAATATTAAGCATCTTATCAATTTAAATCAATGTAGTAGAAATACTACATTTAAATTCATAAACTAAAGACAATCTTTATTTCATTTATGCTCAGTTATATTTTTATTCTAGTTCCAAAAAAAATAAACACATTAAAATTTCCATATTCAATTAACACTTCAATTATTAGTTTTTAAATTACTAATATTTTCCATATACCCAAATTAATTCCCACTTGTTGCATCTTAACAACATCAATTCACAAATAAGCAATTCACTTATTTGTTTCATTATAGTACCCCAAAATAAACCTCAACATCATGGTTTATTTTAAATAAAAACCATCCTTCACATTTTAATTCTTTAATTAATTCAATCAATCCAATATTAAATCATAATTCTCATTTTAATTTAATATTAGCGGTAGTCTCCAAACCGGGGTTGTTATAGACTTTCCTCCTAAGTAAAATTGCGTCCACGCAATTTCTAAGGGAAAATCCATAATAAGTACAAGAATCCAATCGAAAGAAAAGAAAACAATCACTTGAGATAGATTATCACCTTCGCCACAAGAAGAAAGAAAATCCGGAAATAACGCTCGATAGATTCTTTGGTTTCCCAATTGCAATCGTTGGGATTCTCGGACCATTGAATCTTGACTAGAGGAATGTTCTTGCTTCCAAGGCGTCTCATCTCTGAATCAAGAACGCGAATAGGTCGTTGAATAGTAGTTAAGCTCAGTGATATCTCAAGTGCAAGCTGCTCGGAAGGATTGATAATAGAATCAGAATCGCGAAGACACTTCCGAATCGGAGAGACGTGGAATAAATCATGAATACCGGATAAATGCTAAGGAAGAGACACTCGATAAGCAACCGGACCAATGCGCTCGGTAATGGGGAATGATCATATAAAACGAGGAGCTAACTTCCCTGTAGAAATGAAACGCATTACTCCTTTCATCGGATATATACGAATGAAGACACGATCACCTACATCGAACTCAAGAGGCTTCCTACGATTATCTGCATAGGATTTCTGATGGCTCTGAGCCACTTTCATTCTCTGTCTCATAAGAGAAATCTTTTTTGAAGAATCACGAATCAAATCTGAACCAAGAATCAACCTCTCGCCAGATTCTAACCAACACGATGGAGAACGACACGATCTACCATAAAGTGCCTCAAACGGCGCCATGCCAATGCTGGACTGAAAGATGTTATTATATGAGAATTCTACAAATGGAATGTGATCTTCCCATGATCCACCAAAATCAAGAATACAAGCTCGAAGGAGATCCTCACGAATACAATTCACCCTCTCTATCTGTCCATCGGACTGAGGATTATAAGCTGTTGAAAGGTTAAGCTTTGTACCTAAAGCTTGCTGAAAACTCGACCAAAACTGACTGGTGAATAAAGGACCACGGTCACAAACAATCGAAGATGGAACTCCATGTAACCGCACGATTTCCTTTATATAGAGCTTCGCGAACAGACAACATTCCTATTAGACTTAATAGGAACAAAATGAGCTGACTTTGTAAGGTGATCAACAATAACCTAAATACTAGAATGACCCGACCTCGAACGAGGTAGACCATCAACTAAATCCATCAAAACTTGGTCCCACTTCTATAATGGAACCTTTAGAGGCTGAAGAAGACCAGATGGTCGCTGTTGCTCGGCCTTAACAAGATGACAGGTTGGGCATTTTCTCACATAACTTGCAACATCATGCTTCATTCCCTCCCAATAATAAAGACGACGCATATCCACATACATCTTACTACTACCCGGATGAATGGTATACTTAGAACGATGACAATCATCAAGTATGTCATGCCTAAGTGTTGCGTCAGTAGGCACAACGATACGGTTCTTCAAACGAAGACAACCGTGAGAATCAATCGAATAATCCCACAACTCCTCATCATGGGACTCAGAAGAGCAAGACTGAATGAGGCGCATCGTACAATCATCATGCCTCTAAGCCTATGAAATACGATCCAACAGAGTTGGATGAGAGTATATACTAAACAATAAAACAGGTGAATCAAAAGATGGAGCTTGATCACGAATATCACAAGAAGATAGGGTCATCAGAACATCCCACTCGACTAACATCATAGAAACCACAACCGAATGTTTGCGACTAAGTGCATCAGCAACTCGATTACCCTTACCAGGGGTATATACGATATCAAAATCATATGAGGCGAGAAACTCTAACTATCGTTGTTGCCTCATATTCAAATCCATCTGTGAAAAGAGATACTTAAGGGATTTGTGATCGGTGTAAAGAATGAAGTGCTCTCCTAAAAGATAATAACGCCAAATCTTCAAAGCGAAGACAATGGCAGCAAGCTCAAGGTCGTGAGTAGCATACCGAACCTCATTCGGACGTAATTGTCTTGAAGCATAAGCAACTACCCGATCTTTCTGCATCAGTACTGCGCCAAGACCACTAAGGCTGGCATCGGTGTACACGATAAGATCTTGGTTCCCATGAGGAACCACGAGAACTGGTGCATTAGTGAGAAGCTCTTTCAATCGTTGAATAGAAGCCTCACACTTATCAGACCAAATAAATCGAACGCCTTTTCTCGTTAGGCTAGTCAAAGGAAGCACAATGCGGGAAAAATCCTTGATGAAACGACGATAATATCCAGCAAGACCCGGAAAAGAAAGAATCTCATGAATATTCTCAGACCGCTTCCAATTCTGAATAGCCTAGATCTTTGAAGGGTCGACACAGATGCCATTGGAAGATACGACATGGCCTAAGAACTTCACTTCCTTTTCCCAGAAATGACACTTATAAAATTTTGCTTTGAGTTGATGCTGGCGAAGAGTACTCAAAAAAATTCTAAGATGTCGAACATGATCGGCTTCATATTTCGAATAGACAAGAATATCATCAATAAGTACAAGGACGAACTTATCGAGATATTCCCGGAATACTCGATTCATAAGATTGACGAAATAAGCAGGGGCGTTCGTCAGACCGAATGGTATAACGAGCCACTCATAAGAACCATATCGGGTACGAAAAATAGTGAGAGGAATACTGTCTTCCGCAACTCGAAGCTGAGGGAAACCGGTAGCGAGGTCAAGTTGAGAAAAGACCTTGGCACCACTCAATTGATCGAACATATCATCGATCCTAGGCAAAGGATAACGATTCTTGATGTTTAACTCATTAAGTTTGCGGTAATCGACACAGAGCCTAAGAGTACCATCAGATTTCCTCACGAATACCACTATGGCACCCCACGGTGAAGAACTAGATCGAATGAAGTGATTGGACTCAAGCTCGAGAAGCTGCCTTTTGAGTTCCTCATTCTCTCGAGTAGACATCCTCGTGGGAGGATGACTAATTGGCTGAGCACCAGGAATAAGATCGATGTGGAACTCAATAGAACGCTTAGGAGACAGTCTAGAAACAGGCTTGAATAAATCGGCGAAGTCGCTACAACAGGAATGTGAGATACATTGCCATTCGAATCATGTGAATCGAGAACAAATAAGGAAGCCGTAGAATCACAGTCAGAATCTAGAAGCGATAGAGAAAGCAAATCAGAGGAGTTAGGATGTCGCACATAAAGAACTTGCTCCAAACAAAGAATCCTGGCATCGTATCGAACTAGCCAGTCCATACTCAAAATCATATCGAATCCAAGGAACGGGATAACGTGCAGATTCACATGGAAAGAAAATCCACAAATAACGATCTCAACATCAGCGCAAAACAAGTTATAAGTTGTGGATCCTCCAATAGGATTAGAAATTTGTAGTGAGGTAAGCAAGCAAGAAACATCCATCTGAAAATCATCAACAAGTCCTTTCGATACGAATGAGTGAGAAGCACCCGTATTGAAAAGGACTCTAATGCAAAGATTATGAAATAATATGGAACCTTCTAAAATAGAAGATAAAGTACCTCCAGGCTGAGAAGCATCTCCAGAGACAAAAGCAACATTAAGCTGACTAGAACGAGAACCCTTGCCCTTCTTGGGGAAAGCGACAATAAGCGGTCCCTACTTCTTGCGATAGAGGCAACGACGTGGCTTGGGACACTCTCTCACATGATGGTCAGGGGAGCCATAATTGAAGCAAGCAAACTTCTTCGAAGGTTGTGAAGAATAACCACCATGCTTCTTCTTCTTCTTGTTCGGAAAAGACTTGGATCTGGAGAAGAACTTCTTCTTATTCGGGTTGGCCCGAACACTAGTATCAATATCACTGTCCTCCTCCTTTTCGACCGCTTCAAGCTGAAGGCTGAATCAACTAGCCTCTCAAAGATAACTAGAGTCGAAGCATGAGGGGTTTCTTTAGACATTTCTTAAGTTCTGAAACGAACCTAAGATTCTTCTTATAAGGCGTGGGTATGTGCTCCAGACCATATTTAGATAATCCCTCAAAAGATGCCACATAATCAGAAACAGAAAGCTTTCCTTGCTTGAGCTCAAGGAAGCGACGTGCTAAAATAGCCCTCTCAGAATCTGGAATAAACTTGAGCTCGAACCGCTCACGAAACTGGTCCCACTCAAGTATAGACTCATCAATCTCAGAAATCAGCAAATCATACCAATGGAGGGCACGCTCTTGCAACATACTAGATGCTACAAGAAAACAATGATGGCTAGAAATCTCCATACGGCCGAATATACGCTCACAGGAACTGAGCCAAGCCTCAACATCCAATACAGACTCGGTGCCTTTAAAAGACTTGCCACCGAGATGAGTAAAATCACTGAACATATGTGCGAAGGCAGATCGACGAAGAGAAGTAGGAGTAGCTGTAGTGGGAGGTTGGATGCTCCGCACTAACTCAAGAATTTGCTCGGTAGACATATAAACACCTTCAGGACGAGATCCATTGGATGGTCCCACCGCTGAAGGGCGTCCTCTACCTCGATGAGACAAAGCTGAAAATAAGATTAGTAGGATTATTCACAGGGTAAATAGATATACTAGAAACTCAGTTGCTGGGAAGGAATACTACGGAATATAAAAGACATTCCTAGACATATTCCTTTCTATCTATCCCTAAAGGAATTGAAAAGGGACAAACGGGACACACAAATAAGGGATACTTATTAAAGACAAGGGAAACGATTCGGAATTATGGGATACCACATGTAGGCTTATTATACAATAATGTGTGGTATCTTGTGTGTTGCTCTGTATATATCACATTATTTCTAAAACGACGCTCTAATACCAAGCTGTGAGGCCCCGGCCTGAGACCCACATTAGTAAAGAGAATCAACTAGTAATTCTGTCTACTACCACATTATTTCTAAAAAGACGCTCTGATACCAACCTGCAACTCAGTCTGACCCAAGTGAAATAAACACATGGGTCATGCAACTTAAACTTATCAGTAGATAAGAGCTCATGACAATAAGGAAAAGGGGAAACATACGTTCCATTGTTTCCAACGGAATAAGTATGAAGTGCATCATGATAATCATGTGTGTGTGCCATCATGGTAATCACGTAAGCAATTTAAAACATGGATGTTGTAAAACATTCAAAAATCATGAATAACATTCAACTACTCATCAAAACTTAAAAACTCAAAAAATCTCGAATAAATCATAATATGGTTTAAATCATAATAACCATATGAGTAATGTCGCCTTAATATGTTGTAAGGCTATGAAATCACAAATCATGACCAAAATGTTAAATCATCAAAAGAATTTACATGCGTTTTTAAATCATCACTGGTACTATATTGTGTTACCATAACTCGTGATGATCGGGATCATAGAAGTCAAAATAATCTAGAAAATCTTGACATTCGTGACGACTACATTGTCTATAATACAGAGATCCCAATCGGTGTCATCAAAGACCCGAGTAATATAAATCATGAAATCCTGATTGGGGAAATAATCTTAAGTCTCGAATTCCCCGAGTACTCGTGATCCATAGTACTAGTCAAGATCTTGAATGTGCCTCAACATCTCGGATAGGAACCCAAAATAAAGCGATACATGTCCCATACTGTAACGACTCCGATTTTGGCCAGACCTAATCGATTGCAAAATCAACCAAGACCGTTCAAAACCCGAATACGCTAACTTTGGGCATACAACACATCAGAACAAATAACAGAAGACTTTTATAAACCTTATAATAATGTTACATCAGAGTACAAAATATCAGAGTACATCGAATAAATAATAATACAACGGAAGATTATTTACAATAATTTAATACATTGCAGCGGAAATGAATAAATTTAGCATATCAGATGACTATCAATGCTCTGGACACAGCTTTAAGCTTCGATCCAGAATCCTGCTTAATATATCTGTGAAACAAGCTACTCGACTGCCCGTGTAGAAAAGAGGGCACCCGAGTTTACAAAGTGAAACAAACTACAGGTCAGTCATGGGACTGGTATGAGAAACCTTTACTTAACTTATCTAAGAATAAGGCTAATCACAGGACCGCGCCGCTAACGCGGAACGGGTTTACTCCATTGGATTGCCAGTGCATGAAATAAAGTAAGTCGTTAAACAACGCAATGATTTTTAGAAAAATGAAACCATTATAAGACTCAAGTCCCATCACATAATGCAACGCAAACCGGAGGATAGAGTTTTACCTTATAATGGTCAAAAATGCTTGATACGATAAAACGGATCTGATATTATTTTATATATGTTTCAAAAACAATTTGAATCATAATGTATCAATCATAGACGGCATAACTACCCTATACTATGTCACCATATATAGGTTTACAATCAAAACCGCATGGTGTCGTATTGGAAGTTGGATTTCCATTATGAACCAAGGCAAAAGATAGTCCTTACCGAATTCGAGACTCTAGCCCGTGCCTCAGGATCAGTCGCAACTGCACCTTGGATCTTCAGGGCCGGTCCACAAATATGTTAGTGGATTAATAATGCCTGGACAATACGTTTCCCCGCCCTATGGGGCGTAAAATAGAGTCACTAGGGACTCAAATACCGAGGCGCCTCATTCCATCATCCATATAAGTAAAAATGTCCGGGCATGTAAAACCCTGATACCACTTCTAGCTAAAAAGAAACGTATGTCCTCCCTGCAGTCCTTACTCCTGTTTCTGGTTCATACCGGGGTGTGAGGCTCGCGAAGTAACGCTATACAAAGCTATGCCTAAAATGGGCTATGCTTTGATCATCAACCACAAGGCTCTACTTTTCAACAATAAGCCTTGATCATTTGCATCTTAGCATGCCACATTGTCAATCCATACCATACCATTGATTTCTGCCAATATATAACCTCTAAGCTCGTACGTCTCAAAGAAGGGTGTTATGCAAGAGAATAAATTCTCCGCCACCAACATATATATATAGCAGAGATTAACGAATATAGCATAAAGGAATACAACGTCAGACATACCATCCATTTACAAGGTCGTTCTGGGTCTGAACGAAACCGGAGATGTTGTATATAACGTAGTTGTATATAACAATTATATGATTTTTGTTTGATGATAACAAACAAGTATATATTATCTTAAATGTGTTTGTCGCTGTACTGTTTTATATTCACATCAAACAAGAATATAATATTTATATTTAAGTGAAATACTACTGTACAGACATTCAAATATTAACACAGTATTTTATTTAAATATAATATTTTATTTCATGCATTCAAACAGTACAACTCTTGTAACTCCACTATTTATACATTCACAGAATATTTGCACTTGTATAAACAGAATAAAATAGACAAGTTCGTTTGACAACAATAAAATGATATTTTATTTCAATCAAACTTGTTTATTACAATACTCAGTACAATTCACATATTCATACACTGCTCCTCACTATAACATTCACAAACTCTGACATATTTTTTAGTCTTTTGTCTTCATCTTCTGTCTTCAAGCTTTAGTCTTCACAGCACTTCACTATCAGTCCAGTCATCTTCTTACTTGTCACATAAAACAGAAACACACAGTATACTGCAATAGAAATAATACTGAATATATGCAAATATAAATTTTATTTTTTATTTGCCTCAGATTTCTGGTGTGTTTCTCATCATTTTTTTCTGACTTGATCTGATTTGATCAGCCTCGACATAATCACACTAGTTTGCTGATTTTTGATCAGCCTCAACATAGTGTGACTAGTCTGCTGATATACATATAAACACAAATGTCAAAATCAACACAAGACAGGTCAAAGGAGAAATGGAAATCAAATATGCATATAAAATCAGCAAAGAGGCAAAAATATAATTGATGGTGCCAATACAAAAAGAAAGGTAGCCAAGCAAAAGTCAAAGTGAACAGCAAGGTCACAAGAACTTACAAGGAGTACAAATGATCGAGACATGGTTCAGAGAGCAAGTCAAAGCAGGCAACAAATAATGGTGCAACAGTATGACCATGTACAAATACAACAGTGCAACAAAAGTTCATGCAAGATCACATTCAAATCAGTTCAGATAAAACTAGTGGACAAACAATCATGGCAGATCAGCTATAGGGCAGTTTCAACACAACATGATGGTCAGTAAGCAAGCATATACAGAGGCAAGTGAAGTAGCATTCAAGTGACATACATAATCAATACAACATGTATATGGGACAAGCCAAATCCAAGTATGAATGGTCAAATGCCAAACACAGTGGTGAATTTGTTAAAGACATGGCAAATCAGCAGTTTTAAAAATGGTGATGCTACACAGCAATGATCAGGTTTAGATTTTACAAAAATGACCAAACAAATCTGCACATTTTTTTTGGTATTGTATTTTGTCAAGTATACACGCAGAAAAATTTATGGAGCTACATTTGCATGCAAACTGACATGGTAACACAGGTATAAGAAATCCAAATGCAACATGTATAGCTGCTGTACAACTGCTAAATACTTGACACAACAAGTACATCAAAGTGCAACAATAATTAAGTGGTCGAGTGGGACATCAAATATGAACAGCATTAACAATCAAATGATTCATATTCAAGTCAGAAAGTTTTGTGCAGATTCAATCAAGAATTGTCTTTGGTAAGAAATAAAATCTGCGTGAGAACTTGCAGTATTGGTCTGTTTTTATTTGGCAAGTATTAAACTGATTCAAGAAATCAGAAATCAGAAATTAATTTTTGTTTTGGCAAAAATTCTTTTTTGATTTATTTCCAGAATTGCCAAGGGACATAAAAGCCAAATTCATACAAGGGGTTCAAATGCATTTCAGGAATCTCTCCAACATATATGGAATGTGACAATACAAGAAAATCAATTTCATCTGATTTACAGTAGTGTAAAATTGGCGAGAAGATTTTCAGAAAAATCCGAGTTATTTCAAGGCAGTTTTTTTTAATCAAGGAAATTTCCAATATTTGTTTTCAAAGCCAATTTTATTCCAAGCATCTATCATGGAATTTCATGCAAATTCAATCACAACTTTTTATGGAATGAGCTTAATGATTTCAGAATCTATTTCCAGCATTCAACAATCAAAGAAGGGCCAGGAAAATAAATTGAATGACTTCCTAAAATCACAGTGTGCTAAGAACAGGGCTGAAATCAGTTAGAAAAATCAAGGCCACAAATTCAATCAAAATCTTGGAGCAAACATTGTAGAGTGTCAATCAAAGCCGAGGTGATTAGATCAAAAGGGGAAACAGACACATTTTCTCAAGCTGTTTAAATTCAAAAGGAGCAACAGAATAATTCACGCAAAAGAAAATCGTCACAAAAGACCACAAACATGTCAGAATTCATAGCCAATATTCACGCAAGCATTCAAGCCGATTTAGCAAAAGGGGCAACACAAAATCAGGCCAAGACATCAATTGAAATCAGAGCTCAATTAAAGGATTTCTAAATCCTATAAACACAACCATTCATCACTGGCAAGAAGGGATCGAAACCAAGCAAATTAACCGAGCAACCAAAGAATTAAAATCAGAAATCTTACCAAGTTTCGACCATCAGAAAATCCGATATCAGACGTGAAGATATCCATCGAAGAACTGAAGTTCATCAGAGAACCAGAATTCATCTATCTGGAGCTATCGCAATCGAATTGGGGCAAAGACGAGAAACCCTAGAATCGTTTTTTTTAAGCAATTCTCAAATCAAAACACTGAAAGCATCCTTCGATTCAAGGCATCACTGAAACAAAATCATCATCAGATCGATCTGGGTTTGGAGGATTTATCAGAAACCCTAGTTTCTAAACGCCGCCATTTTTGAGTTTTAGAACAAAAGAGGAATCGGGCAGAAGAATGAAGCAAGAAAAGAAAATGGGCCGGCCATGTTTAAATGGATAAGGGGATGACCCTTTTAATTTTAACTCCTAGGGTTTCTATTTAGTTTGTTTTATTTTGGTATTGTTTTTTTTATTTTTTTATTTTGTTTTGTAAATCAAACCGAAACAGTTCTAGAGTCTGTAATCTCTAGGGGGAATCAGTCACGGTGTTGACTGTCAGTTTCAGAGTCTGTAAATCTGAGTTACGAGTTACAGGGTTTGTAATTCGGGAAATCTGATCTAGGGGTTTAGATCAGTCTAGGGTTTTGAGCGTAGGGTTAGAATAGGAGCAGGGGTTTGCGAGTGTACATTGTCCTGTATGCGGGAACTGTTCTATCACCTAGTAGAAACCTTAGAAATGCAGCAGTAGGCAGGGTTTTGCCGAAGCTGGGTATATCTTTGTGTGATTTATTTTCTGCATTTCAGTTTCTGCTATTTTCTGTGATCAGTTTATTATTATATATCTCGTTAAGTTTTTCAATTCTATTTAAAAACTGTGAAAAACCCTATTCACCCCCCCTCTAGGGTTATTCTAGATCCAACAGTGGTATCGGAGCCTGGTAATTTCATTAACTCTAGAGTCATGGGTAACCCTTGCTGTCAGTCCACAGAGAGTCAGTCCAGTTCATCTCCAACTATTTTCACTGGAACAGATTTTTTTAATTGGAAATCCGAAATGGAATTTTATTTAAAATCTGTTGATATTAAATGTTGGGATGTTGTTATCAATGGGTTTGACATGGTAGATAAAGCTTCTAATTCTCGTGCTACACATATTCTGTATTCTCACCTTGATGATAATCAGTACAGTCTGATTTCTCATTGTTTAACTGCGCAGGAAATTTGGACAGCTCTAACTACAAGATATGGAAACGACAGCAACTTCTCAAAACCCTCAGCTGTCAACTCAGATTCAGATCTTTGTTCAACAGATGAATCAGCTGATGAAGACTCAACAGATGATGAGATAAGAAATTTTTCATATGAAGATCTGGTTTATTTTTGTGTTGATTTAACCAAATTTGTTGACAAACTCCAATCGAAAAATAAATCTCTGAAATCTATAAATTCTGAGTTGACCAACAAGATAAATTGTTTGGAATCGAAATTGTCAAATGTCGTGAAATTTGAAAATTCTAATTGTGAAAATTGTTTGAAATTAAAAACTGATCTCGTTCATTTCAATAACAATATTCGAAGGCTTGAAGAAGAAATTTTAATTTTAAAAGATAACGAGATTGAGCTAAAAGATGCAAACAATTGTTTACAAAAGGAATTTATAAATTTCAAGGCTATCAAAAATTCCAAACATGAAATCGCTGAAAATAATAGTCTATTGAAAACGAATTCGATTTTGAATAAGCTTGAAAAAGAGATTGAAAATTTTAAATTCTCTGAGAAACATCAACTTGAGAAACAAGTTCAGTTTGAATCTGAAATTTTAAAATCCAAGACCAAAATCAAACAGCTTGAAATTGAAAATTTGGTTTTAAAACAAAATGACACTGAGAGGAGAAAGATCAGCATTAATCGTTGCTCAAATCTAATGAAAGAAAATTCTGATTTTAAAAATAAAATTCAACGGCTTGAATCAACTCTGAATAAATTTTCAAATGGAGAAAAATCGTTGAATATGTTGTTGAGAAATCAATTTTCGTCTGGAAATAAGAATGGACTTGGATTTGGGAAAATGAATGATTTTGAAAAACAGAATACAAACGGTTTTAAAAATTCTTCAATCAACTTAGAAATGAATCGTCTTGAAAATCTAAACTCTGAAAATTACAAAGGATTTTTGAAACAAAATCGAAGTGGAAATTCGCTTGATAACAAACCATTTAAACCTTCTTGGATCTCAAATGAAAATAAAACGGGTTTTGTTAAATTCAAATCGATTTGGGTTCCTAAGGGTACAAAAGTTAATTCTAATGGTTTGTTGTATAAGCGAGTCTGGGTACCAAAACAAATGAATACAACTGTGAGTGGTTTTACTAATTTTGTTCGACCACTTGATCATCTCAATCATTAGGTACCAAAGGAGGCTGAGGAACAACTGTGCTGAAAAGAGAAACGGATTCAAACTGCTTCATATCACAGAATCATTCACAGTTCCTTAGCCACATCTGTTGAGTTAGAGATTCTGCTTTACATTGGATTCTGGTATGATCTCTAAACTCACCTTTGTATATTCTCTTTGTTTGTTTTTTATTTTTCTGTGTTTATTCCTTCCTCTATCCCCTTCTTTTTTTATTTGACACTGCCATATTCTTCTTTGTCTGTACTTCTTAAACTTCCAGTTGCAGAATTAATGATTTTCTGGAAATTTGTCCTACTTGTATAAAATCATCATGTGTTAATCATTTCCATATCCTGAGTTTGAACTTGTTTATATCTGCAATTGTTTTGAAGTTTATTTTCTGATTGTTGAATTCATAACAGTGTTGATGCATTCATATCATATCTTGAACACTGTTAACTAGAATTCTAAATTTTTGAAGATCTGAATATTTAATGAAATGTCACACATCTTTGTTGTTCTGAGTTTATTCTAATTCATTTTAGAAAAGCTCAAAATATTATACTCATTACAACACTCTGTTATTTATCAGTTGTGATAATTTCATTGATTTTCAGATTGGCTTGTATCAGTGATACATCTTGGAATTCATCTTTATTCATGATCATTATATTGAAATATGTTTGTTTGAAATCATCTGAAATTCTAGATATTTTGAATATCACACACCTCTTATTTTTGAAATTGTCGATCTCGTGTGACTGATTCATTATATCCCAAAACTTTACATTGATTCATGTGATTTCAAATAAATTATCCCGATCATGAATATTTTCAAATTTGATGTAAATGACCTGAAATTTCTCTTGGGCTTGTCGAAAATAGTTTTGAGAAATTCTTGAAAATGTTCTTTTTGAAAATGGTCTTTGAAAATCATTGTTATTTCATGATTATTTGATTTGAATATATGTTTGTTTAAAATCATTTGAAATTATTGATTTATTGGATCTCACACATATCTTGAATCTGAAATATAACCTGGTGTGATTGATTCATTAAATCCTAATGTTTTCACATTTCTTCAAATGATTTAAAATAGAGTATATTTGCAAATCTTGGATCATGAACCACCTTATGTGACCAACATCTTGACAAGTCTGTTGTGATACTGATTTCTCTGTGCTGCTCTGATACTGTTTTTGAAAAATGTTTTGTTTTGGAATCATGCTGCTCTGATTATAAGAAATTGATTTGTAAATATATTTTTTGGACTGCTTGATTTGGTATCAAAGATTTATCGTGTTCTGATAAATGAAATTTGTGTGCTTGAGTTGCTTGCTTTGTAATTAAGTCTTTTCTGTTGACTGAGGTACCATTGTTTGTCACCGGGGTGTCATTAAAATCCTTGAGAAAGTGAGAACATTTGGTTTCAGAAGCGCCTTATATTTGTCTCATCCATCTGTTCTGATCTTTCACTTTAGACACCATGTGGTATCAGTTTAAAAGTGCTGCATATTTTTTTTTTTGCTGTATATATGTATTTTTTTCCCTCTTGTCATGTATAGATCAGCATATTACTCTTGTAATTGATTTTCAATTTTAAAATTATTTATTGATTATTCTTTCAGAAATTGAAATCAATATCCAAATTAAACTGTATTTATAATTCATCAAAATTATAATCAGATTTAGAAATTGTGATGAATTGTGACTGCAGTATATTTCACAACAAGAGGAGAATTTTATTTAGATTTTCATGATGGTTAAATATTTATTATAATATCTTTGAACTGGCAATTATTTCACGGCCATCTTCATTACTTGTCACCCTTCTGCCATCCGTTATGATTTTATATAAATGTGGAGAGTTTAATTTCTTCTTAAAACCATTTTAAATAAACAGTGAAAATATTTGTGATGGAATTGTGGTTATATTATTATTCAGAATTAGTGATAATTGAAAATTTTCAATAATCCCGGTACAGTTAGTCATATTTCATAATAAAATTAATTTAGAAATTTATTTCACAGTCCATTTCTATACCTACCACATTTTCTATCATCCATATATTGGTTTTATACCAAGGAGTGTTTTCTTTTTAAAAGGTGAAATGATAAATATATATAATAAATATATAAGTGTGTCTCTAACCTCATTTAAAAATCCAAGCTCTGGTCATGCATGGTTAAGAGACAACTTATAATTTAAGCTGCGACTGACCTCATTTAAAAATCCAAGCTCTGGTTATGCATGGTCAGTGTGCTCTTAAATAAATAAATAAAAAAATGTGTTAAAAACTGAAATAAAATTGAAATTCTCCTTGGTGTGTAAAAATCAACCTATCAATCCATCTCTCTAATCTGTGAAATGTGTTGAAAATATTATGACGTATTATGATTTGTTGATTAATAGATATTGAGATTTGAGATTATTCGATTTTCTCACTTAAATTGAATTTTTAATTATAATCCAAACCCATCACCGTTTTTGGTGCTTTAATCTTATAAAATTCTTTTGAAAATATTTGGAATTTTTTTTTTCTCCATTTTTATAAAATTCATCGTATATCCGTCATTTTCTACAATGTGAAATATGCCACCTGTTCTTAGAATATTATGATTTTTTTTGTTTGACTGATTTAGATTTACGATGACTGTTCTTCCTCTTAAACTGAAACTATATTTTTAGTCATTTTTCATCTGTATTTTAAAATCTGTATCCTTTTGATGATAACAAAAGGGGGAGAATGGATTAGATTTTGATTTATGAGTAAATATTTTATAAATATTTATAATTTTTTGAAAATTTATTCATACATTTCACTCATGCACAGTTATAGGGGGAGTTTTTTTGTTGTAGGGGGAGCATTTAAATAGGGGGAGTTCAAATATTCACGAACAAACACATTTATTATATTCAAAATCTTTTATTTGTTTGTCATCATCAAAAGGGGGAGATTGTTGTATATAACGTAGTTGTATATAACAATTATATGATTTTTGTTTGATGATAACAAACAAGTATATATTATCTTAAATGTGTTTGTCGCTGTACTGTTTTATATTCACATCAAACAAGAATATAATATTTATATTTAAGTGAAATACTACTGTACAGACATTCAAATATTAACACAGTATTTTATTTAAATATAATATTTTATTTCATGCATTCAAACAGTACAACTCTTGTAACTCCACTATTTATACATTCACAGAATATTTGCACTTGTATAAACAGAATAAAATAGACAAGTTCGTTTGACAACAATAAAATGATATTTTATTTCAATCAAACTTGTTTATTACAATACTCAGTACAATTCACATATTCATACACTGCTCCTCACTATAACATTCACAAACTCTGACATATTTTTTAGTCTTTTGTCTTCATCTTCTGTCTTCAAGCTTTAGTCTTCACAGCACTTCACTATCAGTCCAGTCATCTTCTTACTTGTCACATAAAACAGAAACACACAGTATACTGCAATAGAAATAATACTGAATATATGCAAATATAAATTTTATTTTTTATTTGCCTCAGATTTCTGGTGTGTTTCTCATCATTTTTTTCTGACTTGATCTGATTTGATCAGCCTCGACATAATCACACTAGTTTGCTGATTTTTGATCAGCCTCAACATAGTGTGACTAGTCTGCTGATATACATATAAACACAAATGTCAAAATCAACACAAGACAGGTCAAAGGAGAAATGGAAATCAAATATGCATATAAAATCAGCAAAGAGGCAAAAATATAATTGATGGTGCCAATACAAAAAGAAAGGTAGCCAAGCAAAAGTCAAAGTGAACAGCAAGGTCACAAGAACTTACAAGGAGTACAAATGATCGAGACATGGTTCAGAGAGCAAGTCAAAGCAGGCAACAAATAATGGTGCAACAGTATGACCATGTACAAATACAACAGTGCAACAAAAGTTCATGCAAGATCACATTCAAATCAGTTCAGATAAAACTAGTGGACAAACAATCATGGCAGATCAGCTATAGGGCAGTTTCAACACAACATGATGGTCAGTAAGCAAGCATATACAGAGGCAAGTGAAGTAGCATTCAAGTGACATACATAATCAATACAACATGTATATGGGACAAGCCAAATCCAAGTATGAATGGTCAAATGCCAAACACAGTGGTGAATTTGTTAAAGACATGGCAAATCAGCAGTTTTAAAAATGGTGATGCTACACAGCAATGATCAGGTTTAGATTTTACAAAAATGACCAAACAAATCTGCACATTTTTTTTGGTATTGTATTTTGTCAAGTATACACGCAGAAAAATTTATGGAGCTACATTTGCATGCAAACTGACATGGTAACACAGGTATAAGAAATCCAAATGCAACATGTATAGCTGCTGTACAACTGCTAAATACTTGACACAGCAAGTACATCAAAGTGCAACAATAATTAAGTGGTCGAGTGGGACATCAAATATGAACAGCATTAACAATCAAATGATTCATATTCAAGTCAGAAAGTTTTGTGCAGATTCAATCAAGAATTGTCTTTGGTAAGAAATAAAATCTGCGTGAGAACTTGCAGTATTGGTCTGTTTTTATTTGGCAAGTATTAAACTGATTCAAGAAATCAGAAATCAGAAATTAATTTTTGTTTTGGCAAAAATTCTTTTTTGATTTATTTCCAGAATTGCCAAGGGACATAAAAGCCAAATTCATACAAGGGGTTCAAATGCATTTCAGGAATCTCTCCAACATATATGGAATGTGACAATACAAGAAAATCAATTTCATCTGATTTACAGTAGTGTAAAATTGGCGAGAAGATTTTCAGAAAAATCCGAGTTATTTCAAGGCAGTTTTTTTTAATCAAGGAAATTTCCAATATTTGTTTTCAAAGCCAATTTTATTCCAAGCATCTATCATGGAATTTCATGCAAATTCAATCACAACTTTTTATGGAATGAGCTTAATGATTTCAGAATCTATTTCCAGCATTCAACAATCAAAGAAGGGCCAGGAAAATAAATTGAATGACTTCCTAAAATCACAGTGTGCTAAGAACAGGGCTGAAATCAGTTAGAAAAATCAAGGCCACAAATTCAATCAAAATCTTGGAGCAAACATTGTAGAGTGTCAATCAAAGCCGAGGTGATTAGATCAAAAGGGGAAACAGACACATTTTCTCAAGCTGTTTAAATTCAAAAGGAGCAACAGAATAATTCACGCAAAAGAAAATCGTCACAAAAGACCACAAACATGTCAGAATTCATAGCCAATATTCACGCAAGCATTCAAGCCGATTTAGCAAAAGGGGCAACACAAAATCAGGCCAAGACATCAATTGAAATCAGAGCTCAATTAAAGGATTTCTAAATCCTATAAACACAACCATTCATCACTGGCAAGAAGGGATCGAAACCAAGCAAATTAACCGAGCAACCAAAGAATTAAAATCAGAAATCTTACCAAGTTTCGACCATCAGAAAATCCGATATCAGACGTGAAGATATCCATCGAAGAACTGAAGTTCATCAGAGAACCAGAATTCATCTATCTGGAGCTATCGCAATCGAATTGGGGCAAAGACGAGAAACCCTAGAATCGTTTTTTTTAAGCAATTCTCAAATCAAAACACTGAAAGCATCCTTCGATTCAAGGCATCACTGAAACAAAATCATCATCAGATCGATCTGGGTTTGGAGGATTTATCAGAAACCCTAGTTTCTAAACGCCGCCATTTTTGAGTTTTAGAACAAAAGAGGAATCGGGCAGAAGAATGAAGCAAGAAAAGAAAATGGGCCGGCCGTGTTTAAATGGATAAGGGGATGACCCTTTTAATTTTAACTCCTAGGGTTTCTATTTAGTTTGTTTTATTTTGGTATTGTTTTTTTTATTTTTTTATTTTGTTTTGTAAATCAAACCGAAACAGTTCTAGAGTCTGTAATCTCTAGGGGGAATCAGTCACGGTGTTGACTGTCAGTTTCAGAGTCTGTAAATCTGAGTTACGAGTTACAGGGTTTGTAATTCGGGAAATCTGATCTAGGGGTTTAGATCAGTCTAGGGTTTTGAGCGTAGGGTTAGAATAGGAGCAGGGGTTTGCGAGTGTACATTGTCCTGTATGCGGGAACTGTTCTATCACCTAGTAGAAACCTTAGAAATGCAGTAGTAGGCAGGGTTTTGCCGAAGCTGGGTATATCTTTGTGTGATTTATTTTCTGCATTTCAGTTTCTGCTATTTTCTGTGATCAGTTTATTATTATATATCTCGTTAAGTTTTTCAATTCTATTTAAAAACTGTGAAAAACCCTATTCACCCCCCCTCTAGGGTTATTCTAGATCCAACAGGAGACACCTTATTCCTCGTCCTATATGTCCAATATAGGAGAGAGGCTCTCGCATATCCATCGATCTCCAAGTACATCTGGATGATCACCACTTATTACCATGTCTTGGGATGCCTCCAAATCAAGATATCAGTAATCATCCAAACGATGTGAAGACCTCCGGTCTTCGACCACCGTCTTCATCTTCCACTTTTAATCGTCGTAGTAATTACTCAGAATGGGTTATTTTATAATCAATGATAAAGTGCTATAGAAACACATCATACGCCTCATTTCAATTCAGAATATTCTTTTAAATAAATATTCACATTATTAGGGAAAGGTTCCCCTTAATTTTATCAAGGATAAATTCTTTTAAATTTATTCTTTAAATCTTCTTTTCAAAAATTCATTAAAAATCCAATTTGGTTTTAATATCAAAAATCATTACTTTATGATTATTCAACTTTAAGGAATTAATCTTGTCTTTGAATGGGTTAAAGAACCAATGTCATTTAAAACACAGTTCACGATAAACCCAAAATCATCTTCCATTAAATATGGAATTTCACAGAAATTAAATCAATATATATAATCGATATAAATTTCCGTATCAGACCAATAATGTAAATGGAATAACGGCAAAGCCTTTTAAATTCCATATATATTAACGGTCTTCTTTTACAGAAGCTCATCTCGATTATTATCAAATCGAATTCAATTCAATTCCAATTTAATATATTAAATTGGAAAACTTTACTTTGGAGAATTTCCAATTAAATCTTAATAAAATATTCATAATTTCCAAATTATATTTTCACTGTTAATTGAGTTAAAGAACAAATGTCGTTTAAAAACACAGTTCATAATAAACCCAATTTACATTTCATTTTATTCCAATTATTAAATATAATTGAAAAACTCTAAAATCTTAATTAAAAGATTTTTTTTCTTTTCATACGGGGTTCAAAAACAATGTTATTTAAAACACCATTCACGACAAACCAAAATCCAATTTATTTTATTAAATTCCAATTAAATATGAGTTAAATGGAAACTTCATCAAATCATAATTTAAAGGTTCATTCTAGTTAATAGCTAGTTCATATCGATACAAATATATTTTTATCTTTACAAAATTGGAACTTTTCATCTACATTCTTTTTAAATCATTTATTATGATTTTACATAATTTTTCCATATTTTTAATAATTTTTTTAAGGCTTTTACAGTTGATTTCCATAAACGGTCATCGAACTGCACTTACAGCGACCTTTTCTGAAATTGATTTGGACATAATTCCAAATCCAACCGTTAGATTTCAAAACTTTTATATTCATTGGAAAGCTCTCTTCGATACGAAACCAACGGTTCTAGTTTTAGGAGAATCCGACGGTTGGATCTCTCGTTACATCAATTTGAAGTTAATGGTCGAAATTCGCGAACGGTCGCTGTGCAGCGCGTTCTATTCAGGCCATTAAATAAATACATATAATATATATCGTCGACTTCTATTTAAATGTATTCATAAAATATTTATAAATCCGTTTAAAATGATTTTAACTTCATTTTCAATTTTAAATAAAATTTGAATATTCTATATCTTTATCATTTTTAAATAATAATATTTTCAAAATATTAGATTTTAAATCACTTCTTTTTTTTATATTCATTATAACATGAATAAAATCGATCGATAAACCCGTTCGGGTTAAAAATGGCATTTGCTACTTAATTCGGCTTTACATTTTTCTTCTTCACTGAATATTATTTAAAATATTTATTATTTTAAAATATTCTTTATTTTAAAATATTCTTTATTTTTAATATTCTTTATATAAAGATATTCTGAATCAGAACACGACTCAATCAATTACCATATAATTTCAATTATATGGATTTCATACATCGCATGCATATAACAATAATGATAAATATTCATTAAACAATCCATTCATATCCAGAGTGAAATTTATAATTGTGTGAGCATTAAAATAAATAAATAACACTCATCACAGACTGTCAATCCATCGATTGATATACAACTAAATATTGGGACCAGTGTATGCCAATTATCATCCCAACACCCGTGTGGGGTTTTCAAACAACAACAATTTATATAAATAAATCATTGGTTAATAAATTTAACCAATTCTAATTCAATTTGAATTATTATCCATTTAACGAATTTTCATTTGTTTAAATTTTAAATAAATATTTATAATTTAATTTCACTACCATAATAACATTACAATGATAATGTTTTAATCCAACACAAATCATATTTTAACTTATGATAAATTTTCTAATAAAATGACATTTATAATTAAATGACATTTCTATTTAAATGACCTATTTATTTACAAAATATGTTTAAATCTGAATGACAAATTTATTTGATAAATATGTTCTAATCTAAATGACATATTTATTTGACAAATATGTTCTAATCTAAATGACATATTTATTTGACAAATATATGTTCTAATCTACATGACATATAAAAATGTAAATTTTAATATGTATACAAAACTAATGTATACATGACATACAAAAATGTAAATTTTATCCTTGCCGATCATAAACGACATTTTAAATAAACATAATTGAACTTCATTTTCTGACAATTCTAAATGAACATAAATGACATTTCCAAAATGAACATAAATGATACTTATATTTTTGACAATTTTAATACAATAAAATTGACATTTTTATTTTATCAAACATGATCCTAAATAAATGACAGGTTTATTTTACAAAACATAATCCCAATATAATGACATGTTTATTAAACACAACAAATACTAACAAAATGACATGTTTTATTTTAACATATACTAATAGAATGACATGTTTTATTTAACAAACCATATGCTAATAAAATGACATGTCTTATTTAACAAACAATATGCTAATAAAATGACATGTTTTATTTTACACATCAAATAATAACAAAATAACATGTTTTGTTTTAACATAACATATACTAATAAAATGATGTTTTTATTCTAATGTAACATTTGCTTACAAAATAATGTTTTTATTCGAATGTAACATTCTATAACAAAAATGATATTTTTGTCAAACTTAACGTTCTATAATAAAAATGATATTTCTATTTAACTTAACTTTCTATGACAAAAATGATATTTTCTAATAACATGGCATTACTAATAAATGACATTCTCCTAATAACATGGCATTACTAAAAAATGACATTTTTCTAATAACAGGACATTACTAATAAATGACATTCTTCTAATAACATAACATTTCTAAAATAAATGATGTTTTTATATTAGCATACATTTCTAAACAAATGATGCTTTTGTTCTAATAATAATGATATTATTATACTAATATGACATGTTTAACAATAATGATATTATTGTTCTAATAAAACCTTTCTAATAAAAATGACGTGTTTAATCTAAGTAAACACATTTAACTAAAATAACATTTTTAATCTAAATAAACATTTCTATCTAAAATGATCTTTTTATTCTATTGTACATTTTCTAACAAAATGTTCTTTTTATTCTAATGTACATTTCCTAACAAAATGTTCATTTTATTCTAATGTACATTTTCTAACAAAATGTTCTTTTTATTCTAATGTACATTTTCTAACAAATGTTCTTTTTATTTCTAATGCAACATTTTATTCCTACGTAATATTATTTTTCTATGCAACATTTTATTACAGAAATGTTGTTTTATTCTAAATGCAGCATTTAAAAAAATTGTTATTTTATTTCTATGTAACTTTTTATAACAAAAATGCTATTTTGCTTCTAATGCAACTTTTATAACAAAAATGGTATTTTTATTCTAATGTAACTTTTATAACAAAAATGGTATTTTTATTTTAATGTAACATTTTATCACAAAAATGTTATTTTTCTTTACATGACATATTTCTAGCATAAATAGCATTTTTTTTAGTTCTAACATAAATGACTTTTTAATTCTAACATGTTAATGACATATTTAATTCTAATGTAATATTTCTAACCAAAGCGACATTTTAATCCTAATGTAATCTTTCTAACAAAAGTGATATTTTAAATCTAAATAACATGAACTACCAAAAATGATGCTTTAATGTTAACACAACATGAACTAACAAAAATGATGTCTTAATGTTAACATAACACGATCTAACAAAAATGATGTTTTAATGTTAACATAACACGATCTGACAAAAATGATGTTTTAATGTTAGCACAACACCATCTAACAAAAATGATGTTTTAAATTTCAACATGTTAAAGATTATATTTCTAACATACAACAATATAAGTCAGCGAATCATCACAACCACAATCAATATAAATAGAAATATATATTTCTATATATATGTATATATATTTTAATTTTAAAATTTTAAATCGAGAAATCTCACCATGATTTTTTTGAATTTTCAACGTGCTATATTTCATCTCTGGTTTGTTCCATCGTCTAGATCTCATTTTTGCGATTCTAACGCATCTAATTTCATCAATTTCTGAAGTCGTATGAATGAGATATCAATTTTTATACATTGGATACAATATTTATTTAAATTACATAATTAATTAGATTTAATTACATGATTAAGTCGTTAAACCTTCTTCCTCCATTGTATACACTTCTGGAATCCGAGAACCCAAACATCGACTTCATCTTCCACCTGCGCGCGCCACCACAGCACCCTGACCACCGATCCAACGCCGCCATGCCATAGGGCATCGCGCCCTCGACCATCGCCAGCCACCATAGACCGTTCGACTCCCCCTCCTTTTCCAAAAGTTGATGCAAACATCGCGACTTGCTGGACGATTTCTGGCCGACTAAGAGTATTATATCCGATCAAAACCGCATAGAATCCAAGGGCTTACTTTACTCTTCCATTTTCGTTTTATATCCATACTCTAATTCGAGTTATTGTGGGAGGATTTAACGATTTCATTTTGAACGATGGTGGGCGTCGAAACCTTGAGTGGCGGCTCTGAAATGAAAATTTGGGTTTAGTATAAAGGTATATTTATAATATAATATTATTTAATCCATTAATTCACAAAAAAGCCCGTTAATTATTAGTAGCTCCAAATCTGACCCAAAGAATGTTGCCCCTAGCCAAATACCCCTATTCCGGACCCAATGGACTAGGTCCCGTCAGCCCGTTTGATCGTCTTAGCCCACTTTTCTTTATTTTAAAATATAAATCATTTAATTATTTAATTTGATCGTACATTTTAATCTACCGGGGCCACATACTGACTCTAAAAATTCCAGAAAAAATATTTCTATTTATTTTTTGACAATACGGTCCTAACAAAACTAATTTCGTCAAATTTGGAGACCGTTTGAAAAATCACTATTTTTTGGTCGATCCAATTTGACTAAAATTGACAAAATACGTTTTCTTTTGCCATGCTCACATATTAATTCCAAAAATTATGAAAATTGGAATCTAGCAATAATTTGATATTTCGGATCCAACGAAAATTGTTTCATCGAAAACGGAGGTCATTTGCAAAATGGCTATTTTTAAGGGTCATATATTATAATATATATATATATATATATATATATTCTACAGCGACTTTTCTGAATTTTAAACTGAGCATAATTTTTGATTCCCGCTATGAAATTTCAATTTTTCAGATTCGTTGGAAAGATATTTTTAAATAGATTCTAATATTTTTGGTTTCATTGAAATTCGCTTTATTTTGAATCCTGTACATTCAATCAAAGTTCAAATTCAAAATTTCAAACTACTGCGCTATTTCCAACTCCTTTTAAAATCAAAATAAATATATTTGTTCTAACTTCGATTTAAATAAATTTTTAGTCGTAATTATTTAAAATAAATCATTTTAAATATTCAAAATCCATTAAAATTTCTAAAATAAAAACTTTAAATTGGTTCCAAAATTCCGGGTTGTTACACATACTATGTATCTTTTCCTAATGGTTTACTAATCGTCCGTCGATTCCACATTAGGAAAAAAAATCACAAATCAAGAAAATCATATCGCCTCATTTCATCGGCGAATGCACAATTCTAGACTTATCGTGTTTATTCAACGATAAATATATAACAAACTCTAACTTATCTCATATCATCGACAAGTAAAAACAATCCATATAAATCTCAAAATCTTAATAAACTAAATGCTTCTCCTTATTTCATTGGCGAGAGTATTTCAACCGTGATAGTCCATCATCATATATATATATAATTCGAATCTAAAATCTCAGACTACATTCTCGTATTTGTTGAATGAACTAATATGAGAAAAATACTCTTGATAAATCTCAATATACCATAAAATGGTATACAACAATCTAGAAGGAACAAAATATTCCCAAAAAATCAAATCGATCGAAAAAGTTAGAGATTAACCGATAAAGCGAATACACGAGTCCCATACCTCGTGGATTTACTAAACCGTTTATTTCTCTTTCTTCCACATTCGATAATTCATGAAAATAATTAAAATAAGTAAAATTTACTATAAAATATAATTTTTTTTGAGGAAATTAGGATTTTTGAAAATATTTATAAGGATTTATGAAAGCAATTGAGAGAGAAAATACCATACTTTAAGGGTTTTCAATAATTAATAAAATCTTAGGTAAAATATGATTAATCATTAAAAGCCACTAACAATGTCTAAAAACATTTATTACAAATAATCATGATTTTAGAAAGTTTACAGAAATTTACTTGGATTTTTAAATCCACGAAATCATCCATTTTCAATTAAATCGACATAAACCAATAATTGAAAACAAATTGAATTTAAATTAATCTTAAATCAAATTTCCATCTAAACTTGACTATGGACATCATGATCAAGCTTCATCCTCAATCTCCATAAAAAAGAATGCAATTGAAATCATCGAACTTGGACAAATATATATATATATATATATATATATATATATATATATATATATGAGGAGCGTTCAATGGCACCCCAAATAGTGAGCACCTCATTTGCCTATATAAACCAAGCATTTATATTAGAGTAAGTGAGCGGGAGGTGAGAGAATGAGTGGAGGGAGAGAGAAACGGGATATGTGGTGGAAATCAGAGGGCATTTAGGCATGTTGCACTGTTTGAGGTGCCATTGAACGCTCGCTTATATATTTAGGCATGTTTCAAGTGTTGGATCTAGATTAACCCTAGGGGAGGGGTGAATAGGGTTTATTGCAAATTATCGCAGAGTTCAAATATTACAGGATATTAAAACATTCCCAGATCACAGAATATAGCAGAAATAGAAATGCAGAAAAGTAAATGACACAAGATATACCCAGCTTCGGCAAAATCCTGCCTACTGCTGCATTCCTAAGGTTTCTACTAGATGATAGAACAGATCCCGCATACAAGACCATGTACACTCGTGAACCCCTCGCTCCTATTCTAACTCTAAGCTCAAAACCCTAGACTGATCTAATCCCCTAGATCAGATTCCCCCTGATTACGACCCCGTAACTAGTAACCCTAGTTTTTACAGACTCTAGTAAACTGCCAGTTAACACCCTAACTGGTTCTCCCCTAGATTTTTACAGACTGTAGAACTGTTCGACGATTTTTAAAAACAAAAGGAAAAATACAACACTAAATTAAAACTAAAAAGATTAAACAATAAAAACCCTAGTTAAAAACAAAATTGGCTTACCCCAATTGAAAAAGGTCGGCCCCTTTTTAATTTCCTTTAACCCAATCTATTTTCCTCTTTGCTCTGGGAAAAAGAATAGCGGCAGAGCGATTGTGAAAACTAGGGTTTTCTGATTTCCTCTCCAAATCGCAATGCTTTAATTGTGGAAACTCAAATCTCTGATGCTTGTGTCTGTTTGGCTTCAATTTCTGGTGGCTTGAATCATCGATCGATTGGGATTTTGTTTGGCGATCGGAACCCTAAAAAATGTGAGTAATTTTCTCTTGAATTCTTCGAATTGTTTGTGTTGGATTTTTCGATTGATAAGCCTATGATGGTATGGTGCTAAATAGGATTATAACATCCAATAACCGCTCTCTGATTTCGTATACTTGGCTTGGTATGATTTGGTCTGATTCATGCGGTTTCCCTTTTTGAAATGGCCTTGATAAATTTGGCTTTAATGAATATCGGAATTCAGGGAATAAGTAATTGCCTCGATTGAAAAAATATGAACTTGTGAATGAATCTTCCCTTGTTTTACTTTGTATTTTTTGGATGAAAAAAAATATTGCCTTGATTAAGCTTGCTTTCCTCATTGCGTGTGTCATGGTTTGAATTTCTTGAAAGAATAAATCTTTTTGCCATTTTTTTGTTCGAGATAATTACGAAAATGATTTTATAATATATTTGGAAAGAGATTTCAATGGTTTTTATCCAAAATTTGCCTCATGTAATTTTTTCAGAAAGATTGAGATTTCTTGCCATTTGACTTAAACAGATCTTGACCAATTTGTGGAAACATTCTGAGAATACTCTTGCCATATATTAGTGAGTTCAAATCAGGATATTTGTTTGCCAAAAATGTATTTTTTGGAGATATTGAAATTGTACACTTATTTCGTGCCAAAAATAACTTTCCAAAAAAAACTTTCCTGTTTGTGCTTATGTCCTGAACCTATTATGCTGTATGCCTTGCTTCACTTCATTTGTATGTGCATATGCTGAATCATCATGTTCTTGACTCTTTGTATGCACATGAACCTGCCTATCTCATTTTATATGTGCTTGAGACCAAATGAACTATACTGTCTCACATTTGTACCATGCACATTCTGTACTCATAAACACTTGAACCACATAGCGTTTTCACTTGAGGTTGTGACTGGTCATATTGATGTAAATGTTGCTCCATGTATTTCCTTGACTTGCATGTAGATGTTGGCATGACCATTCATGATTATTTGCACCATATTCACATGCTTGCCATGCTGAGATGAATAACACCATTTATGCATGAAACAGATTTTTGCACTTGCCATATATGCTCCATCTAGTTATGTTTTGTTGTGCAAACTGCCTACCCCTGTTTTTGCTGTCCACTTCTTTTCCCTCTATTTGTGCTCGGCTATGCATGTTTCCTTAACCTGTTGTATATAACGTTGTTGTATACACAATTATATGATTTTTGTTTGATGATAACAACCAAATAAACATTATTATAAATGTGTTTGAAATCGTACTGTTAAATATATACATCACTGACTGAAATATAGTATTTATATTTAAATGGAATACGGCAATACATACATTGATATATTCATACTGTATTCTATTTAAATTGAATATTCTATTTCAATAACACAACAGTACAAATCTTATAAACTCCAAACACTCACAGAATATTTGTACTAATAAATAACAGAATGAAATAGACGGGTTTGTTTGACAACAATAAGATATTATTTTATTTCAATCAAACTTGTGTATTACAAATTACAGTACAACTCCATTCCAGTACACAGCTTCCCACTATAACACTCACACTCGTATATATATAAATATTTTGATTTCATACATTTCAATATACAATTTTATGTACACTCATTTACATATTGACACACTGGCTTCTTCAGTCTTCTGTCTTCACAGCTTACAAGTCAGTCTTCACTTCACAGTCAGTCCAGTCTTCATACCTGTCATATATAGAAACAAACACACAGTACACTGCAACAGGAATAGAACAGAAATAATTTACAAAATTTATGCAAATATAAATTTTATTTTTAAAATTTTATTTGCCTAAGTTTTCTGGTGTGTTTTCTCATCATTTTTCATGACTTGATCTGATTCATCTGTGTCTAGGCAGACAGTTTGTATATGAACAGGGACAGAAAAAATCTTTCTAACGACTGCAAATACACACGTGTATAAATACACGTGTGCATTGCCTCGCCAATCAGTGTATACGGCTGTGGAGCAGTCACATGGACCAAGCTCGACACAGTGCACAACTCAACACATTTCAAGACAAGTGAAGTCAAACAAGTTTTTCAAAGCAGCCCAGGTGTCGAGCCAAGAAATTCAAAATTAAAAATCAAAGCAGCAAATACAAGTGGTCAAGCACAATGCAAAATACAAATGCTCAAGCTCATGGAACAGAAAAAATGTGGTCGAGCTCATATCAAGCAAGTCATAAATGAAGGTGCAGCAAAACTCAAGTGACATGTGCAAATGTCAAGTACAAGTTCATAAGCAAGTCGAGTATGTGGTGTAAAAGTGTCAACAGCAAACTCAGAAACACCATGGATGTGCAACAATAATATGGCATGATCAAGTGAGTTAAACATGGACAAAGTGCATGGCAGTAGCAAATTTCTTTTAAGTGCAACAAGATCAAGAACTACAGTGGATGGCAGATGCAAGAGTGGTGAAAATGCAAGTGAGCATAGGAGCATGGATGCGTACAGGTCCAAGTTTCAAGTGTACAAGTGCATGGATGTATACATGGCAGTACATGATGAGTATAGACAAGTGTGCATACAGCATTACATCATAGCAACTTTGTGTATACAATGGAACAATGGAGCAAAATAAACAAGCATGTTCAGTGATACAGCATAGTTCATATATACATGTAGCTGTGCAAACATAGGCAACAGGTACACAAATGGGTCGAGGACAAAATCATTTTACTACAGCATGCATTCATGAAACAAGGTCAAGGCAGGAAGGGTCGAGACTAAAATTCACAACAGTATGGAACACACACACATATTGCAAATCAAGTATGGTAATCACAAATGGACAGTTTGTCTTTTTAAAATGGAGCAAAGAAATCATTATAATATTTCCAGAAATGACTCACGAATTCAATCATTCATTTTTCAGCAAGATGTTTTCTAAGGGACAAATCTTTAAGTGGGATTGAAAACATGTATCAATCATGTTTTGGACAGATTTATGTTTAGCATTAATTCTTGGCAAACTCTGGAATACAAACACAAATCAGTGCAAACATTTTTTCGCAAGAGAAATCTGTTTTGGGGTAAAACAAAACTGTTTTGACATGATATCATTTTTAGGAAGAATTCATTTGTGCCAAGAATTTTATTATACGCTGAAATCAGAAGGAAAGATCAATGGCATGCTCAAAAAATAAGTTTCCTGTTTATGGAAAAACAGTCTATTTGATTCCAGAAATCACAGAGGTAATCAAAGTCGTTTCAATTCATTTTGGGCAACAGTTCAAAGCCAAGTCAATTCAGTTCAATTCAGGCAATAAACATCACGCAAGAAAAATGAGGACAGATTGATTGTTTACAAAGTATTTCCAGAATTCATGCAAATCATAGTGCATAGAAATGGAAAGAAATGTTTCGAATTACTGAGATTGGCAAAAATCCATGGCAAATTCACATAACAAAATAAGGGAATAAATCAAGTCTGTTTTCAATACTTATATGGCAAGAAATCAAACTCGAGCAAGTTTTGGGCAAAAGAATTCAAAGCAATTTCTATTTCCAGAAGTCCAGATTCATCTCAGCATTCACGGTTTTAAATAAGGCAACAAATCCAAATTCATTTCAATGCCGAGATGATTAAATCAAAAAGAGGAAACAGCAAATTATCGGGTCAAGCCAGTATACACGAAGTCAAAGTTATTTTTAGGGTTTCGATTACCCTATATATATTACACACAAAGATTCATCATAGGTAGGGCATCGAAAAATCCAACATAATCAGCTCAAAAATTCAAGGAGCAAAAATCAATTCAGAAATCACTCACATTTTTCGATCGCAAGTATTCCAGGCCAAATCAAATCGAAGAAAGGGAGCAACAGAGCATTCGAGCTTCAGAGATTTATCCATACATCAAGGATTGAATTCGATTTGGGATATAGGAGAGAAACCCTAGGTTTCGATTTCAAGCCGCCGCCATTTTCAATCTCCAGAGCAAAACAAAATAGATCGGGCCAATAAAATGAAATAAGGGTGCAACACAATTGTAAAATGACCAGCCATGTTTTAAGAGGGATGACCCCTTATTTCTATTTCTTTTTGTCTAGGGTTTTAAAGTTGTTTATTTTTGCATTTCTTTTAATTTTCTTTGTAAAAATCATCTGAACAGTTTTCTAGTGTGTATATAAACTAGAGTGAATCAGTCAGGGTATTGACTGTCAGTTTCAGAGTCTGTAAAATCTGGGTTACGGATTACAGGGTTGTAATTCGGGAAATCTGATCGAGGTGATATCGGTCAGTCTACGGTTTTGAGCGTAGGATTAGAATAGGAGCAGGGTTTGCAAGTGTACATGGTCTTGTATGCGGGATCTGTTCTATTACCTAGTAGAAACCTCAGAAATGCAGCAGTAGGCAGGGTTTTGCCGAAGCTGGGTATATCTGTGTGTGATTTACTTTCTGCATTTCTGTTTCTGTTATATTCTGTAATCTGTTTATTATATATATCTCATTAGATTTTAAATTCAGTTAAAAACTCTGAAAAACCCTATTCACCCCCCTCTAGGGTTATTCTAGATCCAACAAGTGGTATCAGAGCAGGGTTTTCTGTTAACTCTAGAGTAATGGTGATTCCTAGTTGTCAACCTATAGAGAGTCAGTCCAGTTCATCTCCAACTATTTTCACTAGAACAGATTTTTTTAACTGGAAATCCAAAATGGAATTTTATTTAAAATCTGTTAATATTAATTGTTGGGATGTTATTATCAATGGGTTTGATAGTGTAGATATTAATTTCAATGCCCGTGCTATGAAAATTATATTTGACTATCTTAGCACTGAACAGTTTAATCTTATCTGTCATTGTTCATCTGCACAGGAAGTTTGGAGAACTCTCAACAAGTTGTATGGAAAATCTGACAACAACTCAAAACCCCAGAATGTCAACTCTGATTCAGATCTATGCTTAACAAGTCATGTAGATGAAACTTCAGATGAATCAGATGATGGAGAATCAACAAATGCTGAAACAGAAAATCTCTCATATGAAGATTTGGTTTACATGTGTCTTGACTTAACGAAATCTGTTGATAAACTCCAATTGAAAAATAAGTCTCTGAAATCTAAGAATTTTGAGTTGACCAGCAAAATTGATAATTTGGAATCACAACTAGAATATGTTAAAAATTATTCAAATTCAGTTTGCAAAAATTGTTTGAAATTGAAAACCAATCTTGTTCATTTCAATAAAAATATTCAAAAGTTTGAAAATGAAATTCTGATCCTAAATGAGAACAAGACTGAGTTATCAAATTTGAATAACCTTCTGCAAAAAGAATTTGAAAATTTTAAAAGAGATGTAAATTCCAAATTTGAAATTGCTGAAAAGGAGAACTTGTTGAAATCAAATTTGATTTTAGAAGAACTTGAAAATGAAATTGAAAAATCCAAGAAATTTGAGTCTGAAAAGAAAAAACGATTTGAACTTGGAATTTCTGAATCCCAAGCCAAAATTAAATTGCTTGAAAATGAGAATTTGGTTTTGAAACAGTTCAATGCTGAACAGAAGATCGCTATAAATAATTCCTTAAATTTATTAAAAGAAAATAGCGATCTAAAATCCAAAATTCAACGATTAGAATCAACTTTGGATAAATTTTCTAATGGGGAAAAATCGTTGAATATGCTATTACAGAACCAAGTTTCTATTGGAAATAAATCTGGTCTTGGCTTTGGGAATATCAATCGTTTTTATAGGATGAATTCAAATGATTATAAAGATGCTTCAAATTATCTTGGAAAAGATTGTTTTGAATTTTTAAACTCTGGCAATTCAAAAAAATTTTTGAAACATAAACAAAATAAGAATTTGTTTTATAACAAACCATTCTATCATTCTTGGACCTCAAAAAGAAGTAAAGTGAATTCGTCTAATTTCAAACAGATCTGGGTCCCTAAAGGTACTTTGGTAAATTCTGATGGATTGTTATATAAACAAATTTGGGTACTTAAAGCTATGAACAAAACTGTGAGTGGTTTTACAAATTTTGTTAGACCACTCGATTCTCTTAACTATTAGGTACCAGAGGTGGCTGAGGAACTGCTAAGCAAAAGAGATTTGAGTTCAAGCTGCTCAATGCTTATGTAACCATTCACAGATCCTTAAGCCAAGACTGTTGAGGTAGAGATTCTGATTTACACTGGTTTCTGGTATGATCTCTAAACTCACCTCTGTAAATATTTTCTGTTTTCTTTTGTTTTTTTCTTCTTCTTCTCCCTTCTATCTCTTTCTTCTGTCTATTCTGGTTTGATATATCACTGCCATATTTTTTTGTGCTTCTTGAATTGCAGTATTCATGATATTCTGGAATTTTGTTTTGCGTGTATAGAACTCTGATGTTTTTAATTATTTCCAGATCTTGTACTTAATCTTGTAAATATCTGCAATTAATTTTGAAGTATATTTTTATTTTCTAAATTCATAACTGTGTTGATGTATTCGTGCCATATCTTGAACACTGTTAATTTGAATTCTAAATTTTTGAAGATCTGAATAATTAATGAAATTTCACACTCTTATGCTGTTTTGAGTTTCTTTCAATTAATTTTGGAAACGCTTAAAATATTATACTCATTACAGTACACTCTGTTATTTATCAGTTGTGATAATTTCTTTAATTTTTCAGATTGGCTTAGACATTTTTTTAATCTGTCTTACATCTTGAATTTCACCGTTATTCATGATCATCTGGTTTAGATTTTTTTTGTTTGTTTGGGATCATTTGAAATTTTTGATATTTTGAATCTCACACACCTCTCAAATCAGAAGTTATTAATTATGTGTGATTGATTCATTGTATCTCATGATTTACATTTGTTCAAATGATTTCGAATAAACCATTATTTTTGGATCATGAATTATTATTCAGTCTTGATGTAAATGATTTGAAATCTCTCTTGTGATTGTCAAAAATATTTGTGAAAACTCTTTTGAAAATATGGTCATAAGTATCATTGTTATTGTATGATTATTTGATTTGAATTTATATTTGTTTAAAATCATTTGAAATTATTTATTTATTGAATCTCACACATAATTTTGAATCTGAAATATAACCTGGTGTGATTGATTCGTTAAATACTAATACTTTCACTTTTCTTCAAATGATTTAAAAGAAAGTATATTTTTAATCTGGGATCATGGAATTTTTTTGTGACCATCATCTTGACTTGCTTGCTTGGAAAATGTCTTTGTACTGCTCTGATACTGTTTTCAAATAACTGCCTGCTTTAATCTGACTGCTGCTCTGATACTGTTTCAAATAATTGCTTGTTCTTGTCTGCAGGTTTGAAAAATGTGCAAATTTGTTAATTCTGTCTGTTTTGGGCTTTGTGATTAAAATTTGTTAATAGAGACACCAAGTGGTATCAGAAGTGCTTATATTTGTTTCACCCATCTGTACTGAGATTCAAATTTTCACCTTGTATAGATCCACAAATTTTTTTTTTGCCTTATACAAATAAATGTGCTAAATTTGTCTGGCTAAGTTTGTGTTTAAATTTCTTTGGTCTGAGATGTCCATGATAGTCCATCAGGGTGTAATTAAATTCCTCGATAAAGGAGACTACAATTGGTATCAGCTTTTGCATCCATCTGTTTTTGAATTTTCACCTTGTATAGACACCATACACATTTTTCCCCCTTGTATAAATCTGTATAAATTCTTCTTGTAATTGATTTTCAATTTTAAAATTATTTATTTTTTATTCATTCAGAAATTGAAATCAATATCCAATTTGTGCTGTGTTTATAATTCATCAAAATTATTATCAGTTTTTGAAATTGTGATGAATTGTGACTGCAGTACATTTCACAACAAGAGGAGATTTTATTTGGATTTTCATGATGGTTGAATATTTATTATAATATCTTTGAACTGGCAATTATTTCACGACCATCTCCTTTATCTATCACCCATCTGCCATCCATCATGATTTTATATTAATGTGGAGAGTTAATTTTTTTTAAAAGGAAAAATCATCTTGTTTTAAAACAGTGAAAATTATTTGTGATAGAAATGGGACTATATTATTATTCAGAATTAGTGAGAATTGAAAATTTTCAATAGTCCCTGTACAGTCGAGCTTATTTCATAATATAATTAATTTAGAAATTTATTTCACAGTCCATTTCTGTGCCTACCACATTTCTATCATCCATATTGGTTTCATATACCGAAGAGTTTTTTTTCTTTTATAAAGCTGAAAATGATAAAAATATAATTAATATATAAGAGTGTCTCTAACCTCATTTAAAAATCCAAGCTCTGGTTATGCATGGTTATGAGACGTCTTATAATTTAAGCTGCGACTGATCCCATTTAAAAATCCAAGCTCTAGTTATGCGTGGTCAGTATGCTCTTAAATAAAAAGGAAATAAAATGCTAAAAATAGAAATAAATTTTGAAATTCTCCTCTGAGTATAAAAGCCAGCCCATGAATCCATCTTCTATTCTGTGAAATATGTTGAAATTTTATGACGTATTATGATTTGTTGATTGATAGGTATTGGGATTTGAGATTATTCGATTTTCTCACTTAAGTTGAATTATTGATTATAGTCCAAATCCATCATTGTTTTTGGGCTTTATTTTTATAAAAATCCTTTGAAAATAATTGGAAATGAATTGTTTTTAAAACTCTCTCCATTTTATATAAAATTCATCGTATATCCGTCATTTTCTACAATATGAAATATGCCACCTGTTCTTAGAATATTATGATTTTTGTTTGACCGATTGAAATTTATGATGACAGTTCTTTCTCTTAAGCTGATATTGTATTTGTTAGTCATTTTTCATCTATAATTTAAACTCTGTATCCTTTTGATGATAACAAAAGGGGGAGAATGGGTTGAGATTTTGATTTATGAGTGAATATTTTATAAATATTTTTTTTGAAAATTTATGATTATTCATATCATTCATTTCACTCATGCACAGTTATAGGGGGAGTTGTCTGTTGTAGGGGGAGCTGATAAATAGGGGGAGACAGTTATAGGGGGAGTTGTCTTTGTAGGGGGAGCTGATAAATAGGGGAAGTTCAATTTTCACTGTCAAACACATTTATTGTATACAAAATCTTTTATTTGTTTGTCATCATCAAAAGGGGGATATTGTTGTATATAACGTTGTTGTATACACAATTATATGATTTTTGTTTGATGATAACAACCAAATAAATATTATTATAAATGTGTTTGAAATCGTACTGTTAAATATATACATTACTGACTGAAATATAGTATTTATATTTAAATGGAATACGGCAATACAGACATTGATATATTCATACTGTATTCTATTTAAATTGAATATTCTATTTCAATAACACAACAGTACAAATCTTATAAACTCCACTATTTAAACACTCACAGAATATTTGTACTAATAAATTACAGAATGAAATAGACGAGTTTGTTTGACAACAATAAGATATTATTTTATTTCAATCAAACTTGTGTATTACAAATTACAGTACAACTCCATTCCAGTACACAGCTTCCCACTATAACACTCACACTCGTATATATATAAATATTTTGATTTCATACATTTCAATATACAATTTTATATACACTCATTTACATATTGACACACTGGCATCTTCAGTGTTCTGTCTTCACAGCTTACAAGTCAGTCTTCACTTCACAGTCAGTCCAGTCTTCATACCTGTCATATATAGAAACAAACACACAGTACACTGCAACAGGAATAGAACAGAAATAATTTACAAAATTTATGCAAATATAAATTTTATTTTTAAAATTTTATTTGCCTAAGTTTTCTGGTGTGTTTTCTCATCATTTTTCATGACTTGATCTGATTCATCTGTGTCTAGGCAGACAGTTTGTATATGAACAGGGATAGAAAAAATCTTTCTGACGGCTGCAAATACACACGTGTATAAATACACGTGTGCACTGCCTCGCCAATCCGTGTATTCAGCTGTGGAGCAGTCACATGGACCAAGCTCGACACAGTGCACAACTCAACACATTTCAAGACAAGTGAAGTCAAACAAGTTTTTCAAAGCAGCCCAGGTGTCGAGCCAAGAAATTCAAAAATAAAAATCAAAGCAGCAAATACAAGTGGTCGAGCACAATGCAAAATACAAATGCTCAAGCTTATGGAACAGAAAAAATGTGGTCGAGCTCATATCAAGCAAGTCATAAATGAAGGTGCAGCAAAACTCAAGTGACATGTGCAAATGTCAAGTACAAGTTCATAAGCAAGTCGAGTATGTGGTGTAAAAGTGTCAACAGCAAACTCAGAAACACCATGGATGTGCAGCAATAATATGGCATGATCAAGTGAGTTAAACATGGACAAAGTGCATGGCAGCAGCAATTTTCTTTTAAGTGCAACAAGATCAAGAACTACAGTGGGTGGCAGATGCAAGAGTGGTGAAAATGCAAGTGAGCATAGGAGAATGGATGCGTACAGGTCCAAGTTTCAAGTGTACAAGTGCATGAATGTATACATGGCAGTACATGATGAGTATATACAAGTGTGCATACAACATTACATCATAGCAACTTTGTGTATACAATGGAACAATGGAGCAAAATAAACAAGCATGGTCATTGATGCAACATAGTTCATATATACATGTAGCTGTGCAAACATAGGCAACAGGTACATAAATGGGTCGAGGACAAAATCATTTTACTACAGCATGCATTCATGAAACAAGGTCAAGGAAGGAAGGGTCGAGACTGAAATTCACAACAGTATGGAACACACACACATATTGCAAATCAAGTATGGTAATCACAAACGGACAGTTTGTCTTTATAAAATGGAGCAAAGAAATCATTATAATATTTCCAGAAATGACTCACGAATTCAATCATTCATTTTTCAGCAAGATGTTTTCTAAGGGACAAATCTTTAAGTGGGATTGAAAACATGTATCAATCATGTTTTGGACAGATTTATGTTTAGCATTAATTCTTGGCAAACTCTGGAATACAAACACAAATCAGTGCAAACATTTTTTGGTAAGAGAAATCTGTTTTGGGGTAAAACAAAACTGTTTTGACATGATATCATTTTTGGGAAGAATTCATTTGTGCAAAGCATTTTATTATACGTTGAAATCAGAAGGAAAGATCAATGGCATGCTCAAAAAATAAGTTTCCTGTTTATGGAAAAACAGTCTATTTGATTCCAGAAATCACAGAGGTAATCAAAGCCGTTTCAATTCATTATGGGCAACAGTTCAAAGCCAATTCAATTCAGTTCAATTCAGGCAATAAACATCACGCAAGAAAAATGAGGACAGATTGAATTTGTTTACAAAGTGTTTCCAGAATTCATGCAAATCATAGTGCATAGCAATGGAAAGAAATGTTTCGAATTACTGAGATTGGCAAAAATCCATGGCAAATTCACAGAACAAAATAAGGGAATAAATCAAGTCTGTTTTCAATACTTATATGGCAAGAAATCAAACTCGAGCAAGTTTTGGGCAAAAGAATTCAAAGCAATTTCTATTTCCAGAAGTCCAGATTCATCTCAGCATTCACGGTTTTAAACAAGGCAACAAATCCAAATTCATTTCAATGCCGAGATGATTAAATCAAAAAGAGGAAACAACAAATTATCGGGTCAAGCCAGTATACACGAAATCAGAGTTATTTTTAGGGTTTCGATTACCCTATATATATTACACACACAAATTCATCATAGGTAGGGCATCGAAAAATCCAACATAATCAGCTCAAAAATTCAAGGAGCAAAAATCAATTTAGAAATCACTCACATTTTTCGATCGCAAGTATTCCAGGCCAAATCAAATCGAAGAAAGGGAGCAACAGAGCATTAGAGCTTCAGAGATTTATCCATACATCAAGGATTGAATTCGATTTGGGATATAGGAGAGAAACCCTAGGTTTTGATTTCAAGCCGCCGCCATTTTCAATCTCCAGAGCAAAAGAAAATAGATCGGGCCAATAAAATGAAATAAGGGTGCAACACAATTGTAAAATGACCAGCCATGTTTTAAGAGGGATGACCCCTTATTTCTATTTCTTTTTGTCTAGGGTTTTAAAGTTGTTTATTTTTGTATTTCTTTTAATTTGCTTTGTAAAAATCATCTGAACATTTTTCTAGTGTCTGTATAAACTAGAGTGAATCAGTCAGGGTCTTGACTGTTAGTTTTAGAGTTTGTAAAATCTGGGTTACGGATTATAGGGTTGTAATTCGGGAAATCTGATCGAGGGGATATCGGTCAGTCTACGGTTTTGAGCGTAGGGTTAGAATAGGAGCAGGGTTTGCAAGTGTACATGGTCTTGTATGCGGGATCTGTTATATTACCTAGTAGAAACCTTAGAAATGCAGCAGTAGGCAGGGTTTTGCCGAAGCTGGGTATATCTGTGTGTGATTTACTTTCTGCATTTTTGTTTCTGTTATATTCTGTAATCTGTTTATTATATATATCTCATTAGATTTTTAATTCAGTTAAAAACTCTGAAAAACCCTATTCACCCCCCCTCTAGGGTTATTCTAGATCCAACATAACCATATTGTTATGAACTTGAAATAGAATATTGCATGTCACCATTATCACTTGTTCACTACCATTCTTGTATGCACTGCCATAATCATATATGCTGGTCCATTGTGATATTGCCTCGACCACTTTGGTTTTTGACACTTGTAATTTTTATTACCGTGTATACATGAACCATTGTGTAAGCTACCATTCACATTCATGTTGAACTGTATTTGTGTCTTTGACCCATGATTTAGCTGATCATTGATCTGCCATGTTAATCACTAGTATTTTGCTCGATTTTCCATGTAAAATTTTGCAAACAATTGAACTGATCTTCTATGTATGTCCTTTCCTTTGGGGTTGATCTGATTTTCACTTTATTTTGCCTGATCTGCCAAGTAAAATCCCTTGTTTTTGAGCTGATCTTGCTATGTATGTGCTTTCCTTTGGTCTAATCTGAAGTGAGCTTGATTTTCCATTTTTCATTCACTTTTGCTTGGCCACTTCATTGCTTTCATGTCATTTATTCCATTGCATGCCTTGCTTTACATGTTGTCTGCATCTATACATATATTTTGTTTTGCATTGAGTTGAGATGGTCCACGTGGCTACTCCTCAGTTGCACATTGATTGGCGAGGCAGTGCACACGTGTATATATATGCATGTGTGTATATGCGGCCATCAGACAAAATTTCCAGTCCCTGTACGATACATATACAAACTGACTAGACACAGATGAATCAGACCAAGTCATGAAAAAAGATGAGAAACACACCAGAAATCTAAGGCAAATAAAATTTTAAAAATAAAATTTATATTAGCACGTATACAGTTTTATTTATATTGCAGTGTATTGTGGGTGTGTTTCATGTGACAGGTAAACAGGTGATGACTGGACTGATAGTGAAGATGTTGTGAAGACAGAAGATAGAAGACAAGAACAGAGTGTCAGTGTGTGTCTGTATATGAGATGTGAATTGTATATATGTATGAGATATATAGACAGAGTGTTATAGTGAGGAGCTGTGTAACAATAGAATTGTACTGATGTTTGTATTAAACAAATTTGTTTGAAACAAAATATTATTTTATTGTGCTCAAATTTGTGTTCAAGCAAATTTGTTTATCGTATTCAGTTTATATACAAGTACAATGTCATGTGAAGAATATATAAATAGTGGAGATATAAATCTATACTGTATGAATGTTGAAATAGAATATTATATTCAAATAGAATACAGTCTGAATATTTAATTCAAGTGCAGTAGTATTCCATTTAAATATAAATATTATATTACTGTCTATGATGTATATATAGAACAGTACAGTTATAAACAAATTTAATAATAAAATATATTTGTCTGTTATCATCAAACAAAAATCATATAATTGTGTATACAACTACGTTATATACAACAATCTCCCCCTTTTGATGATGACAAACAAATATTAAGATTTTGAATACAGTAAATGTGTTTGATAGTGAAGAACTGAACTCCCCCTATTTGAAAGCTCCCCCTACAACAGAAACTCCCCCTATAACTGTGAATGAGTGAAAATAATGAATTTGAATAGAATTTCAAAAGTAAAAATATTTATAAAATATTCACTCATAAATCAAAATCTCAACCTATTCTCCCCCTTTTGTTATCATCAAAAGGATGCAGAAATTTAAAATATAGATGAAGAATGACTAAAAATATAATTTCAGCTTAAGAGGAGGAACAGTCATCATAAATCTCAATCAGTTAAACAAAAATCATAATATTCTGAGAACATGTGGCATATTTCACATTGTAGAGAATGACGAATTTACGATGAATTTTATATAAAATGGAGAGAGTTACAAAAGTACGATTTCCAATTATTTTCAAAAGAATTTTGTAAAAAAAGAGAGCACAAAAACAGTAATGGATTTGGACTATAGTTAATAGTTCAATTTAAGTGAAGCAATCATATAATCTCAAATCCCAGTAGTTATCAATCAACAAGTCATAATATTTCATAAAATTTCAATACATTTCACAGATTAGAATATGGATTGATTGGTTGGTTTTTACACACCAAGGAGAATTTCAAATTAATTTCTATGTATGGCACATTTTTCCTATTCTTTTTTTTATTAAAGAGCACACTGACTACGCATAACCAGAGCTTGGATTTTTAAATGAGGTCAGTCGCAGCTTAAATTATAAGTTGTCTCATAACTATGCATGACCAGAGCTTGGATTTTTAAATGAGGTTAGAGATACACTTATGTATTAATTATATATTTTATCATTTTCAGCTTTAAATAGAAAAATTCCTCAGTATATACAACCAATATGAATGATAGAAATGTGGTAGGTACAGAAATGGACTGTGAAATAAATTTCTAAATTAATTATATTATGAAATATGCTCGACTATACCGGAATCATTAAAAAAATTCAATTATCACTAATTCTGAATAATAACATAGTCCAATTTCTATCACAAATATTATCACTGCTTTTTCTTAAAAAAAAATAACTCTCCACATTAATATAAAAGACATGATAGATGGTAGAATGATGGTAGATAAATAAGATGGTCGTGAAATAATCGCCAATTCAAAGATATTATAATAATTATTCAACCATCATGAAAATCTAAATAAAATCTCCTCTTGATGTGAAATATACTGCAGTCACAATTCATCACAATTTCAAAATCTAATAATAATTTTGATGAATTATAAATTCAGTTCAATCTGGATATTGATTTCAATTTCTGAATGAATAATCAATAAATAATTTTAAAATTGAAAATCAATTATAAGAGGAAATTGAAAGATCTATACAAGACAAGGACATATACAAAAAAAATCAGCACATCTGATACCAATTGGTGTCCTTATTAACAATTTTTAATCACAAAGCCCAACCTGACAAAATTAATAAATTTGGCACATTTATCAGAACTGCAGACAAGATTTAAGCCCTAAGAATTTTTCAGAATATTTACATCAAGTTTGAGTAATAATTCATGATCCAAAAAAAAAAATTATTTGAAATCGCTTGAATCAATATCAAGTTTGAGATATAATGAATTATTCACACAAGATTGATAATCTCAAATTTAAGTGGTGTGTGATATTCAAATTATCTAGAATTTCGAATATTTCAAACAAAACTAATTTCAACCATAATAATCATGAATAAAGATGAATTTCAAGATGTATCACTGATTCAAGATAATTTAAAATATTCAAGCTAATCTGAAAATTTCTGAAATTATCACAACTGATAAATAACAGAGTGCTGTAATGAGTATAAGTTTTCAAGTCTTCCCAAAATGAATTAGAAGAGACTCAAAACAAAAAAGGTGTGTGAAATTCCATAAAACTTTCAGATCTTCAAAAATTTATAATTCGAATCAATAGTGTTCAAGATATGAGAAGAATACATCAACACTATTATGAATTCAGAAATCAGAAAAATAAACTTCAAAACAATTGCAAATATTTACAAGATTAAATTCAAGATATGGAAATAATTAACACATCAAAGTTCTATTCAACTAAAGCGAATTTTCCAGAAAATATGAGTTCTACATTTGGAAGTTAATGAAGCCCAGAAGAAGTTACAATGATATGACAGTCACAAACCATACAGACAAAAAAAACAAAAACAGAAGAGATAGAAGGAGGGAAACATAAAAAATATTTACAAAGATGAGTTTAGAGGTTATACCTGAAATTGACGTGAGTAAATAAATCTCTAACTCAAACAATCTTGGCTAAAGGAACTGTAAATGATATAGAAGTATAGACAGCTTTGCTTCACAATTCTTTTTGCACAGCAGTTCGTCAGCCTCCTCTGGTACCTAACAGTTTAGAGGATTGGGTGGTCTAACAAAATTAGTAACACCACTCAAAATTTTGTTCACGTCTTTCGGTCCCCAAACTTGTTTGTATAACGACCCATTGGAATTTACCTTCGTGCCCTTAGGAACCCAAATCTGTTTGACTTTAGAAGAATTCACTTTATTTCTTTTTAGGGTCCAAAATGGATTAAATAGATTGTTAATAAACAAAATCTTACTTCGTTCATGATTTAAAAATCCTTTGAAATTATCAGAGTTTAAAATTTCAAAACGATTATTTTCAAAGTTGTTTGAAGGATTTTTAAAATCACAAGAATTCACTTTTTCAAAACCACTTGTTTTTCGAAAACCAAGACCTCGTTTATGACCAACTGAAAATTGATTTTGTAACAGCATATTCAACGATTTTTCCCCATTAGAAAATTTATCCAAAGTTGATTCTAATCGTTGAATTTTGGATTTAAGATCAGAATTTTCTTTTATTAGATTCGAACAATGATTAATGCTGATCTTTCTTCTTTTAGTATCATTTTGTTTCAAAAACAAATTTTCGTTTTCAAGAAGTTTGATTTTGGTCTTGGACTCAAAGATTTCAGATTCAAATTTAATTTGTTTTTCAAATTCAAGTTTCTTGAAATTTTCAATCTCTTTTTCAAGCTCCTTTAAAATTAAATCACTTTTCAACAAGCTTTCTTTTTCAGTAATTTCATGTTTGGAATTTTTGATGGCCTTAAAATTATTAAATTCTTTTGCAAAGAATTGTTTGATTCTTTCAGCTCAACCTCGTTATCTTTTAAAATCAGAATTTCCTCTTTAAGCCTTTGAATATTTTTATTGAGATGAACGAAATCAGTTTTCAATTTCAAACAACTTTCATAGTCAGAATTTTTTAATTTCATGACATTTGAAAATTCTGATTCCAAACAGTCAATTTTTTTATTTAACTCGTGATTTTTAGATTTTAAAGATTTGTTTTTACGATGGAGTTTATCAACGATTTTTGTTAAATCAGTATACATATAAACCAACTCTTCATATGAGAAGCTTTTAGTCTCATTGCCTGTTGAGTCTCCATCGTCTGATCTACTTGAATTTTCGTTTGTTTCTTCTCCTGAGCATAGATCAGAATCTGAGTTGACCATTTTGAGTTTTGAGCTGCTGTTGTCAATCTTTCCATACTTCGTATCGAGAAAATTCCATATTTCCTGTGCAGTCAAGCAATGAGAAATGAGGTTATATTGGACATCATCAATATAAGAATACAAAGTGTGAATAGCACGAGAATTAAATCCAATATCGTTCCTATTGACCATATCATAACCATTAATAACAGTATCCCAACATTTAATATCAACAGATTTTAAATATAATTCCATTACTAATTTCCAAATTAAAAAATCTGTACCATTGAAAATAAATGGAATACGACTGGACTGATTCTCAGACGATTGACAACTAGGATCCAGGATTCTAGGGTCAAAGAAAACCAAGCTCTGATACCACTTGTTGGATCTAGATTAACCTTGGAGGGAGGGTGAATAGGGTTTATTGCAAATTATCACAGATTTCAAATATTACGGGATAATAAAACATTCACAGATCATAGAATGTAGCAGAAATAGAAATGCAGAAACGAAAATGACATAAGATATACCCAGCTTTGGCAAAATTCTGCCTACTGCTGCATTCCTAAGGTTTCTACTAGATGATAGAATAGGTCCCGCATACAAGACCATGTACACTCGCAAACCCCTCACTCCTATTCTAACTCTACGCTCAAAACCCTAGACTGGTCTAATCCCCTAGATCAGATTTCCCCTGATTACGACCCCGTAACCAGTAACCCTAGTTTTTACAAACTCTAGTAAACTGCCAGTTAACACCCTAACTGGTTCTCCCCTAGATTTTTACAAACTCTAGAACTGTTCGACGATTTTTAAAAAACAAAAGGAAAAATACAACCCTAAATTAAAACTAAAAAGATTTTACAATAAAAACCCTAGTTAAAAATGAAATTGGCTTAGCCCAATTGAAAAAGGTCGGCCCCTTTTAATTTCCTTTAACCCGATCTACTTTCCTCTTTGCTCTGGGAAAAAGAATGGCGGCAGGGCGATTGTGAAAACTAGGGTTTTCTGATTTCCTCTCCAAATCGCGATGCTTTAATTGATGAAACTCAAATTTCTGATGCTTGTGTCTATTTGGCTTCAATTTCTGGTGGCTTGAATCATCGATCGATTGGGATTTTGTTTGGCGATCGAAACCCTAAAAAATGTGAGTAATTTTCTCTTGAATTCTTTGAATTGTTTGTGTTGGATTTTTCGATCGATAAGCATATGATGATATGGTGTTAAATAGGATTATAACATCCTATAATTGCTCTCTGATTTCGTATACTTGGCTTGGTATGATTTGGTCTGATTCATGCGGTTTCCCTTTTTGAAATGGCCTTGGTAAATTCGGCTTTAATGAATATGGGAATTCAGGGAATAAGTAATTGCCTCGATTGAAAAAACATGAACTTGTGAATGAATCTTCCCTTGTTTTACTTTGTATTTTTGGGATGAAAAAAAAATATTGCCTTGATTAAGCTTGCTTTCCTCATTGCGTGTGTCATGGTTTGAATTTCTTAAAAGAATAAATCTTCCTGCCATTTTTTTTTTGTTCCAGATAATTATGTAAATGATTTCATAATATATTTGGAAAGAGATTTCAATGATTTTTAACCAAAACTTGCCTCATGTAATTTTTTCAGAAAGATTGAGATTTCTTGCCATTTGACTTAAACAAATCCTGGCCAATTTGTGGAAACATTCTGAGAATACTCTTGCCATATATTAGTGAGTTCAAATCAGGATATTTGTTTGCCACAAATGTATTTTCTGGAGATATTGAAATCGTACACTTATTTCATGCCAAAAATAACTTTCCAAAAAAAAACTTTCCTGTTTGTGCTTATGTCCTGAACCAATTATGTTGTATGCCTTACTTCAGTTCATTTGTATGTGCATATGCTGAATCATCATGTTCTTGACTTTGTCTTGTATGCACATGAACCTGCCTATCTCATTTTATATGTGCTTGAGACCAAATGAACTATACTGTCTCACATTTGTACCATGCACATTCTGTACTCATGAACACTTGAACCACATAGCTGTTTTCACTTGAGGTTGTGACCGGTCATATTGATGTAAATGTTGCTCCATGTATTTCCTTGACTTGCATGTAGATGCTGGCTTGACCATTCATGATCATTTGCACCATATTCACATGCTTGCCATGCTGAGATGAATAACACCATTTATGCATGAAACAGATTTTTGCATTTGCCATATATGCTCCATCTAGTTATGTTTTGTTGTGCAAACTGCCTACCCCTGTTTTTGCTGTCCACTTCTTTTCCCTGTATTTGTGCTCGGCTGTGCATGTTTCCTTAACCATATTGTTATGAACTTGAAATAGAATGTTGCATGTCACCATTATCACTTGTTCACGACCATTCTTGTATGCACTACCATAATCATATATGCTGGTCCATTGTGATATTGCCTCGACCACTTTTGTTTTTGACACTTGTAATTTTTATTACCATGTATACATGCACCATTGTGTAAGCTACCATTCACATTCATGCTGAACTGTATTTGTGTCTTTGACCCATGATTTTGCTGATCATTGATCTTCCATGTTAATCACTAGTATTTTGCTTGATTTGCCATGTAAAATTTTGCAAAAAACTGAACTGGTCTTCTATGTATGTCCTTTCCTTTGGGGCTGATATGATTTTCACTTTATTTTGCCTGATATGCCAAGTAAAATCCCTTGTTTTTAAGCTGATCTTGCCATGTTTGTGCTTTCCTTTGGGCTGATATGAAGTGAGCTTGATTTTCCATGTTTCATTCACTTTTGCTTGGCTACTTGATTGCATTTATGTCATTTATCCCATTGCATGCCTTGCTTTACATGTTGGCTGCATCTATACATATATTTTGTTGTGCACTGAGTTGAGATTGTCCACGGGGCTACTCCTCAGTTGCACACTGATTGGCGAGGCAGTGCACACGTGTATATATATGCACATGTGTATATGCAGCCATCAGACAAGATTTCATGTCCCTATACTATACATATACAAACTGACTAGACATAGATGAATCAGATCAAGTCATGAAAAATGATGAGAAACACACCAGAAATCTGAGGCAAATAAAATTTTAAAAATAAAATTTATATTTGCGCGTATACAGTTTTATTTCTATTGCAGTGTACTCTGTGTGTGTTTCATGTGACAGATAAGCAGGTGATGACTGGACCGACAGTGAAGATGCTGTTAAGATAGAAGATAGAAGACAAGAACAGAGTGTCAGTGTGTGTCTGTATATGAGATGTGAATTGTAAATATGTATGAGATATATAGAAAGAGTGTTATAGTGAGGGGCTGTGTAACAACAGAATTGTACTGATGTTTGTATTAAACAAATTTGTTTGAAATAAAATATTATTTTATTGTGCTCAAATTTGTGTTCAAGCAAATTTGTTTATCGTATTCAGTTTATATACAAGTACAATGTCATGTGAAGAATATATAAATAGTGGAGATATAAATTTGTACTGTTTGAATGTTGAAATAGAATATTATATTCAAATAGAATACTGTCTGAATGTTCAATTCAAGTGTAGTAGTATTCCATTTAAATATAAATATTATATTACTGTCTATGATGTACATATAGAACAGTACAGTTATAAACACATTTAATAATAAAATATATTTGTTTGTTATCATCAAACAAAAATCATATAATTGTGTATACAACTGCGTTATATACAACAATCTCCCCCTTTTGATGATGACAAACAAATATTAAGATTTTGAATACAGTAAATGTGTTTGACAGTGAAGAACTGAACTCCCCCTATTTGAAAGCTCCCCCTACAACAGAAACTCCCCCTATAACTGTGAATGAGTGAAAATAATGAATTTGAATAGAATTTCAAAAGTAAAAATATTTATAAAATATTCACTCATAAATCAAAATCTCAACCTATTCTCCCCCTTTTGTTATCATCAAAAGGATGCAGAAATTTAAAATATAGATGAAGAATGACTAAAAATATAATTTCAACTTAAGAGGAGGAACAGTCATCATAAATCTCAATCAGTTAAAAAAAATCATAATATTCTGAGAACATGTGGCATATTTCACATTGTAGAGAATGACGAATTTATGATGAATTTAATATAAAATGGAGAGAGTTACAAAAGTATGATTTCCAATTATTTTCAAAAGAATTTTGTAAAAAAAGAGAGCACAAAAACAGTAATGGATTTGAACTATAGTTAATAATTCATTTTAAGTGAAGCAATCATATAATCTCGAATCCCAGTAGCTATCAATCAACAAGTCATAATATTTCATAAAATTTCAACACATTTCACAGATTAGAATATGGATTGATAGGTTGGTTTATACACACCAAGGAGAATTTCAAATTAATTTCTATCTATAGCACATTTTTCCTATTCTTTTTTTTATTTATTTTAGAGCACACTGACCACGCATAACCAGAGCTTGGATTTTTAAATGAGGTCAGTCGCAGCTTAAATTACAAGTTGTCTCATAACCATGCATGACCAGAGCTTGGATTTTTAAATGAGGTTAGACACACACTTATGTATTAATTATATATTTTATCATTTTCATCTTTAAATAGAAAAACTCCTCAGTATATACAACCAATATGAATGATAGAAATGTGGTAGGTACAGAAATGGACTGTGAAATAAATTTCTAAATTAATTATATTATGAAATATGCTTGACTGTACCGGAATCATTGAAAATTTTCAATTATCACTAATTCTGAATAATAACATAGTCCAATTTCTATCACAAATATTATCACTGTTTTTTTAAAAAAAAATTAACTCTCTACATTAATATAAAAGACTTGATAGATAGCAGAATGATGGTAGATAAAGAAGATGGTCATGAAATAATCGCCAATTCAAAGATATTATAATAATTATTCAACCATCATGAAAATCTAAATAAAATCTCCTCTTGATGTGAAATATACTGCAGTCACGATTCATCACAATTTCAAAATCTAATAATAATTTTGATGAATTATAAATTCAGTTCAATCCAGATATTGATTTCAATTTCTGAATTAATAATCAATAAATAATTTTAAAATTGAAAATCAATTACAAGAGGAAATTGAAAGATCTATACAAGACAAGAACATATACAGAAAAAATCAGCACATCTGATACCAATTGGTGTCCTTATTAACAAATTTTAATCAAAAAGCCCGGCCAGACAAAATTAACAAATTTGGCACATTTATCAGAACTGCAGACAAGAATAAGCTGTTATTTGAAGAACAGTATCAGAGCAACAAACAGATCATAAACAAGCAATTTCCATCATATTTTTCAAATCAATATCAGGGCAGCACAAAGAATCAGTTTCAAACCAGACTTGTCAGGATGATGGTCACAAAAGATCATTCATGATCCAAGATTAAACATACTGTTTATTTGAAGTCATTTGAGGAATATGAAAAACTCAGGATTCAATGAATCGATCACATCAGATTATTAATTTCCAATTCAAGATATGTGTGAGATTCAATAAATCAATAATTTAAAATGATTTTAAACAAGAAAATATTTAAATCAAATAACCATGAAATAATAGAGTGATTTAAGACCATTTTTTCAAAGAATTTTTCACAAAAATTTCTGACAAGCCCTAAGATGATTTAAGTGGTGTGTGATATTCAAAATATCTAGAATTTCAGATGATTTCAAACAAAACTAGTTTCAACCATAATAATCATAAATAAAGATGAATTTCAAGATGTATCACTGATTCAAGATAATTTAAAATATTCAAGCCAATTTGAAAATTTCTGAAATTATCACAACTGATAAATAACAAAGTGCTGTAATGAGTATAAGTTTTCAAGTCTTCCCAAAGTAAATTAGAAGAGACTCAAAACAGCAAAGGTGTGTGAAATTCCACAAAACCTTCAGATCTTCAAAAATTTAGAATTCGAATCAACAGTGTTCAACATATGACAAGAATACATCAACATTGTTATGAATTCAGAAATCGGAAAAATAAACTTCAAAACAATTGCAAATATTTACAAGATTAAACTCAAGATCTGGAAATAATTAACCCATCAAAGTTCTATTCAACTAAAGCGAATTTTCCAGAAAATATGAGTTCTACATTAGGAAGTTAATGAAGCCCAGAAGAAGTTACAATGATATGATAGTGACAAACCAAACAGACAAAGAAAATAAACAGAAGAGATAGATGGAGGGAAAACATAAAAAATATTTACAAAGATGAGTTTAGAGGTTATACCTGAAATTGACGTGAGAAAATAAATCTCTAACTCAAACAATCTTGGCTTAAGGAACTGTAAATGATATAGAAGTATAGACAACTTTGCTTCACACTTCTTTTTGCACAACAGTTCCTCAGCCTCCTCTGGTACCTAACAGTTTCACAAACGATCAATAAATTCCCTCAGTTTCACAAACGATAGGCGACAATCAATGGGATGGGGTACAATCATGTTGGTCCAAATTTCCTTGGATTTTTTGATAATCGATGCTGGAAGAAAAACATATGCTTCCTGTGGTTGGACAAACTTCGAAGTACGAGCAGATGAATAGGACATAAGACGCTCGCCAATATATATATATATATATATATATATATATATATATATATACATAGGTGAGCGTTCAATGTCACCCCAATAATGGAGCACCCCTTTGGCCCCTCTGTTTTCCACCTCTCATTTATATTAATTAAAGTTAGTGGGAGGTGAGAGATTTAGTGGAAGGAGAGAGGGAGGAAATGTGTGGTGGAAAAGTGGTAGGCTAAAGGGGTGCTCCTTTTTTGGGGTGCTATTGAACCTGCCTCTTTTATATATATATATATATATATATATATATATATATATATATATATATATATATATAGGCGAACGTTCAATGGCACCCCAAATAGTGCAGCACCCCTAAATTCCCCCTGATTTCCACAACATATCCCGTTTCTCCTCCCTCTACTCATTCTCTCACCTACCACTCACTTATTCTAATGTAAATGTTTGGTTTATATAGGGGGCAAATGGGGTTCTCACTATTTGGGGTGCCATTGAACGCTCATATATATATATATATATATATATATATATATATATATATATATATATATATATATGAGAGGCTCGTTAATGGCGATAGGAGGAAAAACTTCCCATGCTTGAGCTTCTCTTATTCATTGATTCTTCCTTACATCCGATTTTCTTCCTATAACCTTCAATGAATTTCCTTCATTGATAAGACTTTACCAACCTTCAACGAAACGTCTCTGTTTCGGTGATAATCCAATAGTTTTCCCTATTTTCAGTCAGATTTGAGTAGTTTTTTCCAGATCTAAGTACCACAAATTGATGTTTTCAATCTTTTACTCCATATTTCCTTTAATCAACCTTCATCAAAGTTTATCCTCTTCATTAATAAGCCATTAGAAATCCCTTTATATATATATACACACACACACCATATTTGAAATACCAGATCTAAGCTATACCCTCAACTGATTCGTGTAATCCCTTGCTTCAGATTCACAGCATCACCTAAGTGATTGGCTTCGTAATCCCTTGCTTCAGATTCACCGCAAAGTCCTTAATGAACTTTCGATAATAGCCCGCCAGCCCGAGAAAGCTTCGGACTTCGGTTGCATTTCGCGGAATCCTCCAATCTTGTACCGCGACTACTTTTGCGGGGTCCACGGCTATCCCCTCTTTGGACACCACATGTCCAAGAAACCTTACTTCTTCTCTCCAAAAGTGGCATTTGGAGAATTTTGCTTTCAGCTGATGTGCTCGAAGAGTATCTAACACTTCCTTTAAATGCACAACATGTTCTTCCTCGCTTTTTGAGAAGATTAAGATGTCGTCTACGAAGACCACTACAAATTTATTGAGGAATTCCCGGAATACCCTGCTCATCAAGTCTACAAAATAGGCTGGTGCGTTTGTCAAGCCGAATACTATTGGAGGAGTGAACCATCGGCTTTGGTCGCGAATACTACTGGAGCACCCCATTCAGAAATACTCTGTCTTATGAACCCCTTTTCAAGCAGCTCTTTAATTTGCTTGCTGAGCTCCTTTCTCTCCCTTGGGGCCATGTGCCTAACGGGTAAAGAAACGGGCTTTGCATTATCAACAAGGTATATGTGGAAGTCTATCTCCCGCTTCGGAGGTAAGCTCTTCACCTCTTCAAACACATCTGAGTATTCACGGACTACTCTAACGGGTTGCAAATTCTCAACAGACGCATCAAGTGATTCAAGATAACTAAGCATGACAGAGTTCATGGGATTACAAGAGATTTCGAGAGTGTTACCGAGGCGAGTCATGAGTCTAACCACTCCCTTTTCACAATCAAGAATGGCAACATTACTGGATAGCTAGTCCATGCCTAGAATTAGCCCATAGCCTGTGAAGCCCAAAACGAAAGCATTACATTTAGACCCAACACTTAGAATAGAGATTTCCAAATCCAAACAAACCATTGACAAATAAACTGAGCCCCCAATTGGATTTGAAACAACCAAGGGATCCTCTCCTATATGGGTGTCTAGGTGCTGAGATTCAACTAAAGCAGTAGATATAAAAGAGTGCGATGCGCTAGAATCAAAGGGAGTACGAACAGGACTATCAAACAGATAAACTAAACTCTCAACAGAAATATGACTACCTCGTTCCTGCAGAGGTGCTACGAGAGCATGAACCTGCCCTTCAGAAGAAGCTCAAGTTCTTTGTCCCTGCCCTTGCCTTTTGGGGCAGTCCTTAGCCAAGTGTCATGTTTCCCCACAATGGAAACAAGCGCCCAACTTCCGCTTTTTCTTTCTCCAGTCCCTAGCCAAATGTCCAGGTATGCCATAGTAATGCACTTCAGCTTCTTACGGGATTTATTATCCTTCCCGCCTTTCTTGGGGTCCGCTTTCTTGTTTTGAGATCCCTCTCCTTTCTTATTTTGAGGCTTTTCCTTCTTCACCTCCTTCTTTCCATCTTTGTTCTCTTCTTGCAACAGAGCCATGTCCACCAGCCTTTCATAAGTTGCTCCCATGGGTATATGGGACCTTTCCAGGCCTTGCAGTGGATCATTCAGTCCTTTGGCAAAACGGAGAGCCTTCTTATGTAGAGTGTTGACTAACTCCAGTCCAAATCTGGCAAGCTAATTCAATTTATTGACATATTCTTTGACTGATAGGTTGCCCTGCTTAAGTGATAGGAACTTCTCCATTTGTAGACTTTGCTCAGCTTGTGAGAGGAACTTCATTTCAAATCTCGCCTTGAAGTCCTCCCAAGTCTCTATCGGTTTTTCAGCATTAGTGACCTCCCACCAGAAGGAGGCCTCATCTTTGAGCAACCACACCACCAACTGTAGTTTCTGCCTCTCATCTACTTCAAAGATAATGAATAAGTCTTTAGTTTCTTTGAGCCAGTTTCTGGCTTCTACGAAAGATTCAATACCCTTGAAGTCTTTTCCACCCATGGATCTAAAATCTCTACAGATCTTTGAGAAAGCATTTCCTCTTGGAGGAGGAGGAGCTACATCTGGGGGAGGCGGAGGAACGCCTGCTAGGCCTGCTTCATTGGCCTAGCTTCAAGGTACCTTCTAAACCAACCAGGCACCGGCACACCCTCAGGTAGGTTAAAGTCCCCAGACGTGCTGAAACAAAAGGAAAGATTCAAAACGAAGGATAGAAAGATAATGCATATGGCTTTGGGGATTATACCTTTTTTTAATTTAAAACAACACTTTTCTTGAAAATGCTTCTTTATGACTTCTTTTTGAAAAATAGTTTCAAAATTTTTATCCAATCTGGTAACCTTTAGCTCTGATACCAAGTGTAGCACCCCACCTCCGTTAAGGTCACTCTCAAAGGGAATGCCTTAACTTCGGTGGAGCGTTTTAGGGTACAAGATACTAATAAATTACAAGATAGATAATTAAAGCAGCGGAAAAGAAACCAATCTTCATTCTATAAATACTTGTTCAATACGACATTTAAACAAATAGTTTCAATCTTCCAAATTATTACATCTGTCTTGAAAACATAAAGAAGCAATACTAAAAATAAAATGACATAAATCCCCAATATGTCTTTGACCACAGCCATAGCTCAAAAGGAGAAAGTCCAAGCCTTACATCTACGGTCTTCAAGCTTTGATTTGATCCGGTTAAGCAGAAGTGTTCCCTCCTTGCGGACCGGGGGAGGGGGAACGGAAGAAAAGAGGCGAAAGGAAAATTAGTCAAACATAAGTCTGGTAAGCCCAGTTATTTAATAGCATGTAAACAAGTAAAAGACTGTGACATGAATAAACTGAACTTAGAATGATACTACAAGGATAGGGTAGTCCTAAAACAAGATAAGGTAAGACTTAACTAGATTTGGCTATCGCACCCACTTTTACTTCTCTGCACCCACTAAGAACTTGTTTAACTAGCAATGTATGTTCATGATAAAGTGATCCCATTCATGTATTGATCGGCTCCTACTCGCATTCATGTATTCTCGGTGTCATGCGACCCCACGTGATTATAAAGTACTTGTGTTGGTTCCATTATAGGGTGTATCAAGTCCTATAATTGCAACCCCTGACACGATTCTAGATGCTCAAGTGTACGCTTGGTGCCCAGTGCCTGATTTTTCCAATCCGGAGCCCGTGCACATCCGTACTCCATCAAAACCTACTGATGCACCTAACCACCGCCCTTTTGACCGCTTATATTCAGCCCAGTAATCGTGCCCCACCCTGCCTAGTTCAGGGTACCTTGATACATTCATGCGGGTTACTGCTGAAACGGGTCCCCGTTACTAGGGTTTTTCTAGTCAACATGTTAAATTGGTTAAGTGTTCTTGACTTGACTTAACCTCTATCAATCTTGCCTAGTTATCATGTTGATTTGGCTAAGTGTTTTCTAAATTACTTAACCCCACCAATTTTGTCTTGTTCACATGTTAAGTTGGTTAAGTGTTTTCTTAATTGCTTAACCTCACCACTCCTGTCTTGTTAAGTTGGTTAAGTGTTTCCTTAATTACTTAACCTCACCATTTCTAGCTTGATTGTTCATGAGCTTTAACTAATTAATTAATTAAAGCACCAACCACTCACATTAGACAGGTATTATTGTGGTTACTGGATGTGCCGGTCGGTTCCGGGCAGGTTTACACCACAACTCAATCTAACCTCGGGCTTTTCTGGGCTTGATGCACAAACCTCTCACATTAGACGGGTATTGTTTTGGTTACTGGATGTGCCGGTCGGTTCGGGGCAGGTTTACACCACAACTCAGTCTAATTTTGGGTTAGGCATATTCGTCTTTTCTAGATTTACATTTTTATATATGCAAATTTCTACAAGTATTTCATGTCACATGTTTTAATTCAAGACTAATGGTATATAAATTATACCATTCATGGCCTTAACCAATTACATGGTTTTGGGCCCACCTACATATTTACATGTTTTGATTTAATAATTACCCCCCAACGTTACCCCCGTTTGTTCGTTCACATTAATCACATAAAGACATTAGGCCCGCTAATTGGCCCAATCTATAAACGATAGATAAAGGGGGAACATGCATAACATAGGTTCAATCAACATATATCATGTAATTTCGCATCCACATCAGTTATAGACTAGCATGTGACATAATCATGACATGTCCAATTCCAAGACATGTATAATTATAACATTAACATATAGGTGTAAACTAGATCTAATAAGGTGAACTTGCATAAATTCGCTTCAAAAACTTGCATATAAATATGGGTCTAGTTTAGGATCTAACATGTAACTTGCATATGACACACACACACACACACACACATATATATATATATATATATATATAATTAGATCGTAACTTGGATCTATCATAAATTATATAACTTGCATTAATCACGTGAACCTAAATGGATCTTGACATGGATCCAATCATAAAGTTTGTAACTTGCATATGGACATATAAACATAGGCATGTGGATCTAACATAAAACTTGCATTTTTCATATGAACATACGGATCTAACATAAAACTTGCAACTTGCATATGAACATATGGATCTAGCATAAAACTTTTCATATGAACATATGGATCTAACATAAAACTTGCAACTTACATATGAACATATGGATCTAACATAAAACTTGCAACTTACATATGAACATATGGATCTAACATAAAACTTGCAACTTGCTTATGAACATATACATGTAGATCTTTACATGAAACACATAACTTGCATATGATATTAATAGTTTCAAATAGATCCAATACCAAATCCAATAATCCACAATCATTCCAATTCATGATAAAATCATCACAATAAATCGATATGAATTAACATGGTATACTTCTAATTTCACTTTATATCAAATCACGTCTTATATTTATTTACATCTAAAAGATAACTGCGCTTACAATGAACAAAGGTCTTGATTTCTAGATTCTGAATTCTGGAGTTGAAATGCTCGCCTTTGATGTAGACAATCGTTGTTTTGATTTAGTTTGGTTCGTCTCTATGTTAGCTTCAAGTGGCGGCTACTCTAGGTTGTCTAATGGCAGCATGACGGCTCTAGGTTCAAATTTTTAATATGATTTAGGGGTGAGGTATTATGTTTCTTTTATAGAGATTAGATTCAATAGGAGCCGTCAGATCATTTTAGGATAAATCAAGACCATTAAGACAAGATAGAGTTATCTAGAACAACCAACTCAGCCCCTAATGACTCAGTAGTGAGTCATAATTCGTCTTTTCTAAATTCACATATTTTCTATATATGTCTAATTATATATGTAAATTAATCTTAATTTAATCATGCCATAATTATTCTTTTAATTATGCTCACAATAAATGGTATACCAAATATACCATTTCATGAACCAATCTATGCCAAGAAATTTTCATGTTTTCCCTTGATTCTCGCATTTGTAATTAAGTATTATTTAATTTGTTATCAGAAAATACGGGGTGTTACATTCTACCCTCCTTTAAGGATTTCGTCCCCGAAATCTTCAAGTCGAGAAGAACGTATATCTTACCATCCAATCGTCCATCTACTCAACCATCAAACACAGGCGTCCATTGTTCTTAAAAGACTTCTAATGCTTCATGATCATATGCATATGTGTGTACATGTCCTTACCTAATGCAAAATTAGGCAGTCTACTGATTCAGTCGACCTCCTTAATGCAAATTATGTCAGTGCCATGAGTCCATTATGTATGCAATTTTCCTATCCAAAATTTCTACATGAGTGCATGATCATTCATACAAATGCAACGTCCATATGGTAACACATCAAGTTTCAATCCATATACAAATACATATATGCATATGCAATATGAAAGTGACTGAGCCGATCTAATTCCTAACGTGTGTGTGTATGCATCCACGAGCAACCACTAGCAACCACTTGCAACCACTTGCAACCATCAACCATAACATGTTTCAATTACATGTTTTCATCCAAATGGGTTTCTGCCTAAGGATAAAGGATAGGATCGAGAAGATATACTCAAAAGGATAGGTACAAGCATAAACTTAAGGAAAAAAGAGATCAAGGATGTACCCTAAAAAAGAAAAGGGTAGGTTGTGCGTATTCTGTCCTCAGTTTACCAAATTGTGTCTTCCTCGGCGTTGCTCCATTGAACCTTGACAAGCTTGACTTCACGTGTGCGTCACTTTTTGACTTCTGTACCTAAGATACAAGTTGGAACTCTCCTTATAGTTGCTTTTCATTCAACTTCTACTTCCTCTAACATGCTTGGTTCCACCACTTCCACGGACTCATGTAAGCACTTTCACAGGTGAGAGACATGAAAGACATTATGAATTCCAACCAATCTTTCAGGCAGCTGTACTCTATAAGCCATCTTCCCAATCTTCTCAATGATAGGAAACGACCCTACAAATCTTGGTGCTAACTTTCCTACGGATCCGAAACGAACGACGTTCCTCAAAGGGGATACTTTAAGAAACACCTTGTCTCCAACTTCAAACTCAAGGTCGGTCCTTTTTTTGTCTGCGTAAGACTTCTGTCTATCTTGGGCAGTCTTCATTCTCCTTCGTATTAAGTCTACTTTCTATGAAGTTTCTCTGATCATGTCTGGTCCAAGTATGAGCTTATCTGTAGACTCCCACCAACAAGGTAGTGATCGTCATGGTCTTCCATACAAAGCCTTGAAGGGTTCCATGCCTATGGTGGCTTGGTAACTATTGTTGTAAGTGAACTCCACTAAAGGAAGATGATCCTCCCATGTACCTCCAAAGTCAAGAATGCATGGTCTCAAGAGATCTTCTTGTATTCACCCTTTCCGTCTGACCATCGGTTTGTGGGTGATAGGCCGTGCTTAAGCATAGCTGTGTGCCCACAACCTCTTGCAAACTCCTCCAGAACTCGCTTGTAAAGATAGAGTCTCGATCACTTACTATGCTGGAGGGTATCCCATGGAGTCGAACTATCTCTTTAAGATATATGGATGCTAGAGATGAAGCAGTCCTTCTACTTTTGACAGGTATAAAGTGAGCGCTTTTAGTAAGCCTGTCCACTATTACCCAAATACTGATATTGCCCCTTCTTGACCTAGGCAACCCATCTATAAAGTCCATCGAGATGCTATCCCATTTCCATTGTGGGACCTCTAGAGGATGGAGCAGACCACCAGGCTTCTTCTGCTCTGCCTTGACTTGTTGGCATATTAAACACTTAGAAACAAATTCAGCTACGTCTTTCTTCATGTCATTCCAAAAGAAAACTCTTTTGATGTCTTTATACATTTTGTCTCCGCCTGGGTGTATGGTCAGCTTGGAATGGTGTGCCTCTTCTAGAACCGTCTTTACCAAACCCCTTGCTTGTGGGACACATAGTCTTCCATCTCATCTCAACCAGCCCTTGGCATCAATGAAGTATCTATTGAGGTGACTAGAAGTATCACCCCTAATTAACTTGTCTATCACATCGGCTAGCTGAGGGTCTTCTCTTTGTGCGGCTCCGATTGAGTCTAATAAAGTTGGCCGCACTTTTAACGTTGCTAGCAAGCCAGGTACAAAGTCAGAGGAGGGTCTAAAGTTAAAGCTTGCTATGAACTCCAAGCTTTGCCTTTCCACAAAGAGAGGGCTTAAAGTCAGCTTCTTTCTACTCAAGGCGTCTGCCACTACATTGCCCTTACCAGGGGTATAGGCAATCTCAAATTCATATGAGGCGAGAAATTCCATCCACCTTTGCTGCCTCAAATTAAGATCTTTCTGAGAGAAAAGGTATTTTAATGATTTATGATCAGTAAATAATTCGAACCTTTCTCCTAGCAGATAATGAAGCCATGATTTAAGGGCGAAAACGATGGCAGCTAGTTCTAAATCATGAGTTGGGTAATTCTTCTTATGAACCTTCAACTGCCTTCTTCCATAGCAAACTACTTTGCCTTCTTGCATTAGGACAGCACCCAATCCTGTTCTGCATGCGTCTATATATACTGTAAACATCTTGCTTCCATCAAGCAATGTCAGAACTGGGGCTGTTGTCAGAGCCCTTTTTAAACGTTGAAAAGCAATGTTGCAATCCAAATCCCAAGCAAAAGCCAAGTTCTTCTTTGTCATCCTTATCAGCGGAGCTAAGATCTTCGCAAAGTCCTTAATGAACTTTCGATAATAGCCCGCTAGCCCGAGAAAGCTTCGGACTTCGGTTGCATTTCGCGGAATCTTCCAATCTTGCACCGCGACCACTTTTGCGGGGTCCATGGCTATCCCCTCTTTGGACACCGCATGTCCAAGAAACCTTACTTCTTCTCTCCAAAAGTGGCATTTGGAGAATTTTGCTTTCAGCTGATGTGCTCGAAGAGTATCTAACACTTCCTTTAAATGCACATCATGCTCTTCCTCGCTTTTTGAGAAGATTAAGATGTTGTCTACGAAGACCACTACAAATTTATTGAGGAATTCCCGGAACACCCTGCTCATCAAGTCTACAAAATAGGCAGGTGCGTTTTTCAAGCCGAAAGGCATGACAAGCCACTCGAAGAAACCATCCGGGGTCCTAAATGCGGTCATGTCAATGTTATCCTCAGCCACTCTTAGCTGATGAAACCCAGTAGCCAGATCTAGTTGGGAGAAAACGGATGCACCTACGAGTTGATCAAACAGATCGTCAATTCTGGGGGGGGTGCCTATTCTTCTTAGTCAGCTTGTTCAACTCCCTATAATCTACGCATAGGCGGAGTGAACCGTCAGCTTTGGTCGCGAATACTACTGGAGCACCCCATTCAGAAATACACTGTCTTATGAACCCTTTTTCAAGCAGCTCTTTAATTTGCTTGCTGAGCTCCTTTCTCTCCCTTGGGGCCATGTACCTAACGGGTAAAGAAACGGGCTTTGCATTATCAACAAGGTATATGCGGAAGTCTATCTCCCGCTTCGGAGGTAAGCTCTTCACCTCTTCAAACACATCTGAGTATTCACGGACTACTCTAACGGACTGCAAATTCTCAACAGACGCATCAAGTGATTCAAGATAACTAAGCATGACAGAGTTCATGGGATTACAAGAGATTTCGAGAGTGTTACCGAGGCGAGTCATGAGTCTAACCACTCCCTTTTCACAATCAAGAATGACAACATTACTGGATAGCCAGTCCATGCCTAGAATTAGCCCATAGCCTGTGAAGCCCAAAACAAAAGCATTACATTTAGACCCAACACTTAGAATAGAGATTTCTAAATCCAAACAAACCATTGACAAATAAACTGAGCCCCCAATTGGATTTGAAACAACCAAGGGATCCTCTCCTATATGGGTGTCTAGGTGCTGAGATTCAACTAAAGCAGTAGATATAAAAGAGTGCGATGCGCCAGAATCAAAGAGAGTACGAACAGGATTATCAAACAGATAAACTAAACTCTCAACAGAAATATGACTACCTCGTTCCTGTAGATGTGCTACGAGAGCATGAACCTGCCCTCCAAAAGAAGCTTCAGTTCTCTGTCCCTGCCCTTGCCTTTTGGGGCAGTCCTTAGCCAAGTGTCATGTTTCCCCGCAATGGAAACAAGCGCCCAAATTCCTCTTTTTCTTTCTGCAGTCCCTAGCCAAATGTCCAGGTATGCCACAATAATTGCACTTCGGCTTCTTACGGGATTTATTATCCTTCCCGCCTTTCTTGGGGTCCGCTTTCTTGTTTTGAGATCCCTCTCCTTTCTTATTTTGAGGCTCTTCCTTCTTCACCTCCATCTTGCCATCTTTGTTCTTCTCTTGCAACTGAGCCATGTCCACCAGCCTTTCATAAGTTGCTCCCATGGGTATATGGGACATTGTCAGGCCTTGCAGTGGCTCATTCAGTCCTTTGGCAAAACGGAGAGCTTCTTGTGTGGAGTGTTGACTAACTCCAGTCCAAATCTGGCAAGCTGATTGAATTTATTGACATATTCTTTGACTGATAGGTTGCTCTGCTTAAGTGATAGGAACTTCTCCATTTGCAGACTTTGCTCAGCTTGTGTAAGGAACTTCATTTCAAATCTCGCCTTGAAGTCCTCCCAAGTCTCTATCGGTCTTTCAGCATTAATGACCTCCCACCAGAAGGAGGCCTCATCTTTGAGCAACCACACCACCAACTGCAGTTTCTGCCTCTCATCTACTTCAAAGATAACGAATAAGTCTTCAGTTTCTTTGAGCCAGTTTCTGGCTTCTACGAAATATTCACTACCCTTGAAGTCTTTTCCACCCATGGATCTAAAATCTCTACAGATCTTTGAGAAAGCATTACCTCTCGTAGGAGGAGGAGCAGCTGGGGGAGGCAGAGGAACGCCTGCTGGGCCTGCTTCATTGGCCCTAGCTTCAAGGTACCTTCTAAACCAACCAGGCACCGGCATGCCCTCAAGTAGGTTAAAGTCCCCAGACATGCTGAAACAAAAAGAAAGATTCAAAACGTAGGATAGAAAGATAGTGCATCTGGCTTTGGGGATTATGCCTTTTTTTTATATTTAAAACAACACTTTTCTTGAAAATGCTTCTTTATGACTTCTTGTTGAAAAATAGTTTCAAAATTTTTATTCAATCTATTAACCTTTAGCTCTGATACCAAGTTTAACACCCCACCTCCGTTAAGGTCACTCTCAAAGGGAATGCCTTAACTTCGGTGGAGCGTTTTAAGGTACAAGATGCTAATAAATTACAAGACAGATAATTAAAGCAGCGGAAAAGAAACTAATCTTCATTCCATAAATACTAGTTCAATACAGCATTTCAACAAGTAGTTTCAATCTTCCAAATTAATACATCTGTCTTGAAAACATAAAGAAGCAATACTGAAATAAAATGACATAAATCCCCAACATGTCTTTGACCACAGCAATAGCTCAAAAGGAGAAAGTCCAAGCATTACATCTACGGTCTTCAAGCTTTGATTTGATCCGGTCAAGCAGAAGTGTTCCCTCCCTGCAGACGGGGGGGGGGGGGGGGGGGGAGGGGGGGACGGGGGACGGAAGAAAAGAGGCGAAAGGAAAATGAGTCAGACATAAGTCTGGTAAGACCAGTTATTTAATAGCATGTAAACAAGTAAAAGACTGTGACATGAATAAACTGAACTTAGAATGATACCACAAGGATAGGGTAGTCCTAAAACAAGATAAGGTAAGACTTAACTAGATTTGGCTATCGCACCCACTTTTACTTCTCTGCACCCACTAAGAACTTGTTTAACTAGCAATGTATGTTCATGATAAAGTGATCCCATTCATGTGTTGATCGGCTCCTACTCGCATTCATGTATTCTCGGTGTCATGCGGCCCCACGTGATTATAAAGTACTTGTGCTGGTTCCATTATAGGGTGTATCAAGTCCTATAATGGCAGCCCCTGACACGATTCTAGATGCACAAGTGTACGCCTGGTGCCCAGTGCCTGCTTTTTCCACTTCGGAGCCCGTGCACGCCCGTCCTCCGTCGGAACCTACACTGACGCACCTAACCGCCGCCCTTTGGACGGCTTATATTCAGCCCAGTAATTGTGCCCCACCCTGCCTAGTTCAGGATACCTTGATACATTCATGCGGGTTACTGCTGAAACGGGTCCCCGTTACTAGGGTTTTTCTAGTCAACATGTTAAATTGGTTAAGTGTTCTTGACTAGACTTAACCCCTATCAATCTTTCCTAGTTAACATGTTGATTTGGCTAAGTGTTTTCTAAATTACTTAACCCCACCAATCTTGTCTTGTTCACATGTTAAGTTGGTTAAGTGTTTTCTTAATTACTTAACCTCATCACTCTTGTCTTGTTCAGTTGGTTAAGTGTTTCCTTAATTACTTAACCTCACCATTTCTAGCTTGATTGTTCATGAGCTTTAACTAATTAATTAATTAAAGCACCAACCACTCACATTAGACAGGTATTGTTGTGGTTACTGGATGTGCCGGTCGGTTTCGGGCAGGTTTACACCACAACTCAGTCTAACCTCGGGCTTTTCTGGGCTTGATGCACTAACCTCTCACATTAGACAGGTATTGTTGTGGTTACTGGATGTGCTGGTTGATTCGGGGCAGGTTTACACCACAACTCAGTCTAACCTCGGGTTAGGCATATTCGTCTTTTTTAGATTTACATACTTATATATGCAAATTTCTATAAGTATTTAATGTCACATGTTTTAATTCAAGACTAATGGTATATAAATTATACCACTCATGGCCTTAACCAATTACATGGTTTTGGGCCCACCTACATATTTACATGTTTTGATTTAATAATTACCCCCCAACGTTATCCCCGTTTGTTCGTTCACATTAATCACATACAGGCATTGGGCCCGCTAATTGGCCCAATCTATAAACGAGAGATAAAGGGGGAACATGCATAACATAGGTTCAATCAACATATATCATGTAATTTGGCATCAACATCAGTTATAGACTAGTATGTGACATAATCATGACATATCCAATTCCAAGACATGTATAATTATAACATTAACATATAGGTGTAAACTAGATCTAATAAGGTGAACTTGCATAAATTCGCTTCACAAATTTGCATATAAATATGGGTCTAGTTTAGGATCTAACATGTAACTTGCATATCACACACACACACACACACACACACACACACACACACACATATATATATATATATAAAATTAGATCGTAACTTGGATCTATCATAAATTATATAACTTGCATTAATCATGTGAACCTAAATGGATCTTGACATGGATCCAATCATAAAGTTTGTAACTTGCATATTGACATATGAACATAGGCATGTGGATCTAACATAAAACTTGCAACTTACATATGAACATATGGATCTAACATAAAACTTGCAACTTGCATATGAACGTATGGATCTAACATACTTACATAAGGATCTAACATAAAACTTGCAACTTACATATGAACATATGGATCTAACATAAAACTTGCAACTTGCATATGAACATATACATGTAAATCTTTACATGAAACACATAACTTGCATATGATATTAATAGTTTCAAATAGATCCAATACCAAATCCAATAATCCACAATCATTCCAATTCATGATAAAATCATCACAATAAATCGATATGAATTAACATGGTATAATTCTAATTTCACTTTATATCAAATCACGTCTTAGATTTATTTACGTCTAAAAGATAATTGCGCTTACAATGAACGAAGGTCTTGATTTCTGGATTCTGAATTCTGGAGTTGAAATGCTCGCCTTTGATGTAGACAATCGTTGTTTTGATTTAGTTTGGTTCGTCTCTATGTTAGCTTCAAGTGGCGGCTACTCTAGGTTGTCTAATGGCAGCATGACGACTCTAGGTTCAATTTTTTAATATGATTTAGGGGTGAGGTACTAGGTTGCTTTTATAGAGATTAGATTGAATAGGAGCCGTCAGATTATCTCAGAATAAATCAAGACCATTAAGACAAGATAAAGTTATCTAAAATAGCCAACTCAGCCCCTAATGACTCAGCAGTGAGTCATAATTCGTCTTTTCTAAATTCACATATTTTCTATATATGTCTAATTATATATGTAAATTAATCTTAATTTAATCATGCCATAATTATTATTTTAATTATGCTCACAATAAATGGTATACCAATATACCATTTCATGAACCAATCTATGCCAAGAAATTTTCATGTTTTCCCTTGATTCTCACATTTATAATTAAGTATTCTTTAATTTGTTATCAGAAAATACAGGGTATTACAGCCGTAAGTTATAAACTTACTTCCACCAGCGAATGAAGATGATTTAGAGGCAAAAGATGGAGCTTTTGGTTGTAAGAAGGAGACTTTCAGCAAGAATTAGCACCTATATCACCTATAAATGTTGAGAAAGTGACATGCAAGAAGATCTTTCATCAAAATAATAACAACAACAAATAAAACTTTGATTTCTCATGGATTATAGATGGATTTAGGTTGGGAGATTACCTAAGAATGATTTTAACTTGAATTTACTCTAGAATTAACGAATTATAGCTTGGATTTTATAGAAAATTGGCTAGGAGACCATTATTGATTTTCTGGAGGCTTTTCTCCTTTTTTTCCTGATTGATGAAGGAAGAAGAATAAATTCTTTTTCATTTTCTCAGAAGCTTTCTCCAGAAGCCTCTTTCTTGGATTTGGGTTTGGATTTAACCCATTAGCCCAACTCCAACACTTAGCCTAATTAGTTAAACTTTACTCATATACAAAATGTTTTAATTCATATCTTTTGCATTTCTCATCCATTTTGCAAAAATATGCGTTGGATTTCTCTGAACGCGTAGAATTTTATAAAAACACAAAAAATAATATTTTTATAAGTTATAATTTATTTTAGCATTGATTACTCGTAATTAACCAGTTTATGCATATTTTGCAAAATAAATTGCAAACTCGCTATTTTTGTTAAATAATAATATCCAACGCTCATAAATAAACGCAAAACAAGTTTTACACTAAATAAACCTTTTTTATATCATTTCTAATCATGTGCATCAATATTACTTAATTTATTATCCAATAAAAGGACAATATTGGAAATTAAATCCAATATTAAGCATTTTATCAATTTAAATCAATGTAGTAAAATTACTACATTTAAATTCATGAACTAATGACAATCTTTATTTCATTCAAGCTCAATTATATCTTTATTCTAGTTCCAACAAAATGAACACATTAAAATTTCCACATTCAATTAACACTTCAATTATTAGTTTTTAAATTACTAATATTTTCCATATACCCAAATCAATTCCCATTTGTTGCATCTTAACAACATCAATTCACAAATAAGCAATTCACTTATTTGTTTCATTATAGTACCCTAAAATAAACCTCAACATCATGGTTTATTTTAAATAAAAACCATCCTTCACATTTTAATTCTTTAATTAATTCAATCAATCCAATATTAAATCATAATTCTCATTATAATTTAAAATTAGCGGTAATCTCCAAACCAGGATTGTTACAGGATTACTCAAAATCATTGGTTTGTCTACAATCTCAGATTCTAACCCTAACTTGCACACAAACTCATTACAATAAAAAGAATTTGTTGCTCCGGTATCAAACAAAACTCTAGCTGAAACTCCAGTGACAAAAAGCGTATCTTATAAAATCACACTTTTCCATTTCTCTGCGGCGGTAGGAGCTCTCGAAGTAGACAACTGTAACAACCAGCATTTTACGTATCGGAGGATCGTAAAATATTTTTATTTTATTCCCCGAGGGTTGGAGTATACTCATATTTTAATATTTTGGTTATGGGGATGTGAGACATGTCCATAATTTTTACCAATTTTAATTGTGACCATTTTCCCCCTTTCGGTCTTGTACATGGCATTACTTTTGACTCGGATCGAATCAGGCGCTGAGATTAGTCTCATTGGAAAGGAAATGATGATTCTAATTCTGGAGAGTAGTCACATTAAAGATTTGGCTCAGCGGTTTTGAGAACTCGCTGTTTTAAGGTTTTGCAATTGGCTGTTTATGTTTTGTAAGCCATAGTGAGCTGATTTAGAGAGGCTCATTAGTGGATTGGTGGAATGCTTTAAATAGGGGTTAGGAGGCATGGAGAATAGTTTGCTTTCTCCATTCTCTCATTTTGGAAGAGCAAGAGGTCCTCCATTACTCCATTTTTCTTCATCTTTCCACCATTAAAGCTTAGAGAATCGAATATCTACATCATTTGAAGCTAGATGTACATCAACTGATAGGAGAGTACATCGAATCGAAGAGTTTGGAGCAAATTCTTCGTTGTCCGGATCTAGATCTAAGTGTTTTCGAGTTGTTTTAGAGATTTGGTGAGTGATATGCATCTGTCACATGAATTCAATCAAGTATATGAGTTGTTTGAGTATAATTTCATCTTTCAAGTGTTTTCTCATTGATCTACATCATGATAAGTCTATTTTTTTATGAATCGCCATAGAATCTAATTTAGCAACTTAAAACCGATAATTTCTATGATGTTTCATATGCTTATGCAAGTTAGGTCCATAATTTTAGTTCATATGTTACATTATGATTTTGTTGTATTTTACATAATTATTGATGAAATTGTCATTTTTGAGAAATCAGTGATTTCATAACATGTTTGTGGTTGAATTTGATGAATTGGACGAGTTGATTTCGTCGATATTGTCGTTTGGAAAAATGTTGGTTAAGTTTGGAGATGGTTCGGATCAGGCCAGAGATGGATCAGTCAGATTGAAGATGATGATCGGTCAACGTATGGCTTGGGGAGCAAGTCAAAGCATGGATCGGTCGAGGGGATAAAGTCAATAGATCGGTCTGAACTAGGCGAGATGGGTCGGCTAGGATGGAGTGTGATAGGTCGGTTGATGCTGATTGAGATGGATCGGGATCGGTCGGGGATTCTAAAGCATGGATCGGTCATGGTCTCAGGTGATGGATTGGCCGGGGCATCTTGCTATGGATCGAACAAGCATGGGTCGGTCATGATGTATCGGTCGGGCTCAAGATGGGTCATGAGATTCGGTCGTAGGTTCAAAGGATGGGTTGGTCGGAAGTTCCTCGGAGCAATGGATCGATCGGAGTGCGAGACTATGGGTCGGGCTCACTTGGATCGGTCGGAGGAGAGGATCGGCTAGGGTATGGATCGGTCGGGTTAAAGCGGATCGGTCAGAAGGTGGATCGGTCTCCTTTTGGTTGAAGGATCGGCTTGTACTAATGGCTGTGGTAGTGCTTTGAGACACTATGGTTGATGGCATAAACGCTGTGGTTTGCTTTTGTAGTGAATTGTTGCACGCTATGGATTTTATTGAACCTTATATGGATGTTGTTTGGTTTAGTGACGATGCGACTTCAATATGTATCCAGGTGGGAATGTTCGAAGTGTTGTGATGTATTCGTTGATCATTGAAATTCAACGAATGTGAAGACGACTCAAAGCAGGGGTATAATAGGGGGACCTAAAAGACCGGAAGGTTGCTGGTCGAATAACCTGGGCAGTCGTGAAGGGCTTAGTTGTCAAGGTTAGACAAACATATGTATCGTTGAAAGGCGTATGGAGTTTGAGCTAGAACTGGGGTTACCATTAGCCTTTGATGTATGGCAAGGTTGGCCATCATACGATTAACGATGGTTTCGAAGCATGATTGGCGGTGATAGCCAGAGTCTGTCATGAGTATTTGATTGTTTATAGTGTACCGTCTTATGTAAGTTGTCCGAGGTCAAAGGAGATATTCCTTGGGTGCTTGTCTGATATTGATTTAGGCCTCTGGGGCTTGTGCTTGAGGGATATTGATCTCGATTAGGATGGTTTACGTGAGATATAACTAATTACTGGTTGTTATTGTTTGGTTACTCCTGGTTGCCGTGGATGTTTAGTTGTTGGTTGTTCGTTGATTTCCATGGATGAATGGTTGTTTCCAATTGCTTGTTTTGTCAAGGCTATCACTGTCGGATGTGGGGAAGGCAGGGTTAGGTTCTTCTCTGGTGTTTGGTAGATTGGTTTTTTAATCTACCTATTTTCATATACTTTATTGATGATGTTAGATAGTTGTTTCATCGCTCACTAAGACTGTTGTCTGACTCAAGGTTTTATGTTTCCCTCTTATTACCTTGGATTGTTCATCCGTTTGTGGATGGGCAGATTGAGTAGCAGGTAATAGGTAGCTTGGTGAGACGACGATGCTGATCGATAGCAAGCTGGAGACTTACGTACTAGTTTTATTACTATCTAGTATTTCTGTTTCCGATGTTTGTGTTGCTTTACGAGTGTTGTAGTGAGGCTTCATGTACAAACTTTAATGTTTTCCTATGAAGTATGGATAATCTTTCAGGATGTTGTGAAGTTTCAAAAGTTTGTTATATGATACTCTATTATTTCCGCTTGTTGTATATGTTCTATTATATTTTTTTTCTAATGCTGTGAGTTCTACGACCGGTTCTGCTTGTGTTTTCATACCTTGATGATCGTCCATAGCTGCCTGGCACGTCTTTCAGCGCATTATTCCTCTTGTTAAGTGCAGGGGTTATGGGCGGTTGTCACAACGACACAACATCCAATGCATAGGCCTTAAACAATCTGCTTATCTTTTGGAAACTCTAGGAAATTCGTTTCTTCAAATACCCGGTCTTATAATGTGTTTAGCACTTCTTCTCAACCTTAGCCACCTAATAATCACTCAAATAATGGCCTTTCTCATGACAATTATAATAAGTAACCTCACCCTTGGGTTTCATTTGACCATTTTTCCCTTGCTGTTATTGCTTTCACTTTCCATTCCACTTTTTTTTCGGCCACCTTTTTGTGGCTTTAACTTCCATTCTCAGTATTCTCCACAATAGCCTCACCCTTTTTTAGAAATAGACTCTCGTGCCTCAGAGCTTTCTTGACTAATTTCTCAAATGGAACCTAAATATGGTCCACAAGCTTTTTTCCAAAATGCTTATCTAATATCGTAATAAACTTCCCATTCTTCCGATAAGGAGTATCAATAAAAGAAGGGCCATACTTATACAAAGCTTCAAATATCGCCACATACTCCAAAACAGGCCTCTCACCTTGCTTCAACTAAGCAAATTTCTTAAAGAGAAACGACTTTTGGACCATATGAGGAAACTTATCCTCAAGCTTAATCTGAAAATACTTCCACGTAATCTGATCCTTTTAGAGTCTCAAGAGTGATAAAATTCCACCAATACATAGCTCAGCCTTGAAGCTACCTTGATGTAAGCTTCCTCTTCATCACATCATCGATCCTTAAATTTACCAAGATATGAGCATAGGTATCCAACCAATTTTGAACATCGATCGATGATTCTGTTACAAAAAATGGCTTGCTACCCAAAGAAGCACTGTCCTTACACAAATTAGCGAAGTCAAAAGATCTAGGTGTCTACACAAGAGCACCACCATGTACAATCATATCTGGAGTAAATACTCTAATCAAGACTGATTCCATCATGATGACCATAGCTGGGTAATCGAGTGTGGTGACGCTTGATCCATGATCCTCTCCTACTACCCTAAAAGAAGAGTTGTTCCTAACAGCTTTTCTAGTTCGACGACTCATTCTTTATCTAGAACAAGAATGATTGGTATCTAGCTACAATGGTTCTCAAGTGCGTAATAATGTAGTATACTATATATAATATAATATAGTTACCACCCAAATCAACAATAAGCATGTCTCTCGTACGCTTATACACTCTTGAATTTTGGGTAAAATCGATCAACCAAAGCTTTGATACCAAATGCGATGATCGCCCCCGTACCATATGCACCAAATTATAGGAAACGTGGATTGTATGTCATGCCAAGCCAATATGGGACGATCATTATGGAAAGTAAACCAAAGCAGAACCTATCGTATATCTTACAGCACATGAAAAATATATAGTAACATAAAGCATGATCAAGCAGAAAATTTCATCTCTATAAAATTTCAAAAATCATGCACAATGCATCCCAAATATCTAAATACATCAAGCCTCACTACATCCTTATAAAATCATATTAGACAAACAATGGAAACAAACATATAGCTATATAATAGAAGAGTAATACACCAACCTCCAGCTCGTCATCGATCAACATCCTCGTCACCAAACCTGTTACTCAGTCTACTCAACAACATCATTGATGAGCATCCCAATGTAATAAAAGGAGACATAAAACCTTAAGTCAGACAACAGTCTGGTGTGAGCGATATGTAACTATCAACAGCTATACAGGAAAATATAATACTAAACAGTTTAAGTCTCACCTGACCTGTATCTACAACCAAATAGTTAGCACATAATAGCTCAATAAAATATTCTACTCAAATGAGAGCAACATAAATAGATGAAGATACTAGTCAAAATAAAATTACGAATCCCCACTTCTTTTCAGTATCCTATGGTAATATTCTACCCAGAGAAAGAAATAGAACATCCAAATCATACATAACATCCATCAAACAGTATCCTAGCTATCACCGTCTAATGCCTTGAATACGTTGATGTCTGAATGATTGGTCGTTGCCATAGGTTAGTTTAGGGCTAATGGAAAACCTTGATCTAGATAGGCTTTCATGTTTATGGAAACCATAGTTCAACACGTTTTCTTTTAAGATCCAACTGTCTAGCAACTAGGTACTATTGTGGAGCTACCCAAGGTGCTCAACCATCACTACTAGTTATAACGGGCGTTCCCCCAGTACTCTTGCTTTTAGTCTATTAGAATTCTATGAATTATCAATGATTCCTTAGCCCTTAAATTCTTGAGCTATTCACAACTCCATCTTCATATCGAGCCCACTCGAACAAATCCATTATTCTGTAGCCTCATTCCATTCCGAACTGCCTATCACATTTGCGTTCGACCACTACCATCTGAGTTCACAATCAAAGACTCCATACTCTTCCAGTTCATAACTTTTATTCTGAAGAAGCAATCAACAAACCAAGATCTCCATCACCCTTCCAAAGACCTTTAGATCAAACCTTATGGACATTCAGTCCATATCATTAAACTTGATGGACCAGTGCTAGTCAATCCCCTATATGCCAATGATGGTCAACACAATTAGCCAAATTCTAGCTAAGTGTTGCACTAATTCCATCCAATCTCGAGCATTGTCCCTGGTCAATTCGCATGCCCAAATTCCTTCCCGAAGCTATATATGGCATTCCATGAACTTGCACTCAAGTTGCCTAAATTCCTTCCCGAAGCTATATATGACATTCCATGAACTTGCGCTCGAGTTCTTTCCCTTTGATCTATCAGATCTTCATCGTACTTACATTGAAGCCTCCCAAAGACCGTACAATGCCATGTCCGAAGTATCACGTCCATCTGAATTGATATGATGGACCAGTGTTGTTTCTTATACTTCGCCATTTTTGTATGGTCTTCTTCCATCCTCCAGAGCTTCCCTGCCAAGTTTCATTCTGATTCTGATCATCTGAACTCCCAATAATCCTTGATCTTCGATCCTAGGTACTAGTCAAGCAATTTTAAATGACTAAATCAAGCATAGCATATAATTTCAAGAACTCAAATGGTAATTCATATTATTTCATGCATATACAAACATATGGACACATAAAATCATGAATCATACTATAACAATCATATATCTATCATAATTTGAGACTAATCACATACTAACCGTGTTGAATCTAACAAGTTAATTAATAGATCTCAAAACTAAGATATTCTAGGATGTTTAGATCTGAAATGTACATATATGATCCATTTTTAGGGTATAGTTAGCATATAAGATGTTTTAATCAACCTAATTACATATACAATCCATAATAGCCATGTAAGAGATCTCTATCACTCCCAAAACCTATAATTCAACATAATTTGGTAATGATCAGATCTGAATAGCGAATAGAATGTTCAATCATGATGTTATATGATGAGATCCAAACCACTTTGATGTAGAGTTACTCTCTAAATGCTATGTAGAATGATTTGATAATGAAAGATATGAGCATTTGAGAGATTAGGATGAATCGGAGAATCATAGGCGCCCAACTTGATATTTGAATAAGGAGAAAAGTTCTAATAATCTCCCCATAGTTTCTATTTATAACTGCAGGTCATTAGCTTAATAGCTTACTAATCAACCCATTAGCTATTTAAAAAATCTGTTCTGCATAAATGAAAATTTAAATAGCGGTTTCTTCTGTACCAGTGAACTATTTTCTTAATGTGGCCACTCTACAGAATAGACTAACACCATCACAATCCAATGAGACCAGTTAGAACACCTAATTTAGTCTCTATTAAAAGTTATAGCTGAAATAGTGAATGATAGAAGTGAAACAGCCGCAAAAGGATCTGATAAAAATCATGGATATGTATCACGTCCTCATGAACTATATATTAAAATATTAGAATTTAACAGCCACTAAAGAATTAAATATAATTATTCTACGATCCTTCGATATATAAAATATAGGTTGTTACATTAACTCTTCAATTGCTTCTCTTGGAGGTGTTATTTCAATTTCTTCCTTTTTTTCCTAACTAGTTTTGTTAAGTGATTCAAATCGGGATGCGATGAGCTAAATAACCTCTTATAAAATTAAATTAATACTCATATATAGTTTAGGAAACTAGGATCTCTACTCAACTAAATTTGAGTAGTGATAATTTTTTATGTGAGACACTGCATGTAAAAATCCATACAATGCTTTTATGGTGAAACTCATTCAATGTACGCTCTCATTCAACTCACACTTCTTGCATTTTCTTACTTCTTATCACACAGAATATGAAATCACATACATACACCCTACTCTAGACATCTTCTGTAAATGGACATGGTTCTCTTCTCTTAACTATTTTTCTATTCCAACAGACATAATCCTCATCTTTAAAGTTGAACACACACTTATACGATGAACTCATTGAATATAAACATGAATAAATAAACTAGCAAATGCAGAAAAAGTCAATGAACATTAATGGATTAATTGAACGCACATATGAATTGGACTTATTATTCAATATGTTCATCTTTTGAAGTAAGAAGATTCTTTACTTAAGATGTGGCAGTCACTGGTCGCCTAAGCTTAGAAAAGATTTCCTTTTATTTTTGGAAAATTTCCATGAAACTTTGGGATATAAGCCTTGCATTTTTTAATAGTTGAGAGTATCAATGCTTCTACATGGGACATCATCCGGTTCGAGTCTAAACAACAAGAAGTAGAACCTAGAATCATTTACTTAAATTGAATTGAATTGAAGATAATGCTTATAGTACCATACATATATTATACTTATAGAGTATATATTCTATTTACGGTGCGTACTTAGGGCTATTCCATACAGAAACAACTTGGTAGACTTAAAATAATCATTGATCAAAACTATTTGGGCATCTAAGCAAATAAATTTAGTATAGCATACATTTGAAGTTTTAAATATTTATCATTGTCATTATGAATATCTTAACTGTAGGATTATTTTTTATGCTACTCTCTAACAATATAATCTCACAAACATGTATCACTTATATTACATAACAAAAAGAGAGCCATGAAACATGAAACATGAAACTTAGAGGAAATTAAAAGGTACCTTTCGTTGAAAGATCCCTCTTCCGTTGCATTCAAGAATATGATGTGTATTTTAAGAAATTGGAAAAGTAGATCTCGTTATTGACTTTTCCCTTTTAACCTCAAACCTAACCAATGTTTTATTGCTGAAATCCTTTCTCTACATTTATATCTCCTAGTTTCTTTTAATTATACCGAGTGGGTCATGCTATTATACTCATAACCTATCGTCTTTAGAAGAATGTTTATTGCATGATTTTCTCCTTTCATCCCTATAACAGATAGAACACAAGTAAGATTAACATTTTATTTTTTAGATGGAAAGACCAGAATAATGTAAATCAAAAGAAGAATGAAAAGTTACAGTCAAATTACCACTGCTTGAAGTGGAGGACAAGGATGGATAAAAAGTTAAAGTATGTGATAACCTAAGTTATAATTTAACATCCTTGTTATTTATCCTCCTAAAGTCGATGATTTTCCAATGCGGTTTTGAAGCGGATGGTTCGCGGATGAAGTTGAATTAATCATCCGTCCACTTCAAATCATCCAATGTAGTCGCAACTTCTCAAGTACTTGCTATGCTGAAAGTTCTTCATTCATGATCTTCCACATAGCCCACACAGCAGCAACAAAAGATTCCTGACAAATCTGAATTCACTTGGGATCTACAAGTTCTTCCATCAGTAGTTAATGTGGATTTTTAGTAGGTTAATGTGTATCTAACAAGCAACAAAGAGATTAAGGATTACCTTTTTGGGCACATAATGGTTGAAGAAATAGGGATTTGATGTCGGATACGAGGAAAAATGAGAAAGAATTAAACTTAGGGTAAGAATGATTAGGCTATGAAAAGAGAGGTTGGAGCCTAAATTTTCTCTTTAGAGCCAAATATTTGGGATTTTAGAGCCAATTTTTTTGAGTAGGATATAAAATTAAAACTTGTATATACCAATGAAGATTTTGGATAGGATTCAATATGAATAATAGTCCTATTTATCAAATAGAATTCGTGTAGTTTTATTCTGCACTAACCGTCAATAAGTTTAGGAGGTAGCAAATACTTCGTTACAATAAGAAGAAAACAAAAGGCCCCTCTCCCCTAAAAAAAAACCTATTAATATAAAGTTTTTATATATAATACAATAAAAATACAAACAAAAGTTACAAAAATAGTAGAAACTATCTAATCCTAAATCTAAATACCTCCAATTACAAAGTGTTGACACGCGATTTTGGTCAATCAAGTGCTAATATCGATTCGTATGCAATTCAGATAATAATCACAAAGTAGTCATGGAACATAGATACAAAGTATGGAAAAGTAAATGAATACACGAGGGTTTATAGTGGTTCAACAAATGCTGGCCTATGTCCACTTCAAGTAATTGATTGATTATACTATTGATTACAAGTATGGTTAATTGTTGTATGATTGAATAGAGAAGAGGTTGAAATTGTCTTCAAGGTTCGGCAGAGTTTGCACACGGAAAAGAGAAGATCCATTTTTCGGAGCCTCTAGAGGTGTATTTATAGGTGTGGAGAGAGGTCGGATCAGCTCGAGATTGCACAGGAGGGCCCACATAGCTAGTACGACCTAGCTTACAAAGTGGGGCCAAAGTCACACCCTGACTTAGGGGTCATATCTGAACCCTCAATAGGGATCGATACATACCCCTGGGGACTGCACCCTGGGGGTTGAGATCCCCTTGGTGAGTCTCATTTTCTATTAGCTTTCACCTTCAACCGACGATTCATTATTTTGACTCTCGGTATTCAAGTTATGGATGTTTTTAGATCAGTTGTCGATTTTGAAGTTATGAATACCGGATACGTACCTATCCCATACTTATCCATATTTCAGGTCTAGTCCTACTTCGGAGTCTTACTGATCTCATATTTAGCCAAAATTTCCAATCTGGTCCTGCTTGGGAGTCTTATCGATCCCTATTTTAGAGTCTTATTGATCCCGTACTTAGCCGAATTTCTAGTCCGGTCCTTTTTGGGAGTCCTGCCAATCTCTCATTTGGAGTCTTACTGATCCCATACTTAATCAAATCCTAAGTATTTCTCCAACTTATTCCATAGCAATATTCTAATGAATCCAAACGATTATGGGTTCATGTGGTCATCCATACTCCATTTTGAGTGATTCAAATGTCCAAGTCAAAAGTGTAACAACCTTGTTAAAAGGCGGGTTTACACTTTCCCTATAAACATATCTTTCTATAGAAGACGTGTTTGTATAAGTCCAATTCCCACAATCTCTCCAGATTGGTCTGAGTTTCATGGTCATTCTGAGCCATGATCGATGTCCACGATCTTGTCGGACCATTTATATGTCCTATAGCTCTACCGAGCTAGTATTGATAGCTTTTCAAGCTTTCACCAATTTCCGAAACCAATTTGGTTGATGTTGAGTGTCCATGACTATTTCAGATCGATCCCTAGTCAAGTGCCATGCGCGCTTGATGATCCAAGTTCAGTCTAAGCTAATTATAATCAATAATTGGTGATCCTAGCCTTGTTGGGCTTTAGTCGAGCACAAGCTATACTTGTTGCATTATAATCTCATCTGGTTTTGGTCATGTATCAACCATACTTGATAATTTGGAGCCTCTCAGGGTTTCCACTAAGCATAAGCCATACTTAGCATTCGAAGTTTGGTTGATCCCCACCAATTATCAACCATACTTGACGGTTCATAGTTTGGTTGGTACCTACCCAACATTAGCCATACTTGGTTGTTCACAGTTTGGTTGGATTGCCAAGCATCAACCATGATTAATTGCCTATGGTTTAAATTCCTACCTAGCATCAGCCATACTTAGCAGTTCGCTGTTTTGTTCACTTTCTACCAGGCACCAGCAATATGTTAATAGACTCTTTGGCCTCTTATCGAGCATCGACTATACTTAAAATATCCATAGTCTCATTGAGCTTTTGTCGTGCACCAACAATACATAATCAATTAACTAAAAAAATCTATACTCAATGAGCATTAGCCATAGTCATCAAGTGAGTAAAGTTGTTTGAAATTAGATTTTACATCCAATGATCATTAACATTACTCGTCAAATGGTGTTACTAGAGCTATTTAATTTGAGATTCACACTTGAGGAGCATCAATCATACACGTCAAGAGATCTTATTAAAATAATAAAATACAAAATCCATGTCTGACGAGCATTAGCCATACACGCTAAAGAACTTGATTAGAGTGGATAAAAGTAAAGTTTATTGCAAAAACTAATAGGTTTATCACCGACTAGGGCTTGCCTAAGTATCTCTTCGGTTCCCGTACAAGAATGAATTGTTTATCCTTTTTATTACAAATTTAATGAGAAACAAAAGAAAAAAAAACTGGGGGTTCATCATCATCCAAGAGTATTCCTAGGGATCTCTTCGGTTAATATACACTGGTAGGAGACTATTCCACCATTATTGTCCAATTTCCACTTGTCAATTAATGACAAGGTCCGGACAAGAGCTAGGCTCGCTTTTGTCGCTTGCAGCCAATGGTTGTTACTATTTTGCTACTATATTTTGATTCTAAACGTATTGCACCAGTTGGGGATTCTTTATTTGCTATTCGCTGACGTCCCACAAGCGTTTGCATTTATTTATTTATTTCATGTCTAGCTATTTCATGAAACAAGCACAATTTCCTGGAAGCTGTGTCTCGTTCAGTAGGATCCTGTTATGTTTTCTTTCTCGCCTAAAGGCAATTTTTGATGTCCATAAAGATATGCTTCAGACTCGCATTCAGTTTTGTATATGAGTCGTACTATAGCTCTTTTTTGATTTGGCTTATGGGGCCTGCATTGACAATAGCCTTGCGTTTCCCTTTATTGTTTCTAGAGTTGAAAGGTAATCCTTCCTTGACATTATTGATTTTACGAGCTTCTATGTCCTCTCTAGCATTTTCCTAAAAACATGCCAGCTTCAAATTAAAATTCCCCAAGACCCGTTGCATTATACCTTTCCAATGATATCTAGAACTAAGAATTATCCAAGACGCACGAGACTGCAGCAATTAGAACCATTGAAGGATTTGGTCGATCCACCAAAGCGATAGCATCATCGAATCTTTCCAGGGATTTTAGCAGAGTCCCTCCAGCCCTCTGCTTGACAATTGTTAAAGTCATTAGATTTTTGGGCCTAGTGATATGGACCTAAAATTATTCAATAATTTTTTCCACTAGGTTTCCCCAACTTCCAATCGAGTTTGATTCCAACTTCTAAAACCACCTAACAACTATATGTAAGAGAAAAAGAGGGAAGCATTTAGCCATGACACCGTCGGATTCCCCTAGTACTTCATGTGAAAAATATATTTCATGAGATGGATCATAGGATCCTTCCTACCATCGTTAGGTTTCAGAACCAGCCACTTGAAGGCTGGTAGATTCCGAGCATTCTTAATGCTTGAGAGAATGGACTTCGATTTTGATCCAAGTCTAAGCGAAGTAGGCCACCTCTCTAAATACTTTTAATAATCTCCATGATTTTATTGTGATCGTTGAGCAGCTAACGCCAATCTCCTAGTTCAACACCAGAAACTCAAGTGTTATAAGCATCTAATCCTTCGTTCAAGCATAAGCATGCCTAAATTCCATTGCCTAAGCTAGAGTTGCATGGTCCAACATTGAATGTCAAGGCAGAGTTAAGAAGTCCAGCGCCAACAAAGGGGTTGCTCCTGCATTAAAGGATCAATACCGATCCCAAAATGGGGGTCGGTATCGACTGCTCTTGGTGTGGGGCGGTTTCTCTTGGTTCCAAGTTAAGATTCCTTATGTTGTTAGGTCCCGGTCTAGAAATCGTATTATGTTTATCAAGTTTTCCTATCTATCCAAATTGATTGAGGAAATTCTTCATCATTTCCTCTTGTTTCTATAACATGCTCTCTTGGTGCTCAATGCGGGTTTGCAAATTGCTCACTACCATGTCCATGTCCTCCCTTATGAGACATAAGGGAAGATTTCCTACGGAAGAAGTCTCCGGACTCCCTCTTTGAGTTGTTGCACCTTCTTATTGCTTATCCACAGGTTTCCTCTTTGCCAATATTACCTTAGCAGAAAGATATCCTTTAGTTCAAGTAGTTTCCCTCTTCCTGGCACGTAAAAATATTGACATTTGATTTTTGTCAATCAAGTGCCAACACTCGATTTGTATGCAATTCAGATGATAATCACAAAGCAATCCCTGATACACAGTACAGAAAATTAAATGAACACACGAGTTTTTATAGTCGTTTGGAAAATGTCATCCTACGTCCTCTTCAAGTAATCGATTGATTGCATTGTTGATTACAATAACTGTTGAATGTTAATGATTGGAGATAGAAGAGGTTGAAGTTGTATCTAAGGTTCGGCAGAGTTTGTACGTAGAGAAGGGAAGTTTCATTTTTCAGAGCCCCTAAAGATGTATTTATAGGCGTGGAGAGAGGTCAGATCGACATGAGACTACATAGAAAGGCCCACCAAGGGGGTATGACCCGACCAATATAAGTTGGGCCAAGGTCTCGCTGCCCCCTTGGGGTCAAGTCTGATCCCACATTAGGGATTAGTGCTGAACCCTAGGGATTGAACCCCATATGGTGCGAAGCTTGTAATATGTCCCATTTTCTGTTATCTTTCACCTCCAACTAACAGTTCGTCATTCTGACTCCGATGTCCAAATTATGGACGTTTTTCTGATCAGTTATCGAGTTCTGAAGTTTTGAAAAAATCGGATGCATATTGATCTCATACTTAGCCATATTTCCAATCGAGTCCTACTTCAAAGTCTTACCGATCCCTATTTCAGAGTCTTACTGATTTTGCACTTAGCCAAATTTCTAGTCTAGTCTTGCTTATTGATTATATTTAAATAATTTTTATTTGACGATAATAAACATATATAATTTTCGATTAATATGTTATATATGTATTATTCCATTTCCACAAACAGTAAATAATTATTTGCGAGAATTAAATATTTAACTTTTAATTTTTTTTATTTTGAACTGAAATTTTTGTTCAAACAAATATTTCAATACACTTTTGAATAGTACACATTTCTGTTTTTCTCTGTTAAACAATCACAGTACAAAAACTGAATCGTATATATACTTCCTCGCTACACGCTTTTACACACTTGTACAATAAGACACTCTTGCTTTATTCAGTTGTTCTCTTCTATTACATGCTCTAGAATTTGTCTAACGATCCATCATACCTATTAAAGAAAATAACGTTGTAAAGTAGAAAAGAAACAAATAATTTTAAAATATGGATTTAATTTAAATTTTTATTTACTCCATTTTTCGGTTGTTTTTTTCATCTTTTTAGACAAGGTCAGATACACATACGCGCGCACACACACACACACACACACATATATATATATATATATATATATATATGTGTGTGTGTGTGTGTGTGTGTGTGTGTTACTACGTAGTCGAACGACTTAGTGATACACCGTAAATACTACAAGGTTCGAGCACGTATCACCATCACGTACAACTACAAAAGTTAAGCTATGTGGATCAACTAAAATACAAGAGACCACGGTCAAAGTGGCCTCGACAAAATTCTAAATTCACGACTAATTCATGTCAAACTGCCCAAATTTCAATGTGTACAAAACTTACAAACTCAAATGCGAACAAAAGGTCAAACAAATTGACACAACAAAAAATTCAATGTAGCAACAAGTGTTAGAGGGTGGAACAGGTCCAACAGTTAGGCAAATGCAACAACACAAGCCACAGGTCCAACATAAGATCAAAGCCAGCAATACTCGGTAACAACAAATGTTCAAGAAACTCACAAATGCAACAACAGAAGCCACAGGTCCAACACTAGATCAAAGCCAACAATACATGGTGACGACAAAAGTTCAAGCAACCCACAACAAACACAAGTGCATGTGCAATGGAAAAAACATAAGTGTGGAGCAAATTTAGGTCAAATACAAACTGGAAAACAACACAAGTGCACAGACTAAATAGGTGCACAATTGCAAGTGCCACAAGTCACAACAAGTTCACTTTTCAGGTTGTCCAAAAAACAAGTTCAAGAAAAGTTTCCAACAACACAAAACCAAGGATAAAACTACAACAAGACCAAAATAAGTTTAGGTTAGGTCAATGAATGCAACAACGACAAGGTTTCAACAAGCTTTCAAACTCAAACAGGAAATGTAGCGACCCGTATTTTACGTATCGACCAATCATAAAACAACTATATTTTATTCCATAGTGGTTGCATCATTATCAGATTTCAATATGTTGTTCATGGGGATGTGAGATGTGTTCATGATTTTTTACCAAATTCAAATATGAACATTTTTCCCTTAAGTTTACTGTTTGGGCCATGACTTTTAGTTGGGATCGAATCAAGCGTTGAAGTTGGTCTCATTGGATCGGAATGGTGGTTTACGATTCCGTAGAGTGGTCACACAAAGGATTTGTATCAACGGTTTAGGAAGAATTGTTGTTTTAAGTTTCAGTAGCTGCTTAGGCAAACTGATCAGCAGCTGATGGGCTAATTAGCCAAGACCATTAGTCCCATGACCTTCAAATATAAATAGGGGGACTCAGAAAGAGAACTAGGGTTATTCTCTTCATTCTAAACTTTAGGTTGGGCATCTGTGATTCTCCGGATCAACCTAAAGCACTATTTCTCCAATCTTTTCAATCAATTCGTAATAGATTGCATCTAGAAGATAGATCATCATCAAGGGAAGTTAGATCACGTCAAATTGCATCAAATTCGAAGATTATCTGCGTTGTCCAGGTCTAATCTCACCGGCTTTACATCGAATTGGGGATTATGTAAGTGATAGATATCTCTCACACAAAAGCAGAGGTTTATATGGGTTAGATCTATGTTAATTTCATTCATATATGTTATAATCACCTTAGATCTGATCATATATGTTTAATTCTAATTTAAAAACCTTAGGAAAACCTAATTTGATCGTATTAACTGGATAGTTGAGAGATTAATCATGGTTATACCAATGTTTAGATCCAAATCATACTAGATCTTATGTTTATGCCATAATTGAGAATTGCGAATGTTTGTATGATCAGTGCTGTATGAACTGATGTTTGTTTTGATTGACTTGATTGCGTTGTTTAAGTTGTTTGTTAAAATTGGTTGTCGTAGATATTAGGATTGAAGAGCAGAGCAAATCTAAGGTTCAGATGATCGGATTCAGATGGAACTTGGTGAGGTGCTCTGGAAGATGAGAGATATCGACACAAAAATTTTCATGCCAAGCGGAGTTAAATGCATAGGTCAGCACCGACCTATGTGGTTTGACAGGGTGGTATTGGTTTTTGTGGCGTGGCTTTGTATTGATAAATTAGGGATTCCTGCAAAATTTCAAGTCATTTGAGGTTGATTCGAGATGGGTTGAAGGCTGATTACTCGAGATATGAATGGACCAACAGAAGATTCAACAGGAACATCAATGATTGGAGAATAAACTGGAAGAATATGCTCGAGATAAGATGGATAGTGGCCAACTACTTAGCTAAAATTGGCTAAGTAGATGGGTCGGCACCGACCCATATGGGAAGACCTGGTGCTGGTGATTTTTAAGGAGCTTGACTATGGAGGCTTCCAGGGGTTGCAGGTGAATTTTTAGTTGAAATGGACTTTAGATGATCGATGTGCAACTCAATGATTGATAGTGCTTCGATTATGAACACGCATTGGAGTGGTCGAAGTCGGATTGGTGTGACACTAGGCATGATTCGATATACAATTCAGTACGATGATGGATTGACAAGATGGGAGTTAATCATGGATGATAATGGAATGGTTCGAGAAATGGATTGAGTCGCTTAGACGAAAAGCTTGACAAGTTTGATGTGCCAAGGAATCATCAATAATCGAAGTGTTCTAGTAGACTCAAAGTAGGGGTATCGTAGGGACGCCCGTTAGGACCAGATTTGATAGATCATGTACCCTGGGAAGTCATGATGGGCCCAGTTGTGTTCGTCGAGTAAGGTAAAGAAACGAGTCACGATGGTGCATGGTAGTTCGGCTAGAACCGGGGTTTTTCCAGTATCCCTTTTGATCGTTGAAAGCAAGTTCGATTATCGAAAGATTTAAGGCTGTAGGCGGTGATAGCTAGGAAATTGGATGTTATGGATGTTGTGGTTGATTGTGTGTCTTCTTCTCTATTTCTCTGGGTAGGCTATCACTGTAGGTCGTCGAAGAGAAGCGACATTGGGGCTTTCTTTTCCTATTCTATAATGTCATGTGATGGATGGTTTTCAAGTGTTAACTTGTTGGTTGTTGGGCAGATCATATGGTTGATCCGCCTTTACTCATGTTATCTTGTGTAACTATTGTTAGCTACTTTATCGCTCACCAAGACTGTTGTCTGACTAAGATTTTATGTTTCTCTCTTATTATCTTGGGTTATTCATCAATGTTGTTGATGAGTAGACTAAGTAACAGGTTGCAAGTTTGGTGTCGTTGATGTTGTGCGTTGACGAGCAGGAGGATGGCGTACTATTACTACCTACTATCTAGATATTTCTTTTCTATTTCCGATGTATGCTGATGTTTCTTGAGACTCTGAAGGATGTAGTGAGGCATATGTATTCAGAGATTAATGTACTCAGATGTATTGTACTTGAGATTTTATGGCTTTATGAAGATTTGATTTTTTGTTCAGTTATGCTTCACTACTATATTCTGTTGTATATTTTATTATAATATATTATCCATGCATTGTGAGTTATACGACAGGTCTCATTTCGAGTTATTCTACCCTGACGATATCCCTGTATTGGTCTGGCATGTCATATAACGCACCTTCTCCTTAGTTCAGTGTAAGAGGTACTGAGCGGTTATCATAGGGAATATACTTAACTGGCAGAAAAGCCGATGCAACCACACACACTCAAACATGGAAGTTGCTCAACATGCAGCAAAGCCAATGCAACCTATACAAAGTCAAACTCAAACAGGGAAGATACTCAAAAGGCAGCAAGGATAGTGCGCAAAAGCGCAAAAACTACAGAAGGCAGTATTCACTCAATACGAGGCAAAGCAAAAACAATTTGAGCATAGTGAATAATAAAACCAAGTTTAGTATCTATCTTTTTTATTCCTGATAAAAATTCAGGTGTTGAGGTTGTTCAAATCATATGACTGTTGACGTCAAAAGTTGGTCACTAGTGACGATCAACCCCCAATCGCGTGATCTACACACGAATAAAGATAAAATACGCAATAAAAAGTAAAAGAACGGGGAGCACACACAGAATTTTATAGTGGTTCGGAAAGACAATGCCTACGTCCACTTTATATATTATTTCTCTCTTTTTTTGATTACAAATAAAATGCTTTTTCTGTTTGGAGAAAAGAAAGAAAATGACTATTTTCCTTTCTTTCTTTTGAGAGATTAAGATTCTGGAGGAGAGTAGAGATGAAAAGCTTGAAGAAAGCGGTCTGGCCAAAAGAAGTCGTCCTTTTTCTCTTTAAGCTTGGAGGTATTTATAGGTGGAAAATGCTGCTTGGGCTGTTGCGAAATGGTCCGGCCATTCCGGGAAGGTCCAGACACGTGGAATCCATCCATTGGCTCGAATTGCGGCTGGAAGACTGATTCCACTGCTCATAAATAGTATCCTCAAAAGTTGTGGCTGACGTGGCATCCGTGGAGAGGTATATCAAAAGCAGAGCTTTGCCTGCATATGGTTGACCGCCTTTATCTCCTTGGAAGTCGGGATATTAAGTGGACTGGCTCTGAAGAAATCTTCCTCACTGGCCCGAGATAATCGGTCGACGAGTTCTTTCTGAAAGAGAGAAACTCGATCGCCTTGGTGAGCGATTTTTCAGGTAATGCGTAGTCAATCTGACTGAGTTGGATTTGGGCCGATATACCATTGCTTGATGTAGCGCCCTTGATGGGCCTCTTGGAGCGCGACTTGTATTTGGTTGTGCGTTTGGGCTTTGGTTTTGGCCCGATGAGATTAGTGCCAAAAAGAGGGCTAACACTTTACCCTTCAGAATGTATCTTCATCGACAGAGGGAGGTGTATTCTGAAATCTGAACTGAAGCACAAACGCTCGAGCTGCTATGGTCGCGCCGGACCATATCAAGGCCAGAAAACCGACGGTTCGATGTTGTATTAAGACCAGAAATCCGACGACCATGCCAGGTCGTATTAAGGCTAGAAAACCAACAACTATCGGAACCCGTATTAAGGCCGAGATGATGATCGCCACTGGTACAAAAGTTGGTTCCTGCAAATACAAAACAAACCATGGGTCGAGCATTTTATTCCACTTGGCTTTAGAGGGTGGCGAGCATAAACCATACTCGGCTTGGTGGCGAGCATAAACCATACTCGGCTTGGTGGCGAGCATAAACTATACTCGGCTTAGGGGCGAGCATAAACCATACTCGGCTTAGGGGCAAGCATAAACCATACTCGGCTTAGTGGCGAGCATAAACCATACTCGGCTTAGATAGGGCGAGTATTAACCATACTCGGCTTAGGGCAAGTGTTTCTCATGCTCAACTCATGTTGGGTTAGTTAGTTTAACGAGCTATGCATGCTCGTGGTGTAAAGAAAGAATGTGTAATCCACACTCGTGTTTAAGAAAAAGCGACCTCTCTCACTTGAAAGAGTAGGTGTTTGAAGTAGTGGTGGGCTTTTGCGCTAACCACATAGAACAGGGGGCGAGCATTAACCATGCTCGGCTTAATGGCGAACACTAATCTGGTTCGGCTTAGAAATTTTACAACAATCAATCTACTTTTGCAAAAAGTAAAGTTCATAACTGCTAAGCAACTATTACAAAGAAAATCTACGGGGACAGCGATTGATTACATAGCATCAAGGCGCCCCTATTATTGAAAGAAATACATCGATAGAAAAGATAAAAAAAAATCTAATTAATGATAATCCCGCGAGTGCTAGTCTCAGGGTCCTTTCCATTTCTAGGAGCTTGCGGACCTGCCTGAGGAGCTTGGGCAGAAGGTCACGGCGGCATGGACGGGGCGCGATTTTTGACATACTCAGCGAGTTCCCCTTTTCTGACTCGTCCTTCGATGAGATCGCGTAGATGTCGGCAATCATTTGTATTATGTCCAGCTACGTTGTGGAATATACAATGCTTTCTAGAGTCAAGTTCCATCTGGGTCAGTTCTCGTTGAGGTGGCCTTGGAGTGGGGAAGGATTCGCGCACATCGAGATAGATATCGAGCAAAGAGGAATTGATCTCGGTGTACCGGTTACATTTGTTTTCATTTCGAGGTCGTACATTGCGTTTATCCTTTTCCGGGGCCGTTCCTCTTCCTTTATTCTTGCCATTGCCATTGAGTGGACCTTGTTGTTTGGCTACTAAAACTTCAAGGCTTTCCATCTCAAGGCTGGCATCCTCTTGTCGTAGGAATCTTTCGGCCTCGGAAATGAAATCATCTATATCTTTGGGAGGATCCCTGGTTAAGGAGTTCGAGAATTCTGATCTCTTCTGGACTCCCGCGATGGCTGCCATCAACACCATCGATGGCTCGGGCCGATTGACAGATGCTACGGCTGCATTGAACCTTTCGAGGAAGGATCTTAGCGTCTCTCCGGATCTCTGTTTGATGGTAGACAGAAACATGACACTTTTCGGTCGAGAGATATGCACTCGAAACTGCTCGATGAAGCGGGTGACCAGAGTATTCCAACTACTGATCGACTCCGTTGTTAGCTGCCGAAACCACATACCGGCTATATCTGTGAGAAAGAGTGGAAAGCACTTATCCATGAAGCTGGTCGATGCTCTAAGTACTTCCATATGTCGCATGTATCGCATAAGATGAATGGTCGGGTCAGTGTGACCGTTGTACGGTTCGATGGCAGGGAACCTGAAGTCCGAAGGGTTTCGAGAATTTCTGATTTCTCTAGTGAAGGGGCTGCGATTGACATTGTCTATGTCTTGCTGTGAAGAATTGCCCCGAGTGAAACGTCGGATGATGCTTGCAAGCTGACTCCGATCTCCGAGGAGTCGTTGCCATGAACTTAACTCTACATCCTGAGGGGGTTCTGCACGAGGATCCGACAAAAGCATGCTCGTAAGGGTGGCCGTTGGCTGGGCTCGACCTCCGAGAGTTGAGTGAAGGTGTGAGGGAAGGTGAGATCTGGCGGGTCGTTCTGGGCAGAATCGCCCCTCTGGAACCTGATGAGTTGTGGATCGAGCCATATTTGTAGCTAAAGGTCTAGGCTGATCCAGCATAGCATGTGATGTTCGAGGGCCAGGGTTGCCCCCGTTTGAAGCGAGGTTAGGAGGGTCTACGGTAGCGTTTTCTTCCGCTACGGTGAGGACCGGCATGGTAGGGTGGCTTCCCTCGTTCGAAGGGAAGGCTACTCCAACTCTTCGTTGAAGAGGAAGAGTGGTTAGACTGGTCTGCGGCAAGATCCCGGGTTGTAATGGGAATGGCGTTGATTCTGAAGGACCCGGGGGTAGCTCGACTGATTCGGTAGGTCGAGATGTTCCAAAGAGTGGAGGCATATTTGCCAGACGACCTAGATCTTGGTCGCCTGCCTCCTGAGGTTCTGTTGTTGCAGCCGTGCTGGTTGCTGGAAGTGATATTCTCGGCTGGGATCGATCGGTTGGTGGAACCAAACCAGGATGAAATAAAGGTGTAGCCTGATTAGTGGCCTAATTTCGTGCAGACCGAAGATCAGTTATTGCCCCAGCTTCGGTCAATGGAGGAATTGATGTTGAAGCATTCAACCCTGTTTCCAGTCGACCGAGAAGGATCCATCAACTGCTGTTGTCGTTCGAGGACTTTCCCCTGAGATGTCATATGGTCTCTGAGTTCGACCATGATTTTATCCATGTCGTCCCGGGTAAGGAATTGGGACATGTTGTCATGAGAGGAAACTTCGTGGCTTGCTTCTGCAGCATCGGCATCAGCTGCATCGGCGTTTGCGGGACGAGAGGATGTTGCATCTTTCTTTCGTTTGTTCGCCATGACCTGGGATAAGCAGGAGCTCGATGGCGGTGTCGGTGCGCTTCCCCTTCCTGGCGCGCCAAAGTGTTGACGTCAAAAGTTGGTCACTAGTGACGATCAACCCCCAATCGCGTGATCTACACACAAATAAAGATAAAATACGCAATAAAAAGTAAAAGAACGGGTAGCACACACAGAATTTTTATAGTAGTTCGGCAAAGACAATGCCTACGTCCACTTTATATATTATTTCTCTCTTTTTTTTATTACAAATACAATGCTTTTTCTGTTTGGAGAAAAGAAAGAAAATGACTATTTTCCTTTCTTTCTTTTGAGAGATTAAGATTCTGGAGGAGAGTAGAGATGAAAAGCTTGAAGAAAGCGGTCTGGCCAAAAGAAGTCGTCCTTTTTCTCTTTAAGCTTGGAGGTATTTATAGGTGGAAAATGCTGCATGGGCTGTTGCGAAATGGTCCGGCCATTTCGGGAAGGTCCAGACACGCGGAATCCATCCATTGGTTCGAATTGCGGCTGGAAGACTGATTCCACTGCTCATAAATAGTATCCTCGAAAGTTGTGGCTGACGTGGCATCCGTGGAGAGGTATATCAAAAGCAGAGCTTTTCCCGCATATGGTTGACCGCCTTTATCTCCTTGGAAGTCGGGATATTAAGTGGACTGGCTCTGTAGAAATCTTCCACGCTGTCCCGAGATAATCGGTCGATAAGTTCTTTCTGAAAGCAAGAAACTTGGTCGCCCTGGTGAGCGATTTTTCAGGTAATGCGCAGTCAATCTGACTGAGTTGGATTTGGGCCGATATACCATTGCTTGATGTAGCACCCCTGATGGGCCTCTTGGAGCACGACTTGTATTTGGTTGTGCGTTTGGGCTTTGGTTTTGGCCCGATGAGATTAGTTCCAAAAGAGGGCTAACAATGACAATCAATGAACTCAAAACGAGTTGAAATTGTCGATAACATAAGGCCAAATCCTAGATTAAATTCGCCAACCATAACTGAAAATCAACAAATAAAGAATAAGTTTGAAATCATGTAGAAAGGTCAACAATCACAAGCTCAAGCCATGTCAGAAGCCAAAATATATGTAGTGACCCGAAATTCCGGTCCAATTTGAGCTGACCAAATAACACAAGTCCAACCCCAATTACACTGGAAAATCAGAGAACTAATAGAAAGAAAACAGAGGGTGAGGAAAGAAAAGATAGAAACTTAGAATAGAAGAAGAAGAAGAACACAACATAAGAGTAACACGAACCTCATAGCGGAACGAATAACATATAATATATAACATAACTTTGAAATATACTTGAATATACATCATTGTCAAAGTACAGCACTTACAACACAGCGGAATAATAATAGCCATATAATCCTGAAGCCTCCTGCTCCAGCTCTTCAAGTATCTGTAAATCCCGACTACTTGGCTTCCCGTACAAAATTGGGAACCCAAGAGTTTAGGGAAAATAAAACAAAATAAACTCCGGGTCAGTCATGGGACTGGTGTGAGTAAAACAGTTTAAAACAGTTCGAACAAGTAAACGATAACTCATAAGACCACGCCGTATAACGGAACGGGTTTTTCCCTTATGAGAATCCAAAATATCTTTATATCAAAAACCTTTTGATATTATAATAATGTCTATCAACCACAATATAATAATCATCTAGCAGAAATGCTTTCATCTCATGTTCTACATATATAGTATACAATCAAAACCGCAAGCACGTATTGGGTAAGGGATTTCCAACTATGACAAGGTATGGAACCACCTTTCACTAGTGTACCTCTAGAAAGGAATACACTGGGTTCAACAAGAACATCTTGCAACCCGACCACACATGACCGACCACTCATTTCTCTTGATTTTATCGAATGTATATCACCAACGGTTGGGAATGGGACAGCATCAACAATAGATTTTTTTCGAAGTAAATGAAACTCTAGATCAGGTGATTATACACCCTAATAGGTGCGACCTACATAGCCATGCTGCCTGCCCGATTTCTGTCATTTACCGGATGTGAGGCTTGAGGCTGCGTTTTATCTTCACATCAGATTCACTTCGAATGCCACATTGTCAGATCCATCGAAAATCACTAATTGATGTCCACAACAATACATTATGTGTTAGCTAAAAGAAGTTTCCTTCTCCGCTTCCACTCTTGGTACGGTTGAAGAAATCAATATACGTGACCGTCTGGAAATACTCTGTCAGACACTCGTCCATACAAGTCATCCAGGAACTAGACAAACCGAAGGTACTGTTCAGTACATCCATCATAGGCAATCTTTACCTAAGATTTATACAACAGCCCTTGCACTTTACTCCATCTTCAATTTTCTTTGGCATATATGATTCGCAATGCTTATGCCAATACAGAGTGGTTCTTTGGATAATAATCCAACCGGTCTCTCCATATTAACAACGTTAAAATGGTCAAAAACTTCGATAGTCGGTGAGTTAACTATCAAAGAAAAATACGTGTGCAAACAACGATATTATTTCCAAATGGAAATTATATCGATCAATCATCATTGAACATTTATCTCTTTATTTAACTTATTCATTTTTCATCTCCTGTTTCCATATATTCAATATTTCTTATTTTCTAAATTTGGAAAATATACGTTATTAACAATGGAAAACATTTCCATTTCTTGTTTTCTTTATTAGAAAACATTTCTGGTTTCTTATTTGGAAAACATTTCCAAAGCTCCTTCATTGGATTTAAACAGATGTTTAAAATAAACATCGCTATGCCAATTCAAACCATTTACTAAATTCACTTAACCATCATTCACTATCAAACCTTACCATTCCTTAGTTAAGAAGGAAGTCAATCAAGTTGGGGTATAATTACCTCTCAGACCTTAACTGAACAACGTTTTAACTTTAAAATAGTCAAAGTTTATCTTTTAAACCTTTAACAAACTTCCTTACATAACTCTCGGATTCTATTTACATATCCACTTCTTTATTGAAACATTTATTATAACGATAACGTTATATTCCCTACTTTCGAAATATCTAACTTCATTTATAATATTTATTCTTTAATGTGAGTAAATAAATAAACACTTAATTTATAAATAAACAAATCTTGATTTAAACACCGGAAAGTACGAGTACTTTCCCGAATTCGATATAATCGAATTCACCGATTAACTCTCTTCAAGAAATCTCTATTTGATTAACTCATCTTCAAATAACCTATATTCAATTAACTCCCTTTCGAATACCATATTCGATTTATTACTTTCGAATACCATATTCGATTTCTTACTTTCGAATACCATATTCGATTTACTTAACTTCGAATACCATCTTTGATTTACTTAACTTCGAATACCATATTCGATAATCTCTCTTTCGAATAAATTATATTCGATTACTCCTTTTCGAATAACTAAATTCATTTAACTCCCTTCGATTTAACTCAAATCGATTAACTCTTTTCGATTAAACTATAATCGATAACTCCTTTCCTTTAACTCTATTCGAATAAACTAATATTTGATTAACTCAAATTTGATTAACTCTAATTAATTAACCATATCGTTTTAACTCTAACTGGTTAACTCTAACTGGTTAATTCTAACTAGTTAATTCTATCCAATTTGCTCTATTCGATTAACTCTATTGAATTATCTTTGATTTATTCCTATTAATTATTTCTTTGAATTATCTCCTTTGAAGTATTCCTTTGAATTATCTCCTTTTCTATTTGTTTATTTAACAAATAACTATTCCCTTTTCAATTCTATCTATTTAGCCAATAAATATTTCTTTTATCTTTTCTATTTATTTAACAAATAAATATTTCTTTTATCTTTTCTATTTATTTAACAAATAAATATCTCATTTATAACATTCTATTTATTTCCTATAAATAAATATTTCCATTTAATCTATTTGTAAATGTTTTACAAATATTTCCTTTTAAATTCTATTTGTAAATGTTATACAAATATTTCTCTTTCTATTTGGTTTGCAAATATCTTCCTTTGTATTTGTTTTACAAATATATTCCCTTTATATTTGTTTTACAAATAATTTCCTCTATATTTGTTTTACAAATAATTTCCTCTATATTTGTTTTACAAATATATTTCCTTTATAACTCTTATTTATTCTCCCAAATAAATAATCCCTTTATACTTCTATTTATTATCCCAATAAATATTTCTCTTTATAAAATCCTTTGATTTTATAAATAATTCTCTTTTCATCTTTATCATATTTATTTTCAATAAATATTTCCTTTTCAAAACTCTTTCGATTTTATGAATGTTTTCTTTTATAAAAATCCCTTTTTCCTTTTCTATATAAAATCCATTGATTTTATATAACTAATTTATTTTCAAAATATACTTTGAAAATCCCCTTTCTACATGCCAGTATTTCTTACGGTATTTAAAATACCAAATCACAATGATCGATATCATTTAAACACACATCATCATCAACAGATTTTATATCACATCATATATCACCATATATGAAAACAGTAAAATAAATGTTGAGGAATCCAGTTGGATTCCTCCGACCTATTTCCCTGCATCACAGATGTTAAACAACACGAATATAAAATATTCTGTTAAACAGAATCAATATTCGATTAACGATTTATATATATATATATATATATATACCGTTATCAATAATTTCAACCAATTAATCAGCATTTCAACCAAACAGTTAACACACATCAATCAACAGATAATTATCAGTTCTAAATAAACGTTAGAAAAATATAACTGTTCAGAGTTGGTGAGTTTTACTCACTTTGGCAGTTCATCATTAAAGAACGATAAACTGTTGTTCGATTTGAATCAAACAATTTATTTCGCCATAAATTCAAACTAGCTCCCATCCACTCCCAGTAAGTTCCATGGTGTAGCCACCATCCAGACGATCCTAACGTGACTGACGGTTCGAATTTCTAAGACAGTATGGCCAAGATATTGATTATACAAGTTTATACAACTATTTAAATTAATTAAAACTTGAATTTTTATAATATCATGGGCCTTAACCCGGCCCACTTACCCCTCTAAAAAACCCAAACCCGTGCCCAGTATCCCCGTCTTCCCCAATTTCTCAAAGCCGCACTCCTCCTCCTGTACATTGCCGAATCCTATCCTCCAAATCCTCCTCCTTTCTACTTTTTAAAATCCAACAAAAATCACCACAAAATTATACACCCAAATCTCTTCAATTCTGTACTACACATAATCAACTCGCAGCTCCTATTGATGATCGACGGAAGCCCTTCAGGCTACGACAGTGAGAACGCAACCACCCCAAATGGCGTTGCACTCCATCAAACTAGCCCAAAGTGTGCGCCTTGCGTTCGGTAGTTCACCCTCACCTCCCCTTGTCCTCCGTTGCCTCCTAGATGGAGCAGCAGCAAACCCTAGTTCCTTCCAGAAAAACCCATCGAGCTTGATAAAAATTACACCAAAATGAAGAGGATTCTACTAGCAATCCATAATTATATACTTCATGATTTTAGGAATTTGATTTGAATTTGATTTGATTTCTGTTTGAATTCTATTTATGCATTTTGCTTTAGGAGAAAAAAAAATGGGATTTGTCTGCGTTTATATCCTTGAGGTTGTTAAGGTTTGTGGCTGAAATTGATCACTGCGTGGCCTCCTTTAGTTCATACAAAGATTAGGATATTTTATTCTTTTAATTATTTAATTTATTTTATATTTGTTTCTGGTCCTTAAAAAATCCTGCGACCACATACGATATCTGTTAGCCTACTTTGTGGACTAGGCAACACAAAGTCAAGATGTCAAGCATTGAAGAGCATTTCTAATTAGAAGATTTCGGTTCGGTTCGGATCGGAGAGACCATCACTACTCAGATCGGAGAAGACACCACAGCCTAGATCGGATAGCTGTAATCATTCGGATCGGGTCAAAACAACGTATCGGTTCGGATCGGATAAAGTTTTCTATTCGGATCGGTGAGCTATTGCTGAGGAAATTAGAAAGGCACAGCTGTTCGGATCGGAGGGCAATATAGTCTCAATTGGATCGGAAAGCCACTTGGTTGTTGCGGAGATAAGCCGGAGCGGAGCGGAACAGACTAAAGAGGAGAGAGCGTTGTATCCAAGCCAATCCGGGTCGGATCGGATATCCCGACCCGAACCCCTTGCACGTGTCCCTCCGACCCGAACCCATTTTCCATATCATTCTCCAGCATAAGCGCCTGGATATCCGGATCGGCTATGACCAGTTCCTGCCCATAACGCCCACTATTCTGATGCGTTGTCAACGTAGAAATCAATCCGAATCCGATGCTGATGGGATGAGTGACACGTGGCTTCGATCCGGATCGGGCTCTGAACAAATTCACACCTATAAATACCCCGTCTGGAGACAAAGAAAAGGATCCTTTTTATGGCATTTGGAGAGTTCAACCACCTTCATAACCAGAATTCCAGCAATCCCGAAAAATCCAAATCTTCTTTCATTATTTGTTTTCTATCATTGAGTGATTATAAGTGAGTTGTGAGAGGAATCGAGTGGATATTTCATTGTACTTGCAACTAAATCAGTAAATATAGTGAGAGACAAGTGGACGTAGGCATTTCTTCGCCGAACCACTATAAATCCTGTGTGTTCATTTTTATTTTTATCTTATTTCCTTTGCTTTCAGTTAATTCGGGTGTTAGAACCACTTTTTGGTCTAACATTTTGGTGCTTTCACTGAGAAACTCATCTGAATTCTTTATTTTCCGGGATTTCTTTCTACTTTTTGGACCGTTGAGTTCAAAGAAGATAATCCTTAAGTTTCTACGCTCTTTTATATTTGTTGAAGTGATTGTCAAAGAATCATGGCCAAAGGAAAAGGCAAAGAAGTTTAGTCTGGTCGAGGAAATGGAGCTGGCGAAGATCAGCAAAATGCGGTTGTAACAAGGTCTCGTGGGCAGAGTTCAGCAGCAGGAAGAACCAATGCAGGAAATCCGAGCCGCCAACAGGGGGAAAGCTCCGATCTGATCCGGGTAGGTGATTCTGAAGCAGTGCATTCCCCCAATCTGAACCGACCCGAGCAGCTTGCCACGTACCGATCCGACCAGGCTCCCCAGCTCCGAACCGAATCGACCTCCTATCTCCGATCCGATCCGACGCTTGGTGAAGCCGGGACCTCCACTCGAGTCCCTACGAATGCTCCGATTCCAGCCACCAGGGTTAGTGATCAGGTCAATCCATCTGCGCCCATCACTCAAGGAGATTTCTCGCGCTTACTTGACATGCTTGAGAGCACAAGGGAGGCTATGAAAGTCCACGAGCGCACTAATCTCATGATGCAGGAAAATATGAGGCTCATGAGTCGGGAGATTAGTGAACTCCGTCGACAGAGAACTCCATCACCGGTTCGTCACACACCAGTGGATCAATCTTCATCTTCCGAGGAAGAGCGACCCCGTGAACGAAGGCCGCTCGAACGACCTCAGAATGTGGAGCAGCTGACATTTGGATCTTTGGGATCTCGTGAGGATATTGCACGAGCGCTAGGAAACAACGACCCCACTCGGGGGCAAAGACTCCAGTCCCCTCCTCCCGAGATCGACCGGGAGCGCAGGGAACGGAATCGAGCAGAAGCAGCTCGAAGAAGAAGGGCATCTCCTGAACAAGAGCCCAGAAGGAACTCGGATACTAGGGCCAGGGAACCTGAGCGGCCCCTAACTAATGCTGATGTGCAGGCAATGGTTCGCCAGATCATGACCGAGAGCCGGAACTATACAAATGAAGATTATGGCATTGAGTGAAGCCATACTCCTTTCACCGATGATATCCTCGACTTCCAATTTCCCCGGCGCTTTAACTTGCCACAGATGGACAAGTACAACGGAAGGACTGATCCGGGACAGCATTTGATGTGATACTCGTGGCTCATGAATGCTGCTGCTGCCCCTGATGAAGTGAAATGCAAAGCATTCCCAATCTACTTAGAAGATGTGGCGCTGTTCTGGTTTACCCGACTTCCTCCTCGGTCGATTTCGAATTACAAGGAACTAAGCGAGCGTTTTATGAACCAGTTCCGACTCCATGCCCGAAAGTCCAAAAGTGTTATTGAATTATCAAGAATCAAGCAGGCACCAGGAGAGTCTTTGAGGGCATATCTTGACCGTTTTAACCAAGCTGTGACTGAGGTCAGTGACCCGCATGAGCCCACTATTCTGATGGCATTGAAGGAAGGAGTCGATCCTGAATCCGAGTTTGGAGATTACCTTTCTGGGAAAACACCCTCCACAAGAGAGATATTCTACGAAAAAGCCGATATTTATCTAAGGCGAGAGGAGGCCAGGGCAAACCGAAAGAGAAAGTCTGAGACGGCTTCAAAAGAAAATGGGCAGAGTAATATCGTCGTGAAGCAGTCTGGGGAAAGCTCTGGCAAGGTTGAAGTAAATATGGGAAACAAGGGTGGAAACAACAATGCTGGAAACGGGGGTAACAACAACAATAACCGTAATCCGAACGGTAACAGAAGAAACAGAAATAGGGGAAGCGATCCTAACAAAAGACCCCGATTCCAGACCTACGAGAATTATACACCATTGAACGACACCCTGGAAAATATTTACCTGGATACGTACAATGTGTTACAGTACAAATGACCGCCACCTCGTGATTCGACCGAGAAAGAAATGGCGACAGGGAAATTTTGTTTGTTTCATGGAACTCATGGGCATTCAACCAATGAATGTCGGCATTTGAGGGATTTGATTGAGAAGCTGCTGCGTGAAAGGAAGTTGGATGAATACAAGGTTGCCCCGAGGGACAGGGGGCAAGGAGAGCAAGCTCCAAAACAGATTCTACCTGCTCCCAAGCCTACAGCGCAGCAGAAAGGTAAAGGAATTGTTATCAACTCCATAGTGGGCGGACCTCACCCGGCAATCCGAAGTTTCAGATCAATGGATCAATATGTAAATGCTGCCAAGCATCTAGACGTAAATGAAGGTGATGATTTGGAAGATATCACCCCCATAAAACAACAGAAGACCATGTTTGACGACGTGGTATTCCGCAGCCGAGATAATACTGGGATCCAATCACCCACTGATGATCCGTTGGTTATTACTACCACCATTGGGCCGGCCTTGGTTCATAAGGTATTAGTAGACAACGGAAGTTCCATTAATATTTTGTTTAAAAAGTCATTTGATCAGATGAAGCTTGAGTCTGAGGATTTGAAGCCATGTGAAGGATGGATCAGAGGCTTCAACGGGGCATCAACAACTCCCATGGGATACATAGAATTGCCCGTGACCTTGGGGCAAGGAGAACGCAGAAGAGTGCGGATGCTTCAGTTCGTAGTATTGGACGTTGATTCGCCTTATAATGCATTTTTGGGGAGGCCTGCCCTTGCTGAATTCAGAGTTTGTATCACCCCCTGGTGTTTATTGCTTAAGTTCCCAACCGAAGCTGGAACTGGAGTAATGAGAGGGGATCAAGTTTCTAGACGGGCATGTTATGTGGCCGAACTAAAGATGTTGATGAAAGTACTTAACATCGAGAGTGAAGATACCTCCCCTCCCCTAAAGGGGGGCTCGGCGTAGCAATTAGAGAAATCGGCCCCGAAGGGGTTGCTAAAAGGAACGCCTGAAGACCTGGATCCCAGAAAAGACGAGGAACCAGAGACTAAGAATGCAACTCCTAATGAAGCGACAGTGGAAATTCCCATTGATGACGCTGATCCGACAAGAGTCTTGAAGATTGGGTCTCAATTGGATCCATGTCGGGCCAAAGAACTAACGGACTTTTTGAAAGCAAACTTGGACGTGTTTGCCTGGACCCACGCTGACATGTGTGGGATATCGCCATCCATTATAAGTCACAAATTGAATGTAAACCCGAAACATCCGCCTGTGAAGCAAAAGAGACGCATGCTGGGCCCAGAGAGGTCGGCTGCTCTCAAAGAGGAAGTAGAGAAGTTAAAGCAGAATGGATTTATTCGAGATTCGACATATCCCGACTGGATATCGAATCCCGTCTTGGTAAAGAAGCCAAACGGAAAGTGGCGGACTTGCATTGATTTTTCAGATTTGAACAAAGCTTGCCCAAAAGATAGTTTCCCACTTCCCAGGATTGTCCAGCTTGTAGATTCGACAGCAGGTCATGAACTTCTCTCTTTCATGGACGCATATTCTGGGTACAACCAAATTCCTTTGCACGTGCTAGACCAAGAACATACGAGCTTCATTACGAATTTGGGATTATATTGTTATGTTGTAATGCCATTCGGATTGAAAACGCCGGAGCTACTTATCAGCGCTTGGTGAACAAAATGTTTTATAATCAAATAGGAAAGACTATAAAAATATTGTGTGTTATTTACTTTTATGCATTACATATATACATTAATCAGTTATTCTGTTGTGATTATAAAATACAGGATGACTCAAAGCCTAAAAAGGTTGAAAACAGTTTAGACATAAAAAGAAGCACAACGACTATTTGTGCGATAAGACATAAAAGAATGAGAAAACGACATTCTTAACTCTAACTCTCCAGAGAGAGAGAGAGAGTATAAAAGCGTCTCCGACTGAGCGCTGAAAAAGAAATTCTTCTCCTAACTCTAACTCTCCAGAGAGAGAGAGAGAGTATAAAAGCGTCTCCGACTGAGCGCTGAAAAAGAAATTCTTCTCCTAACTCTAACTCTCCAGAGAGAGAGAGAGTATAAAAGCGTCTCCGACTGAGCGCTGAGAAAGAAATCTTTCCCCGCTGAAAGACCGGGGAATGAATAGATTACTGAGCTCGAACTCTAACTCTCAAGAGAAAGAGAGAGAGTATAAAAGGAATGCCAGAAAAAACGACAGGTACTGACGACACAGGAAGTGCTATCCCATCAGAGAATCGGGAGCATTCAGATTGCTTGATTAAGCATTAAATAATTTGTGGGAATTGGCTGGGGACACGTATGTATACGCATATTTCCCCCCTCCACAACTTCGTTTCATAACTATAGACATGCATTTTTACATAAGTGCAGAACTACTAACAAACAAACATTGCAGAAAATGAGTTATTTTTTATTTACAAATGAATGAATTTGCACAGGAAAATAGCTAAAAAAGAAAGTGCAGGAGCCACTCATGTAGCAGCAATTATTGGTTCACTAAATGCTAAAACGAAACAAGGCAATCCACTATTTAGATTTTGAATGAGCCTTGGACTTCTTGGCGGCTTTCTCCGCATCCTTTGCCTCTTTCTCAGCCTCTGTCAAGATCCATTTTGACTTCTTTTTTCCTGAAGATACGGTGCTGGAGCCAGTAGACTGCTTCCCGGAGGGCGGAGCGCTGGAATCAAGGGAAGATTTTTTAGCAAGTTCCTCTGTAATAGATCTAGTTGAGAGCTTAACAACTAACCTTGATCCCGCATCCACAACTGCGAGGGGCTTGAGGGCTTCAGGGTCGAGTTCTTCGGTTTTTAATTGCAAGCGCTTGTCTTGATCAGCCTTCATTGCAGCCAAAGTAACGTCATCAGCACTTTTTGACTCCCCGATTATTGCAACTTCCGGTTCCTCTTCCTGACCCCCGTCACCGCCATCATCCCTTAAAGCCGCTATCATTTCTTCATTATGGGGAGTGGCGGCCTTAGTCGGCTCACTTCCTTCTCCCAAGTCTAAAGAAGCAGCCTTGTCTTCCCCTCTTTTGGCCTTTTCTGCGGGCTTTGCCCCAGCGGTGGCTCCCTGAGTCACATCTGCCTTTTCGGATGATTCAACACCTACAGAATGAGAAGCAACAGTTATCAACTCAGGCGAAAACAATGGGTCTTTCATCGATTGTTCAATCACGTGGAGAAAGTTAGAAATAGCCTTGGCAAATTGAGGAGAAAAGGTAGAGATACCTTCCGAAGACCTCTCGGCAGGGGTGACTACTACCTCTGGTGCTGTTTCAGGAATTGGGGATAGCAGAGTTGTTCAGGGAATTCCCGGATTTTCAGGATCATACCCCTCTACTTCAGAAGTTGCAGGGGCAGAAGAAGAGGAACCAGCTTCGAGAACAGTTTTCTGTTTAGACTTCCGTCTCTCTTCTTCCATGGCCTCAGCAATAAGGCGGCGCCCTTCAGCTAGGCGCTCCGGTTCATCATCCCTCAAGTATTTCTCCATTAGCTTATCTTCATCAATGGAATCGACCTTAAGTTCCTCTTTTTCCCACTCGATGATCTGATTCCACACTTGAACTAGAGTGGATGGATAGTCCTCGATCCAAGAAATGTTTCGGCGACGGATAATATGTGCGAAGAATTCAATCATTAATTCACCGAAACCCTGAATATCAGCCTCCGCCTTTGATAGTTGCTTACGGGCCTCCTCCGCAGATTTGATAGCACACTCCACATTGCCCTCAGCCAGGGCAGCTCTGTTCTCTGCCTCCAATAGCTTTGAAGCCAAGTCGGCATTCTTCTTTTCTAATTCAGCACTCCTCTTTGCTAACTCGGCGTTTTTCCGTTCAAGCTCAGCATAAGCAAGGCGTGTCTTAGCAGCTTCTGACTTGGCCTCGTCAGCTTGCTTTTTTAATTCAGAGCGCTCCTGAGTGTGAGATTCAAGCAAGTCACGATAACGTTTTTGCATGTCCTCGAATTGTTGTTTGAAGTTAGAAGCGTCCCTTTGAGCGACAGCTAGCAGAGCTTGAGTGTCTTCCAAATCTTTTCCTAGAGCTTTTAAGGCCTTGGCATCCTCCTCCGCGGTCTTTTGCATTGAATCAGTATTTGTGATTAGAGTGCGGATGATTCTAGAAAGATTGCGTGAATATTTAAACATCTCTGTATATTGTTTTTCCACCGCATCTATCTTTGCTTTGGCCTCGTCTGCCCATTTAGAAGAAACAGGTTCAAGGGCAGGTAAAAAAGTCAAAGTCTCGAAGTAGTGTTCGGGAAATTGCTCCTTCAAATATGCCCGCTTTACTGCAGTTTCCGCATCTAGTGGGGGAGGAGCGGGGATTGTCAATTCGGTGTCCCTGTGTGAGGAGGATTCGGTAGATTCTTTGTCTGTCCTAGGTCGTTTAGTAGCAGGAACCTTGTGCTTACTCCAAGACCCAGTTTCTTTCAGAGGACTTCTCTCTCTACTGCGCTTTTCATGGGAAGAAGTGGAGTCTTTAGATGGTGGTCTGTCCTCTTCCCTGCGGCTTTGATAACCCTTGTATTTCTCTTGTTCCGGCCGAACTGGTGAGTGAGAACGTGAGGGTCGAGAACGATAGGGATCATAAGGCCTTCTCTCCTCCCTACCACGATCATCCCGGCGATCATACTCGATATCCTGAGGTGGATTGGACATGCTGCGGCGAAGCTTCCTGATATCGTAGTAGGATCGAGACATCGTACCTGCACGATAAAACAAACGAAATTTAGAATTAATGGATTCACGAAGAAAGAGGTGCAATGAATGCTAATGCCATTATATAAAGTGTATCCTAAGTGGTGTGTTTCCCCCCAACCAACCCGAGTCTGAAGCTAGACTAGTACGGGCAGGCTCTTTGGCCTTAGCGGGAGTGGTCTCTTCAGAAGAGGTGAAGACTAAAGGATCCTTCCTGAAATCCTCTGAAGTGTATATAGTCTCAGGTAAGGGGAGATCCCCCAAACCCTGAAATATTTGCTCATCAGTACTAGGGACATCCCCCTCGGAAGCATGAAGTGGCGACTCTTGGGAGGATTTTGACTTTTCCAGAGAAGTAGCCTCCTCGGGGGCAGTATATCCTTCACGATGCTTTTCGGCCAGATTAGCCAATTCGTCATCTTGTGTAGAAGATGGAGAAGGTGAAGTTTGAAGAGGCGCTGTAGGAACTCCTGAGCCTTCTCCTGTCTCTGGGACTACCTCCACTGGAGGAATGTATGCGTATGGAGCCGTCCCATGACCGATGCTACGAAAAACGGATAACAGCCCATGAAAGTGAAGGTATTCGTCTTTAAGGACTTCGTCGATAGTCAAGAATTTCTGATCGCCATTAAGAAGTCGGTGCATCCGGTCAAAGAACACCTGATCTGATATCTGTTTGGGATTGTCGACTGCAAACAAAAAGGAAAACAAGTTAAGGTGATGATTCAAGTGTATAGAGCCCGGATTTACAAAATCAGTGCTTTACTTGATTTTGTCCACCTCCTGGCGCATCCAGGCTGTTGCTTCACGTAGAACCATTCTAGTCTGGAATCTCCAGCTTTACTGCTGAATGGTGCTGAGATTATCTTCCTTTTTGGAACTGACTCAAAGTAGCAGAAAGATGGAGTCTCCTGAGTCCGATGCTTGAAATTATAGAAGAAGTGAACGTCATCGAACGTGAGCTCTATGCCTAAGATTTCACGATATGCTATGTACAAGGTGTGCAAATAGGCATATGAATTGGGATGCAACTGCATGGGGGCAATCCGCATTTGTCTTAAAAAGTCAACGATGAAGGGAGAGAATGGAGGAATGGCGCCGACCATGCACATCAATCGAGTGACCGCCATATATCCTTCTGGAGGGTTGTGGGGACGGTCAGAGCGTGAAGGCACTAGAGTGTCCCTTTTCATTATCCCGTATTTTAAGCAAATTCGGACAAGTCGATCGTTGTCGATTGTTGATTCAACGGAGTCTGGAGGTGATTCCAATATAATGGCCGATTCAAATTCATCAGGGGCTCGATCGTCACCAATCCCTCCTTCCTCCTCAAAACCCAGAGAAACTTCATTCTCTGAAGACACCTCATTGCTTTCTCGATTTCCAACCCCGTAGTCTGGACCCTCACTGTCCCATTCTGGGTCCGAAGGAGAAGATATATCCTCGAGAGTGATTTTGTTAGAGGTTTCCGGGGCTTCTTTCCTCTCAGCTAGTCTGGAAGAGCGTCTGAGTCTCATTGTCATAGAACTATTGAAGAAGCAATAGCACGAATTAGAGTAAATTAGCCCGTACCCCCCTGTGCATGTGTGTGAACTAAAATGTGTGCAGCGAATGTGAGAAATGCAAAGTAAAGGTGCGACAATGTAAGACGAAACTTGAAGAGAAAGTGATAGTCAGAGTAGTTCTTAATATTCATTTATGTCCGCAAGGCACTATCCTAACTGTTCATGAAGTTGGAAGTAATATCTAGCATTGTTTTAAATAGTTGGACAAAAGTTTGTGCTTTGGACTGAGTAGTTGTCGGTTCGGATGTATACATCAGGTTCAGATCGGATAGGCAAGGTCACATGTCAGCTTAAAGCAAAGGCTCACACTCAGTGAGATATACCTGGATCGGTTCGGGGATTGACTTTCGGGGCGGGTCGGATTGACCTGAATAACAATGCCCCTATTCTCTCTTTGTTTCACAACCTGGTCCGATCCGAGCGCATAAGTCTTGACCTCCATTTTATTCATAGGTCCGACCCGACCCGGTCAAACAAGTTAAGTCCCATTTCTTTGCCTTATTGCTCCGACCCGGTCCGGTTCTGTGAATTTCTCTCTTTTCCTTTTTCTCCTACTATTCCCCCACCCAAACCGATCTCCTTCAATTTCCTTCCTCTTCCTCCTCTTAAGTAGCGAACCCAACTCGATATCCAAAGCCTTAATTAAAATCAAGTGCTTAAGCACTCAAGTATTCAACGACGAATCTCAATACCCTCCACCAACGCCTAGAAATGGCGTCGATGCCATTAACGACGAAGGCGGAGGATGAAGGAAGCCATGGCGATGGAATTAGTCAAATACCTTGCTAGAATCGTTCAACTTAACTGCGAATGTAAATTAAAAACAATTATGGCAACGAGATTCGAGATTGCAAGACTACCTATGTATTTGATTCAAAGATTGAAGCGAAAATTTTGAAATTTTCTGGAAAGACTAGGGTTTCGATGTGGAATCGGTTGGGCAAGAACAGTGAACAAAAGAAAAGAAAGAAGAAGCAGGCGGTGGGCTTATATGGAAGTACGATGACCACTCATATTCCTAACCCTATAATTCGGTTCGGATCGGAATTAAAGCCCATGTGAGCAGGCCAGGCCCGATAGCTTAATAACATTCGAATTGGAACAAGAGCCTAACAACACAATTGGGACTGCTAACCCAATACGAACCAAAAAAAGAGAGAGAGAAGGACCATTCGAGTTGAAGCCCGAACCGAACAGAATTTTATATATCAGCTTGGCATCTAAATTGAATTAGACTCAAAGAAGAAATAAATATAGGAAAAGCACACCTGGAAGAACCGTCGGACATCGAGAAGAGCTCTTAAAATTGTTTTGGGAATGAAGAAAATAAATTGTACATTTCACAACATATATATACAAGCAACTAAGGACATGACTTTATGAAACAACGCATCCCTCCACACGACTAGAAATGACTATTTGACGTTTCAAATTCAAGGACTAGGAGACAGACGACATCAAAGCACGCTTCGTCTCCAACAGAAGCAACCTTTGAGGGGGCAAAATGTTAGCCTACTTTGTGGACTAGGCAACACAAAGTCAAGATGTCAAGCATTGAAGAGCATTTCTAATTAGAAGATTTCGGTTCGGATCGGAGAGACCATCACTACTCAGATCGGAGAAGACACCACAGCCTAGATCGGATAGCTGTAATCATTCGGATCGGGTCAAAACAACGTATCGGTTCGGATCGGATAAAGTTTTCTGTTCGGATCGGTGAGCTATTGCTGAGGAAATTAGAAAGGCACAGCTGTTCGGATCGGAGGGCAATATAGTCTCAATTGGATCGGAAAGCCACTTGGTTGTTGCGGAGATAAGCCGGAGCGGAGCGGAACAGACTAAAGAGGAGAGAGCGTTGTATCCAAGCCAATCCGGGTCGGATCGGATATCCCGACCCGAACCCCTTGCACGTGTCCCTCCGACCCGAACCCATTTTCCATATCATTCTCCAGCATAAGCGCCTGGATATCCGGATCGGCTATGACCAGTTCCTGCCCATAACGCCCACTATTCTGATGCGTTGTCAACGTAGAAATCAATCCGAATCCGATGCTGATGGGATGAGTGACACGTGGCTCCGATCCGGATCGGGCTCTGAGCAAATTCACACCTATAAATACCCCGTCTGGAGACAAAGAAAAGGATCCTTTTTCTGGCATTTGGAGAGTTCAACCACCTTCATAACCCGAATTCCAGCAAACCCGAAAAATCCAAATCTTCTTTCATTATTTGTTTTCTATCATTGAGTGATTATAAGTGAGTTGTGAGAGGAATCGAGTGGATATTTCATTGTACTTGCAACTAAATCAGTAAATATAGTGAGAGACAAGTGGACGTAGGCATTTCTTCGCCGAACCACTATAAATCCTGTGTGTTCATTTTTATTTTTATCTTATTTCCTTTGCTTTCAGTTAATTCGGGTGTTAGAACCACTTTTTGGTCTAACAATATCCTAAAATCATGAAAATTGACATGCCACTAGAGTTTGACATTGCGGACCCAACGAAACTAGTTTCGTCGAATTCCAACTTCGTTTGCTCACATAGTATATTTCTAAAGGTCAAGTTATCGACTGTTTTTCACATTAAAATCCCGTACGGCCACATACTGACTTCAAAAATCGCGGAAATCGAAATATAGCAATAATTTAATATTGCGGATCCAACAAAATTAGTTTCGTAGAATTCTGAGGTCGTTTGCAAAACTGGCTATTTTTAAAGCTCTAAATAACCCTTATAAATATATAAATATATTTAAAAACAATTAAATTTAATATTTAAAAATAAATATTATCGTATATATTCACACTAGAATACCATACAGCTCCACTGGGATTTTACAACTCGATATTCAAATCCCGGTTGAATCGATATTCAAATTTATATTGAAATTCCTTATATATATCGTTATAAATTATAAAGGAATTCCAAAGCGACTTTTCTAAAATTTGATTTGGACATAAATCAAAATCTATACAATGAAATCCCGATTTTTCTCTTTCATTAGAAAAATATACTTCACCAGCTCCGAACGTTTCTTGTTTCATAGAAATCCGATTTAAAACGAACCCTATACATCCAGTTGAAGTTCAAATCGCCAAATAGCGAACTGCCGCGCCATTTCGAGCTCGATTTTAATTATAATATAATTATACGTTCAAACTTCGTTTATATAATATATTCGTTATGTAAATTCAATTCCAAACTGAATTATATATTTTGAATTGCCCAATTCACACCATATCTCCACTTCAGCCAATTCTGATTATTTCAGAATTAAATATATTATCTAATTATTATTTTAATTAAATATTCACTATTATTTAATTCAACGACCATTAAATCCTCTAAATCACTATTTAAATAATTAAATTAATTAATTATTATACCGCTGAAAATGAGGGTCATTACATTCTTCCCCACTTAAAATAATTTCATCCTCGAAATTGCTAAGCTAGAAGACAAATCCTATCGACTGGTTAGAACTTATTTCTTCACTTCTTAATTTCAGTTTCATTGAACCAATTTAATTTCAATTAAATTATTAATTTATTCTTACTAACGAAAATTTTAAAAAATTCTGAAAAATTTCTAACACCTTAACTTTTCGAAAAATTTCGCCAGCACCTCCTTTGTACTGGTTAATCGGTCAAACTCCAACTCGCCTCTCTGGGTCATCTACAACCCAAAAGAAAATCAAACAGCCAAGCGGCTTGCCAATCAGGCTCATAAATCTCATGCTTATATCAAATATAAACTTGTACCTTTTTGTCGGGCATGTCAACTCTATCACTTCCATATGCTATCAACTCAGCATATACCAATGTTATCCCAATCAAATTCTGCAATCACTTTTATCTCCAACACAACCATTCGTTTTTACCAAGCCAAATTTTCATTTCAAACTCAAGTTTTATTCGCGATTCCAAACTCTTAGCTTGATTATCAAATTACACTTCAAATTCGAATCTCACAAATCCAATTTGTCTCGATATCATTCTAATTCAAGTTCAATTACCACTTAACTGACTTTAACTTACTTTCAATTTGCCTTCACAAATTTCTATTTAAACTTGTTTTAATTTGAACAATCTTTTCCTAGGAGTTTTTAAATTACTTTGTTTTTCACAAATCAAATATTCTCTTTCGGAATCAAACAACTTGTTTTTCTCAAAACAATTCAAACCTAAAATTTTGGTAGTAATCCATCACTTAGAAACTCGAAAATGAACACCGATGATGCACCATCGGAATTTATTTCCCAGCGATCAAAGTAAGTTCAATACTATATCACTTTTGAAAACTATTTCTTAAACCATTTCCATTTTGAAATTCATTTCAAAATATAATTCATACTGCTTGTAAAACAATTTAAAATCTCCCAGGATCTTAAATTTTCCTTATTTTTAATCTAAATTCATTTACAAACACTTATCCAATTTCCCAGAGTTTTAATCCAATTTCTGGTTTCAATTCAGATTTAATTCATTTGATTTCATGTACTATACTTATATGAATTCTGATTGGTTACTTACATAACCATTTTACTTTTTATAATCTTACTCGATTATAACAAAAACCAATATATCCTATATATTATAATCATTCCAATATAAATCCTTTATATCAAAATATAATTTTGGGTAAATCATTTCGTTTACCCTCCTTTCAAAACATACAGTGCTGGTTTATCGTATTCGAGTGTTTATAAATCCCTACTGATGCAGTGGATCAAGCTGATCGACCAGAAATTCATAAGTCACTCAATTAATAAATCTCCACAATATAAAACAAATTTTTATATCAAATAACAAATACGTTCACTCGTATATATACACTCAACTCAATCTCGGGTATTACTAACCCCATCTCTACTGAGTCACGCCACAGAGCCAAGGTAATTACTTAACCTTAAGCTCTGATACCAATTGTAGTGACCCGAAATTCCGGTCCAATTTGAGCTGATCAAATAACACAAGTCCAACCCCAATTACACTGGAAAATCAGAAAACTAATAGAAAGAAAACAGAGGGTGAGGAAAGATAAGATAGAAACTTAGAATAGAAGAAGAAGAAGAAGAAGAAGAACACAACATCAGAGTAACACGAACCACACAGCAGAACGAATAACATATAATATATAACATAACTTTGAAATATATATCTGTACTTGAATATACATCATTGTCAAAGTACAGCACTTACAACACAACGGAATAATAATAGCTATATAATCCTGAAGCTTCCTGCTCCATCTCTTCAAGTATCTGTAAATCCCGACTACTTGGCTGCCCGTACAAAATTGGGCACCCAAGAGTTCAGGGAAAACAAAACAAAATAAACTTCGGGTCAGTCATGGTACTGGTGTGAGTAAAACAGTTTAAAACAGTTCAAACAAGTAAATGATATCTCATAAGACCACGTCGTATAACGGAACGGGTTTTTCCCTAATGAGAATCCAAAATATCTTTATATCAAAAAACCTTTTGATATTATAATAATGTCTATCAACCACAATATAATAATCATCTAGCAGAAACGCTTTCATCTCACGTTCTACATATATAGTATACAATCAAAACCGCAAGCACGTATTGGGTAATGGATTTCCAACTATGACAAGGTATGGAACCACCTTTCGCTAGTGTACCTCTAGAAAGGAATACACTGGGTTCAACAAGAACATCTTGCAACCCGGCCACACATGATCGACCACTCATTTCGCTTGAGTGTATCGAATGTATATCACCAACGGTTGGGATCAGCAACCGTTTCCCGAATGGGACAGCATCAACAATAGATTTTTTTTGAAGTAAATGAAACTCTAGATCAGGTGATTATACACCCTAATAGGTGCGACCTACATAGCCATGCTGCCTGCCCGATTTCTGTCATTTACCGGATGTGAGGCTTGAGGCTGCGTTTTATCTTCACATCAGATTCACTTCGAATGCCACATTGTCAGATCCATCGAAAATCACTAGTTGACGTCCACAACAATACATTATGTGTTAGCAAAAAGAAGTTTCCTTCTCCGCTTCCACTCCTGGTACGGTTGAAGAAATCAATATACGTGACCGTCTGGAAATACTCTGTCTGACACAAGTCAATACAAGTCATCCAGGAACTGGACAAACCGAAGGCACTATTCAGTACATCCATCTTAGGCAATCTTTACCTAAGATTTATACAACAGCCCTTGCACTTTAATCCGTCTTCAATTTTCTTTGGCATATATGATTCGCAACGCTTATGCCAATACAGAGTGGTTCTTTGGATAATAATCCAACCGGTCTCTCCATATTAACAACGTTAAAATGGTCAAAAACTTCGATAGTCGGTGAGTTAACTATCAAAGAAAATCACGTGTGCAAACAACGATATTATTTCCAAATGGAAATTATATCGATCAATCATCATTGAACATTTATCTCTTTATTTAACTTATTCATTTTTCATCTCCTGTTTCCATATATTCAATATTTCTTATTTTCTAAATTTGGAAAATATACGTTATTAACAATGGAAAACATTTCCATTTCTTGTTTTCTTTATTAGAAAACATTTCTGATTTCTTATTTGGAAAACATTTCCAAAGCTCCTTCATTGGATTTAAACAGATGTTTAAAATAAACATCGCTATGCCAATTCAAACCATTTACTAAATTCACTTAACCATCATTCACTATCAAACCTTACCATTCCTTAGTTAAGAAGGAAGTCAATCAAGTTGGGGTATAATTACCTCTCAGGCCTTAACTGAACAACGTTTTAACTTTAAAATAGTCAAAGTTTATCTTTTAAACCTTTAACAAACTTCCTTACATAACTCTCGGATTCTATTTACATATCAACTTCTTTATTGAAACATTTATTATAACGATAACGTTATATTCCCTACTTTCAAAATATCTAACTTCATTTATAATATTTATTCTTTAATGTGAATAAATAAATAAACACTTAATTTATAAATAAAAAAATCTTGATTTAAACACCGGAAAGTATAAGTACTTTCCCGAATTCGATATAATCGAATTCACCGATTAACTCTCTTCGAGAAATCTCTATTTGATTAACTCTTCTTCAAATAACCTATATTCGATTAACTCCCTTTCGAATACCATATTCGATTTATTACTTTCGAATACCATATTCGATTTCTTACTTTCGAATACCATATTCGATTTACTTAACTTCGAATACCATCTTCGATTTACTTAACTTCGAATACCATATTCGATAATCTCTCTTTCGAATAAATTATATTCGATTACTCCTTTTCGAGTAATTAAGTTCGATTAACTCCCTTCGATTTAACTCAAATCGATTAACTCTTTTCGATTAAACTATAATCGATAACTCCTTTCCTTTAACTCTATTCGAATAAACTGATATTCGATTAACTCAAATTTGATTAACTCTAATTAATTAACCCGATCGTTTTAACTCTAACTGGTTAACTCTAACTGGTTAATTCTAACTAGTTAATTCTATCCAATTTACTCTATTCGATTAACTCTATTGAATTAACTTCTTTGATTTATTCCTATGAATTATTTCTTTGAATTATCTCCTTTGAATTATCTCCTTTTCTATTTATTTATTTAACAAATAACTATTCCCTTTTCAATTCTATCTATTTAACCAATAAATATTTTTTTATCTTTTCTATTTATTTAACAAATAAATATTTCTTTTATCTTTTCTATTTATTTAAAAAATAAATATCTCATTTATAACATTCTATTTATTTCCTATAAATAAATATTTCCATTTAATCTATTTGTAAATGTTTTACAAATATTTCCTTTTAAATTCTATTTGTAAATGTTTTACAAATATTTCTCTTTCTATTTGGTTTGCAAATATCTTCCTTTGTATTTGTTTTACAAATATATTCCCTTTATACTTGTTTTACAAATAATTTCCTCTATATTTGTTTTACAAATATATTTCCTTTATAACTCTTATTTATTCTCCCAAATAAATAATCCCTTTATACTTCTATTTATTATCCCAATAAATATTTCTCTTTATAAAATCCTTTGATTTTATAAATAATTCCCTTTTCATCTTTATCATATTTATTTTCAATAAATATTTCCTTTTCAAAACTCTTTCAATTTTATGAATGTTCTCTTTTATAAAAATCCCTTTTTCCTTTTCTATATAAAATCCATTGATTTTATATAACTAGTTTATTTTCAAAATATACTTTGAAAATCCCCTTTCTACATGCCAATATTTCTTACGGAATTTAAAATACCAAATCACAATGATCGATATCATTTAAACACACATCATCATCAACAGATTTTATATCACATCATATATCACCATATATGAAAACTGTAAAATAAATGTTAAGGAATCCAGTTGGATTCCTCCGACCTGTTTCCCTGCATCACAGATGTTAAACAACACGAATATAAAATATTCTATTAAACAGAATCAATATTCGATTAATAATTTATATATATCGTTATCAATAATTTCAACCAATCAATCAGCATTTCAACCAAACAGTTAACACACATCAATCAACAGATAATTATCAGTTCTAAATATACGTTAGAAAAATATAACTGTTCAGAGTTGGTGAGTTTTACTCACTTTGGTAGTTCATCGTTAAAGAACGATAAACTATTGTTCGATTTGAATCAAACAATTTATTTCGCCATAAATTCAAATTAGCTCCCATCCACTCCCAGTCAGTTCCATGGTGTAGACACTAACGTGACTGACGGTTCAAATTTCTGATACAGTATGGCCAAGATATTGATTATACAAGTTTATACAACTATTTAAATTAATTAAAACTTGAATTTTTATAATATCATGGGCCTTAACCCTGCCCACTTACCCCTCAAAAAAACCCAAACCCGTGCCCAGTATCCCCATCTTCCCCAATTTCTCAAAGCTGCACTCCTCCTCCTGTACATTGCTGAATCCTATCCTCTAAATCCTCCTCCTTTCTACTTTTTAAAATCAAACAAAAATCACCACAAAATTCTACACCCAAATCTCTTCAATTCTGTACTACACATAAACAACTCGCAGCTCCTATTGATGATCGACGGAAGCCCTTCAGCCTACGACAGTGAGAATGCAACCACCCCAAATGGCGTCGCACTCCACCAAACTAGCCCCACGTGTGCGCCTTGCGTTCGGTAGTTCACCCTCACCTCCCCTTGTCCTCCGTCGCCTCCTAGATGGAGCAGCAACAAACCCTAGTTCCGTCCAGAAAAATCCAACGAACACAAACCCATCGAGCTTGATAATAATTACACCAAAATGAAGAGGATTCTACCAGCATTCCATAATTATATACTTCATGATTTTAGGAATTTGATTTGAATTTGATTTGATTTCTGTTTGAATTCTATTTCTGCGTTTTGCTTTAGGAGAAAAAAAAAATGGGATTTGTCTGCGTTTATATCCTTGAGGTTGTTAAAGTTTGTGGCTGAAATTGATCACTACGTGGCCTCCTTTAGTTCATACAAAGATTAGGGTATTTTATTCTTTTAATATTTATTTTATTTTATTGATTTTATATTTGTTTCTGGTCCTTAAAAATTCCTGAGACCACATACGATATCCTAAAATCATGGAAATTGACATGCCACTAGAGTTTGACATTGCGGACCCAACGAAACTAGTTTCGTCGAATTCCGACTTCGTTTGCTCACACAGCATATTTCTAAAGGTCAAGTTATCGACTGTTTTTCACATTAAAATCCCGTACGACCACATACTGACTTCAAAATCGCGGAAATCGAAATCCAGCAATAATTTAATATTGCGGATCCAACAAAATTAGTTTCGTCGAATTCTGAGGTCGTTTGCAAAACTGGCTATTTTTAAAGCTCTAAATAACCCTTTTAAATATATAAATATATTTAAAAACAATTAAATTTAATATTTAAAAATAAATATTCGTATGTATTCACACTAGAATACCATACAGCTCCACTGGGATTTTACAACTCGATATACAAATCCTGGTTGAATCGATATTCAAATTTATATTGAAATTCCTTATATATATCATTATAAATTATAAAGGAATTCCATAGCGACTTTTCTAAAATTTGATTTGGACATAAATCAAAATTTACACAATGAAATCTCGATTTTTCTCTTTCATTAGAAAAATATACTTCACCAGCTCTGAACGTTTCTTGTTTCACAGAAATCCGATTTAAAACGAACCCTATACATCCGGTTGAAGTTCAAATCGCCAAATAGCGAACTACCGCGCCATTTCGAGCTCGATTTTAATTATAATATAATTATACATTCAAACATCGTTTATATAATATATTCGTTATGTAAATTCAATTCCAAACTGAATTATATATTTTGAATTGCCCAATTCACACCATATCGCCATTTCAGCCAATTCTGATTAATTCAAATTTAAATATATTATTTAATTATTATTTTAATTAAATATTCACTATTATTTAATTCAACGACCATTAAATCCTCTAAATCACTATTTAAATAATTAAATAAATTAATTATTATACCACTGAAATTGCGGGTCATTACAGTATATATGAATAAAACATAGCGCGTAGAAATAAGAGGAATAATAGGGTATGAAACTGTATAAATACCACATATATCATCAGCAATAAATCGAAGCAAGTAGATAAATTCTAAATAAAAGAAGTGAACAATCACATACTAATATTCTCAATATTAATCGAGCTTGATAAAAGGGAAAGCAACTGTGGTTATTCAAAGCACAAATTGATTGACTAGAAAAGCAATTCAGATTCAATAATTGATGGAGAAGGAGTGGCATCCTTTTATTTTAAACCCTAATTTTTACTGAAGGAAACAAGGAAAATCGGACAAACATTTGAGCAAGGATCAGGCCGAACAAAATTAAAGGGAACATAAGCTTATATCAAAGTTTTGGGATGGGCTATTACTATCACATTTCTATGTAAATTAAATTGTTATGTTAAGGTCTTCAAGTTTAAATTTTTGTTGTATTTTATTTTTAAAAATCTAGTTTTTATGCTAAAATCTATATGTATTGTTGTTTAATAATTCACAACTCAATGGTTGAGTTATGGTAGAGTTTTGAGCATAGGGTTAGAACAATAAGGTGAGATATAGTAGCGATTTAATGTGTGTGAAAGCATTGTATACAACTGGTAGAAACTTTTGGTTAAAGTTTTAAGCGTAGGTTCGAAAAATAAGATGAGCAAGAGTCGCGAGTTTATAGTGGATGTTAGCATTGTATTGTTTAACTCCTAGTAGAAACCATGGGGTAGCAGTAGGAAAGGATTTTCCAAAGCTGGGTGTGATTTACTTTCCGCAATTAATCTAATTATTATTTGTGCTATATAATATTAATCGTAATTCTATGAAAAAATATAATAAACCAAATTCACCCTCTCCCCATCTGTGGTTAATTTAGATCCAACAGGTGGTGTCGGAGCAAGTTATTAAGATAAGTCTAGATCTATGAATATCTCAAACAATGCTTTTCCTAGTTGTCATTCCAGAGAGTCAGTACAATATTGATCCAACTATTTAATAGATTTTTTAAAATGGAAATAAAAAATGGAATTTTATATAAAATATGTTAATCTTAAATGTTGTGATATTTTAAGAATTGGATGTGATATGGTAGATAAGAAAAGCATTATGTATAATTCTAATGATATGCATAATTTATATTGCTATATTAATATTGATCAATATAACCATATCTATCATTATTTAACTGCCTAGATAATATGGGACACTCTCGATGCAATATATGATTGAAAAATCAACAGGAGCACAAAACTCCAGAAGGTCGATGTAGAATTATGTTTGATGGGATTTATAAAGGAAAAATAGAGCAATAGCAGTAAAGAAGCTCTAATAAAGACACAATCATTGATGAGATAAGTGATTTCTCATTCGATGATCTAGTTCACTTGTGCCAAAAATTAATTAGAAAGAAAAACAATCTTGAGTTGAAAAACAAATGATTGAAAAGTAAATAATTTAAGTTGTGTCAAGAAAAAAATGATTTTTGTTAGATCCAAAATTGGCTCTAACACCCAAACTAGTGATGATTCTACTGAAATGAAATCAAAAAACAAAGAAAACACACAATTTATAGTGGTTCGACGTTAAATAGCCTACGTCCACTTTCTACTCTTTGAATTGATGATTTGAATGCAAGTACAACAATAACTCTCACCCAATTTTCACTCATACAATGTATTGATTCACTCAATTTCCTCCACAATATTCTTCAAAAGGTGATTGTAATATGAATAAGTTGATGAAATTCGGATAGCAAAGGAGTTTGAGTTCTAAAAATGCAAAAGCATCATTCCAAATGTCCCTAAATGGTGTATTTATAGATGGATAATGCTCCTGGAATGGCTTCGGTTTGGATCCACGTGGCACCCATCCCGTTACTATCGGATTCGAATGGGATATGATAGTGACAGCACACCAGGTTAGTGGCAAACATGGGTAGAGCGTGGGTATGACCGCTCCGAATATTAAGGAAAATGTGGAGTGAAACTGTCGTGATTCTGGTTTCGAATCGCGGGTGCTAGCAATCAGGGGATCGGACCGGTTTTGTCCCCTCCGATCCGATTCGACCTGTATTCTTTCTTTCTTGGCTTCGTGCTGGTCTCCCCCTTTTCCAAAGAATTCCGATCTGATCTGACTTGTAATGAGAAAATATTCTTCATTTTTTGATCTTTTAATCTTTGTGTAGCCTAGTTCACAAATTAGGCTAACATTTTTCCCCCTCAAAGGACGCTTCTATTGAAGATGGATCGTTCTTTGACATTATCCGTACACTAGTCTCTGAGTTTGAACTGTTGAATAGTTTCTTCCATTCGCGTGTAGGAATGCGTTGTGTCATGAAGTTGTGTCTCTTGCAACCTATAAATACACCAAAAAGTTCATGGATTTCCTTCTTCATTTCAAACAGCTTTGAGAACTCTGATTGATGTCCAGCGACTCCTCCAAGTAAGCTTTTTGTTTATTTTTATTTTCCTTTGAATTCAATTCGTATGCCAAGTCAATGTGCATGATTCCATAGGGGTTCGGTCTCCGATCCGAACAACTTCTTTTCCATCCCACTAACATTGGATCAACGGGCCAAATATATATACATGGGCTTGCAATCCGGTCCGAACAGGGTGAAAGGCTGGGAAAACAAAGAGCAAATGTAAATCCATATATGTCCGTCGTCTCTCCTCTTCTTCTTCCTTTCCTTTTATTATCTTCATCCTCCAGATTTTAGAAGAAAAGAAAAGAAGAAACCCTAATTTACAATACTTCACTATTCCCTTCAATTCTCGAATCAATTACATAGGTAGGTTGCAAAAGTTTAGGTAATTCCTTTTTAATTGATCTCGATTCGAATTCGTGGATGATTCAGACGATTTGAACATGGAACTTGGCTGACCTTGACGCCGTGACCCCCCTTGCCATCATCATTAATGGCCTCGTCACCATCTCGAGGTAGTAACGGAGGGGATTAGAATCCGTTGTTGAACGTGCCAGCGCATAAATGCTTGTCTTTGGTTTCAGTGTTTGGCACGAGACTGGGTTCAGTGTTGGTTAAGGAAGAAAGAGGATGAAGAAGAAGAAGAGGGAAAGGTCTGGGATCGGTTCGGGTAAAGAGGTATAAGAGTGAAGAGGATAGGGGTTCCATCTGACCGGGTCGGGTCGGAGTGAAAAATAAAGAGAAGGATAAAAACGAGGTTTGCCCAACCGGGTGGGGTCAGAGTGAGAGAAATGGTCATGGAAATATATGGGCACTCGGACCGATTCGGATCACTTAAAGTACCAACTTTCGAACTGAACCGATATGCTCGTTGTGCATTAACTTCTGCTTTGGGCCACACATGGTCTTGCCCCCGGTCCGAACCCTTTCCTCTGTGGGCGTCCGATCCGATCCCAATATATATATATTTGAACCGAACTGGAACCATCCAATTTGATGCACGAGAAATGTCCGACTTGCTCAATCAATGTTTGCCTTGACTTACAACTTAATGAACAGTTAGGATAGTGCCTTATGAACATAAGAAAATATTTAAGACTATTCTGAACAATACTGTTTCACCAAACCTTTGCATTATGCTCTTATGTGTTTACTTTGCATCTCTTGCACACATCGCACACACTTTAGTTCACACACGTGCACAGGGGGATACGGGCTATTTTACTCTAACTTATGCTATTGCTTCTTCAGTAGTTTAGCGACCATGGCAGAGAGACATTCATCTAGATTAGCAGAAAAGGGAGAAGTCACAGGAACATCCGAGAAACTTACTATTGATGACATATCCTCTTCCTTAGACCCAGAATGGGATGATGAGGGCCCAGATTATGAAATGAAAGCACACAATAGTGAAGTATCTTCCGAGGGTGAAGTTTCTCTTGGTGACGAAGCGGAAGGAGAGATAGGAGATGATCGTGCTCCCGACGAGTTTGAAACTGCCACTATATTAGAGTTACCCAAAGATTCTGTTGAGTTGGTGATCGATGATGATAGACTCATCTGAATATGTCTAAAGCATGGGATATTAAAAAGAGATACCCAGGTGCCTTCGAAAACAGATCGCCCCCATAATCCACCGGAAAGATTTATGGCAATTAACCGATTAATGTGTCTGGTTGGGGCAATACCTCCGTTTCTGCCTTTTGTCGTCGATTTTTCGAGACAGATGCAGATTGCCCTCATGCAATTACATACCAACTCTTATGCTTATTTATACACCTTGTATATAGCATACAAAGAGATTTTAGGTATAGAACCTACCTTCGATGACATCCACTTCTTTTATAATTTCAAGCATCAGTCCCTCCTTCTCATACTTTGAATCAGTTCCAAAAAGGAAAATTATTACTGTTCCATATAGCAGTAAGGCTGGTGATTCTAAACCTAAATGGTTTTATATCAGACAGCAACCGGGGTGCGCCAGGAGGTGGGTTAAATCAAGTAAAGCACCGACTTTCTAGATTTCAACTTTAAATACTCATGCCAACACATTAATTTTCTTTCTTTCTCATTCGCAGTTGACAACCCAAAGCAAATATCGGGTCAATTATACTTTGATCGTTTGCATCGGCTGCTCAATGGTGACCAAAAGTTCTTAACCATCGACGAAGTTCTTAAAGATGAGTATCTCCATCATCATGGGCTACTATCTATTACCCGTAGTATAGGTCATGGGACAGGTCCATATGTGTACATACCTCCGGTCGACATTATTCCTGAGATGGGTGAGGGCTCGAAAGGTCCAATGATGCCTCTTAGAACTCCTCCTTCTCCATCCTCAACTCAGGACGATGAATTAGCCAACATAGCTGAAAAGCACAGAGAAGGGTATACCATTCCTGATGACGCCATTTCTCCTGAAAAGTCAACATCCCCTAAAGAGCTGCCACTAGACGCTTCTCAAGGAGATGCTCTTACTACCGACGATTCCACATTTAAGGGTTTAGGAAATCTTCCCCTGCCCCAAACTATTTATACTTTAAAGGACTTCGGAACGAATCCTTTAACCTTCACTTCTTCGGAGGAGACTACTCCCATGAAGACCAAAGAGCCTACTCATGCTAGTATGGCTTCAGGCTCGGGTTTGTTGGGGGGGGGGGGGACGTCACTTAGGATGCACATAATACATTAGCACCGCACGTCAAAACAATTATGTCTTATGTGAATGTCGATTCTGAACTCCACTTATATATTATTGCGCAGGTACAATGTCACACCCTTACTATGATGTCGGGAAGATTCGTCGTAGCATGTCCAGACCTCCTTCTGACACCGAGCATGATCGCCGTGAAAACAGGGGCAGAGATGACAGAAGGCATCATGATTCTCATCGACCTCACACTTCATGCTCTCATTCTTCTGTTCAGTCAGATCCGGACAGATATTGGAGCCACCAAAGTCGTTGCGGGGAGACACATCACAATCCAAAGACCGAATTTCTCCCCAAGATAAATATAATCAAGAAAAAAGTCCACCGAAACACACTGATTCGTGAGACAAGCACAAAGCTTCTGCGAAGCGATCTAAAAAAGGTAATGCAACCATCGTCCCTGCTAAGCGGAAACATATTGAACTATCATATGGAAAACCCCCACCACTTGACGCTGATTCCAAAATGAAACTGGCATATCTGGAGAAGCAGTTCCCAGATCACTACTTTGAGAATTTAACTTTCTTACCCGCACTCGAGCCTATTTCTTCAAAGTGGGCAGATGAGGCTAAGGCAAAGATCGACGCAGTAGAGAAACAGTACTTGGAGATGTACAAGTATTCACGCAATCTCTCCAGAATCATTCGGGCCTTGATTACAGACGTCGATGCAATGAAGAAAGTTGCAGACTCCGATGAGAATGCTTTGAAAAATACTGAGAAGGACTTAGAAGATACACATGCTCAACTTGTCATTGCTCAACGAGATGCCAACAACTTCAAAAAGCAATTTGAGGAATTACAAAAGCGTTACCATGACCTACTGGAATCTCACAGTCAAGAGCGTTTAGAGTTGAAGAAACAAGCTGAAGATGCTAAGTCGGACAGTGTCAAAGTGCAACTAGCTTACAATACTCTTGAGCAGGAAAAGGCCGAGTTAGCGAGGAAGAACGCCGAGTTGGAGAAATGAAATGCTGACTTGGAGTCCAAGTTAATGGAAGCCGAGACTAGGGCCGCCTTAGCTGAGGGGAATGTGGATAGCGCTATTAAGTCTGCTGAAGAAACTCATAAACATCTATCAGAGGCTAAAAAAAATTGCATGGCTTTTGCGAACCGATGATTGAATTCTTTGCACACATAATCCATCCCCGAAACATCTCTTGGATCGAAGACTATCCGACTACCTTAGTTCATGTATGGAATCAAATCATCGAATGGGAAAAAGATGAACTTAAGGTAGACTTCGTTGACGAAGACAAACTCATGGAGAAGTATCTGAAAGATGATGAACCGGCATGTCTGGTCGAGGGGCGTCGCCTTATTGCTGCTGCCATGGAGGAGGAGAAACGCCAGGCCAAAGAAAAGAATATCCTTGAAGTTGGTTCCTCTTCTGCTACCGCCGAAGCTACTGGGGTCGAGGAATATGATCCCGAGAATCCGGGAATTCCTAGAGTGTCTCTTTTATCTCCTATACCCGAATCAGCATCAGAGAAGGTAGCCGTCACAATTGAGAAATCATCAGAAGGTATTTCCAGCTTTTCACCCCAATTTGTCAAGGCAGTCTCCACCTTTCATCACATCATTGGGCAATCAATCAAGGAGTCTTTGTTTTCTCCTGAGTTGATAACTGTTGCTTCTCATTCTGTAGGTGCTGAACCAACCGAGAAGACTGACGATGATCGGAGAACCATCATTGGGGAAAAATACGTGGAAGAGATTCAGGGAGGACAGGATAAGTCTACCATCGTTGAGTCCGCAGGGGGAGCTGAAGGTGAAAAGGAGGAGGCTACCGATAAGACTCCCATACCGCCTAATGCCGACACTTCTCATGATGATGAAATGATAGACGCTTTGAAAGATGATGGTGGTAATAATGGGCATGAAGAAGATCCTGATGTTGCTATAATTGGGGATTCGAAAAATACTGATGACATGACTTTGGCTGAAATGAAAGCCGAACAAGACAAGCGCATGCAGCTGAAAGTCGAGGAGATAGACCGTGAAAGCCTTAAGCCCCTTGCAGTGGTGGATGCTGGATCGAGGTTAGTTGTTAAGCTTTCAACTATGTCAATTACAAAGGAGCTTGCTAAAAAATCTTCTCTTGATCCTAGTGCTCCAACTTCTGGGAAGAAATATATCGACTCTGGTACCTCAATTACAGAGAAGAAGAAATCAAAGCGTCTCATGTCTGATGCTGAAAAAGAAGCTAAAAAAGTCCTTAAGGTTGCCAAGAAGTCCAAGTCTACTCCAAAGTCCAAGTGACAATGCCCTTTGTTTTTTATTTTGATATTCCACCGGTCCGTTATTGCTGCAGCGAATGCGGCCCTCGCATCTTTTGGTTAGCTTTCCTGTATAAACTCACGTGTTTGTAAATAAAGTAGTTTGTTCCCTGCAATGTCTGATATTTGTAAATTTAGTATTTAAGTAAAAATGCAAATGAGCAGCATGCCATATCACAGTTATATAATAAAGTCATTATTATGGGGAACATGTGTACATATATATGCCCCCAATCAATCTTGGATAACTAGTTAAGACTTATTCAAGATTGATTAAATTCAAAATCCAGTTGCCCCCGATTCTCTGACGGGGCCATATTCCTTTCGTCATTGATGCTTATTCTTTTTACCATCTTTATACTCTTCTGTCTGATAACCAAGTTAGAGTATTACTGAGGCAGTCTCTTATCAGGGTGCACCTTCACGCCTCAAGGGACGTCGTCTTCCCGTCCTTTATACTCTCTCTCGTTTCATGAGAGTTAGAGTTAAGAATGTCGTCTTCCCATTCTTTGCATCTTATCATGCAAGCGGACATTTTGTTCGCTCCTGCACATAGGTTATCTCTAACTTTCCAAATCTAATTTATTGTTTTGTGTTTCATAGTCATGATAGAATAATTGTTGAAGATAGAAATAATGCAGGAAAGTAAATGACACAAGATATTTTTATAGTGGTTCAACTAAGTCGTAGCCTACATCCACTTCATAATCCTTTGTTCATATAAACAGACTTTTTAAGGCAAGTCGTGCCTTTTTACATAGCCTATAAAAAACAAAAAGGAAGACATTTCATATTTAGCTCAGGTATCGTTGCAAGTGCTGAGCATTCCAAGCTCTGGGAATCTCTTCACCGTCCACGGTCGTTAGCTTGAATGCTCCTGTATCAAGCTTCCGTTGGATGGCGTATGGCCCTTCCCGTTTTGGACCCAACTAGGTTGAAGGCGGGAAGACTCGTTTTAATACTAAGTCTCCTGGTTCGAAGGTTTTGAAGCGAACTTTCCGGTCATAATAACGTGCTACTTGATGTCGATGTCTTGAGGCACGCAAGTCTGCTTCGTCTCTTTTTTGTTCAACCATATCAAGAGACTCTAGGAGGAGTGTTCTATTCGTCATTGGGTCATAGTATCCTACTCGATGAGAAGGGACTTCTAGTTCTATCGGGATTACTGCTTCAGACCCGAAGGAGAGTGAAAAAGGGGTATGGCCAGTGGCCGTCTTAAAGGGTGTCCTGTAGGCCCACAAAGCTAGTGGCAACTCATCTGCCCACTTGGCTTTGGCCCGCTCCAAGCGCTTCTTGAGAATAGATTTAATGACCTTGTTTATTGCTTCAACCTGGCCGTTTGACTGCGGGTGAGCCACAGCGGTGTATCGTTTATCAATCTTGTACTTCTGGCAGAAGTTTCTGAATTCGACGCTGTCGAAATGTGTTCCATTATCAGTTATGATGGTCTTCGGTATCTCAAATCGACAGATAATATTTCTGACTACAAAACTAATCACCTTTCTTGCCGTGATCGTTGTTAAAGGTTCAGCTTCAACCCATTTCGTGAAATAGTCCACGGCGACGATCACATACTTTGCTCCCCCTTTAGCAATAGGTAACACTTCAATAATATCAATTCCCTACATGGCAAACGGCCATGGGCTTACCATTGACTTAAGCTGAGTCAGAGGTGCTTTGGGAATTCTGGCGAATCGTTGACATTTATCGCAACGTCGTGAATAACCAGCCGCGTCTTTATTCACGGTAGGCCAAAAATATCCATGCCACAACACTTTCTTTGCCAGGGTTTGGCCCCCGGTGTGGTCCCCACACTCACCTTCATGTACTTCTTGCAGTACACGTTTGATGTCGTCATGTGCGATACACCGTAGTAGGGGCATTGAAAACCCTTGGCGATAAAGGACGTCGTCCTGTAAAACGTATCTTGCAGCCTTACGTGTTACAGCTTGTCTTTCGCTTTTCTTCAATGGGAGGGTTTCACTCTTGAGAAAATTCTTGATCGGTGTCATCCATGATTTTCTCTCTGGATCAACTTCTAAGGCTTGTTCCACCTCCATCAGGTCGAAATTCGGTGATTACAAAACCTCTATCGGAACCATTTCAGTTTCTTCGGGGTTATCAGCATTTGCTAGTTTTGCCAACCGGTCTGCTTTCTGATTCTCCGTTCTTGGAATGTGCGTTATGCTGTAATGCTCCAAACTACCCAGCAACTCCTTTACCTTTTCAAGATAAGTAACGAGTCGAGGTCCTTTAGTAACAAACTCCTCCCGTACCTAGCATACAACTGTCTTGGAGTCGCAGCATATATCCAGTGTCTTCACTCTTTGTTCTTTGGCGAGTTTCAGCCCGGCAATCAGGGCTTCAAACTCGGAATCGTTATTGGTAGCAGCAAATTCTAATCGCAATGCATAGTAAATAGATTGTCCTTCAGGAGTGATTAAAACAACTCCAGTGCCGGACCTTAATTCGATCATTTTTTGCTCCGTCCGTATATAGCTTCTACGGACTAAGCTCTAGTTCTTGTTCTAAAATAACCACCTTGTCACCCACCGTTTCCTCTTCGGGAATTGTGAATTCAGCTATAAAGTCTGTCAATGCCTGCCCCCTTATTGATCTCCATGGCTGAAAATTTAAATTGAATTTACTTAACTCGATGTTCCATTTAAGTAACCACCCTGATGCTTCGGGTTTTTGCAACACTTGCCTTAAAGGTTGATCAGTGTATACAACTATCGGGTGAGCCTGAAAGTAATGACGAAGTTTGCGGGAAGCAATCAAGAGGCTATAAGTAGGGGTGGGTGCGGTCAGTTAACCGAGCCGATCAGTTAATTTGACCGGTTAACCGCGAAATTTTCACAGTTCGGTTAACCGATCATCGGTTAATCGCACTAACCAACACCGACCGAACCACGAATTCCTAACCACGGTTAACCGGTTAAATTTGTCAGTTCGGTTAACCGTTCGAACTGAACGGTTAACCGTACATTTAACAACCTAAAAATGCTGAATGTCTGAAATACCTATGAGCACAGCTTAGATTCAAACTCAAAACATATTGTTCATAACATTAAACAATTTTACCAAACGCTGAAACATGCAAACATTGAAACACAATTGTTCAACCTAATTCCACGGTCCATAGGACTTACAGTCCACCAGTAGTTCATAAATACAACATAACATAATAGCTTACAATAGTAAAACAAAATCAAATAGTTAATAGTAATACAATAAAAAACTACATAGATAAGTTCTTCTAGAATCGTAAGACCAAGCTTGAAGCCTTCAAGTCCATCTACTGTTGACTGCAAAACAAAAACATATCACAAACTTGAAGGTATACATGTAACATGAGAAATATATAGGGTGGACAAACTGAAACAAGTTTAAGTAGCTATTATGTGGTGCAACACAGTCGTGTAAATAATGAACAGCAAATTAAATATAGGCTGGACAAACTGAAATAATGCTAGCTGAAACAAGAACTGTGTATTCAACCCAAACAAAACATCAAGGTATGATAGGATTTCAGACTGAGTACATAGTGATTGATTCTTATAATACACACTGATTCTTATTATAGTACATTGTGATTCTGAATGTGGTTTGGTAATCCAACTCAAATATGAAAGAATGACTAGGAGCTTTTGCATGTAAATACAATTACTTCATAGACCATTTTTATCCTTTTGTATCATTAGTGTCTACCTCATAACATATGTTATATGCTACATCCATTGATAACTATTACATTCCTTTAACTAACAATTTATTTTTCAAATTTCAGTGTGCAAACATGGGGTAAGTGCTCAAGGAAAGAGGACTGTTTTACATGGTGTAGATGACCTCGATGAAAATTTTACAGTAGTAGTTGAAGAAGAGAAAAAGAACACAATTTTCAAACATGGCATCAACTACTAAATAGGTCACCGTCTAAAAAGAGGCCACTACAAAATCAAAGAAGAATCAGGGTCCTAAAGTTGTGAACTTTTTTGTCTGATTGCATCTTTTTGTCCCTACATAAGTTATGTTCTCAAATATCATGTAATGACATTAAAGAAGTTTTGAAACATGCCTCAGAAGTGTAGCTACAGCGTGAATCATACTGTTAAAAAAGTTGTATGAATGAGCATTTAAGCTTGCAATTTTTTTGTAAAAGTTTATTATGCAAGGTACATTTTATGTGATGAACAAACATAGGAACTAAGGAATACATGAAATATTTTACAGTACGCAAGTTCAGTAAATTCATCTTTATAAAAAATTGCTTTGTGACATGTCCTTCTAGTCAACTTGAACTGTGTATTCAAGTTGAACTTGAACTGTGTAATCAGTCTTTGTGAAACAGAACTGTGTATTCACTATTCAGTTTGAAACTTGAACTCAACATAAGTAAACATGAACTTGAGCTGTGTAAGTGTGTATTCAGTCTAAAACTAAAAAATATGCTTTGTTTGCATGCTTTGTGAAACATAATTGTGTATCCAGTCTGAAACTTGAACTTAACACAAGTAAACTTGAACTTAACAGAACTGTGTACTCAAATTATCACATATGGCATAGCCTTCTAGTCAAGACAACAAGAACACTAATTAACTGAAATGATATGTCTGAGAAGGTAAGCTTATGACAAAAGACAAAAAACAAATAAATGATGTAATTTAGAAACACTGACAGTCTAGGCACATTAAATGATATCTTATCATCAATAATAATAAGTATTCAGGCTAAAAACATGAGGGGTAAGACTTTGATGGCAGAAATTTAGGTTTATTATAGAAAAACCTCAAAAAGGCACATGTAAATATGACAACTACTCACTTAGATGGACTGTCCATGTTAAGAATGCAAGAAGATGGCGATTAACTTCGACGTCCATGTACAAATTCTATATAGCAAACAAGATAATTACAATGAGTGGTGTATGTAAAATCAAATAAATGTGAAAGTGGCTAAATTATTTTACAAATATTAAAATCACCTGAGAAGGCATCATCATAGAAGTAAACATCATCGAAAGGAACCTCAATCCGGTGATCTACAAAAATTGGTTTGGACCTTAACCAATTTTGAGTACAAACTAATGCCTCAACCATTCATGGACTCAACGAACTAAGAAAAGGATCCATAATCCGTCCTCCGGTGCTAAATGCGGATTTGGAAGCAACCGTGGAAACCGTAATAGCTAGAAGATCTCGAGCGACTAAAGATAAAACACGATATTTGGTAGAATTTACCTTCCACCATAACAAAATATCAAAATTATTCGGCGCATCCTCAATCGGTGCATCTAAGTACTTTTCTAGTTCATTGCCTTCATTATCTTGTTCTCGAACTCCTTTTAGAAAAATATTCCTTTTTTCAGCAAGACCTGAATCATCATCGTTCACATCATGATCATCAATACCAATGGACGTTTGAGGTTGTGATTCCCAACGTGTTTGTGTTCCAAATGTTGAATCGTTCACATAAAAGTTGAACAATCTTTTCAAAATATCTTTCACGCTTTTTAATATGTCCACCGCAACTATTTTTCCGTAAATATCTTCAACCAATAACTTCAAAAACTGAAATTTATACCTTGGATCAACTACACATGTAACAAGTAAAATTTTGTTCAAATTGCCTATACTTCCCCAATATTTGTCAAACTTAGCTTTCATATTGTGTGCCTTCTTTCCAAGAAATGGATTTATTTCCTTCGTCAATTTTCGAAGTTGTTCTTGAATTACGGATAGCTTGGCAAAACATTCGTTTGCGGTACCGGACAAAGTTTTGCTAAATTTTAAAGTAATATTATAAAAATACTTTCAGAATTTAACAAAGAGTCCGGCATTTCTCCAATCTATAGAACCGGGAGGGTCAATATCATCATCAAAGTATGCAACAAAAACACCGTCATTTTCTTTCACATCATCAAAAACCCTTTTATATTTTAACGCTGCTTCAAGCATCAAATACATTGAATTCCACCTAGTAGGTACATCTAAAACAAGCATAGATTTATCTTCGATTTCAAATTTTCGACTCAACTCTCTAAATTTAGTAAATCGTGATGGAGATGATCTCACAAATCTAACCGTGGTACGAATTCCAGCTATGGTACTACCAATCTCCTTTAGTCCGTCGCTAATAATTAAATTGACTATATGAGCACAACAACGTAAATGAATGAATTCACCATTCAAGACACAACCACCATCAAAATCATTCAATTTAGCTCTCACATAATTAATTGCCACTTCATTTGCACTAGCATTATCAACCGTGATAGACACTATTCTTTTAAGCTCCCATTTTTTGATACACTGAACTATGAGTTTTCCAATAATTTCTCCTTTATGACTAGTAATCACATAAAAGTTTATAATCCTCTTATGTAAATTCCAGTTTCCATCAATAAAGTGCGCAGTTAAAACCATATAATTCACATTTTGAATAGAAGTCCATGTATCAGTAGTTAGAGAAACACCATGCAATGATTCAGAGAACAACTTTTTAAGAGATTCTATCGAGTCCCAATATAATTGAAGTACATCCCTACAAATTGTTCTACGTGATAGAACTTCAAAACAAGGACACAACTGTCGACAAAAATCAAGAAAACCTTCACCCTCCACAAAACTAAAAGGGAGTTCATCAATAATTAGCATTCGAGCTAATGCTTGTCTACATAGCTCTTTGTTAAATGACCATGCTATGAGACCGTTGCTACTATCATTATCGCCTTCAAAAGCTAACGTTTTTTGTCTTTTATCACTATCACGTGGAATTGACCTACATGATGTTTTTATGTGATAATTCAAATGTGTAGTGCCATTCATATGTGAATCACATGCGAATTCTTGACCACAGTAGTTGGAAGCACATTTAGGAACATTAGGGTTCTTATTTTTAGTAAAATGTAACCATACCGCTGAAGGCTTTCTACTAGAAGTCTTGCGACCGGGAGGTAGAGGCGGTTTTGCACATCCAACGGTGAATTGTTCATCATCGGTCTCCTCATCATCCGCTTCTTCCAAATGCTCAACATCTCTTGTTTCTCTAGACGATCCCTCTATTAGTGCCTGTTATACAATTTAATATTATATTAGTAAATTTGCAATAGTTGTATACATCTAAACCAAATGGCATAAACATTAAACAAGGGTGTAAACATTAAACAAGACTGTGCAGCAAAAGCTACCAACAAGTTCAGATTTCAATGTGTACACATGAGAATGGGACAGGAACAAGATTGAACAAACTAAATGCTCAAATAATAGGTCCACATCATGCTGGCAAGTGTTTCTACTCAAGTGTTATTTTCTACAAGAAAAAAGAAAGAAAAACTTTTATATTTATTTAATTCGTTAATGGTCCATGTAACGGTGTTTAGACTTTTCTTTTTATTTTCTAATAATGTAAATCTTGGGTCTTTTAAGCCAGCAAATAAAGTGTGTCCTACTAACTGATCAAAATATCAACCTAACATATGTGCAGAAGGACCCAAGCCACTTTAAAATATATATAAACAGAGGTGTTCCTGACTTTAAAATATATATAAACAGAGGTGTTCCTGACTAGAAGATGTTTCTGCTTTTTATAAAACAAGGCTTTTTTATCAACATGTATATAAGTATATATTTGCTTCATAAAGAAATTTTCGTTTAGAAGCTTGTTGTTGTTGTGTACACACAAATGTTGTCGTAAGGTGAGAAAATAACGAACCCGATGACTCTGAAATACAGCAAAACAAAGAGTATAAAATAAACTATATACTCCAAATTAAATCGTCGAACATGCATTGATTAAAAAAAAGAGTATAAAATAAACTATATACTCCAAATTAAAGAGTAGAAAAATAGCGTGAATGCAGATCAAACACTTGATGTTATATTATCATTTGAAAATCATTAAAATAAGGGTGGGAGGCTACCATTTTGCAAGTCAAAAGCAACAACAAACCAACTACTACTCCATGGTAGGAAAGAAATGAAAAACAGTCATGTACTGCTTGCTTTATTGACAGTAGTCAGTAATACAATAAACTAAATTACTACAAAAAATGAAGTATATATCTACTTATTATCATTACAATTGCAGTGAGAATAACATATAGATTCGATGGGTTTTAATGATATAGATGTACACATGGTTGTAGTTGGTACACCTAAACATTCCATAATTATCTTATCCTAAGTTTATTGACACAAAACTGAAGCCAGTATGATCATTACAAACAATGGTAATTGTTAACAGTATGAAAAATCTACAGCATTTAGAGCTTGGTTTTTTTTAAGATCCAAATAAACTACTTACATTCAGACTTCGGCATAATGCTATAGATAGTTTCAATTATTAGACTAGAACAACATCACAAGGCTAAGAGACTAAGTGTATTAATTACCCAGAAACACAAACATGTAGATGGTAGCCAACTAAAACATGTGGATTGTACATCATATTTGCCAGACTCGATAACACTGAAGCATCAGAAATCGGTAAAAATGGAAATCAAGCAATAAATAACACTCACGTTTTTTCTCTTCCTCTTAACAATCACCATTGTCTTGAATCCACGAATAGGGCAATGGCCGATCAGCTAAAAATAATTAGGGTTTAGGATTTGGATCGAGGAATTTTCGCTTTTTGGAAAGTTAAAAAAAAGTGGTTGTGATAAAATTCATTTGGAACGAAATAAAAAGGCTGCTAGGGTTTTGAAAATTTCAGGTGGATCGGGTATCAGGTTGTAAAGGGCCGGTTATTAAAATTTAAAATATGTTATTAAAATATATGCGGTTAACAGTTAACCGATGTAAAACCGCGGTTAACCGTTAACCGAACCGCTTTTGGTCGGTTAATTGTGATCGGTTAACTGCAAGTTCGGTTAACTGATTTTGTCGGTTAATGCGGTTCGATTGAGATTGGTTCGGTTGGTTAACCGCAGAAAACGCCCACTCCTAGCTATAAGCAAGTTTTTCTATCTTCGGATAATTACGTTCTACAGCAGCTTGCTTCTTGCTCACGTAGTATACAGGCCTCTGGACTTTATCTGCTTCACGTACCAATGTTGTACTGACGGCATGAGATGATACCGCTAGGTAGACAAACAAATCCTCATGTTCCATAGGTTTTGATAATATTGGAGGCTTTTCTATTAAGTCTAACAAATTCTGGAAAGCCCCCACACAATTAGGGTCCACTCAAAATTTCGTTTCCCTCGTTTTATCAGATCGAAGAAAGGTACTCACTTATCTGTGGCTTTGGAGATAAACCTGCTCAATGCAGTAACTTTTCCGGCCAGGCTTTGAACATCCTTAATCTTTCGTGGTTCTTCAATATTCCTTATTGCTGCTACTTGACTAGGATTTATTTCAATTCCTCGAGAACTCACGATAAACCCAAGGAATTTCCCAGATGCGGCCCCAAACGAGCATTTGAGGGGGTTTAACTTCATCCCATACCATCGAAGAATGTTGAACATTTTGGCTAAGTCCCTTGTATGGTCGGAAGATTGTCTAGACTTCACAAGCATGTTGTCCACATAAACCTCCATGGTTTTTCCGATTTGATTATAGAACATGCGATTGACCAAACGCTGATACGTGGCTCCTGCATTCTTTAATCCAAATGGCATTACCACATAACAATATAACCTCAAGTCTGTGATGAAACTTGTGTGCTCCTGATCTGGTATGTGCATGGGAATTTGATTGTACCCCGAATAGGCATCCATAAAGGGTAAAAGCTCGTGTCCGACCGTCGAGTCTACTAGCTGATCAATCCTGGGAAGAGGAAAACTATCCTTCGGACATTGTTCAAATCAGAGAAGTCAATACATGTACGCCACTTCCCGTTAGATTTTTTGATCAGGACAGGATTTGATATCCAGTCGGGATATTTCGAATCCTTAATGAACCCATTATCCTTCAATTTCTCTACCTTTTCCTTCAAAGCTGCTGACCGCTCTGGGCCTAACATCCGTCTCTTCTGCTTGACCGGCGGGTGCTTTGGATTAATGCATAAAGAGTGGCTCATAATAGCAGGCGAAATCCCACACATGTCAGCGTGCGTCCTGGCAAACACATCTAACTTTGTCTTTAAGAAATCAACCAACTCTTTCGCTCGAATTGGATCTTGCTACGAGCCGATCTTTAATACTTTTGTCGAATCTCCCTCATCAATAGGTATATCTATTATTGTCTCGTTGGGAGTCGCCTTTCTATCCTCGGGTTCTCTATCCTCTCTGGGATCTATATCCTCGACCACATCTAAGGGAGACTCTCTTGGGGTGAGACCCCTTAATTGCTATGCTGAGTTTTCCTTCGAAGGGGGAGGATCGTCCTTAGATTCTATATTCAACTCCTTCATTAGCATCTTCAACTCTGTCATGTAACAAGCTCGTCCCGTAGCTTGGTTGCCTCTCATCACCCCTATTCCTGCGTCAGTCGGGAATTTAAGCAGCAAGCACCAAGGTGCAATACATGCCCTAAACTCGGCGAGGTCTGGTCGGCCTAGGAAAGCGTTGTAGGGTGACTCTACATCCAAAACTACAATTGGCAGGATCCTCACTCTCTGGTGATCTCCCTGTCCTAATGTCACTGGTAATTCTACGTAGCCCATTGGAGCCGTTGACGCCCGATTGAAGCCCCGTGTCCATCCTTCGCAGTGCTTTAAATCTTTTGCTTCAAGTCTCATTTGTTCAAAAGCTTTCTTGAAGAGGATATTGACTGAACTCCCGTTGTCCACCAACACTTTATGGACTAAGGCAGGGTCGATGGCCGTGGTAATTACCAGTGCGTCTTCAGTTGGTGATTGAATTCCGGTATCATCTCTACTACGGAATATGACATCGTCTGACATCGTCTTTTGTTGTTTTAATGGAGTAATGTCTTCAAGGTTACTGCATTCTCCTACCTCAAAGTGCATGGCGGCATTGACGTACTGATCCATCGCTTTGAAACTATAGCTAGCTAGGTGGGGTCCGCCTATAATAGTATTGATAATGATCCCCTTACCTTTCTGTTGGGCTGTGGGTTTAGAAGTAGGTTGGTTTTGGTCTGGGGCTTGCCCTCCTTGCCCCCTGTCCCTTAGGGCAACCTTGTACTCGTCTAACTTCCCTTCCCGCGGCAACCTTTCAACTACATATCTCAAATGACATCATTCGTTGGTGGAATGACCTTGGGTTCCATGGAACAAACAAAACTTTCCCGTTGCGATCTCTTTTTCAACGGAGTCTCTGGGTGGTGGCTTTTTGTATTGCAATATGTTGTATGTGTCCAAATAAATGTTTTCCAAGGTATCATTCAATGGAGAATAGTTTTCGAAAGTTTGGAATCGAGGTCTTTTGCTGGAATTGTTCCCCCGGTTCCTACTCCTCCTATTGCCATTTCCATTCTTGTTGTTATTACCTCCGTTCCGGTTGCCAACGTTCACTTCAACCTTCCCTGAACTGTCACCGGATTGTTTCACAACAACATTACTTTGGACACCTTCCCTCCAGGCCCCTTCGGATTTTCTCTTCCTATTTGCATGAGCTTCTTCTCGCCTTAAGTGAATATTAGCCTTTTCGTAGAACAATTCCCTAGTGGGGGCGGTTTCCCGGGTAGATAATCCCCAAATTCTGTGTCCGGGTCAACTCCTTCTATTAAAGCCATCAGAATAGTGGGTTCATGAGGGTCACTAACTTCGGTGATATCCAGGCTGAAGTGGTCCAAATATGATTTCAGAGATTCGCTCGGAGCCTGTTTAATCCTTGACAACTCTTTGACGCTTTTGGATTTTCGGGCGTGAAGTCGAAACTGGTTCAAAAAGCGCTCACTTAATTTTGTGAAATTTGATACTGACCGTGGAGGGAGTCGGGTGAACCACATTAATGCCACGTCTTCTAGATAAATCGGAAAGGCCTTGCATTTTATAACGTCTAGAGCTGCTGCGGCATTCATGAACCATGCATACCTCATTAGATGTTGTCCTAGGTCCGTTCTCCCTGAATATCGATCCATTTGTGGCAAGTTGAATCGCCAAGGGAACTGGAAGTCCAATATATCATCTGTGAAGGGGGTATGACTTTGGTCAATGCCCCAGTCTTCATTAATGTATTGTCGGCTTTCAGACATGATCTAACGTACCATTGCCCACACATCGGCATTTGTTAATGTTTGCACAGGTTCTCTAGGTCTGATATTCAGATTACCCCTGGGTTCCTGATTAGGGGATAACCTCCTGTTTCTAGCGGTGACTGCTCTACATTGCTCCCTACGCTCCCGGTCGATTTCAGGAGGAAGGGGCTGGAGAAGTTGTTGCTGCGTAGGATTAGTAATATTAGGATCCCAGGGTAGGACGTGGGATCCACGCATGGGCAACAGCATAGGCTCTCTCAAGCTCAGATGATCAGGCCCTAGCACACGAGCGGCGTCTTCGCGGGATCCTAAAGATCCAAAAGTCAACTGATCAAGGTTATGAGGTCGCACAAGCGGCCTTCTTTCACGAGGACGTCCCTCATCTGAAGAAGATGAATAATCTGCAGCAAGGCGGCATGTTGGGGAAGGTGTCTTTTGTCTCCGGAGCTCCTTGAGTTCCCTACTCATGGTGATCATGTTCTCTTGCATGCGAAAACTGACACGCTTATGGGCTTCCAATGCCTCCTTAGTACTCTGAAGCATGTCAAGAAAGCGTGAAAAATTTCCTTGTGTGACGGGGGCAGATGGGTCAGGCTGATCATTGGTCATAGCGGCTGAAATCGGAGCATTGGTAGGAACTCAAGTAGAACACTACTACAAAAGTGGGCATATTCGACACTAATTTGTGTGCGTTGCATGAAAAGTGTGGTGAAAGCTATGATTTCTTTGAGCTTCTGCAACAGCCTTCATATGTTGTTGCATTATACGTGGATGCACTGTTGCGGTGGGAATTTTAGTGTTTTGATGTGCAACACCAGTTAAAAGTGTAGCATTACGTATATATAATCTAGCTCAGTGATCCGCGTTATCAACATATAAAAACCCCAACCGTAGATGAAAGATTAATCCAATGGTTCAAACCATCTATGGATCTGATGATCTTCATGTTAGCCATCATCCAATCATTGACAGCCACGTCATTGCATTCTTTTGACGAAATTTTGGCGCGATCTTCTCCCTTCATGAAATCGTTTTCTTCTCTATCATCTAATCGTTTTTCCCCCTTTTTACTATTGACAAAAATTTAAACCTAAATTCACGTCATTATCGGTCCTCTCCTCGACAACAAATTCTATTCCGAAAAGGATGAAGCTTTGAAACGCTTTCTAGCTTTGATTGCTCAGGGCGCTGACATCGCCAGTTTTTTCCCTCAGGTTCAGTTTGTATAGCACTGTGAATTAGTTGCGCTTATTATAGATTGGATTATGAGTAATTAGTAATTAGTTCATTTGTTACATTTTGGAAAACCCATTCGCTTATGAGTAATTAGTTGCGCTTATTATTGATTTGGGATTATGCTGAGGTTTATTCAAAAATTATACCCAACAATAAACCATGAGAACCGGGCTATTAGCATGAAAAAGACATTGGTTTATTATAGAGGTCGAGCTAGTTAAGGAATGGGGACTGCGGTTAATTTTCACTGCTTGAGGTTCATACCTTACACTGAGGTTAATTTGTATGCTTGAGGTTAATTTGCACTGCGGTGTGTATGCACTGCGGTGTATATGCACTGGGGTGTGTTTGCACTGAGGTTTTGTGATACACGCAGTGCATACACGCACAAGTATACATGATTTTTTATTACGGACGATGCTAGTTTGCCCTGATGTAAAGCCGGATAAAATGTGCGATTCAGTGGGAACTGAGGAAATCATGGGGGTATGATGGTAATTTTGTATTTGATGATGGTGGGGACATCTGAATTTTAAGCCTCTTACCGCAGATTTTTACAAAATTTGAAGCGGACACTCAAGCATTTTCGTTTTATTACAATACACATCATACACGCAGAGCATACACGCACAAGTATACATGCACGCACAAGTATACACGCACACACAAGTATACATGCTCAAATATCATAAGTATACACGCACAAATATACACGCACAAGTATCATAAGTATACACGCTCAAGTATCATAAGTATACACGCACAAGTATCATAAGTATACACGCTCAAGTATCATAAGTATACACCACAAGTATATATGCACGCACAAGTATCATAAGGCAGCCATCTGAAGGAACACACAAGTATACATGCACAAGTATACACGCACAAGTATCACAAGTATACACGCTCAAGTATCATAAGTATACATGCACAAGTATACACGCTCAAGTAGACACGCACGAGTATACACGCACGCACAAGTATACATGCACACACAAGTATCATAAGGCAACCATCTGAAGGCACGCACAAGTATACATGCACAACTATCATAAGATTAAAAAAATCACCAGCATTCACAAACATTCACTACGTACCATTCACAAACATTCACCAGCATCCATCATCAGTCATCACCAGTCATCACCAACAATCACAAACTTCCACAACCACACAAATATTCACAAATATTCACAAAATTTCAAGCCAAAAATCATTACCAGCAGAAAAAACCAACATTCACAAACATCACCAGTCATCACCAGCATCATCACCAGCATCCACACCAGCATCAGCATCTTCTTCTTTTTCTTCGGAGTCAGTGTCCATGTCAGAGTCTTTGTCCATGTCAGAGTCATTGTCTATGTCAGAGTGACTGAATGGGGATTACACGATCATTGATATATTCCAATTAGCACCTCATATAAATGATCATAGTTTTAAGAAGAAACTTCTAGATATATAAGATAATCCACTTGTGATAATGTGTTGTTTTATGCTAATGTTGATATAGCTACTTTCTAGTTGAATGTCAATCATCTGGTTGTGTCTCATTATAAGGCTATTATAACCTTGTATGTATATATGTGAGTGTGTGCATGTGTTGTTGTGTCTCATTATAAGGCTGTTAAGGATAGAGCATAGTCAGCGACGAAACAAGAATTTCTTGTTGTGGAGGGCAAAAAGTTACAAAGTGATCTTTGGATGATCAAACTTCAATAATATAACAGTAACGTACATTTGTAAAAGAGTTCGATGGGAATTAGTCATATCTATGCAGCAAACATTAATAGGTAAATTCTGTTTCCATACACATTTTCGATCACCTAATCCACCCTATAAAGTAAGATCTTTGACTTTTAACATATAAAACTTAATTAGTTTATCCACCTAATATATTATATGATTCAATTCTCAAATAATGTGATCCACCTAAGAGTTTATATGCCTTAATTATCAAACAATTTGACATGTAACACACATTCAGTACGGTGATTTTTTTTATAGTTTACCACTCTGGGTTTTTTTTCGAGTAATGTTAAAAATTGGAAGTGATCTCATAAAATTCCACTATATTTCAGAAGATAAAGCAGTTCCTGCATATAAAAAGAACATTATACTCCATGATTACTTTTTCTCTAACTTAATGACATTATTCTATGATAATTTATAAAGTGGTCACCCACAAAAGATCTATGCATTAGGGTGTTTGAAGAAAAATTAATAAACTCCTTAATTCATGGTAGTAGTGAACATGGTTGAAGTTATTATTCAATTTGTAAAATGATTTTTTTTCATGGTAGCAGTTTACCACATCTGAAGGAAATTCAAGCCATACATTAACAGTGTCTCAAATTCAAGCCATACAACCACATCTATGTACAACTAACAGAGCACCTGTTTGTATTATTATTTCAGAATCTTGGGTGGGGCATTATAACCTTGTATGCGTGTATGTGAGTGTGTGCATGTGTGGTTGTGTCTCAATATAAGGCTATTAAGGATAGAGCATAGTTGAATGAACACTTTGTAATTATGTTCTTTGGCAAATTTACCTCGATTGGCCAAACATATCGTGGATTAACTAAAAGAAACTGTGGATGGAAGTAAAATTTACCTATAATCACAAAAAAATGGTACCACCGGTTTCTCCCTATTGTTCACAAACAGAATTTCAGGCCTTGTCCCAGGATAAGCATGTGTGGTGCGCTGAACCCTAATGAGGTAAACCTTGTTGTCGAATCGAGCAGCAAAAGTATTCTCCAAGCCATTGCCTTCATAAAATTCCATTTTCAGGTATAATGATCTATGGTCAATTCGAGACCAATGACAGTTGTCAATTTCACACACATTTCCCATTGGCGTCATTAATTCTTTAATTGCAGGAACATTTTTCTTTAGGAACTCGGGAAAGCCAACAACTCTAGCCCATGATTCTACCTCGAACGCTGGTTCAGGCTCAAATTCTTCACCAGACCATTATTGCACATAAAAAGCACCTCCACATTTTGTAAAAAGTTTCAACATTAGCGCATGATCACGCTTATTGTAAGATAGGCATGTTATTAGAAAAGAGTTTTTAGGTATAACCCATATAGTCCACTCCTCATTATGCTTCAGAGTATGCCTAAGAGTGAGATGCACAAATTCGTAAGTCCAATGTCCTGAAAGAACAGTGGCAGTGATGCATAGTGAAGAGTCCTCCATTGTTTTTTTTAACTTTTGACGATGGAGTTTTGTTTAGGAGTTGAAGATGTAGATGACGATATGCTTCTGAAGCTTGACAGGATATGAAGTGACACACTGTACGTGGCAGTAATATGCGAACTGAAAACTTTTTGCTCAGAAGACGAAGCATACTGAAATTGCTTATTTGTTGGGCTTGGCTGGCATGAGTGACCAATCGCCAATGGTTAGTAAGTTAATTGTAATAATTGTGTTCATAACATTTTGTTAACAAGGTCAATGGCCATTCGATGCCACCACTTATCAAATAACTTGTTATCATTTGATCAGGTGCATATTTAATTCTGGAAGCTAGGCAGACGGATACATTTTGCAGATGTGACACACATATATATATTCGATGCCACCCTCTTGTATAGGTACATACATATATATTTCCTATTGCAATCGGATTGCTGCATATATATGATTCATATATATAAGTGAGTAATACATTTTGCATATGTGGACACATGTGTACATGTTCAGAATGCGCTAAAGAATTGGCCAGGAATGGATCAGGATAATGTCCCTTATGTCGTGCACCTATTCTTGAAGTAGTTCGAGCTTACTGTATATAATGAAGAAAACGGTGTAGCTGGTTTTTGAGTTTTGATATTTGGATAATTAAAACAATTGCTTTGGATGAGTTTTTTGTACAAAACCTGTATTGCAAAATTTTTAATTAAAGCATTGTATTTGCTATCAAATTAGTGTTGCATTTGCCTTCTTCTACTATTGCGTTAGCTTTTATTGATATTGCATTTCATGATAATGGTGTTGCATTACATATTGCAGTGGTGTTGCATTACATTAAATATAATTGCTTACCCGTCGCACGTGGACCCCACAGCTGACGTGGATAGCTGGTGTGGCATGTGACACGTGGAGTGCTGACATGGAGAGATGACGTGTCGTGTGACACGTAGACAGCTGATGTGGCCCCACTGGAAGCCAGGCCCTAACTAATGCTTAAGACAACGCTGAATAGTGTTGCATTACGTGCAAATAGTGTTACATTACGGCTATAATGCAACACTTTCTGTCTGTGGCCGAAGATGGGCAAAAGCGTTGCCTTAGATGGCTAATGCAACGGCCGTGGATGCCACGCCCCCTGGTGTTGCCTATTTGAAAAAAGGGCCTACGACAACGCTTTTTTGATCTACGGCCACAGCAAATTAGTGTCGAATATGCCCACTTTTGTAGTAGTGGAAGTTCCAGCTTCATTTTGGTTCGGGTCGGATTGGAGCACAGTGGTATGGCCGGACCGGTTCGGATGGGGAGAGTGGGCGACCTCAACATAATTAGATCAGCTCGGATCGGGGTCTTCTGTTCGGTTCGGACCTTCCTGACCGGAACGGCCTGCTCTAGAGTCTTGACCACGCGACCTCGTCACGACCATTGTTTGCTGATCTTCGTTAACTTCATTCTCTCGATTACTTTGGATTTCTTTGCCTTCTCCTTTGGCCATAATCTCCAATTCTTCAGTGATTAACCAAAAGGTACTTAAAGATGTCGAAAACAGAGTATTAACTTCTTTGAACTTGAAGGTCCAAATAGTAGAATGATAATCCCAAAAAGCGGAGAATTCAAAAATTTCTCAGTGAAAGCACCAAAATGTTAGATCCAAAATTGGCTCTAACACCCAAACCAGTAATGATTCTACTGAAATGAAATCAAAAAACAAAGAAAACACACAATTTATAGTGGTTCGGCGTTAAATAGCCTATGTCCACTTTCTACTCTTTGAATTGATGATTTGAATGCAAGTACAACAATAACTCTCACTTAATTTTCACTCATACAATGTATTGATTCACTCAATTTCCTCCACAATATGCTTCAAAAGGTGATTGTAATATGAATAAGTTGATGAAATTTGGATTGAAAAGGAGTTTGAGTTCTAAAAATGCAAAAGGATCCTTCCAAATGTCCCTTGATGGTGTATTTATAGGTGGAAAATGCTCCTGGAATGGCTTCGGTTCGGATCCACGTGGCACCCATCCCGTTACTATCGGGTTCGGATGGGATACGATAGTGACAGCACACCAGGTTAGTGGCAAACATGGGTAGAACGTGGGTTTAACCGCTCCGAATATTAAGGAAAACGTGGAGTGAAACTGCCATGATTCTAGGTTCGGATCGGGTGTGCTATCAATTAGGGGATTGGATTGGTTTCGTCCCCTTTGATCCGATTCGACCTGTATTCTTTCTTTCTTAGCTTCGTGCTAGTCTCCCCCTTTTCCAGAGAAATACGATCCGATCCGACTTGTAATGAGAAAACATTCTTCATTTTTTGATCTTTTAATCTTTGTGTAGCCAAGTTCACAAAGTAGGCTAACAATTTTAAAAAGGTACTAAATACAATAAGCTAGTTGGAAATTCAAAGTGCAAAAACTACTTGAACAAAAAAAGAAATTGTCCGTTTTCATGAAGATTCTCAAAAGTTAGAAAAGGAAATTCAAGATTTAAAGAAAAACGAATCTGTTTTGATTTTTGAAAATGAGAATTTACAAAAGCAGTTGGAAAGTTTCAAAAAGTTAGAGAATTCCAAAATGCAATTTTTGAGAGAATTAAATGAGGTCAAAGAAAATTTCAAAATCCTTGAAGACGAAATGTGATTTTAAAAAATAGGAAAGCTGAAATTGTTTGAATAAATCACGAATTTGAAAAAATTATCACTAAAATCAAGGATTTTGGAAAATTAGAATCTGAAAAACGTAAACTTTTTGAAACTAAAATGCTTGAAATTAAGGCAAAAAATTTAGGGCTTGAAAGGGATAATTCGGTCAAAAAAATAAATGATTTTGAAAAGAGAGAGAAAGCCATCAATCATTGTTCTAAGTTTTTAGATGAGAATAAACATTTAAAATCCAAAGATAGTGAACTCGATTTGATTATACAAGCAACCTCTTTCGAAGGAAAATCCTTTTATATGCCATTGGAAAATCAGTTCTTTGCGATTAATAGAAAAAAGTTGGACTTGAGATAGTGTCTTTAAATAAAAGATCGACTGACGAAATGGCTAAGTGGAGAAGTGTGATATCTAAGTACGTAAACCATGATTGTAAACAACACAATGCTAATAAAAAACCATTAAACAAATTTGAATTCGAAAATGAACAAAAAGGAATTTTCTTAAATTTGAAATAATTTGGATTCCTAAATATTCAATTTTTACAATCACCAGTTTTCCATATAAACAAATTTGGGTACCAAAGAATTTAATCGAAAATATAAGTGGTTCTACATCCTTTGTTTGACCACTCACTTCTTCCAAAATTTAGATGTCAAGACCGAGCTAAGGAACAACTTCGAGAGAGATAGAATTCAAGTTGTTCCATATTAATGTTGAAGTAAATTTTCTCCTTAGCTTCGAATGATGAGTTAGATATTCTTAAGTTCGCAATATCAATGGTAAGTCGGGTATGATCTCTAAAATCATGCCTATATTTTTTTATTGATGTTGTTTCGTACAGAAAATGTTGTAGTATTCCTGTCATATCTTGAGCTTCCTAATTTCGATTCGTAAAATTCTAGATGTTCTAGAAAATAGATAGAAATGTCTACAACTTTTATGTTTTTTGTTTGTCCAGAATACGAATTTAGATGAAAAACTGCAATATATCTAAATTGCTGGATATAATAAATTTTCAAAGTTTTTGACATAGCTGTAGTATTTAGATCATATCTTGTGCAATGTTCCTTTGAATTTTAAAGTTCTAGAGGTTCCGAAAAACTAACAAATAATCTCAAAACTTTGGTATTTTGAGTTAACGCTAAATCATTTTGGAAAGTCCTGAAAATCTACGTTCAATTCATCAAAAATCATTTTGTAATGAACAAGCTGTGATAATCTAGTACAACCTCTATTTGACTACGTAAGTTTGATTTGAAATCAACTTTAACTGTTATCTTGTTTGAACATCGAGAAATTTCATGTTTCGACTTAATTTGACTTTTTATGTTTAATTTTTTTGAATAGTGGTTTTAAATAAACTGATTCAAAAAATTGACTTGAAACATTGATCAACACTCATATTTGATTTTGTGGTTGATAAATTGTGATTGGAATTCTCTTAAGTGTATTTATTTGACATAGACAATGTTTCCTTGGTCGATATAATTGTATTTTCTATAAATTGTGAGTGATTATGAGGATTGCACAGTATATTAAATGAAAAATCAGTGCTTGACATTGTAGAACACTAGAGGCGATTAGAGTATAAATAGTATTAGATAACATCTCATCACTGATTGATTTTTTAAGATGATTTTCAAATTGCACATTTCTTTTCATGAAACCCCTCTTACAAAAAATTTGTCTTTGCATATTCTCGATTTTTTATCCATAAATTAAATTATTAACCAATTAAACTTTTTGGAACTTGTCAAAATTATTTGGGATTTCGAAATTGTGATAAATACTGATTACATTATATTTCATGATAAGAGGAATATTATTTAAAATTTCATGAAAATCAAACAAATATTATAATATTTTTTAAATTAATACTTATTTCATGATCATCTCTTTCACTTCAATCTTTTTATTATACATCATGGTTTTATATAATGTAATGAGTTTGAATTTATTTTCTTGGAAATAAAGAAATATTTTTTTGAAAATATATTTATTGTCCTAATGTATTCACTCTCATTTAGAAGTCCTCTCGTGGTTATGCATAAGTGAATAACCTAAATCTATGTATATGTTCTTCCATTTTAATTTAAAAGTCCTCATGGTTATGCATGGATGGAACCCATATAAGAGAAGGATAAAAATCTAAGTATTATTCTAATCTCATTTAGAAGTTTTTACCGTTATACATGGTTAGAAAATGCTTGGTAATTTTTAAGTTACTGCTAACCTCATTTAGAATTCCTAATGGTTATGCATGGTTAGAAAGTGGTTCAAATAGTTAAAATGAACTTAAAATTGAATATAAAATTTATTTGAATATCTTGAGATTCTCATTCCTTTATTGAAATTGGCAAACCCTCTTCATTTTATAAAATCTATCGTAAATCCATCATTCTAAAAAGTTAATTTTTTTTTTCTAATTTATGAATTATTATGATTTTTGTTTGATTAAATGAGATTTACGATACATATTTTCCCTACAGATTTGAATTTATAATTTTAATCAAAAATCATCACTATTTCGATTTTTGTTATTCTTTTAATGATAGCAAAAGAGGGAAAAAGGTTAAGATTTTGATGGATGAGTGAATAGTTAAGAACTTTTTAAATATTCGAAATGTGATTGAATGAAAATTTTCTCATTTTCAAATAAATGCATCTGTGTAGGAGGAGCCATTTAAATAGGAGAGCTTGGTTGTATCATGACAAACACATTTACAAGCACTTCAAAATCAAAATATATGTTTGTCATCATCAAAAGAAGATGGTTGTTGAATATATTGATATGATTTTTGTTTGATGATAATAAATATATATATTATTCAGTCAGTGTGTTTATATATGTACTATTCCAACTCCACGGACAGTAAATAAATGTTCGCGAGAATTAAATATTTAACTTAGAATTTTTAATAGATACCTTTGAACAATTCACGTTTATATTTCTTCTATTACACAACCACTATACAAATACTCATTTGTACATACATTTCCTTACTACACACTCATACATTCTTGTATGATAGAGACTCTCACTCTCATTTAGTTGTGCTCTTCTATTGCATGCTCCAGAATTTGTTTAACTATTTGTCATACTTGTCAAATAAAATAGTGCAGTAAACTGAAAAAGAAACAATTTAAATTTGCAAGTATAAATTTAATTTAAAATTTTATTTGCCTTAGTTTTTGGGTTGTTTCCTTTTATCTTTCTAGACATGGTTAGATAGTCATACGTGTGTGTGTGTATGAGCGTGCGTAGTCGAACGAATTATAATATTTACAGTAATACACAGTAAATGCTACAAGATTCGAGCATGTATCACCATCACAGACAATTACAAAGGTCAAGCCATGTGGTTCATCTCAGTGCAATAAAAGGGACCGCAATCAAAGCGACCTCGACAAAATTAAAAATGCACAACCAATTCATGTCAAACTGCCCAAAATTCAATGTGAACAAAAATGACAAACTCAAGTGCCACATAATCAAAAATTCAATGCATTAACAACTGCCAGAGAGTGACCCGGGTCCAACAGCAAGGCATACGTAACAACATAAGCAAAAACTCTAACACAAGATTAAAGCCAACAACACTTGCCAACTACAAAAGTTCAAGCAACTCGCAAACGTGACAATACAAGCCACAAGTCCAACACAAAATCAAATCCAGCAATATATGGCAACAACAAAAGTTCAAGCGACCCACAACAAACACAAAAGTATGTGCAATATGTAGTGACCCTTCTTCTCGGTCGATCCGAATCGATTGTTAAACCGACTTAAATCTAACCAAAAAGGCAGATACATTAACTTTGGGCGCAAAACACATCGGAAGAAACAACAGAACATTTCATTGTTATTACAACAATTACATCAGAGAACAAGAATATATCAGTATGAATAAATAATATACAGCGGAAAATATCAAAGATTAAATACATAGCAGCGGAAAATACAGCAACTAGCACAACTGAATTAAATACACAGATACAAAGCTTTTCGAATATAGCTCCAGTTGTAATCCAGGATTCTGCGGAAAGAAATATATGCGAAAACCAAAACTACTAGCTGCCCGTGTGGAAAATATGGGCACCCAGAGTTTTAGGTTAAAACAATAAACTCTGAGTCAGTCATGGGATTGGTGTGAAAACTAAAACCGTTATTAAATCTTTACTTTAAAAGTTCGGAAATCATGGGACTACGCCGTATAACAAGGAACGAGTTTACTCCACATGAACCTCGGTTTAAATTAAAACAACGCAATGCTTTTTGGAAAAATTAAGCTATTATAAGACTCGGGTCCCATCACACAATGCAATGCAAGCCGGAGGATAGAGTTTTCCCTTATAATAGCCAAATATGCTTGATACGTATAAAACAAAATTACTTTGATATTACTATAAGTGCATAGTGTCAAAATCAGCTTCAAATATAAATATATCAATCTTAGACAGCATGGGTACCATATATCATGTCGCCATACTAGTTCTTGAGCTAAAACCGTAAAGTGTCATATTGGAAATTGGATTTCCATCACGAGTGAAGGAAAGGGATGGTCTCCTTTCCGATTCGGATCACCTCTAGCAAGATGACCCAGGATCACACGTACGATAACCCTTGGATCCTACAGGGCCGGTACACACATACTTTAGTGGATTGGTTATTCCTGAACACACGTTTCCCGGTCCTAACGGACCTATCTCTGAGCCACTAGGGACTCAATATCCGAGGCGCCTTATTCCATCATCCACATAAGTAAAAATGTCTGGGCTCCATACCATGACACCACTTCTATCTAGAAAGAAACATCGTGCACTCCCTGCATTCCCTTATCCCATTTTTGACCCATATTGGGTGTGAGGCTCGCGAATTAATGCTATACGCAAAGTTGTGCTAATTAAAGTTGTGCTTTGATCATCAACCACAAGACTCTGTTTTTCAACAAAAGCCTTGATCATTTGCATCTTAGCATGCCACACAGACAATTCACGCCATACAATTGATGTCTATCAATATATAACCTCTAAGCTCGTACGTCTCAGAGAAGAGTGGTAAGCAAGAGAATAAATTCTCCGCCACCAAACAGATATATATATATATAATAGAAATCAATTAGCACAGAATGAAATCCAATGTCAAACACACATCCATTTACAAGTCCGTTCTGGGTCTGAACGAAACAGGAGGCACCTTATTCCTCGTCCCATATGTCCAATACAGGAGAGAGGACCTCGCATATCCGGTCGATCTCCAAGTATGTCTAGACGATCACCACTTATTACCTTGTCTTTGGTGTACAGCCCAATCAAGACATCAGTAATCATCCAAACGATGTGAAGATCTCCGGTCTTCAACCACCGTCTACATCGTCGACTTTTAGTTGTCGTATTAATTATTCAGAATGGGTTAAACCCGGTCTTTCCGGATAACTCGCGTATTTTGTAATCAATAATCAAGTTCTATAAAAACACATCATATGCCTCATTTCAATTCGGAATATTCTTTTATTCCAATATTCACATTTAAATTTAATTAAATATTCATTAAAACTCTAGTTCGGTTTTAATTTAAAAAATCATTACTTAATGATTGTTCAATTTTCTGGAAATTAATCTTATCTTTAGCTAGGTTAAAAAACCAATGTCATTTAAAACACAGTTCACGATAAAGCCAAACCATCTTCCATTAACTATGGGATCTTCATGGAAAACAGATTAATATATAACCGATATAAATTCCCGTATCAGACCAATACTATAAATGGAATAGCGGCAAAGCCTTCTAAATTCTATAAATAGTAACGGTCTTCATTCATAGAAGCTCATCTCAATTATTAAATCGAATTCCATTCAATTCCAATTCAATATATTAAATTTGAAAACTTTTTTTTGGAAATTTTCCATTAAATCTAAATAAAAAGATTTACAAATTCCAAATCATAACTTCACTGTTAATTGGGTTAAAAACAAATGTTATTTAAAATATTGTTCATGATAAACCCAAATTTTCAATTATAATTCATTCCGATTAAATATTAATTAATTGGTCAACTTTTCTAAATCTTAATCAACAGATTTATTCTTTTCTCAACTGGGTTTAAGAATAGTGTTATTGAAGACACCATTCACGAAAAACCCAAAATCCAATTTATTTTTAAAAAAAAAACATTAGATTTTTATTCTAGTTAATAACTAGTTCATTTCAATAAAAATCAATTTTCATCTTTTCAAATATGGAATTTTTAATCCAAAATCTTTTCAAATCACTTATTATAATTTTACATAATTTTTTCATATTTTTAATAATTTTGTTAAGGCCTTTACAGTCGGTTTCCAATAACAGCCACCGAACTGCATACATAGCGACCTTTTCTGAATTTGATTTGAACATATTTCCAAATCTAGCAATCATATTTCAAATTTCTTATATTCATTGGAAAGCTCTTTTCAATACGAACCCAACGGTTCCGGTTTTAGGATAATCCGACGGTTGGATCTCCCATTATATCAATTTGAAGTTAATGGTCGAAATTCGCGAATGATCGCTGCGCGGCGCGTTCTATTCAAGCCATTAAATATATATATATATATATATATAATATGTATCATCGATTTCCATTTAAAACGTACTTTATGAAATATTCATAAATTCGTTTTAGAACGATTTCAACTCCATTTTCAATTTTATATCAAAATTGAATATTCTATATCTTTATCATATTAGAATGATAATACTTTCAAAACATTAGATTTTGAAATCACTTCTTTTTTATATTCATTATAAAATAAATAAAATTGATCGATAAACCTGTTCGGGTTAAAATAGGGTTTAACTACATAACTATTTTTATTGTTCAAACAACATGAATATTTTATATAGTTTATACATTCAATGAAAATGATATTTTTATTGTTCAAACATTTTATTCAACACATGAATATTTTATATAGTTTATACATTCAATAAAAATGATATTATTGTTCAAACATTTTATTCAACACATGAATATTTTATATAGTTTATACATTCAATAAAAACGATATTTTTATTGTTCAGACATTTTATTCAATACATGAATATTTTATATAGTTTATACATTCAATAAAAATGATATTTTTGTTCAAATATTTTATTCAACACTTGAATATTTTATATAGTTTATTCATTATTTTAAAATATTCTTTATTTTTGAATCGGAATGCGACTCAATCAATTACCATATAATTTTGAGTTATATGGATCTCATACATCGCATGTATTCAACAATAATGATAAATAATCATTACACATTCAAACATCATCCAAAGTGCAATTTAGAACTGTATAAGCGTTAAAATAAATAAATAACGCTCATCACAGCCTGTCAACCCATCAATTGACATACAACTAAATATTTGGATTAGTGTATGTCAAATATCATCCCAATACCCGTGTTGGGTTTTCAAACAACAAATACTGTTTATTATTTGTGCAGTTGGGCGATGTGTAAAATTTATCGTCCCAATCAATATCAGATAAATAGGTGTACATAAACAAGCCATCTGACTTGTAAATGAATATTTATTCCAATTTTACTATTTTAAATTATAAATGGATATTTGTAACTTTAAATTTCCACAATAATATTAACATCATTTTAATATGTTAATCATCATAATCACAATACACAAATCACCAAATGATCCATGGTTTGCAAGAAATAGTGTCAAGAGCAACTAAGCCCCGTCTGCAACCTATGATATAATTATATAACAAAAATAGTTGAGTGAGAAAGAGTTCTCACCATTGGTTTCCACTCCGCCAAATCTTTATACAAAAGAATGTGACCTTTTCGGCTCCACAATCCACATACAACATCCAACTCACTCCAAATCAGTTTTATTCTGAAGCTCTCGTCGATACGGTTCCACCACATCTGGTTTCCCTGAATTCCGAGTTCGTATGAAAATGTTATGCTTTTTACAAGTTTCATGTACATATAAATCATTAACAATTAAAATAAGTAATTAATTAACCTTAATTTCTTGCTAATCACTCCTCTAATCTTCTTCCTCCCCCAAAAACTGACGTACACAGCAGCCCTCTTTCATGCACCATTGCCTCAACTTCCTCCTTTCATATCTCCTTCATTTCTAAACGCTTTTATAAACCGTTTTCACCAACATTCATCTCTCTGCAACCTCTACATCTTAAATACCATCAACCCAAACTCAAACACTCTACCCAAAATCGCGTTAACAGCCAAATGCCCGTTGTCCCTACCAAGTTGCGCAACTTTTTGTCACCAAACTCTACCAAACTTTGCATACAAGCTTCATTTCTTGCCACAAACTCAACTACATACTTCATTTCATGCATCGAGGCACAAAAATCACAAAAACTCGAGCCTTAGCCCGCATAAACCTACGCTGGAAAAATAGACAGTAGAAAAGATTGATTTGAACACCTGAAATTTGGTATGAGGTTGAAGAGGAGCTCGCTACGAACTCAAATATATTTATTCCATTATATTTAGGATTTGATTTCATTCGATTTTGATTTTTGTAAAGGGAAGACTCACGTTGGAATGAAAAGAGGGGAGCCAATGTGATTTTCAGAAGTGGGATTAGGTTAAGGAAGTGAAAAGGATAATATATAGTGGAGGAAATTATTATTTTTTATTGATTTTATATTTTTCTATACTTAAATATCAATCATTTTCATCATTTAAAATCCGTGTGCTCACCTACGCATCCCTTTTTCAATGAAAATTGACATATAGCTACTCTCTGACATTACGGATCCAACGAAACTAGTTTCGTCAAATACTGAGTCTGTATGCACAAAGAGCGAATTTTTAAAGCTTAAATAGTGACTATTTTTCTATCGTAAAATCACGCTCGGCCATATACTGATTCTAAAAATCACGGAACTTGGAATCTTACCATTATTCGACGATACGAATCCAAAAAAAAAGTAGAATCGAATTCCGAGGTCGTCTGAATAATGTTCCTTTGTAAAATGACTGCTTGTTTTTGAAAAAATGATTTTGCCTATCACGGACCCATACTGACTCCGTTCGATGCACACTTTGGAACCCAACAATGATTTGTCATTATGACTCCAAAAAAAAAAAAAAATCGAATTCTAAGTTCATATGCAAAATTTCACTTTTTAAGGGCTATGTGTTGATTTTCAAAATCTAATTTTCAAATTTAAAAAAAAATAAAGCTTATAAATCAATTTAATAATTTATTGAGTTTATTTTAAGTCAAATAAAATGTTGTTCTCAAATTTTATTTTGCAAAAATAACCAATTTCTATTCGCATATTCGTTAAAATAGCTTAAATCAAAATTTTAAATTGATTCAGAAATTCCGGATCGTTACAATCTCCCCTACTTAAAATCTTTTCGTCCCCAAAAAGGAATGGAGCTGAAAGTTGTTTAACTAACCAACTCAACTTTCATTCTGGCTTTCATCCTTCAACTTTTCGGTTTCTATGAATTTTCTAATTCTTCAAAAATTTGGCTAACACTTTAAATTTTCGAAAAATTTCGCCATAACCTCCTTTGCATTGGGAGACCTTTAAAACCACAACTTGCCTCACAGGGCCCTCATCAATCCAAAAGAAAAAAGAAAAAGCCAATCGGCTCATAAAATCATCAAACCCAAGAAATATAGTAAACATGTACCTATTAGTCAGGCATACAATTTTGTTCTTCTTCTTAGCTTCCATGTTATGACCTGTTCAATGTATATACATGTACATATATGCAATTCCAATCAATTTTCAATTCAGTTCAATATTTGAATCGATTTGGCTAAATTTTACCTTTCCATTGTCATATCGGTTTCAATAATCTTATTAGTTAACTAACAATCAAACAACACAACTAGTAATCATTTAGTTGATTAGGATTTCAAACATATATCTTTAATATATTCAAAAATCATATTTTTAGTGTCAAATCACAACAATAAATTCTAACTATGTTTTGGTTCTCACACCCGTCAATTGGAAATATATAGATATCCCACTTTCGAAACTCGAACATAAATGCTGATGATGACATGCCATCATTAGAATCATCTCCGAGTGACTAGAGTGTGATTCTATATCCATCCAGTATATTTAAGACTTCAAATATACGTTCATGACGCGTATATGCAAAATCTTCATATACTCGATTGTCCAAAATAAAATAAAATAAAATAATATATCCAAATACGTATAATTAGATTATATTTTCAAAACTAAATTTGTTTTCACTTTTATTTTAAAAATAACACTCTTTGAAACTCATTCTAGGATACTACTAATCCCATCTCCAACGAGTTATTCTTATTAGACATTACTAATCCTATCTCTGATGAATTCTTTTGTTTGGTTCTGACGTGTTTTGTTCTCGAGCTCTGTAAACCAAAGCTTTGATACCATATGTAGTGACCCTCCTCCTCGGTTGATCCAAATCCATCGTTAAACCAACTTAAATCGAAACAAAAAGGCGGATACGCTAACTTTGGGCGCACAACACATCATAACAAACAACAAAACATTTCATTGTTATTACAACAATTACATTAGAGTATAAGAATATATCAAAGTATGAATTAATAATATACAGCGGAATATATCAGAGATTAAAATACATCGCAGCAGAAAATACAGCAACTAGCACAATTGAATGAAATACACGGATACAAAGCTTTCCGAATATAGCTCCAGTTGTAATATAGGATCCTGTGGAAAGAAATATCTGCGAAAACAAAAACTACTAGCTACCCATGTGGAAAATATGACATCCAGAGTTTAGGTTAAAATAGTAAACTCCGAGTTAGCCATGGGACTGGTGTGAGAACTAAAACAGTTATTAAATCTTTAATTTAAAAGTTGGGAAATCACGGGACCACGCCGTATAACATAGAACGGGTTTACTCCACATGAACCTCAGTTTATATTAAACAACGCAATGCTTTTTGGAAAAATGAAGTTATTATAAGACTCAGGTCCCATCACACAATGCAACGCAAGCCAGAGGATAGAGTTTTCCCTTATAATAGCCAAATATGCTTGATATGTATAAAACAAAATTATTTTGATATTATTATAAGTGTATAGTGTCAAAATCAGCTTCAAATATAAATGTATCAATCATAGACGGCATGGGTACCATATATTGTAACACCCCACGCCCGCTATGGTCACTCTCTAAGGGAATGCCATAACATCGGTGGAGTATTTTAGTGAGTATAGAACAGAAAAATTACAACAAGACAGATATAAATAGTACTTGAAATTTAAAACATCATCTCATAACAGCGGAAGTAAACATGTCTGGTTACATCATAAAACCACAATAAAAGTCAAGTACAATATCCATCAAAATAAAGGAGTACATAATCCCACTCTCAATACAATAGCCAAGACAAAAGAAAAGATAACTGGGTAACTGGAGCTTTACATCTATCCAAGCTCCTAAAGACTGGAACAGCAATCCGATCAAGCTCCACTACTGCTAGGATCCACCGTAGGACCTGAGGGTTGGAAAAAAGATAAAAACAACGTGGTCAGACATAAGTCTGAGCGAGTCCTATAACTTTAACAATACAATCATTAAAGTAACCAGAGAAGATATAAACTTGACCCACGGTAATGTCTGGGGATGAATGGCTACACTAAGCAGCTTGATAGACTTAGGATAAACTAAGATAACTGTAAAGACGCATCTACCCACCCAAGGATAATTACTAACTGCACCACACCAGTCATTCCTTCTCAAAGGTTGATCCCACCCAAGGACTTAAAAGAAAGATATCACTAGTAGTTTCCTGTACCCCTAGCTGACCACATAGGTGCCGTCTGCCCCTATCTCCACTAGGTGTACCCCACTACTCCCCAAGCGATCGGCTCCCTACCGTAGATACCCGTGCTGGTCCCACAGTGGGGTGTATCACTCCCCCAAAGTGGCAACCCAATACTATCAACGGTGCACGGCTTTATATCTACACGATGCAACAACGGCTTATCTACCAGCCCGGGCCCACACACGCATATGAAACCCGTTGGACTTGCGTTGCCACCGCTAACCCGTTTTGGCCTCTTATAATCAAGCCCAATATGTGTGTCCCGTCACTCGACATGGGTCGAGCCCACAAAGATACGTTTGGGATATTGGTTGAAATGGGCCCCCACAAGCTACCCACCTAAGCTTGTCACTTATCTAGTGTATCCCACTTAACCCTTTAATCATGTTTAATTACATGTTTCACTTGGTTAAGTATTCTAATCGTATTTTCTATTGCCACCCAAGGCAACCCACTAGATTCCACATGCCACCCAAGGCAACCATTAAATTTCCACATGCCACCCAAGGCACCCACTTAACCCCTCATGTCCCATTACATGCTAATATGGTTAAGTGTTTCTTAATTAATTAAGACCGTGATCTCCCATAAAGACCTCCCACATTAGACTGGCTGTTATGACCGCCTGGTTAAGCCGGTAGGGTCCGGGCAGTCTTACGTCATAACAGAGTCTAACCTCGTGTCTTTACTTTAATCACGTATTTAATTTATGGCTAAGACCTCTCACATTGGGCTGACATTTGTAGCAACTGGTTAGGCCGGTCGGGTCCGGGCAGTTTTACACTACAAATGAGTCCAACCTCGTGTCTTAGTCGATTAATTACACCTAATTAATCACCCCCATATTAATTATCCCTAATTAATATCAAGTTTTTCATAACATGGGTAGACCTAACTCAATAGGTAAATTCCCATGGGGTAGACCTAACTCAATAGGTAAATTCCCACTTATGTTAATTTATTTTTATGGTATGCTTAATCATACCCAACCATACTTTTATTAACATATTTACCCACCCCATCGTTCCCCACGTAAATCGTTCTCATTTCATGACGTAATAAAGGGGAAGATCCATCACAAATATCATGGGTTTAGCATACAACTTTGTCATGGGTTAAGAGGATGTCAACTTGCATATATGAGCACATATTAACCCAACTACATTTAACCCAAACTTGCATATTATCATACACATGATTTGCATAACATGTTACATATGAGCTTGCATACTATCATACACATATCTTGCATAACATGTTGAACTTGCATATAAGCATTCTCATAACTTGCATAACATGTTAAACTTGCATTTAAGCATACACATAACTTGCATAAGCCTTCACATACTTGCATAAGCATTCACATACTTGCATAAGCATTCACATACTTGCATAAGCATTCATATACTTGCATAAGCATTCTCATACTTGCATAAGCATTCACATACTTGCATAAGCATGCATAACTTGCATATCATGTCATTTAAGCATATACATATCTTGCATAAGCATTCATATACTTGCATAAGCATGCATAACTTGCATATCATGTTAAACTTGCATTTAAACATATACATAACTTGCATATGAACTTGCATAACTCACTTTGTTAAACATGCATAAATCCACTTATTAAATATACATAAACCCACTTGTTAAACATGCATAAACCAACTTATTAAGCATGCATAAACCAACTTATCAAACATGCATAAACCCACTTATTAATTATGCATAAACATGGGAAAACATAGAGTAACATATCATTACAAATGATTCAAACTCACTAATCCGCATTTAAGACCATAAGTCTCATTACACCCAATCTACTTACTTTAACAATTGATGTTAAAGTGATAGAAACTCACCAAAACCAAGATTAGCAAACTTATGAAGTGGGATTAGTTGCTAAATATGAAGATGGTGATGATTAGAGATTGATTAGAGAATGATTAGCTTGCAACTTCCTTCATAAACAAGTGGAGGCTCTTTCTAAGATTTAATTTGGCGGCATGAGGCCATCATTTCTATTTTTAGTATGGATTAGGGTAGGTTTAGGGTGTATTTATAGATTAGGAGAGTGTTTTAGGCCCTTAGATTAACCCTAAATTAGATTAGGTCCGTTAGATTTAGGAAATCTCTAGAACCCAGCCCAGCCCTAGCCAGAAAACCAGATCTGGTGCACCCAAGCACTCTGGTTCGACACGCTGTGTCGACAGGCAAGTCGACAGGCAAGTCGACTCCCCCCTGTCGACAGGCCTGTCGACAGCCCTGTCGACATGGTCAGGGCGGGAATTCTCCTGCCTGGCCCCGCTGGTTCTAATTTGAAATCCGAATTTAAATTTCTAAATCTGTTTTAAGCTTTAATTTTTCTGCAAACTTCATTGGGCCATAACCGGGCCATACGGACTCCGATTCTCGAAAACTCGGACTCTATTTCGCGTGTTTTTCCGAGACGAACGCAATAACGCAGCCCGTTACCCCCAATTCCCACATCTGAGATTATTTATCCTATGATTAAAGAATTTTAGTATTAGCTAAAATTCGGGGTGTTACATTCTCCCCTCAAAGGATTTCGTCCCCGAAATCTCTAAGCTAAGGAGAATGCATATCCTACCATCCAAACAACCATCTACTCAATCCATCAAAACACGGGCATCCATTGTCCTTAAAACAATTTCTAATGATGTATGAGCATATGCAAAAAGTGTGTGTATATGTTCCCTATCTAATGTATGAACATATGCAAACCATGATAGTGCCATGCATCCATTATGTATGCGAGAGAACCCTATCGACACATACAATATCTACATGAGTGCACAATCATCCACCCAAAATGCATCATCCATATGATAACACAATCATTATACATCCATAAATATAGCTTTTTACACACAATTTTATGCAATATGCAATATGAAGTGACTGAGCCGATCTAGTGCCTAGAGTGTGTGTATATGCATCCACGAGCAACCACTAGCAACCACTTGCATCCACTTGCATCCATCAACCATAACATGTCTCAAACACATGTTTCAACCATAGGTTTACCCTATCTAAAGGTCAATTAGTACTAACGAGAGGATATACTAAAGATAAGATAAGTACTAGACAACGATAGAGGAGAAAGTAAAGACATACCCTCAAAAAGAAATGGGTACAATGAACGCATCTTCGCTTCCGTCTCCCAAGTTGCGTTGCTCTCATCTTCTCCCCACTGCACTTTGACTAGTTGAACCTCTCTGTTTCTCAACTTCCTAGTCTCTGACCCAAGGATGCGAGTAGGAGCTCGTCGAATAGTCGCATCACGCTCTACCTCTACATCTCTAAGCAAGCTTGGCTCTACCACCTCTGCGGTCTCATGTAAGCATTTCCTCAAATGGGACACATGGAATACATCATGTACACCACTAAGTCTGTCGGGCAACTCCACTCTATATGCCATCCGTCCAATCCTTTCCTTAATAAGAAACGGCCCAACAAACCTCGGTGCTAACTTCCCAACGGATCCAAAGCGAACAACATTTCTCAACGGAGATACTTTGACAAAATCCATGTCCCCAACCTCAAACTCAAGATCCGTCCTTCTCTTGTCCGCATAAGATTTTTGCCTATCCTGCGCTGCTTTCATCCTTCTTCGAATCAAGTCAATCTTCTCAGAAGTCTCCCTAACCATATCAGGCCCAAGCAAGATCTTGTCCGTAGATTCCCACCAACATGTAGGTGATCGACAAGGCCTTCCATAGAGAGCTTCGAAAGGAGCCATACCAATACTGGACTGAAAGCTGTTATTATATGCGAACTCCACCAATGGAAGATGCTCTTCCCATGTACCTCCAAAATCTAAGATACAAAGCCTCAAAAGGTCTTCTAGAACACGATTCACCCTCTCAGTCTGGCCGTCTGTCTGAGGATGATATGCGGTGCTCAGACACAATTGAGTCTCCACTGCTTCTTGCAAACTCCTCCAGAACTCGCTAGTGAAGATAGGATCTCGATCACTCACTATGCTAGAGGGTACCCCATGCAATCGAACTATCTCTCGAAGATATACAGAAGCTAGCCATGGAGCGGTCCTCTTGCTCTTCACAGGTATGAAATGGGCGCTCTTAGTAAGTCTGTCTACCACCACCCAAATTCCTGTATTACCCTTCCTCGATCTGGGTAACCCGTCAATAAAATCCATCGAGACGCTATCCCACTTCCATTGCGGAACTTCCAATGGGTGAAGCAACCCACCAGGTTTCTTTTGCTCCGCCTTCACTTGTTGGCACACCAAGCATCGAGCGACATACTCGGCCACATCTTTCTTCATACCGGCCCAGAAGAAAATCCTCTTCATGTCTTGGTACATCTTATCCCCACCGGGATGAATAGTCATCCTAGAACGGTGTGCATCATCAAGAATAAGCTTCCTCAAACCCTCGTCTTGCGGTACACAAAGTCTACCGTCTCTACGCAAGTACCCCCTATCGTCTAGGGTATACCTGCTCAAATGGCTGGACGACTCCCCCCTTATGAGCTTCTCCACCAACTCAACCAACTGTGGGTCGTCCCTCTATGCTTCTCCAGTCCGCCCCAAAAGAGTAGGTCTAACCTCCAAGGAAGCTAGCAAACCGGGTACATAATCGACGGAAGGTCTGAAATCAAACATCGAGATAAATTCCAAGCTTCGTCGTTCCACGAACAATGGACTCAAGGACAACCTCTTCCTGCTCAAGGCGTCCGCCACCACGTTACCCTTGCCAGGGGTATACGCTATCTCGAAATCATAGGATGCTAAGAACTCCATCCACCTTTGCTGTCTTAAGTTTAAATCCTTCTGAGAGAATAAGTACTTCAATGATTTATGGTCAGTGAACAACTCGAATCTCTCACCAAGAAGATAATGGCGCCAAATCTTAAGCGCAAAAACAATAGCGGCCAGCTCTAGATCATGGGTAGGGTAATTTTTCTCATGTGCCCTCAACTGCCTTCCACCATAGGCTATTACCCTTCCCTCTTGCATTAAGACTGCGCCAAGTCCTGTCCCACAAGCATCGGTATAGACAACAAATGGCTTGCTCCCATCTGGCAATACTAAAACTGGAGCAGTGGTTAAAGCTCTCTTTAACCTTCGGAACGCATCATCATAATCTACGTCCCATGCGAAAACAAGATTCTTCTTCGTTAAGCGGGTTAATGGGGCTGATATCTTCGCGAAGTCTTTGATAAACTTCCTATAATAACCCGCCAACCCCAAGAAACTTCTTACTTCGGTAGCATTCTTCGGGACCTTCCAATCCTGAATTGATACTACCTTCGCGGGATCCACAGCTATCCCTTCCTTGGAGACCACGTGCCCCAAGAACCGCACCTCCTTCCTCCAGAAGTGACATTTAGAGAATTTAGCCTTAAGGCTATGTGCTCGAAGAGTCTTCAATACCTCCCCAAGATGTAGGGCATGCTCTTCTTCACTCTTAGAAAATACTAAGATATCATCCACAAAGACCACCACGAATTTATTAAGGAACTCCCTGAACACCCTACTCATCAAATCAACAAAGTATGCAGGGGCGTTCGTCAACCCAAATGGCATCACCAGCCACTCATAGAAACCATCCGGAGTCCTAAAGGCAGTCTTGTCTATGCTATCCTCAGCCACCCTCAACTGATGAAACCCCGTGGCTAAGTCCAACTGAGAAAATACTGAAGCGCCAACCAACTGATCGAAAAGATCATCAATCCTCGGCAATGGGTGCCTATTCTTCTTTGTGAGCTTGTTGAGTTCTCTATAGTCTACACAAAGTCTGAGGGACCCATCCGCCTTCGTAGCAAATACTACTGGAGCACCCCACTCCGATATACTTCGTCTTATGAACCCCTTCTCAAGCAACTCCCCTACTTGCTTATGGAGTTCCCTCCTCTCGCGAGGAGCCATGTGGCGCACTGGTAAAGATATAGGTTTAGCATTATCCACCAGATATATTCGGAAATCAATCTCCCGCTTCGGAGGTAAGCCCTTCACCTCCTCAAACACATCCGGATATTCCCGGACCACTCTAACAGATTGCAAACTCTCGACCGAAGCGTCAAGCGATTCAAGATAACTTAGCATAACAGAGTCCATGTGATTACAAGAAATCTCGAGAGTGTTACCCAAGCGGGTCATGAGCCTAACAACTCTCCTTTCACAATCAAGAATGGCACCATTACTGGATAACCAGTCCATGCCCAAAATCAACCCATAGCCCGTGAAGCCCAACACAAAAGCATCACATCTAAACTCAATGCTAAGTATAGAAATCTTCAAACCCAAACATATCATGGACAAATAAGTGGAGCCCCCAATTGGGTTTGAAACAACCAAGGGATCATCTACCAGACTGGTGTCTAAGTGCAGTGACTCAACTAATGATGATGAGATAAACGAATGCGATGCGCCTGAATCAAACAATGTACGGACAGGAAGATCAAATAGAAAAACCAGACTTTCAACGGAGATAGTTCTACCTCTTTCCTGAATCGGTGTAACCGCGAGAGCCTGTACTTGCCCCCTAGCCTGACCCGGTGCCATAAGAGCTTGCACCTGTCCTCCTGAAGTAGATCCCGTCCTTTGCCCCTTCTTAGGGCAATCCTTCACTAAATGCCCTGCTTCGCCACAGTGGAAGCAGCCAGTCTTCTTCTTCTTACGACAATCCTTGCTTAGGTGGCCAGGTGTCCCACAGTTGAAACACTTCTTCTTCTTGCCCTTGCCACCGTTGCCTTTCCCACCTTTATTTTGCTGTTGTTGCTGAGGTCTCTTTTGATCTCCCTTCTTCTCGGGTGCCCTATTAGCATTGGGACCCTTCTCTTCTTCATACATGAGTGCCATGTCAACTAGCTTCTCAAAAGTGGCCCCCATAGGGATATGAGTCATAGCCAACCCATGCATCGGTTCATTCAAGCCTTTCACGAACCTCAAAGCCTTCTTCTCCGGTGTATTCACCATGTCTAGGCCAAACCTTGCCAATTGATTAAACTTGTTGACATATTCCTTCACCGAGAGATTTCCCTGCTTTAGAGTCAAGAATCTTTCCATATAGAAGTTTTCCTCCGCCCTTGAGAGAAACTTTGCCACAAATCTTTGCCTAAAATCCGCCCAAGAGTCAACGGGGCGTTCTCCATTAGTGACCTCCCACCAGAATGAGGCCTCTCCCTTCATTAACCAAGCAGCCAACTTGACTTTCCTTCCTTCTTCCATCTCAAAAATATCTATCAATTCTTCCACCTCCTTAAGCCAATCTCTAGCCTCCACGAAAGTTTCAGATCCTTGAAAAGGTTTCCCTCCCATAGCTTTAAATTCCTTGCAAGTCTTAGCAAAAGTATCCGTGCAAGGAGGAGGGGGAGGAGGAAGATCGGGTGCTACGGTTGGTGGAGGAACATTTGCTGGACCCGCAGTGGTGGCCCTAGCCTCCATCAATCTCCTATACCATACTGGTACCGTCACACCCTCCGGAAAGTTAAGATTCTCGGCCATGCTGAAACGAAAAAGGAAAGATTCAAAACGGAGAATTCGAAGGATATAGATATGGCTATTGGGGATTATGCTTTTCTTTCAAAAACTTTTCTCTTTAAAGACATGTTTTTGAAAATATCTCTTCCAAAAATGTTTTAGAAAAATAGTTTTCTAAAAATTTTATCTGTTCCGGTAACCTTTGCTCTGATACCACGTGTAACACCTCACGCCCGCTATGGTCACTCTCTAAGGGAATGCCATAACATCGGTGGAGTATTTTAGTGAGTATAGAACAGAAAAATTACAACAAGACAGATATAAATAGTACTTGAAATTTAAAACATCATCTCATAACAGCGGAAGTAAACATGTCTGGTTACATCATAAAACCACAATAAAAGTCAAGTACAATATCCATCAAAATAAAGGAGTACATAATCCCACTCTCAATACAATAGCCAAGACAAAAGAAAAGATAACTGGGTAACTGGAGCTTTACATCTATCCAAGCTCCTAAAGACTGGAACAGCAATCCGATCAAGCTCCACTACTGCTAGGATCCACCGTAGGACCTGAGGGTTGGAAAAAAGATAAAAACAACGTGGTCAGACATAAGTCTGAGCGAGTCCTATAACTTTAACAATACAATCATTAAAGTAACCAGAGAAGATATAAACTTGACCCACGGTAATGTCTGGGGATGAATGGCTACACTAAGCAGCTTGATAGACTTAGGATAAACTAAGATAACTGTAAAGACGCATCTACCCACCCAAGGATAATTACTAACTGCACCACACCAGTCATTCCTTCTCAAAGGTTGATCCCACCCAAGGACTTAAAAGAAAGATATCACTAGTAGTTTCCTGTACCCCTAGCTGACCACATAGGTGCCGTCTGCCCCTATCTCCACTAGGTGTACCCCACTACTCCCCAAGCGATCGGCTCCCTACCGTAGATACCCGTGCTGGTCCCACAGTGGGGTGTATCACTCCCCCAAAGTGGCAACCCAATACTATCAACGGTGCACGGCTTTATATCTACACGATGCAACAACGGCTTATCTACCAGCCCGGGCCCACACACGCATATGAAACCCGTTGGACTTGCGTTGCCACCGCTAACCCGTTTTGGCCTCTTATAATCAAGCCCAATATGCGTGTCCCGTCACTCGACATGGGTCGAGCCCACAAAGATACGTTTGGGATATTGGTTGAAATGGGCCCCCACAAGCTACCCACCTAAGCTTGTCACTTATCTAGTGTATCCCACTTAACCCTTTAATCATGTTTAATTACATGTTTCACTTGGTTAAGTATTCTAATCGTATTTTCTATTGCCACCTAAGGCAACCCACTAGATTCCACATGCCACCCAAGGCAACCATTAAATTTCCACATGCCACCCAAGGCACCCACTTAACCCCTCATGTCCCACTACATGCTAATATGGTTAAGTGTTTCTTAATTAATTAAGACCGTGATCTCCCATAAAGACCTCCCACATTAGACTGGCTGTTATGACCGCCTGGTTAAGCCGGTAGGGTCCGGGCAGTCTTACGTCATAACAGAGTCTAACCTCGTGTCTTTACTTTAATCACGTATTTAATTTATGGCTAAGACCTCTCACATTGGGCTGACATTTGTAGCAACTGGTTAGGCCGGTCGGGTCCGGGCAGTTTTACACTACAAATGAGTCCAACCTCGTGTCTTAGTCGATTAATTACACCTAATTAATCACCCCCATATTAATTATCCCTAATTAATATCAAGTTTTTCATAACATGGGTAGACCTAACTCAATAGGTAAATTCCCATAGGGTAGACCTAACTCAATAGGTAAATTCCCACTTATGTTAATTTATTTTTATGGTATGCTTAATCATACCCAACCATACTTTTATTAACATATTTACCCACCCCATCGTTCCCCACGTAAATCGTTCTCATTTCATGACGTAATAAAGGGGAAGATCCATCACAAATATCATGGGTTTAGCATACAACTTTGTCATGGGTTAAGAGGATGTCAACTTGCATATATGAGCACATATTAACCCAACTACATTTAACCCAAACTTGCATATTATCATACACATGATTTGCATAACATGTTACATATGAGCTTGCATACTATCATACACATATCTTGCATAACATGTTGAACTTGCATATAAGCATTCTCATAACTTGCATAACATGTTAAACTTGCATTTAAGCATACACATAACTTGCATAAGCCTTCACATACTTGCATAAGCATTCACATACTTGCATAAGCATTCATATACTTGCATAAGAATTCTCATACTTGCATAAGCATTCACATACTTGCATAAGCATGCATAACTTGCATATCATGTCATTTAAGCACATACATATCTTGCATAAGCATTCATATACTTGCATAAGCATGCATAACTTGCATATCATGTTAAACTTGCATTTAAACATATACATAACTTGCATATGAACTTGCATAACTCACTTTGTTAAACATGCATAAATCCACTTATTAAATATGCATAAACCCACTTGTTAAACATGCATAAACCAACTTATTAAGCATGCATAAACCAACTTATCAAACATGCATAAACCCACTTATTAATTATGCATAAACATGGGAAAACATAGAGTAACATATCATTACAAATGATTCAAACTCACTAATCCGCATTTAAGACCATAAGTCTCATTACACCCAATCTACTTACTTTAACAATTGATGTTAAAGTGATAGAAACTCACCAAAACCAAGATTAGCAAACTTATGAAGTGGGATTAGTTGCTAAATATGAAGATGGTGATGATTAGAGATTGATTAGCTTGCAACTTACTTCATAAACAAGTGGAGGCTCTTTCTAAGATTTAATTTGGCGGCATGAGGCCATCATTTCTATTTTTAGTATGGATTAGGGTAGGTTTAGGGTGTATTTATAGATTAGGAGAGTGTTTTAGGCCCTTAGATTAACCCTAAATTAGATTAGGTCCGTTAGATTTAGGAAATCTCTAGAACCCAGCCCAGCCCTAGCCAGAAAACCAGATCTGGTGCACCCAAGCACTCTGGTTCGACACGCCGTGTCGACAGGCAAGTCGACTCCCCCTGTCGACAGCCCTGTCGACATGGTCAGGGCGGGAATTCTCCCGCCTGGCCCCGCTGGTTCTAATTTGAAATCCGAATTTAAATTTCTAAATCTGTTTTAAGCTTTAATTTTTCTGCAAACTTCATTGGGCCATAACCGGGCCATACGGACTCCGATTCTCGAAAACTCGGACTCTATTTCGCGTATTTTTCCGAGACGAACGCAATAACGCAGCCCGTTACCCCCAATTCCCACATCTGAGATTATTTATCCTATGATTAAAGAATTTTAGTATTAGCTAAAATTCGGGGTGTTACATATATCATGTTGCCATACTAGTTCTATAACTAAAACAGAAAAGTGTCATATTGGAAATTGGATTTCCATCATGAGTCAAGGCAAGGGATGTTCTCCTTACATATTCAGATCACCTCTAGCAAGATGACCCAGGATCACACCTACGGGCAACCCTTGAATCCTGCAGGGCCGGTCCACACATGCTTTAGTGGATTGGTTATTCCTGAACACATGTTTCCTGGTCCTAACGGACCTATCTCTGAGGCACTAGGGACTCAATATCCGAGGCGCCTCATTCCATCATCCACATAAGTAAAAATGTCTGGGATCCATACCATGACACCACTTCAAGCAAGAAAGAAACGTCATGCACTCCCTGCGTTCCCTTATCCCGTTTTTGACTCATACCGAGTGTGAGGCTCGCGAATTAACGCTATACACAAAACTATGCTAATTAAAGCGGTGCTTTGATCATCAACCACAAGACTCTGATTTTCAACAAAATTCTTAATCATTTACGTCTTAGCATGCCACACTGATAATTCATGCCATATAACTGATGTCTATCAATATATAACCTCTAAGCTCGTACGTCTCAAAAAAGGGTGTTAAGCAAGAGAATAAATTCTCCGCCACTAAGCAGATATATATTTTATAGAAATCAATTAACACAGAATGAAACCCAATGTCAGACACACATCCATTTACAAGTCCGTTCTGGGTCTGAACGAAACCAGAGGCACCTTACTCATCATCCCATATGTCCAATATAGGAGAGAGTTCCTCGCATATTCGGTCGATCTCCAAGTACGTCTAGACGATCACCACTTATTACCTTGTCTTGGGTGCACAGCCCAATCAAGACATCAATAATCATCCAAACGATGTGAAGATCTCTGGTCTTCAACCACCGTCGTCACCATCGACTTTTAGTTGTCGTATTAATTATTCAGAATGGGTTAAACCTGGTCTTTCCGAATAACTCGTGTATTTTGTAATCAATAATCAAGTGCTATAAAAACACATCATACGCCTCATTCCAATTTAGAATATTCTTTTATTCCAATATTCACATTTAAGTTTAATTAAATATTCATTAAAACTCTAGTTCGGTTTTAATCTCAAAAATCGTTACTTAATAATTATTCAATTTTCTGGAAATTAATCCTGTCTTTAACTGGGTTAAAGACCCAATGTTAATTAAAACACCGTTCACGATAAACCCAAATCATTTTCCATTAACTATGGAATCTTCACGGAAAATAAATCAATATATAACCGATATAAATTCCCGTATCAGACCAATACTATAAATGGAATAGCGGCAAGGCCTTCTAAATTCTATAAATAGTAACGGTCTTCATTCACAGAAGCTCATCTCGATTATTAAATCGAATTCTATTCAATTCCAATTCAATATATTAAATTGGAAAACTTTATTTTGGAAAATTTCCATTAAATCAAAATAAAAGGATTTACAAATTCCAAATCATAACTTCACCGTTAATTGTGTTAAAGAACAAATGTTATTTAAAACATTGTTTACGATAAACCCAAAACTCAAATTTTAATTCATTCCAATTAAATATTAATTAATTGGTAAACTTTTCTAAATCTTAATTAAAAGACTTATTCTTTTCTCAACTGGGTTTAAGAATAGTGTTATTGAAGACACCATTCACGGCAAACCCAAAATCCAATTTATTGTTCGCGAATATATATATATATATATATATATATATATATATATATATATATATATATATATATATATATGTATGTATGTATGTATGTATGTATATGTATATGTATGTATGTATGTATATATAATGTATCGTCGATTTCCATTTAAAACATATTTTATAAAATATTTACAAATTGTTTTTAAAACGATTACAAATCCATTTTCCATTTTAAATTAAAATTGAACATTCTATATCTTTATCATATTAGAATGGTAATATTTTCAAAACATTAGATTTTGAAATCACTTCTTTTCGATATTCATTATAAAATTGATTGATAAACTTCTTCGGGTTAAAATAGCGTCTAGATACATAACTATTTTTATTATTCAAGCATTTTATTCAACACATGAATATTTTGTATAGTCTATACATTCAATGAAAATGATACTTTTATTGTTCAAACATTTTATTCAACACATGAATATTTTATATAATTTATAAATTCAATAAAAATGATATTATTGTTCAAACATTTTATTCAACACATGAATATTTTATATAGTTTATACATTCAATAAAAATGATATTTTTATTGTTCAAACATTTTATTCAACACATGAATATTTTATATAGTCTATACATTCAATAAAAACGATATTTTTATTGTTCAAACATTTTATTCAACACATGAATATTTTATATAGTTTATTCATTATTTTAAAATATCCTTTATCTTAAAATATTCTTTTTTTCTGAATCGGAATGCGACTCAATCAATTACCATATAACTTCAGTTATATGGATCTCATACATCGCATGTATTCAACAATAATAATAAATAATCATTACACATTCAAACATCATCCAAAGTGCAATTTACAACTGTATAAGCATTAAAATAAATAAGTAACGCTCATCACGGCCTGTCAATCCAACGATTGACATACAACTAAATATTGGGATTAGTGTATATCAAATATCATCCCAATACCTGCATGGGTTTTCAAACAACAAACATTAATTATTTGTGCAGTTGGGCGATGTGTAAAATTTATCGTCCCAATCAATATCAGATAAATAGGTGTACATAAATAAGCCATCTGACTTGTAAATGAATATTTATTCCAATTTTACTATTTTAAATTATAAATGGATATTTATAACTTTAAATTTCCATAATAATATTAACATTATCTTAATATGTTAATCATCACAATCACAATACACAAATCACCAAATCATCCATGGTTTGCAAGAAATAGTATCAGGATCTACTAAGCCCCGTCTGTAACTAATGATATAATTACATAACAAAAATATTTGAGTGAGAAAGAGTTCACATCTTTGGTTTCCACTCTGCCAAATCTTTATGTGAAGAAATGTGACCTTTTCGGCTCCACAGTCCACATACGACATCCAAATCACTCCAAATCAGTTTTATTGCGAAACTCTCATCGATATGGTTCCAACGCAACTGGTTTCGCTGAATTCCGAGTTCGTATGAAAAAAGTTATGCTTTTTACAAGTTTCATGTACATATAAGTCATTAACAATTAAAATAAGTAATTAATTAACCTTAATCTCTTGCTAATCACTCCTCTAATCTTCTTCCTCCCCCGAAAACTGACGTACACAACAGCCCTCTTTCATGCACCATTGCCTCAACTTCCTCCTTCCATATCTCCTTCGTTTCTAAACGTTTTTGCAAACCATTTTCACCAACATTCATCTCTCCGCAACCTTTCCATCTTCAACACCATCAACCCAAACTCAAACACTCCACCCAAAATTGCGTTAACAGCCAAATGCCCGCTGCCCTTACCAAGTTGCACAACTTTTTGCCACCAAACTCCACCAAACTTTGCATACAAGCTTCATTTCTTTCCACAAACTCAACTACATACTTCATTTCATGCATCGAGGCACCAAAATCCCAAAAACTTGAGCCCTAGCCCACATAAGCCGACGTTGAAATAATAGACAGTGGCAAAAATTGATTTAAACACCTGGAATTTGGTATGAGGTTGAAGAGGAGCTCGCTACAAACTCAAATATATTTATTCCATGATTTTTAGGATTTGATTTCATTCGATTTTGATTTTTGAAAGCAAAGACACACTTTGGAATGAAAAGAGGGGAGGCAACGTGATTTTCAGAAGTGGTATTAGGTTAAGGAAGTGAAAAGGATAATATAGTGGAGGAAATTATTATTATTTTTATTGATTTTATATTTTTCTATACTCAAATATTAATCTTTTTCATCATTAAAAAATCCATGTGGTCACCTACGGATCCCCTTTTTAATGAAAATTGACATGTAGCTACTCTCTGACATTATGGATCCAATGAAACTGGTTTCGTCAAACTCTGAGTCCGTATGCACAAACAGCGTATTTTTAAAGCCAAAATTGTGACTATTTTTCTACTGTAAAATCATGCTCGGCCACAGACTGATTCTAAAAATCATGGAACTTGGAATCTTACCATCATTCGACAATACAAATCCAAAAAAAAAGTAGAATCGAATTCCGAATCGTCTGAATAATGTTCCTTTGTAAAATGAATGCCTGTTTTTGAATAATTGATTTTGCCTCTTACAGACACATATTGACTCCGTTCGATGTGCACTTTGGAACCCAACAATGAACTGTCATTATGATTCCAAAAAAAAAATTATTTCGTCGAATTCTAAGCTCATATGCAAAATTTCACTTTCTAAGGGCTAAGTGTTGATTTTCAAAACCTAATTTTCAAAATTTAAAAAAAAAATAAAGATTATAAATCAATTTAATAATTTTACTAAGTTTATTTTAAGTCAAATAAAATATAAAAACTAATTTTAAAATTGTTCTCAAATTTTATTTAGCAAAAATAACCAATTTTTATTCGCATATTCATTAAAATAGCTTAAATCAAAATTTTAAATTGGTTCAGAAATTCCGGGTTGTTACACAATAGGTCAAACCTAAATGTGCAGCAATATCAAGTTAAATACAAAACTGACAACACAACAAGTGCATAAACCAAACAGGTGCACAAGTTCAAGTGCCACAAGTCACAACTAGTTTACTTTTTCAATTTGTCCACAAAACAAGTTTAAGAGCAGCTGCCAGCAGCACAAGACCATGGATAAACTGTAATAAAACCAATACAAGTTTAGATCAGGTCAACATATGCAACAACAACAAAGATTCAAATTGGTAAAATACTCAACATGAAGCAAAACCAATGCAACAAACACAAACACAAACGAGAAAGATACTCACAAGGCAGCAAGGATAGTTCAACAGAGCGCGCAAGTGCAATTGCTACACAAGGAAGAATTCACTCAAGTACAAGGCAGAGCAAAAACAAGTCGAGGATGATGAATAATAAAATTAAGTGCAGTATCAGTCTTTTTTTATTCATGATAAATTCAAGTATTGAAGCTATTCGAATCATATGACAATTAATGAATTCAAAAATGAGTTAAAATGGCTAGTAATATTAAGCCAAAGGCTAGACCAAATTCTCCATCCATAACCAAAAATCAGCAAACAAAGAGTAAGTTCGAAATTGTATTGAAATGGTCAACAATCACAAGATGAATCCAAAATATATACACCTAAAATAAGGTGTAAAAATCAGAGAAATAACATGGTATGAAACCCTATAAATACCACATACGTTATCGACAATTAATCGAAGCAAGTCGAGCAGTTCTACACCGAAGAAGGAACAATCACATACCAATTTTCTCAGCATCAACGGAGCTCGACAAAAGGAAAGCAACCGAGTCAACTCAAAGCACAAATTGATCGACTAAAAAAGCAATCGAGATTCAATAATTGACAAATAATTATTTATGCTGAGAACAATTATTTATCAATTATTTACATATAAGGGCTAGCTCATCTGTTGAAATGTAATTCGATCAAAAATGTTGAGAATAATTGTTATAACAATTATTTGTCAATTTTAACAAAAGTTTAAACAATTATAAATCGATCGACTAGAAAAGCGATTCAGTTTCAATAATTGACAATTTGAAACTTTTATCTTATAGAATATATAATTTATTCTTATTTAAAATATTAAATTTATATTTTAGTTATCAAATAATTTTGAAATTAGGTCTAAGGCCTAATTTAATTTAGACACCTTCTATTAGAAGCAAATTATTAGCTTATATATCTGTCTGGGTCAAGCTGTTAACTAGATAGGATATAGTGTTCGATTACCCAAACACCAATCTCGACACTACATTTCTAAATGCCCTACCAACTAGATTGTGAGATTAATTAGTTAACCATAACATGACTAGTAATAACACATATGTTACTTGTCTATAACACCATTGTTGGTACTGGGTCAGCTCACAGCAGAATTTATGACTGAATGTCAAAAGATTTACCCTATTGGATCTTTATTGGGCATATGAAGTCTAATTTGTTTAGAACACTTCCATATATTGGTTTTAATAAAATCATGTATTTTGTTTAATTAAAATGATTTGAAATAAAATTTAATTTAATTGATTCAATTTATATATACGTGTATCGTATACATATACATATATATGTACATACAAACATATATGTATATGTACACACATATATGTACGTATGTGTATGAATGAATGCTCGTATATAAATATGATATCATAATAATTCATGAAAGGTATGGTATGCTTGGTTATAGATGTTGGGATTTACGTTGTAAGAGACATATTAACTCGGCTGCTTTAATTTCTATGGTGACTGGAAAAAATCCTTTCTTCTCCTATCTTCAGCGTTTCTAACATTTCCTTCTTTCCAATTTTACTCTTTCGCTACACACTACTTCTCTTCAGATCCAATCTATTCCTTATCTCTTCCAGCTTTCATTATAGTCGAGCGTCATTTTTCCCCAATACTCTGTTCCAGACCTAATTTTCTTTCGGTGCTTTCAGATCCCTTTGCCTTCCAACTACCTCGCAAATTTTGTATTCCCTAGCCATCTTTTCGATCTTCCTTCTCTTTAAACTCTGCTGTGTCTACTCAATGATAAACTAGCATTTACACTATTTTACTTTGTAGGTGTTCGCGACCTAACTCGTATGTGACTTGTTGTAGCCTCTCTGTCTCTTATAACTCTCTGCCCTCCGAATGGCAGGCCTCTTGGATGTGGATCGATGTATATTGGCGCACTAGTTTGGCTTCGGTATTAGTGAGACTTGGTCGCTTAGGTAGGTTTTCTGATGAGTTCTTCTTGGACCTTTGTTTTGGTTTGTCTTTGTTGGGGTGATGGTTTTTTGTTGATTTTTTTGATATGGGTTTTCGCGGTGTGGTGGAGAAAAGATGCTAGCACTTTGTTGTGTGGTTTTCTATGAGTGTGGTGGCTTCTCTGTTTTTCTATTTCTTATTATTGGTTCATTTTTAAAATTGGGGAAGGTTATACTGAGAGGTTGGCATGCTGGTTTTTATTTCACCACCATTAGCAAACAAGGTGAATCATTTTTTTTTTTTTTTTTTTGCGGAAGATGGGTGTGTAGCATGGAGCTATACAGCCGATTACGCATACATATATATAAATAGCTAGAGATGTAATCTAGTTGACAGGCCCAACTAGTGGCAATAAAGTCTAGGACCTATATGTCCATAAAGCAAGCCAAAAGTATCACATAATATGTACATAAACACCCATAGTCGGAACATACAAGTACACAATCAAAATAAAACAAAGCGGAACAGCAGAAAACCCCAGGCACAACATCAATATGGGAAGAGGGAGCTACTGCCATGTGTCCCCGGAAATGGAGGCCGTGGGAGCGAAAGCTTGAAACGAGCAAACCTACTCGTGCCTGTCGAAAGATTGAAATGATGCAGGATGTGATAACATGCTCCCATCATATGCCTCTTGGGCCTACAGAAGATGTCAGCATTCCGTTCTACCCATATACTCCAGGAGAAGTTAAAGAAGAAACGGTCCAATTTAGACAACGATGGTTCCTCCCTTTTACTTGACCATGTAAGGAGATGATTATTTATAAGAAGTTCAATTAGAGAGCATGATTGAATAAAAGAATTAAATGCGTCAGAATCCTACAAGACATTACCTGAATTCCATTCGATAGAAATGCAAGTGGTTTTGAAATCACCCCCTATAATCCATGGGCTATTGATTTGTTGGGATAAGCCTTGGCAGAATTGCCAAACTTCGGATCTCACTTGAAAATTATTTGGTGCATAAACATTGGTGAGGTAAAAGATGGTGTTTGAGTGAAGGTGGCGAAGAGACACGTGTAGAACTGATGTGTGAGTAAGAATTTGGCAAAGTGACCACACGTGATTGTTCTACGCTGTAATTAAACCTCCACGTGTGTCAATAGCATCCACATGCGACTAACCAGATAAATGTGGCCTGCATGGTTGGCGAATAAGAGAGGTGGTTGGATTAGAAGTTTTGGTTTCTTGTAGGAATAAGATATCAATGTGAAGAGGGGAGATTATTAAATCGAAAGCGTGATTTTTTGTGGGGTCACCTAACCCTCTGACATTCCATGAGACTATCTTCAATTAGAGTGGTTAGTACGCTGTTGTTCTAGGGTTTGCATGGCAAAATAATGTTTATCATGCAGACTCACACCTATGCATTATGCCAACTTTTATTTAATGCTTTATTAGCAGAAGAAAAAACAACAGGTTCAAAATAACTACTCGATGTGCCTGGAGGAAGAGAGCGTGCCCTACTGATTCTGGCGCTTCTTCTGATTGCCGCGGGTGTTAGGTGTAGTGAGGTAGAGTCTTGGTAATCATGTTGTTCCCATTCCTGCTGAGGTGGCCACTGTTGATGGAGAGGGACATATAAGTTTAGATCCGCCAGCGGGTCCCATCTTGGCACTACATAGTCCTTATTATGTTGATTAACCATGGAAAGGGAGGCGTCATGTTGTTGTTCTGCATTTATCACCAGAACCAACATAGCTGCTTCATCTGACATAGCGTCATACTTGCTGTCTTCAACAAGCTCATTGTGATGGGCTAGGGTTTGAAATATATAACCTTCTTGTTCATAATCCATGCCAAGCAGGAGCATTTCTGGGCGTTTGCAAGGGTAGGCATGGGTCCATCGTTCAATGTGAAGTTTCATTGCATGGTTATTGAGGTGGACTATGTAAGTGCAAGGGGTTGTGATGCCTTCGTAGAATTGCATTTTGACATAGAGGAAATGATGATCCACAAAAGACCAGTCACAGTTGTCAGTATGAATGAGATGGCACATCGGCTTCAGAGCTTCACAAATAGCCTTCGAGCTATTTCTCAGGAATTCAGGGAAATCGCTGATCTTTGCCGTTGTTCCTGCTTCGAGGGGGTTCAGGTGATTCTTTGTGGATGGTAGCCTGGTGAAGTAGGATGGAACCACCTTCTTTGGATAGAATTTTTAAGTGTAATGCGTGGTTCTTCATGTCGGAGTTAAGGAAATTAATGAGAAATGTATTGTCTGAGGTGTGCCAAATCGGCCATTCTTTATGGCCAAACTCTAATTTGAGGGTACGCGAGAGCGATTCGAGTGTAAAAAGACCATCGTTGATGGTGGCAGTGAGGTAGAGGTAAGCGCCCGCCATTTCAAGGAAGAGAGGAAATTCTTTTTTGTGGTTTGAAGGGAGAGGGGTTTTTGTCTGGAAGAAAGAGAGGTTTAGCTTTGAAATATGGTTTAATAGCTGTGTTAGGGTGATGATGGTGATTAGAGTTGTGAAGAGATGGGTGGGACCGCTGGTTCTGCAAATTCAGATTATGTAACTCGCGGTTGTTCAGCATTCGTGCTGACTTTGCACTTGCCTATGGAGGGTACGACAGATCAGCAGCCTTGATTTGAAAAGGTGCATTGCTTTTATTGGGACATCACGGGCTTGCATGACCGAAAATGAGCATTTATAGCATATTGTGCTATTCCTACCATGCTTTGCCACATGGCTTCTCTCTTCCCACCTACGACAAAGTTTTTCAAATTTCAAATGTTCAATCATGGCACAAACTGATTTGAAAGACATTACCGTTTGATGGGACGATTTTGGAGGATTGCGGGAGCCTCGGTGGTGATACCGCAATCTGGGCATATGATCTGGGTGGTGCTGGCCGAGTCGGCGGCGGTTGTGATTGATTTTGAGGTGACTACTTTTGAGATGGCTGATTTTGAGATGACTGATAGGCAGAAACCTCCACAGTGTTGCGGTATGTGGGTTGGCGATGATCAGAGGCAACTGCAGAGGGGGTGTTGCCTTGGGAAGAAAGATATTTTGGTGGTATGAACTGGATTGATGGCGCGGGGGGGGGGGGGGGGCGAGAGGAGGCGATACGTGGAGAGAGGAACAAGATAAGGACGCCATTATTAAGAATTAAATTGTAGAATTAAATTCTAACAAGGTGAAGCATTGCTCTCAATTTTGTTGTTTTTGGTGGGTAGTTTCCTTTTCCTTCCATCTTCTCGTCACATGCTATGGATGATGCTTCTGGGCCTTTCTAGGAGTTGTCCTTGGTTGCCCTGGCTCCTGTTTTTCGACCTATGTCATGCTCTGTTATGTTTATCTTGTCGTGGTAACGTATCTGATGGAAATATGTCATGGCTCCTCTTGCTGGACGCAAAGAAATTTTGCTATGTAATGTCTAAGATATGCTATTGTGGCGCAGTTTTCTTTGATATAGAGGAGTTTTGTACAGCCTTGCATTGTGTGGTCTATGTAATGTTATGTGAAGTTTGTGAAGTGATGTTGTCCTAGCTTTTCTATGTGCGACCATGTGACTTGTTATAGCTAATTAGCTGAGTTTCTGCTGCTTTTGGAAGCATTAATTATTTTTCTTCCTGCGTGGTGGATGTGATTTAATAGTCTAGGAAAATGCCGATTAGTAGAAGTGGACGGTCCACTTTAAAAATCATATGTTGTGGGCAGTCCACTATAAAAACCGATTATAGTAGGTTGTCAATCTTCCAATCTCCTATACTTTTTTGTACTTATTATTTGTTATAATAATAAGTGTTATAGGTTACTATAAAAACTAGTTGACCTAACCAAATAATATATACAAAAAAAAGGAGAAAAAAAATCTTTCTCTGGCGGATCAGAAAAACACAACATAAGTGGAATAAATTCCATCGATGGTTTGAAATACACACATATATACAAAAAAAGTACATCGAAGAGGCAAAATGTGAAACAAACAACTAGAACCACTAAAAATCGACCGAACCAAAGACAAACAGCCATAGAGCACAGGAGGTACAAGGTAATGCCAACCTTGGAGGGCAAAGAAAATACACATCCCACTCAAGAGATCCATCTGATAAGTACCCACGAACCACTTAGCAATCACAAACCTCCTACCAAACAAGCGTATCAACCAGCTAGCTGAAGCAAGGCACCTAAGCAACAAGGTCAACAAATTTCCTTAAAGCATTGATAAACCCCTTTCTCAAGATAGCTAATGCCAACCCAATGACTTGAAAAAGAAAAAAAAATCTACCCACACACGCACGAGGCCAAGAAATAGTGATGCAGAAATCAAGGATAAAAGGAGAAGACGATCCAAGCACAAGACCTAGTATGGTCTAACATGGGACACAAGGGCAATATCATCAGCCATATATCTGATAATCATGTCAGATCTCATAGGCGAGTCATCGAAGATCGTCTTGTTTCTGGCACAACAAGTATTCTAACAAATGTAGAACGGGATGATACAATGTACAATTGGGCGAAGCTGCTTGCCCGACCCTTTGGTCCACCACTTATTTAGAGTGGTAGGGAAGAAAAAAATGAGGATGCAAGACTGATCAATGTCCCAAGTGCGACTAAGCTGCCCTAGCCAAATTGATGTTTAGGTAAAGGTGGAGCGGAGATTCTTTGCAAATAGGTCATGAAGACAATAGTGGCACTGGAAGGCTAAAGGGATGTCTAAACATTTAATACTGGCGTTTAAAGGCAACACGTCGTAAAGAACCTTTCATATAAGATTAGAAACCTTAGGAGTAGTATGACAGTTCCATATGAGTTTAAAGTACGTGTTTCTAGGGACGTGAAACCTGGCAGAGTTCTAGGCCACCTTAAGAGAGAAAGGAAGCCCTTTCCAAGAAGGCCTCGCCTATGGCTATCGGTGAATGATTTTTTGCTCGAGTAAGACGGGGTGCCACTAAAGTCGAGAGGAAGAAGCCTTTCATATGTTTCATGCAGGAAGGAAGCCCATATAAAGTTGTTAGATCTGAAACAAATCCAAAGTTAGCAAGCGCAAGCCGTGTAGACGTCCCGAGGCTTGCATAACCCAAGGCCTCCTTCACTCTTAGGAAGACAGACGGCATCCCACGACACCCAATGGTGTTTGCTTCCATTATCCTTCTTTCCTTAATAAAACGATGTTAAAGATCTATAAGCACGAAAGAAGGATGAAGTTGGCGTCATAGCTGCAAAGATGTAAGAGCCTAAGGATTACAACACAGATTTGATAAGGGCCAAGCGACCATCTTGAGAAAGATGCACAGAATTTCAATGATTGACATTCCCCTACCCTTCTCAACAATGGGGCCGAAATGGGAGCTCACCTTCTTTCCTCGATATACCTCTATATCGAGATAGTGAAGGAGGAGAGAAGAAATCTGAAAGCCATAAGAATTAAAAAGCCACCTTTCCTGAGCCCGGGGGATCCAAGAAGAGAGCCAAACAGCTTTTGGAGGAATTGGTTTGTTGAACAGAACAAGATTCGTAGAGCTTAGAAAGCCAAAAGCCGCCAAAACTAGTTCTTATGACCATTCATGAAAATCAAAATGTCGTCAACAAAAAAAAGAGATCATTGGACATGAAGGAGGAGTTTGAAACCGTATTACTTGTCCAATAATGGAACGTGTGAGGTGACCTCAGATAAAAGCTTTAAGAGGGAAAACAAATAAAGCGAGAGACAAAGGATCCCCTTATCTCAAAACTCTGCCTGATATAAAAAATCCTTTGGAGACTCCATTAACGAGAACAGAGTACCAATGGTTGGAAATCAGATGCCAAACAAGATCGATAAGAACTTCAGGGAACCGAAAGCATCACTACAAGAAAACGCTAATTTTGCATCAAATTTTAGAAGAGGAAATTTCTGTCTGTAATTAGCGATGGATTTCCATGAGATTTGCAAGGGATAGTTTCTTATTTTTTTCAATTTTCTTTTCTTTATATTTATCACCGTCGCCTTGTTCTATCCCTTACTAATCCGCTGCAATTTGTGTCAATTTACCAACAAATTTTTTCCGCTGCTAATGGAGACAGAATACCGACGGATATGTTTCAAAGGTATTTTACAACAAAATTTCAATGTATTCGCAAGAGATATTTATGTTATCATTTTAAAGGATGCTTTAGTGTTATTTTTTATAATTATCAACATGTTTAATAATTAATAATTAATTACAATGTGATATTTAATTTTTTTTATTGTTCGATAGTAACTTTTATATAATCAATAGTCACAATAAATCCGAAAGAGAATCCAGTACCTCTTGGTCGTAAATAGGACGAACCACCTCCATGGATATCTTTGCTTCGGAACAAAACAATTCGAATTAGGCTCAGTCAACCAAAATATGTATTATCCATATGGGAGATCTTCCAATTGAGAAGATCCATCGACCTGAGACGAAGAGAAAGGTCTATCTATTTTCTTTAGTTATTCCGTTAAACCAATGATTCGTTATTGGAGCAGATAGCAACAATCGTTTCATCGGACATGCATTGAGTAATAAATAATATTAATATTAATTAATAATAATTATTATCACAAAAAAAATTGAAAATTAAGACTAATATTTCATATTTAATATTGAGTAAATACTTTTTAATAATTAAAGATTAATACACAATTTTTGATATTTGAAAAGAAAAATCATTATTTATGATATATATTTAACAATAATATACTACAACAAAAATGTAAATTTAAGACAAAAATTTGGAACTTTCTTTTTGTCTCTATACCAGTACGAATTAGGGGAAAAATAATTATGTCTCAATTAATTTTGCAATTAACAAAATAATTGTCTTTAATATGTATTAACTCTTAACTCAGGGCTTCAGGCCCACCTTCACCACTTCGCCTTTTATCTCACGCTCATATCCGCCGCCTCAGTAAACTCGCTGGGTTTTTTTATCAAATTTAAAAACCCCTAAATCGCTTCGTCTTAAAATAAAAACAAAAATCAGTCTGCTTGTTTTAATCCCCTCAACCTTCAGATATCAGCATGGCTGATAGCTCATATGATCTTGTTGTCTAAGAGGAAGATAATTTCGAAGACAATAAAGGTTAGCTTTCCGAATCTAATTATAAATCAGTGCAAATTTCCTATATAGTTAGTTTTTTTTTGATACAGCATAGACTAAAATATGACATAAAATTCAATAATAACTTGAACAAGAAAAAAAAATAAGAACTGAAAATAATAATTGCTATATACTATCATAAATCAGTAGGCCATCGATTTGATTTGACCTGATGTGGAAGACTTCGATGTTTTGAGAGTTTGATTTTACGAATTTCACTGGTATTTATTTCGTTGATATCCTATTGCAAGGTTTAGATTGGAGTCATTATAGAACTAGGGCCTTTTTTTAGAAGGTGTAAATTAATGGTACAAGGGCTTTGGATGAGGATTGTATTAGTTACTAAGATGTGTGTAGATTGTATGAGTGTTGTAATATTTTTAGTTGGATTTTGCTAGATTTGTTGTTGCCTTTGTTTTGGTAGACAATAACATTCGTCATGCTATATCATTATGTTAGTAGGGATGCTTGTTTTGCTAAACAATCAAGCATGCTTATACAGATATGCACACATTGGCTTAGGTCTTTTTGTGCCATTGAATAATTGATCCTATTGTTATGTTTGTTTGCTTACATTAGTTTATGGATTTTCTGATCATGATCGATTATTCTCTTCTTAGTTTATTGATCACACAATAGAACTGTAGGTATTGTGGTCAAAATATTTGATGTTAACGAAGTAGCTGAATGTTGATCTGAAGGAATTTTTAATGTAGTGTAGATCAACAATATTGATGTGGTTCTGTGCAGTCTCTCCATAACTAATGAGTTGTTGACTCTAAATAGTCTCGATCTTTTAATCTGTGCACCTTACTCATCAATGTACCTTAATTGCGCACCCTTTCAAATTTGTTAGCCATGATTTGTATTTTCTTATGTAACCAATTGTAAGGAGGTTCATAAATCTGACCATTATTACTATATTAATATATATAGCTCATAATTTAGTATGCCTTCATCGTATGACTGCTTCCTAAGGCATTTACAATTATTACTAATAAGTGCTCTTTTACATTCTCACATAAACTTTTTGTCACCTGCTAAAGTAATTCTCACTATTAAGTGCTCTTTCACAATTATTACTAACTAGTACACACAACAAATTTCTTCTAAAATAATTACATACCTTTATTCAAAATAAACATTGATGTCAATGTCGTTTTCGTTCTCATAAAGACAAGAGCAACATTGTTACAATGTAGTAGTGGCGAAAATATTAAATGTTGCTTGTTTGTCCAATGATTATAATTCTTATAACAAATTGTTATTTTAATGGAAGTACCTGATCTGTTATATTTGTACATATACAAAATGGTAGATGATAGTGCCGCTTGAATATAGAATATTTTGTCTAAGTTCTTAATCTTAAAATATATTAAGAACTTTGATATATACTGAAAATTGTATGTAAAATCCATCCTTCGACGGTTCATGTACAAAAATTAAGATTAAATATAATAATATTATGCTATCATAATCTAATCAGACTCAAACTTATACACCAGCAGTGAGTACTGAGCACTACTTTATACCATAATTATATGAAAAATTCTTACTAAACACAAAATGGTATCATAAAATAACATAAGTAATCTCAACCACTAGATTTTCTCTTGAATTCCACTTTGCATATAAAGACAAACAAATTCAATGGTTTAGATTTTGTGTATTTACCTTTGTAACACCCCAACTCCGTCAAGGTCACTCACAAAGGGAATGCCTTAACTTTGATGGAGCGTTTTAGTAGACAGAATAGAATATTACAAGAATAGATACATAAAACAGTACTAGAAAAATTTACAACTTTATTACAACGGAAAACAGAAATCGGTTTGGTTACAACCTTCAAAATTGCTTTACCAAAACTCAAGTACATATATATATATATATATATATATATATATATATATATATATATATATATGTCAGCCTTTTTCAAAAGCCCTCAGAGTACAAAATTTTAAAATCATAATCCCCACAGAAGATGCCATAAGGAGTCAATCCATACTTTAAGCACTTCAAGCACTTCAAGCAGAAGAAATTCGGATCAAGCTAAAGTATTCCCTCCTTGGAAACCTGGGGGGGAAACGGAAAGAAAAGGGGCGAAAACAAATGAGGTTAGACATAAAGTCTGGCGAGTCCAGTGATTTCCAGCATATGAACAAATAATAATAATCATGGCATGCAAATAATACTGGATGCGAGATAACAGTAACAGGAGTAGCAGATATACTTAGGTTAAACAGAAGAAACAGAATGATATAAGCTATTACTTTTCACTTCTCTGCATTAATACTAGTATAACAGGATTAGGTGTTACCCTAATATCTAAACAGAAACAGAATAATGGGCCTTTACCAGCCGAACAGAAGGTACAAGAACAGAAACAGAATAATCCTCACGGAAACAGAATGTTAGAATTAGGTGTACACTAGTAAATGGACCTTTACCACCCCAACAGACGGTACCACGCAGAAACAGACAGGTGTTACCACCCAACAGAAACAGACGGTACCCCACATAACAGACAGAACTAAGTGTACCCTAAATCATACCCCACACGATCGGCTCCCTAATACATAAATACCATGTGCCAGCCCCATAAAAGGGTGTATCATTCCCTAAAGTGGCAACCTTTAAATGACACAAACCTATTTACAGATGTCACGGCGTCTTACATCCTCAGAGGCAGACCGGGATCCATGCACGCACATGACCCGGTTGGAACGCACCATCAACACCCCTCGCCATTATCAGAATGAACCGCTTATAATTAGTTCAGTAAGCGTGCCCGGACCCTACCTACTGTTGGGTCATAGTTTTGATACCAGGAAGGGTTACTGACTAATATGGGTCCCAAACAACAGATGACACAAGTATTTTTCCCTCCTAAGCTTGTGTCCCCAGACTAACAGATTTCAGATTAACTTGTTTACAAGTTTTCAAACGTACAGAGTTCAGGTCAACTAGTTCACAGATCAGAAAATCAAGTTAACAGATTTTCAGACTAACGGATCAGATGTACAGTTCCTAACAGACTTACAGACTGTCTAACATTGTATTGGGCCCACCGACTTATGAAACGGGTTTTTTAAATTCATCAATCCGGTTGGTTTAACCCTATTCACCCAAAACGTTTTAGACATCATATTTATCCCAGATTTGCATTAATTAAATATTAAGACCTCTCACATTAGGTCGGTAGCTTGTAGCTGCTGGATATGTCGGGCGGTTCCGGGCAGAATTCTGCCACAAGCCAGACCTAACCTCGTGTCTAAGCATATTTTAGTTATGCCTACGACCTCGCACATTAGACTGACAGTTTGTGGTCGCTGGTTAAGCCGGTTGGTTCCGAGCAGGCTTCTACCGCAAACAGAGTCTAACCTCGTGTCATAGCCAATTCATTCCAATACAGATTTTTCAGATATCAGACTAATTCTGTTTATTTAACAGATTAAAGTTCTTCATAGACTACAACAGATTAATCAAATTTCCATGTTTTACTAAATCTTAGGTCGGGCCTACGGATTTCCATACCCAGATTACCATTATCTAGTTTTCAACAGATCAAACAATTCAACAGATAGTAGATCTAGCAGTTTAAGCGATTTAACAGATTTAGCAGTTTAGGCAATTCAACAGATTTAGCAGATAACAGATTAGGCAATTTAACATATTTAGCAGATAACAGATTTAGCAGATAACGGATTAAGAAATTTAACAGATTATATATATCTAAAACTCTATTTACATATCTTGCCTAATCATAAATTTAGCCTAAACTTACTTGCCCAAATCAAGGTCATAATTCATAATGCAATATATGCCCCAAATTTTAATCTTAATATTCCCATTATAGTTCATGACCAAACTAGATTTAATATTCTAGTTTACCATTTATGTCAAAGACTAATATACATGTAAATCATTCTCTATTATAGCCAATTCAGATTATGCCAACATATTTATTATACCAAATTAACTTAATTAAGCTACGCCCAATCCCTGTATAACATGTTTCCACGAGTTATCTAAGTACTCATGAAATGGCCCTAACAAAAGGAATAGGGGATAAGCACAAGAATTGATATAAAAGAATAGGCATGCAATGAACCAAATACAATAATAATGGCCCCAATAGGCTCGATGTACATAACAGTGAATGGGAATAAACTAGCAAAGTTACACACTAAATATGAGATCTAACATAATTAAGGGAATAGGCATAAGAAACTAACTACAGTAGTTATAGGCAACTAACCACAATAGTCATGGGCGACTAATCACAATAGTTTCTTATTCAATGTCATAGGAATAGTCTCATAGGCATGAATCATAGTCATAGGCAATAGTCTCATAGGCATGAATCACAGTCATAGGCAATAGTCTCATAGGCAACAGTTTCATGTCCAATTATGCATTATTCATTATTTATCCCAAAATTTAGCGTTCGTGCGTTAATCTCTTATGAGATTCGGCGCAGGCTCGTAGTAGCCTGGTTATAGAACAGAAAGAAGAAAGAGGTACATAATAGTCACAGAGAAACAGATCTGACAGATAAGAACATACATAACCTTAGATTCAGATTTATAACCATGTCAAGATCATAATTAAAGTTCATATCTAAAAATAACTGTACTCACTATCAAAAAGGAAAGTCTTGATTTCTGGTATCTGAGTTCTGACACTGAATAGCGTTCCTTTGGCGTAGACTATCGATTAGATTAGAAAATAGTTGTCCCCTTTTTAACTTTATTTAGATTGGAAGAAGATCCTAGTTTTGATTCCAGCAGGGTAACGACGCCATTATTTTATTTAATAAGAACGGAGGCAGAGTATAGGAATGAAATTGTGCAGCATAAGGGAAGAATGGTGTAAAGAGAATGGGGCTAGGGGGCTGTTTATATAGGATTAGGCGGACGAATCAAGACAGAAAATGAGACCAAATACATCAGAATGAACCCAGGCTCAAACCTGGGTTTCAGCACCAGGTCGACCCCCAGGTCGACCATAGGGTCGACCTGGTCCCTGGGTGGTCGACCATAGTGTCGACCCCCAGGTCGTCCTGGTCCTGGGCGGGAAAATTCCCGCCCAGTCTGCGCTGGAGTTTGAATTCGAATTTCGAATTCGATTCTGAAAATCTCTGAAACTTCGGAGGGTCATATCTCCCTCATACTGACTCCGTTTCTCGAAAACTCAGACTCGTTTCCAAGAAAAATTTCGAGACAAACGCAATGGAGCAACCTGTTTCCCTTGATTCTTATTTTAAAAATTAATTATTCTCTGATTTGTTACTTATACGTTCACAGAAAATACGGGGTGTTACATTCTCCCCTCCTTAAAGGATTTCGTCCCCGAAATCTTCAAGTTAAGAAGAATGTGTCCTACCATCCAGTCGTCCATCTACTCAACCATCATCCACAAGCATCCATTGTCCTTAGAAAACTTCTAATGTTGTATGAACATATGCAAAAGTGTGTATATGTTCCTTACATAATGCAAAGATCAGGCGGTCCACTGATTCAGTTGACCTCCTTAATGCGAACTATGTCAGTGTCATGAGTCCAACATGTATGCAATTTTCCTATTTGATACATATCATTCTTATACGAGTGACAACCATTCATTCATATGCAACATCCATGTGATGAGTCAATCATTTTACATCCACAAAAATTGAGAATGCTCACACATCCATATGCAGTATGAGAGTGTTTTCGAGTCGATCTAGTGCCTAGTGTGTGTATATGCATCCACGAGCAACCACTTGCATCCACTTGCAACCGTCAAACATAACATGTCTCAAACACATGTTTACATCCATAGGATTCCTATCTATAGGTCGAAGACTCGATCGATAGGATACAGTCGAGTAATGGGAGCGAGTACATATAAAACAAAAACTTGGTTTCCATTAAACATTGGTTGAGAGACTAATTCCCCTAAGTATCAACCCAGAAGACCGAAATCAACATCAGATTGACACCCAGAGGATTACCCTCTTTAGAAAATGTCAAAACTGGAAATCTTAACCTTATCAGAAATATTCAGGTATTTACAGATTACTGGTACAGATCAGATTATCAAATGATTCTTAGGAAACTAAGCATGATAAAAACCTAGAATGTATGCGTCATAGTCAACTTAACGCTCAACACAGATACCCAACTTACCACACTTAGATGAGTCATAACCCCTATGGGTCTGAGTCTACAGCGGAATCAGAAACAATACTAGTATTCAAGTACAGAGTATCGTTTCAGAATCAAAATGTTAGAATCAGAAAAGAGTTTTAACTCAAAAATCAGATAAAGAAATTAAACCTCCTACAGAAAGTTTTCCTATTTCTATCCTATCCACTAGCCTCGAGAGTGTTTGTCTGCCCTCCAGAAGTTGGTCCTGCCCTCTGCCCTTGCCCTCGTTTCTTCGGGCAGTCCCTAGTGAAGTGTCCCATCTCACCACAGTTGAAGCAAGTGTCCTTTCTTTTTCTGCAATCCTTGTTCAGATGAGTCAAGCTTCCACAAGTAAAAAACTTTTTCTCCTTCTTATCTTCAGACTTCTCATCCTTCTTTTGTGTTTCCTTTTTGGGCCATGCTTTCTTGTTCTGTGGTTCTTCCTTCTTTGCCTCTTTCTCGCCCTTGTCTTCCTCGTGCAGTAGTGCCATGTCCACCAATCTCTCGTAAGTCGCTCTCATGGGTACATGGGGTCATGGCTAGGCTGTGCAGTGGCTCATTCAATCCCTTGACAAAACGGAGAGCCTTCTTATGAGTGGTATTCACTAAGTCCAGTCCAAATCGGGCCAGCTGATTGAATTGATTGACGTACTCCCTGACATTCATACTTCCTTGCTTAAGAGATAAGAAATTTTCCAATTATAGACTTCGTTCAGGTTGTGAGAGGAATTTCATCTCAAACCTTATCCTGAAATCAATCCATGTGTCAACCGGCCTCTCGGCGTTAGTGACTTCCCACCAATAGGAAGCTTCGTCTTTGAGCAACCATACCGCCAACTGTACCTTCTGTCTATCGTCCACCTAGAAGATAACGAACAGATCCTCAGTTTCTTTGAGCCAGTTCCTCGCTTCTACGAATGATTCAGTTCCCTTGAAATCCTTTCCACCCATGGCCCTAAAATCTTTACAGATCTTTGAAAAAGCAATTGCACGAGGAGGGGGGGAGGAAGAGGAATCGCTGCAGCTGGAGGAGGAATATCTGTTATGCCTGCATCGTTGGCCCTAGCCTCTAAGTACCTCCTGAACCAGCCAGGTATTGACACGCCTTCTGGAAAGTTAAGATTCCCAGACATGCTGGAATGAAAGAAAAAGATTCAAAACGGAGAACTGAAAAGATAGATATATGGCCTTTGGGGATTATGTTTTTCAAAATAAACTTTATTTTTGAAAAAACTTCCTTTTAAAACCTTTTTGAAAATAGTTTTCAAATTTTTTTTTATCCAATCTGGTAACCTTCAGCTCTGATACCAAGTGTAACACCCCAACTCCGTCAAGGTCACTCACAAAGGGAATGCATTAACTTTGATGGAGCGTTTTAGTAGACAGAACAGAATATTACAAGAACAAATACATAAAACTGTACTAGAAAAATTTACAACTTCATTACAACGGAAAACAGAAATCAGTTTGGTTACAACCTTCAAAATTGCTTTACCAAAACTCAAGTACATAAATATATATATATATATATATATATATATATATGTCAGCCTTTTTCAAAAGCCCTCAGAGTATAAAATTTTAAAATCATAATCCCCACAGAAGATGCCATAAGGAGTCAATCCATACTTTAAGCACTTCAAGCAGAAGAAATTCGGATCAAGCTAAAGTATTCCCTCCTTGGAAACCTGGGGGGGAAACGGAAAGAAAAGGGGCGAAAACAAACGAGGTCAGACATAAAGTCTGGCGAGTCCAGTGATTTCCAGCATATGAACAAATAATAATAATCATGGCATGCAAATAATACTGGATGCGAGATAACAGTAACAGGAGTAGCAGATATACTTAGGTTAAACAGAAGAAACAGAATGATATAAGCTATTACTTTTCACTTCTCTGCATTAATACTAGTATAACAGGATTAGGTGTTACCCTAATATCTAAACAGAAACAGAATAATGGGCCTTTACCACCCGAACAGAAGGTACAAGAACAGAAACAAAATAATCCTCACGGAAACAGAATGTTAGAATTAGGTGTACACTAGTAAATGGGCCTTTACCACCCCAACAGACGGTACCACGCAGAAACAGACAGGTGTACAGACGGTACCACCCCAATAGGCATGTTATACGCCCAATCCCCGTATAACATGTTTCCACAAGTTCTCTAAGTACTCATGAAATGGCCCTAACGAAAGGAATAGTGGATAAGCACAAGAATTGATATAAAAGAATAGGCATGCAATAATGAACCAAATACAATAATAATGGCCCCAATAGGCTCGATGTACATAACAGTGAATGGGAATAAACTAGCAAAGTTACACACTAAATATGAGATCTAACATAATTAAGGGAATAGGCATAAGAAACTAACTACAATAGTTATAGGCAACTAACCACAATAGTCATGGGCGACTAATCACAACAGTTTCTTATTCAATGTCATAGGCAATAGTCTCATAGGCGTGAATCATAGTCATAGGCAATAGTCTCATAAGCATGAATCACAGTCATAGGCAATAGTCTCATAGGCAACAGTTTCATGTCCAATTATGCATTATTCATTATTTGTCCCAAAATTTAGCGTTCGTGCGTTAATCTCTTATGAGATTCGGTGCAGGCTCGTAGTAGCCTGACTATAGAACAGAAAGAAGAAAGAGGTACATAATAGTCACAGAGAAACAGATCTGGCAGATAAGAATATACATAACCTTAGATTCAGATTTATAACCATGTCAAGATCATAATTAAAGTTCATATCTAAAAATAACTGTACTCACTATCAAAAAGGAAAGTCTTGATTTCTGGTATCTGAGTTCTGACACTGAATAGCGTTCCTTTGGCGTAGACTATCGATTAGATTAGAAAATAGTTGTTCCCTTTTTAACTTTATTTAGATTGGAAGAAGATCCTAGTTTTGATTCCAGCAGAGTAACGACGCCATTATTTTATTTAATAAGAACGGAGGCAGAGTATAGGAATGAAATTGTGCAGCATAAGGGAAGAATGGTGTAAAGAGAATGGGGCTAGGGGGCTGTTTATATAGGATTAGACGGACGAATCTAGACAGAAAACGAGACCAGATACATCAGAATGAACCCAGGCTCAAACCTGGGTTTCAGCACCAGGTCGACCCCCAGGTCGACCATAGGGTCGACTTGGTCCCTGGGAGGTCGACCATAGTGTCGACCCCCAGGTCGACCTGGTCCTAGGCGGGAAAATTCCCGCCCAGTCTACGCTGGAGTTTGAATTCGAATTTCGAGCTGTTTTCTATTCTGAAAATCTCTGAAACTTCGGAGGGTCATATCTCCCTCATACGGACTCCGTTTCTCGAAAACTCAGACTCGTTTCCAAGCAAAATTTCGAAACAAACGCAACGCACAACCCGTTTCCTTTGATTCTTATTTTAAAAATTAATTATTCTCTGATTTGTTACTTATACGTTCACAGAAAATACGGGTTGTTACAACCTTTGTGTTTAATTTTGTGTTCCAATAGTCTCTTCCTAAATATATAGTACATAAAATATCCCGGCTAATTTGCAAGTTGCAACGATTCATGTTTGTGTTTTATTTAATTTGTAACGATTATTGTTGGAAATGGAAGATGTTTTTTCTTTTTATTATTTTTACTCAAGTTGCACTCGATATCCAATTGATTGGAATCTTTCCTCCTATAGTTGAATTTTAATTTAAATTACTATTATGGACGTGTTAGTGATGCTAGAAGCATTCGTAATCAAGCGAGCCTCCAGACGTATTTCCTTTTCTTTTCGTTTGTCCTTTTTTTTTAAAAAAAACACCCCTTTTTATCTTGGGTTAATTCCCTTTTTTCCTTCATTTTTTTAAATTGTCTTTAGAATCAATTTCATTTTTGTCTCTAAATTCCTCACTTTAGTCGACATTTTAGTTTAGTTGGCTTTACAAACCCAAATAAAGCGACCCCTTCAAAATATTTACTGAGTAAATGATTTTCTAGCAGATGTTTTGATGCAAATAATTGTAGGTAACATACAAAATACCTGCAGGGTTTTATTAATTTATTTATAGTAACTCCCGTGGATATCTGCATATTTATCGTCCAACGGTACAACAAATTATTAGCCTGCATAACATTGTTGGAAAAAACGGTTATTATGCATGAGAAATAATTACTTTAAAACTAGTAATAATTTTTAAACATAAAAGCAACTATTTTTGGTACTGTTCAAATGTTGACATTTAAAAACATTCAAAAAGTACTATATTTAACTATGGTTCTGGTAGAACATCTACTTTAAACCCATTTCAAATTACAAGTTTGTAACTAAAAAAATAATTTGAGTTAAAATACTTCTAAATTTTAATTAGTAAAATTGCATGTATGTATGTATGTATGTTTCTCTTGAAAATAAATACCTTAATGGATTGAATTAAGATTTCATGCAAAGCTGCTGCATATATAAACAGACATGCATAACCGCAACTCAGTACGCATTCTCATCAACCTAGCAGCAGTATATAGGCGCATATGTCTTGTTTTAGTTGTAAGTCAGTATCTCTGATCATGATGGGATTACTTATACTCTCGTTAATCAGTAGTAACATGGCTGCATCGGATGATCCATCGACCAAAATAAGCCCCGAAACGGCATGCAGTTACACACCAGACCCGGACTTCTCTAAGTCCTTCTTGAGTCAAGCTGCAGCTACACAAAACTTGTGCTCCTACAGCACATTTTCCCTTTCCTCTTACCTTTCTGATTCCACCAAATTTCTCAACTCGATTAACGAACATCTTTCTACTAGCATAAGCTCTTCTGCAGTCATAGCTCTGCAAGACTGCCAGCTCTAGTTTGATTTGAACATTAACATTTTTTCTTCTGCCACCTCCACATTAACTTCTGCAACCAGCAGCCAGCTTGCTGACTCTCAAGCATAAGCTTTACAAGTTCTACTCGATGCTGTATTAACTAACCAACAAATTTGTCTGCAAAGTCTACAGGAGGCTTCCACTGTCCAGAACTATCTTTCAATTTCTTTAGCAAATGGCACTCACCCTTTTAACTATTAATTATTTTGATTTAATTCTCTATCAGCTCTGCACATGCGTGCTATGTATTTATCATTATTGTAATGATCTGCATATATCCATCGAATAGTTAGATATATAGATGCCTAAGTTTAGGAACAAACTCCATTATTTAACAGGCACCAAGCTGAGTAATGTCTACCTAGGATTGTTCAAGCATGCATGGACCAATCTCAACAAGAAGCCTTCCATTAATAATGTATCCAAAGGTCCTTCCAGCATCCCCAAGAAGCCAAAATAAGATATTCACATTTCTACGAATACGTGTGGTATTTCATCATAGAATATATAAGATAAATAGATCTTTGTAGCTAAAATAAATAATATTACAAGATTATAAAATAATTAATTACAATAATATGATATTTCACGTGTCGTTAAAGGTCTCAAGTCAAGTAAAAATGGAAGCACAGAGCTTGAATATTTGTTGAAAGATCGGAATTTGCATCGCAGATGTTATCTTTTGTATGTAACAGTTTTAGACAGCGAAATACTTTTCATTGCAGCAACAGATAGCTATGAGTACTATTAAATTGTGTCTTTGATCATCCTTCTCTCTGTTCAGTCCATTTACATGATCTGATATGAATGTATATATGAACTTAAGAATATATTTTCTTGTTTCTATAGAGCTCGCTCGATGATGAAACTGATCGCAGTGTGTGAAGAACAATGATCTTATATAAGATAATCTGGTTTCCAGTTTTAAAGAGAGCGCACTTGATATTTTGATGCATCCTTATGCTTTTCAAATAGTATCTTGATGTCTCCAGAATCTAGGCTACGATCACAATAAGGAAAGATTTGCATTGTTATGTGTTAATAAACTGTAATCAGAAGTATACAGCTGAAATCCATAACTTTATTCACAATGTAACTTTTTTGCTGTTTGTTTTCTGTTTTAGTTTTTATTTATGTTATATGTCTAGTATACCAAAACAGAGAATAATTAATTATAAACTTGTCGCACAAGTTTATAACTTGAATTTCCACTATACTGGAAATTAATACTATTTAATAATAGCAATAAGAATGTTGTAATCAAGTTACAACAACAACAACGTTATACTATTTTAAGAAATAGCACAACGTACAGAACGGAAAGATTATAAAATAATGTATATAAATATACAAATAAATTAAATTCTAACCGTATAATGTCGTCTGAAGCTTGTCGTAACAATTTCCTTAAGAATTTTATTTCAAAATTCTCCCAAGATACAACAGACGTTTTCTGCACGAGATTGTAATGAGTATGTCAATCTGTAATTATATATAAGAGTATTAGAGAAGAGAGAAAGAAGATCGGATTGGAACAAGTGAGGAAAGTGATCAGGTTTCCTCCTTATTTATAGTTTATCTACATCCCTTCGAACGGTCGCACCAGTACCTCTTCGTACAGTCGCATCTCTTCTGAACGGTCGCACCCGTACCTCTTCGTACAGTTGCATTTCTTTCGAACGGTTGTGCTTGTACCTCTTCGTACAGACGCATCTCTTTTTTGGTGAAAGGAAGTGTCTTTTCGCGAAGTGTCTTTTCGCTGAAATGTAACCGTTTGGCGAAATGAAGAGCCTTTTCGCGAAGTGCCTTTTCGTGAAGTGTCTTTTCGCGAAGTGTCTTTTCGCTGAGATATGACTGTTGGTGAAAGAAAGAGTCTTTTCGCGAAGTGTCTTTTCATGAAATATCTTTTCGCAAAGTGTCTTTTCACGGAAAAGCATACTTCTAATAGTCACATCCTTTCACTTAATAGTCGCACCTGTTCGCTTAATGGAAAAAGTATATTTCATTCAATACTTACGAATTCCAACAATTTAAACCAACGTTGATGTACCATGTGAAACTAGCTAATAACATGATTGGAATTTAATCACTCAAATAAATCATGTTTGTAGATTTTTAACATCAACTAAAATAAATATGCTTGTGTTCTTTATATCGTTGTTAGACGCAGGTCCTTAGTGCATGCGTGCGAGCACACACATACATATATCTTATACTTTTCATCATTTAAATGTTGAATAATTCAGTGACAACTAAGGGAATAGTAACAAATCTTTTTGTCCTTTGAGATTTTACAACTTAACGGTCGGTTTTTCCAACCGTTGTGCGATTATACTAGTGTATTCCATAAGACATTTGTTTATTTCCAAACAAAGCAAAAAATAAGCAGTCTTCAATGTTACTGGTATTTGTCCGCTCAACGTTTACAACACTGAAATGCAGGTAACGTTATCCCTAGAACCAGCATTCAAAAGAAGCATTACATACTCCTTCCAAGACGACAACACTATACAAGATGGCTTCTCAAATTTGGCCAAAGACCATGAGTTCGCAGACATAACGTGGTACCCATCCCAGTTCAAAGCAGTCTACAGACTCGATGACGGGTCCTGCTGAACACTTCAGGCAACGGAGTCAATGACTTCCTCGGCTTCCAGTCCACTCCCATTCTTGCCACCACTACCCTTTGTGCTACAGGTACGTAGTACATACACCTCCCTTGTGTGTTTATTATCTTAAAAAACAACTTGTCTAAAACACTGAAATATCTATAAATCACGGCAGAGGAAGCGATCGAGAAAGCTTGTTGGTTTTTGAAACCAATTTGTATAATAAACGAGTTCACTTATTTTACATTTCAGAAGGTTTGTGTTAGGATTATGCTGCTCTTTTGTACATTGGCATGTCCTCTCTTTGTACAGCCTATTGATTTTTATGCCTCTGTTATAGACGCTTATCAAATCCAGAATATGTGATGCCGGGTTATTTCCATCAACTCTTGTAAGTTCTGATAATGATTAATCTTACAAACTTTATCATGTGCAGCTCCCCCATACACCCAAATGCTTCAAGGGGATGTATTTTACAATCATATGACTGCAATGAATTTAGCAGAAAAAATTGTTCAAGCGGGGAGGACTCATCCTTTGCATGTTCTACCTATTTCGTTCTTGTGACATCAGGTCCATTTTATCATTTCACCTTTCTGTTTAATGAACTTAATAAAAATATAATGCTTTACTGGCCATCACTAGTTTATATAGAAATTAGAATATTACTTGAAGAATTTGAAACAAAATTATAATGTTGTTTTAGTATTTAGACCAACATTTATGATATCTCATCATTGTTATTTACTAGCTTCGGGGTTGCATTTTTTGATCATATCCCTTATCATTTTCAGGTAGGACTTGCTCTAAGAAGACTGAAAGTCCGCTAAATGTAATCAAATTCAATTGTCAAAGACAGCAACCTTTGAGGAAGAGCAGAGCGGACTAGGATTTAGGCAGAGAGAGCGTGAGCGAGCTAATTGCCAACGACTTGAGGAAGAGCAGCCAAGGCTTGCACAACAACAAAAAGCAGACAGAGAAAATTTTCAAACACAAATGAAACAAGTGATGGCAATGCTTCAAAGAAATGATGAATCTGATTATGAAGATCATTCGCCATCGTCATCTTCATGAGTTACTCGGGTATGGTAGCTGGATATATTTTATTGTTGCTTCTTTTATGTGGTTTTTTTGTATGGGTATTATGAGTAAGGATGATGTTTTTATATGGAATACTACTAGCACTAGCGGAATAGTTTTGTTAGTTATAATTCAGTCTAGTGTATGTATGAATTGATGGATGATTATGGACGGCATCGTTTTTTGTATGGAATATTAGTTCTAATAAAAAAATATTGTTGTGATAAAAAAAATAACAATTGCATTTCCTTTTTTGTTAATGTGTGTATATATATATATATATATATATATATATATATATATATATATATATATATATATATATATATATTGATTGGTAGCGATGGCTGGAGAAAAAACAATATATAACCAGAACAGAAAGGGAATACCGACGGAATTTTTATCAAAATTGACATTAAAAGGTCGCTAAGCAGAAAGGATATTTTAAAGATAGCGACGGTTTACCGCCGGATAACTGGAAATGCAAAAATTTTACTACATATTTTCGTCTGTAATCACTCGCTAAATAGCGTGCATTTAGCGACGGAAAAATATTTACTGATTTTATTACGTTATATACATCCGTCGGTAAAACATCGGTGAAATATTTTAAAATGAAATGATAATATATCAGAAAACGACGATAAACTGACGGAGAATCGACGTTAACTTCCGTCGTAAAATTGTGCTTAAAATACCGACGTGTTTTTTTAGCGACAGCCGTATTCTGCTGCAAATCCGTCGCTAACAGGCCTTTAGCGAGGGTTTAGCGACGGATTTTTCCGCTGCAAAATCAATGTTTTCTTGTAGTGCATGCAGAGCTCGAATGATGAAAAACCACAACATGTGATCATAAACCTTGGCCATATCTAGTTTCATCACCGTGTTAGAACTGCGAATTTTCTAATTGATCAGGGAGATGAGTTATAGGGCGAGGAGAACATTGTCGGTGATCAAACGCCCTTTAATAAAACCGTATTGGGATGAAAAAATGACCCCATCTAAAAGCGGTGCAAGCCTAGAAGCCAAAATCTTAGAGATGATTTTATTGAAGAAATCATAAATGTTGATAGGACAAAAATATGAATAAAGCGAAGGGTTAATATTCTTAGGGATGATGATTAGATTGGTAGAAGTCCAACTCTTCGGGAAGGACCCTTCAGAGAAGAAAAATTGAATGGAAAGAACGAGGTCATAAGAAATAATATCCCAAGAATGCTGATAAAAATAACTAGTGAAACCGTCAGGCCCCCCAGCGCTCTCCTTGGTAAGGGAGAAGACCGCCTTCTGAATTTCCTTAGAAAAGGGATAACCAAATGGGGGAAAGTTAGAAAGCAACCCAGACGACAAGATTATCCAAGTTGCAGAAGTGACCGAAAGTGGTCGAGAAGGACTTCCTCCACTTTAGTTTAGGATGAAGTAAGGGAATTGTCAGATTTACGAAGCTGTTGAATGTTAAGAGTCTTTTTCTTTTCTTGATGATAGAGTGGAAGTGTTTAGAGTTAGAGTCACCGTCGATTAAAAGAGGTTTCTAAAGCGAGTTCACTGTTAAACAGAAGTTGAGTAGCTAATCAGGCAGAATTAATGATAGACAAAGGGTTCGAGTCAAATGTTGCTTAAACAAGAACAACATTATCTTCCGCCAGCCGCACGCGGTCGAATATGTTTTCAAAAACATTTTTATTTCAAAGAAGCAACCTCCCCCAAACTGCAACCTTATGGTCAAGGCATTAAGCACCTCTATACCAACAAATGGTTCTAGGAGTGCTATAATGCGAATGCAATGCTTATTGATAATCTGACGAAGTTTAAAAGTGGAAGCTTCGTTACCCACACCACGGATATTCCAGAAAAGACAGTTAGCCGAGGTAAAACAACATAACAGAACAAGGAAAAAAGAAATGCGTAAACCAGATGGAGTGCTAAAACAAAATGAAGCTCAGATGGGATACAGATTCCTTTTGGTGGACCTATAGTTAAGTTCCTTCGCGGCCTATCCTCTAGTCCTAATGGTACGTGAAGTAGAAATGGAAGAGATAAACTGCTTGTGAAGGATTTTGGAAGTTGATTGACTCTTTGAGGGCTGAAAAAAGAAGGCACCGAATAAGATAAACTCGAACAAACTTTTAGACTTTTAAATTGAAGATAATGGGTCATGTTATTAGCTAACTGGTCTAAACATTTGTTAATAGGTCGAAATTCATCCACACTACCAATGAAGGGGAAATGAGACATTACAAGTTCAGATGTAGGGACAGCCACGAAGGCGATCTCAGCATGTTGTTTGGTGTCCATCTCTGCTACGCTATTATTAAATTGACTAGCTAGCAGAGAGGAAATTGACTGATAAAAACGGGGATGGGGAACCAAACGGATTGATGCGAAGGAGCATGAAAAGGTCGTGATGGGAGAGGAAGAGGAAGTAAGATCGAGATTCGCCGACAAGTAGCAGATACAAACAGAGCCAAAGTGCAGCCTGATTATGCCCAACCCACTCAACAGCGAATAAGGCACTTTCGACGACCCATGAGGCCAATCCAAACAGGGGAAAGCCAAAAAGAAATGAAAACAACCCAAAAAACAGCTGTAGGTACAACTATTCCATTGATTAGAGTAGTGTGCCTATGCGATCGAGGCACTTGTAGAGACGAATGCAGCCCGACCAACCCAAAAACTGAACACCACAAAAGGACCAGATAAACGAACAAACGTTGTGCAAAGGCAAAGACAGAAGCATCGCCAGCACAACAAGATAAATAGGAAGCTCCAGCCAAAATCTCCCACATAAAAAAAACAAGAGGGAGCGACCCAATCATCCAATCCAAAAACAAAGTAAGGGATTATTTGGAATGACAGAAAACCTGAAGGACCAATAAAACACAACCGGAATTTGCTACCCACCATGAATGAAAACGAGGGTGAATAACACTAAAATCCAAGAAAAACAAGCACCCCAGTCAAACCCAATGCCACACAACACCCAAACAAGATGAGCTAGGAATGACGGATGTTCTCAGCAACACATAAGTTTGGACCAACAACATTCACCATCCTGCCACGATAACCATCAAACCTGAAGTAGACAAGAAGAAAAAGATGGTAGTTATCACAGGAGCATACACAACTAACCGGAGTGAGACGTAACAGGCCAATGAAACCACCTGAATCCATCATCAACGCTCTAGATATTGTGATAACAAACATTGAATGAAGAGAAATGAAATACCTTGGCTCCTGAAACTTATAAATAATTTTTACAAGTTTGCGAGAGTAAAGAAGCGCTTACTCCGCCATGCACGGTAGGTGGTAGCTGCACCACGCCAAGACGAAAGTCAGCCTCGACAGCATAAGAAACCATAGGAGCTGTAGAATGGGAATAAGCCTTACCTTTCAGTTTTATACAAGGTTTCGATGGGACGGAACCCACTGGCCCCACGTAGTCATCTTCAGGAACTGCCTCCTTAAGCACCACGAAAGGATTGAAAGTGGATAATGGAGGAGTGGAGCGAGTCATAGCCCCTGTAGCAACGCTGCTATAAGATTTACCGTTGACCACTTCAACCCCACTACCACCGAGGGACCCAACGATAGGAACTATGATGAAGTCACCACCATATAGTAAATCATTGCCAACTGATGGCAAGTTACAACAAACAACAAGGAGGGAGACAGACCAAACCCGCTCAACAACACATTGGCGTTGAGAAGCCGGCGACCTTAGACGGTAACAGCCAAAGCGTCCAACCTTCTGAGATTTAGATCTAACATTTACCGACTGTGACGAAGAGGGATCCTCCCCAGGCTTGGGACAAGAATCGTCTAGATTATGGAGCTAAGAAACGTCTTTGGGAAGAAATCTAATGCCATAGTTCCGCCAAGTCATCGGACCAGTAACAGGGGAGAAGAAACCAATCGCCGAGCGCCTATGGCGGTTAAGCACATACTTATTAGTTGAACTAGTTGAATTAGTTGACCTGGGCTCTGATACCACTGTTGGCATTTTATAGTTTAGAGAGCTACATAGTTTGTTCACAAAACCAATTGGTTGATATGAACTGTAGCTTCTTAGTATATATCCAGGATTCTAGTTGAACATTTCCCGATGTGGGACTTATATTTTCATCAGGATTAACCGGTTTAGATCAGTCCCCGATTTACAACGAATAACGACTGAATAAAATTCGGAGTGACTCAACAGGGCTCTTAGGGTTTCCGAAATCCAGATTTCTTCAGCAATCCATTCTAGATCTGGCTGAAATCCCATGAAGGAGACCCAGAATATGAAGTAGTAGCAATAAGAGCGCTCGTAAAGAACGAAGGAAGCGAGCTAAAGCAGAAGACCAAAAGTCTGAGAAGTAGAGAACGGAAGGAAAAAAGAATAAATTCTATTTCAACCCACGGCAGCCCCAAATCATGAAATAACCAGTAAACCCAAAAATTTAGCTAGTAGCCCCCTTTTTTTAAAAAAAAAAATACAAAAAATACCCTTCCACGTAGGGGGACTACGTGGTTTTTCACTGTACCTCGTAATTGCCCTACGTGGTTCATCAAAGTACCACGTAGATGATCTCCGTGGTTCATTCATGGACCACGTAGACATACTACGAGGTACGCCAAAAAACCACGTAATGCAACTATGAGGAGTTCATAAAACTGGAAAAAAAAATATAACAGTAAAAGGGCAGTTTGGTCATCGTATTTTTTTGATAAAATGGGGGCTACTAACTAATTATGTGGATTGAAATAGAATTTGCCAAAAGAAAAAGGCTAATTTAATTGCAACCCCGATTATATTCTTTTCCACCCCATTGAAATCTCTAAAAAATAAAATGACAAATTTACCCTTATTTTTTATTCAAGTTACACTTTTCTATTATGTTATACATTTTATTAGTTAAAAATTACAACGATATCAATATATTTTGAAAAGACAAATGATTCCGGACAAAAATAATATTTTTATAAAGAAAATGGTGTTAATTTCAATTTTGCTCTTTTCATTTTTCATGTTTTCTCGGCCTAACGTTATTTGATTGTAAGATTTTTAGTATATGCATCGTTATTTATTTTTATATTTAGCTAAAATATAACATTTTTTGTAGATTGCAAAAAGTACAAAAAAATGTAGACTATAGCTTTATCGTTTCATCTGTTATTTGTTTCCATTGTTAATGTAAAGGTATTTGTTTTTGAAAATAAATAAATAAAGGGTAGTTCTGGTATTTTTTGGGATGGGAAAAGCAACAAGTGGGGTGTGTTGTTTTTTATTTGGACGATGGAGTGAGAAAGGTAAAAAGTGGGGTGCGAATAGATTTAGCCCAAAAAAATTAGGAAAGAAGTTAATTTAGGAAGAGAGAACGGTTTAATTTTATTTTTGACTGTTAAATAGGTATAATTATAGGGTGCTACTATTCGCACCCCGGTTTACTCTTCCGGCCACCTTTATAAATTTAATACAATTGATTATTTTTTATACTCTTCTGGCCACCATATATTATTCCTTCACCCAGTTAAAAGAATTGCGGTTGGATTACTGTTGAATGACATTCAAAAAGAATGTGAAAATGCAATGAAAATGAAGCAAGTGTTTCTTCTACAAGTAAAATAAAAAGGAAAATAATTTCACTATTCGCTCATCAACGACCGCCATAATCAACACAATCTCGTTGATAAACAACCGAGATAAAAATAATTTGATTTTCCTCCCAAAATTTGTTCCCACTTACAGAAATCGATCATTACAAATCCAAAAAAATTATTATTACGGCCATTAACAACCACAAAATGCATGAAATTATGGTTGAACAAAAAAATAATTTAGAGTTTACTAACAGATAATTTACATTCAATAGAAGCATGAAATTAGGGTTTTATGCTTACTCGAATTGGACCCATAAGAACTGCCGCCGATGATCTTCTTGGACCCGCCGCTTGGTTGGTCGGAGCTTGGCTTCTTCGATGTAGGCAACGGACTTAGTGACGAAAGAGGAGTTCGTTTATTTGAAGGGTGTGGTGGTCTGTGCATAGTTTCGTTATTATTTTAGATGGTGGCCAGAAGTGAGAAATGAAAATTTTCGGGGTGCATTAAGGGTAGGTGGCTATAACAAATTATTTGAATATATATATATATATATATATATATATATGTATGTATTATATGCTTTCTGTTAGATTAATTCAATATAAAATTATTATCTCTTAAGAATTCAAATTTTAATGTTCCTAAATTCATGGATCATAAAATACTGGTTTAAAATGTTTTTGTGAATTTTGAATTAAATTATTATTTTTAATAATAATTTACATAATTCAATTATATAATTTCAGTCATAATATTTTAACATAAAATAATTAGTTGTTAAAATTAAAATTTTAAATTTGTCAGAATCAAGTGGTCATAAAATACTGGTTAAAAAAACTTAGTGAATTCTTGAATTAAGTTATTTTTTTAATAATTAGTCAAATGTTTGGCCGAAAACAATATTAATCATTAAAAATGCAAAATATTAATAATAAAATTTTAAAAATCTAATGTTATTGTAAAGGTGCGTTAATTTTAATGAATATGAGATTAGGATTTCTATATAAAAATTATTTAGATATAATCAATAATTCAAAAGGCAATAAATATTAATTTAAAAAATATACAAATGAATGGGAAAATTAATTTTGAATTTTATTATTCATATTATATATAAATATGCATAAAATACTTTAAAACCATATACAGACATTATATATGCGTGTATGCAATTATATGAGATATACATGAATTTTTTTTTTAAATGGGTAAAATTTTATTAGGCTTATGATAGCCCAAAATAAGTTTACAACGTACCCAAAAAAAAAAAATATACACGTACAACTAAACTGAACTAACTTATTTTACATAAAAAGCTTACATTTGAACCACTTAGCATGCACTTTATCTTCCTTCTAGAGCCAACTTTCTTCATCAGATCTCAAGCATTCATGGCGGTAAGAGGATTTCTGGGCTTGTACCTTGGTTTCTAGCGTAGTACACAACCGATGCTTTTTTACAATTGCACCTCATACACATCTCTAACTATCAGTGATTTTGATGTACTTGTAATATCAATGTTAATCGACTGACCTCTTTAGCTTCATGTTGTTTAGGAAAATTTCGGTATTTTTTTCCTCTCCATATGCTCCAAGCAGCTGTAGGGATGACAATTTTCTTCAGTTTGGATTTTGGAACTTTAGAATGACCATTGACAATTAGATAATATACACTAACATATATATGAATTAATCTGTAAATATATGAAAATTAATTATGAATGACAATATTTGATTTTGTAAAGTAAACTATGTTTATATATACATAAATTATAGAATATTGCAATCAAATCATGCATGTAACAAAACCAATTTGTGACAACTATCTCTTACCTATAAAAATTTCACCTAACTAAACATATAGCAGTAATATGTATGTACATATATAGAAATTCTCATTAATGGTTCATAGAATGTAATTTAACTCTTAAATTATGTATCAAAATTACCAATTGATGATGCCTTTATTTCCATGTAGAAACAATGAATTCTTTTCTCTAAGCATTCCTTGATTTATCAGGTTGCTAATATGGAATCGATGATCATTTAATATTGAATAATATTTGGTTTAACTTGAATTGATTTGAGATATTATGAGCAAATTTTCATATGTATTTTGGCGGGAGAAGAAAGGAGATGTGAAGACTAAAGGAGTTGGAGAAGAATAAGTTTAGAGTTCAGTATTTATAGTTGCATAAGAGAGAAAAATAGATATATCATTTTATCCCATTCTCACTTAATATTAACCGTACATTTTCAAACCTATTATATATGTTTAAGCCACCATTAATCTTTCTCAAAATCGAAATTTTGCTGCTCTAATGACAGGCTTTAAAACTGTTAAAGCCCAAGCAAAAATATTATGCAATTAGATTGAACTTAATCGCTAATCGATATCATATATCGATTGATATATTTATGATTAATATAAACATATATAACATTATTTATTATTCAAATCATATTCAAAATTTATTAATTAATACTTTATAAATATTAATTAATTTAGTTAATTTATAATAATTATAAACTAATTAAATCGCTTGGTCTTAAGAGAATTCATTGTTTCGATTGTGTGACTCATGGATGTAAATTTGATCAGCAATTAACATCAAATTATTTGAGTGTTAACTTTCACATATCACTTAACATATAGTGCGACATTATGGTCGCATTTATCGCTTACTCAGCCTTAGTAAAACTCATTGTATCTAGTAAGCAATATTTGTTTATGACATTTAAATACACTAATTCTCATTGTCTAAACCATATTGCTTTGGACTTCTAGAATCATGTAGTGACCAAATTCCAATATCTTCTACATATAAGTCTATTGTCCTAACACAAAGTCACCGATTCAATAATAACAACTATTATTAATGGAAACATTCTAGCCAAAGATTTTAAATTTAAGTTAACTTGAGTTGATCATGATACTTACCTCATATAAATATGGATATTAATCATCTCTTGAATAGTGTTTCACTTCTAATACTTCCACTCTATCCAACTATAGTCACTCAATGTACGTCACATCATGATTTGGCTATAGTCATATGCAGCTCAAGCCCCGCAAAATCTCCGCTATTGCTTGTGGCGCTCTCCGGCCGTTATGGTATTTCAATTTAGCGCCGATGAACAGTAGTTCCGCTTTGATCCCTGCTATTTTCCACTACACCCATTAAATCAACGCTATTTAGCACCTGCTTTAGCAATATTAATAAACAAAGGATGATTTGTCCAGTTCTCTTTTAAATTAAATTAAAAAGTTAATGTAATGTGCTAATTTAAAGTCATAAGTGTCTTATGTAAGATAGAGATCTGTAGTAATCCCTGAACCTAATGTGCATAAGTATGATATTCTTTGATTTTGTTATATGATATTGATTAACATTTGTTTCTTCTGCACAAATGATGCGAGAGTGATATTTTAATTATATAGTTTTACATCCAACTAACTTTTTGCACCTCCGATATATCCTCGCTATTTCCCCGCTTTACCCCCGCTACAACTTTTTACACCTCTACCATTATAGAACCGCTAAGCGCTTTAACTACACAGCTATAGTCAAAGCGGGGCTTTCATATTGAAGATCCAAGTTATTCTCAAGTTGAGATAACTATTTAAATCAGTTTCATCGATATTTTTAGGATGACCTTAGTTATATTAAGTAATGGAAAACTATCGACTGAGTAATTCATAGTTGTCTTAAACTATCAGTATATAACCTTTAGGTGCCACTGCCACCAGTAGTTATGAGTAATGCACTATCTAACATTTGTAGAGAACTACGTATTCCGATCTCAATGGATACATTAGTATTCGGTCTTGATGTATTTTGACTAGGAATATTTAAAATGATACATTGATATTCATTATGATGTATTACTCTGGTTACAGCTAGTAACATTTAAAATGATACATTAATATTCATTACGATATATTACTCTGGCTACAAAAAATTGTAACTACTATCACAAAATATATCATTTGAGGATTTTCTAATAAATATACTTTTAATTGAATTAATTAATTAACATAACACATTGTAACAAGTATATTATAGGAATAAATACATTTTATTCGGAATAAGATTGGTCAACGAATTATGTATATGTAACAAATTACATAATTGCCCTTAGGCCATACCCCTAGCTCTATTATTTTCTCTACCGGCCCAAATACTCGATATTATGGAGTGAATCTAGCTCAGCTTGGATAACATCTTTTCATTTCGGCCAAACATATCTTTTCTGGCATTTGTTTATAATTAGTTCAATATTCTTATACTAGTCATGATTTTCAGTAGCTACAACAAATGAGAATACATCATCAATTAATATTTTGCTTCAGTCTCACCTTTTCGCATTGTTTATATAAAATATTGAGATCTCATTATGATTTGCTACCATTTTATTTTTTGGAAGCTTCTATTATTTCCTCTAGGATAATAGCTCCTTCTACATTTTTAAAAGAATTGATTTTTCCATTTAAGTGGCCTTTTGGATCATTTATAGTCTCTTCGAGAGGTTTATCAATTGACGATTTTTTATTTTACTTTCTTTTTCTGAGCCCTAAGTCTTTTGAACCAAAGGGGTTTACTCGCTTTTGTCTAGCTTTAGATTCATTTCTTTTATACTCAACTTTGATCCTTCTGGGACCTCAATTCTAGCAGGTGCATTTACTCCTAGAACGTGACATTTAATTATTTTTACAGCATTACTAAATGCTTCTAACATATGATTTGCAATATTCTGAAGATGTGGAACACTTTGTATCTCATAGTGGTATTGCTTGGTAAGCGGATGCAAATAATACATAGATTATTTTATGATATTTCACATCGTTCTATTGGGGTCGTCTTCCCCCCTAACAGTAGAAAAGTCGTTCCATCAAATTTACAGTCTGAAAATTTGACAATAAAGACATATCACCTATGAGAGGTTCAAGACAATGAATTATCACTGGTAAGCCATATCCTACATGAATTCCCATTTTATGTTGACAATTCATTTTAGTATGAACCGAGAGAGTAATGGGAATATGCACAGTGCAACCAAATTTCCATAAATGTAAAACATTTGGTTAGGATCTGGTTAAAAATTGTATCATTGAAAATTGATGATAAGATATTGATCTAACGTTAACTAATTTTGATGCAACCATATTTGCATTTCCCTAAGCCGAAATGAGTAATTTTGTTGCCTAAGCAAGGTCTTGTAGTAAGTTGCAAACCCTTAAGTAATGATTCTGTTATGCCATTTTTTTGTGAACATGAGTTACTAGATGTTCACATTTAATTCTCAATGATAAGTAATAGTCATCAAACACCTGAGAAGTAAACCCTTCTACATTATCTAGTCAAATTGAATTAATCTGATAATTTGGAAACTATGTTCATAGTTTAATTATTTAAGCAAGTGATTTCGCAAATGTCATATTTTTCATAAAAAGCAAGCATACATGTAACCAACGAGTTACATCAATTAATACCATAAATTATTTAAGTGGTCCACATTCATTGTGGATTAGACCATATATATCACCTTAAATTGTTTGTAGACATGTTGGAGATTGGAAAGTGATTTTACTATATGAAGATGATTAATTTTCCTTGTGTACGTAGGCACATAAGCGATCGCTTGGTAAATTCAATTGGTTTGATAAATCATGCACATATGTGATTTTAGCAATTTTACGCATCATACTTGACTTAAGATGACTCAAGTGATCATGCTAAGGAGTTAATGTTTATGTATTTGTGAGCTTTCCGCTCATATTTGGGATTTAACTATGATATTTTTTGAGATATAATCCAGTTGAAATTATGACATTTTTTTGTAAATAAGCTTTTGGCATTCAATTTTAGAAATAACATAATAATATTCTTTGTTGTTTTCATTTACAGTTTCAATATGGTGACCGTTCATTCTATCATGCTTAAAGCCTAGCAGATTTCTTGTTAGAATTGCTAGAGCATAATGCATTTTAAATGAAGATTTGTGTACAATTTGGTGCTACTATATGGTCCTTCTGAACTCTTCAATTACAATAGTAGACCCCGCTATTATGGAATTTTAGCTGAAATATTTTTAGACAATTCAAAAAAAATCCGGTTTTTCAAAATCATACAAGTAGTTTCTACGCATATACCGTCATTAAAGTATTAAAAATTCATTATTATAAACAAACAAAAAATTCAAAACAAACTGCCAATTATAACCAACACCCATTATTTCAACTAGTTCTTAAAAAAACATACTAGAATGAAAAGGGATACCAAATATTTAACATAGTTTATATTTGTATCCTGCATCCATGAAAACCCAACAACCCTTTTTTTATTTTGTTACTTCAAGATGGATACAAGTAGGGGTGTAAATCGGTCGGACCAGACCGGACGGAGGTGTGTTCAGTTTCTGTCCTAAAAAAATTTGAACCGAACACGGACCAGACGAAATTTTTTTCTCGGACAAAACTTCTTGTCCTAATTCGTGTCCTAAATAAAATCGGTCGGACACGGACACGAGCGGACTCGGTCGGACATGACTACTTATATCATGTTTTATACTTTTTATTAGATTTTCTATCAATATATATCAAATTACAAGGAAATCGGACGAACTCGGACCGGACGTGACTTTTTCTCGTATAAATTTTATTGTCCTAACTCTGTCCTAAATGAAAATTGGACGGACTCGGACGGACGTATTTCGATCACGGACACGAACGGATGTCGGACATTCATCCAAAATTTACAGCCCTAGCTAGAAGAGAAGAGTAAGAATCGTTTAATTAATTTCACTCATCCTAAAAACAAGAGATACCGAAATATAAATCTTGTTAATGATATATTGGTGAAGAACTCTTTTGCTTTTGTTGTAAGTAAAAGATGAACAAATGTCTTCATTTATATAACTGCTAGTATGAGGATTGCACAAAGATAAGGATGAAATCTTTCCCGCTTATTTGATTTTCAATAGAAATTTGACATACTGGCGTTTGTTTCCATGTAAATCCTTATTTGATCGATTTCTCAAATCAATATCATCTCTGTTTGTCTTGCATATTTGATTGGTTACGAATTAATATCTTTTCCCTTCTAATATTTGAAATAGATTTAAATTGTTTTAATATAACATTCCATCTTGATTAAATATATTCATTAATCAACAAAACTGGGTGCTAGGTCAAAGTTCCATGATGCTCAAGCAACTCAAATTAAACTGATTATATTATCCTTAGAAAGTGACTTTGTCATCATTATCTCAAAGATTATCCATGGTACTCACATTCACCAAACATGTACTGCTTTGTTCTTCCTCGAGAATAAAAAAGAAACATCAGACACAAATATGCTTCATTTCAGAAATATAAGCTTGATTCACTACAAGATGGATCACACTCTGACTGTCTTAAAATAGTTATATTGTCGGTTGCACCACAAAAGGATCATTCAATAAATAAATTAAACACAATCCATCCTTAGTCGCTATTTACTCGCTTATGGGCCAAAGTAACTTTACTTGGACTTAGAAGATTGAAACGAGATCAGAAAGCAACGAAGCTTCATCAAAAGTATTCGAGAACACAAAAGTGCAACTTTGGAAAATTTGAGGAAGTTTGGATCTAAGGACGTGTATTACCGCCAATCCATAAAATGATATCGGACTGGAATCAAACTCGAAGGAAGACCTGAAAGACAATAAAAAGGAAATTGGGATATTTTGGAGAATTTTGTTGTTAAGGGTACGGATCGATGTCGATCTATCCCTATAGACTCACATCGATCGATACATAATGGCAATGAATTGAGCCATGCAAATCATTTTATAGGCTTATCTAGGCTTCTACATTTCATATGTCAAGTTTCACTTGATTTGGATAAGTATTGAGCAAGCTATGAATGACTCTTCCACAAATTTGAATGAAATTGGATGACTCATAAAGATCAACAACAAAACTAATTCGGAATGCCTCAAGATTGCACGTAACAATCCAACTAGAAGATAGAAGAATGGAATGAGAGAATGAATAATCCACCACTATAGATTGGTTACGACCCATAGGGAATGGATAAGTGAATGACCCATATGGTTGTTTTGTATCATCGTGAGATTCATATGGATGACTCATCTAAACCCCTACACCCATGGGTTTCCATAAGATTTGGTTAAGTATTGAGTGTGTTATGGATGAGTCATCTTCAAGCTTAAAAAAATCATTAACTTATGCAGAAAAAATAATCAAATGAGGTCGGAATGGCTCGAGATTGAAAGTGATGATTCAAATAGAAGATAGAAAGATGAAACAAGTGATAAATTCAATAATAAGTTAAGTCTGTGAGTCATACCCAAGTTGTAACAACCCGGAAAATCAAAACCAATTTAAAATTTTATTTTGGCTATTTTAATGAATTGTGAATATTGAAAATGAACTATTTTAAATAATAACGACTAGAAATTTATTTTGAATAGAATTAGAACGTATAAATTTATTTTAATTATATAACGAGCTTGAAATGGCGTGGCAGTTTGAAAATTCGATTTCAAATTTCAATTGAATGTACAAGAATCAAAATAAACCGGATTTTCGTAAAACCAGAAATATTTGAATCTGTTTGAAAATATCTTTCCAACAAATGTAAAAAATCCAGATTTCATAACGGGAATAAAAAGTTATGTCCAGTTGAAAATTCAAAATAGTCGTTATGGAATTTATATAATATATAGCCCTTATAAATACCCATTTTGCAAACGACCTCAGTTTTCGATGAAACCACTTTTGTTGGATCCGAAATGTCAAATTATTGCTAGGTTTCAAATTTCATAATTTTTGGAATTAATATGTAAGTGCAGTTCGATGACCATTTATGAAAATCAACTGAAAGGGCCTTAATAAAATTATTAAAAATATTGATAATTTGTGTAAAATCATAATAAATGATTTGAAAAGAATTTGGATCAAAAATTCCACGTTTGTAAAGATAAAAATTATTTTTTATCGAAATGAACTAGTTATTAATTAGAATTATAATCCAATTATTTTTAAATAAATAAATTGGATTGAGAATGATTTTTAATATAACCAAATGTCCAATATATGAATTAGCGTGGATTTGAATGGAAATCATCTTCAGAATATTTCGATGTTGGATTTCGTGATTATACAAATATTGTTATGGAAATTTGAAAGATATATTTATATCGTTATTTCCAATACGATATTTGTTGGTTTCAGAATTTGACATTGAATATAAGCCGGTATATTTTCCATTCAGAGCCTTGTATTTAATATCAGATGGGATTTTGGGTTTGTCGTGAACGGTGTCTTAAATAACACTTTTCTTAAACCCAGTTGAGGAAAGAATAAATCTTTTAATTAAGATTTAGTGAAGTTTTCCAATTAATTGAGATTTAATTGGAATTGAATAAAAGAATTGGATTTTGGGTTTGTCGTGAACGGTGTCTTTAGTAACATTGTTCTTAAACCCCGTTTGAAAGGAATAAACCTTTTAATTAAGACTATTAGAGTTTCTAGTTACATTTGGCAATTGGAACAAAATGGAATGTGAATCAGGTTTATCTTGGATTGTGTTTTTTAACGACATTCATTCTTTAACCCGATTTACAATGAAATGTGATTTGGAATTTATAAATCTTTTATTAAGATTTAAATGATATTTTCCAAAGAAAAGTTTTCCAATTTAATAAAATAAATTGGAATGGAATGGAATCCGATTTGGTAATAATCGAAGTGAACTTCTGTGGAGGAAGACTGTTACTATATTGGAATTTAAAAGACTTTGCCATTATTCCATTTATATTGTCGGTTGGATATGGAAGTTTATATCGATGATATATATTGATCTGTTTTCCGTGAAGATTCCATAAATAATGGAATGTGTTTTGAGTTTATCATGAACTGTGTTTTAAATGACATTAGTTCTTTAAACCAGTTAGCGATAAGATTAATTTCTTAACTTTGAATAATCATTAAGTAATGATTTTTGGAGATTAAAACTGAATTAGATTTCTAATGAATCTTTAATTAGATTGGAATGTGAATGGGATAATTAAATTTATCGAATTCTTGGAATGATCGAGAATGGAGTATCACCAGTTTTGCTCCAAGCGATAGTTAAATCTTTGATTAGATTTGAATGTGAAATGGTAAATAATTTTACCGATAACACCGTGGTGTTAGATATGGAGTATTACCAGTTTTGTTCCATGGGATGAATCAGTTGGGATTGGGAAATATAATAAATGATTACTTCGATAAGGTGCGCTAATCCCGACTAGTTTGGATAAACCTTAATTTGGTATGAATTGATATCCAATGGAAGATTAAAGAATAAATTTAAAGAATTTATCTTTGATAAAATTAATGGGAACCTTTTCCAAGGGATATGAATATTTAAATAATAGAATATTCAAAATTGGAATGAGGCATACATTGTGTTTTTATAGCACTTGTTTATAAGATACATGAGTTATTCAGAAAGATCGGGTTTATCCCATTCTGAATAACTGAATCGACGATAAGTCGACGATAAAGACGGTGGTTGAAGACCGGAGGTCTTCACATCGTTTGGATGATTACTAATGTCTTGATTGGGCTGTACACCCAAGACGAGGTAATAAGTGGTGATCGTCTAGACACACTTGGAGATCGACCGGATGTGCGAGGACCTCTCTTATGTATTGGACACATGGGACGAGGAATAATGTGCCTCCGGTTTCATTCAGACCCAGAACGAACTTGTAAATGGATGTGTTCCTGACATTGGATTTTATTCCGTGTTGATTTATTTCTATTAAATATATATGTTTGGTGGCGAAGAATTTATTCTCTTGCTTAACACCCTTCTCTAAGACGTATGAGCTCAGAGGTTATATATCGATAAACATCAGTCATATGGCGTGAATTGTCAATGTGGCATGCTAAGATGCAAATGATCAAGGCTTTTGTTGAAAAGCAGGGTCTTGTGGTTGATAATCAAAGCACGGCTTTAATATAGCATAGCTTTGTGTATAGCATTAATTCGCAAACCTCACACCCCGGTGTGAACCAGAAACGAGAGAGGACCTCAGGGAGGATATGCGTTTCTTTCTAGCTAGGAGTGGTGCTATGGTATGGAGCCCAGACATTTTACTTATGTGGATGATGGATAGTGAGGCGCCTCAGATATGTCGGTCACTACGGGACCGATGGATGATATGGTTGACATACTGACCATTACTCCCCATAGGGCGGGGAAACGTATTGTTCAGGCATTTTAATCCACTTCGTGTGGACAGACCCTGACGCTCCAAGGGTCACTCGAGCTCTGACCCTGATACATGGTAGGCTAGATTATCTCAAAGCGGTAAGGACGATCCCTTGCCTTGTTTCACAGATGGAAATCCAACTTCCAATACGTGACATTTCAGTTTTGATTGTAGAGCCTAGTATCGGCGACATGATATATGGTACCCATGCTGTCTATGATTGATACATTTATATTTGAAGTTGTTCTAAACACTATGCACTTATAATAGTATCAAATTACTTGTTTTAAACATACCAATCATGTTTGGCTATTATAAGGGAAAACCCTATCCTCCGGCTTGCGTTGCATTGTGTAATGGGACCTGGGTCTTATAATAGCTTCATTTTTCCAAAAAGCATTGCGCTGTTTGTTTTATGCACTGGTATTCTCAGGAGGAAACCTGTTCCGTGTTATATGGCGTGTTGATTTACTTTATTTTTAAAGTAAAGATTTAATAACTGTTTTAGTTCTCACACCAGTCACATGACTGACCTAGAGTTTATTGTTTTAGCCTAAACTCTGGGTGCCCCTATTTTCCAGATGGGCAGCTCGCAGTTTTGGATTTGCAGATTTATTCTTACAGGATCCTAGTTTACAACTGGAGATATATTCGGAAAGCTCTGTATCCATGTATCTGTTTCAGTTGTGTTATGTATTGTTTTTCCGCTGCATTGTAATTTAAATCTCTGATATTTTTCTGATGTATAATATTTATTCATACTCTGTATATTCTTATACTCTGATGTAAATTGTTGTAATAAGCAATGAAATGTTATTCTATTTGTGTTCTGATTTGTCGTGTTCTTAACTCAATCCGGGCTTTCCTTTACGGGGAAGTTTGGGTCGTTTCACAAGTCATAAGGGATGAGTCATACCCATGTCATAGGGATGATTCATACCAGAGTAATAAATATAACTCGGATGGACCTATGACTCACGGTGGAGGTTCACCTTGATATGTGGATTTTTCAACACCTTGACTCCAGGCCCAATAATCGATGGTTCTCATATAAATAATGACTCATCTGCACTTCCAAAAGAAATCAAATCCGAAGGGAGACGCCATTACTCGCCCGAATCAAGGCCTCTTCTTTACTTCTTATCTCCACAAACATATTCTACACACTTGTAACATAGATCTAAGGACTAATTGGTTGAAACTAGAAAGATCTAACAAACATGATTAATAAAATATTGATTGAAGTGGAAGAAGACCAGTGCTAGCCGAGCCAAAGTTCTTATGTTTCTTTTGTTATTTTTGCACTTTACTTGTTATTTCTTTGAGATGTGTATTTAATTCATTTGAATTGCCTTTAAAGTTGGTGCTTTGGTATTCATTTGGGCATTGTTCTAATTTTAAAGTTAACATTTGGTGCTTTCAATGAGAAAAATAAGGGAACAGCTTGGAAGTTGAAGATCTACAAAAAAATGGCAAGATCTAAAAGTAGAGCTAGAACAAAGGAAAGATCTAGAACTGTACTAGTCTGAATGTAATGACCCGCTTTATCGACCCTCAAAAGTCGACACTAATATATCCTCTGTTTTCACATGTTGCAAATTCGAGTTTTGAAAAGATAGATTATTAAGGGTAACGAAATAAGATAGAAGAACAAAAATAAAGAAAGATATAATAGAATCTCATAACGGAAATGAACAATCAATAATATAAACAATGCTCTTAAAATAAAGATCAAATTGTAATATACATGCATCCACCAAAATTGTGACAACCACGGGATTCGAACCCTTGACCTCCCGGAAAGCAACACCATGCACTAACCACTGTGCTAAATGATCTTTGTTTTATCTTTTCGAGAGGGGTCTTACAAACTACCCCCCTTAAATAGCCCAACGCCCTCGTTGGCTCATATCACTCACCACCTAGGCGTTGTGCATGTAACCTGCATCAGTGCCACGCCAACCGACATCCGCAGCATTACACACACAATTCCGGCTGGGTATAGGCTCTGATACCAAATGTGACAACCACGGGATTCGAACCCCTGACCTCCCGGAAAACAACACCACACACTAACCACTGTGCTAAAAGATCTTTGTGTTAGCTTTTCGAGAGGGGTGTTACAAAAATACTAATCTACAAATCAGCCCAGACAGTTAAAACAACATGTCCTTACAATTGCAGATACATACAACAAACACAACATAAAAAATAAAAGAATATGAGAATAGGTCTTGAGCTCTAGCTCCTCTTATAAGGCTCTAAAACAATCCAAATCTTATTGGAAAAATATATTCAGTCTGACCCGAACATTACAGGAAAATTACGTGTGGGTCAGTCTGAAATACTAGTGTGAGAAAATTCACGTCAAAAGGGAGTATTTAACGTAGAAAAATCATTTGAAAGAAAAGATATTTCTTCAGATCATGTCACACATAAAGACATGAATGAATTTTTGCCTTAGGGTAACTAAATATTTTTATTAAACCATTTGATATTTTTAATGACATCCGGGTTAATAAAACCTTTTCAAATAACATATTAAAATAGTCGAAATTGTTACATTGATTAAATTTCAGCATATTTAGTTATACAATTTAATTGGCAAAAAGTGCATATTGGATATTGGATTCCAACGATGACAAGATAATGAACTACCCTCAAAAGTGCATCTCTAGAGGAATGTATCAAGCACTAGTTCGCGTTTTCCTCCACTAACACAGAACCAACCTATCTTTTCATCTATTTTAAACAGAAGAATACCTCATCATCTCGATCGTTCTCGATCTATCTGAGACGTGTCATAGCACACACAACATATGTTGGAAAACTAATGGATGAGTCATGTACAAAGTCGCTTTCTTGAGGACGTTTCGGTGATTTGCTTAATGGTGCAAAGAAGTTTGTACCTTTCGCCACCGCCTCTAGGATAAAATAGCCTTCTTCTTTATGATATCAATTCACTTGCACAACGAATTGAGCTTGATTTTCACTCAAGTTAAAAAGTTCACTGCTCTTTTGTATTATAATATAAATTCAATGTAGACAAGAGAGTTTTTTGAGAAAGAGAAGAATGTTGTGTATCATGCTTTTTTTAATCTTATTCTGTATATAGAAAAAAAAAAAAAAAGAGTAACATCAGCTAGGTTAGTGGGAGAAAAATTGGATGTAAATAATACCATTATTAAATCAGAGGAACGTACAAAATGTTGCAATTTTGTTAACATGTTCATTGAATGTTTCAAAAGAGATAAATGATAACCAATCTTAATTGATTATCATTCATTGCAAGATTTAAATACCATATATTTATTCTTTTGTAACAGCTCCGTAAAAGGTCACATGCATATATGACCGTTACTGTTCAATCAATAATGGCTCATTAATATTTACATATATGTAAATATATTACCGTTATAACTTTCAACGGTTCTATTGCATTAATTGCATCACAATAGATGTAAATATATTATCGTTATAACTTTCAACGACACTATTATATTAATTGCTCAATAATAAATTTTTGGTAATGCAATTAGTTTTTTAAATAAATTCATTACATATATAAAATATTTACAACAACATACCCTGTAAAGAAATCAATAAAAACCAATGAATTTCAAATAAAAGGAAACAAAAAAAGGAGGTAACTTTGAATATGAAAGAGAAAGTACGTAAACCGCATCTGCAAACCACAACTAATTTTCGGTGTATAGTATTTAGCAGTCTTTTGAAATTTTGGGAAATTTTATATAATTAATCCCATACTTCATTTGCTTAAGCTATTTATCAAAGGGAAGTTGTTATTTCATGCATGAGATAGGGATATAAATTAGTGTAAAAAGAAAATATATATTAAGTTTATGTTTTTCCTTTTCAGATATGTCTGAATTATGTGCTACTTCATCTTGGTATATTATTATCATTGTGTTCGACTTTTTCCGTACCTCTTTGTTGTGCATAGAAACTTAACTTAGAGTCATAATAGAAAAAGACCATTTTGTTGTAATATATAAGAGTGAATATGCTTTTGTAATATTCTATTTAGTCCCACATCATGGGAATAAGTTTAACATTGGCTCCAAAGCCTATTTAAAGGAGCCAGTGTAATACAAAATGTGCACACTTGAAACAATAGAAATAAAAGTCTCTCCTTATAACTTATGTTCTTTCTAATGACTTCTCTTTTATTGTACGTTCTGTTTTATTTTATAATACATTATCAGCACGAGATTCCAGTACAGCAAATCATCTAGATCTACATATATGAATTTGTGAGGTAAGTAATTTTTATTTGAGAATTATTAATTCATGGATTTCTAGATTTGTTATGCAATTATTTTCTTTTGTTTGAGAATATTTGAATAATGGATCTATGAATTTTTGTTATCTTCTATTCTTCTAGATTTGATTCAAACTTCTAGATTTGTTTCTCTATTTTATTTTATTTTGTAGATCTAGAATGGGTTCAAAAAGAACTATATTTTTTTTAGCTCTAACTATTTTTATTGACCCAGCGTATGTGTTTAGTTATTCTTTCAATTTTTTATGGATCTAATTTTGATTTTTCCAAATCCAATTTGATGAAGATTCGATAATATATGTATTGTTTACATTATAGCTGATGTAGAGGTAGATCTAATTTTATCCTTTCCAGTCTAGTATTACTTTTCCATGTAATTCTTTTGGATATACTAAAGATAAAATATCTATTGAAAAAAAAATGATTTTTATGTATACCCAACAAAGATAAAATATCTCTTGAAAAAAAATGATTTTTTTTTGTATATCCAACAGAATTATGGGTATAAAATATAATGATGTAGCATTTAAATTCAATAGCAATATTTATTTATCAATGGAAGTGAGATTGAAAACTCATGATGTAAAAAAAATTCCTTCAAATGAAGAAACTGAGTTCATATGACATGAAGTTCAATGTAGATTAACAACTTGAAGTTGTTTATATTGTATATAATGTTGTTGTATATACAATTATATGATTTTTATTTGATGATAACAACCAAATATATTTTATTATTAAATGTGTTTGTAACTGTACCAGTATACTACAGAACAGAGAGGAATATAATATTTCTATTTAAATAAAATACAACTGTACATAAATTTAATTATTCACATAGTATTTTATTTGAATAGAATATTTTATTTCAATATTTAAACAGTACAGATTTACAACTCCACTATTTGTATATACATAACTGATATACATTTCGGTACATTCAATTTTAGTACACAGTTCCTCTCTACAGCGCTCACACTCAGTTATACATACATTCACTCATATACACATTTTCATACTGTTCTTGTCTTTAATCTTCTGTCTTCACAGCATCTTCACTGTCAGTACAGTCATCATCTGCTAACCTGTCACATGAAACGCACATACAGTACACTGCAATAGAAATAACACTGAATACGAATATTAATTTTAAAATTTTATTTGCCTCAGATTTCTGGTGTGTTTCTCATCATTTTTCATGACTTGGTCTGATTTATCTATGTCTAGACAGCTTGTGATATTCATAGTGAAACACTGTAAATACCACAAGGCAGTCAGTTTGAATATATATAGTACCAGGGATAGGGAAATCTTTTCTGATGGTCTGCAAATACAAACGTGCATATATATACATGTGTGCACTGCCTTCCCAATCAAAATTCAGCGAGCAACTATGGAGCAGCCATGTGGACCTACTTAACTCAGTGCACACATGAAAAAAACTCAATGTAAAGTCAATAGCAAGTTCAAGGGTCGAGCAACAAAGTAAACACAAGCAAATCAAGGTTCAAGTATAAATATGATGCATGGTGCACAAATACATGTTGAATACAAGCAACTGGAAAGATGGTGCATAGCAGGGCATGTATACAAGTGAACATGGTGGACATAAACAACATTCTCAGCCACAAAACAATGTCGAAGAAGCATAGATCTCAGAACATGGTGAATCATACATAAACTCAAACTTTTGTAAGACAGTGATGTAAAAAATGTGCAACAAAGTATTTCCAGTTCTGGTGCAAATGGTTCAATGATCAAGAACTGATAAGTAAAGTATATGGGTGTAGCATGACATAATGAAATGGCCGAGCCGCATGTTGAACATGCACAAACACAGCCATGATACATGTATGGTGAAAGAAAGCATAACAAAGTACTCCAGACCTACAAGTGGAAGTGTTTAAGTATAAAATGGTCAAGTGCAACTCAATATGTTCATATACACAAACAACAAGGATCTACATGCAAGACCCAGACTAGAACTCAAATGCCAGTATACATATTCAAGCACAACAAGGTCTATGTTGAGCACTAGTGTAGATGAAGCGAGTAATGTCAAGGCAAAAATGCAACATGTTCTTATTCAGTGCAGCATGGGTCAAGCAAAGTTCAGAAATATAACAGCTCAATTAACATATGCATGTATACTTGTCAGTGGTGAAACAAGTATACACAGCAACAAGACATGAATGCAAGCAGCAAAGTGAGTATAGGCTTCATGTGTCAAGCATCATACACAAAAACAGTGGGTGCACATGAAGCATGGAAATACAAGTGGTCATACACATGCAGCAATGAAGTATGGAACAATCAACATGAATAAATTTCTTTGGAAGCTTGCATGGATTTAAAATAGCAAGTAATATATTGCTACAAATCAGAGTGTGTATGGAAAAAATGTTTCCAGATTATCTTTTAGGCATGGAACAGTCAGTGCGGACTAATACAAGAATTGTAAATAGAAATTCAGCAAAAGCATGTTTGACAAGTATATACTGGGAAAGAAATCCTTTCTACTGATTTTAAGCATTATCAAAGGATCCATTGGCTTAAATCATTTTGTTATTAAAATAGGAGAAAAACATTCAAAGATTCCCTGAATTGAAATATATCAAGAAACATGGTTTTGACAAATTCAATTATTTCCCGAATTGACAATTGTTATTTCCAGTTTTTCAACAATCAATTTTTGGTAATGGATTTTCAAAGTGGAAAGGTTTCTTTCATTCACGAAATTAGCAGATGCATTTTTGGCATGATTTCATTTGAAGATTTTAGAATTTACAGTATACATCCAAGGGGCAACAAAACCAAAGTTTTTGTTTTTAGCAATGGATTTTCAAAGTGGCAAGGTTTCTTTCATTCACGAAATTAGCAGAAGCATTTTTGGCATGATTTCATTCGAAGATTTTAGAATTTACAGTATACATCCAAGGGGCAACAAAACCAAAGTTTTTGTTTTGAAATCTCATTTTATTTTTGGGATGAAAAACAATTATTTTGTTTTTCAAAATTATTCCAGAAATTCGCAGATTAAATCAAGGCAACACTTCATACTGCCAAATCATTAACGCAAGGGAAAATCAAGGGGACCACAAAAAATTGCAAATATTTCTAGAAATCAACATGGTGTTTTAAGGAAAGAGATTTTTCTTCAAGCATTAAACTATCAGGGACATCAAAGCCGAGGTGATTAAATCAAAAAGAGGAAACCGCACAAATCAAGGACAATCATATCAAATCATTATATGCGAAATCAGCGTGACTAGGGTTTTCGTTTTTACCCTATAAACACCTATCATCACAAGCAGTTGAGCTTCGAAATCATACAACAATAATCCATCGAAACCACAACCATTTCGAAAGCAAATAGAACTAAAAATCAAGATTACTCACACGGTTTCGATCAAAAGAGAGCTCAAGACAATCGACAAAGCAAGCCACGAATTTACTCAAGCTTCAGAGAACTGTTCTTATTTAAACAGTATCGATTCGATTTGAGAGCTCGGAGAAAACCCTAGAATTATTTTTCCCCGACGACATTTTTATTTCCACAAGAGAAAGGAAAGTATACGAGACAAATGATAAGAGGGTGCAACACACATACTAATTGTCCGGCCAACCTAGTCTATGTGAATTAAAGGGAGTGTTTAATTATCTTTTAAATTCTAGGGTTTTGATTTAAATTTTGTTGTATTTCAATTTCATTTGTAAAATGATTCAAACAGTTACTAGAGTCTGTAAAATTCTAGGAAACAAGTTAGGGTGTTAACTTGCAGTTTACTAGAGTCTGTAAAATCTACGGTTTACTGGTTACAGGGCTGTAATCAAGGGAAATCTGATCTAGGGGATTAGATCAGTTTAGGGTTTTGAGCGTAGGATTAGAATAGGAGCAAGGGGTTCACGAGTTTACATGGTCTTGTAAGCGGGATCTGTTATATTACCTAATAGAAATCTTAGGAATGCAGCAGTAGGCAAGATTTTGCTGAAGTTGGGTATATCTTGTGTCATTCACCTTTCTGCATTTATTTTCTGCTGCATTCTGTGATTTGATATTTTTAATATCTCGCTTGATTTTCAATAAACCCTATTCACCGCCCCTCCAGGGTTAATCTAGATCCAATAAGTGGTATCAATGCAGGTATTTTGTTAACTCTAGAGTAAATGGTAATCCCTAGTTGTCAGTCTATAGAGAGTCAGTCCAGTCGTACTCCATCTATTTTTAATAGTACTGATTTTTTAAATTGGAAATCAGAAATGAAATCCTATTTGAAATATGTTGATATTAAATATTGGAACAGTACTATAAATAGGTATGATATTGTAAGTAGGGTTGATATTGATATTAATTCTCGTGCTAGTCATATTTTATATTCTTATATCGATGATGACCAATATAGCCTTATCTCCCATTATTTAACTGCGCAGGAAATCTGGAGGACTCTCAGTGCGCTGTATGGAAAATCTGACGACTGCTTAAAACCCCAGAATGGAAACTCAGATTCAGATCTATGCTTAACGAGTCATGCAAATGAAATTTTAGATGGATTAAATGATGTAGAATCAACAGATGTTGAAACGGAAAAATTCACATATGAAGATTTAGTTTATATGTGTGTTGATTTGACTAAATCCGTTGATAAATCCCACTGAAAATTAAAATTTTGAAATCTGAAAACTCTGAGTTGCGATGCAAAAATAATGTTTTGGAATTGAAATTTGAAAATAGAGAATTTTCTAATTCTATGTGCAAAAAAATTTTGAATTTGGAAAATTGTCTTGCTCATCTTAATGAAAATTTTGAAAAGCTTGAAAACCAAATTTTGATTTCAAAAAATAGTGAGGATGAGCTAACTCATAGAAACAATTTTTTGCAAAGGAATTAGATAATTCCAAGACATATGAATTTTTTTAAAAAGAGAAGTTGTTGAAAACTGAATCTAATTTGAAAGAGCTTGAAAACGAAATTGAAAAATTCAAGATTTTTGAAAAACAACAATTTGAAAAGGAAATTCAGTTTGAATTTGAGATTCTTGAATCCAAGACCAAAATCAAATTACTTGAAAACGGAAATTTGATTTTGAAATAGAATGATACTGAAAAGAGAAAGATCAGCATTAATCGTTGTTCGAATCTAATGAAAGAAAATTCTGATCTTAAATCCAAAATCAATAATCTTGAATTGAGTTTGAAACGTTTTTCAAATGGTGAAAAATATTTGAATATGTTGTTAAAAACTCAATTTTCTTCTGGTAATAAAATGGTCTTTGTTTTGGGAATAGAAATGATTTTGAAAATTTCAGCTCGTGTGATTTTAAAAATCCTGCAAACTGCTTCAAGAAGGGTCATTCTGAAAATTTGAATTTTTAAAATTCCAAAAGGTTTTGAATCACAAACGAGATAAGAATTGGTTTGATAACAATACATTTAATTCATTTTGATTTTTGGAAAAACTAAACGAATTTGGGTTCCAAATGGTACTTTAGTTGATTCTAACGGATTGTTATACGAACAGGTTTGGGTACCAAAAGATGTGAACAAAACTATGAGTGGTTTTACAACCTTTGTTAGACCACTCGATTCTACAAACTGTTAGGTACCAGTGGAGGCTGAGGAACTGCTGTGCAAAAAGAAAATTGAAATCAAGTTGATTTATACTTCTGTATCATTCACAGTTCCTCCAGCCAGGATTTGTTGAGTTAGAGATTCATTTGCTTACATCGATTTCAGGTATGATCTCTAAACTCATCTTTGTAAATATTCTCTGTTTTTATTCTCTTTATTTATTCCTCCTTCTACCGCTTCTACTTTTGTTCAGTTCTTGATTTGTCACTGCAATATTTTTTTGTTACTTTCCTCTTAAACTTCATTAACTTCCAATTGCAGAATTTATAATTTTTTTGGAAATTCACTTCATTTAAGCAGAACTCTGATGTTTTAATCTTTTCTAGATCTTTAATTTAAATTTGTAAATATCTGCAATTGTTTTGAAGTTTATTTTTTGTTTCCTGAATTCATAACAATGTTGATGTATTCTTGTCATATCTTGAGCACTATTAATTAGAATTCTAAATTTTTGATGATCAGAATAATTAATGGAATTTCACACATATCTGCTGTTTTGAGTTTCTTTTAATTCATTTTAGGAAAGCTTGAAATATTATACTCATTACAGCACTCTGTTATTTATCAGTTGTGATTTCATTGATTTTCAGATTGGCTTGGATATTTTGTTTTTGTCTTGAATCAGTCATACATCTTGAAATTCATCTTATATTCATAATCATTATGGTTGAAAATTGGTTTGTTTGAAATCATCTGAAATTCTTGATATTTTGAATATCACACACCTCTTAAATTTGAAATTATCAATTTTGTGTGACTGATTCATTATATCTCAAACTTGACATTGATTCAAGTGATTTCAAATAAATTATTTTTAATTTTTTTTGTATCATGAATACCTCTTAAACTTGATGTAAATGATCTAAATTTTCTTTGGGCTTGTCAGAAATATTTTTGAAAAATTCTTTGAAAATCTAGTCTTAAATGTCACTATTATTTCATGATTATTTGGTTTGAATATTTGTTTGTTTAAAATCATTTGAAATTATTTATTTATTGAATCCCACACATATCCCGAATCTGAAATTTATAAACCGTGTGATTGATTCATTGAATCCTGATATCTTTACAATTCATTCAAATGATTTAAAATAGACTATATTTTATAATCTTGGATCATGGAATATCTTTTGCAACCATCATCTTGACTTGACTTCTTGTGTTGCTCTGATATTGTTTTGAAAATATTTTTGAAATTGCTTATTTATGATATGTTTGCTGCTCCGATACTGTTTTTCAAATAACTGCTTGTTCTTGCCTGCAGCTTTAATAAATGTGCCAAATTTGTTGATTTTGTCGGGTTGGGCTTTGTGATTAAAATTTGTTAATAAGGACACCAATTGGTATCAAATGTGCTGAATTTTTTTTCATACATTTGAATTCCTCTTGTCCTATATAGATTTTCATATCCCTCTTATAATTGATTTTCAATTTTAAAGTTATTTATTGATTATTCATTTAGAAATTGATACCAATAACCAAATTGAACTGTATTTATAATTCATCAAAATTATTATCAAATTTTGGAATTGTGATGAATTGTGACTACAGTATATTTCACAATAAGAGGAGATTTTATTTGTATTTTCATGGTGGTTGAACGGTTATTATAATATCTTTGAATTGGCAATTATTTCATGACCATCTTCATTATCTATCATATTTATGCCATCCATCATGATTTTATATTAATGTGGAGAGTTTAATATATTTTTTAAAAAAAAATCATTTTGAATAAATAATGGAAATATTTGTGATGGAATTGTGGTTATGTTATTATTCAGAATTAGTGATAATTGAAAATTTTCAATGATCCCGGTACAGTCGAGCATATTTCATAATATAATTAATTTAGAAATTTATTTCACAGTCCTTTTCTGTACCTACCACATTTCTATCGTTCATATTAGTTTTATATACAGAGGAGTTTTTCTTTTGAGCTGAAAATGATTAATGTAATAAATACATAAGTGTGTCTCTAACCTCATTTAAAAATCCAAGCTCTGGTCATGCATGGTTGAGAGATTACTTATATTTAAGCTGCAACTAATCTCATTTAAAAATCCAAGATCTGGTTATGTGTGGTCAGTGTTCTCTTAAATCAAAAGAAATAGAAAATAAAATAATTTGAATAAATAAATTTTATGAATTTCTCGTTGGTGTGTAAAAACCAGCCTATCAATCCATTTTCTAATCTGTGAAATGTGTTAATATCTTATGAAGTATTATGATTTGTTGATTGATAGCTATTGGGATTTGAGATTATTCGATTTAGTCATTTAAATTGAATTTATAATTATAGTCCAAATCCATCACTGTTTTTGTGTCTCATTCTTGAAAATTGTGTTGGAAAATAGTTGGAAATCATTTTTAAAATTCTCCCCATTTATATAAAGTTCATCGTAAATTCTTCATTCTCTACAATGTGAAATATGCCACCTGTTCTCAGAATATTATGATTTGTGTTTGACTGATTAAGATTTATGATGATCATTCTTCCTCTTAAGCTGATATTGTATTTGTTAGTCATTTTTTCATCTATAATTTAAATTCTATCCTTTTGATGATAACAAAATGGGAAGAATGGATTGAGATTTTGATTTATGAGTGAATATTTTATAAATATTTTAATTTTGAAAATTCATTCAATTTACATTCTTTTACTCATGCACAGTTATAGGGGGAGTTTCTGCTATAGGGGGAGCTTTCAAATAGGGGGAGTTCAATTCTTCACTCTCAAACACATTTATTGGATTCAAAATCCTAATATATTTTTGTCATCATCAAAAGAGGGAGATTGTTGTATATAACGTTGTTGTGTACACAATTATATGATTTTTGTTTGATGATAATAACCAAGTATATTTTAATATTAAATGTGTTTGTAACTGTACTGGTATACTACAAAAAAGACAAGAATATAATATTTCTATTTAAATAAAATTCAACTGTACAAAAATTTAAATATTCACACAGTGTTTTATTTGAATAGAATATTTTATTTCAATATTTAAACAGTACAGATTTACAACTCCACTATTTGTATATACATCACTGATATATGTTTCAATACATTACATTTCAGTAAATAGTTCCTCTCCACAACACTGACACTCGGTTATACAGACATTCACTTATATACACATTTTCATACTGTTCTTGTCTTTAATCTTTTGTCTTCACAGCATCTTCACTGTCAGTACAGTCATCATCTGCTTACCTGTCACATGAAACACACACAGTACACTACAATAGAAATAAAACTAAACACACACGAATATAAATTTTAATTTTAAAATTTTATTTGCTACGGGTTCTGGTGTGTTTCTCATCATTTTTTGTAACACCTCGAATTTTCTATGAATATTAAAATTAACAAATTTAAGAACACTTAATTTTTAGAAAAAGAATTGGGTGAAACGGGTTACTCCATCGCATTCGTCTTGGAATTCTGCTTGAGATAGAGTCCGAGTTTGCGTAAATCGGGCTCCATATGAAGAAGCTATAGAGTTCAGAAGATTTCAAGTTTAAACAGAAATTAAATTAAAATAGTAATTAAAAGTCAAAACTGTTCAAAATTTGAAATTCGGTCAGAGCGAGCTGGGCGGGAAATTTCCCGCTCAGAGGTGTCGACCCCCCTATAGGGGAGTCGACATAGGTGTCGACCACCTATAGGGGTGTCGACATAGGTGTCGACCCCCTGGAGGGAGTCGAACCCTTTTTAATCCAGACCCAGTGACGAATTTTTATAGCCCTGAGCTGATGTGGCCTTCCCTGATTGGCCTGATGACCAATTTCTGAGGTATTAGGGCTTACGTGTCGTGTTGTGGTTGGCTGGATGATACATCTCTTTGGTTTGGATGGCTTTAGTTACTCCTAGACTAACCTAAAGGCTAGAATTAATCCTAGACATCTATATATACACTCATAATCCAACCCTAATTCTATTGCTCCAAAGCTATGACGCCGTCATGCTGTTCATCTTCAACCTAGCCTAGCCACCGCCATCTTCTCCAAACTAGAACTCAAATTAGAGAGCCTCAAATCAACTTTGAAGATTAATCAACATCAAATTAGAGTCTTTGTAACACCAACGATTCAATTTTCTTTTCTTAATCCTAGCAATGTAAGTTCATGTTATTTTCAGATTTAAACGCCTAATAGTAATCTTGGCATGTAATAAAATGGATCTAAGTCTATGCTTGATGATGAGACAATCTTTTCAGATTTACCCCTATCTTTCTATTGAATCTATGATTTTACATGCCTAAGAATTTATCATATCGATTCAATCATGCCTATCTTTGTTGAACATCGAATATATAATCCTTTTGGTTCATGATGTTATTCTTATGCCTGCGATAATGATTATATCAGCTTATTCAAGAATCTATCTTTGTTGGATCTAAATTTCTTGTATTAGGTCTGTTGTTACATGCCTATTTTTATGCCTATTCTTATTTTATGCTCCTTCTCTCTCTCTTCCCCTATTTCCTTTTTCTTTTATGAATTTGGGTTACCTTCGAACCTATGCTGAAATCGCGAAATACAAACGATTGGAATACAGGGAATATTTGGGTATAGCCTATTTTGGGTAAATATTGGGCATAATGTATTTGATGAAATAATTGGGCATAATTGTTATTGTTGCGAACTTGGGGTGAATTGAAATATTAAATCTAGATTGGGTGTACACTGTAAATTGGAATATTAAATATAAATCGGGAATAACTATTGGTTAGGACGCCAAGCATAATGTATATTGAGATTTTGGGGCGTGACTATTATTGCAAATTTGGGTGTAACCTATTTTGAGCAGTAACTTGAAATTTAATTTGTTGGGCATAACTTGCAATTGGCTTGGTTGGGCATAACTTGAGAATTAGAACATGACCAGTTTTGTAAAATTTGGGATAATCAGTATATAATAACTTGACATGGACATGAATGATAAATATGTAAATTGGCTAAAAGATGAACGTGCCTAACCCGAGGTTAGATTGAGTTGCGGTGTAAGACTGCCCGGAACTGCCCAGCACAACCAGCGACCGCAACAATATAGATCTAATGTGAGAGGTCAGCGCATTAATGAGTTTGCGGTAGAAGACTGCCCGGAACCGCCCGGCACATCCAGCAACCGCAAACAACAATTCTAATGTGAGAGGTTGAGGCATTAATGAATGAATTAATGCAAATGAACGGACATACTAAGAATGGTAGGGTTAAGTTAACACAAGAGGGCAACACTTAACCAATATATCATGATGTGTGATAGGGCAACGCTTAACCAAGGTAACATGACAAGTGGAAGGGTTAAGTTAATAAGAAACACTTAACCAATATGACATGTTAGGGTGATGGGTTAAATTTACATGGACAAGAAGACAACTTAACCAGCATTATATGAACAAAGTCGGTAGGGTTAACGCAAGCTAAACCGATAATACATATGGACTTGATAAGGGGAAGGGTTAAGTAAATCTTGGGTAAGTGGGTAATATTAGTATATATAGGCCCACAAACTTAACTGTCAAATAAACATGCGTGAATCAGTGAGAGGGTTAAGTAACATATGAATAGGCAACACTTAACCAGTACAACATGTTAATTAAGCAAATGGGTGGGTTAAGTTAAATTCGGAACACTTAACCATTAAAACATGTTGATTAAGAAACCCTAGTAACGGGGACCCATTTCAGCAGTAACCCACATAGATGTATCATGGTACCCTAAGCTAGGCAGGGTGGGGCACGATTACTGGGTTGATTATAAGCAGTCAAAATAGCGGCGGGTGGTGCACCAATGTAGTTCCGACGGAGTATGGGCGTGCACGTGCTTCGGAGTGGAAAAACATGCACTGGGCATCAGTAGTATACACTGTGTGCATCTTGAATCGTGTCGGGTCGCCATCATGGGAATTGATACACCCCATGATGGGGCCAGCACAGGTATCTACATATAAGCGGGGCCGAATGACACAAGTAATGAATGCATACAAGCGAGGTCAAATGACACAAGTAATGAATGCATGCGAGTTAGGGAGCTGATCGATAGGGTAGTAAGGGTACATCTAACAGATCCATGGCAATTAGGCAGAAAAAGGTGGGATCCTCGTAATAGATGTACACCTGAAGGCTACCACAATTGTGGGGATTGGGATCACATTATCAGTTTATACAGATTACTAGTTGGGACACTAGTTAGGTGGTACAGAGATATAGAAATCAGAATAACAGGATAGTAGTGAAGCAGAGAAAGAGTAGAAATTCGTTCAGTTTATTTGCCTTATCATATATTATGCTAATCTTATCTTGTTCTCCCTGTTATCACAGTATTGTCTTATATTCAGTTTATTCATGTCATGTTACTTTTACCTGTTTACATACTGAAAATCACTGGACTTACTAGGCTTTATGTCTGACCCATTTTATTTCGTCTTCTTTTCTTCCATTTCTCCCCCTAGGTAGTCAGGGAGGGAATAGCTTAGCTCAGTTTGGACTGTTTCTCTTTCCAAGCTTGAAGATTCTTTGATGTATTGCTTGGATCCTCTTATCTTTGGTTATGGCTGTGTTTGCACTTTAATTTGGGGACTTATACTACTTTGCTATGTTTTATGCTTCTTATATACTTGGAAGTTTTTGAATCAAGACAGAAGTTTTATGTATTACTTTTAAGTATGATTGAGTCAATTGTTGTAAAAGGTTGACTGAACTACGTGGCTTATAAAATGACTTTGTTTTCCGCTGCTTTATTTGTCTGTCTTGTAATTTATCTGCATCTTTTAAATATAACGCTTCACTGAAGTTAATGCATTCCCTTTGTGAGTGACATTAACGGGGGTGGGGGTTACACTTGGTATCAGAGCTGAAGGTTACCGGATCAGATAAAAGATTTGAAAAATTATTTTCAAAACAGTTTTAAAAGAAGCATTTCCAAAAGAAAGTTTTGTTTTAAAGTCATATTCCCCAAAGCCATATGAACTAACTTTTGATCCTCTGTTTGAATCATTGTTTTCTTCTTTTCTGAGTCTTCGGGGCTCTTGGCTTTCTGGGAGGTAAACTCATTGTGGCATGGTTCCGTAGGCTTGATGAGACTACGACACCTATCAAAGGGTGAAGAAGTGCCCAACTTCCATATATAGCCGCAGTAGTTTCACCTGCGGCTAATTTTCTTTCAAGCTTTGTAGGGTTTTCCGTGAGGTGGAAGCAGCTTTCGAGAGACTTGTCAACATGTTACACAAAGGATGGTAAAGATAAGAATGAGGGAGTTTGGCTAAGGAGCACAACCCAAGGATGAGAAACTCATGGATATGGACTTGGTTCACAAAAGAGGTAAAAAGAAAGAGTTGTAAGTGGAAGAACCACAGGACAAGAAGGGAAGAAATAATAGTAAAACCTAAGACAAGAGGAAGTGTCTTTATTATGGTATAACAGGTCATATAACTAAGGACAAGGGCAAGAACAAAGGACAGGATTTTCAGGAGGGCAAGTGCGTGCTCTCACCACCAGCGTACCGGAGAGAGAGGTAGTAAAGTTTCTGTTGAGAAAGTTTAGTTTTTCTTTTTGATCATCCTGTTAGTACTCTTTTTTATTTTAGCGTTTCACATTCGGTTATATCTGCTTCCATAGTTGAGTCTCTTCAACTTAGCACTTGTATAGTAGAAGATCCCATTATTGTCTCAAATCCAATTGGTGGTTTGGCTCATTTATTTTTGGTTTGTAAGGATTTGAGAATAGCTATATTAAGTATTGAGTTTAAGTGTAATGCTTATGTTTTTGGTTTCATGGGCTATGGGTTGATTCTAGGCTTGGATTGGTTAGCTAGTAATTGTGAAAGGAGAGTAGTTAGACTTTTGACTTGCCTCGGGAATACCCTCAAGATTTCGTGCGATCCTAAGGGATCAATTTGTCTTAGCTACCTAGGATCACTTGATGCATCTATCGACGATTTATGATCTGTTAGAGTAGTCCATGAGTATGCAGATGTTTTTGATTAGGTTAGGGATTTGTCCCCTAAAAACACGAGATAGACTTCTGCATATATCTAGTTGACAATGCAAAGCCAGTTGCATTACCTGTATGACACATGACTCCAAGGCAAAGGAAGAGCTCAGTAAACAAGTAAAAGAGTTACTTGAGAAAGGGGTCATAAGGCGAAGTATTTCTGAATAGGGTGCTCCAGTTGTTTTCACTACAACAGCAGATGGTTCACTTCGCTTGTGCATAGATGATATTTTGGTTTTCTCTAAGAGTGGGGAAAAACATGCTTTGTATCTAAGGGAAGTCTCGAATACCCTCCAAGCGCATCAGCTTGAGGCTAGTTCTCCAAATATTATTTTTGGAGAGAAGAAGTGAGGTTTCTAAGACATGTGATATCCAAGGAAGGGATAACAGTAGATCCTGCAAAAGTAGTTGTGTTGCAAGATTAGAAGTTCCCAAGAAATGCAACGGAAGTAAGAAGTTTTCTTGGATTAGCGGGCTGGTATAGGAAGTTAATTAAGGACTTTGTGAAGGTATCTGCCCCACTTACTAGATTGACGAAGAAGAATCTAATTTTTGCTTGGGATTTGATTAGTGATGTTGCTTTCCAACGATTGAAGAGAACCCTGACAACAACCCCAGTCTTGACATTGCCCGAAGGGAACAAGATGTTTATAGTTTATACGGATGCATGCGGGACAAGGATAGGCGATGTTTTAATGCTAGAAGAGAGGGTAGATAGTTATGGGAGAAGACAGCTGAAAGTACATGAGAAAGACTATCCTACCCATGACTTGGAATTAGCTGTTATAGTGTTCGCTCTTAAGTCATGGCATCATTATCTTTTAAGAGAGAAAGTTTGAACTATATATGGATCCTAAGTCCTTAAAATATCTGTTCTCGCAAAAAGACTTGAAATTTGAGGCAACAATGATAGATGGAATTTCTTGCCTCAAACGACCTTGAGATTGCTTATACCCCCTAGCAAGGGTAATGTTGTGGCAGGCGCCCTAAGTAGATTGAGACCGACCTTAAGAGAGGTAAAGTTTGAAGTACATAGCAACCTTTAGCTTTAGACCCCCAGTCAAGTTTGTACCTAGTTTGTTAGCATCGCTAGAAGAGTGGCCTACGCTTTTGGATCGGATGGGGGCGGCGTAACATGAAGACCCTATGATTTGTGACATGATGGATAAGTTGAGTAGAGGAGAGACCTCTAATCATCTTAGTATATACAGTTGGTATCATGGTTAACATCTGTTTATCTTGGAAAGATAGTCTGACTACATGGGATACCCTCTAACATAGTAAGTGATTGAGATCCTATCTTTACTAGTGAGTTTTGGAAATGGAGGTCAAGAAGCTTTGAAATCGTGAAGTCAAGCTAGTTAAAGTAGAATGGAGTGACGTTGAAGAAGATGCAACATGGGAGACTGAAGATAAGACACGCGCATCATACCCTTTTTCTTGAGGGTATATCCTTGATCTCTTTTTTCTAGGAATTTTATGCATACTTGTTCGTATCTTTTTAGGCATATCTCCTCGGTCCTATTCTTGATCCTTAGGTAGAAACCAATGAACATAAACATGTATTTGAAACATGTTATAATTGATGGTTGCAAGTGGTTGCAAGTGAATGCATATACACACTAGGTACTATATCGGCTCAGTCACTTTCATATTGCATATGCATATATGTATTTATATATGGATTAAAACTTGATGTGTTATCATGTGGACATTGCATTTGTATGAATGATTGTGCACTCATGTAGAAGTAACAAAATACGATTAGGAATAATTGCATACATGATGGACTCATAGCACTGACATGATTCGTATTAAGGAGGTCAACTGAATCAGTAGACCGCCTGATTTTGCATTAGATAAGGACATATACACACACTATGCATGTGATCATGAAAGCATTAGAAATCTTTTTAAGGACAATGAATGCCTGTGATTGAGTGGTTGAGTAAATGAATGTTGGATGGTAGGATATACTTTCTTCTTGACTTGGAGATTTCGGGGACAAAATCCTTTAAGGAGGGGAGAATGTAACACCCCGCATTATCTATGAATATTAAAATTAACAAATTTAAGAACACTTAATTTTTAGAAGAAGAATTGGGTGAAACAGGTTACGCCATTGCGTTCGTCTCGGAATTCTGCTTGAGATAGAGTCCGAGTTTGCGTAAATCGGGCTCTGTATGAAGAAGTTATGGGTTCAGAAGATTTCAAGTTTAAACAAAAATTAAATTAAAATAATAATTAAATGTCAAAACTGTTCAAAATTCGAAATTCAGTCAGAGCGGGCTGGGCGGGAAATTTCCCGCTCAGAGGTGTCGACCCCCCTATAGGGGAGTCGACATAGTTATCGACCCCCTTTAGGGGTGTCGACCCCCCCGGGGAGTCGACCCCTTTTTGATCCAGATCCAGTGACGAACCCTAGGGAGTCGACCCCTTTTTGTTCCAGATCCAATGACGAATTTTTATAGCCCTGAGCTGATGTGGCCTTCCCTGATTGGCCTGATGACCAATTTCTGAGGTATTATGGCTTATGTGTCGTGTTGTGGTTGGATGGATGACACATCTCTTTGGTTTGGATGGCTCTGATTACTCTTAGACTAATCTAAAGGCTAGAATTAATCCTAGACATCTATATATACACTCATAACCCAACCCTAATTCTATTGCTCCAAAGCTATGACGCCGTCATGTTGTTCATCTTCAACCTAGCCTAGCCACCGCCATCTTCTCCAAACTAGAACTCAAATTAGAAAGCTTCAAATCAACTTTGAAGATTAACCAACATCAAATTAGAGTCTCTGTAACAACAACGATTCAATTTTCTTTTCTTAATCCTAGCAATGTAAGTTCATGTTATTTTCAGATTTAAACACCTAATAGTAATCTTGGCATGTAATAAAATGGAACTAAGTCTATGCTTGATGATGAGACAATCTTTTCAGATTTACCCCTATCTTTCTATTGAATCTATGATTTTACATGCCTAAGAAGTTATTATATCGATTCAATCATGCCTATCTTTGTTGAACATCGAATATATAATCCTTTTGGTTCATGATGTTATTCTTATGCCTGCGATAATGATTATATCAGCTTATTCAAGAATCTATCTTTGTTGGATCTAAATTTCTTGTATTAGGTTTGTTGTTACATGCCTATTCTTATGCCTATTCTTATTTTATGCTCCTTCTCTCTCTCTCTCTTCCCCTGTTTCCTTTTTCTTTTATGAATCTGGGTTACCTTCGAACCTAAGCTGAAATCGCGAAATACAAACGATTGGAATATGGGGAATATATAAGTATAGCCTATTTTGGGTAAATATTGGGCATAATGTATTTGGCGAAATAATTGGGCATAATTGTTATTGTTGCGAACTTGGGTTAAATTGAAATATTAAATCTAGATTGGGTGTAAACTGTAAATTGGAATATTAAATCTAGATCGGGCATAATTATTGATTGGGACGCCAAGCATAATGTATATTGAGATCTTGGGGAATGACTATTATTGCAAATTTGGGAAGATTAGGTGTAACCTATTTTGAGCAATAACTTGAAATTTAATTTGTGGGGCATAACTTGCAATTGGCTTGGTTGGGCATAACTTGAGAATTGGAACATGACTAGTTTTGTAAAATTTTGGATAATTAGTATATAAATACTAGACTTGGACATGAATGGTAAATATGTAAATTGGCTAAAAGATGAACGTGCCTAACCCGAGGTTAGATTGAGTTGCGGTGTAAGACTGCCCGGAACCGCCCGGCACATCCACCAGCTGCAACAATATAGATCTAATGTGAGAGGTTAGCGCATTAAGCCCAAAATCCGATGTTAGAATGAGTTTGCGGTAGAAGTCTGCTGGAATCGCCCGGCACATCCAGCAACCGCAAACAACAGTTCTAATATGAGAGGTTGAGGCATTAATGAATGAATTAATGCAAATGAACGGACATGCTAAGAATGGTAGGGTTAAGTTAACACAAGAGGGCAACACTTAACCAATATAACATGATGTGTGATAGGGAAAAGCTTAACCAAGATAACATGAGCAGTGGAAGGATTAAGATAATAAGAAACACTTAACCAATATGACATGTTAGGTGGACGGGTTAAGTTAACATGGACAAGAAGACAACTTTACCAATATTATATAAACAAAGTGGGTAGGGTTAACGCAAGCTTAACCGATAATACATATGGACTTGATAAGGAGAAGGGTTAAGTAAATCTTGGGTAAGTGGGTAATATTAGTATATATAGGCCCACAAACTTAACCGTCAAATAAACATACGTGAATCAGTGAGAGGGTTAAGTAACATATGAATAGGCAACACTTAACCAGTACAACATGTTAATTAAGCAAATGGGTGGGGTTAAGTTAAATTGAGAACACTTAACCATTAAAAATGTTGATTAAGAAACCCTAGTAACGGGGACCCATTTCAACAGTAACCCACAGAGCTATATCATGGTACCCTAAGCTAGGCAGGGTGGGGCACGATTACTGGGCTGATTATAAGCGGTCAAAATAGCGGCGACTGGTGCAGCAGTGTAGTTCCGACGGAGTATGGGCGTGCACGTGCTTCGGAGTGGAAAAATAGGCACTGGGCATCAGTAGTATACACTGTGCATCTTGAATTGTGTCGGGTCGCCATCATGGGAAGTGATACACCCCATGATGGGGCCAGCACAGGTATCTACATATAAGCGGGGCCGAATGACGCAAGTAATGAATGCATACAAGCGAGGTCAAATGACACAAGTAATGAATGCATACAAGCGAGGTCAAATGACACAGGTAATGAATACATACAAGCGAGGTCAAATGACATAAGTAATACATACATGCGAGTTAGGGAGCCGATCGATAGGGCAGTAAGGGTACATCTAACAGATCAATGGCAATTAGGCAGAAAAAGGTGGGATACTCATAATAGATGTTCACCTGAAGACTACCACAATTGCAGGGATTGGGATCACATTATCAGTTTATACATATTACTAGTTGGGACACTAGTTAGGTGGTGCAGAGGTATAGAAATCAGAATAACAGGATAGTATCGAAGCAGAGAAAGAGTAGAAGTTTGTTCAGTTTATCTTGCCTTATTATATCTTATGCTAATCTTATCTTGTTCTCCTTGTTATCACGGTATTGTCTTATATTCAGTTTATTCATGTCATGTTACTTTTACCTGTTTACATACTGAAAATCACTGGACTTACCAAGCTTTATGTCTGACCCATTTTCTTTCGTCTTCTTTTCTACCATTTCTTCCCCTAGGTAGTCAGGGAAGGAATAGCTCAGCTCAGTTTGGACTGTTTCTCTGTCCAATATTGAAGATTCTTTGATGTATTGCTTGGATCCTCTTATCTTTGGCTATGGCTGTGTTTGCACTTTAATTTGGGGACTTATGCTACTTTTCTATGTTTTATGCTTCTTATATACTTGGAAGTTTTTGAATAAAGACGGAAGTTTTATGTAGTACTTTTAAGTATGATTGAGTCAATTGGTAAAAGCTTGACTGAACTACGTTGCTAATAAAATGACTTTGTTTTCCGCTACTTTATTTGTCTGTCTTGCAATTTATCTGCATCTTTTACCTATAACGCTTCGCTGAAGTTAATGTATTCCCTTTATGAGTAATATTAACGAGGGTGGGGTGTTACATTTTTCATGACTTGGTCTGATTTATCTGTGTCTAGACAGCTTGTGATATTCACAGTGAAACACGGTAAATACCACAAGGCAGTCAGTTTGTATATATATAGTATCAGGGGTAGGGAAATCTTTTCTGATGGTCTGCAAATACACACGTGCATGTTTACACACGTGTGCACTGCCTCGCCAATTAAAAATCAGCGAGCAACTGAGGAGCAGCCATGTGGACCTACTCGACTCAGTGCACACATGATAATGACTCAATGTAAAGTAACAACAAGTTCAAGGGTCGAGCAACAAAGTAAACACAAGCAAATCATGGTTCAAGTACAAATATGATGCATGGTGCACAAATACATGTTGAATGCAAGCAGCTGGAAAGATGGTGCATAGCAAGGCACGTATACAAGTGAATATGGAGGACATAAACAGCATTCTCAGCAAAGTCAAGTTGTGCAACAAAACAATGTCAAAGAAGCATAGATCTCAAGAACATGGTGAAGCACACATAAACTCAATCTTTTGCAAGATAATGGTGTAAAAAATGTGCAACAAAGTATTTTCAGTTCTAGTGCAAATGGTTCAATGATCAAGCACTGATAACTAAAGTATATGGGTGCAACATTACACAATGAAATGGCTGAGCTGCATGTTGAACATGCACAAACGCAGCCATGATACATATATGGTGAAAGAAAGCATGACAAAGTGCCCCAGACCCACAAGTGAAAGTGTTTAAGTATAAAATGGTCAAGTGCAACTCAATATGTTCATGTACACAAACAACAAGGATCTACATGCAAGACCCAGACCAGAACTCAAATGCCAATGTACATATTCAAGCACAACAAGGTCTATGTTCAACACTAGTGTAGATGAAGTGAGTAATGTCAAGGCGAAAATGCAACACGTTCTTATTCAGTGTAGCATGGGTCAAGCAAAGTTCAGAAATATAATAGCTCAATTTACATATGCATGTATACTTGTCAGTGGTGAAACAAGTATACACAGCAACAAGACATGAATGCAAGCAGCAAAGTGAGTATAGGTTCCATGTGTCAACGATCATACATAAAAACAGTGGGTACACATGAAGCATGGATATACAAGTGGTCGTACACATGCATCAATGAAGTGTGGAACAATCAACATGAATAAATTTCTTTGGAAGCTTGCATGGATTAAAAATAGCAAGTAATATATTGCTACAAATCAGAGTGTGTATGGAAAAAATGTTTCCAGATTATCTTTTAGGCATGGAACAGTCAGTGCAGACTAATACAAGAATGGTAAATAGAAATTCAGCAAAAGCATGTTTGACAAGTATATACTAGGAAAGAAATTCTTTCTACTGATTTTAAGCATTATCAAAGGTTCCACTGGCTTAAATCATTTTGTTTTCAAATGGGAGAAAAGAGTTCAAAGATTCCCTGAATTGAAATATATCAAGAAACATGGTTTTGACAAATTCAATTATTTCCCGAATTGACCATTGTTATTTCCAGTTTTTCAGCAATCAATTTTTGGCATTGGATTTTCAAAGTGGCAAGGTTTCTTTCATTCACGAAATTAGCAGATGCATTTTTGGCATGATTTTATTCGAAGATTTCAGAATTTACAGTATACATCCAAGGGGCAACAAAACGAAAGTTTTTGTTTTGAAATCTCAGATTATTTTTGGGATGAAAAACAATTATTTTGTTTTTCAAAATTATTCCAGAAATTCGCAGATTAAATCAAGGCCACACTTCATATTGCCAAATCATTAACGCAAGGGAAAATCAAGGGGACCTCAAAAAATTGCAAATATTTCCAGAAATCAACATGGTGTTTTAAGGAAAGAGATTTTTCTTCAAGCATTAAACTATCAGTGACATCAAAGCCGAGGTGATTAAATCAAAAAGAGGAAACCGCACAAATCAGGGACAATCAGATTAAATCATTATATGCGAAATAAGCGTGACTAGGGTTTTCGTTTTTACCCTATAAACACCTATCATCACAAGCAGTTGAGCTTCGAAATCATACAACAATAATCCATCGAAACCACAACCATTTCAAAAGCAAATAGAACTAAAAATCAGGATTACTCACATGGTTTCGATCAAGAGAGGGCTCAAGACATTCGACAAAGCAAGCCACGAATTTGCTCAAGCTTCAGAGAACTGTTCTTCTTTAAACAGTATCGATTCGATTTGGAGAGCTTGGAGAAAACCCTAGAATTATTTTTCCCCGACGACATTTTTATTTCCACAAGAGAAAGGAAAGTATACGAGACAAATGATAAGAGGGTGCAACACACGTACTAATTGGCCGGCCAACCTAGTCTATGTGAATTAAAGGGAGTGTTTAATTCTCTTTTAAATTCTAGGGTTTTGATTTAAATTTTGTTGTATTTCAATTTCATTTGTAAAACGATTCAAACAGTTACTAGAGTCTGTAAAATTCTAGAAAACCAGTTAGGGTGTTAACTGGCAGTTTACTAGAGTCTGTAAAATCTAGGGTTTACTGGTCACAGGCTGTAATCAGGGGAAATATGATCTAGGGGATTAGATCAGTATAGGGTTTTGAGCGTAGGATTAGAATAGGAGCGAGGGGTTCGCGAGTTTACATGGTCTTGTAAGCGAGATCTGTTCTATTATCTAGTTGAAACCTCAGGAATGCAGCAGTTGGCAGGATTTTGCCGAAGCTGGGTATATCTTGTGTCATTTACCTTTCTGCATTTATTTTCTTCTGCATTCTATGATTTGATATTTTTAATATCTCACTTAATTTTCAATAAACCCTATTCACCCCCCCTCTCTAGGGTTAATCTAGATCCAACAGTTTATATATTTTATTTGAATCAGAAGTTCAATACAGTTCCAAATCGGATGTTTTGAATATTATGATACGATCTTTAAGATTCGCGTTGACATTGCTTGATAAGCAAAAATTAACGATTGGAACCTTATATGCAATTTGTTCTAAGATCGATAACTCGAATGAGAAAGAATATGCAAATAAGTTACATATGTAATACGTGGACTCATGTATATACACATATATGCGAATATTTAATTAACAACCTGGAGTTGTTACGAGCTCATATTATAAATTATGCTTATATTATTTAGTAATTCAAAAAATCGATTGACATCAATATTGAATGACCTGAAGTCATGTGCATATTCAAATGATTGAAAATTCCTCCAAGTTACCCGACCAATGAAAGGGAATAAGCAATACAATATGAATGCATCTTATCAACTAATAAGAGCATTATCCTCCTACAATTGACAAAAAATATAATGTATTTGCTATCTATAATGCGATAATGGATCAAAAATGAGAATCCAAAGATAGTTTATTATTTAATGTGACAATGTTTGTTGACATTGAGGGGGAGGATAAAGGGATCATCAATGTTAAATATTTGCTAACATATAGAATTATGCAAAGTAATAAGTAACTTGCATAAATTATCAATTATGTCCCTAATAGACTTTCTCCAATATATATTTGAACCCTTTAAGGATGAAAAGGTGTAAACCACAACTGAAAATGTGGTATAAAAGTCAGTTCAAAATATTTTGGGATTAAGCCTTAAAGATGTTAAATAATGGAGGTGAGTGTTCTTGAAGAAACACTTAAGGTGCTTTGAAAGAAACTCATGACATGATTATCAAATAACCCTAGAAGTGGTTTAGATACCAAAAGCATGATAACTTTTGAGATCTCAATAAATCATGTATAGAACTGACAAGAAATAATCATCAATGATAAATTAATAAATAATAAAGCGCTTATTTATAAATAGATTAAAAATCTCATATTAGAGAGAAACATGATTGGCCATCATGAAATTCTCCTAAATAAGATATATGGACATGTAGTCCATAAGATATGAACCTGTAGTTCATAAGATAAAAATAGAAATATATATAATGATAAAAGTACATTGAAGTTACTGAAGCACCATAGAGTGTCAACAACATGTTATATGCCATGAGCATTGTACTTTCAAAGATAACTGAACTGATTAAAGTAGTGAAAGTGTTAAAAACATTTACAATATCCTGAAGCTATATAAACAATGAAATTATACTAATTTCGGAACAATTTAAATAACTTTGGTTGTGATAAAGAATGCAAAGAGCAAGAAATGTAAATTACAACATTCTTTAAAGTATTGTTGTAATGAAAATCTTGATATAATTCATGATGAGTATATCACTTCCTGCTTTCAAGAATTGTTGTAATAAAACTCTTAATATCCGTTGTAGTGGTAGTTGCGAAATGCAAAACTTATTATAGTATATAAGTTCCTGAAGAATATAAATAACATTTGTTGTTGTAAAGAATACCAAAAACATGGATGATAGATTACAACATTCTTCTAAGTATTGTTGTAATGAAAATCTTGATATACTTCAAGATGAGTAGATTACTCCTGCTTAGTGTTGTTGTAATGAAAATCTTGATATATTTCATTCTTTTAAGTATTATTGTAATAAAAAATTTGATATACTTCAAGATGAGTAGATTACTCCCTGCTTAGTGTTGTTGTAATGAAAGTAGTCTTATTCATCAAATGTGTATTGCAATATGCAAATCCGATTGAAACACAAAATAAGACATTTTAAATAAGAAAACATGCCTGAAGCATGAAAACTCATACGATGTTTTTAAAGATAAACTTAACTAAGAAGTATCTACAAGTAACTTGAGTTAGTGACAGAAGAATATGAATTCAGAGAAAATTATTAAATCAGGGGGGAGCATCCATAAGTATGTTATAATGCACTCTTTTTCCTTAATTATGTTTTTCCCTACTGGGTTTTCTTAGGGGTTTTTAATAAGGCATTGTCATGATCCAGAAGTATCAACCCAAAAGTAACATACAAAAACAAGTTATAATGTACTCTTTTTCCTTATTTAAGATTTTCCCATTGAGTTTTTCTTATTAAAGTTTTAATGAGGCATTACATTGATCCAGAAGATCATACTCCTTTTGACGTAGTAAATATGACATTTTATATTGTACTCTTTTTCCTTGACTAAGATTTTTTCCATTTTGTTTTTCTTAGTAAGGTTTTGATGAGGCAACATTTTGATCTAGAAGTATCAAACATCTTTTGATGTAGTAAACTATTATTTACGAAGACATGGCAGTTTGCATGGTTCAGATTCAAGTAAATTTTATCAAGAGTTATAGGATGGAGCACATTTCTTCTAAATTTCTCTTCACACATGAAACATGAAAGGATAACAAGAAAAAGGAGAAACAAATTCAGTTTAAAGAAAAGCAGGTAGTTTTGTTCTCAAAGGCAATTTCCAAATCAACATTCCAGAAGATAGTGTACAAAATTGGCGTGCGTTGACTACATCACTAGACTAATTTAATAATGCGTTATAAATAAGGGGGAGCATATAAAAATATTCTATAATGTACTTTTTCCTTCACTAATATTTTGTTCCACTGGGTTTTTGTTAGTAATGTTTTTAATGAGACATTATTTTGATCCGGAAGTATTAACCCTTACTGTAACATCATAAAACATGTTACCTAAAGATGAAATAAATTTTCACTCTTTTCCTTGATTATGATTTTTTCCATAGGGTTTTTCATAAAAAGGTTTTTAATGAGGCATTGTTTTGATCCCGAAGCATCAAACACTTTTAAGGATTATCAATTTTAGTATGATATCCATAATGTCAAACATTCTGTACACTTTTTCTCGTTCAAGGTTTTTCCCATTGGGTTTCCTGATAGAGTTTTGAAGGCAACAGACAATAGTTGTATTGACTAAATGGATATATGCAAGCAAGATAATAATAAGGGGGAACAATCATCATATATGTTTTAAAAGGGACAACTTTAAGTTAGTAGAGCATTCAAGATTTTGAAGATGCATATTCAATCTTTTGTAATATTCTACTTAGTCCCACATCATGGGATAAGTTTAACATCAGCTCCAAAGCCTATATATAAAGGAGCAAGTGTAATAGAAAATGTGCACACTTGAATCAATAGAAATAAAAGTCTCTCCTTATATCTTTTGTTCTCTCTAATGACTTCTTTTTTATTGTACGTTCTGTTTTGTTTTATAACACATTCGATGTTTTCACTTACATTTTTACTGTAAAATATACTTCCACACCAATAAATGCAATAACAGCAATTACAAACAAATTTAACTTCAAGTTATGATACAAAAGATATCAAAATGTCTTTTATGTCAAGCTTTCATAATTTTGTCATATTTTAACTTACTCGTGATTTTATTATCGTATTCATTTCCTCTAAAGAACGGTAGAGCACTTGCTTATTTATTTTAACAAATTATTCTATATTATAATTAAATGTTGGATGTAGGATCTAAGATATGTTAGACATATGAATTAAACAACTATATAGAGTTTCACATATTTTACAAGTTATACCAGAGTTTAATGACATTTATATGAATTTTACTATATTGTAAACTAAAATGAATAAGAAAAACATCTTAGTCCTGAGCGGATAAAGCTCCTTATTAGAGCTTAAGGTATCATTATACTTATAAAGTTCCGATCATCCAAACGTGCATTCATCCTCTCATTGCATCTATGATCAACTAATTTTATTTTTTAGTGCACGATTTACATTTGGCCTTTTAAATTTTCGTTTATCTTCAACCTTCCTAAGCACTTAAAGCGCATAGCGGTTCCATAGTGGTTGAGCTGCAAAAGCGTGTAGCGGAGATAAAGCAAGATATAGCGAAGGCGCAAAAAGGTTCATTAGAGGTGAAACCAAATATTTAAAACTAACTAATTATCGTTCTCAAATTATATGTACTAGAAGAAACAAACATTTATTAATTTGATATAATAAAATCAAAGAATATCATGATTACACACATTAGATTTGATGGTTGTAATACATTTCTACAATATATTAGACAATTATACCATAAAATTAGCTCTTTACATTTATTTTATTAATTTTTTAAAAAGGGGAACTAGTCAAATCAAACTTTGTATATTAATATTGTTAAAGCGGATGCTAAAAAGCCTTAATTTTGCAGATGCAGCGTGAAACAGCGGGGCTAAAAGAGGACATATTGTTCATCAACGCTGAATTGAGATAGCATAACGGTTGAAAAACACTATGAGCTATAGTGAAGATTTTGCGGGGCTTTGACTGCATAACAATTTTCAGAATTAATTTTGTTTTCTTTTTCTACGTTTCTTTATGAAGTTACTACTATTTCAGAAAAATGGCTTGAAATGTGTTCTCAATTGATTTAGTTATTTTTCATCGCTGGGTAACGAACAACGGTTTGACAGATTTGATCTTAGGTAGCGTTTGTTTTCTGAACTGGGCAATTTACGTTAGCGTCGGCGTCCGACGCGTCATACGTAGGACTCACTACTTTGGTCGGTCGAGCTGAACGGTTGTGAAATGTAGCTTTAGCGTCTAACGCGTCCGACGTGTTAGACATCGCATCTGACGCTAGTAACTACATTTCTAACAGCTGTTTTTCCCATTCTTTATAAATCTATCCCCTTCCACCACATGTCCTTCAACATTTCATACCTCAAACACCATATTTTCTCTCCATTTTGCATCAACCATGACAGAACTCGTCCGAAAGCAAGAGCCCCATTGTCTTCCACAAGTTAGAACATGCAACAAGAACCACATTCTCCACCTGAGTTTGTATAACATATGTTCTTCGATGAATCTCAAGTGTCACTAGAAGACATCCAGACTCAACCATCGTTTCAAGAGCCTGCTAACCAATCACGGGGTGCAAGTTCTTCATCTGGACCTCGTTATGGTAGAAGAGGAAGAACTGAAAATACTACGAAGGTGGACAAAATTGTTGATATGATACCCTCCAGACAACTAAACAAGAAAGCTCGTTCTGAATCCGACAGTCCAACTTCAAATCCATCTACGAGTGCTAGTAATTCTCCCTTGTCTACCATAAGCCCACAACCTACTAAAATTCTGACTATGAAGCATGTAATAGCAGCCCGTTAAAGAACATTTAATGGTATTGACATAACCCACGCAATATCAATTGTCAAAAGTAAGGAAAACCAAGATACGTTCATGGTTCTTCATGATGACTAAGCAAAAAACTGATTGCGTTATGAAATCGAGGTTCTCAAGCAAGCAATCTGATATAGGCAGTTTAAGATGAATCCACCTCAGTATCCATTTGTTATCTGTATTATAAATTTATGTAATTTGTATTTTGCAATTTATATTCCGTGATTTGAATTCTGCAATTTGATTCTGCATTTTACTATTATGTTCGAAAATAAACACACACAAACAATAAAAATAATAAATACTAAACAATAATATATTAACTCTACCCCTTCCAGTTTGCCCCTTTCATGAAAAAAACACAATCCTCATTCGCAACAATTACCCTTCAAATACCCCTTCAAAATATCTCTTCCAAATAACCTTTCCGTTCAAAATCAAACGCACCCTTAATGTAGGAACAAAGTTGCTTGTTGAAAATTAGTTACCAAACAACCCGATCTAACCAATTAAAAGGTTACATGAATATTACATATTTGAACATTACATATTTGAAATTATTTTTCCATTATTTGCCATAAAAGATTTTAAGCAGGTAAAAACTAACATGTATTAATAGTGAATACTTTGATCGTTAAGTAAATTCTTCGAATTTGTATCAATTGCATGGACAAAATGAGAGCTCACTACAAAATGAATGTTATCTTATTGTAAAGCATTTTGTAGATCTGAGTGTTTAGGTTTGCAATAATAATGGTTACCGTTACCATTTAAAAAAAATACCATTATCTGTTTTCGTTGATAAATCACCGCAGACATATATACTGATAATCTGATTACCGTTACACTGTTAATGGTAAATTATCATTTGTTCAAAGAAGGTAAGTTGCTTGACCAATATTCAAATCATTACACTACTTCATTTTATAATTTATGGTGTTACTTAATAAAAACTATAAAGAGAATGAAGCAAAAGTGTATTAAACATTATTTTATTTAATTATTGAATCAAATTTAGTAATTTTCTTTGTTTTAGAACTTTTAACAAAGCATGGTACATGAATAAACATGTGTTATAAAATAGCTGGTAATGTTATCGCTACCGCCAATACTGAAAAAATGTTAATGGTGTTTTACCATAAAAATTTACCATTACCATACCAATAAAATTGATATACCTATATTACTCAAAAAGAGTAATTAATCGACTGACAGTAATGGTAAATTTACCGATATCATAAAAGCTCCACTCATGTTATCATAGTGATCATAGTAGACGCACTAAGTAAAATCATCGCTAACCTTTCTTTCAAATGTTCAATAATTTTCTTATTCTTAACACAATTGAAATTTTGCATCTTTCAAATGTTCAATTATTTTCTTATTCTTAACACAATTGAAATTTCACATGTTAAAAGTGTAGTTGATCAACAAATTGTATTGTTTTATTTGGCAACACTTATCTTCTGTGAACTAAAAAATTTTACTTGAATTTTTCTTTTGTGGAAAACTGTGAAAATGTTATATTGCATGAGTCTCCCGCTCCTGCAAATTTTACTTTTGTGATGTCTGAGTAAATAGATGGCTTAACCACCCAAGTTTATTTGAATGCTCGACCTAATCTATCCATAGAATCATGTTTGAAGATCATGACATATAGCATAGAATACATCGGAAAACCAGAAGTATTGTTTTATTATTTATATTAATTAATAAGATAAGATGAATTGTTCGACTAAGCACACGTTTTACTTGCAACTTATACATAATCAAGTTCTATAAAAAAAACATGTCATAATCCGTTGCCACTATTACTAATGAGCGTTACGGCTTGACTTGTTTATTAATAAATCTTATATGTTAAACGTATTCGACATAAAATAATTTATATGAATATTTTAGTGTTAGAATCCTACGTTTTATGTAATGTTGCGATAACTTATGAATTTCAAATGTGAATCTTCATTTCTATTATTAATTTATGAAAAATGTGGTTGTATATAAATATTATTTATTAGATCATATTTTTAAGCAAATATGAAACCTATAAATATTATAGATGGATGTTTTGAATTTATGTGCAAGATCCTAGCTTTAAACAATAATATAACAAAATAATAACTGTAGATTGACATTTTGAACTGGTAAATAAAATTTATTTTTAAGATCTTGTATTTTAGTAATGTTAAGATTAATAATAAATATAAAGACATTTTCAATAGTTCATGTTTATGCCAAAAAATAAAACCCCAAAGTTATTATTAAACTACTATTAAATATTTCAGCGGTTTGGAGGAGCTGCCCACTTAAATCATATGTGTTATTTCTTCCAATCCCTTGGGATAAATTTTTTACCAAACTAAATTTTCTAATCACTTTCATTTTTAATATTTTACGTAACCATTATAATTTATCTTGTACACGCATTATATGGTACACGCTTCGAGCATGACTATATAATATATGATTTGCACGTGAATTACGCTTTTAAAAACTGTAAATATTTTAACATATTAGAAAAAAGATTTTGAAAGAATATTTGGTTATAATGTTGCATTAAAATCATATGTAGTTTGTAACAACCCGGATTCTCAAAACCAATTTAAAAATTTTATTTTGGTTATTTTAATGTATTTTGAATATTTAAAATGATTTATTTTAAATAATAACGACTAAAATTTTATTTTAATCGAAGTTAGAACGAATAAATTTATTTTAATTATAAACGAGCTTGAAATGACGCGGCGGTCTGAAAATTCGATTTCAAATTTCAAATGAATGTACAGGATTCAAAATAAATCAGATTTCAGGAAAACCAGAAATATTTGAATTTGTTTAATTATACATTTCTAACGAATTTCAAAAATTGAGATTTCATAACAGGAATAAAAAGTTATGTCCAGTTTAAAATTTAAAATAATCGCTATGGAATTTATATATATTTTATATAATATATAGCCCTTAAAAATAGTCATTTTGCAAATGACCTCCGTTTTTGACAACACCACTTTTATTGGATCTGGAATATTAAATTATTGTTAGATTCCAATTTTCATAATTTTTGGAATTAATATGTGAGCGTGGTGAAATTAAACGCGTTTGGTCATTTTAGTTTGAATTCAATCGACTGGAAAATGATCGTTTTCAAACGGTCTCCAAATTCAACGAAATTAGTTTTGCTATGATCATATCGTTAAAACATAGCTAGATTTGTTTTTCTGTAATTTTTGGAGTTAGTATGTGGCCCCGGTATATTAAAATGTACGTTTAAATTCAATATATATTGATTTATATTTTAGTTTTGATAAAACAGACTGAAACGATAGAATTGGCTTACGAAATATATCCCATTATGTCCGGAATGGGGGTATTTAGTTAGGGGCGACAGTCGTCAGGTTTGATTTGGAGTTCAGATCGATAAATGGGTATTTTTGGAATTAAAATAAATATATGTATATATAAATAAATCAAAACCCAAGCTACCATATTATCAGCGCCGCCAGGAACTAAACGAACGACTAAAATCATTTGGAAATTCCAGCCCCAAAATCGCAAAATCAAATCAATAATTCAAAGAGCTTTTAAAGCAAAAATCATAAAGCTTCTTCTTATCTTCAATTCTATACAACTATGATCGGTTTTTGTTTGTTAAATCGCTCGAATTAGTCCCTCAAAATCCGCGGGTTCGAGCACAGTTTCCGACAGCGTTGGGCCACCAAGTTCATCGTGGTTGGAGCTGGAGCGAGGCGGCATTGGGGGCTACCACGTGGTTGCGACCGATCAGGTGCAGGTGGCGTCATGGAGGCGCGACGGCGGGGTGTTCCAGTTGAACATTGGGTTCCAATTCCGACTGTAAGGAATGAAAGAGGGGGAAGGAGAATTAATGTAATTAATTATTAATTAATTATCTCGGTGATGTAATTGACGTATATAAGTCAATAACTTTCTCATACAAGGTCCAAATCGCACGAAACTGGATCCATTGCGATCATGGAGTCGATGGCTTCACAACAAGACTGACTGGGCCCAATTTGGAGAACGTTAGAATTTCGGGCAAATTCAGATTCAAACTGTTCAGAAATTCAGAAATAAAACTGGCGGAGTGGAAACCGACAGTGAGAACTCCTTCTCACTCTAATTATTTTACAGTTAAATATATACTAGGATGCAGACGGGGCTTAGCAGCACCCGACACTATTTATTGTATAACCATGGTTGCTTGATTTGGATTATATTGTGTTTATTGATTGAATGTACTGCATAAAATATACATGTGTTGAATAAAATATTTATACAATAAAAATATCATTTTTATTGATTAAATGTACTGTATAAAATATAAATGTGTTGAATAAAATATTTATACAATAAAAATATCATTTTTATTGAATTAATGTATTGCATAAAATATATATGCGTTGAATAAAATATTTATACAATAAAAATATCATTTTTATTGAATGAATGTACTGTATAAAATGTACATGTGTTGAATAAAATATTTATACAATAAAAATATCATTTTTATTGATTAAATGTACTGTATAAAATATACATATGTTGAATAAAATGTCTGAACAATAAAAATATCATTTTTATTGAATTTATGAACTATATAAAATAGTAAAGTGTTGAAATAATTATTTTATCATTAAAAATATAATTTTTAACGAATACATGAATGGCATAAAATTCTCCTGAAATGAAAATAAATAATCATTTACAAATCGAACGATTTATTTATGTACACCCATTTAACTGACATGGATTGGGACGATAAATTTTACACATCGTCCAACTGCATAAATAATGTCAGTATGTATTGTTTGAAAACCCTACATGGGTAGTGGGATGATATTTAACATACGCTAATCCCAATATTTAGTTGTATGTCAATCGATGGGTTGACAGGCTGTGATGAGCGTTATTTATTTATTTTAATGCTTATACAGTTGCAAAATACACTCCGGATGATGTTTGAATGTTGAATGAACATTTATCATTATTGTTGAATACATGCAATGTATGAAATCCATATAACTAAAATTATATGGTAATTAATTGTGTCTGATTCCAATTCAAAAATAACAAAGATTTTAAAATATTATTTAACAAAGATTTTAAAATATTATTTAACAAAGATTTTAAAATTATTATTTAGTAAAGATTTTAAAATATTATTTAACAAAGATTTTAAAATAATATTTAGTAAAGAATTAAATTTTGATTTTGACGTTTGATTTAGGATGGTCACGAAAATATTGAAATATATAAAGTCATGTCGTTTAGATTTGCGCCATTTAGACGTAAGCGATATTTATATCGATTTTATTCATTTTTATAATAAATACCGAAAAGGAAACGATTTCAAATCTGATATTTTGAAAATATTACCATTTAAATATTATAATGATAAGGAGAATTCAATTTTGATTTAAAATTGAAAATGAAGCTGAAATCGTTTTTAAAACGATTTATAAAATATATTTTAAATGGAAGTCGACAAAATATATATAATATATATATTATATAAAATTAATGGCCTGAATAGAACGCGCCGTGCCGCGACCGACCGCGAATTTCGATCATTGACTTCGAATTGATATTACGGGAGATCCGACCTTCGGATTCTCCTAAAACCGGAACTATTGGATTCGTATCGAAAAGAGCTATCCGATTGAATATAAGAGATTTGGAATCTAACGGTTGGATTTGGAATTATATCCAAATCAAATTTGGAAAAGGTAATTGTAAGTGCAGTTCGATGACCATTTATGGAAATCAACTGAAAGTGCATTAATAAAATTATTAATAATTTGTGTAAAATCATAATAAATTATTTGGAAAAAATTTGAATGAAAAATTCCACGTTTGTAAAGATAAAAATATATTTTTATCAAAATGAACTAGTTGTTAACTAGAATAATAATCCAATATTTTTAAAGAAATAAATTGGATTTGAAATGGTTTAAAAATAACCATAATTTTCCAATGAATAAATTGGAATGGATTGGAATGCAAATTATCTTCGGAATATTTCGATATTAGATTCCGTGGTTATACAGATTTGTTAAAGGAATTTGGAAGATACAGATATCGTTATTCCTAATACGATATCCGCTAGTTTTAGAATTTCATATTGAATATGAGCCGATATAATTTCTATTTAGAGCCTTGTATTTAATATTAAATTGGATTTGTCGTGAACGACGTCTTAAATAACACTGTTCTTAAACCCAGTTGAGAAAAGAATAAATCTTTTAATTTAGATTTAGTGAAGTTTTCCAATTAATTAAAATTTAATTGGAATTGAATAAAAGAATTGGGTTTGTCATGAATGGTGTCATAAATAACACTGTTCTTGAATCCCGTGTCAAAAGAGTAAATCTTTTAATTAAGATTATTAGAGTTTCCAGTTAATTAACATTTAATTGGAATAAAATGGGATGTGAATTGGGTTTATTGTGAACTGTGTTTTTAACGACATTCGTTCTTTAACCTGATTAACAGTGAAATATGATTTGGAATTTATAAATCTTTTATTAAGATTTAATGGAAATTTTCCAAAGTAAAGTTTTCCAATTTAATATATTAAATTGGAATTGGATGGAATTCTATTTGGTAATAATCGAAGTGAGCTTCTGTGGAGGAAGACTGCTAATATATATGGAATTTAATAGGCTTTGTTGTTATTCCATTTATATTATTAGTCGAATACGGAAATTGATATCGATTATATATTGATCTGTTTTTCCGTGAAGATTCCATAATCAATGGAAAGTGATTTTGGGTTTATCGTGAACTGTGTTTTAAACAACATTAGTTCTTTAACCCAGTTAAAGACAGGATTACATGTCTAGCATTGTATTTCGAACTGTATTTTTTGATCTCTGCTAAATATATATCTGTTTGGTGGCGGAGAATTTATTCTCTTGCTTAACACCCTTCTCCGAGACGTACGAGCTCAAAGGTTATATAACGGCAGGAATCAATGGTACAGTGTAGATTGTCGATGCGGCATGTTTTATTTCCCAAAGTTAAATAATCATTAATATTGATTTTTGGGAAGATTAAAACAAAGTGGAGTTTTAATGAATCTTTAATTAGATTGGAATATGAATGTGATAATTTAAATTATCAAATCTGGGGAATGATCGAGAATGGAGTATCACCAGTTTTGCTCCAAGCGGTAGTTAAATCTTTAATTAGATTTGAATTGGAAGTGGTAATTAATTTTACCGATAACATCGTGGTGTTAGATATGGAGTATTACCAGTTTTGCTCCATGGGATGAATAGGCTGGGATTGAGAAATAAAAAAAACAAATAGTTACTTCGATAAGGTTCGCTAATCCCGACTAGTTTGGAAAACCTTAATTTGGTTTAAATTGTGAAAAGAATATTTGAATAAAAGAATATTCTGGATTGGAATGAGGCGTATGTTGTGTGTTTATATCACTTGATTATAATATACGCGGGTTACTCGAAAAGGCCGGGTTTATACCCATTCTGAATAACTGATTCGACGATAAGTCGACGGTGAAGACGGTGGTTGAAGACCGGAGGTCCTTACATCATTTGAATGATTACTGATGTCTTGATTGGGTTGTACACCCAAGATGAGGTAATAAGTGGTGATCGTCCATACTTACTTGGAGATCGACGGATATGCGAGGATCTCTCTTCTGTATTGGACATATGTGATGAGGAATAAGGTGCCTTCGGTTTCATTCAGACCCAGAACGAACTTGTAAATGGATGTGTGTTTGACATTGGATTTTATACTGTGTTGATTGATCTCTATTAAATATATATCTGTTTGGTGGCGGAGAATTTATTCTCTTTCTTAACACCCTTCTCTTAAACATACGAGCTCAGAGGTTATATATTGATAGACATCAGTTACATGGTATGAAATACTGAGACGCAAATGATCAAGCCTTTTGTTGAATTGTGGTTGATGATCAAAGCCCGACTTTAAATAGCATAGCTTTTTGTAGCGTTAATTCACGAGCCTCACACCCCGGTGTGAACCAGAAACGGGAGAATCACCCCAGGGAGGACATGCATTTCCTTCTAGCTAGGAGTGGTGTCATGGTATAGAGCCCAGACATTTTTACTTATGTGGATGTTGGAAAGCGAGGTACCTCGGATATATTGGTCACTACGAGGCCGATGGATGGATATGATCGACATACTGACCAGATTTACGCCCCATAGGACAGGAAAACATATTTTTCAGGAGTTACTAATCCTAAAATGTAAGAGAGGACCGGCCCTGGCGTTCCTAAGGGTCGATGCATTCTGATCCTGAGACATGGGCCAGATTGTCTCGAATTCGGTAAGGACGATCCCTTGCCTTGGTTCACAGATGGAAATCCAATTTCCAATACGTGACATTTCGGTTTTGATTGTAGAGCCTAGTACGGCGACATAGTAGCATGAGATACTATGTCGTCTATGATTGATACATTTATATTTGAAGTGATTTTGACACTATATACTTATAGTAATATCAAAATGATTTGTTTTAAATGTACCAAGCATGTTTGGATATTATAAGGGAAAACTCTATCCTCCGGCTTGCGTTGCATTGTGTGATGGGACCTGAGTCTTATAATAGCTTCATTTTTTCAAAAAAAAACGTTGCTTTGTTTGTTTATGCACTGGTATTCTTGGAAGAAAACCCGTTCCATGTTATACGGCGTGGTCCCTTGATTTACTTTATTTCTAAAGTAAAGTTTTAAATAACTGTTTTAGTTCTCACACCAGTCACATGACTAACCTGGAGTTTATTGTTTTAACCTAAATTCTAGGTGACCATATTTTCCGCACGGGCAGCTGGTAGTTTTGGTTTTGCAGATTTCTTTTTACAAGATCTCGGTTTACAGCTGGAGCTATATTCGGAATGATCTGTATCCGTGTATTACTTACAATTGTGTTTTGTATTATTATTCCGCTGCTATGTAATGTATCTTAATTTCTGATATTTTTTTAATGTATATTATTTATTCATACTTTGTTATATTCTTGTACTCTGATGTAATTGTTATAATAGCAATGAAATGTTCTTCTGTTTGTGTTCCGATTTGTCTTGTTCTCAAAGCAGTCCGCCTTATTGTTCGGTTTAGGCTGGCTGGGAAGTTGGGGTCGCTTCATTTGGTATCAGAGCTTTGGTTTACAGAGCTCGAGAACAAGGCATATTAGAACCAAACAAAAGGATTCATCAAAGATTGGATTAATAATATCCAATGAGAATACTCATTAGAGATGGAATCAGAAGTATCCTAGAATGAGTGTGAAGAGTGAAATTTTTAAAATCAAATTTAAAAAATTTATATCAATTATTCGTGTTTGAATATATTTTTTTATATTGAATTTGGACAATCGAGTATATGAAGATTTTGAATATACGCGCAATTAGCGTGTATGTGAAGCCTAAAATATACTGGATAGATATAGAATCACACTCTAGTCGTCCGGAGATGTATCTAATGATAGCTCGAGCATCATCAGAATTTATGTTCGAGTTTCGGAAGTGGGATATCTATATAGTTCCAATTGACTGGTGAGAACCCAAACTAGATAGGATTATTGTTGTGAATTGGCATCAAAAACATGATTTTGTGTATATATATCAAAGTTACAAATTTGAAAATTTAATTAACCAATTAGTTGTTGGTTGTGTTGTTTGATTATTAGTTTGATTAATAAAAATATTGGATTGATAATACCAATAAGAGAAATTTAGCCAAACTGAATCAAATATTGGACTGAACCGAAAATTGATTGCAAATGCATATATGTACATAATGAATAGGTCATAGCATGGAAGATAAGAAGAGAAATAAAATTGTATGCCCGACAAATAGGTACATGTTTACTATTTTATTGGGGTTTTGATGATTTTATGAGTCGATTGGCTAGCCGCTTGGCTTTTTCTTTTTCTTTTGGATTGATGAGGGCCATGTGTAACGACCCACATTCTACGCATTGAAGGTTCGTAGAATATTTATTTCTTTCACATACGAAGTCGTATGGTCGTGTAACTTTAGGAGATGACTATTGGGGTCATTTCCCATGTTCATGATTTTTACCAATTTTTAAATGGCCGTTTTACCCCTAGCTAATCTTATTTCAGCCATAACTTTTGATTAAAAAGGAGTTTTGACCTGAAACCACTTCCATTAGATCCGAATGATGGTTTAACTTTCCGTAAAGTAGTCACATTAGCCAAACGGACTCACCATTTGGGAGATATGGCTGAAACAAGTTTTAGGTGGTGAAAAATAGCATTGGGCTTAACCGGGTGATTAACAGCTAGGCCCAAAGGGGAATTTCGGGATTTGGAGTATTTAAGGGCTGTTAGGTTTTAGACAACACCCTTTTTCTCACTTTCACAGCCGCCACTTTCATTCTTAGAACCTTGGCAATGGCCTCCACTTGCTAAAACACCCCAGATCACCTCCTAGTCGCTAATTAAGCCAAATCTACATCAAATCAAAGAGGGTTAGCGCAATAATCAAGGTAGAGCTGTTGCGTTGCATTGGTATTCACGCCCAAACAGTAGAGTTTTAGTTTTAAAGATTTTATTTATGGCTACGGTGAGTGATTTGCATAGTTCCTCACTAATTATGGTTAATTAAGGGTAATTAGTGTTAATTAGCGAACTTAAGCATGATTAAATTCTGGAAAAATATTTAAAAATTTCAAAATATTGTTTTAGGCCTCTGTTAGAAAATTTGGATAATTTGGTTAAGTTTTACTAATCCTATCGTTAGTTTTGCTTAAATATGCTTAAGGGAAAATATGTGATTTTGGCTATGTTTGATCCGTTTTAATCTATCAAATTATTGTTTTGGTGTTTGTGGTTGATTATACATGTTGCTATGATTGTTTGGAATGATTTGTGATTATTTAGAAAAGATAGATTAGCCGAAAACCCCGTCGAATGGCGTAAAACAGTTGTTGGAAAAAATTGCAGAAAGTTGTGCAGGGTTTCGGGTCGGATCGGATATGGGGCTCGGATCGGATTGGTGGACTGGGAAAGAGAGTACGGATCGGACCGGAACCTGGCACAAGAGGATGCAAGGGCAAAAATGAAGGCCATTAAAACCGAGCGGAGTTAGGGTCGGATCGGAACGACAGGAAGGTGTGGGATCAGATCTGTGTGAACTGGACCGAAGCGAGATAGGCACCCGAACCGAACCGAGTTGGAGAGTGGCGTCCAAACCGAATGAAGGAGCCGAGCCAAACCACAATGAGGAATCCGAACCGAACCGGATGGGAAGACCTGAGTTAAACCAGAGGACCCGAACTGAACGAGAAATCTGAAGATGATGTATAGCCGAACCAAACCAGACTTAAGCTACTTCTACGCGACGACTCTTTTGAAGACCAGCTCCAACTCGACCAAAACCCACGATGCAAAGGAAGTCCAAATAGGAAGTAGAACTCAGGATCTAGTTGGGAACCAACGAGTTAACTTCATGAGTTGGGCTTTGCTGCGGGACGTATGCTAAGGGGTTGTCGATGTCTATGACTTCGGATCACTATGTATGGGAGGTACGCGAACGGGGTCAGGGCCACAGTGGCCTAGGTACGACTAGTGGGCTATAGACCATTGAAGTGGGGTCATTTGAAAAGGTTTGGTCATGATCCCATGGGATAAGCTTGGTGGTAGCAGTAGTTGTACAAGTCGAACTCCGTCATTACCTCGATGGGTCTAGTGATCAAAGTGGTGGATATCGTATGCTTTACGTACTGAGTGAGAGATGTGAGGATGGTTGCTACGCTGATTTGTTTGCCATCACAATGACATGCACACCCCCACCCCGTATTCTTTACACCATATGTTAGTGGCACCTTAGAGTATTGTATAGTATGTAGTGATAACTCTTTGGTTGCAGGCCCAGGTTCAGGTATGGTTTAGTATACCTGTTATTGTTCTGTTTCGCTGCTTATCGCTCATACCAGACTTTGGTCTGACCCAGAGTTTTATGTCTCTTCTTATTACTCTAGGTGCTCTCACGAGAAGACTAGAGACAGGTTAGCTGGTGAAGCACGAGTAGTTGTACCAGAGACGAGCATGAGGCTTCCACGTATGATATATATAAATATTCTCTCTGTGTCGCTGCTGGTCGCTACTTTGGGCATTAGTAGTGTAATCTCCTTTCTTTTGCTTTGGAGACAGTTTTAAAGTTGTAATAATGATGATGTGGAACATAAGCTGTATTTGGATTTTCCGCTGCTATAATGTTTAGTTTCAGCTTATGCACTGTCTCACCTGTTTTATGTCAAGTATGTTATTATTATATTTTATTCCTTGCGCTGTGAGACATTCTACAGGTTCTTTGTTAGTTCACCGGTAAGTTCTTTTCTTCTCCCTTTCTTTGGCGACCGTCCGGTGCCGGTTGGACATCGACACAGCGCAGTTTCAGGGGAAATGTCGGCTGGTGCGGGGCGGGGCATCACACTTGGTATCAAAGCTCTAGGTTGCGTAGTTAACCTAGGGAAAGACATCAGGGAGAGAAAGTACGTATATGAGAGCGCGTATTTGTGATTATTTTGGTATTCAAAAGCTATATATATACACTATTAGTATATCTAAGGATGAAGTCGCACTGCACTGGCACCACTATAGAGATGGTTAATTGTTTTCTCTTTACAGATTGAACGATGAGCCGATACGCAAGGGGTGCCGGTAGAGGAGCCAATAACGGGAATGCTGTTGATATGAGGACGATGTTTACTGACCTCATGAGGGAGATGCTTAGAGATGTTCAGAGGGCAGCTCCTAATGCTGGTAATGGTGGTGGTCCAGCGGTGCAGGCGCCTAGGGCCGATTTCGCCAAGCTGAACAAGGATTATATTAGTCTTGGTAGGAAGCCGTTCCACGGAACGGAGTCGGCTACGGATGTTCAGGATTGGTTGGATAGCTGCGAGCGTATCTTCGAAGACTTAAGTATCGAGGATGCGATGAAGAGAAGGCTATCATCCTGTCCGTTGCAAGGACGGGCAATGAATTGGTGGAATGCTATAAAGGCAGCTACTCCCGAAGATCAGATTACTTGGGATCAGTTTAAGGTTCGCTTTAGTGATAAATTCATTCCAACAGCTCAGAAGTCAGTGCTGTTTAAGAAATTCTTGGAACTCAAGCAGAATGGCAGAGCTGTCTCGAAGTATATTGCTGAATTCGACACTTTGTCGAAATATGGGTTATCCCTAATAGATACTACCGAGAAGAAGAACGAGAAGTTCGTAACTGACTTGGATGGATACTTGGGGTAAAGGCTTATTAACCACATCGATGAGACGTTTGAATCGATTATGGGGAAAGCTTTAAGATCGGAAAGTCTTTACCCTAAGTCGAAGACTGAGGTCACATCTGCAGAGGAGTCAAAACCGCAAGCAAGTTGTGGAGGCAAGAGTGGTTCTCAGAATAAGAGGAAGCAGAACCAGAATAAGGATGGCCAGAAGAAGAAGAAAGATATCGAGTGCTTTAGCTGTGGCAACAAGGGTCACTATGCTAGTAATTGTCGAGCAAAGCCAGCAGACAAGAAGTGCTTCAACTGTGGCCAAGTGGGACATCACAAGGAAAAGTGTCTGCAACCCCCTAAAGAAAAGCAGATGGTGAAAGAATATGCCCCCTAAAGAAAATTGTCGAATGCCCCAACTGCGGCGGAGAAGGGAAAGAATGTCGTTATTAAAGGTATGCTTTCTGTTTATGATGTTCCTGTTAGAGTTTTGTTTGATACCGGAGCTTCCAGTACCTTCATATCTAGTGACCTGGTAGATAGGTTGGGATTGAGACCTGAGATCATCGATAGAACTTTAGTAGTGACGAACCCGATTGGTGGTTCGACTAGCCTTAGCATGATTTGTCGTAATGTGGTCTTATCGAGTCATGGATGCATGTTTGTTTGTGATTGCTTTGTTTTGGGCTATACTGGGTTTGGCATTATTTTGGGAGTCGATTGGCTCCAAAGATACGGGTTGATGGTAGACTATGAGGGCTTTTTGGTGACAGCTAGAGCGAATGATGGGCGGAGGGTAGTCTTTGGTGGTTTACCTAGTGATGGGGTAACGGCTAGTTTTCTAAATTCCCTCGACATCCCGCATGATGAGTTGTCAGGTTTTCTCGTGGTTGGCCAGTATTCAGACGTCTTCGAGGAAGTGATCGGGCTTCCACCACACCGAGAGATTGAGTTCCGTATTGATTTAGTGAAATATGCCAGACCTATAGTGATGTCACTTCGTCGTATGGCGCCAAGGGAGCAGCGAGAGCTCAGGGGTGCAAGTAAGCGATCTTTTGAAGAAGGGATTTATCAGAAGAAGTGTTTCTGAGTGGGGAGCACCAGTTGTGTTTGCTACCAAGGCAGATGGTTCCCTTCGTTTGTGTGTGGACTACTGCGAATTGAATAAGGTGACGAGGAAGAATAAGTATCCTCTACCGCGGATAGATGATTTGTTTGATCAATTAAGTGGCGCGAGAGTATTCTGGCAGTTCGATCTCGCGACAGGTTTTCATCAGCTTAGAGTGGAAGCTGAAAGTGTAGCTAAAACGGCATTTCGGACGCCGTCTAGATTTTATGAGTGGTTGGTCATGCCATTCAGGTTGACCAATGCATCAGCATATTTTGTGGATCTTATGAATAGGGTATTCAGAGATCAGTTGAATAAATTTGTTCTTGTGTTCGTGGACGATATACTTGTTTATTCGAGGACAGAGGAAGAACACAAGGAACACTTGAGGATAGTGATGGAGGTGTTGAGAAAACACCAATTGAAAGCAAAGTTTTCTAAGTGTCACTTCTGGAGAAGGGAAGTGAGATTCTTGGGACATGTTGTTTCAGAAAATAGTATCGCCGTGGACCTTACGAAGGTAGCTACAGTACAAGATTGGTCTACGCCCAAGAATGCAACGGACATAAGAAGTTTCTTAGGGTTAGCCGGATATTATCGTAAGTTTATCCAAGAATTCTTCAAGATAGCAGCACTGTTGACTCAGTTGACCAAGAAGAATCAAGCTTTCATCTGGGACGAAAAGTGCGAGAATGCATTCAAGAGTCTAAATGACAAGTTGACATGTGCACCAGTGTTAGTCATTCCTAAGGGGAATGAAGAGATGACGGTATACGAGGATGCATGTGGTACCGGACTAGGTGTTGTATTGATGCAAGGAGGTAGGGTTGTAGCTTATGCAAGTCGGCAACTGAAACCGCATGAGAAAAGATATCCTACCCATGATTTGGAATTGGCAAGGATCATGTTCGCATTGAAGATGTGGAGACATTACCTCTTGGGAGAAAGATTCGAATTGTTTATCGATCATAAATCGTTAAAGTATCTCTTTTCTCAGAAGGATCTAAATCTCCGACAACAAAGATGGTTAGAATTCTTAGCTTCTTATGATTTCTATATCGCATACACACCAGGAAAGGGATGCATTGAGTAGAAGACATGCCAGTTTATGGGCTATGTTTCTAGAGTGGAAGCAACTGGAGTATATCGCGGGGTATGATTTCAGACCAAAGTGCGAATTGGATCCAGAAATATTAGCAAGTTTGACGAACAGACCCACTTTGATTGAGCGGATTGGTTCCAGTCAGAAGGACGATCCTAACCTATTGGAAATCATCTCAAAGTTAGAGATGGGAATTGACAAAGAGATGAGCAAGTATGGGCTTGATCGAAATGGATCGCTTAGGAAGAATTGAAGACTAGTTGTACCCAATGTCAATGGATTGAGAGATGAAGTGCTTAGAGAATGCCATCACTCAAAACTGACTACACATCCCGGTGGTAACGAGATGTACCAAGACATGAAGCAGACCTACTACTGGGAAGGGATTAAAAGAGACGTTAGGAAGTTTATATCTAAATGCATGAATTGCCGGCTGGCTAAAGCTGGGCAAAAGAAGCCTAGCGGTTTGTTACAACCATTAGAGATTCCAGAATGGAAATGGGAACAAGTCTCGATGGATTTCATTGATGGGTTACCAAGGACTAGATCGGGCCATGATAGCATTTGGGTGATTGTGGACCGATTGACTAAGAGTGCAAGGTTTATACCCGTCAAGTCAAACAGGACGACAGCTAAGTTAGCTGAACTATATGTAAAGTGGGTAGTGAGATTTCATGGAATACCCAAAGGCATTGTGAGTGACCGAGATCTGTTGTTCACTAGTGTATTTTGGAAGAGCTTACAAGAGGCGTTAGGATCAGAATTACATCTCAGTACCGCGTATCATCCTCAAATCAATGGACAGACAGAGAGGGTGAATCGAGTATTAGAAGACCTCTTGAGAGCTTGCATATTAGACTTTGGTGGATCATGGAATGACCATTTGCATCTAGTAGAGTTTTCCCATAATAATAGTCATCAATCCAATATTGGTATGGCCCAATTTGAAGCTTTGTACGGAAGACCGTGCAACTCACCGTCGTGTTGGTTAGAAACTGGTGAGAAGTTTGTGCTTGGACCAGATGTGATAAGAGAAACTTTAGCAAAGATTAAGGTTATCCAACAACGAATGAAGGCTGCCCAAGATAGGCAAAAGAGTTACGCTGATAAGAGGAGAAGATAATTAAAGTTCTCCATTGGCGACTTGGTGTTTGTCAAGATTTCTCCGTTGAAGAGCGTGATACGATTTGGCAGGAGAGGCAAGTTAGTACCAAGATTTATTGGAACATTCCCAGTTCTCAAGCAAATTGGGAATTTGGCAATAAAGTTGAATTACCAGAGAAGATGGCAGGAGTTCACAATGTATTTCATGTTTCCCAGTTAAGATAGTTCGTACACGACCCAGATGTGACTATTTCACCTGATCAGTTGGATGATATCGAAGTTGAACCCGAGGTGGTTGGGAACCGCAAGCCTATGCGTATTGTTGGGAATGATATGAAGCAACTTCGAAGGAAGGCGGTGAAATTAGTCAAAGTTCAGTGGGGCGAGAATGAGAATGACTGTACCTGGGAGACAAAGGAGAGCATTAGGAAGACGTATCCAGAACTCTTCTTATTACTGCTTATCGCTCATACCAAACTTTTGTCTGACCCAGAGTTTTATGTCTCTTCTTATTACTCTGGGTGCTCTCACGAGCAGACTAGAGACAGGTTAACTGGTGAAGCACGAGTAGTTGTACCGGAGACGAGCAGGAGGCTTTCACGTATGATATATATATATATATATTCTCCCTGTGTCGTTGTTGGTCGCTACTTTGGGCATTAGTAGTGTACCTCTACTTTCTTTTGCTTTGGAGACAGTTTTAAAGTTGTAATAATGGTGATGTGGAACATAAGCTGTATTTGGATTTTCCGCTGCTACGATGTTTAGTTTCAGCTTACGCACTGTCTCACATGTTTTATGTCAAGTATGTTATTATTATATTTTATTCCTTGCGCTGTGAGACATTCTACAGGTTCTTTGTTAGTTCACCAGTAAGTTCTTTTCTTCTCCCTTTCTTTGGCGACCGTCCCGTGCCGGGTGGACATCGGCACAACGCAGTTTCATGGGAAATGTCGGCTGGTGCGGGGCGAGCCGTCACACCCTGTGAGGCAGGTTGCACTTTTAAATATCAACCCGTACAAAAGAGGTTATAATGAAATTTTTTGAAAATTTAGGGTGTTAGCCAAATTTTCGAAAAATTAGAAAATTCTTAGAAACAAAAAAGTTGAAGAATGAAAGCTAGAATGAAAGTTGAGTAGGTTGGTTAAACAACTTTCAGCTCCGTTCCTTTTCGAGGACGAAAAGATTTTAAGTGGGGGAGATTGTAACAACCCGGATTTTCAGAACCAATTTAAAAATTTTATTTTGGCTATTTTAATGTATTTTGAATATTTAATATGATTTATTTTAAATAATAACGACTAAAAAATTATTTTAATCGAAGTTATAACGTATAAATTTATTTTAATTATAAACGAGCTTGAAATGACGCGGCAGTTTGAAAATTCGATTTTAAATTTCAAATGAATGTACAGGATTCAAATTAAATCGGATTTCAGGGAAACCAGAAATATTTGAATCTGTTTAATTATATCTTTCTAACGAATGTCAAAAATTGAGATTTCATAATGGAAATAAAAAGTTATGTCCAGTTTAAAATTTAAAATAGTCGCTATGGAATTTATATATATTTTATATAATATATAGCACTTAAAAATAGTCATTTTGCAAACAACTTTCATTTTCAACGAAACCACTTTTGTTGGATCTGGAATGTCAAATTATTGCTATATTCCAATTTTCATAATTTTTGGAATTAATATGTGAGCGTGGTGGATATAAACATGTTTGGTCATTTCAGTTTGAATTTAATCAACTGGAAAATGCCCGTTTTTCAAACGTTCTCCAAATTCAACGAAATTAGTTTTGTTAGGACCGTATCGTCAAAACATAGCTAGATTTATTTTTCTGTAATTTTTGGAGTCACTAGTCCCGGTAAATTAAAATGTATGTTTAAATTCAATATATATTGGTTTATATTTTAGTTTTGATAAAACTGACTGAAACGATAGAATTGGCTTACGAAACATATCTCATTGTGTCTGAAATGGGGGCATTTGGTTAGGGGCGACAGTCATTGGGTTTGATTTAGAGTTCAGATTGATAAACGGGTATTTTTGGAATTAAAATTAAAATACATAACAACAACAAAGCCATATATCCCAAACAAGTTGGGGTTGGTTAGATATGGAACCCAAAAAAAAACTGATAATAATATATATATATATATGGGTTTAAAATAACCAAACATATAAAAAGACGTCTGAAAAAGGTTTTTTTTTTTAAAAAAAAGTAAAAAGGTTCAATAAAATTGAAATAAAGTCTAAAATAGTAATAAAAAAGTAAAAAGGTTCAATAAAAGTGAAATAAAGTCTAAAATAATCAAACAGATTTAAATAACAAAAAAAAACCTAAGGTTCTGGTACATGGATTGCCAACTTTCATGCACTCATATCCACTACCAGCTCCTCGGATATACTCCAATTACTTAAATCCCTCTTTATTATCTCCTCTCATGTCATCTTAGGTCGACCTCTACCTCTCTTTGGGCCTTCGGCGCGGCCTATTCACAGCGCCGCCAGGAACTGAACAAACGATTAAAATCGTTCGGAAATTCTAGCCCCAAAATCGCAAAATCAAATCAATAATTCAAAAAGCTTTTAAAGCAAAAATCATAAAGCTTCTTCTAATCTTCAATTCTATACGACACTATGATCGGTTTTCGTTTGTTAAATCGCTCGAATTAGTCCCTCAAAACCCGCGGGTTCGAGCACAGTTTCAGAGAGCGTCGGGCCACCGAGTTCATCGCGGTTGGAGCAAGAGCGAGGCGGCGCTGGGGGCTATCACGTGGTGGCGACCGATCAAGTGCAGGCGGCGTCAGGGAGGCGTGTCGGAGGGTGTTTCAGTTGAACATTGGGTTCCAATTTCGACAGTAAGGAATGAAGGGGGAAAAGAAGAATTAATGTAATTAATTTAATTAATTATCTCGATGGTGTAATTGACGTATATAAGTCCATAACTTTCTAATACGAAGTCCAAATCACGCGAAACTAGATCCATTGCGATCGTGGAGTCGAGGGCTTCACAACAAGACTAACTGGGCCGAATTTGGAGCACATTAGAATTTCGGGCAAATTCAAATCCAAACTGTTCAGAAATTCAGAAATAAAACTGGCGGAGTGGAAACCGGCAGTGAGAACTCCTTCTCACTCTAATTATTTTACAGTTAAATATATACTAGGATGCAGACGGTGCTTAGCAGCACCCGACACTATTTATTGTACAAACAATGGTTGTTTGATTTGGATTGTAATGTGTTTATTGATTGAATGTACTGTATAAAATATACATGTGTTGAATAAAATATTTATACAATAAAAATATCATTTTTATTGAATGAATGTACTGTATAAAATATACATGTGTTGAGTAAAATATTTATACAATAAAAATATCATTTTTATTGATTGAATGTACTGCATAAAATATACATGTCTTGAATAAAATATTTATAAAATAAAAATATCATTTTTATTGATTGAATGTACTGTATAAAATATACATGTGTTGAATAAAATGTCCGAACAATAAAAATATCATTTTTATTGAATGTATAAACTATATAAAATAGTAAAGTGTTGAAATAAATATTTTATCATTAAAAATATAATTTTTAACGAATATATGAATGACATTAAATTCTCCTGAAATGAAAATAAATATTCATTTACAAATCTGACGATTTGTTTATGTACACCCATTTAACTGATATGGATTGGGACGATAAATTTTACACATCGCCCAACTGCACAAATAATGTTCAGTATGTGTTGTTTGAAAACCCCACATGGGTACTGGGATGATATTTGACATACACTAATCCCAATATTTAGTTATATGTCAATCGATGGGTTGACAGGCTGTGATGAACGTTATTTATTTATTTTAATGCTTATACAGTTGTAAAATACACTCTGGATGATGTTTGAATGTTGAATGATTATTATTATTATTATTGAATACATGCGATGTATGAAATCCATATAACTAAAATTACATGGTAATTGATTGGGTCTGATTCCAATTCAGAAATAACAAAGATTCTAAAATATTATTTAACAAAGATTTTAAAATATTATTTAACAAAGATTTTAAAATTATTATTTAGTAAAGATTTTAAAATATTATTTAACAAAGATTTTAAAATATTATTAAGTAAAGATTTTTAAATAATATTTAGTAAAGAATTAAATTATGATTTTGATGTCTGATTTGGGATGGACACGAAAATATTGAAATATATGAAGCCGTGTCGTTTAGATTTGCGTCATTTTGACGCGAACGATATTTATATCGATTTTATTCATTTTTATAATGAATATCGAAAAGGAAATGACTTCAAATCTGATATTCTGAAAATATTATCATTTAAATATTATAATGATAAGGAGAATTCAATTTTGATTTAAAATTGAAAACGAAGTTGAAATCGATTTTAAAACGAATTTAAAACGATTTATAAAATACATTTTAAATGTAAATCGATAAAATATATATTATATATATTATATACATATATATTTAATGGCCTGAATAGAACGCGCCGCGCCGAGACCGTTCGCGAATTTCTACCATTGACTTCGAATTGATATTACGGGAGATCCGATCGTCGGATTCTCCCAAAACTGAAACCGGTAGGTTCGTATCAAAAAGAGCTTTCCAACAAATATAAGAGATTTGAAATCTAACGGTTGGATTTGGAATTATATCTAAATCAAATTTGAAAAATGTCGCTGTAAGTGCAGTTCGATGACCGTTTATGGAAATCGACTGAAAGGGGCTTAATAAAATTATTAAAAATATTAATAATTTGTGTAAAATCATAATAAATGATTTGAAAAGCATTTGGATGAAAAATTTCACGTTTGTAAAGATAGAAATGTATATTTATCAAAATGAACTAGTTATTAACTAGAATAATAATCCAATAATTTTAAAGAAATAAACTGGATTTGAAATGGTTATAAAAATATCCAGAATTTTCCAATGAATAAATTGGAATGGAAATAATCTTCGGAATATTTCGATATTGGTTTCCGTGGTTATACGGATATTATTATGGGAATTTGGAAGATATAGATATTGTTATTCCCAATACGATATTCGTTAGTTTCATAATTTGATATTGAATATGAGTCGATATAATTTCTATTTAGAGCCTTGTATTTAATATTAAATTGGTTTTGGGTTTGTCGTGAATGGTGTCTTAAATAACACTGTTCTTAAACCCAGTGAGAAAAGAATAAATCTTTTAATTAAGATCTAGTGAAGTTTTCCAATTAATTAAAATTTAATTGAAATTGAATAAAAGAATTGGATTTTGGGTTTGTCGTGAATGGTGTCTTAAATAACACAGTTCTTAAACCCCGTGTGAAAAGAATAAATCTTTTAATTAAGATAATTAGAGTTTCCAGTTAATTAACATTTAATTAGAATAAAATGGGATGTGAATTGGGTTTATTGTGAACCGTGTTTTTAACGACATTCATTCTTTAACCCGATTAACAGTGAAATGTGATTTGGAATTTATAAATCTTTTATTAAGATTTAATGGAAAATTTCCAAAGTAAAGGTTTCCAATTTAATATATTAAATTGGAATTGAATGGAATTCGATTTGATAATAATCAAAGTGAGCTTCTGTGGAGGGAAACTGTTAATATATATAGAATTTAGAAGGCTTTGTCGTTATTCCATTTATATTATTAATCGGATACGGAAATTGATATCGATTATATATTGATCTGTTTTTCCGTGAATATTCCATAATCAATGAAATGTGATTTTGGGTTTATCGTGAACTGTGTTTTAAACGACATTAGTTTTTAACTCAGTTAAAGACAGGATTACATGTCTAACATTGTATTTCGAACTGTATTTGTTGATCTCTGCTAAATATATATTTGTTTGCTGGCGGAGAATTTATTTTCTTGCTTAACACCTTTCTCTGAGACGTACGAGCTCAGAGGTTATATATCGGCAGAAATCAATGGTACAGTGTAGATTGCCGATGCGACATTTTTGATTTCCCAAAGTTAAATAATCATTAATATTGATTTTTGGGAAGATTAAAACTAAGTGAAGTTTTAATGAATCTTAATTAAATTGGAATGTGAATGTGATAATTTAAATTATCAAATTTGGGGAATGGTCGAGAATGGAGTATCATCGGTTTTGCTCCAAGCGGTAGTTAAATCTTTAATTAGATTTGAATGGGAAGTGGTAATTATTTTTACTGATAACACTGTGATGTCAGATATGGAGTATTACTAGTTTTGCTCCATGGGATTAATAGGTTGGCATTGGGAAATTAAAAAAAAAAAAACAAATGATTACTTCGATAAGTTTCGCTAATCCCGACTAGTTTGGAAAACCTTAATTTGGTTTAAATTGTGTAAAGGATATTTGAATAAAAGAATATACCAGATTGAAATGAGGCATATGTTGTGTGTTTATATCACTTGATTATAATATACACGGGTTATTCGAAAAAGTCGGCTTTATACCCATTCTGAATAACTGATTCAACGATAAGTCGACGATGAAGACGGTGGTTGAAGACCGGAGGTCTTCAGATCGTTTGGATGATTACTGATGTCTTGATTGTGCTGTATACCCAAGACGAGGTAATAAGTGGTTATCGTCCAGACGTATTTGAAGATCGACGGATATGCAAGGACCTCTCTTCTGCATTGGACATATGGAACGAGGAATAAGGTGCATCCGGTTTCGTTCAGACCCAAAACGAACTTGTAAATGGATGTGTGTTTGACATTGGATTTTATTCTGTGTCGATTAATCTATATTAAATATATATATATATATGTTTGGTGGTCGAGAATTTATTCTCTTGCTTAACACCCTTCTCTGAGACGTATGAGCTCAGAGGTTATATATCAATAGACATCAGTCGCATAGCGTGAATTGCATGTGTGGCATGCTGAGATGCAAATGATCAAGGCTTCTATTGAAAAGCAGAGTCTTGTGGTTGATGATCAAAGCACGACTTTAAATAGCATAGCTTTGTGTAGCGTTAATTCGCGAGCCTCACACCCCAGTGTGAACCAGAAACGGGAGGACCCCAGGGAGGACATGTGTTTCCTTATGACTACGAGTGGCGTCATGGTATGGAGCCTAAACATGTTTACTTATGTGGATGCTGGAAAGCGAGGTACCTCGGATATATCGGTCACCACGGGGCCGATGGATGGATATGGTCGACATACTGACCAGATTTACGCCTCATAGGGCGGGGAAATGTATTGTTCAGAAATTACTAATCCTCAAACGTAAGAGAGGACCGGCCCTGGTGTTTCTAAGGATCGATGCGTTGCGATCCTGAAACATGGGCTAAATTGTCTCAAATTCGGTAAGGACGATCTCTTACCTTGGTTCACAGACGGAAATTCAATTTCCAATACGTGATATTTCGGTTTTGATTGTAGAGCCTAGTATGGCGACATAGTAGCATGGGATATTATGTCGTCTATGATTGATGCATTTATATTTGAAGTGATTTTGACACTATATACTTATATCAAAATGATTTGTCTTAAACGTACCAAGCATGTTTGGCTATTATAAGGGAAAATTCTATTCTTCGGCTTGCGTTCCATTATGTGATGGGACCTGAGTCTTATAATAGCTTCATTTTTTCAAAAATAATAATAATAATAACATTGCGTTGTTTGTTTATGCAATGGCATTCTTAGGAGAATATACGGCGTGATCCCTTGATTTACTTTAAATCTAAAGTAAAATTTTAAATAATTGTTTTAGTTCCCACACCAGTCACATGACTAACTTGAAGTTTATTGTTTTAACCTAAACTCTGAATGCCCCTATTTTCCACACAGGCAGCTAGTAATTTTGGCTTTGCAGATTTCTTTTTACAGGATCTTGGTTTACAGCTGGAGCTATATACGGAATGTTATGTATCCGTGTATTTCTTACAGTTGTGTTATGTATTGTTTTTCCGCTACTATGTAATGTATTTTAATTTCTGGTTTTTTTTAATGTATATTATTTATACTCTATTATATTATTGTACTTTGATCTAATTGTTATAATAACAATAAAATGTTCTTCTGTTTGTGTTCCGATTTGTCTTGTTATCAAAGCAGTCCGCCTTCTTGTTCGGTTTAGACCGGCCGGAAGTTCGGGTCGCTTCATAGTTAGTTTTAATTTTTATTTCTAAATTGCAAAATGCAATTTTTTATAAGTTTTAATTTTATTTGTGTTATTAATTGACAATGATTAATGATGTAAGGGTATATTTATTAGATCATGTTTTGAATCAACATTACGTGCAAAAAGACCATTTGAATTTATAAATAGAACTAGCTAATGGATTCTAATTTTGAATGATATAAACAATTAAAGATAAACAAGGGTATTTTTGAAGGTTAGTGATCAGATCACAAGTTTGCGCTTTCAAAACAACTATTAATTAAAAAAATCTTTCCCTTTCCATGTTTATTCATTTACTATGAATATTACGGTTATGATTGTTATGGTAATGATTACTGTTACTATTTAACAAATACCATTACCATACTATTTTTACTAGTAAAACAAAATTACTTTCTATCACCGATATACTAGTATACCGAAGACTGATATACTGATAATCTGGTAATTGTTACATTGGTGATGGTAAATTAATGTTTATCTTACAAAGGTAAGCGACTTGACTTGTATTCAAATCATAATGTTACTTCATTATACAATCGGTATGTTACTAAACAAAAGTTATAAAGCAAAAAAGTAAAAGTGCATTAATATTTTAACATTATTTCATCAAATAAATGAAATAAATTAAAATAATTTGCTTTGTTTTAAAATCATTAATAAACCATTCTATATGAATATGCATATAACATAAAAATAACAGATAAAATTACTGTTATCATTGATATCAAAGAAAAGTTACTGATATTTTATCAAAACATGGTAAATGTACCATTACATACTGATGATTAAATCAATATACCGATTTTACTTAAAAAATGATAATGTATATACTGATAATGGTAAATTTCCCGATATCTTAACAGCTCTAGAATAGTTTGCAATTTGGATGAAGATGATATTCTTACTCCACTCCAATATGCACACGCAACCGATTTCTAAATAACATACATCTACGTAAAAGCTTTATGGAATCGGCAATGCATACAATACACGAACCTTTTACTCAGAGAAATAGTCGCTAATAGGAGCATACAAACACTTCGATACAAGGGCAAATACACAGTTCAACACATCATTGATACAGAGGCAAATACACAGTTTACACATTAATCTGGGATGGGTAAATTACACCACTTTCAACAGAACAAAAGCCACAAGAGGCAATTTTAATTAAATGTTTAATTTAAGAAATTCATTTGGCGACATTTCTACATGTATACCAAGGTATTTATGTAACAAATTTATCGGTGAGAATTTAAACTGTTTCCAGATTATAATTCACAAAGTTGAAATTAAATGGTACATTTGACCAAACCAGTAACATCATTTTACATGGTTGATGAATATCATTGTACATCGGAAAATATAATGTTTATTTAAGAAATTCATTTGGCGACATTTCTACATGTATACCAAGGTATATATGTAACAAATTTATCGGTGAATTTAAACTGATTCCAGATTATAATTCACTAAGTTGAAATTAAGTAGTACATTTGACCAAACCAGTAACATCATTTTACATGGTCGATGAATATCATTGTACAACAAAAAATATATTGCAAATCAAATACCACCAATTTAAATTGAGAATAAGTCGCAAAATTAAATTAACTCAGCTAGAAACACAGCAAAGTATCCAAGAAGACGACATTAAAATTCTTTTCCAAAACAAATAGCACAAAAATAAAAACACCTGAAAGGCAACAAACTCCCTACTCGTGCTCCTGGCTGCGAAGCCTAGCAGTCTTGTTTGTTACAGCAATGTCGAGCTGAGCTGCACGCTCAACAATGTCCTTCCTCTTCCTTGTGGACACATTGTGCGCAATTTCAGCACAATAAGTCCTAACAAATAAAAATAACACGTTGAAGGAAAAACAATTTTAGCTGAGGTGCTCGTGCACATAGACATCGAATTGGATTCCCTTGTTAGTTGAAATGTTAATTACCTGTTGTGCATCATAAGCAATTCGAGCTCGGCCACATTGTGAACCACAAATTTCTTGAAACCATTTGGTAGGTAGTGGCGAGTTTTCTTGTCAGTCCCATAACCGATGTTCGGCATCAACGTAACTCCCTTGAACTTTCTTCTAACACGAGAGTCAATACCCTTCGGCCTACGCCAACTTTGCTATTGTATTTAATGACCCAAATTTATTAGTTAACCAAGAAAAAACACAGGATAAACTCATAATAAAACAAAGATATAACAACCTAAAGGAAATGAAAAGTTGTTGGTAGCTTTTGGAAACATTATGCAGCAAACAGAAACATCACAAGATTATACAAAACATTACTCACAAACGTGCAGTTTATCATCACAATCACGTAGTACAGGCAACTAAAGACAAAACATTTCATAGTTCCCTCGTGGTACCATTGTGTTCTGCTGGATGTTCATTAATGCAAAAAAAGCCATATACATGAACATAACTGCATAGGTTACGAACACTAAAGGAAACATAGAAGCTATGGCTACAGCATTAGTACTACCATTATCTCAACATATTGTTACGATTATCAAGGTAAAATTGAATGATGGAAGACATTTAAAGTCATTTACTTAACATGGAGAAAATTAAAACGTGCAGCACCAGCAAATAGGATGCATTTGCCTAGATTTGCGAAACAGAAAATCATCTCAACCCTAATACAATTAACCAAACACTTACAAATAGTTAAAGCAGCTTATGAGTTACTTGTTTTCTAATATTTTCCAACAACGACTGCGGGGATAGTGGGTTATCTTGAAGTTTATAGTTGATAAGTGGAAAGGAACAAATATTTGCGGGGATGAAATAACTTATATGTATGTCAGGTGGAAAAAGACTTTTTAGCAGTGTTTAGCTTCAACGTATGATCCAAAAACATCTGGCACTACTAGAAATATAGTAACCATGTGCTCGATCTAATATCGAATACTAACATACCACCAGACGAAGAAATCAATGCCGATATTTGACTCTTAAGAGTTCAAATCGAAATATAAAGCATGAAGTGACCAGAAAAACGATCAGAATTATTACATCCTATGCTCCTCGCATCAAACAAATGTACAGTTCATAAAGACTTGGGAAAGTAGTTTCCAGTCAATGGATAAAACGATCGTTCAATAAACAAAAGGGTACCTTGAGGCATTTGTATCGATCACTGTGATGCCTCTTGAACTTCTTCACTCTCTTCTTAATGATCTTCTTCGTCAACAAAGGGACTGCCATTTCTACCTATTAACTGAAATCGGAGAAAAAAAATACTGAAAAGCCTGATTAAAATCTGAACTGAACAACACCTATTTAGACAAGAAAAGAAAGAGGCGGCTTACCAGAACCCTAGCCCTAAAATTACGAGAGGCAGCAGTTCCAGTTGCTCGCCCGTTTATATATTGAATGTTACGCTATGGGCCTCTTTTGGCCCATAAAAAAATTAGAGGTTAGGAAGCCTCTTTCAATTGTCATTTTTTCTTATGTATAATGCAAAAAAACCATTTGGTCGAACGGTCCTTTCCCTCTACAAGTTAAACAATAACTGGCGCCTTTCCTTATTTTTTATCACGTTCTTCAATGATTTCTTTTTTATTTCATCAATTAACATCGAGTTATCTGTTGATTTCTTCTAGAAATTCACAATCTAAACTTACTAATTTATAAAAAAATCCAAGGCGTCGGGTCTAAGGGTCAGTAGGGTTTAATATTTGATCAATGAACCAACAGCTGACGACGACGAGTTTGAACATAAAAGGGCTTGAACTGCAATGAATTTGAAAAGATAGAAATACTCATTTTGATGATTGAACATCAGATGAGCAAAGATAATGTTATTCACATATTATGTACTTGATTGTGGACTACTAATCAAAATTCAATCCAAAAGAATCAAAGTTATTATTCTTCCCCTTCAACCCGATTTTGTGTATTATATATTATTTATTAGTTACCTCAAATCCATCGTTACCGAGCAGGCACAGGGTATTTTCCACTTCGGTTCTAAAGCAAATTGCACTGAAGCACTGACAAAATGTTTCGTATGGGTTCTTCTCTCTTTTTTCCTTTCACTTTCAAACTTATGTTTTCTTTATTTTTATTGATTCAATGAGATAAACATGGAGTGAGTCTGGGTTGGTGTTTTTTTGCAACTGGGTTGAAAAATAGGGAAAGAGAGTTTGCATAAGGTATGTTTCTCTTCTTTTCATTTAATTTGGCATTTCTTATGTTTAAATACTAGATGTAATATATGAAATATGATAATGTTATTTGTACTTATAACAAAAGTATAGTAATATGATATATATATATATATATATATATATATATATATATATATATATATATATATATATATATATATAGGGAGAGAGAGAGGAGCGTTCAATGGCACCCCAAATAGTGAGCACCCCAAATGCCCCCCAACAGAAACCAAATATTTATAGTAGTTTAAGTTGGTGGGAGGTAAGAGAATAAGTGGAGGGAGAGAGAAACGGGATATGTGGTGGAAATCAGGGGGCATTTAGGGGTGCTGCACTGTTTAGGCTGCCATTGAACGCTCGTCTATATATATATGTATATGTATATGTATAGACACACACGCACATACATATACATACTTCAGGGTGAAGAAAAATTTAGAAGATTAGGTTTCCATGCCCTAAAATTTTCAACAAGATGCATTCGGGTCTACCTTCTACTGCAATCGAAGTGCATAGCGAAGATGGATGATCGAGCTGTTTAAGGCTCTACCGTCTGGCTTTTTTGAGAAGATGACCTCTACTCATTTTAAGAGGTAAGAGGTACAATTTGTATTAAAAAAAAGGAAGAAGAAGAAGAAGATCTTCAGACGATGAATTCTTATTGACTAATGTACAATTATGTGCAGTGTTTTTTTTTTCTTCCTAATTTGTTTAGTTAATCTGGTGTGCTTATTTCTGATATTGTGTATAATATAAGTTACATAAATATAAATCATTGCTTGCTTGGAAATCCATACAATTTTAATTTATTATAAAAAATCATCATTCGTAGTTTTAACTGCGGTTTGCAACTAACTTTAATTTATTGATATATTGATTGTTGGAATAAGTGATTCGTCAGTGTTCAACCCATTTAGTTTGTTAAATCACTAGGTTTTTTCTATAGCGCTTGCAATGGTATTTACAAGCTTTATGTACTTGAAGAATGCTGTAAAAAATTTGTAATATGCAGTAGATTTTCACCAAGTATTTGAACAAATTTCTCAGAAATTATTGTTCCCTGTTCTGCTTAAACAAGCAGAGTATAATTTCTTAAAAGAGTTTTAGGAGTTCATTATTGCATTCCTCTGTTACTAATATTATCTCTTCTTCGTTGTTGCTAGATGGCATGTTAACTTTTATAACTATTTTTTCCTATTAATCATGCCAAACTTGACATCAACTGTTTTGTTTCATATAATGATAATCTTGCTTTATTTTTATTTAATCAAACTTTTGTTCATCCATGCAACATTTTGTTAATCTTTATCAATTGATTAGTTTTGTTAATAATTATGTAAATCAGTTTAAGATTGTAATACATTAACTATGGTTTGTTTTTCTTTAAGTGGAGAAAAGGATGAAAAGTTGATAACGAAGATGCTTCCATGAATAACTAAAGTTTCTAACAAAGATATAATGCCATGAAAACGACATGAATTTTTTCCATGTTGTTATCAATAAAGGTGTTGATTTTGTTCATAACAACCATATATGTGATAATGTTTCTTATTCATAGATTCCACTCGATATGTTCTTACTACACCAACCTTACATTTCGATGTTGTTTTATTCCCGAGCAAAACAGTAACCACTTTTGAACAAAGCCATTGTGGTTTGTATTCTAATCGATTTCATTTTTTTTATTAGTTTTGCCACACATATAATATGTAACCAAATATGTGTATTGAATTATTCTTAGTATATCAGATGACAAATCTCGCATAAATTGTTTCACTGCATGAATAGGCCCGGCCCTTCCCATAAGCGGGAAACGTGGTCGCTTAGGGCACCAAAATTCCGATCCATTCTTCTGCCCAAAAAAATGGCGATCCCGATCTGCACCGCTGCCACGCAATCACAAATGCTACTCCGGTTAGTTCTTATTCTTCTTGCTTCCTTCAGTTCTTGTGCCGAAAAGAAATTATCGCTAACGCAGGCGTAGCCGCGTAGTTGACTCCTGATTCCGTGAATAGCAGTAGCAGAATAGGCGATCCAGGGTTCTTCTTGCTCCCTTCGATTATGATTCTTACCAGTTAGTAATTAAATTAATTCAATAAGTATAATTGAGTTGAATAGTTGAATAATGATTACGCAGTCAATAAGTATAATTATTCATATTTCCTAATCCTACTGTTACTGTATTGTGACTAGTCTGTCTAGCCGAAATCAAAAGTAATTCATTACGCAGCAGTAAAAGTAAAAGTACTTTATGTACTAGTTGAATAGGTGAATTGTTGTGTTGTAGGCTGTAAACAGTAAGTATTGTGACTAGTTGAATTGGTGAATTAGTGTTTTTTTTTTTGAATTGGTGAATTGTTATGCTGCAAACGGTAGAAGTAAAACTGTTATTTGGTGATTCGGTGAATTGATTATGCAGTTATGCTATAAAAATATTGTTTGGTGAAATGGTGTGATTATAGTCTATACAATTACTGAATTATTGAATAGTGATAATATGTTTTATGTAATGTTTTCCTTTTTATTTGATTTCATTATTTGGTTGAAAAAATAGTGTATATGAATTTCAATGGCTAGCTAACATACAATAAGTAAATAAATATGTTTTTTTGTTGTTATAATAAATTAATAATCATTAATATGGTCAATGAACTCTAATATGATAATATTGCTAGCAAGTGTGCAAGTCAGAAGGCTAGAAAGATGTTTATAAGTAATTAGTATATTTTTGTTATATAACTTGAATTATTATTATGAATAAAATTATTTGCTTTTTTTCTATCTTTTCATTGTTTTTAAACAATATAAATTGTTTTGATGTCATACATTAGCATTTGTAGAAGGGTCTTTTTTTTTGCTCTTCGCTTTAGGTACCAAAAGTCGTAGGACCGGCCCTGTGCATGAATTCTACACTCATATTTTGCAGCTACGTTTGAAAGCGACATATAAACGAGGCAAATACTACAGTTTATGTTAACCATTTGCTATAAAGTTTTTTACTTACTAATTTATTGTAAAAGATATTAAATTCAATATAATATTTCCAAGTTATTTATAAATTTTAAAACTACCATCACTTTACAAATTTTTTTAGTTCTAAAAATGATATTCATTACGTTTGAGAGTTACTATTTACATATAGGATGTATCTATAAGCAAAAAGGTTCAGAAAACCTAGAGTTTGCTTTGATTATTTTTTAGTTCGTCGAGTTTTCAAAGTTCGTGTGTAAACAACAAATTATTATTGAAATTTAATTATGTAATTAATTAAATTTTTATTCGAATTTTGTTATAGAAACTTTCATTCACTTTATTGGAGCAAAAACATTTCAGCTTGATTATCATTTACCTACTAAATTAGTTAAGCTAATTTAGTTGAGCTAATCAGTTTCTACAATAATAGGACCATCATTTGACATTAAAGGTGTTCTTTGCAATTATGAATTCATGCTGAAACTGATTCATAAGAATCATATGCATATCAAAATAAAAATCATTGCTCAACCATATTAATAACTATAGTCATACTTCAACTTTTTTTATTTCTGAAAGTAATATTCATTATGTTTGAAAATTGTTATTACATATAGTTGTATCTATAAGCAAAAAGTATCTGAAAATTCAAAGCATGCTTTGATTATTTTGTAGTAGCCGAGTTTTCAAAATTCATGTTTAAATAAATAGTTGTTATGGAAATTTAGTTATGTAATCAATTAATTCTTTTTATAGCGTTTTACATACGCTTTATTGGAATATAATTGTTTTAGCTTTGATTTTTTTAATCTTAGTTATTTTTTATAGATTCATAAATCTGATTTTATACATTTATCCACTAGCATGTTTACGTATTTGGTATAATTATATCTTAATTGATTTTCAAAAATTCTTAAATTAGTTTTACAATTTAATTCTTATTTGTTTTGTATGATTATGGATTTTGTAACAGAGAATTAAAGTGATTTCTTTTTATTGTGAGTTTCTTCAATTGAATAAGCAATGAAACGCAAAATTGTTATGAGCATATAACAGTTATTTCAATGGAATTCACTGTCATAATTGTAGTATCAACTGGACTACCATGGTACGTAATTTTTGCTCTAAAATACATAATGTTGTTTCATGATGACCGCCCATAACCCCTGCACTAAACAAGAGAAATAATGCGCTGAAATGTGTGCCAAGCAGCTATGGGCGATCATCAAGGTAAGGTAACAATCGCGGAACCGGTCATAAACTCACAGCGCAAGGATAAAATATAATAGAACATATACAACAGGTAGTGATAGTGAAGCTGAAAACACCATACTTCCATAACAACTAGAAAGTAATATCCATACACTTGGATGACAATAATAGTGTTTGTACAATTTTCCTCACTACAGAACTCAGAGAAAATAACAAACGACGGAAATCCAAATACTATATAGTAGGCAAAGTAATACACCAGCCTCCTGCTCGCCTCCGAATAGCATGTCGTCCTCATTAAGTTATCATCTGCCACCTGCTATCTAGTCTGCCCATCCAACAATCGGATGAACAACCAAGGTAATAAGAGAGAAATATGAAAGCTTGAGTCAGATAACAGTCTTAATGAGCGATAAAACAACTAACAACGTCATCGATAAAGTATATGAGAATGGGTAAATAAACGGACTGATCTACCCACAACACTGGAGAAGAATTCAACTTCTATCTTCCCACATCGGACAGTGATAGCCTTTACATCAAACATTTCAACCATTCATCCATGGAAACCATAGTGGCAATTAGAAGTAACCAACAATAGCATTCATAGCATCCATATTATATATCTCACGTAAACCATCCTAATCAGACTCAACGTTCCCTAAGCACAAGCCCCAAAGGCCTAAACCAATATCAGACAAGCACTCAAGGAACATCTCCTTCGACGTTGGATAATCTACGTGAGATGGTACAACCAAAACATCTAACATTCATGACAGACTCTGGCTATCATCGTCAATCCTGCTTCGAAACCATCGTTAATCTTATGACTGGCTAAACAATTTGCCATCAATTGTCAAGGGTCAATGGTAAACCCCGGTTCTAGCTAAAGCCCCACACACCATACGACGAAATGTGTCTAGGCCACACGACGAAACCCAGGGTACTCGACCATACGACGAAATCGCGTAACCCCTGCTTTGAGCCAGCTATAACCTATGATAACGATAGTCTCTCGGCCTTTTGTATCTCTAGTCGTCATCGACGACGACCATTAAACCATTATCACCTAACTCAGGACACCTTTGATTTATAATCACACCTGTTGCATTATGACTAACAACGTTCACATCACATCACTTCGATGTTCCCCATTGAATTTATTTCAAAGTTATCACCACCCTCGAACCAAAGAAAACATCAATCACAAAGTCCGAAACAATCCATAGCATCACATCAATTTGCTAAAGGAAAGAAACCATAACACTCATGCCATTCACCACAACGCTTAAAAATGCTGTTGAAAACCCATCACGACTGGCTTGGTGACTGACCCACCCAACTGGACTGACCCGAACCGTCATGACCGACCCGATTCGGGAACCCAGCCCGACCGACCAGCCTCTCACGTCTTGGTCGACCCAGAAGCCTAAGGTACACTACCGATCATGTTCCTTCACATTGCAAAACCAACACGATCCCCAGAGGTGACTAACCCGACCATTCAGGATCGACTGACCTATTCAATTAGGAGCGACCGACTCACCACTTCACCACTCCCAACTTCTTAACTGACCGACCCAAAATGAGACCGACCCATTTCCTGACTTGCTTCCCAAGACATGATTCCGGCCGACCGACCCAAAACCTGCATATTCCAATTCAACTCCGATTTCGACCAAAACTTCGCCAAACGATAAATTCGGCGAAACCAACTTGTCCAACTCATCAAATATGACCACAAACATGATATGAATTCACTAGCAACATGAAAATGACAATTTTCACCCAAATTATGCAAATCACTCCAAAGTTATGATGAACAATCATATGGACAAAATTATAGATCTAACTTGCACAATCATATGAAATAGCATAAGAATTACTGATTTAAACTTGCTAAATTAGATCCTATGGTGATTCATGTGAAATAAAACTTACTAGGTTGTAGATCTAGGAGAAATCAATTCAAAATGATGAAAATATGTGCATATACTCACTTGAATCCATGTGAGAGATGTATATCACTCACCAATTCTCCATAACAAAGCAAAAATGGTGAAATATGAATCCGGACAGCGGAGATCTTGCTTCAATCCGCTTGATTTGATGAATTCGCCCTTGAAATGATGTTGATCTAGCCTCCAATGGTGTAGATCTTTGATTTCCTAAGCTTTAATGGTGTAAAGATGGAGAAATGGAGGAATGGAGGATCCCTTGGCTCTTCCAAATGAGAGAATGGGGAAAGTAAACTATTTCTCATACATCCCACCCCGTATTTATAGCCTTCCACCAGCCCACTAATGGGCCTCCCCATATCAGCCCATTATGGCTTTATAAATCTAGACAACCAACTGTTAAACCTTTAAACAGCGATTCCTCCCAAACCACTGAGCAAAATCTTTAATGTAACCACTCTACGGAAAGGCAATCATCATTTCCTTTTCAATGGCATAGGTCTCACCTTTTGATTCGACCTGAGTCAAAAGTTATGCCCTGTACAAGACTAACAGGGGCAAAATGGCCACAACCAAAATTGGTAAAAATTATGGACATGTCTCACATCCCCATAAGCAACATATTAAAATATGAGAATGGTCCAACCCTCAGAGTACAAGATAAAAATATTTTACGATCCTTTAATACGTGAAATGTGGGCTGTTACATTCTCCCTTCTTTAGGAATTTCGCCCCCGAAATTCCAACACATAAGCAATCACAACAATTTTGCATGCCTATCATCCATGAGAACCTGATTCTATCATCCAAACTAGCAACCATCAAGCCATGCATCCATAGCCTTATCCTACCACGCGGAATTCTATCAAACAACAAGATACAACGATGATACGATATCAAAGGGTCCTACCGACGAAGAGTTCTGGATGAGTCTCCTTCATGCTTTCTTCCATCTCTCATGTATAATCGTCGCCATCTTCACTTCATTGTATCTTGATCAACTTAACCGTCTTCCTCCTAAGCTATTTCGTATCATTTCCCACAATATGAAGCGGGTTACGAGGCCTCGCAACTACGGCCTCTACTTCTAGATCTTCGTACTACTCTGGAGATACCACCACATTCAAATCATTTACGAACTTCCGTAGAAACGACACATGGAACATATTATGCACACTCGACATCTTCTCGGGTAACTCCAATCTATATGCAAGCTTTCCAATTCGCTCGCCTATCGGAAATGGTCCAACAAACCTTCAAGCTAACTTTTTTTTGTTTCTAAATCAAACACATGCTTCAACGACGAAATCTTCACGAAACCATATCGCCTACATCGAATTCCAAGTCTTTTCGATGCTTATCAGCATAACTCTTCTGACGATCTTGGGTTACTTTCATTCGTTGTCGTACAATCTCAATACAATCTGATGCCTCTCGAATCATCTCAAGCTCAAGTACCAACTTATCCCCAGTTTCAAACCAACATGTTGGAGAATTACATGGCCTCCCATACAATGCCTCGCATGGTGTCATCCCAATGCTAGACTGGTAGATATTATTATATGCAAACTCAACTAGATGTAGATGGTCTTCCCATGATCCCCTAAAATCCAACACACAAGCTCTTAGGAGATCTTCCAAAACTCGGTTAACCCTCTCAGTTTGATCATCGGTTTGAGGATGATAAGCCATACTCAAAAACAGCTCGGTTTACAAAGCTTCTTGCAAACTTTTCCAAATTCCACTTGTAAACAATGGATCTCGGTCACTCACTATAATCTTTGGGACACCATGGAATCGAACTATCCATTTCACATAAATCTCAGCCAATTTCGATGTCGTCCTAGTTGATTTGACAGGAATGAACCTTGCACTTTTGGTTAAACGATCCACGATGACCCAAATCCCTTCATTTCCTGCCCTGATTCTAGGTAGTCCAACGATAAAATCCATCGATACTTGCTCCTACTTCCACGTAGGAACTTCCAAATGGCTGAAGCAAACCACTCGGCTTGTTCTGTTTAGCTCTCACCAGCTGACGGTTCATGCACTTGGAAATGAACTTTCCAATATCTCGCTTCATCCCCTCCTAGTAGTAGACTCGCTTCATGACCTGATACATCTTATTACCACTGGAATGGATCGTCAACTTCGAGTGATGACATTCTCTCAAAATCTCATCTCTCAATCCATTAATATCAAGAACAACTAGTCGTCCATGCTTTCGAAGCCAACCTTCTCGATCGACCTCGAACTCTTTATCATCTGGTTCCATTTTCTGGATAAACTCGACAAGATTTGCATCTTTCTTTTGGCCCTCTCCAATCCTTTCGATGAGAGTTGGTCTTATTGATAAGCTTGCCAACATTTCAGGTTCCAACTCACACCTTGGTCTGAAATCAAACTTTGCCAAATACTCAAGACTCTTCCATGATGAAAACATTGCTCCTAAACCTGCGTGTCTTCGACTCAACACATCTGCAACTGCGTTACCCTTTCTCGGAGTATAGGCTATACGAAAATCATACGATGCCAGAAACTCCAACCATCGTTGTTGCCGCAGATTCAAGTCCTTTTGGGAGAAAAGATACTTCAACGACTTGTGGTCCGTAAACAACTTGAACCAAACTCCCAACATGTAATGTCTCCACATATTCAGATCAAACACAATCGCCGCCAACTCTAAATCATGAGTTGGGAAATTCTTCTCATACGGCTTTAGCTGTCGAATCGCGTAGGCCACAATCTTATCCTTTGCATTAGCACTGCTCCCAGTCCAGTACCACATGCGTCAGTGTATACCACCATCTCTTCATTCCACTTGGAATGGTCAACACAGGAGCACTCGTCAGCCTCTCCTTCAGGATTCCGAACACTTGTTCACACTTTGCATCCCATGTGAACACTTGGTTCTTTTTTGTCAATCCTGCCAACGGTGCTGCTATCTTGGAGAAATCCTTGATAAACCATCAGTAATATCTTACCAAGCCAAGGAAACTCCGAACATCCATCGCATTCTTAGGTCGATCCCGGTCCTTGATTGCTTCTACTTTAGCAGGGTCAAATGTTATCCCATTTTCAGAAACTACATAGTCTATGAACCTCACTTCATTCTTCCAAAAGTGACACTTCGAAAACTTAGCTCTCAGCTGATGCTTTTGCAAGATTTCCAACACAACTCTCAAGTGGGTCTTGTGCTCTTCCTTATTCCGGGAATAAACCAGAATATCATCCACGAACACAACCATGAACTTGTTTAACTGATCTCTGAACACTCTCTTCATAAGATCCACAAAATACGCTGGCGCGTTAGTCAACCCGAATGGCATTACCAACCATTCGAAGAAACCGGATGGTGTCATAAAAGCAGTCTTTGGCACACTTTTCTTTGCTACCCTCAACCGGTGAAATCCCATTGCCAAATCCATATGAGAAATCACTCTGGTTTCGTGAAGCTGGTCAAACAAGTCATCAATCCTTGGCAACAGATACGTGTTCTTCCTGGTCAGCTTGTTCGGCTCACGATAGTCCACACATAATATTAACGAGCCATCTGCCTTGGTTGCAAACATGATTGGTGCACCCCACTGGGAAATGCTTCTCTAAATGAATCCTTTTCCCAAAAGATCATGAACTTGCACCTCTAACTCTCGTTGTTCCTTAGGCGCCATTCTTCTAAGCGGCACAACGATTAGTCTAGCACCCTCGACCAAATCGATCCTAAACTCGATCTCACGATGCGGCAGTATTCCTTTGACCTTGTCAAAGACATCCTCATACTTGTTAGCGATTAGCACAGACGACATGTCTTCCCGTGGAATCACAAGCGAATATAGATAGCTTACGAAGACCCCATCTTCGAGCTTACATCTAATCAACACCTTTCTCCCTTCCACATCCCCGACTCTCACCTCTAGCTTTTCGGAATTCACCCTTGCCGCATACCTCTTGAGCCAATCCATGACCAAGATAATCCCAAACCCAGCGAAGTTAAGAACAAAGCAATCACAAACAAAAGAGCAATTATGATTTGACAACACTAGACCATGACACAACATGCAAAAACTGGACGAACCCTCAACTAGATTAGTCACGATCAATGGTCTATCAAAAAACTCGGGTTCCAAACCCAAGCGACACACAAGCTCATTGCTAATGAATGAATGCGATGCTCCAGTATCAAACAAAACTTGAACTAAAACACCACGAACAAAAAGAATACCTTGAATGACGACACCTTTTCCCTTCTCCTCTGCAGTAGGAGCTCTCGAAGAAGATGGCACTGCCCCCACAGCATAAGCCTTAACCACTTGCTTCCCATTAGCTGATTCAGGACAATCCTTCTTTTCATGTGCCCGCTTCCCACACTTGACGCACTTTTTCTTAGCTTTAATATTCTTGCATTCACTAGCAAAATGGCCCTTCTGCCAACAATTGAAGCACGTCACCTCTCCCTTCTGCTTCTTCTGGCCACCCTTTCCCTTCTGTTGTTGCTGCTTCCTTTTCTTATCATTACCGCCATGTTATGGCTTCTGTTCTTCCTTAGGTGCAACAACAGACATATTCTTAGGAAACAGACTTTCATGCCTCAAAGCCTTATCGACAATCTTCTCAAAACTATCATCGAGGTGATCCACAAGCTGACTCCCAAGATATTCATCCAATCCCAAGATAAACTTCTCATTCTTTTGATAAGGAGTATCCACATATGAACGAGCATACTTCGACAAAGCCTCGAAGTCAGAAATATAGTCAAGAACTGGATGACCATCCTACTTAAGCTCCACGAATCTCTTAAACAGAATTGACTTTTGCACGATGGAGATAAACTTTGCTTCAAACTTGGCTTGGAACTTGTCCCATGAGATATCCTCTTCAGTGGTCTCAAAGTGTGACAGAGTTGCACCAGTCCATTGCTCTACCCTTTAATTGCCTGGATGCAAGCTTCCTTTTGGTTGCATCATCAATACCCAAGTCCTTGAAGATTCGAACACAAGCATCTAACCACCTCTGAACCACTTCAATTGGTTTCGTGCCCTTGAATTATTTCCCTTCCAATGATGTAAATTCTTTGCATAGCTTTGCAAATTCCACATCTCTAGGCACTTGGCCTCCGACATCTACTGTAGCTGCCACTGGAGCGGGGGGCCTTCGCAGGCATGCTTCTATCATAGCTTCAAACATGGCCAGGTACTCAGGTGCACCGCCATTATCCCCTCCAGGCACAACCTCTCCCCTACGAGTATGTATTGTATAATGTTGAATCATTCTAAATCTGCAAATTAGAATGATTAGCCACTTACAAGATAAGTTGCTAAAGAAGTACAAACGCTACTATACTATATAATATCAAATAGCATACACCCAATTGAAATCTACAAGTACGTCTCTCATATGTGATTACGTCCTTGAACTTTGGCTAAAATTGTTAACCAGAGCTCTGATACCAAATGCGACAACCGCCCATAATCCATGCACTAGACAAGAGAAATAATGCGTTGAAGGGTGTGTCAGGCAGATATGGACGATCATCAAGGTAAGGTAACAATCGCGGAGCCTGTCGTAAACTCACAACGCAAGGATAAAATATAATAGAACATATACAACAGGTGGTGATAGTGAAGCTGAAAACACCATACTTCCATAACAACTAGAAAGTAATATCCATACATGTGGATGATAATAATAGTGTTTATACAATTTGCCTCACTACAACACTCAGAGAAAATAGCAAACAACGGAAATCCAAATACTATATAGTAGGTAAAGTAATATGCCAGCCTCCTGCTTGCCTCCAAATAGCATCATCGTCCTCACTAAGCTATCACCTGTCACCTGCTACCTAGTCTGGCCATCCAACAATTGGATGAACAGCCCGAGGTAATAAGAGAGAAATATAAAACCTTGAGTCAGACAACATCTTTAGTGAGTGATAAAACAACTAATAACATCATCAATAAAGTATATGAGAATGGGTAAATAAACGAACTAATCTACCCACAACATCAGAGAAGAACTCAACTCCTATGTTGATTGTTTGAATAGGAACTTGTGACCCAAAATCTTAGTACTTCTATGTTGATTGTAGGATAAAATAAATGCATTGTATTTGCCATATAAGGAATGCATCATCCTACCATAATTTTATTAATTAATAATAAAAAATGTTTAAAATTGAACGCATTTACATGTACCATAATTCTCGCCGCATGACTTATGATTTAATTGAAAATGATCAGGGCGCTCAAAAGATATGACCCGGTATTTGTTAAAACCGAAATTGGTTCAAACACCAAAGGTGCTTTATAAGCACTTCACCAAATGGTTAGATTAGAATATGGAACCATGTAACCGTAAAATAAAGAGCATAAAATGAAGACAAGGTGTTTTTATAGTGGTTCGATCTAGAATAAATCTACGTCCACTTTTGAATCATTTCTCATTATGATATTTTGTTTTACAACATACATGAACTCTCTCTTCTCTCTCCTTTTGCTCTCTTTATGATCTAAATTGCACTTGAATTTGTTAAGGAATTGGTGAGATATTTTGCTTTGTGATAGATGTATGAATCTTCGATCACTTCAGCAATTGGACAATCTTCATGGATTCCATAGCGATTTAGCGTTAGATCTAGGCTTTAGAGGGGATTAGTAGCGGTTGGAGATCACTTTAATTAAGTTAGAGCGATTTTCCATGGCACATGATGGAGATTAGAGAGCTTTGATTGAATTTGAGAGAACTCTAGTGTTGATTGGAATAGATTTGACCCATTTGATGTTGGAGAGAAGTTGTTTGATCCTTGGAAGCCATTGATGAAGTTAGAGGAGAGCTTCAAATTGGGCGGCACTTCGTGGTAGGAATGAAATCCCTCCTTTAATGAAGAGAGTATAGGGGTATTTATAGGTGGTGTTGTAGAGGAGTGGCGAAGTTATAAATAGGGGTGTACAGCTGTCAACGTGTTGTTCATTCAGTCATGCACGTGACCTAAAATGGAATTTCCTGGCATATGCTAACCAAACATACTGAAACGACCCAAAAATAAGTGTGCAGAATGACTTAAAATGGGATTGCGGAGCAAAGCATCTACAGGCTAAAACTGGCACATGCACACAGTTTCATCCTAGCGTGAAATATGCTCAGTTGTTCCCAATTCGCTCCCACGACCTAAAAGGTGTCCACGACATAAAGCACACTCCTAAGGCCTAAACATACATGCTGAGTGTACAACTTCAGTTCTCTGTCCTCATCGACCTGAATTATACGCAGCTGTCATACATTTCCCCAATGACCTAATATTCACATACAAATGATGCATCCTTCTCCTTTCATGCCACATGTCCCATCCGTTAAATATTTCCGGCAGTCCACGCTGAAAATTTGCCACGTGTTCACATATTCTACAGGTTAAAATGACACATGCTGCTCTCGACGTTACAGATGACATTATGGTTGAAGTGAACGATCTAGCTCCTTGAGAAGGACCTACATATGGATTGCCAAGCATGACTATATTTTAGCCATACGACCTAAAGATGTGCCACATCCCAAGAATGCTCAGAACGCGACTTTATAGCATGAGTGATGTGAACGACTTGTCCAAGTGTACAAGATAACTGGATGTGCAACCTTGATATCATGACGATCCAGGTTTTAAGCAACTGCAGTCATGTTGAGCTTTGCATGTTGTCACATGTGTGCGGTCTAAGGTGTTTCATGCACAACTTAAGCGGTCTAATGATTCAAATGGTTATGATGTGGTGAGCTAACTGTAGCAGCAAGCCAAATGAAGTCGCAAGCTGAGCGGAGCATGAGCTAGACAAAGCCGCGAGTTAACGAAGGTCACGAGCTAATGAAGCCACGATCTAAGGGAAGTCGCGAGCCAACGTTCATGAATAATTCATAATTTTGAACCGCGTTTTCACAACGGGGTTAACATTTTTCCCTCGAAGCTTGTATTTTTCGCTTGCGAGAAATGCAGGCTTTGAACTGAACATTTTTGTTGATACTTTGTGTTGAAACCCAGTCGTAGCTCTTTTGTTTGCTATGGCAAATCTTTCTTTGACTCATTGATTCCAAACGATCCAAGTACGGAATTTTTTAGTTGAATTTTATGCTTTATGCCACTTGTTCTGTAATTAAAACAAGTATTCACACGATTTTGAACTTATACTTTGTTATTAATCGCCCACATCAATAACATATTAGTTTAATCATTAGAAAATGAATTATAGCTTGAATTGAATAAAGTGTTTGCACAGGATCATTTTATTCAATGGTTTAAAACTCATCGAACATTATCTGCGCAAGCACGATATTCTAATTCGAATTCGCATTAACACTTAAGATCAACTAATCGACAAGAGTCGACTGTGGACTTCAAGCATCATTGCTTTAAAAACCTGTATGATGGTGTACGATGTTTCACATTTGGGAATACACGCATCTGTGATTTATTTTCTTATTCCTTATTGGAGGAGCTTTGAACATTTGTGCCCCGGTCCAGGGAGTCATCATCAGTCTTCATTATGAGAAGAATTTTTATTGCTCAATATTTGTTTGCTTTGTTGATAAATTATGACATTAGAGACTTCATTGGATTCCCCGACTTTGGAGAGGCCGTTTATAATCCATCATTCATCTCCTCCTGTCGATTGAATTAACATTATAGAGTCCATCGAGTGTTGTTGATTTCTCCTATGGAGAAGGTGCTTTCTCTATGGAAAGGATTTTTGGTTGTCGTATTGTTTCGCAGTAACTTCAACGATGTTTAGATGAGGTTGCATCGCTTCGCATCACGAACTCCCATGCTTCGTTTCACTTATAGTGAATTCCCGCGCTTCGTTTTGCGCAACAAATTCTCGCGAATCTTCGGAGGGCTGCATCGCTTTGCACCACGAAATCCCACACTTTGTTTCACTTATAGTGAACTCCTGCGCTTCGTTTCGTGCAACGAATTCTCACGAACCTTTGGAGGGTTACATCGCTTCGCGCCATGAATTCCCATGCTTTGTTTCACTTATAGTGAACTCCCGCACTTCGTTTCGCGCAACGAATTCCCGCGAACCTTTGGAGGGTTGCATCGCTTCGGGCCACGAACTCCCACGCTTCTTTTCACTTATAGTGAAATCCCGCACTTCGTTTCGTGTAGCGAATTCCCACGAACCTTCAGAGGGCTGCATCGCTTCGCACCAAAAACTCCCGCGCTTCGTTTCACTTATAGTGAACTCCCACGCTTCGTTTCGCGCAACGGATTCCAGCAACCTTTAGGATTTTGGATCCGTTTTTGTTTGCTTCCCTCATTGTCGTGTGATTCGTTGGGACATTTCCTATTCACTTTCCATAGTGGTTCTTTTCATCCTTGCATTATGCATATCGATGGTTATGGCACTTTTACATTTGGATTGGTGTTATTAGGACTGTCTTATTCGGCCAGAACTTGAGGAAACGAACGCCTATGGAACAGCCTGCAATGAGAAAATCGTCTTTAGAAAATTTTCATGTATATTTTGCAAGTAAGAGATTTATACAGGCAGATAAGATTTCATTTATAAAGGTATTGCTTAGTACAATGCATGTAAATCATTAAAGACTATTTACAAGAAAGTAGAACATAGCAAAGAGTAAAGTAATGCAAAAAGTAAAGTAAAGGTGATAGTGATCGCTTATTCTGGGCCGCGGATACTTGATTATCATCAACGGTTGTTAGTTGATTATCAGCCTTGGATTAGTTTTAGTAGAAGATACGTTGCTTGGATCGGATTGGTCATTTGATGCCACTTCCCCCGGGGAGTTGCAGAAGGATTTGCATCTTATGATTTTTTCACATATTGTTGCAGGCGGTTCTTCCTAATCAGCTCTTCGATATGTGATTTCAAGTGCCTGCACTCGTTGGTGTTGTGGCCTGGCTGATTATGGAATCGACAGAACTTTCCGGATTTAGCCATATGATCACTCATCTTCATTGGTCGACGCTCCGGGCAATCCACTGTATCCTTCATGGCAGAGTACATATTTTCAGGATTGTCATTCAGAGAAGTCAGTTCGGATGATTCATGAAGGCGAAACTTCTTATTAGCTTTGTTGTCGTTCCCATCATTAGCTCGCTTCTACCCTTTAGCTTTCTATTGATTACATTGAACATCAGCACTTTTGGGAGGCTCAAGAAGTTGGTTACCAGCAATGATCTGAAGAGGCACAGGATTATCGTCCATTCTCATGTATTCCTTTGCTTTCTTGTAGAACTTGTCAAGCGTATTTGGTTCCATCATCTTTATCCATTTCCCGAATTCGCTTGTTTTGTCTATAGCGTCGAGTGAAGCCATGAGAATTATGCGTGGCTCTGGATTCCTTACTTCAGACAAGACAACAATGAATCAAGTAAGAGAGGCTTTAACAGTTTTCGTTGGCTTATATTTCATTGCCGGGAGCGTTATAATATCCTTGGCTTTGGTAGCATATAAGCGGAACTACTTCTTGAACTTTTTGGTCAGGTCAGAGAACCGGTCTATGGATTTAGGTAGCAGCTTTGTGAACCATAATGATGCAGCACCTTCTAAGTGGAGAGGAAAATATGTGCATCTCATCTCATCAGTCGCCTTAGCTGCACTTATATGCCACTCGTATTTAAATGGAAAGTAGTTACGATCAACAAGGCCGTTGTACAGAGGCAAATTTGGAGGATTGAACTTCTTTGGACACTCTACTTTGAGGATTCTTTCGGTGAACAAAGTCTTGTCAGGAGGGAAGTTCCATTCTCTTTCATCGCCATTGCCAGCCTGATTCCTCATGATTTGCTCTATCATATCTAAAATGTATTCTTCAATGTTGTGTCGCTCCGCGAAGCTAAGCTCTTTACCAAATGTTAGTCTAGGCAAGCGATCTTGATCAAAGATCTTAGGTCCATTACCTTCCCAGCGAGGAGGTGCCCCCGTGGCGGGACTAGCGACCTTTCGAGCATTCACTTCGGAATGATTCCTAGCCTTTGATTTCAATCCTTCGATGTTCGCTTCGTTTTATCACTTAACCAATCATAATCGTCTTCCATGTTGTCATTGCGGTTATAATCAGAAGCGGACGATTTGTTATTTTCTTCGAGATCAACGTGGACCTTCTGAGTGGCTGGATTTGGTCGAGCATTAAGGATGGCGTCAAGTTTCTCCATCATAACTTTGGTAGAAGCATGCATTCGTTTCATGTTGGCAATAGCGGCATTCAACTCATTTAGTCACACGGCTCCACATACCGAGTTTTCGCCAACATTGAAATAGTTAGCAAGTGGTGTTTCTTCGTTAGCAATATCATCAGCATTTTCAATATTTTTACTTACGGTCTTCTTAGATTTCGCCATGATGTTGGATAAGGCTTAGAACTTCAGTGCTAGGCATTCAACCTTGAGAGAGTGTGAGAGAATGAAGTGCGAACACGACCCCATGGTAGGCGCCAAATGTTAAAACCGAAATTGGTTCAAACACCAAAGGTGCTTTATAAGAACTTCACCAAATGGTTAAATTGGAATATGGAACCATGTAATCGCAAAATAAAGATCATAAAATGAAGACAAGGAGCTTTTATAGTGGTTCGATCTAGAATAGATCTACGTTCACTTTTGAATCATTTCTCATTATGATGTTTTGTTTTACAACATACATGAACTCTCTCTTTCCATTCATTTCTCTCTTCTCTCTCCTTTTTCTCTCTTTATGATCTAAATTGCACTGGAATTTGCTAAGGAATTGGTGAGATCTTTTGCTTTGTGTTGGTGGATGTATGAATCTTCATCACTTCAGCAATTGGACAATCTTCATGGATTCCATAGCGATCTAACATTGGATATTGGCTTTAGAGGGGATTAGTAGCGGTTAGAGATCACTTGAATTGAGTTAGAGTGATTTTCCGTGGCATATGATAGAGATTAGAGAAGCTTTGATTGAATTTGAGAGAACTCTTGTGTTGATTGGAATAGATTTGATCCATTTGATGTTGGAGAGAAGTTGCTTGATCCTTGGAAGCCATTGATGAAGTTAGAGGAGAGCTTCAAATTTGGCGGCACTTCGTGGTAAGAATGAAATCTCTCCTTTAATGAAGAGAGTATAGGGGTATTTATAGGTGTTGTTGTAGAGGAGTGGCGAAGTTGTAAATAGAGGTGTACAACTATCAACGTGTTGTTCATTCAGTCATGCACGCGACCTAAAATGGAATTGCCTGGCACGAGCTAACCAAACATTACTGAAACGACCCAAAAATAAGTGTGCAGAACGATCTAAAATGGGATTGCAGAGCAAAGCATCTACAGGCTAAAACTGGCACGTGCACACAGTTTCATCCTAGCATGAAATATGCTCAGCTGCTCCCAATTTTCTCCCATAACCTAGAAGGTGGCCACGACTTAAAGCACACTCCTGCGGCCTAAACATGCATGCTGAGCATACAACTTCGGTTATCTGTCCTCACCGACCTGAATTATGTGCAGCTGGCATACGTTTCCCCAATGACCTAATATTGACACACAAATGACATGTACTCCTCCTTTCATGCCACGTGTCCCATCTGTTAAATATTACCGACAGTCCACGCTGAAGAGTTTCCACATGTTCACATATTCTACAGGTTAAAATGACGCATGTTGCTCTCGATGTTACAGATGACATTATGATTGAAGTGAACGATCTAGCTCCCTGAGAACGACCTACATATGGATCGCCAAGCATGACTATATTGCAGCCATACGACCTAAAGATGATCCATGTCCCAAGAATGCTCAGAACGCGACTTTATAGCATGAGTGATGTGAATGACATATCCAAGTGTGCGAGCTAAATGGATGTGCGACCTTGATATCACGACGGTCCACTTTTTGAGCAACTGCAGTCATGTTGAGATTTTCATGTTGTCACGGTGTGCGGTCTAAGAAGTTTCATGCACAAATTAAGCAGTCTAATGATCCAAATGGTTATGATGTTGCGAGCTAACTGTAGCAGCAAGCCAAATGAAGTCGCGAGCTGAGCGGAGCATGAGCTAGACAAAGCCGCGAGTTAATGAAGGTCACGAGCTAAATGAAGCCACGAGCTAAGGGAAGTCGCGATGCAACGTTCGTGAGTACTTCGTAATTGTGAACCGCGTTTTCACAACGGGGTTAGCAGTATTCATGCAAATTCTTACAGTAAAGGACATTTTTGGTAGTTCACGTTTACACTAAAAAAGTGTGACACCAAACCTATCCCGATTATTAGTAAAGATATTATTTCAATAGTGCATTTTAAGAATGCGATAAAATATATGCACTATTTATCATCGAATTAAAGTATTAAAATCTATTGTTACGGAAATCGTATTATTTTATACATGATAAATTTAATGTTATATACACTAACAATTATATTTGAATGACATAGGGCTTATAAAGTAATTATACAAATCAAATGCAATTCGACTAAAAAGAGAGGAATCTAGCGTTTTACAAATTAAATCAACAATATATTTTTAATCTGTATATTGTAAATAGTACGAAATACTGAAAACGAGAATAAAACCTATAAATGAAGTATGTCCACCGATGGAATCTTTGGTATACATAAATTATAGGAAGGTTTTTTTGTCTTGATTGTTTGAATAGGAACTTATGACCCAAAATCTTAATACTTCTATGTTGATTGTAGGATAAAATAAGTGCATTGTTTTTGCTATATAAGGAATGCATCATCCTGCTGTGACGACTGCCCACAACCCTAGCACTAAACGAGAGGAATGATGCGCTGAAAGATATGCTAGGCAGCTATGGATGATCATCAAGGTATGAAACACAAGCGGAACCTGTCGTATAACTCACAACGCAAGGATAAAATATAATAGAACATATACAATAGGCATAAATAGTGAAGCATTATGAGCAGAAACTCTAAAGCTTTTAAACAACTAGAAAAAAATATCCATACACTTGGATTACGACAATAGTGTCTGTACAAGTTTGCCTCGCTGCAACACTCAAAGAAGAAGAACAAACAGCAGAAACAAATACTATATAGTAGGAAAGATAATACGTCAGCCTCCTGCTTGCCACCGAACTAGTACATCGTCTTCACCAAGATATCACCTGTCACCTTCCACCTAGTCTGCCCATCCAAAAACCGGATGAAGAGCCCAAGGTAATAAGAGAAACATAAAACCATGAGTCAGACAATAGTCTTAGTGAGCGATATATAGCTAACAACATCATCAATAAAGTATATGAGAATGAATAAATGAACGAACTAATCTACCCACAACACCAGAGAAAAACTCAACTCTCGTCTTCCCCACATCGGACAGTGACAGCCTTTATATCAAACATTTCAAGCATTCATCCATGGAAACCATAGTGGCAATCAGAAGTAACCAACAATAGCACTCATAGCATCCAAATTATATATCTCGCATAAACCATCCTAATCAGAACCAACGTCCCCGAAGCATAAGCTCCAAAGGCCTAAACCAATATTAGACAAGCACTCAAGGAACATCTCCTTCGACATTAGATAATCTACGTGAGATGGACCAACCAAAACATCCAGCATGCATGATAGACTCTGGCTATCACCGCCAATCCTACTTCGAAACCATCGTTAATCTTATGACTGGCTAAACAATTTTCCGTTAATTGTCAAGGGTCAATGGTAAACCCCGGTTCTAGCTAAAGCCCCATACAACATACGACGAAATGTGTCTAGGCCATACGACAAAACCTAGGGTACTCGACTATACGACGAAATCGTGTAACCCCTTTTTTGAGCCCGCTAGAACCTATGATAACGATAATCTCTCAGCCTTCTGTATCTCTAGTCGTCATTGATAGTGATCATTAAACAATTATCTCCCGACTCAGGACACCTTTGAGTTGTAATCACATTCGTTGTGTTACGACTAGCAACATTCACACCACATCACTTCGATATTCCCCATTGAATTTATTTTGAAGTTATCCACCCTCGAAAAAAAGAAAACATCAATCAAAAGGTTTGAAAAAATCCATATCGTCACATCAATTTGCTAAAGGAAAGAATCCGCAACACTCATGCCATTCACAACAGCGTTTAAAAATGCTGCTGAAAACCCATCACGACCGGTCAGTTGACTGACCCACCCAATTGGACCGACCCGATTCTGGAACCCAGCCCAACCGACCAGCCTCCCACGTCTTGATTGACCCAAAAGCCTAAGGTACGCAACCGATCCGGTTCCTTCACATTGAAAAACCAACACAATCCCCAGAGATGACTGACCGACCATTCAGGACCGACCGACCCGTTCAACTAGGAGCAACCGACCCACTACTTCACCACTCCCAATTTCACAACTAACCGACTAGGCAAGGACCGACCAACCCAAAATGAGACCGATCCATTTCCTGACTTGCTTCCCAAGACATGATTCCGGCCAACCGACCCAACCATGACCGACCTAAAACCCGCATATTTCGGTTCAACTTCGATTTCGACCAAAACTTCGCCGAATGATAAATTCGACGAAACCAACTTGTCCAACTCATCAAATATGACCACAAACATGATATGAATTCACTAGCAACATGAAAATGACAATTTTCACCAAATTTATGCAAATCACTCCAAAGTTATGATGAATGATCATATGGACAAAATTATAGATCTAACTTGCACAATCATATGTAATAGCATAAGAATTACCGGTTTAAACTTGCTAAATTAGATCCTATGGTGATTCATGTGAAATAGAACTTACCAAGGTGTGGATCTAGGAGAAATCAATTCAAAATGATGAAAATGTGTGCATACAACTCATATACTCGCTTGAATCCGTGTGAGAGATGCATATCATTCACCAATTCTCCAAGACAAAGCAAAAATGGTGAAATATGAATTCGGACAGCGAAGATCTTGCTTCAATCTGCTTGATTTGATGAATTCGCCCTTGAAATGATGTAGATCTAGCCTCCAATGGTTTACATCTTCGATTTCCTAAGCTTTAATGGTGGAAAGATGGAGAAATGGAGGAATGGAGGATCTTATGGCTCTTCGAAATGAGAGAATGGAGAAAGTAAACTATTTCCCATACCTCCCATGCCCTATTTATAGCCTTCCACAAACCCACTAATGGGCCTCTCCAGATCAGCCCATTATGGTTTTGTAAATCTAGAAAGCCAACTGTTAAACCATTAAACAGCGATTCCCCCCAAACCGCTGAGCAAAATATTTAACGTAACCATTATACGGAAAGGCAATCATCATTTCCTTTACGATGGCACAGGTCTCACCCATTAATTCGACTTGAGTCAAAAGTTATTCCCTGTACAAGACTGATAAGGGCAAAATGGTTAGAACCAAAATCGGTAAAAATTATGGACATGTCTCACATCCCCGTAAGCAACATATTAAAATATGATAATGAACCAACCCTCAGAGAATAAGATAAAAATATTTTACGATCCTCCAATACGTAAAATGCGGGTTGTTACATGGTTTCTCAGAAACCTTGATTATTAGTTTGCATATAAAGGATAAAGTAGAGTTGTTTGTTTCTGAGATGATGGTTTCGATGACAACAATTTTATGACTTATTATAAAATATGTAAACTAACATTTTATGTTGAGTTATACATGTACATGGAGGATTTATGTATAGGTATTGAGAATGAAGACTATACAATATAAAGATTCAAGATTGAAGAATAAAATGATAAAGAATTCAAGATTGAAGACCCGTGGTGTTAGCCTGCTTTGTGACCAGGGTACCCAAAGCAAAGATCATGTCGACACACTTTTTGGCAAATGCTGTAATATATGGAATCTCTGGATAACATCACTCTCCGCCATTGGAAGCATCATCAGAAGACACAGGGCAGTTTGGTTAAAATCACAACATCAGTATAAACTGGACCAAAAACCCTATAAAATGACTTCATTTGGATCTAAATCATCAAATATTTGTAGCCCTCTGAATTAGCTTCAAGTAGAGCTTTAGTTTGGTCCAATCAGCCTTACGGTTTGGAAGTTATGTCTGTTTCCGTGAACGCATGCAGAAATATGAAAAACATGGATTTCAGCATTTTTGAAGACCGGTTCGTGAGCACCCCCGGGGGCGGATCGTGACCACCCCCTAGGGGCGGATCGTGACCACCCCATGGGGTCGGATCGTGACCACCCCCTGGGGTCAGTTCGTGACCATACATGTTAACCATCACCATCACGACCATTACCAGCTCACTACCCCGGATCACGAACCGCGACCACGAACCGCGACCAGGACCCGCTACTACACGTGAAGATTTTGACTTATTCTCAAGGCTATGATCGCTCCTACTTTCCTAGATCAGGTGCCACGTGTCCTACCATGACCCCATCACTATGTGATCTCTCCTACAGTTATAAATACACCTCCAGAGAGCATTTTCAGAGGACTTTTGGCATCTCAACATCCATGGCTGCCATGGCTAACACTTCCCCATAAATAACCACCATCTTCCTCAATAAAATCAATGAATTCAGAGAGAATTATTCATTGAATTCGAATGATTGAGAGACAATCTTTACTGTAATTGTAATCTGTGAATGAAATGAGAAAATATGAAGTGGACGTAGGCTCGTTAATGCCGAACCACTATAAAAATCCTGTTGTCTTGCTTTTTCTCTTATTTTTCAGTTATTTCTTCATGTCCTATGCTCTAAATACGACAATTTGGGTGTTAGGACCATTTTTTGGTCTAACATTTTGGTGCTTTCATTGAGAGATGAATTCTCAGTCTATCGGATTGTGATTTGAAAGTCTGAAGAAAACAGTCCGCGTTTCTACCATTTTTGAAGATTTTAGTGATTCTAGTAAAATCAGAACTTCACGGCTCCTAAAAGAAGTAAGAAAACGCAAGCTTCCCGAGCGAATGAGGAGAGAACAGATGGTTTGAAGGGGCATGTCGAAGGGTTCGTGAACAGGGCTCGTGATGAAGGGCCATGGAATTGATTCGTGATGATGGCTCGTGGCTCGTGATGATGGCTCGTGGAACGTACAAACACATATAACCCCCCTGGTCAAGACATTCAATCAGCTCGTGAAAAGTACATTAAATCGGCTCGTGAGGGCATATTCAACTGGCTCGTGGAGGCATACCCGACCCGAACCCAAGAAGCAGTGAAATTATAGTGCGGATCGAACCTGAAGCAACTACTATGACCCGAAGGCACAGGGTCCTCACGACCCGATCTGCAGACGCGCTCAGCTCCACGCAGAGAAGTTTGAACCACGAACCGGTGACACTTCCACAATCCGACCTGGACCAAGTGTTGGACCACGATCCGAAGGAACTCAGCGAACCGACCTGGGTCTAAATAGCTATCACGAACCGAAGAGGATATCAAATTGAAGCTGTTATCCGAACCATGAACCAGAGGACAGTAGTGAACCGCGACCCAGAAAAATGATGACGAACAAGGGTCACGACCCGATCCGGAAAATTGACAGTTTTTGGAAAAAATACAAATTTCAGATTATTTCAGAAAAGGCTCCATCGTCCAAAATTGAAAAAATCGTGCGGTGCCCACATTTTCGACCTAACCGGTTTGGTCGCCGGCGCTGCGCCCGGACCCGCTGACGGCCTCGCCTTCGGCTCGGAGTACGTTTTTGTCCTGCAATAATCATTAAGGCTTATCAACCAAGATTCAGTAGATAGTCTGGGGAAATTGGCAACAACAGGAATTCTTCCTAGAGCCATCACACCTATTTATTGATGTTATTCAATATGAGGAGCTATTGAAAAGATTTGACATGCTAGATACGACAGTATACGAGATAATGATTGTCACATAGCAGCCTCTTCTCCTAGAGTTCTGATGGTGTATTGATTTCACCAAAGCAACTGATGTTTTCCATGACCGAGTAGTAATCACTTGATTTACATGACTTAAACCTATCCGATGGGTGGGGTCCCATAAGGCATTAACATGGAGCCGTCCAGGCACTATTCTGGAGACTCGGATGATCATAGCAACGATGACTCGCAATGACAATATACTAGAAAGTGACTAAGGATTATTACAAATCTACAATTCACTTGTATGGTATAATGAAAGACATATATCCTACGATCTATACCTGGGAGAACTTAGTTGACCTTTCCAAAGCATAACTACTATCCACAACATTAATGAAGATTGATTTCCATTATAAAGGGGTCACATCAACACACTTTGGTGCCCAGAGTTAGGTACCAGTTGAACTGCCGCAAGCCATGATCAGACATATGGATCTTTGCACAAGTGATAACAACTTGATTGCTCATCAGTCACCATATGACCTTGGTCAAGAGACGAGAGCTTGAGATTAATGCAAATATGAATCAACCATTAGCTCTCCACTTCATTTGCCAGCCACGCTATTGCATTTAGGATTATCTGATCAAGGCCTCGACCAACCAGCTCCAATAGAATTCAAAGCCTGCATTGCACCCTACTGCCTATTGCTAAATATCCCAACCGAAGATGGAGTGGGAATGGTCTATGGTGACCAAGTTATTGGAGAACCTGACTATTTGGCTAGAATATGCTACACAACACAGATGGCGTGAAACCCAAAGACACTTCCCCTCTAGATGAAATGGAGTGTGAAGGAGGTGTCGATATTGTAAATAAAGGGAGCATCACTAAAGGAATTGCCCGTTGATCTGCCTGAAGACATGGACCCCAAAGAGGATGGTGATTCAGATGTAGAAGGGTGACATCTAATGATGCAACTGCGCATGTTCCGATTGTTGACGCCGACCTGACTAAGGTCTTGAAATCAGATCTCATTTAGACCTATTCCGAATGAGGGAGCTGACATGCTTTTTGCAGGCGAGCCCGGATGTGTTCACTTGGACCTATGCTGATACTCGCGGGATTTTACCATAGGTTATGAGTCACTTGTCAAGCATAAAACCGAAGTGTGCCCCTGTCAAGCAAATAAGGCGTATGAGAGCATCTGTCTTGAAGTGAGATGCCACACATCCCGCTTGGATATCAAATCCCATCCTCGTCAAGAATGCTAATGGAAAATGGCGCACATGCATTGATTTTTCAGATTTGGACAAAGTTTGCCCAAAAGGAAGATTCCCATCACTCAGAATTGACCAGCTTGTGAATTCAATGACTGGACACGAACGTCTCCCTCATATAGACATGTGCACAAGTTACAACCAAATTTTTATGCATGTGCCTGATCATGAATAAACTTGTTTTATCATGAACCTTGAACTGTACTATTATATGGAGCTGCCATTCAGACTGATGAATGCCGAGGCAACATACAAACACTTACTGAATTGTATGGTCCACAGCCGTAGTGAAAGGCCCATGGAAGTCCATATAGATGATGCAATTGTGGAGTCAAAGCGATCAACCTACTACATTTCAAGTCTGACAGAGATGTTCAACATCTGAAATGAAGCTACACCCTTTGAAGTGCTCATTTGGCGTTGCATCGGGAAAGCTTCCTGGCCTCATAGTTAGCTCACACGGAATCGAAATCAACCCTGATCAGATTGCAATGATCATAAACATCCATGAACAACAAAGAATTAAAGTTGTCCGAAGCTTGACAGGAAAATTGACAACCACTTACACGTAATGAGGAAAAAGTGCAGGAACTAGTCTATAATGTGAGCAAGAAGGTCGCCGTGGTAGAGCGCAACTACCCAAAAATTGAAAGGATCGTCTATAACTCGCTAATTACTCTGAAAAATCTTCCCTACTACTTCCAAGTTCATCTGATTGTTATATGCACTTGTGAGCCGCTGCGACAAGACATGCAGCGACCTAATGCATCTGAAAAGTCGCTCGAACGAGACATAGAGCTGAACTAGTTTGATCTCAATTCCCTCCTAAAGAAGTCCGTACAGGGGCAAGCATTAGCCAACTTCATCGCTGAATGTACCGTTCCCGAAGAGGATATGTTAGATGAAGAAAATGGCCCCTCGGAATGAAAGACGAAATCAAGCATCTGGAAACTGTATACAGAAGGTGCAAGAAATGATCGACAATCCAATGCCGGAGTTTTGCAGATAACCCCCGAAGGGCGGCTCGAAAGGTATTCCAGTCGAAGAAACCACAACCCGCAGCTTACCTAGAACCAGTAGAAGAGCTGTTGGATGGATTGGAATGTTACAACATACCTCATATTCCGCACATAGAAGGTCAAAAGGCATATAATCTGACCAAGTTAGAAGGTTCTGACAATCCAGAAAAGACGGAGATAATCCCCATCAAAACACTATAAAATCCAACAATTGATCAGATGGAAGTTGATCTAATATTGGATACCGAGCCCCAGAAGGAGTCATAGACAATCCCCGTAAATACCTTCCTGCAGTACAGAATGTTTCCGGCAGGAGAAGGTGAAAGGTGAACCATCGTTCGTTGTATCTAGAAGATATGACATGCATGGCGACATTGCTGATTTCCCTTGGAAGGTTGTCCCAAGACAGACACCAACAAGTCCCATTGCTGAATCACCGCCCTAAGTGATTCGATAAAATCACTAATTAGTCACTCGTTAGATGGGAGATGTACATGAATGAAACTTCTGGTGAACGGCGTTTTGAAGCTAGAAAGCGAAGACTCACAGTTCCACTCCTTTCATCAGTTATCTATCAAGTAACCCATGCCCCAAACGGAGGGGCAACTAGAGATTGAGCATGGATTGCTCATGAATACACCATCTAATTCAAAGACGATACATCAAACACTTGCATGACCAATTGCCTTAGTCTTGCCTAAAAGTTAGCAAGTTGAAAGTTTAGAATGCTCACGCTTGAAAGATGATTGATTGTTTGTGCACCAACCCTTGTCCCGATATGGAATCGAAGGCCCATCAGCAAATCTATGAGATATGACTATCCCACCAGCTGCAATATCCTATTTTCTAGCACAGAAAGTGCAAAAGTTTCTATAAGCGTAAATCCATTGTTCTCATGCCAATTTCCATCCTAACACCAATGCGATTGTGTGCTTCCATTAGCGGTACAGTCGCGACTTCCTGACACTCTATCCTTACCCTCAGCATGGTGGCAAAAAGGCGATTCAAAGGAGATGCGACCTCATCAATCGCTTATGATATTCACCTAACCGCCTTTGCCATATCAAGATCCCGATCAAGATCTATTCATTCTTGGGACCGCCACCCCGCAATAATTTGAGAAGATATTCGTGATCAACTTAAGATTCTGGTATCCATCCCATGGCAGAGATAGGATAAGGAAGAGTTAACCGGAAAATAGCATGCAATTCCAATTCCCTCTTAGAATGATATTCATTCCTCTAACAGGACTACTTTTTAACCATGAATCTTATATTTACATTCTTTATGAGTTGCCGATGTAATTAACTCAGAAAAATTTATATATGGATTGTGTAGGTACCTCAGATCTGGTACCGATCTGACTTTTAACACCCACGTGTAGAGTTATGGAGCACCGCTGTAACGGGCCCGACTGGACTGCTCGTTTGCAAAGTCGCGCCCCCACGTCTAACGAAAGTTGTATAACTCAAAGTGGATCTGAGATGACCATCTGATCCCTGGCTCACACGTGGCAGACCACAAGACAATTGTACATAAATCGTTGAATTGCAAAGTCGGAGTCCAACTCCAGATGGACGCGGTGTGACCATCTATATGGTTCGATCCTATCCTCGATGCCACCAGATTACATGAACCCCGGTACGGGTGGCAGCAGTGCCCATTGATATTCTTATTTTCCAATCATGAAATTTTCTTTTACATGCCTCTTGAGTTATTGACATGACTAACTCATATGATATGAATGATGCAGGTACCCGGAGTTTAGTGCCAACTACTCCTCCCATAGATTGTTTGGAGGAACGCAAAGCCTTGGCAAACATTTCCCAACTGTTTGACTGACTGATGTTATCCACAGAGCTTGGATAGAAATATAAACCTAGGATGAGTGTGACCCGACCACTTGTCCGAAAAGCTCCATTCGCCAGAGTTAAGCATGGAGCATGGACCAAAACCGATGTCTAGAACGACACCCGAAACAGTAGAGTCCCACTCTTTGAACTAGAGTGTAGAAGGAACGCCGGGGCGAATGATATGATCGTTCGCCTGAACCACTCTAACTCTCATGATTCGAGAGAGAGTATAAAGGACCAGAGAGAATGTCTATGAGGCATAAAGGTGCACCGTGACTAAAACCGCCTCGAAATACACTCCACCCCGCTGAAGGATCGGGAGAGTATAAAGGCGCTAGAGACTTAGCGCCCCCAGAACTTCTGCCCCGCTGAAGGATCGGTGAGCAGACTAAGAATCGAGCTCGAACTCTATCCCGCTGAAGGATCGGGAGAGTATAAAGGTGCTAGACACTTAGCGCCACAAGAACTCTTACCCCGCTGAAGGATCGGGAGAGTATAAAGGCATGATGACACATGCCACTCAAGGGCTCCTATCTTGTTACACGACTGGGAAAAAGAATGAAAGCTGAGCCCGAATCCTCCATGTCCGAACATGGAGGCAACACAGTTATGGTCCTAATTAATCCTCAACAAGCCCTGGCCAGGCACTAAGTTAATGATTGATTGGGGGCATAACCATACATACATACTACTTTAGTGCATTTTCATTTATAGTTGCATTGATAACTTATAATGTTTCACGAACTATTTGCTTATTTGCTTATGGAATGCTCGCAGGTGCAGGATAATGTGAAAGAAACAAAATTTCATTTACCAAGTGCAGGTTCGCAGAACAAAGCTAAACAAAACGCGAGGGCCGCAATCGCAACAACAATAACAGACCAGTAGAAAGCAACTAAAGGGGGACGTGCACGAAGCAGACACCAATGCCCAGTGCTAGACTTCCTACGCAACTCAATGAGGCGACCGAAAGGAAACCTTGAGAGTAAATTATTCAATGACATGTCATGCGACTTAATATTCGTGACTGGGAAGGACCCGGTGAAGCCCTGGGATTTTTGGATTTCTATCTGGCCTTAATACGATCATGAGCGGTCGTTGGTTTTCCGGCCATAATACGATCTGGCACGATCGTGGCATTCAGGATTAAAGATTTCCCCAACTATCCAGAATACGCCACCCTTCGTCCAAATTTGAAAGGGAATTGATCCGACTATCTGTCTTATGCCATTACCCCTGAACTGGGGGGATAACCATTGAAAATATTCACAAACGGCATAGCTTACGTGCTTGTATTTAACTTATGTTGTGATCTTTACAGGCCCCTTGAGGTCCACGAAACGGATGCAATGAGAATGTCCATTTTCTAGTCCACACTTACTTCCAGACTGGAAAGTTCAAATAAGGCTGGGCATATCCTATGCAGCAATTAGGGCCTGGATAGGAGACAAGACATTAGCATGGACCGAGTACCAACATATCGATTTTCACCCAACTCCGACTCTTGGTGCGAGGAGTGAATATAAATCCAGAGAAGATATGGATTCGAACCCTGCTACTCAGAACAAACCCCTGAGGATGGAGGCATGGAATACGAGCCTCAAGCAGCATGGTTCAACTACTCGATGCCTCCATTCCCAGTTGAGTGACAGAAGCCTGATTGATGGCTACCGCACATGTGGATGACAAGAAGCCCGAGGCCGATCTTCACTTATTTCAAGACTTTACGCTGGGGGATCAATGACAATTGAAAGGCCAAGCAACAATCATCAATTCGCTGGAAGTGATAAAATCAAAGTTCAAGCAATGACGAACTTGACTCGGCCAGATAGCAACCATCAGCTCGGATTGAACAAAAACCAATCAGCAGGCGTGCAACATGCGGCTTCGATTCAGAACATCGTGGATGGAAACATGGACAATGGAACAGCTACTTGCAACATCCTAGATAAGAATGCAAGAATTATAACAAAACTCAGGTTATGCACGACTAGCTTTAGCTCCAACTAGAATGGATACTCGAGCGACATTCCATACTCGGCTCCAAGCAAGAACGTAATAATTCGAAGAACAGGAACCTGGTCGGGTCGAATGACTCGAACCACTACCCGGGGACAATATTGAAGCGGAAGCAAGAAATCAGCAAAGACCCCCTTTGTAATCTCAGACTCGATGCTGAGGGCACCATCCATGATCTTGACAATGTGCAGCAATTCTTTAATAACAACCTGCTCGTCAGTTTGATTCGGCGCCTCTCGAGGGGCGGCACTTCCCATGTTGATAGGGATAACGGCAATCACAGCCCTTTCACGTGGGACATGAGAATCCCCTGTTATTCCCTCGAACTTTAAACTTTCTCGGTAACGAGATTTTCTCAGAAGCTTTGAAGAATTCAACCCTGAGGTCGACATACTTTTATGACAAGAATGTGTTAATGTCGAGATGGGCGATCTTGATGCTTTTGTGACAAAGAATGGAACACCTTCCAACTCCTGAAACGATAAGGACAAAGGAAAAGCCCTGGAAAAGAATGATAAGAATGTGCAGTTCCAAAAAGAATCTATACCACTTATCGAGCCCATGATCTTGTTTGTCAAGATCAATTGAACCGAGCATGAGAAAGACACTCAACAAGACTGTGACGACCATTTCAGATTATGCTGAAGCACGAACGGAGGGGCCTAACTAACTTCACAATGACATTCATCCACTCGCATTTAACAAGATTACTTAACTCCACAACTGACCCAATAGTAGTAACCGAGTCCGTTGACGCCCGAAGAGGCAATCCTCACTTTTTGATTAAAGAGAAAAGACGTTATCAAAGCGAGTGTAATTCGACCATTTGCGTATACCACACAAAATTTTGCTGATTCGAGAGAGAACACATAATGAATTTTTGGCTAAGTTTATTGAACCTGCAACCCATACCCGATGCAGCGATAAGAAGTATAAAGGCTTAAAGATTGGATGTCTGATTGACTTAACTCAACCCTCATCGATGCTGGGGGTATAAGCCCTGAGTTTGCTTGCCTTTTGATGGCACTGAGGGCACGAACGTCAATTCACGGACTGACCGTAAAGACAAACCTGGCTTGGAGCAAGATTCAAGACATGTACAATATGCCTCTGGAGTATGACTCGATTCATCTTCCCTGACCTAGCAAGCCAGCTTGCGGATCAAATGTGAATTTAAAGACTCAAACTACACCAAATGGAAGTTGTAACAAATTCCTCCACTACCTTATGATAATGACGATCGTACAAGCACTAGTTCACATAATTTCAACTGCATCTCTTACTGACTTGCATGTGATTATTGAATTACGAAACGATCCAGAGCGATTGTGGATTCCTTAAAATACGGCCCGATACGACCGTGGATTCTTTATTTTTGTTGACATGATCAGGAGTGATCGTAGCTTTCGGGATCCGTATTGTTACGATTCGATGCTATCGTGGAGCCCTATATTAATATCCTGATGCCGGGATAGTTTAAAGCTGAGTACATATGACAAATTCATATGATGATTCTGGTGTGCTCCATCCCAACTGTCCAGATGTTAGCTCAGAGCCCAAAGATTCTTGCATCGCCCCATGACTTAGATGGCTACTTCATACATCAACTCGTACATAAGAGAAAGTACGAACATGCTTGGCTTAAGTAAAATGACGACGGTGTCCGACAACGACCTGTGCGTGTAGAATCATATTCGAGAGCCAATGATCTAATGTGATTTTTGATGAATGAATCAGACCTCTTGATTTGACAAGGCTTAAACCATTACTTGATCATCTCGAATACTTCTTCCATAAAACTTGGCCTGACTAGCTCTAACGGAAGCAATGCGACAGAGGGATAAATGACGTTCCAAAGAGATTTAGCTCAACACATTCAAAGCACATCTCATCTGCGATAAGATGTACTTTGGGGGGCAAAATGTTAGCCTGCTTTGTGACCAGGCTACCCAAAGCAAAGATCATGTCGACACACTTTTTTGGCAAATGCTGTCATATATGGAATCTCTGGATAATATCTCTCTCCGCCATTGGAAGCATCATTAGAAGACACAGGGCAGTTTGGTTAAAATCACAACATCAGTATAAAATGGACCAAAACCCCTATCAAATGACCTCATTTGGATCTAAACCATCAAATACTTGTAGCCCTCTGAATTAGCTTCAAGTAGAGCTTTAGTTTGGTCCAATCAGCCTTACGGTTTGGAAGTTATGTCTGTTTCCGTGAACGCATGCAGAAATATGAAAAACATGGATTTCGGCATTTTTGAAGACTGGTTCGTGAGCACCCCCAGGGGGCGGATCGTGACCACCCCCTAGGGGCGGATCGTGACCACCCCATGGGGTCGGATCGTGACCACCCCATGGGGTCGGATCATGACCACCCCCTGGGTCGGATCGTGACCACCCCCGGGGTCGGTTCGTGACCATACATGCTAACCATCACCATCACGACCATTACCAGCTCACTACCCCGGATCACGAACCGTGATCACGAACCGCGACCAGGACCCGCTACTACACTTGAAGATTTTGACATATTCTCAAGGCTATGATCGCTCCTACTTTCCCGGATCAGGTGCCACGTGTCCTACCATAACCCCATCACCATGTGAGCTCTCCTACAGCTATAAATACACCTCCAGAAGGCATTTTCAGAGGACTTTTGGCATCTCAACATCCATGGCTGCCATGGCTAACACTTCCCCATGAATAACCACCATCTTCCTCAATAAAATTAATGAATTCAGAGAGAATTATTCATTGAATTCGAATGATTGAGAGACAATCTTTATTGTAATTGTAATATGTGATTGAAATGAGAAAATATGAAGTGGACGTAGGCTCGTTAATGCTGAACCACTATAAAAATCCTGTTGTCTTGCTTTTTCTCTTATTTTTCAGTTATTTCTTCATTTCCTATGCTCTAAATACGACAATTTGGGTGTTAGGACCGTTTTTTGGTCTAACACATGGGTATCAAGAGTTCAAGATATCAAGATAGGTAATAGAGTCTAAATTTATGTTAAAACTTCATAATAACATTTACATCTTTATTTGGATTTTAATTATGGGAAGGAACCCACAAGCAACTCCAATTTTGGCAGGAACTGAGGCTTGACATGATGAAATACCATGCAAATATGAACTTACAAAACTATTTCAAAATGGTTTTTAAAATTTCTTCTTTCATAGATTTTCTCTAAAAGCGTTTTAGACTTAAAACTCTCCTTAATTTTTGTTTTCAAAATATTTCAAATCACTTTTCCTTTTTTAACTTACTAATAACTTGTTTTAAAAAACATCTTTTGATTTTAAACGAACTTCTGATTCAAATATTTCAGTCTTAAATCTCAAAATTATAACATATACTTAATTTTTGAATATCACTTTTATATATTATAAATGCATGTTTTAAATCTATATTCGTACTATATTATACTATTTTACAATATAAGAAAATAGTTTGTTTAAGCTTCAGAATTACTTCGATCTATTAATATATTATTTTCACTGTTTTACCAAAAATTCAAAATTCAAATTTTTAATAGGGATGTCGACAACATGGGATACCCCATGTCAACATGGTGTTCGTTAATTAAAAAAAAAAATTCAAAAGAAGTGTCTATTCGTTTGAATATCTTCATGAATGAATATGGTTGTTGCTTCCATATAAATACTTAAGTAGAAACAAATTTTTTAACAACTTTTCTTATTTTTCTACGCTCTTTCTTATCCACACCATCTCCTTTCTAAATTTCAAGAATCCTTAACTAAACTGTGCCGAAATTCAAAGAGAATTAAACCAGTCTCTATTTTAATTCTCTAACACTCTCTGTCAAAGATCTAAGTGTTATTCAGAGTTATCGAAGCATTTGTAATCATATATCGAAAAATCAAAGTCCTTTCGTGTAACTCCCTGTATTTTATATTAATAATAAATGCAAAAATCGATAAATTGTAATTTCGGAATTCATCCCCGAAACATATATTATCGTGTTCGTGGCAATTTTCTGATTCATTTTGGTATATGGCATGTCCAAAACGGAGCACATATGCAAGAGTTATTAATGAATTTATAATCAAGAGATTGTATGGATATATATATATATATATATATGCGTGGATCGAAATTCAAAAACCTAAGCATAGTTTATAACTGGAATATTACAAATCATATAATTATATTAAGTAAGAAATTAACATTATTAATTAATGATAAAACCAAAAATCAAAGCGATGTAGGAAATTCATCTAGACCCAGGATGGGTCAACCCCTCTCTTACATGGGTCGACCCCTGGGTATTTAAGGTGGGTTGATCGCCTTTAAGGTGGGTCGACATAAGGGTCGACCCAATCGGGGTCAGATTTGTTTTCTAACTGACGTGTTTTTCTGAATCAAACGATTCAAATTTAATATGGTTAAATCCGATAGACCAGACTTTCTCGTACACCTATAAATAGACTAACCGAGGCCCAGCTTTAAACTCATATTTTCTAAGACGACGCCAAGGCTCAGCCATTTTCTTTCCTCTCCAAATCTTTCAGAAATTAGAAAAATTAGATTTAGGGAATTCTTATCCAAGATTTTAAGATGAAGAATGAAAATCTACAACATAGATGTTCGGAATTTTGATCAACGTCTAGTAAGTCCTTGAATCTAATTTATTTAGGTTTCTCTCTCCTTTCCCTCTTCTTTTAGCATTAGATTTGTGAATTTGTGGTAGTTTTGATAATAAATTAGTTAGGAAGACCACATAATAACATATCTGGATCAGATTCAAGGATTAGAAAGCTGTGAGGTGAGTAGCTTTAGAATTATATCTTTTAAATAATGGTATATTTACCGTTTATGTTCCCTGTTATTCTTAACATGCTAAGTAAATGTGAATTATGGTAATAGCGATAAGATTGATTCTCTGTAATGTTAAGAATATATTGTTGTACAAATCCATTCTATTAATCTTCTATTTAGATTAAAAAATGCTATAATGTTGGAATTTACAATAAAAGTGAATATGTTACTGAAAATGTTGTAAATGACAAATTGGACATTGCAAATCAAATTACAGTGAAATCGGGAATAATGAAAGAAAAAGAGATATGACTAATTTGAATGGAAAATTTACAATAATGGGGAAACTGTAGATAACTGCACTAAGGCACAAGGTTAAGTTCAACTTGTGGCAGAAGCCTGCTCGAAACCGCCCGACAAATCAAACATCCACAAGTGGTCAGCTTAATGTGAGAGATCAGGTGCAAAAACATGTATAAAAATATATGTATACAAAATGAAAACAAACAAACAAATGGTACATGTGAAAATATACAAGATGGTAAAGAAAGAAAAGTTACAATAGTAAAAGTTTGGTTAATGTTAAAGAACCAAGGGAAATGTAATGAACGAGGAATATAACTTATTATAATTAATTATGAGAATAAGTCATGTAATATAATAGGTAGGCTTGTCCTAGGGACAAGTGGAAATTATAACATAAGGTATGATAAATGAAAAAGGGAACTTATTAATAAACCTTAGTTAAGGGAACTAAGTTAATAAGTAAGTAACACGAAGAGGTTGTTGTTAATACCCTAGGTACCCTATGTATTGATTTTGATGACAACAATCATATAAACATCATTACTAACATATATTTCAAGTTGTGTAGTTACATCGGATATACTATGAAGATATTTATAAAGATAAACAAGAATACAAAAGAGGAATTACAGTGGAAGGATAATCAAAGCAATTGAAGACCAAAGCCTACTAAAGATAAATGCCGAGGAACAGAGGTTTTTGAAGTGATGAAAAGTTGGTTAAACCTTATGATATCTTGTTAAAGATCCCATGGAAATTATACTTCAAGATAATCAACCTTTGACCTCAACCAAATCACCAAAATCCATAAATATAAGGAAATCTGAAGTGTTGAATATTTGTGACACTTATAAGTGTGTTTTGCAACGCAAGATATGTCGACATACATCTTTTGGTATGTCGGCATATAATGGTTTTTCAGATTTTCAAATTCGAATTGAGAAGTTATTTCCCTCCACCCTTTCACCAAAAGGAAATCCTTTCAAAAAATATTTAAAGGCTTTTGGAAACGAATTTTCACATCATATTTTCACCTTTTCTTCTACTCCTTCTTCTCCATTTATTCTCTCCACAAATCCATTGAATACTATCCTATTATTCTTGAAAATCCACTCTCTTTAATTCTTACTTTTCATTGATTTGCAAGCCACACAATATTAGAGATTTATACTTGAAGTCATATCATTCTCTCTTTGATTTTATCCTATTTCCTCAAAGAATTCAAAGATATAATGCCATTGAAGGTCTATAGGATCATTGTACCAAATCTACGAGAATCTATATTGAAGATACGACTACTTGCTTATTTGTTGTTGTTGATAAGGAGAAGGTGTATCTTATAGCCCATGAAATCAAGATTGTAAAGGTGTTCTTTCCACCCATGGAATGCAAGCGATTATAGTGAAATTCTGCATGGTGAAGTGCAGGACTAGATGTAGGATTAGTTTATCCGAACCAATACAAAAATCCTAGTGTTATTTACTTTACTGTATTTTATTTTATTACTTATTTCTTTATGTTTAATTTTGAATAGATATAGTAAATAGACTTCATATCTCTAGTGCCTGAATAGCCCTAAAATTCATTGACATTGGGTTATAGACAACCAGTTTGCCAACAATTGGTATCAGAGTAAGGTTTTCGAAGTTCTTTTATTAGTTCTTTTATAGAAGGGCAATCTATCACTAGACCTCCTCTATTTGATGGCAGTAATTATTCTTATTTGGCTTGTAGGATGAAATTTTATTTGCTGTCTAATGGTTTAGATATTTGGAACATTACCCAAATAGAGTATATAGAGCCTCAAATTGAATATTAAAAATGGACAATAGACCAAAAGACAATATAACTTAATAATTCTAAGGCCATGAACAATTTATTTTCTTCCTTAGATAGAAATGAATTTAATCAACTGTCCATTTGTAATTCTGCATATGAAATCTGGAGAATACTGAAAGTCACACATGAAGGCACCCACAAAATAAAACAGACAAAGATATCAATGCTGGCTCACTAGTTTCAACTTTTTCAAATGAAATCAAATGAGTCTATTTCTGATATGTATTCTAGATTTTGACATATAGTACATGCCTTAATATCATAAGGAAAGAAAATTACTGAGGAAGACCAAGTCAGAAAGATCTTGAATTCACTTCTTAGTGAATGGGATCAGAGGACTCTGGCAATCAAAGAAGCCAATGATATTAGTACTATGTCAATAGAAGAATTAATTGGAAATTCATTGTCCTATGAAGTGAAGTTGCATGTTAGAAAAGAGAATCGGGAAAATGAGAAGAAAACACTGGCACTTAATGCTATGATAGACAATGATGAATCAAATGATGATGCTATTGATGATGATATCGAGTTTATTACCAAGAATATCAAGAAATTCTTGAAGTATTGGATAATGAAGAAACTTTAAAAACTAACAACAATAATTCTAGAAATGGAAATTTTGTTAAATGTTTCGAATGTGATAAACCTGGTCATTTGAAAAGAGATTGTCCCAACTTAAGAAAACCAAAGCACATTTAAAATACTTTCAATAAGGAGAGGAAAAAAGCATTCAATGCAATATGGGATGATTCAGATACGTCATCAAGTGATAGTGATTCAGAAATGGAAAAGACCAATACATGCTTCATGGCAATGGATGACCAGGTATGGAATTTTGATAAAGAAATTACTAGATTTTTAAATGATATGCATCGGGATAATGAAATACTTAGGAAAAAGTACAATAATAGTTTGGCAGAAATAGATAGATTAAAAATATCTAATGAAAAGTTGAGTAAAGAAGAACAATGTCTAGAAGATGAAATTGAAAGATTTAATGCTCATAAAAATGGAAAGGATTTAGCACTTGGAAATTTTGAAAAAGTTAAAACGAGTCCTTAAAATCAGAAAATCTTATAGCGAAGTCACAGATCACTGATCTGAATGACAAAATAGCATCACTAAACAATGTTATTCTTAACCATAGTAAGGATTTTGATAAAATAAAAATTGATATTGATAAATTTAACAAAGGAAAGGATAATCTTGACAAATTATTATCTGCATCTAAACACAACATGAATAAGCATGGACTTGGCTACACGCCTAAGGCTAAATCACAGAAAAATAGTACTCGGTGTACTATTTTTGTTAAAGCCACCAAGTTCAAACCAAAACCTAGGAAATTAAAGTTAAATCCAAATAGGTTCATTAACTTATGGGTTCAAAAATGGTTGGATAATACTGAAAAAGAAAAATATATTGATAATTTTACTAATAAGGTTCATTTATCTAATGATTATATTTTGAAAGGACTTTTAAACTCTCTGGGTTTGGCATCCCAAAACTTAATCCCATGGACCCCGAAATAAAAAAGGTACCAGTGTGCATATTTTATAATTTTTCAGGTACCTAATAGTCGATGCTCAAAGCATATTACAAGAAATCTATTGAACCTTGGATAAATATGAAAAGGATTTGTTATTGGCATCAACAAAGTCGGTAACTTTAAAATTCATCTGATTGTTTACTTTATTTAATGTTTTTGTTTCCCCACATATGTTTTATTTATAGGTGTATACAAACTCTACATATTAACTAGCACTAAACTAAATAATTCTTTTAACCTTTTTTGTTGATGACAAAGGGGGAGAAAAGGTATAAATATATTAGACAAAATGATAGGGGGAGTGCACATAGTTAGGGGGAGTCATATATTAGAAGTATAATATTTTATCTCTCAAATATTTATATGGTTCTCATCATCGAAAAGGGGAGATTATTAATACCCTAGGTACCCTAGGTATTGATTTTGATGAAAACAACCATATAAACATTATTACTAACATATCTTTCAAGTTGTGTGGTTACATCAGATATATTATGAAGATATTTATAAAGATAAACAAGAATACAAAAGAGGAATTACAAAGTAAGGATAATCAAAGCATTTGAAGACCAAAGCCTATTAAAGATAAATGCTGAGGAACAGATGTGTTTGAAGTGATGAGGAGTTGGTTGAACCTTAAAATATATTGTTAAAGATCCCATGGCAATTATACTTGAAGATAATCAACCATTGACCTCAACCAAATCACCAAAATGCACAAATATAAGGAAATCTGAAGTGCAGAATGTTTGCGACACTTATAAGTGTCTTTTGCCACACAAGATACATCGACATACATCTTTTGGTATGTCGACATATAACCGTTTTTCAGATTTTCAAATTCAAATTGAGAAGTTATTTCTCTCCACCCTTTCACCAAAAGACGCATCCTTTCAAACACTATTTAAAGGCTTTTGGAAACGTATTTTCACATCATATTTTCACATTTTCTACTACTCTTTCTCCATTTATTCTCTACACAAATCCATTGAATACTATCCTATTATTCTTGAAATCCACTCTTTTTCACTCCTACTCTTCATTGATTTGCAAACCACACAATCAGAGAGTTATACTTGAATTCATATCATTCTCTCTTTGATTTTATCCTATTTCCTCAAAGAATTCAAAGATATATTGCCATTGGAGGTCTATAGGATCATTGTACCAAATCTGCAAAAATCTATATTGAAGATATGACAACTTGCCATTATTTGTTGTTTTTGATAAGGAGAAGGTGTATCTTATAGCCCGTGAAATCAAGATTGTAAAGGTGTTCTTGCCACCCGTGGAAAGCAAGCGATTATAGTGAAATTCTGCACAGTGAAGTGCATGACTGGATGTAGGATTGGTTAATTCGAACCAGTATAAAAATCCTGGTGTTACTTACTTTACTGCATTTTATTTTATTACTTATTTCTTTTTGTTTGAATTTGAATAGATATAGTAAATACAATTCATCTCTGTAGTGCCTGAGTAGCCTTAAGATTCATTAACATTGAGTTATAGACATCCAGTTCTCCAGCAGTTGTGATAACGAAGTCAGGATTAAATAAGGAAGAATAAAGTAGGCTTATTATAAATAAACTTATAAGTGGAAAATATGGAGTCTAATAAAGGAAATCAATAATAAGTGGAAGCCTGCCCCGGCGACATAGGACTGAATAAAGCAAGCAAATAGTCAAATGCATGCTTATGAATCTAGTAACTTTAGGTAACAATGAAAAAGGGAACGATCAAGTTAATTAGCAAAATGGTGAAATATGATGAGCGCTTAATTATAAGATTAGACATAAGGTCTAATAACACATATATGTGATGCGTTTGGATAAGTCTGCTCGTAGGAAGGTGAAAAATTGTGGTGTCTTAAGGCACGAGAGGAGCACGTCCATCTGATTATTCTACGTAATTGCTCGGTGGGACTAGAGGGAAGCACGCGGCTTCCAAGGGACATGGTAGTGTACTCCGTGGTGGTCTTCTGTTGCGGTACACTCTCAGGATGTACTCGTAGAGGTGGGGGTCTGCGCGATACCATCCAGTGGGTATACCTTGACTGCAACGGTAAAGTTGGCAGTCAGAAGGTTGTGGCGGATGGCATTGGGTGATTCGGTGATTGACCTCAGAAGAGGTTGGTCAGGACCAAATTAAGGATAGTAATCGTCGGGTACCTATCATCGGTAGTAAGTGGGATGCGGAAAGACTAGAGCTAAACCAAGAGACCATTGATCTTTCACTATCGAGACATGGTTGAGGGACACACCAAATTGGATTATAGATTGTTTGCTAGGGACACGTCTTTGCTAGGGATACGTCACTTAGCTCTTTATGTAGTCTTTCACTAGTTGAGGGAGGGGCCTGGGTGGGGCTATATCCACCATGAAAAAGGATATCATACTTGGACATATATATATATATATATATATATATATATATATATATATATATATTTATACTATAGGTCCTTTGAGCGGACCTATACAGATATAGAAAGTCCTGACCGAGTTCCGTGCATTGGATGCATCCCTATTAAGGGACTTGGGGTACGGTAGACAGAACGTACGTGTGAGGGTCAAGATACACGCATCGGGTGGTGTATCGTTGAAGTTAGGTCATTACTCCGTGTTGAGGCTTGATTCGACTGAGGAGTCTTGATATAACTATCCGTACGCTTTCGTGGCATAGTGGTGATGGCTCTGTGCTGTAACATGGCGTAATGATTTGGATTTTCGCATGTCGTTCGGCATAGGATACGCTTCCGTGGCATGATGGTGGAGACCGTGCGAAAAGGATACTATAGAGAGTACCTTGACATGTTGGAGGTAACTACATATATGCTATATTAGGTTAATCCATGTAGAAGTAGATGGGTATGACGTGAGTATAGAGCCTTCAACGATGTTAACCCAGTTGACCTAATAAATAAGAAAACATAACTGAACAGCATATGTAGGGTTATTTCAGAATGTATAATTTGTCCAATCCCCAGAACTTTGTGTTCTGACCCTCTCCTCATAACACACTTGCAGGTTAGGTTTGTGGCAGAGATATGAAAGCTTTGGATACAGGTTAGGCCATATTATTACCTTGGTAAGGCAATATTTGATTATATTATATTTTATCCATTCTGTTGTGAGATGTTTTCTAAGCTCTGATATATATATATATATATATATTATCACTGTCTTTCCTGCAGGATACCAAACAACCCGATTCGAGCTTCGATAGATTGAGATTTTTGAAAAAAAATCGGTTTGTCGAAATTTGGGTTTTTACATCTGGTATCAGAGCTTACATTTAGGATTCCTACATTGTTACTACCAAAATAAAGCACCGAAACAGGCTGGTGGTGAAGGGATAGCAGTCCCCATAATCATAAAGGAACTTCCATTAGCAAAAGCCCAACACAAGGTAAAACCGAAAGCCTAAGAGGATTCTCTCGAAGGGCAAGCGACCGACGCCCTCAATAAAGAAGGAACCTCAAAATCCAGTACAGAGAGAAATTACCGGCAGGGCAATTCCAGCAGGAAGAATAACTGAAAAGAAGTCATCCAAAACCGGGAGGTGATAAAGAGGAAAGTAAAGGGCACCGCAACCCAAGGCCTTGAAGGATGAAAGGGCTATCGGTATTAACTCACTTAATACCGATACATCAAAGAACAAGAGCATAAAAGGATCATCCGGGAACCATCTACTGAGATCTCGACCAAATGGACACCGAGAGGACGCTTTTGTAAGCAACTAGCAAAGCACCGGAAGCAACCCTCTGGGAAGTCAAGATACACTCCTGGAATCTACCGAAAGGAAAGCCAAAACCTCGAAGACAGACAAGCTATCCACGCTAATCTTCTTAGTGTCGATACCGACAGGGGTGGCGGACCCAACAACCATTCACTTGAATTATGAAGGAAAGCTCCACAAAGTACTAATAGCAAGGTCGGAAGCCCTATCTGGAAGCCTTATCCGGAAACCTTTGTCCGGAAGCTTAAAGCCTCTCTAAAGCTATCCGTACCAACATGCTCGACATTGATACAAAGAAGGTAGAAGAAACTCTAAAGAAGAACTTCGGTAACCGAAACCATTCTTCCGGAAGTCAAGACCGGTACCTTAAAAAGCAGTAAGCTAGGTCAAAAGAGCGGCCAAAAGCCAAAACGACCGGGACCAAAGGGAGAGGCAGCCGACAAGGGCTTCCGCTGGCCCAATAGCAAAAGGGGCCCTGATTTGTCTATAAATAAGACCCTAGGGTTCTCGTTTTCCGGGCGATTTTCTCACTTCCCATTCTTGTACTCTTTTTCTCTAGAGTAAACCCTAATTTCTAAATCAATTTGGGGAATTCTATTGTAACTACATATGTACTAAAAAATCAAAGATCAATAAAGATGGGATCGACACTTATCATATTTCCATATGGGTTTCTCATATAATTTCTTAGCTAATTCCAGTGCAACGTATTATATGCTTTCTACATGCTCACGAGCTCTTACTCAAGGCTAGACCTTTCCGCAAAGTTAGCGCAGAACTGCTTCCTACAAGCCGTTTAACCCTTTGTCGAGGGTTGTGCTTAGGGAACCCTTGTCCCAAGATAACTGTTGGTTGTTGAGTCGCTTAAGCATGATGCTCACCCCATTGAGGGAAGAGTAACTAATCTTTTGGTCTCAAAACCTTGATATCAAGGAAATGGTGAACTAACCCAGACTCGAGAAAGCTAAATAACTCTATTTTCCCCTTATGTCCACTTCTGTAGGCTTATCTCCGATGTTTTCAAAAAATATCATTGACATTTTGGCGCTAGAAGGAGGGCCTAAACCTCCGACCTTATGGTTAACCTTACTCTGTGTTGTTCTGTCCTGGAATGGACTAAAGCTTTGAAGAAGCAAGATTATGGAGAAAAGGTCCCAACAAGAGTCGTATGGATCTCAAATGGATATGTCAGGAACCAATGACCCAAGAGTGACGGAAGAACAAAGGTTAAGAATGGAAGCCCTGCGAATAATCAAGTGGAAAAGGGAAGTAGAGCAATATAATTCTGACTATTGGAGCAGCAACCCTTCCTACATAGGACAAACCCTAACCTTTCCTCTAAGTTGCTCTACATCAAAGGAATGTGACAACTTCTCTCATATAAGGAGAGCTCTCCACAAGCAAATCAAAGGGATGATACTCGAATGAGAAATGGTAAACGATTTCGACCACTTTACTTCCAAGTGGACTAAAAGGGTAGCATTCAATCTCAGCGTACCTTAAAAAGAGGAAACAAGGATATGAGTGAAACAACAAAGTTAAGTAACAGAAGGGTTGAGTCCCTACGACAAGGAAGGAAATTTATGCCGAGACTTTCCAAATGATACTACCTTACCACATCAATGGGAAATATCTATTTCCTAACTAAACATGAACTCAATTATTGGACATCCGCGAAGAAAAGGCCCAAATACGAAAGGAAATTGGGAGGGCCTTACTGTCATTATCATATGATAAATGGACATGAAACCAACCACTACAGGATCCTCGAGTGGATGATCATCAAGTTCCACAATCAAGGCCAATTACAAAAATTTGTAAAGGGATCAAATCAAGCTTAAATAAAATCCTTAGGAAAGGGATTATCTACATAGCTGAGGGTATGGAAACCCTCTCAAGAACTCTAAATAACCCCAGGGGGGTTGGATCAAAAAGAGATAAAAACCCTTGTCACCGTCGAGTTGGCCAGGGTAAGGAACCCCCCGGAGGGGGGGTGATGTGTAAGCCTTTCTCCGCACCTGAACCAGAAATGGCCATGTTAAATCATCAAAAGTGTAAGCCTCCGACCCAAACTAGAAATGGTCTTGACGGAGCATCTAATTAGCACACATGCCTCTGCTCGCAGAAGAGTACGCCCTTCCTTTGCTATGAACTAAGCACGTCCTATCTCTGCTCGCAGAAGAGCACGTCCTACCTCTGCTTATGTTCCGAGTTACCTGCTGAAGGGAGCGCAAACCCCTACCATCGCCTAAGATGGTCAGGATAGGACACCCCTTGGAGGGGGTGGAGTGTATTCCTCTATCACCGGCTATGATGGCCAGGGTAGGGCATTAAAAGAGTAAGCCTTAATCCCGTGTCTACGATGGCCCGGTTTCAGCATCTAAGACCTTATCATCACCTACAATGGTCAGGATAAGGCGCCTCCTGGAGGGAGGTCGGGTAAGTCCTTGGGCCCTGCCTGTGGATAAGTTACCCAAGTGCACCGGACGCACATGCCTAGAGAGTGGCCAACAAAGCACGTATATCTTCTGCTTTGATAATCAAAAGCCCGGAGTGTGGCTCAGGAAGCACGTACATCCTCTGCTTCTAAAATCAAACCCGGAGGGGGAAACAAAATTAATTACCAGAAATGGGTTTCCGGTCTTCTATTAAATACCCGAATTTGGTTCAATTTGGATCTTAACTAATACCCGAAGTGGTCTCTGGTCTCCTATCTTAAATACCCAATCTAGGTTGATTCAAGTTCCAATTATTTCCGGGAGTGGATTCTCTGTCCTATCTAATAACCCGAATCGGGGTTGGTTCGGATCTCAATTGATGCCGGCAGTGAGTTTCGGGTCCTATCTAAATACCCGAATTTGGGTCAGTTCGAGATTTCAATTATTGTCAAAGATGGGTATTTGGTTCTCTTACTAACCTAAATCTAGGTTGGCTCCAAGCCTCTATTACTACCAGAAGTGGATTTCTAGTCTTACACCCTAAGTCCAGGAGACGGACCAAAGCTTTACTTCTGCCAAAAGAGGGCTCCTGATTTCCCTTCCTTAACACCTAAACTGGGATACTGGATTCAATTTTTTAACTCCTAGGGAAGGGCTCAACTACTAATGTCCGAAACAATAATAAGGTTCTACTACTTAAAATCCTTCAAACTAAGGTTACAATCTTTCTTCTTGATCATAAAAGTTTCTCAAACTCCTTATATTTAACTTACTGTTATTCGTGCAAAACGTAGATGAGAATCATATATCAAGTAGATATGCATCCCATTTATGAATTACTTTACGAGGTAATATTATTAGATATTTAAAAGAAAGACATACACTTAAAGATAATACATTTTCTTAAAGCTCCCTACCCTTAGGCGGGGGGAGTGTTGGCATGACTAATTGCTATACATAAAAGATCAATGATCTTCTGCCAGTTCTCCATAATTTTATGTCGATCATCTAAAGACTTGGGTTGTAATTTCATAGCTCGGTTATAAGCCTTACTAATAGCACATAGAATTTTATTTTCCTTCTCCAAGCTAAAAGCATCCTTTCGTAAGGCGTTTAGCTTTAGAGGTGTAAAAATCAACATGCCGGAGCGTGTCCTTATTACACTTTTTATCATAAAAACTCTTCATGTCGACCTTAACTTTTCGATACCACATATAAATAAAGGAATCGTTTAACCCGAGGGGGGGGGGTAGTTCCTCATGTGATGGTTTATTTCAAACTCGGAAGCCTCAAGCTTTATTGAGACTCGTAGAGAATCCAGCACAGAGTTTTCGGTGGTGTATCCAAAAATAGATTCCCAAGCTTTGCATTCTGTTAATGCATTGTCGCGTTGGACTTCTAAATCAACAATTTAACGATGTAACTCGTCCTTTTCTTGATCAAAATCAATGGAGGGGTTCGTCTTTACTTCTCTCTTTAGCTCAAGGATAGTTTTATCCTTCTGCATTAGTAGACCCTCTAGGACACTTATTTTTTCATTCAGATGCTCTATAGACAGTTTCTCGAGAAAAATGGACCCATCATCATTATCAATAGGATAACCCTCCGAAAAATCTTCCTAACTTATGGTTAGTCTCATACCCTTCTCGGTAGAAGGGGGAAGGCCTATAATCGATTTTTCCTGTTTCATGAACATATAAGTTGTTGCTTAAAAGACTTGTTTTCAGAAAGTGAGTAACAATAGTAAACCATAACACCATTCATTCAAGAAAGATTAATACAGATGTCACCCAATGTCCATACAAATGAGCGTTAATTACAAAAGTCAAAGTGGTTTAATTATTCCTTCCACTACATTATGTGTTCATATTGCATATCGACTTTGCGCGATGAGCCCTAAGTTTCTTTAGTATCATCTCTTCTCACCTCCCAAGAAATTAAAAGAGAGACGGGGGTACTTCATATAGATAAGCTTAAGTTGTTTTAAAAAGCGTTCCCTTTTGGACTTATAGGGAGATTTTGTAAGGAATTCTCTCCTCAACCTAGATAAAGAATGCAAGTCATCCTTGAAAACAGTATCATTAGTAAAAACATGTTTTTTTCTTTTCCATGATAATGATAAGTAACAAATGATCACTTCTAGAAGTTTGAAGTCACACTGTGATGTTTGGCAAACATCAACAAACTTCAAAACAAAGCAAACTAACCCAATGCAAGAAAGGAAGTGGATCAAGAGCAAAAATTTGTACCTGAGAAATAGGGGAGATAGGCTGCACTATTTGTTCCCTTTCATCAGGTTCTAAGGAAACCATCTCTTTAGAGGGCATTTCATTACTATATATAGTAATATGGGAACATGAAGAATCGGTTCACATCCCCAAAGCCCAAGGAGTCGCCAATGGGCAAAGTAAATGTGCCATCAGCTTTGCTACTCTGACAACTTCTACACTCGGGGTTAGCGTCATTATTATGGTCGTCTCTATCATCACCGCCAATATCCAACACCAATTCTTCCTCGCCACCAGATTCTGAGCTTTCATACAATTCCTCAATGAACAGGAGTTCCTCGAGCTTCACTGTGTTTTTCTTAGAAATCACAATACCCTGCTTGGCCAAATTTATTCTTTCCATAACTCTGCTCTAAATAGAAGGGTGAATAAAAGGAAAGTCTACATTTAGATTTTTTTTGGAATTATCACAATAAGCAAGGAAAAGTTCCTTCTCATAATATTATGCCACCATATCCGAGAGATGTGCTTTCAAAAATAAAGAAATCTTATCATCATATTTATAGACTATTCGTTTAACAATGGAAATCGTCTTTTCCTCTACCCCCAACTCCTCTGCATGCTCAGCCAGTATATCCACCCGTTCACTTTCAAAAGCCGAAACTTTAACAACCAAAGTACGGTTGTTCTCTCTTTCTTTTCCAAGGGATGTTCTCACCTGCTCGTATGTCTCCTTGCTTTTGCTTTTCGCCATAATTAAGTCATGGACCTTGGCATTTTCTTCTTTGAGCTTACTTACCTCAAGAGAGGATGAAGTAACCATCATCCGAGAAATATGCCAACCTTCGGATATCCAGAAAAAATAAAGAAATGTCAACCCTTATTTAAAAACGACTAGCAATAAATTAGAAAGAGCAAAGGATAAACCGAAAGTTGTTGCTTAGTGTGGTGAAGGTAGAAATCCGACCAGTCCGAAGGGGTAGACTCTGGCATATTGGAAATGCCAATATAAGGCAGATTTAACAATATCATCGAATTCAGAAGTTGACAAAGGAGGATTCAAAGGGCCATCATAATGATAAGCAGGGAGAAAGGTCGGCTCATATTCTCTCAAATCCAAAACTTTATAAGATCCACATACTAGAAAGCCTGCAACGAAGTCACTTCCTTTCGTCTCTATTGGAGAAGAATCCATGTTGGAGGTATTGTTGAAAGAAGAAATGATAGGACTAAATAGCGATTGACCACTAGGCACAACAACAGTTCTTTCACCAGAGGAATGAGATGCGAAATTAACATCTTTATGTCCCTTAGAGTGACCATCATCGACAAGAGAAGCTGGCCTTTTCTCGGATGGATCACTAGAATTAGCAGAGAAGGCCAAAACAAGGATACATTGGCGCCTGGGGTAGCTTGGTCATCAGAACCCGGAAGTAAGGGTAATGATAGATTAAAGTCATTAGATTTAGGAGACAATCTTGAATCGCCCGGTAAGTGGATTGGGGGTTGCCCCAGAATCTTTTGTCCAGGGGGCAAGAGGGTATATTTACGGAAGTTATCCAAGGTCAATAAAACAGAACGCTGCCTCAATCCCTCAGGAAACCCACCGAGGACATTAACAACTTGGAATTCCCTTGCCTCAAGCTCCACCTTTTTGGGGATGAAGGCTAAAAAGAAGTAACAACCAATAAGAAATTAAAAAGGAGGAAGAAAAGAAAGGGAAGAGTCATTTACCAGGGTCAACAAAAGTTCCCGATATGCCAAGGGGACACCTGATGTAGAAAAACTGATTCTCCTAGTCTCTAAACTTATTGATGAGGTCACTAACCCATCTCCTCGTAGGACTAGGACAAAGAATGAGTGGATCAGACATTTTGGCTGAACAGAGTAGGAACTGCAAGAGATTAGTAGTAAGAGAACCTAAGAACAAACTTAGGAAAAGGAAAGAAACCCACATGCCAGGTATGAATGGCAGTATAGGCAAAGTACCCTTTCGATGGATTCTGAATAATGTCTTGTGAACAAGCAGGAAGGGCATCAATATTAGTCATACCAAAACTTCTGGGTATAGCATTTACTTCCTCTTGGGTATTGATGAAAGAACGTTGAGAAAAGGGAGCCTTCTTTGGACGAAGTTTAATGGATCTGCCTGGCTTGGAGCAACCAGATCGTTGAGCCTCAGACATGATCTTGCCATGTGATATCATACCATAATATGCAGCTTAGTTCCATTTTCATTAAAGGAAAGTACATACAAGCTGCATGTAGTTATATAGGTGGCGTGGAAGCTTGCTAATGTTCAGGATTTGGTTTATTAAACACTAGAGCCGACTGTGAGAGTTAATGTTAACTAGGCCTATGCATAAACCACTTATGCTAGAGGACAACTAGGCCTTTGGTACGAAACAATTAGTTGAATCATTGCAAAAGTCTAGTTCATCTCGGAGCCCAGTACAAGTGGACTCCAAGCCAAATTATTTTATTAAAAAGCTTCGAATTTTGTCGGCATTGGGACTGAGAGGAAATAAAGCTTACGATAGCATTTCCACCAGTAAACCGGCACCCATTGGGTCGGAACCCAAATAAACATGAACCTTAGTGTCGGAAAAATTCGAAGCTAATTAAATAAACAACAGAGATGTGAGGTTCACTCATACTGACAACCTGGTATGTTGTTCATTTACAAACAACCATCCACATGTAATTTTGCACCTGGTAATGTGAAGGGAAAAGATATAACCTATTGGATACGCCATTAGGAATCATTCCAATTATCATCAAGGATTAAACCACATTAAATACGCAGAACTCTGATTAATTTCTTAAAGCAGGCTAAAGACAAGATGCAAGCTTACACCTATGATTAAGTTAAAAATACTTATAAAAAATCGAGTTTGAAACCTTAAAAGAGCTTATGAAATTCCGATGAACAATAATCTTGTTTGAGTAATGTGTTGTGTAGAAAAGAAGAGGAAGAAGGAGGAACTTCTGACAAGAGACTCACTTTTAATCTCAACCGCACAAGCATGATCAAATTAATGAGTCAGATCTACCCAGAAAAGGCAAATAGTTAGAAACCCTACATGGTTAGAACCGTACAACATCAAAATGGAGAGAAATTTGAATTGAAAATTCGAAATTACCCCTTCACTTGGGGGAATGTTACTACCAAAATAAAGCACCGAAACAGGCTGGCGATGAAGGGATAACAGACTGCCACAAGCATAAAGGAATCTTCCGTTAGCAAAAGCCCAACACAAGGTAAAACAGAAAGCCTAAGAGGAGTCTCCGGATGGGCAAGTGACTCACCCTCAATAAAGAAGGAACCTCAAAATCCAGTACAAAGAGAAATTACCGGCAAGAAGAATAACCGACAAGAAGTCATCCAAAACCGGGAGGTGATAAAGAGGAAATCAAAGGGCACCGCAACCCAAGGCCTGGATGGGCGAAAGGGCTATCGGTATTAACTCGCTTAATACCAATACATCGAAGAACAAAGACCATAAGGGGATCATCCAGGAACCATCTACCGAGACCTCGACTAGATGGACACCGAGAGGCCACTTTAGTAAACAAAGAGCAAAGCACTGGAAGCAACCCTCCGGGAAGCCAAGATACACTCTTGGAGTCTATCGAAAGGAAATCCGGAACCTTAAAGAGAAACAAGCTATCCACACTAATTTTCTTAGTGTTGATACTGACAAGGGTGGCAGATCCGACAACCATTCACTTGAATCATGAAGGCAAACTCCACAAAGTACTAATAGTAAGACCAGAATCCCTATCCGGAAGCCTTATCCGGAAACCTTTGTCTGGAAGCTTAAAGCCACCCTAAAGCTATCCATACCGACAGGTCGGCATTGATACAAAGATAGTAGAAGAAACTCCAAAGAAGAGCTCTAGTTACCAAAACCATTCTTTCAAGAGTTAAGACTGGTACCTTAAAAAGCAGCAAGCAGGGTCAAAAGAGTGGCAGAAAGCCAAAACATCTGGGACCAAAGGGAAAGGCGGCCGACAAGAGCTTATGCTGGCCTAATAGCAAAAGGGCCCCCAGTTTGTCTATAAATAAGATTCCACGGGTCACATTTTGGGGAGATTTTCTCACTCCCTATTATTGCTCTCTTTTTCTCTAGAGTAAACCCTAATTTCTAAATCAATTTGGGGATTTCTATTATTACTACTTATGTACTCAAAATCAAAGATCAATAAAGACGGGATCGACACTTAGTATATTTCCTTATGGGTTTCTCATATAATTTCTTAGCTAATTCCAGTGCAACGTACTATATGCTTTCTACATGTTCACGGGCTCCTACTTAAGGCCAGACCCTTCTGCGAACTTAGCGCTGAAACCCTTCCCACGTGCCGTTTATCCCTTTGTCGAGGGTTGTGCTTAGGGAACCCTTGTCCTAAGATAACTGTTAGTTCTTGAGTCGCTTAAGCGTGATGCTCATCCCATTGAGGGAAGAGTCACTAATCTTTTCGGCTTAAAACCTTGATATCTAGGAAATGGTGAACTAACCCAGACTTAAGAAAGCTAAATAACCATATTTTCCCCTTAGGTCCACTTCCTTAGGCTTATCTCCGGTGTTGACGAAAAATATCGTTAACATGCATAAATAGTGAGAGTATGTACTTGTAAATTTTTATATAGTAAGAATAGTATATATATATATATATATATATACACACACATATAGTTATACATATATCTTTATACGAGGAAGGAATTGAGCTGTCAAGATTTGTACACTATAGAAAAAGGTCGGGGAACTATTAGGAAGTTTAACCATTTAGCTGTTTGGATGAGAAAGTGTAAACGATAACTGAGAAGAAAATAATGGAAAGGTCAGTTCAAAAGAAGTCGTCGCGAAAATGAATGGATTTCAAGTGATTATCGGAAACGACAGTATAATTGAAGGAAAACATTTGGAAAATTAGGAAAGATAGTCGATCAACCCTTTTTATTTTTGAATTTAGTCATCGTTGGAACATCGGAGAGGGGAAGGATAAACAAGATATATATATATATATATATATATATGTATGTATATATATATAAGTAGCGTCGGGTCGGCCAACTCTCGAGTGGATCGACCCATGGGTCAATACACCTTGAAGGCAAGTCGACCCACCCTCGATATAAATCGGTAGTATGAAACGACGAAGCCTATTGGCCTTGTTATATCATTTTCTTCCCCAAAGAGAAAATAAACCCATTTTCTCCTCACCACTTCCAACAGCCGCCACCGCTCCAAAACTCCACCATTTCGTGCAGTTTTGGTATCAAATCGAAGCTCTCGACGTTCTCTATCCAGATCTACACATCTATCTTACTAATTCAAAGAAAAAATGCCATGCCATCGAGACCCTCTTTAGGCGCCCAATACCCCTCATTAAACCCTTGGGAAATTGCTTGGTGTCGCAACCACAAGAGTATAGTGCAAGCCTATGTAGGGTATAATGGTTATCAGATATTTCTTGGAAGACCCGTCAAGTTTATAGATTTTTTGGCACACCATTGGTGCAGTTATTTCATACCACAGGGTTTCTTGCTATTCTCGACCATACTACAATAGAGCGGACTGCCTGCCCAAGGTTAGTTCATCTTTTTAATGCGAATTTAAATTATAGAGAGGAGAATGGAGAGACAATTTTTGAGTCTAAGGTGAAGGGGTCACCGGTTATGTTCATTGATAGAGAGTTTGGGGAGATGCCTTACATTAGAGGAGAGGGTTTACATTTAGATGATGTAGAGATGACTAGTTTGTCTGTGCTGAGGAGGATTTTTGTTGATGTTCAGCACATGGCTTGGGGTACGACGCATCTGCACCCATTGGTTAGGGTGGTTATAAGCATCTTGCTGTAGAACCTAGCTGCTCGGACAGGCAGTTTTGACAGAGTGACTACTATGATTAGGCAGACCACCTATGCTATCTTTGTCGGACTTGAGGTCAACTAAGCAAGGACGATTATGGAGTGTTTTTCTACAACCCTAGATACTAGGAAGTCTACTATTCCATTTGGACATCTTTGGACAGTAGTGTTTAGAGCATATCGGATTCCTCTAGGGATGGAGAGTTCTATCATAGAGTCTTACCCACTTGTTGATGCATCCACTCTAACTAGGATGCGTATTGATTTGCTTGAGCTTCAAGAGGAGGAAACCCCAACCTATGGAGCATGATGAGGAGTTTAGTGATGTTGGGGGTAAGTTTAAGGGTGGAGATGGAAAGGGACAGATTGAGGGAGGTGATGCTGAGGGAGTAGGTCACAAGGACCAGAAGGAGCATCAGTTTGACCCGATCAGTTTTCAACATGAGGCAGTGATTGAGTATCAGCAGAGGTAGGGTTTGGACGTTAGTTTGCACCAGAGGAGGGGCAGGGCCAGTATCAGGAGCAGTACCAGAGGAAGTATCAGTACTTTGATCCTCCGGCGGGATATGGGCAACATGATGCAGAGCAATACTGGGGAGGTGTCGGGTCTTCCCAGTTATCATGGGACTCATGGCCAATACCGGGGTCATGTGATTTGAGGACAGAACTTACGTCCATCTCCGAGAGGCGGGACCAGTTGACTAGGGAGCATCAGGATATGTTGCTTGGTTAGCAAGACGTGGCCCACAAATAGGTTGAGTTTGCCTGGACCCAGCAGCAGTCTCTGCAGGAGATGTATGTGACCCAACATCGGTTCTAGCAGATGCAGTTATAGATAAGGGATATGTATCTGCAGGATAGGTATAGCACTAAGCGCGAGGAGGAATGCCTAGGTGGGTTAGACTCTTTTCTTCGTGATATCTTTGGGTCGGGATACAGGCCTCCACCCTAGTGATTAATGGTTGTTATTGCGACTATTTGTTGGGCTACTTGTTTTAGGACTTGACTATCTTTAGTTTGACTTATGTAGTAGAACATGTGCATTGAACTTGTTTGTTGTTGTACTGATGCATTTATCTTATGTTAGAAACTTTTCTTTTAGTAAGAAAGTTCTTGTTAAAATCACTATAACTATAATTGAGTAACAAGTGAAAAACTAACATTGCAAGACAATAATAATAAACAGAGTTTCCTTAAAAAGTATTGCGAGGAATGAAGGTTCAAAAAAGTTAAATTTCTAAGAATTGAAAAGTTGATTGATAGGGTTTTGAATGCAAAAATTGGGTGAACTATACTTTTGCTTTGCAAGAGTGTAGGAAAAATTGGTTGAAAAAGGTGTTTTAGTTTCTAAAAATGTTCATTCATATAAAAATTACCAATATATTTAGGATGTATCTATCATGCTTTCAAAATATTTTCAGGAAAAATTTGTATTCATATAGGAGGTACCGCTTAGGCATTCATTACACTCATGTATTATTATGTATGTACACTTTGCACAAGTGCACAAATGGGTGAAAAATCGGATGTACACATAATGATTGCGATTTATACAAGGAAGACCGTCACTTTATCCTTACCAAACTTCGGGGATGAAATTTCCAAAGGAGGGGAGAATATAATACCCCATATTTTATATTAATAATAAAATGAAAATATTGATAAATTGTAATTTCAGAATTTAGCCCCGAAACATATACCATGGTGTTCGTGGCAATTTTCTGATTCATTTTGATATATGGCGTGTCCAAAATAGAGCACATATGCAAGAGTTATTGATAATGATATAATCAAGAGATTATATGCATATATATATATATACACACACACACGCGCGTGGATTCGAAATTCAAAACCTAAGTATAGTTTATAATTGGAATATTACAAATCATATAATTATATTAAGTAAGAAATTAACGTTATTAATTAACGTTAAAATGAGAAATCATAACGATGCACGAATTTCGTCTGGACCTAGGATGGGTCGACCCCTCTCTTACATGGGTCGACCCATGTGTCAATCCACCTCTAAGGTAGGTCGACCCAATCGGGGTCAGATTTATTTTCCAGCTAACATGTTGTTTTGAATCATACAGTTCAGATTTAATATGGTTAAATTCGATGGACTAGACTTTCTCGTGCACCTATAAATATACTAGCCAAGCCTAGCTTTAAACTCATATTTTCTAAGATGATGCAAAGGCCCTGCCATTTTCTTTCGTCTCCAACTCTTTTAGAAATTAGAAAAAGTAGATTTAGGGAATTTTGACTCAAGATTTGAAGATGAAGAATGTAAATCTACAACATAGGTGTTCTGAATTCAGATCAACGTAAGGTAAGTCCTTGAATCTGAATTATTTAGGTTTCTCTCTTCCTTACCCTCTTCTTTTAGCATTAGATTTGTGAATCCTTGGTTGTTTTAATAATAGATTCAGTTAGGAAGGCCATGGAATAACATATCTAGATCAGATTCAAGGATTGGAAAGCTGTCAAGTGAGTGGATTTAAAACTATGCCATTTGAATAATGTTATATTTGTCGTTCACGATCGACGTTATTCTTAAAATGCTAAATAATTGTGAATTATGGTAATATAAGATTGATTCTCTGTAATGTTAGGAATATATTGTTGTACAAGTCCATACTATTAATCTTTTATATAGATTAAAAATTACTGTAATGCTGGAATTGTGGAATTTACAATAAAAGCGAATATGTTAGCTACAAATTGGACATTGTAAATCAAATTACAGTGAAATCGAGAATAATGAAAGAAAAAGAGATATGCCTAATTTGAATGGAAAACTTACAGTAATTGGGAAACTGTAGATAAACGCACTAAGACACGAGGTTAAGTTCAACATGTGGTAGAAGCCTGCTCGGAATCGTCTGACAAATCTAACATCCACAAGTGGTTAGCTTAACGTGAGAGGTCTGGTGCATAAACATATATAAAAATATACATATACAAAAGGCAAATAATAAATAAGTAAATGGTATATGTGAAAATATATAAGACAGTAAAGAAAGAGAAGTTACAACAGTAAAAGTTTGGTTAATGTTAAAGAACGAAGGGAAATGTAATGAATGGGGAATATAACTTATTATAATTAATTATGAGAATAAGCATGTAATATAATAGGTAGGCTTGTCCTAAGGACAAGTGGAAATTATAACATAAGTTATGATAAATGAAAAAGGAAACTTATTAATAAACCTTAGTTAAGGGAACTAAGTTAATAAGTAAGTAACAATAAGAGGTTGTGATAACGAAGTCGGGATTAAATACGGAGGAATAAAGTAGGCTTAAATAAACTTATAAATGGGAAATAAGGAGTTTAATAAAGGAAATCAATAATAAGCGGAAGCCCGCTCCAGCGGCATAGGACTGAATAAAGCAAGCAAACAGTCAAACATATGCTAATGAATATAGTAATTTGAGATAACAGTGAAAAAGGGAACGATCAAGTTAATTAGCAACAAGGTGAGATATGATGAGCGCTTAATTAAAAGATTAGACATAGGTCTAATAACACGTACGTGTGATGCGCTTGGACCAGTCTGCACGTACGAAGGTAAAGAATTGTGGTGTTTGGAGGCACAAGAAGAGCACGTCCACCTGATTATTTTATGTGATTGCTCGGTGGGACTGGAGGGAAGCATGCGGCTTCCAAGGGACGTGGTAGGGTACTCCATGGTCATCCTCTATTGCGGTATACACTTAGGATGTACTCGCAGAGGTGGGGGTTTACGTGATACCACCCAGTGGGTATACCTTATTGCAACGGTAGAGTTGGCAGTCAGAAGGTTGTGGCGGATAGCGTTGGGTGATTCGGTGATTGGCCTTGGAATAAGTTGGTCAGGACCAAATTAAGGATAGTAATTGTAGGGTACCTATCATCTGCAGTCAGTGGGATGTGGAAAGACTAGAGTTAAACAAAGAGACCATTGATCTTTCACTATTGAGACATGGTTGATGGACATGCCAAATTGGATGATAGATTGTTTGCTAGGGGCACACCACTTAGCTCATGATGTAGTCTTTCACTAGTTGAGGGAAGGGCCTAGGTGGGGCCATAGCCACCGTGAAAAGGCAAACCATACTTGGATATTTTTACTATAGGTCCTTTGAGCGGACCTATATAGATATAGAAAGCTCCCGACCGATTTCTATGCATTGAATGCAACCCTATGACAGGTATCGGGGTACAATAGACAGTGCATACGTGTATGGGTCTAGATACACACACCGGGTGGTGTATTGTAGACGTTAGGGCATTACTCTGTGTTGAGGCTTGATTCGACCAAGGGTTTGGATATGGCGATCCGTACTCCTGCATGCCATAGCGGTGATGGTTCTGTGTAGTAATGTGGCTTAATGATTTGGATTTTCATACGTCATTAGGTGTAGGATACACTTTTGTGGCATGACTGTGGAGATCGTGCGAGAAGGGTTCTATGGGGAGTACCTTGATATGTTGGGGGTAGATACATATATACTATATTAGGTTAATATACACAGAAGTAGATTGGTACGACATGAGTATAGATCCTTGAGAGTTGTTAACCCAGTTGACCTAATAAATAAGAAAACATAGCTTTACGATATATGGAGGGTTATTTTAGAACGCATAATTTGTCCACTCACCAGAACTTTGTGTTCTGACCCTCTCCTCATAATGTACTCGTAGGTTAGGTTTTTGGTAGAGATATGATAGCTTTGGATACTGGTTAGACAGTATTATTACCTTGGTAAGGCTATATTTGATTATATCATATTTTATTCATTCCATTGTGAGAAGTTTTTTGGACTTTGATATATATTTGTTATCTTTGTCTTTCCTGCAGGATACCAGACAAACCGACTCGAGCTTCGATAGATTGAGATTTTTGGAAAAAAACCAGTCAGTCAAAATTTGGGTGGTTACATATCTAGTCTCTATCAAATTATAATTGAAAAGGTGTGGTTGTGATATGTATAAATCAATTGGGTGTGATTGTAGCCCGTAAATCAAGAGAGTTCCCTATACTTGAAAGCATGTAGGGTGCACCTCGTTGCCCTAAAATCGAGGATTGTAATATCAACATTTTTTTGAAAAGAAATCTTCACAATCCTGAGTTGTGTGAGACTGTATGTAGGGTAACTTTGAACCATAATAAATTTTATTGTTTTCTTTCATGTGCTGGTTTTATTTATTATTTGCATCTTTGTTTGATTCTCTGACATTTTCATATATGTGATTTACATTTAATTTTGTCATATCCAAAACATTTTAAAAAGTTCATAATTTCCGTTAAACAATATTGATCCTCCCCCCTCTCGTGTTAAGTTATCCTTAAATCTATAATCTGCAATCCCAACAAGAATGACATCATATATTATTGCAGAAGTTTCTTAGCATATTCAAATAGTCATACATGTTTGATCATTGCAGGAAAATAATCTTATAAAAAAAATTAACAATATTAATATTTGATATGAAAGGCGTTCTTTGGGTTATAACTTCATACTAAACTAATTAATAATAATCATACATACATCGAATGCAAAATTAATCGTGCATATAATTATATGCAATCTAGTAATTTTACTATTGATGATCTGTTATAGCCTAAATATTTTGTTTCTTCTATAGGCACACATGTCACACATTTACATGATCAATCGAAATTCTAATAGGCTTTTATGAGCTCTAATGCATAAAGATAGTGAAAATTTTAGGAAAGTTACTTCAGTAAGGATTTTTAACATTCGAAGTGTACCACACAGATTTAGCGGGAATGTTGTACGTTTCCTTTATTGTTTTTAATTTTTTGTTTTCCATATATTATCTTAACTTTTCAATTGTACCACATGGATTATTATTTTCATTTAGATTATTTTGTGTCTTAGATTCATAGGTTTTAATAATGTTATAAGCCTTCTAAACAAAATAGTTTAACGGGTATCTAATTTTTAACTTTGATTCAGAATTAGAATTTTTTTTTGGCAAAGCCAACCGGTATTTAGAGCGGATCGCACCATTTTTCATTATAGTAAGTAATAAATACAAAGTATAACAGGAGATAGGTCGAAAGCCTATCTGGTACAGACATGACTGCCTTAAACTAGTCCAAAACTATTATCTATCTCCACACAGGTGAGATGAGTTATAGAATTAAGTTAAAGGCAGTAACAATACAACACATATGTGTTGCACATAGTGATCACAACATAACTAATCTTAAAGACTGCAAGCAGTCCTATATAGTTAAAAACACAGCTTTATCTTTGATCTTTAATGCTCTAGGCCATTACCAGCTTACAAATACTACAAGAAGGTAGCTAATGTAGAGTTTGAAATAAAAGTAGAGGATTGAACCAAGGTAGCTATGCAGCAACACCATAAACTAGTAACAACTCGATTTATACACCACAGACTCAGACTAAGAAAGGATAGTGATCACCATGCTAGAAGCACAAAGACTAAGCAATAACCACAGACTAGTATCACTATAAAACCGAGGCAAAGGTTGAATGTAGATATGAAGAATAGGCTCAGTTCACAGCAAAACAACCAGACTATGATACAATACCAAGGCAACAGACGAGGAAATCTTCAAGTCCAGATCAGAAAAAACCACAAGGAAGCAACATCCACCAAAAATCCTAAAACAAAAACCAACATTAAACTACCTAAAGTACACTAAGGCAATACACACTATAAATTCTCGACTACTTCAGGAGACCAGAGAACAACAACCCAACAGACTCAGATGCAACTAAACAAACACCAATCAGAGACCCAAAAGAAACTCACCAAAACAACATCGACAACTACTAGCTCGTTACAAGCCACAAAGCTAGTATGTAGGGGTGGAAGAACAGCCGAAGGAGGAGACAGTGTTGAGAAATGTCTACTACAAGGTCGACACAAGCATCAAAGCAAGCCTGTAGAAAGGACAAAGCAGCCAAAGGAGAAGCTAATCTGTTCAGATAAGGACGATGGACAACCACCAATGAAGGCACAGAGGTGGAGTCAGGGTTGCCAGATATAACACCCCACGTCCGTTAATGTCACTCACAAAGGGAATGCATTAAGTTTTGTGAAGCGTTACAGGTAAACAGACAAAGAATATTACAAGACAGATATAAAATTTTATAGCGGAATAAAACAACTTTATTGAACATAAGATACCATGGTCCAAAACATCATTTGTCTGAAATATAAGTGTAACACCCCACCTCCGCTAGGGTCACTCACAAAGGGAATGCACTAGCTTTGATGGAGCATTATCTAGGTAAACATACACAGAAATATTAGAAGACAGAACATATAAAACAACGGAAGAAGAACCAAATTTCATTGCTTTAAAATCTAGAAAGGTCTAAAGCCTTTTACATCAAAATGCTACTAAATCCATTACATCGAAATCTGTCTTGCAATAGTAAAGAAGCATAAAACCATAGTTATAAATCATTCCCCAATAAAGCAGCAAAGCAAGCCATAGCCAAGATCAATCCAGGCCTTCATGAAATAACCTTGGAACTCGGTAAGATCCGAACTAATCTGTGTTCCCACCCTGTGAACCTAGGGGGGGGGGAAAGGAAGAAAAAGAGGCGAAACAAACTGGGTCAGTCATAAAGACTGAGTAAGTCCTAGTGACTATCAGCATAAAAACAGGTAAAGATAATATGGCATGAATAAACTGAAAGTAAACATAAACATGATAACAAGATAAGCTACAGGCACGATAACTAAGAATAACATCATAGGATTTCTGTCATGTATAACATTGCAAGGTTCCCATCCAAGATGACCTAAGTATAGTTTCCCAAGAATTCTATCAAGCATCGCAAGATTTCTCTGCTTCACCATTAAAATGATATCTATCTGCTCTCTGCACCAACTGTACTAGTATCTCAACCCGTATCATCCTTTCCACGTATATGTACAGTCCCTTGCCGTATATCGTATGGGTTTCATCACGTATTTCTGTACTACTTCAACGTAGCGCCACCATTCTTGAAATCGTTGGGACCGCCACCCTTGTTCTGGCTAGGTTTCCTTGTCATGAGCTATCGCGTGTTCAACTAGGATTTATGCCACCTAGGACCACTAGGGATTATGCTACCTATTGAACGTTTTCTAGATTCGATTAGGGTTTACGCCACCTAGGACCACTAGGGATTACACTACCTAACGAATTCCACGTAACGATCTATTAATCGATCGGCTCCCTATAAGTCCTAGCTCATTCAAGTGTCTGTGTCATACGGCCCAATCATGAAATGTAGTCTCCTGTGCTAGGTCCACCATAGGGTGTATCAAGCCCTATGGTGCCAACCATCGACACGAATCAAGCACGCACAGATAAACCTACGGATGCCCAATGCTTGCTTTTTCTGCTCCGGAGTGTGTGCACGCCCGCACTCCGTTAGAACCTACACTAGCACACCCACACAGCCGTCGTTCTGGTCGCTTACAATCAGCCCAGTAATCATGCCCCACACTGCCTAGTTCCAGGGTACCATGATACATTTAGTGGGTTACTGCTGAAACGGACTGCGTAACTAGGGTTTCCGTCTAGTAGGTTAAGTGTTGTCATTTAAATTCGAGACTTAACCCCATCGGTCTAGCATGTCAAGTTGGTTAAGTATATTCAAGTGGTTCATGGCTTAACCCTACCAAATCATTGTGTTCAATTTGTTAAGTATATTCAAGCGGTTCATGACTTAACCCTATCAAATCATCGATTTAAACTGGTTAAGTATATTCAAGTGGTTCAGGACTTAACCCTATCAAGTCATCGTGTCAAATTGGTTAAGTATATTCAAGCGGTTCAGGACTTAACCATATCAAGTCATCGTGTCAAATTGGTTAAGTATATTCAAGCGGTTCAGGACTTAACCCTAACAAGTCATCGTGTCAAATTGGTTAAGTATATTCAAGCGGTTCAGGACTTAACCCTAACAAGTCATCGTGTCAAATTGGTTAAGTATATTCAAGCGGTTCAGGACTTAACCCTAACAAGTCATCGGGTCAAATTGGTTAAGTATATTCAAGCGGTTCATGAATTAACCCTATCAAATCATCATGTTAAATTGGTTAAGTATATTCAAGTGGTTCATGACTTAACCCTATCATGTGGCATTAATTCATTAATGCACTTCAACCTCTCACATTAGACTAACTGTTGTGGTTACTGGATTTGTCGGGCGGTTCCGGGCAGATTTACACCACAACATAGTCTAACCTCGGGTTTTACGTGCGATATGACCAACTACCCACATTGGATCCTATTGTTTGCAGCCACTGGATTTGTCGGGCGGTTCCGGGCAGATTTACACTGCAAACTCAACCCAACCTCGAGTTGGCCATTTTCAAGTTTTTCTAATTGTCATGCCCACATTCAAGTTTTCATGTCAAAATTCATGTTGAGTTTTCATGTCTTGTTTCATGTCAAATCGTGTCAAGTTTTCAAGGCAAGTTTCATATCAAGTCGATGTCAGGTTCGTGTCCATATCCAGGTTCAAGTTGTAACAACGTTCATGTTTCAAGTTTTGCCTATTATCGAGTTCATAATTCATGTTCATAACCAATTCATGTTTTTGCCTATTCTACCCAAATCGTATTACCATCGCATGTGAACGTGAATCGTTATATACTACAAACAAATCCAAATCTCGAAATAGGGGGAATAGCATCAAAACTATGATAGGCAAAGGAGACGAGCATAAAGCGATAAAAAGGGGGTTACAAGACTAGCATGACATAACTTAAGATAATTGGTTACCACATCACTGGCATATAGGATTCCAAATCTAGCAAGATAAGGCGATGGTCATGATAAACACCGACATAAAAGAATAGGCATGCAAAAGCAAGCCAAATACAAGAATAATGGATCCAGTGGTTTTGGTGTACATAATTGCGAATAAACTAAGCAAGTCACACCCTAGGTATATGATTCAACAAAATGTCAATTCGGTGCACAACATGGTTTTCAACTATGGTGTCATGGGCATGAACAATCAACTATAATAGTCTTAGGCAATTAACCCCAACAGTCATAGGTACAAATCTCATAGCTATGAATCATAAGCGACTCATCACAATGATCATGGATAATTATCAAAAATAGTTCTAGGCAAAATAGTCATGGACAATTAACAGTAATAGTTTCAAAGTCATGGTCATAGATAATGGTCTTATGTTCATAATCATAGGTAATAATCCTCATAGTCAAGAGTCATAGGTGATTAACCACAATTGTCCTTGTCATAGTTATAGGCAACAGTCTTACGTTCACCGTCATAGGCATAGTCTTATTAGTCATAGGCGGTCTTATGTTCACCGTCATAGTCACAGGCATAGTCATATTAGTCATAGGCAGTCTTATGTTCTCAGTCATAGTCCTTGTCCATTAACAATACATTCAACGTCATAGGCATGTTAAGGTTATAGACACGAGAGAGTTTGATTTACAACATGAATAGGTCCGAAAGTCAAGATCCAAGACGAACAAGAATAGATAAGAATCAATCACCATACATAGATCCAATTCCAATTTACAACATGGATATTAAGTTTACAGCTTTTATCTAAAAGTAACTTGAACTTACAGTGCGTGGATCGAGAATTAGAAAGCAGAATTTGACTGTTGAATCTCTATTTGATCGATCGTGTTCTAATTGAAATCCCCCCAATTTGCAAATCCCTAAGCGTAGTCTTGATGGAGAAGGAGCAGTCCTTTTTCTTCCTTCTTATCTTTTTATTTTGATTATCTTAGAAGCAGCATAAGGGTAGAAAGAAACGGTGTGGAGAAAATGAGACTAGGGGGGCTGTTTATATTGGGTTGGGCAGACGAATCTGGTCAGAAAACGAGTCTAAATACGCCAGGATGCATCTGGTTCAGAAAAGTGGTTCGGGAGGCAGGTCGATCCCCAGGTCGACACTATGGTCGACCTGGCCCCTAGGAGGTCGACACTATGGTCGACCCCCTGGTCAACCTGGTCCCTGGGCGGGAATTTTCCCGCCCAGCCTGTTCTGGGGTTTGAATTCGAATTTCGAATTCGAATTTCGGGCTGTTTTTGATTCTGAAAATTCGTGAAACTTCGGAGGGTCATATCTCCCTCATACGGACTCCGATTCTCACAAACTCGGACTCGTTTCCAAGTAGAATTTCGAGACGAATGCAATGGCGCAACCCATTTCCCTTGATTCTTGTTTTAAAAATTAATTCTGCCTTGCTTTCTAGTTTCAACATGTTATAAAAATTCGGGTTGTTACATTCTCCCCTCCTTAAAGGATTTCGTTCCCAAAGTCTTCAAGTTAAGAAGAATGTGTCCTACCATCCAATCATCCATCTACTCAATCATCAATCACAGGCATCCACTGTCCTTAAGAGATTTCTAATGCTGTATGAACATATGTAGGAAGTGTGTGTATATGTTCCTTATCTAATGCAAATGATCAGGCCTGATTGATCTTTTTAATGCAAAATATGTTTAGTGCCATGAGTCCAACATGTATGCAAATAGCCCTAATCATATAAACACTATATGTGTGCTCTTCCATCCATATGCAACATTCACATGATAATACATTCAATTTCATCCATAAACAAGTATAAACACTCATGCATTTGCAATATGAAAATGTGTCTGAGCCGATCTAGTGCCTAATGTATGTTATGCAACCACGAGCAACCACTTGCGACCACTTGCAACCACTTGCAACCATCAATCATAACATGTCTCAAACACATGTTTCACCCAATTGTTCCTACCTAAAGATACAGCCGAATGACAGAAGTAAGTAAAAACTTTGTGCCCATTAGGCAATGTCAAAGCTGGAAATCTACGTCACATATATACCGAATAGGAGGAGAACTCCCTAAGCACCAGCCCATATCCTATAAAACCCAAAAAGTTTAGTCAACCCAACGGACACCCTCAAGCCCTAACATGTATTACAACCAGATGAGTCATACTCCTTATGGGGTTTGCAACCAAAATAAGATTGAGAATAGGACCGAGAGGATATACATAAAAGATAGCATGCAAGTAAGCTCTACAGAAAAAGAGGGATCAAGGATATACTCTTAAAAAGAGATATGAAGCGCGTGTCTAGTCTTCAATCTTCTAAGTCGTATTTCCTTGAGCTTAACTCCATTGTGCTTTGACCATCTTTAACTTCACAATTTCGTAGTTCCTTAATTCTTATTCCCAGAATATGAGTTCGAACTCATTCCACTGTCGCCTCTCGTTCCACTTTCGCTTATTCTCTTTCTAGTATACCCGATTCAAACATAACTGCGTACTCATGGTTTCATGCAAGCTCTCCAAAATTCACTAGTGAATCTCGGATCTCGTTTACTTATTATAAGGTATTCCACGCAGAAGAACTGTCTCTTGAAAACAAACAAATGCCAACCATGTTGCCAAATGTACTTACTAAAGTGATTTTCTATGACTCGTGCATAAGCGAAATGAACCATTTGCCTTAGTGGCGAACACTACTCGAGCAGATCGATAAATGTATCATGAACGGATCGATAAATGTATCAAGAGATTCTAGGTAACTAAACATGGCAGAACCCTATACTAGACTTCGAGGGCATTACCGGGGCAAGTCAAGAGTCTAACTACCCTCTTTTCATACTCGAGAATGGTATCATTTCTGGACAACCACTCCATCCCTAGAATCAACCCATAGCCCAAAAACATAAGCTTTACTTCTAAACTCAACACTTAGCATAGACATCCTCAAATCCAAACAAGTCATGAATAAACGAGTCGATTCCCCAATAGGATTTGAGACAAAAATGGGATCCTTTACTACGCTAGTACTAAGGTGCAGAGACTCAACTATCGAAGCAGAATTAAAAGGATGCGATGTACCAAAGACAAAGTTCCCATGGTATGGTAGAAAAGAAAAGCTAAACTTTTAACGGAAACGTTACCACCTTTCTTAGGTATGCTAGTAGTGAGAGCATACAATTGCCCTCTCAACGACCTTGTTCTTTGCCTTTGTCCTTGTCCTATGATACTTAACTACATGTCCTTTTTTACCATACCAACGATGTTCTTTCTTATTATTCTTTTACTTTGACCTCTTCCCTTTCACCTTTTCCTCCTTCGTGGATTACGCCTTATCAACAAGTTTCTCATCCTTAGGCTTGTATTCTATATCCTTGTTCTTACTATCCTTGCATAGCTTGTTGACAAGTTTCTCGAAAGTTACTTTCATCGCACGGAAACCCTACAAAGCTTGAAATAAGATTAGTCGCAAGTAAAACTACTGCGGCTACAGATGGAAGTTGGACACTACTTTGCCCTCCGACATGTGTCGCATGCCTACAAACTATGGTGAAAAAGAAAAAGAGAAGAGACTCAATGAGAGAATCAAAAGATAGTGCATATGGCTTTGGGGAATAGCCTTTAAATAAAACAAGATTTTTTTTTTCTTGAAAAATGCTTCTTTGTAAACGGTTTTGAAAATAATTTCAGAAGGTTTTAAGAAAATTTTGCCCAGTCTGGTAACCTTCTGCTCTGATACCAAATGTAACACCCCACCTCCGCTAGGGTCACTCACAAAGGGAATGCACTAGCTTTGGTGGAGCATTATCTTGGTAAACATACACAGAAATATTACAAGACAGAACATATAAAACAGCGGAAGAAGAACCAAATTTCATTGCTTTAAAATCTAGAAAGGTCTAAAGCCTTTTACATCAAAATGCTACTAAATCCATTACATCGAAATCTGTCTTGCAATAGTAAAGAAGCATAAAACCATAGTTATAAATCATTCCCCAATAAAGCAGCAAAGCAAGCCATAGCCAAGAGAAATCCAAGCCTTCATGAAATAACCTTGGAACTCGGTAAGATCCGAACTAAGCTGTGTTCCCACCCTGTGAACCTGGGGGGGGGGGGGAACGGAAGAAAAAGAGGCGAAACAAACTGGGTCAGTCATAAAGACTGAGTAAGTCCTAGTGACTTTCAGCATAAAAACAGGTAAAGATAATATGGCATGAATAAACTGAAAGTAAACATAAACATGATAACAAGATAAGCTACAGGCACGATAACTAATAATAACATCTTAGGATTTCTGTCATGTATAACATTGCAAGTTTCCCATCCAAGATGAACTAAGTATAGTTTTGCAAGATTTCTATCAAGCATCGCAAGATTTCTCTGCTTCACCGTTAAAATGGTATCTATTTGCTCTGATTTCCTATATTCTCTGCACCAACTTTACTAGTATCCCAACCCGTATCATCCTTTCCATGTATATGTACAGTCCCTTACCGTATATCGTACGGGTTTCATCACGTATTTCTGTACTACTTCAACGTAGCGCCACCATTCTAGAAATCGTTGGGACCGCCACCCTTGTTCTGGCTAGGTTTCCTTGTCATGAGCTATCGCGTGTTCAACTAGGATTTATGCCACCTAGGACCACTAGGGATTATGCTACCTATTGAACGTTTTCTAGATTCGATTAGGGTTTACGCCACCTAGGACCACTAGGGATTACACTACCTAACGAATTCCACGTAACGATCTATTAATCGATCGGCTCCCTATAAGTCCTAGCTCATTCAAGTGTCTGTGTCATACGGCCCAATCATGAAATGTAGTCTCCTGTGCTAGGTCCACCATAGGGTGTATCAAGCCCTATGGTGCCAACCATCGACACGAATCAAGCACGCACAGATAAACCTACGGATGCCCAATGCTTGCTTTTTCTGCTCTGGAGTGTGTGCACGCCCGCACTCCGTTAGAACCTACACTAGCACACCCACACAGCCGTCGTTCTGGTCGCTTACAATCAGCCCAGTAATCATGCCCCACACTGCCTAGTTCCAGGGTACCATGATACATTTAGTGGGTTACTGCTGAAACGGACTGCGTAACTAGGGTTTCCGTCTAGTAGGTTAAGTGTTGTCATTTAAATTCGAGACTTAACCCCATCGGTCTAGCATGTCAAGTTGGTTAAGTATATTCAAGCGGTTCATGGCTTAACCCTACCAAATCATTGTGTTCAATTTGTTAAGTATATTCAAGCGGTTCATGACTTAACCCTATCAAATCATCGATTTAAACTGGTTAAGTATATTCAAGTGGTTCAGGACTTAACCCTATCAAGTCATCGTGTCAAATTGGTTAAGTATATTCAAGCGGTTCAGGACTTAACCATATCAAGTCATCGTGTCAAATTGGTTAAGTATATTCAAGCGGTTCAGGACTTAACCCTAACAAGTCATCGTGTCAAATTGGTTAAGTATATTCAAGCGGTTCAGGACTTAACCCTAACAAGTCATCGTGTCAAATTGGTTAAGTATATTCAAGCGGTTCAGGACTTAACCCTAACAAGTCATCGGGTCAAATTGGTTAAGTATATTCAAGCGGTTCATGAATTAACCCTATCAAATCATCATGTTAAATTGGTTAAGTATATTCAAGTGGTTCATGACTTAACCCTATCATGTGGCATTAATTCATTAATGCACTTCAACCTCTCACATTAGACTAACTGTTGTGGTTACTGGATTTGTCGGGCGGTTCCGGGCAGATTTACACCACAACATAGTCTAACCTTGGGTTTTACGTGCGATATGACCAACTACCCACATTGGATCCTATTGTTTGCAGCCACTGGATTTGTCCGGCGGTTCCGGGCAGATTTACACTGCAAACTCAACCCAACCTCGAGTTGGCCATTTTCAAGTTTTTCTAATTGTCATGCCCACATTCAAGTTTTCATGTCAAAATTCATGTTGAGTTTTCATGTCTTGTTTCATGTCAAATCGTGTCAAGTTTTCAAGGCAAGTTTCATATCAAGTCGATGTCAGGTTCGTGTCCATATCCAGGTTCAAGTTGTAACAACGTTCATGTTTCAAGTTTTGCCTATTATCGAGTTCATAATTCATGTTCATAACCAATTCATGTTTTTGCCTATTCTACCCAAATCGTATTCCCATCGCATGTGAACGTGTATCGTTATATACTACAAACAAATCCAAATCTCGAAATAGGGGGAATAGCATCAAAACTATGATAGGCAAAGGAGACGAGCATAAAGCGATAAAAAGGGGGTTACAAGACTAGCATGACATAACTTAAGATAATTGGTTACCACATCACTGGCATATAGGATTCCAAATCTAGCAAGATAAGGCGATGGTCATGATAAACACCGACATAAAAGAATAGGCGTGCAAAAGCAAGCCAAATACAAGAATAATGGATCCAGTGGTTTTGGTGTACATAATTGCGAATAAACTAAGCAAGTCACACCCTAGGTATATGATTCAACAAAATGTCAATTCGGTGCACAACATGGTTTTCAACTATGGTGTCATGGGCATGAACAATCAACTATAATAGTCTTAGGCAATTAACCCCAACAGTCATAGGTACAAATCTCATAGCTATGAATCATAAGCGACTCATCACAATGATCATGGATAATTATCAAAAATAGTTCTAGGCAAAATAGTCATGGACAATTAACAGTAATAGTTTCAAAGTCATGGTCATAGATAATGGTCTTATGTTCATAATCATAGGTAATAATCCTCATAGTCAAGAGTCATAGGTGATTAACCACAATTGTCCTTGTCATAGTTATAGGCAACAGTCTTACGTTCACCGTCATAGGCATAGTCTTATTAGTCATAGGCGGTCTTATGTTCACCGTCATAGTCACAGGCATAGTCATATTAGTCATAGGCAGTCTTATGTTCTCAGTCATAGTCCTTGTCCATTAACAATACATTCAACGTCATAGGCATGTTAAGGTTATAGACACGAGAGAGTTTGATTTACAACATGAATAGGTCCGAAAGTCAAGATCCAAGACGAACAAGAATAGATAAGAATCAATCACCATACATAGATCCAATTCCAATTTACAACATGGATATTAAGTTTACAGCTTTTATCTAAAAGTAACTTGAACTTACAGTGCGTGGATCGAGAATTAGAAAGCAGAATTTGACTGTTGAATCTCTATTTGATCGATCGTGTTCTAATTGAAATCCCCCCAATTTGCAAATCCCTAAGCGTAGTCTTTATGGAGAAGGAGCAGTCCTTTTTCTTCCTTCTTATCTTTTTATTTTGATTATCTTAGAAGCAGCATAAGGGTAGAAAGAAATGGTGTGGAGAAAATGAGACTAGGGGGGCTGTTTATATAGGGTTGGGCAGACGAATCTGGTCAGAAAACGAGTCTAAATACGTCAGGATGCATCTAGTTCAGAAAAGTGGTTCGGGAGGCAGGTCGACCCCCAGGTCGACACTATGGTCGACCTGGTCCCCCCCCAAGGTCGACACTATGGTCGACCTGGCCCCTGGGAGGTCGACACTATGGTCGACCCCCAAGTCGACCTGGTCCCTGGGCGGGAATTTTACCGCCCAGCTTGTTCTGGGGTTTTAATTCGAATTTCGAATTCGAATTTCGGGCTGTTTTTTATTCTGAAAATTCGTGAAACTTTGGAGGGTCATATCTCCCTTATACGGACTCCAATTATGGCAAACTCGGACTCATTTCCAAGTAGAATTTCGAGACGAACGCAATGGCGCAACCCATTTCCCTTGATTCTTGTTTTAAAAATTAATCTGCCTTGATTTTTTGTTTCAACATGTTATAAAAATTCGGGTTGTTACAATAAGCCCATTACAACATTAAAACCATTGTCTTGTACTTCAAAAATATCAAAGTACATAAAAGAAATAAAATTCCCCAAGAACAAAATATAGCCATAGCAACAAGGATAGGAGCTTGAGCTATACATATCAGCAGCTCCGGCAAAATAAGCAGAATCACGGTCAAGCCTGAGTGTTTCCTCCCTGAGAACCTGAGGGGGGGGGGTGAACGGAAGAAAGAAGGAGAAACAAAAAGGGTCATACATAAAATCTGGCAAGTCTAGTTACTTTTAGCCGGTAAATAAATATAAGTAACATAATAGGCATATAGAGTGGATAAGAGAGATCACTACAAAAATGGCAGGTGTGACAAGGTAGACAGGATTAGGTGTATGTGCTTCTAATGATTACTCTGCATTGTTACTAGTATATCCAGGAAGAGATGATCCCTTCAACTATAAGGTGGTAGACTTAGGTATACATCCTAATGTATCCTAACTTCTACCCTGATCGATCGGCACCCTAAGCGTCGTAGATACCTTGTGCTGTCCCCACAGTAGGAGGTATCACTTCCTAAAGTGGCAACCCCTCATCGTAATAATGTGCACAACCATATCTACAGGTGTTATGGTCGTCTTATCCCCCTCTGCCCGGCTCATGCACGCACATGGCCCAGTCGATTTGCGCCGCCCACACGGTCCTTCACGTTTGGATCTCTTACAATCAGTCAGTAAGCGTGCCCCTTCTCCGCCTAGTATGGAGTACTTTGTTTGATACCTACTCTGGGTTACTGACTAAAATGGGTCCCACACAATATGATACAAGCTCTCCCCTTTGTCTTGTATCCCCCACTGGGTTTTCACTGACTATGTATACCACTAGGTGTCTTTAATTTCATAGCCTTATATATTTCTACAAGTTATGCTTACTCTAAAGGGTGTCTTTAATTACATAACTCCAATCTTTCTACCGGTTATGCTTACCTATAGGTGTCTTTAATACATAACCCCCAATCTTCCAACCGGTTATGCCTACCTATAGGTGTCTTTAATACATAACCCTGTCATTCTACAAGTTATGTTTACCCTAGAAGGTGTCTTTAATTACATAACTTTATTATTTCCTCCGGTTATGTATCCCACTAGGTGTCTTTAATTACATAACCTTAACGGAGTTAAGTTTGTGGGCCTATATGTGAATATTACCCACCTACCCAGGATTTACTTAACCCTCCCACTGATCCAATCAATTTACTTAACCCTAATCTTATTTCATAATCAAATAATTCCTATGGATTAGATTTGGTTAAGTAGTCCAATTCATTACCATGTCCATTTATGGTTTCATAATGGGCCAGACCTCCCACATTAGGCCTACAATATGTGGATGCTGGATATGTTGGTCAGGTCCGGGCAGACTTATTCCACAGTTGGGCCTAATCTCGCGTCATCGCCCGATTCGTATTTACGTACTTAGACCACCCACATTAGGTTCAACATTAGTGGCTGCTGGATATGCCGGTCGGGTCCGGGTATACTTCCACCACTAATGCAACCTAACCTCGTGTCATAAGTACAATTACAATTCCTAATTGTAATTACTAAACATTCCATTTTAATTAATTAATCAATTAATTAAGCCTTTCTTTTTATAGGTGTTAATACCTATTTTACCCAATAATTTGAATTATATGTCCAAAAATGTTCGTATTCAAATTATGCCAATATTAACCCTTTTCCCCCCGTTCCTTAACTAGCGCCCTCACAAAATTGGCGGCATGCCTAGGCTAGATAATAGCCTAGTCATAAACGATAAAAGGGAAAAACAATAGGAATGTAACAAAAGTGATCATTTTGGCATAAACATAAACTTAACATGATAATGTGAACTTACATACCGGCTTGGACATGTAATTAACATCATAACAGGGTGGACATAAAACTGATGAACTGGTGGCAGTCAATTGGTTCTAACTTAACTACGATGTCGCAATAAGCATAGTAAGATCTAAATTAGCAATTTAGATGTCCAATTAGTTTAGATCTAACATGATAACACATGGTGATAAATCAGATCACATAATTCAGATCTAGAGATTAAAATAGATCTACATGATAACACAAGGTGATAAATTAGATCACATAATTCAGATCTAGAGGTTAAAATAGATCTAACATGATAATACAAGGTGATAAATTAGATCACATAATTCAGATCTAAAGGTTAAAATAGATCTAACACCATTAGAATGACATAATAGCATGTTTAGATCTAAATATGTCCAACTTACAACATATCTAAGTTGATCGCAATATGGAAGGTGATTTACATACAGAATTAGATCTAACCAATGTTGTAACTGTCAAAATTAATAGATTTACATTCACCATAACATAGTTACAAGTAAAGATCCACAATAATAACATAGTAGAATAATCACAATTAAATTGGATCTAGAGAAATAGATCTATCATTAAGATAAAGATTTAGATCCAATCCTAACCAATTTAAGGTGACATATGTTCATGATTTACATAAATGATTAGATCTATCCAATGATATAACTATCCAAATTAACAGATTTATGTTAACCACAATATAGTTACAAACCAAGATCCATAATAATAACATAGTAGAATAATCACAATTAAATTGGATCTAGAGAAATAGATCTATCATAACATAACATAAGATATGATAATAGCATAGATTCATAGTTTACATCATATCCAAATCACAGTCTTTCATAATTTACTTTTATTTATCTAAACCTAAAAGCAACTAGAACTCACAGCGTTAGGTTTACAGAATAGAGAGAATGGATCTTGAATTTTTAGATTTGATTTGCAAAACTGAAATATTTTACGTTGTTGAAGAGAACAAATCCGTCTTAGTGTGCACTCCAGCAAAGTTTAGCTACCATTGTTTCTTTTTGAAGAAAACAAAGGAATTGAGTTATATTTATAGCTGCTAGTTTACAGAATTCGGATGCCACCTCAGCCCGAGAGTGAATCGGGTCACGGGCCGACACCCAATTGGGTCCGGATTCCCAAAAACATACAAGGGAGCACTTTACAGGTGCGTCGGTGTAAAAATACATGGGCGCACTTGTCAACTGCGCTGGGAATTCTTGCTTTTTCTGCCAAACTTCTACCGTCCATAATTTCTTCATACATTATCCATTTTACGCAAACCAGGTGTTTATCTTGACCAGAATTTCAAGACGGACGCAATGGCGCAGTCCATTTCCCTAAATTCAAAATATTAAATTAATTATTATTTAATTTATCCACTTTAATATTGTTAAAAACTCAGGGTGTTACACCAGATTTATGGTTATGGGGAAGAAAGGATGCAACAAGGAGGCTGCCAAAAAATGGTAAGGGGGTGGCAGTCAATTACGGCTAATGATAGAATGGCAGTTGAAATACAGAGTAAGATTAGGATCTGGCAGGAGAGCCGCTAATGCACAGGGAGAAAGCTAAGTTAGGTGGGGATTGGAGGGGATCCGAGGTCGAAGGAAAAAATAGGATGCATGAGGGAAGAAGATCAACGGAAGAAAGAAGGGGGTATACACGCAAGAAGCCTCCATGGAAAGATCACAAGTAGGATTTTTCATTTGAATGACAAAATAATCTTTTTAATGAGTCTAAAATAGGAGCATGACATTTTATCTAAAACAACATTATGTTACTATTTAAGTTTACTGTCAGTGTATAGTCTTTAAACTTTGCTTAACTATTGAAGTTTCATGGTCAGACTTGCATGCTATAATAAATCAAAAACAATAATTATGACTTTGGTTATACAAAAATAATTTATGAAATTTCATGTTGACATGGAATTTACAATGTGAGTGTGTTCGACTTTTTACCCCTTCATGTTTTTTGAGATAGCTAATTTAAACATTTGTACATACGTTGTGAAGATTAACGATGAGAAATATATGTTTGATAAAGGGATGTGGATTTATATAATGATTGATTGCTTTTTTATATTTTATTATTTCTTAAAATACCATAGTATCATCCACGTTTAAACGGATGTTTGTTTGTGCATGTGCACACATAAAAAATACAACATTAAATATACTTCAAAATCATTATGTAAGATATTAAAAAAACTTAGACATAGTGTTATTTTATACCAATTTCTTTTATGCTGTTAAGTGATAGGTGCACATCGTTACTGTTATGACATATATTCACATGGATATGGTTTTTGTGTGTACATAGGCAACAAACTCTTACCAAAGCATGCTTTTGTTGTATGTAGAGAAATATATAGCTTTAATTTAATTTTGTTATAAATATTGATGGTTATTTTTATATCAACAACCAAATTAAAGAATGTATATTATGGATTGTTCACCCAAGCATCAAAAATTTACTCATTAACGAAAAGACAGAAAAAAAGGCATCTAATGACATATAATACCAGTATAATCAGTCATTATGAGAAATATTATATTATATATGTGGCTACAACATAAAAGATATAAAATAATACATAATGTATATAGCGGGTTCCTAATATCTTCTACATGGAAAATATATTATATTTGGAAACATCATATCTGGGTAATAATTTGTTGCAAGCTATAGATGCGAAATGCTAAATAACTACAAATTATTATGGTCTCCTTAGCTTGCAAAAAATTAGCTAGATTGCATAGGCAAATAAGTATAGTAACATGTAAGCATTCACACCAAGCTTTTATGTTTATCACATTTACGAGTTTTAGCCCGAAATCATATGTTACAACACATATAAAATTCATATCCTCTCATTAAATTATGGCACATTATAAGTATTATTGGGAAAAGATAGAAAAACTGGAGTCCTTGTTCCTTCATATCAATGTTTTTGGAAAAAGGAGCTAATTGATATTAATCATGTTTATTTTTGCGGTTAAATTAACAAATTTGCGATGTAACTGACAAATTATTCATATATTAACGTACCCTCATGATTTATTATCACTTTCATAAATATGCCATCGATTTTATCTAATTTCCACTCCTTCCAAAAATGAATTATTTCTATGTTCCAAACAAAATATCATTTTATGTTAGGCATATCACTTCTTTCAAACATATGGTGTGTCTCTTAGGAAAAGGTACATTTGCTAGCTATTATATAATCTATTAAATAATAGTAAAGAAGAATCTTTTAAAGCTCTCTCCTTACTTTTAGGATATTTCTCTTTTCTTCTTAAATCTCGCTGGATTTTGGATCTTTAAATTACTTTTTCATTTACACTTATTTACTATTGCTCTCACATTATTTTACTTCTTCTGTCATTTAACATTTTGACATGGGCATTTCAAAGTTTACATGATTATTGTTAATAGTCAGCTCCTAACATTTTATATTTAAGTCTACAAATATAAATTAATTACAAAACCCAAAATTTAAGTAATTTAAATAAATTTAATTAATGAATATATCTTTTAAATACTAAAAACGATAAAATTATGTTTTTTGGATCTAAATACCTACACTTGAAATTTCCTATAATCATTTAAGTCTCTTTCAATTCTTTTCTAAGATTTTTCATTTAGTATCATATTTTAAAATTAATTATACAATACTAAAACTATTTAAATAATTTTAGCAAACTATTATATGTTGATTCATCTAATATATAACATCAAGATTACTTATATTCATATCAACAAAAATGAAAAAAAAAACAAATATATGAACATGTCAATCACGTAACATAAATTATACACGTAATTAACTATCACAAGTTAAAAGCTGAACTCGTTTACATCAATATATTTACCGTATATTGCATTGTAATATTAATGTCAAATGCATATATTTTAAATTTTATTTTGTTATTTACAAAACAATGCATAATATCACCTAACATTATACATTTAAATTAATATGCTTAAATTAATTATGTGATTTTGAATCCAATCAATAAATTGTTGTTAATTTATCTAATTAACACTAAGTGTGATGTTTTAAAATGTACACAATGTACATATCAACAAAAATGGAAAAATTAATTTGTCTTCAAGAATATAAAGATAGATAAGTCACGCAGTTTAAATAATATATGTAAACAATGATAAAAAAAATTAATATATTGTACATTTATGTTAATAAATTTATCATAAATTAAAGAAAATAATTTCTGCTATAAACACTTGCATTTTGATATTTTTACAATTATTTGCTGAGGCTCCTCAATTTTTTCGTAATATTTTATATTTTAATCCATAGGCTTATACTACTCATGAAATCTTAAATTCTAATTATTTAAATAATCCTAGAAAGTATACAGTACATTATTTTAATAGGTCCTAAAAATATACATTAAATTTATGATGTATATTCATATTAAAAAAGGTATTTTTCCATGCAACTATAAAGATGTACAAATTACATACTATGAACTATGTATATCAGAAATAATGACAAAGTTATTTTGTAAATTATTAATTATTCATTTATATCAAGAATTTACCATATACTATAATAAATTCTTTTTGAACATCAACTCCACAACAAATTTAAACTTTTTTTGCAAATTTCTTTTTAATTCTTCATGCTGTGCTATACAGTTAAACAAATTTCATGATTTTCCATTTAATTTTTTAAACAAATTCTATTAAATAATATTTGTTGATTCATTGAGTAAATTACTAACATAAATCAGTTTCAACATGTATAACTATATTAACAAAAATAATTTAAAAAAATCTCAAATACAGATACGCACATATTATTTGTAAAAGCCATAAAGCATAAATACAAAAAAACAATAATAATAATTTTAATCAATAGTTCATGTATTTCATATCAAATTTATCATATATTGCATAACAAAGTTCTTTTTTAATATTAAAATAATAAATACTATTTTTAATAATATTATTGTGTGCAACGCATGGGTTACACACTATTTTTTCCTATTGTCGCACTTGTGTATTAATTTTTTACTTTGAGGTACATGCTATAAATTATATAGTTAAACCAACAACAAAAAGGTGACATAACTAAACTCTAACGCAACAATATCAGTAGGTCCATAACAAATAAACATGTAAAATAAACTAAGTTAAACCAATTAGCACTAGTAGTTACTAAAAAACTACAGTGCGTAATTCTTGGACCTTTAGTACTACAATAATGTTCACCTACTCATTTTCAAAGGTTATACCATAAATGGTTAAGAACTATAGTTAACACCATTTTATCTAATTTTTTTGTATTTTTAAGCAATGCTTTTAGAAATTACATAACATAGTTAATTTTATATTATTAGTATGAGTTTATTTATTAGTGTTATTACTAAACTAGGATTATAATTAATATGACGAAACTCTTATACAATTGTTTCATCTACACCATGTACATGTACTGGTGTAAGTCTCAAGCTCGGAATAAGTAGGATGAAAAAATTACTATAATTGTATTTTAGTTTTACATATTACTTACAAGCTATTACCGTTGATGCTAACTTCGAAAAAGCTTCTACAAAAATTATTACCTCAATTTAAATCTTACAAATTTTTACTAGGATATTATTGTAAACTAAAATTCAAAATCCACTAAGTAGTTTTGTATGCTAGCGAGTACTAAAGGTTTATGGGGAAGTTAGCATCATGGGAAGTCCACTCTCTATGGCTGATACGAAAAATTATTTGTAAATTAATATAATGGTTTAATATTTTTTAAAAGACCGACGATACAATTTTTCTAAGTTCCAAATTAATGGAGGGCTAATTTTAGTATTTATTACATTTCTCTCGATAATCATGTAATAGTTGATTATTTACTTTATTTGCTTGATAATTTCCTAAAATAACTTGGTCTCGTTCACATTATGATGAACGATTGATTTGTACGTGTACACGAATAAAAACATTAGCCTTACGTATATGTCAAAGCCATTTCGTAGCATAAAAAATATCTCACTTACAAAGTTTTTTAATAGAAATTCCTCCTACGTACGCGCATCGCACGTGCCAGTGTACCCGAATATATAATGATAAAATTCCGATTTTTCTCCATGTGCATATTAAAAAATGGTAAACATAATATTTTTTAAATAGTAAATATTAGATTTTTGGAAAAGCGGATACAGAGGTATGGACATAATAGAATTTGAATTATGCCCTATATGCAATTATGTAATTTATAACTCGTTGATCAATCTTGTTCAAAATAAAAAACATTTTATTTTTATAATATATTTGAGATAATGTACTAAATTATTAATCAATTTAATTAAAAAATGCATATGATAGGAAATCTATAAATAATATGTTTTTTTGGCATAGCCGACCGGTTTTTTAGATCACTTCAAACACCTTTTATTATAACCAATAATAAAAGTACAAAAAGAGCAAGTGACTGCGGTTAACAGTCAACTAATTTGGCTTTTAAGGTGGATCGTCCACCTTCATCCTATCTAGGTTATAGTACATGAGCTAAACAAGTTTCTAGACTGCTAAAAGTGGTTTTTAAAGTGGTATATCCACCATTGCTCCACGTAGGGAGTCACATCCTAAAAGTTACATGCTAATACAAATCATGATTACATTGTTTCCAAGCTATAAGTAATACTAAGTACAATACCATATTACATAGCATGTACTAAGCAACATGAGGAAAAGTAGCTGAAAAAACATGGGTCAAGCTGCATGTCACCCATCAATTGACCAGAGGCCATACCTATCTGCAAATTACTCGAGCCCAACATCAAAAGCATTGGCAAGAGCAAAGACATGTTGGTATAGGAAAATTGTAGGATCGAAGTGAAAGGACAACTGTAACAACTAATTACACACCAAGACGAAGCTCAGTATAAACCCATGCAAGTCTTCAAGAAGAAGTACAAATTTCCCAAAAGGGCTTGACATATTGAAGCATACCAAAAAAGGTGACATACCATGGGTGAGTTCACCAGCCAAGAGATAAGGAATTAGAAAAGAACCCAGTAAACAAGTCGAAACAACACTGTACCATAGGAGTGACAAACCAAATACCACAGTCAACACAACATTCTCTCTAAAACATACTATAAACGATCCAGCTCGCTGATGCCAAAAAAAATAGGCAAGTCGAAACCAAAGACATAAAAACATTAAACCCCGTTATAAGTTCAAACTGACAATCAAACAGCCATAACAAACGACCCAGAATCTCAAACTACAAGAACATTGAACACCAAGCAACGTGTAGAACAGACTCGCGAGGCACATCGGTAACACACTACAGAAACGTTCGTTGTGGTGACTGAAAACTATGAGAGTAAACCATAGCAGAGCCTCAACGAATCAGACAGGCCACCACACACTGCAGATCAACACAAGAAAGTTAGAAATCCTAAAATAGGCAAGTTGAAACCACTGATACTAGGCCAAATAAGCACACTACAATTTAAAAAAGCATCAAACAGAAACTATAAACGACCCCTCGACTCAAACTTCATGTACTTTAATACACCAAGCAAAGTATACAAGCATATTCGCAAGGATTTCAGAGGCATCACACTACAACCGATCGTTCGTAGTGGTAACCAATTTCAACCAAATTAAAAAGCAGCAGCAAATCACGGAAAAGCATAGAGGCCACCACACACTGTTCGGAGCTGAAAACAAAAGTGTGGAAATAAACTTGTGTAAAAAGTGATGAGGTTGGATGAAATCGGTGATGCAAGGGCAATTAAATGTTCGGATCTGAAAGGTTTAGTCGAGAATCTTCAAATTGACCACGCAGTCGAAAGAAGACGTGGGGTGGTAAAGGAACGAGAAAATCTGAAGGAAGGAAGAAAGAAATTGGAGGAAGAAAGTAGTAGAAGAGAGAGTGGAAGAAATTGAATGCTAATCTGTCGCCATTAATGATCGAAATGGAGATTCTCAAACCCTAAAGTTACTTAAAGCTGTTTATTATGATAAATAATATATTTTATGATAGTAGTTATAAGTGTTGTAATCTTGAGTAATTTATCACTATAAATACAAATATGTCATTTTTTGAATGTTTCTAGTCAAGATTCAATGAGATTGAATATCGATATATCCATTAAGACTATAATACATAATGTTCTCCGAATGTGGAATAATATGTTACTTATGATTGGTGGGATCACCAAGATGTTATGTACAAATATTTATTAGCTAACTATGGAACGACGCACTTGATAATTTTTTGTTGGTTCATATAACGAAGATTAAACTAAAAATATCAATGTCACTAATTTACATAGTTTTCTCAATTTGAAAATGTCGTCGATCTTCATTGTGAAAATTCCGCTTTGATCATAGTCAAATCATGACACGATGTTCATTGAGTGATTTTAATTGAGTCAAGTGGAAATATTGGAAGTGAAACACCATTAAAAAGACGATTTATCTCCTTAATTATATGAGGTTAGTATCACTGTCAACTCCAGTAAAGGTTCAAAGTCGAAGCCTCTAGTCATAGCATTGTAGTAAATACTCTTATTATTATTGAACCACGTACTTTAAGTTTGGACTAACATAGTTTAACATGGATGATATAGGAATTTTGACCATTACAAAATTTCATAAGTGCGAAGTAATATAATTTTAATGAAGAGAATTAGTGTAAAATAAATACCACAATTGGTAACATGTAACACTCCTAATTTTAGTTTAACATCATTTAAAAAAATTAATTTCATAGATGAAATAAAATAACGTAGTGGGCATATGAAGAAATTTTTTGATAATTAACAAGGTCGAGCCATAATTAACATATCAAATAAGATTGTTTTAAAGTTAATAAAGAAATGAATGAATGAGAGTGGAAAACTAGGAATCTAGCCTCATTATCTTCCTTTAAATCCTTGTGCTCCTTGATTCGTTCTCATTTACAATAACAAAACAATTAAAAAGAAAAGAAGAGCTAAGAATAGTTGTGACGACCGCCCATAATTCATGCACTCAACTAGAGAAATAATGCACTGAAAGACATGCCAGGAAGCTATGGACTATAATCTAGGTAAGATAACACATGCGGAACCTGTCGTACAATTCACAGCGGAAGGATAAAATATAATAGAACATATACAACATGCAATAATAGTGAAGCATATTTGAGTAGAAACTTGAACTCTCATAACAACTAGAGAAAATACCCATACATCCTTGGATTACAACATGAGTATCTATACAAATTTGCATCACTACAACACTCAGAGTCAAACATCAAACAGCGGAAAAAAAGATACTAGATAGTAGGATACACCAACCTCCTTCTTGCCACTGCACAACAACGTCGTCTAACCAAGATATCACATGTCACCTGCTACTCAGTCTTCCCATCCAACACATGGATGAACAACCCAAGGTATTAAGAGGGAAACATAAAATCTTGAGTTAGACAACAGTCTTACTGAGCGATAAAACAACTATCTAACATCACCAATAAAGTATACGAGAATAGGCAGATTAATCAACTAATCTACCAACATCAACAGAGAAGAACCCACTTCTGTCTTCCCCACATCCGACAGTGATAGCCTTTACATACGATCATTAAGAAGTAGCAATACTTTCATATCAACCAATTATCAAGCATAGATCATTCAAATTGACGTTGACATCTCCCAAGCACAAGCCCTAAAAGCTTAAACAAATATCAGACAAGCACCCAAGAGACATCTCCTTTGATGTCAAATAATCTATACAAGATAATACAAACAAAATAATCATCATCTATGACTTTGTCTATCATCGCCAATCCTGCTTTGAAACCATCGCTAATCATATGACTAGCTCAACACTTACCGTCCGTCAAGGGCTAAAGGTAAACCCTGGCTCTAGCAAAAACTCCATACTCGCGACTCGTATCTCTAGGCCCATCGTGACCTCCCAGGGTATTTCTAGCCCCATTGTGACTGCCCACCGTAACCCTGCTTTGAGTCCGCTAGAACCTACGACATCGATAATCTCTCGGCCTTCATCATCTATAATTGTCATCACCGGCGACTATCATAAGCTTAAATCACCTTGAGCAACCATTATCCATGAACTCAAAACACACTTGAGTCGTCTGCATATTCATTGTGTTTCATCGATCAACGAACATCTCATCACACTTCGAACATTCCGCCTTGAATTTACTTCAAAGTCACATTCATTGCTGTACCAAAACAACATCAATATAATGGTCCAATATAGTCAGGTCATCCACCTTAGGTCATCCCACGACCCTCCATTTTCACGGCCTAACTCAACCCATCATCAAACACTTAGGTCGTTCTTTCTCGTTAGGCCGTCCCCCGACCTAATGACTCAAGACCTAAAATAGAAGTCCTCATGCAGCACTGCCTTGCTTCGTCCCAACGACCTAATTCCTTAAGTTGTTCTAATGACTTGGAGCCTCTTGAGTCCCACAACCCATCAAAATGACCTGACTCCCGGTTGTATCTGTTCCCACCAGCCAACCTACTTCAGACGATCCAATTCCTTAGGTCGTTCCACGACGTAAGCCACCACGACACGAAAATGATTAACGACTTGAAACCCTTTTCCAACCTGAAGTAGCTCCAACGACCCAACATCCATTTCTTGGAGAAAAAGACACACAACCTAACCCAAGAAAAACAACCCGACTCCAGATCTGACCAAAATGGCTTCAATCTTGACCAAATCATCGCTAAACGACAATATCGATTCAAACAACTTATCCAGTTCAACCATAAACACTTCATGAAATCATCAACAACATCAAAATGATAATTTTCATCAATAATCATATAAAATTCACTAAATCATGATAAATCAATGCATGAACTTAAATGATGGATCTTACTTGCATAAACATATGAATTTATATGGAAATTAGCAGTTTTAAGTTGCTAGATTAGATCCTATGGTGATTCATATGAAAATATACTTACCATGATGTAGATCTTGGTGAAATTAATTTAATATGATGAAATTTTGATCATACAACCTATATACTTGATTGAATCCGAGTGATAGATGCATATACTCACCAATTCTTCAAACAAGCCTAAAAACAATGAATCACGAATCCGGACAGCGAATAAAACCTTTAAACTTCTCAGTTTGATGCGATTTATCTTCAGTTGATGTAGATCTAGCTTCAAACGATGTAAATCTTCGATTCTCTTATGTAGATCTAGAATTTTAATGGTACAAAGTATATTTGATTGAGCAAGGAGGATCATGAGCTTAACCAAATGAGAGAATGAAGAAAGTAAACTATTCTACATGCCTCTAACCCCCTATTTATGGCCTCCCACCAACCCACTAATGGGCCTCCTCAAATCAGCCTATTAATGGTTTACAAAACCCAAATTGAATTGTTAAACACTAAAACAACGATTCCTCCCAAACCATTGAGCCAAATCTTCAATGTGACCACGCTACGGAATTGGAAACACCATTTCCTTTCAATGAAATCGATCTCAACACCTGATCCGATCCCATATTAAAGTTATGCCTTGTACAAGACTGACAGGGGTAAAATGGTCACAAGCAAAATTGGTAAAAATTATGGACATGTCTCACATCCCCATAAATAACATACCAAAATATGAGAATGATCCAACCCTCAGGAAATTAAATAAAAATATTTTACGATCCTCCGATACGTAAAATGCGGGCTGTTACATTCTCTCCCCTTAGGAATTTTGCCCCCGAAATTCCAAGCAACTGCATGCCTATCATCCATAAGCATCTAATTCGATCATCCAAACTAGAAGCCATCAAGCCATGCATCCATAGCCTTATCCTAGCACGTGTAATTCTAACAACAATAGTACAAGTTACAATGATGTAAGGTGGCACAATATCAATGGGTCATACTGACGAAGAGTTTTGGATGGGACGTCTTCATCTTCTCTTCTATCTCCCATGTACAATCTTCGTCATCCTCACTTCATTGTACCTTAACCAACTTAGCCGTCTTCCTCCTAAGTTGTTTCGTGTCATTCCCCACAGCACGAAGCGGCTTATGAGGTTTCGTAACTACGGTCTCAACTTCTAGGTCTTCGTACTGGTCTGGAGTTACCATCACATTCGAATCATGCACACGTTTCCGTAGAAATGACGTATGGAAATCATTATGCATACTCAACATCTTCTCGGGTAACTCCAACCTATATGCGAGCTTTCCAATCCGCTCGACCATCAAAAACTGTCTAACGAACCTAGGAGCTAACTTTCTTTTACTTCTGAATCTAACCACATGCTTTAACGGTGAAATCTTTATGAAAACCATATCGCCAATGTCGAATTCCAAATCTTTCTGACCCTTATCAGCGTAACTCTTTTGACGATCTTGGGCTGCGTTTTTTCGTTGCCGAACAATCTCAATACAATCCGATGTCTTTCTGATCATCTCTGGCCTAAGTATCAACTTATCTCTAGTTTCTAACCAACACACTGGAGAATTACACAGTCTACCATATAATGCCTCGTATGGTGCCATCCCAATGCTCGACTAGTAGCTGTTATTATACGCAAACTCAACTAAATGTATATGGTCTTTCCATGATCCTCCGAAGTCTAACACACAAGCCCTCAGGAGATCTTCCAAAACATGGTTAACCTCTCGGTATGACTATCAGTTTGGGGATGATAAGTCGTACTCAAACACAACTCAGTTCCCAAAGCTTCTTGCAAACTCTTCCAAAATCCACTCGTAAACAAGGGATCTCGATCACTTACTATGCTCTTCGGGATACATGGAATCGAACTATCCATTTAATATAAAGCTCAGCCAACTTCGATGCTGTCCTAGTTGATCTGATAGGTAAACCTGACACTTTTGGTCAAGTGATCCACTATGACCCAAATTACTTCGTTACCTATCCTGGTTCTGGGTAGTCCATTGATAAAATTCTTCGATATCTGCTCCCACTTCCACATAGGAACTTCCAATGGCTGAAGTAACCCACTCGGCTTTTTCTGTTCAGCTTTCACTAACTAACAATTCATACACTTGGAAATAAATTTCCAACATCCCGCTTCATCCCTTCCCAGTAGTAAGCTTGCTTCATGTCCTGATACATCTTATTACCACCACGATGAATCGTTAACTTCGAGCGATGACATTCCCTCAGAACTTCATCTCTTAATCCGTTGATATCAGGAACAACCAGACATCCTTTCTTTCGAAGCCAACCCTCTCGATCGACCTTGAATTCTTTATCCTCTAGCTCCAGCTTCTTGATATTTTCGACAAGCTTTGCCTCACATTTTTGGCTCTCGCCAATCCTTTCAATGAGGGTATGTCTTATTGATAAGCTTGCCAACATCTCAGGTTCCAACTTACACCATGGCCTGAAATCAAATCTTGCCAAATAGTTGAGGCTCTTCCATTCTGAAAACATCTCTCTCAAACATGCATGTCTTCGACTTAATGCATCTGCCACTGCGTTACCTTTACCAGGAGTATAGGCTATACCAAAATCATACAAAGCCAGAAACTCTAACCACCTTTGCTGCTGAAGATTAAGATCCTTTTGGGAGAAAAGGTACTCCAACAACTCGTGATCTGTAAACAACTCGAATCGAACTCCCAACAGGTAATGTCTCCACATCTTCAAAGAAAACAAGTTTGCTGCCAACTACAAATCATGAGTTGAATAATTTTTCTCTTGCGGCTTTAGCTGTCGACTCGCGTAGTCCACAACCTTATCTTTCTACATCAGCACTGCTCCAAGTCCAATACAACATGCATCGGTGTATACCACCATCTCTTCATTCCCACTCGGAATGATCAAAATAGGAGCACTCGTCAGTCTCTCTTTCAGGATTCCAAACGCTTGCTCACACTTTACATCCCATGTGAACACTTGGTTCCTCTTCGTCAATCCTATTACTGGTGCAGCTATCTTGGAGAAATCCTTGATAAAACGACGATAATATCATGCTAACCTAAGGAAACTCCAAGCATCTGTTGCATTCTTAGCTCTATCCCAGTCCTGAATCACTACAACCTTAACGTGGTCAACCGATATCCCATTACCAGAAACAACATGGCCTAAGAACCTATATCATTCTGGCTTGAGTTGTAAACTTGTTTAACTAGCCAACTCAACTTTCATTTTGGCTTGCGTTTTTCAGCTTTTCAGTCTCTAAGAACTTCCCAATTTCTCTAAAATTTGGCTAACACCTTAAATTTCTGAAAAATTTCGCCATAGCCTCCTTTGTGTGGGTTGATCTAAAAAATTTATTGGGCCGTATTAGGCACCCAATAAATCAAAATATTGCATACAAAACAATTATACACACTCATTATGATTTATACACCCTACTCCCTCCTCATACACACGCACAGTAACTAAACAAGAGATGTGACATGTGTATTTTTTTCATCTCAAGACCTGTGTAGAGTTTGTTATTAAATCCTGCAATTTACCATTATAGGTTACTAAGTCCATAATCAGTCCTCATTTCAACCTGTAATTCAGTCCTCGCCATACAAGAATCTCGCTCATTTGGTAATCCAAACCTCGTCATATAAGCTCCAAATGCTTATATGGAATATGATATGATATGCTATCTTCAGTAATATGTTATGCGGTATGATCCATAATTTATTGGTTACTATCCTACGGCGTATGTTTTAATTTCACACTGAACAACCACCATAGCGCATCCAAATCACTCACAGTAGTTATAATGGATAATAAAATTGTGCAACCAACTCATTAAGGTGCACCTGTTTGTCGGGCACGCAAATTTATTTCTTTACTCAGCTTGCATACAACAACCTGTTCAACATATATATATATATATATATATATATATATATATATGCATATATATATGTATATATCCAATAGCAACTAATTTCAAATTAATTCATCATTAAATTTGATTTGGCTCAATTTAGAATTTATACTCATATTGGTTTTATTCCAGTTTAATTTGATTTCTGTTAAGTTAAATTCTATTTCGTTTGATTTACTTTCGGATTTTCGATCAATTTAACTTGTATTAGTTAAATTTAAAGCTCAAATTATTTCAAAATATTTAAATCAGTTTAAGTACAATTCGACATTTCAATTGTAATTATATAGTCATCTTACTTTTGAAACTCGAAAATAAACACTGATGATGGAGCTCTCACCATCACAATATCCTCAAGCAACTAGAATGTGATTCTGTATCAATCCAGTATAATCGAGACTTTGGATATACGTTGATTACGCGTATATGCAAAATCTTCTTATACTCAATAGTCCGATTTTGACGTCAAAATGAAATACTCAAAATCATATTATGCTACATATAATTTTCCATAATCAAATTCATTTTTATAAATAATAAAATTTATTCTTCTCTATCTATAATACTCTTCCAACTCATTCTAGGGCATTACTAACCCCATCTCTAACGAATTCCTCATTCTAGGATGCTAATGATCCCATCTCTAATGAGTTATTCTTTAATAGGACATAACTTATCCTATTTTTTATGAACTCTTTCATTTGGTTATAACGTGTCTTGTTCTCAAGCTTTGTAAACCAAAGCTCTGATACCAAGCTGGCACGACCCGAAATCCCCGTCCGGCCTAGAACGAACGAGAACGCAGATTGCGTGAGAACACAATGCATCATAACGCAGAACAACAAAACTTTTCATTGTTATTACAACAATTTTTATCAGGTTACAAGAATATAAGAGTATGAATAAATATTACACAGCGGAATAATAATTTTAGAGATTAAATTACATAGCAGCGGAAATAATAATGTATATACACAATATGTAGCAGAAATACATCAAATAACGCAACTGAAAGAAATACACGGATACAAAGCTTTCCAAATATAGCTCCACCTGTAAATTAGGATTCTGTTAAATAGAAATTTGCAAAACCAAAACTACTAGCTGCCCATGCAGAAAATATGGGCACCCAGAGTTTAGGTGAAAACAATAAGCTCCGAGTTAGTTATGAAACTGGTTTGAGAACTAAAACATTTATTATCCTTTATTTAAAAAGGGTGAAAATCATGGGACCACGTTGTTTGACACATAACGGTTTTATTCCCCATGAATATCAGTTTAAAAATAAAACAACGCAACACCTTTTTAAAAAATGGAGTTATTATAAGATTCAGGTCCCATCACACAATGCAACACAAAGCAAATAATAGAGTTTTACCTTATAATAGACAAACATGCTTGGTACATTTTAAAACGAATAATTTTGATATTATTATAAGTGCATAGTGTCGAAAATAACTTCAAATATAAATGCATCAATCATAGACGATATAGGTACAATATATTATGTCGCCATATAGATTTACAACTAAAACTGAAAAATTCGCGTATTGGAAATTGGATTCCATCTATGAGTCGAGGCAAGGGATCTTCCTCACTAGTTTCGAGACACTCTTGCAAATGCCTCAGGATCACACCCTTAGTAACCCTTGGATCTTCGGGGCCAGTCCACTCTTACTTTTGTGATTTGGTTATTCCTGAATAATACGTTTCCCAGTCCTATCAGACCTCCAAAATGGCCATTGTTGTCCAAAAATATCCGAGGCACTTCTTAATCCATCATCCACATAAGTAAAAATGTCTGGGCTCCATACCGTGACACCACTTCTAGCTAGAAAGAAACACATGCACTCCTTGCAGTCACTATCCCGTTTTTGACTCATACCGTGTGTGCGGCTCGTGAATCTATGCTATACACAAAGGTACGCTATTTAAAGCCATGCTTTGATCATCATCCACAAGACCCTGCTTTTCAACAAAAGCCTTTATCATTGCATCTCTGCATGCTACATTGACAATCCATACCATATCGTTGATTTCCACCAATATATAACCTCTAAGCTCGTACGTCTCAAAGAAGGGTTTTGAGCAAGAAAATAAATTCTCCACCACCAAACAAATACATATTTAGTAGAGATCAACAAATATAACACGAAGTACAATGTTAAACATTTAATCCATTGACAAGTTCATTCTTGTTCTGAACGAAACTGGAGGCATCTTATTCCTCATCCCATATGTCATATACAGGAGAGAGGTCCTCGCATATCCAGTCGATCTTCAAGCACGTCTGAACGATCACCACTTATTACCTAGTTCTGGGTGTACAACCCAATCAAGATATCAATAATCATCCATTCTATGTAAAGATCTCCAGTCTTCAACCACCGCCTTCGTCATCGACTTTTAATCGTCATAATAGTTATTTAGAATGGGTTAAACCCTAACTTTCCGAATAACTATTGTATTTTTATAATCATGTGATAAATACACAAAGATAGCACACATCTCATTCCAATCCAAAATATTCTTTTATTCAAATATTAACATCTTAGTGGAAATGCTCCCATTAATTTTATCAAAGATAAGTTCTTTTAAACTTACTCTTTAATCTTCCTTCGGATATCATTTTCAAAAGATTTTATTTTATCTTTTCACAACTTAAACCCAGTTAAGGTTTAAGAACTTATAATGTCCCGTATTTTTGGTGATTAGATATATAATATATTTTATTATTTTATATATTATATTTGGAATATTAATCGATTTTAATATTGAATTCATTAATAAAATGATGGTTGAATATATATATACAAATTTTATTTAATTATAAACGAGCTAGAAATGGCGCTGCAGTTCACAACATTGAATTTTGAACTTCAATTGAATATACAGAATCCGATATAAATCGAAATTCTGTGAAACAAGAAAAGTTGGGATCTTGTTGATTATAATTTTCATATGAAAGAGAAAATTCTAGTTTTCGTGTTATAAATTGTTATTTATGTCAAATCAATTTTTAAAATAGTCGTTATGGAAATCATTATTTAAAATATAACGTTTAAAAAGGGTTTTAATATAATTTGGATACCGTTTTAACTCAAAATTCATGATATTGAGTTGTATAATTTATATTTGAAGTTGTACATATATTCTATTGGAATATATATGATTAAAATAATTTATTATTATTTTAATTAATTATTTGGGAATTTATATAATATTTTAATCGATATTATATAAGCATTAAAAATAGCCATCGCTGCCAACGGTCCCAGTTTTCGATGAAATTAGTTTCATTGGGACCGTATCGTTAAATTATTGTAAGAAAATCAATTTTCGTGGCAAACCGATATCGTATGTGACTTCGGTGACCAAAAATGCCTTTGTTTCTATTTAATTGTTTAGACAATTTAGACAGGGGTAACTTTAAACGAATAGACGACTGGTCAAAAAAACTCCAAATTTAACAAAACAAGATTCATTAGATCCATAAGGAAGAGGTCTAGTAAAATGTCAAGGCCTCAGATTTATTTGATTTTTCTATAATTATAAGAATTTTAAACGCTTGATTTTTCATCGATATTTATAAAGGACTTTTCACAAACGATCTCGGAATTTGATGAAACCTGTCCCATAGAGTCCGGAATATTTTTTTATGTCAGGATTAGAAGTTTCATCGCGAATGGAAGTTGTCTGTAGTGGTTTCAATGAGTTACTTCATCGTTAAGTTTAGTCTAATATTATTTAATTAAAATCATATCCTATAAATATGCATGAAACAGTCAACACCCTAAGTTATAATCTGCATGGTCAGTGGAATTTGCGCCTCCATCTAATAATAACAACACTCAGATCTTGCTCCACTAAAAATTCAAAATCCATTGATCATTTAACAAAAATTTCAACTACAATTTCCTTAAGCATTTCGAGATCTCTAAACCGACCTACTGTCACTAAAATTCGAACTTGATGGTGGCCAAATTATTGCTTAGGAGCTTTAGTGGTCAAACGGGTGGTAGACAATGAGATGGCACATGGATTGGCAGTGGCGGATGGCGCTCAAGTGGAATAACGGTGGCGGATTCTCACCACGAAGTGGCAAGCTGAGGTGAAGTCACGACTGTTCCTTCTAAACCATGTAATTGCCTTGTTAAGTAAACAATCAACAGTTTGTAATCAAATTACTTATTTAAAAATGGTAAACTAAATTCTAGTAATTAAAATTTATATTTAACTAAGACATAATTAACCGATTATACTTATTTAAACATATGGTGATGTTGGGTTTAACGAAGCAGCCAATACATTGGGAAGAAAGCATGGGCAAAACGTGGAGCGGTTGTGTTGAACAACGAAGTAAATCGACCGACGTTTACTTTTAAAACAGTAATTAGTTTTAACTAATGGATTCATAAAAAGTATATGTTAATTAATTAAGTATTGTAATTGAATTAGTTTAACCTATCCAGAAAAAGTGATGGAAAGAACGTAAACGGAGGGAGGGTTAGATTGCTTGGAAATAGTGGAAAGAATACAAATTTGGTTGGCCAGTTTTAACGTGAGCAGCATTCAGAAGTTATGGGAATGAAGGTGGAATTTGGACCCGTTTTCTCTGAAATAAGTGTTAACAAAAAGAAGCACAATAATCGACAATTTAGTTCTTAATAAAGTCATTAACAGTTAATTAAAAAAGATATAGTAATTAATTTAGAGATTGTAAATCATGAATAGGTTATTTTGAATGAGGGAAAACGAAGGCCTGTAAACCAAATGTGAACTTGCAGCGTGACGTTGATCTTCGATCGGGTCATTTGATGTTAACCAGAATTTGACCAAGTAATTTATTTAATTAATTAATTTTATAGGTAGATAGGTAGTTAATTAATTAAATCATAATTAAAAATTAATTAATTCAATTATAACCTATTTTTAGGTGCTGGATGAATTTGCAGGCACCACGGAACGAGAACAAGTGAGAATGCAGACTAGCGAACTGGAAATCCACCGACGAAGAAAACAAATGAGTTGGCCTGTTAAATTTAAATCAATGTAACTAATTACACTCAATTTCAATGAAGGAAATTAAATTAAAAGTCATGAATGCAGATAATCTTATAACCTTCGTCTATGTCAACATAATTATGCGAAACATGCTATGCTGAAACAATATTGATGAACACTATGTCATGAAACAAAACTAGATGGAATTGGAATCAGCTGAATTTTTTGGTTAAATTAAACACTAGTTTAATTTAACTGAAATGAATCGTTTCAACAGCAAATCAGATCAAGGTGAGTTAAACTCACTCAATTCTTCCCACTTATATTTTATATAAGTTGGGTTTATTTGTTTGTGTGTTATGGATGATTTTTATTGGATGATTATTGAATTTTATATTCATATATTGATTGGGCAGTTAAGTTAAACGTTCGTTAAATTTAATTAAACCAAATCATTATATTCAACGATTAAATCCAATTGAGGTAGCTTACCCCAATGGTTACGTTTATAATAATATAAACGTTACAAATAAATAATTGGATGTCTGAATTGTCCTTATCAGCCTATTATTGACTATATCCTTCCAGAATTGACTGTTATTATTAAAATGTTTATTTCATATATTTAGATGGAAAAAATTATTGATTGGTCATATTGCACTGAATAATTTGAATTGTGATAAGCCATTGTTTTGCAGGGAATTGACAGGTTGGAGGAATCCAACAGGATTCCTCACTAATATTGATAATCTTTATCAATATGATTTATTGTGTTCATTTGGATGTGAAATTGATTTATATTTCACAGTTTGGTACTTCAGTGGATATTTGCCTCTTTAGTACCGTCGGTAAAAGAAAAGATTTTTAAATCGATATTAAATCGATTGGGAAATGTTTTCAAAGTTATATTTATATATATTTGAAATACAGTTTGATTATAAATATAAATATCAAAGTTTAATATACTGGTTTTATAATTATTTAAATTTATAGAGATATAAGATATTATCAAATAAATAGTAAATGATATAAACTTATATTAAATTGTTATTAAAATGTGTGAATGGTTTGTAAAGGCCTTAACGGCCGTAAAGTAAACTTAAATTGATTTCAAATTATTGAAATGAAATAATTGAATCGTGGATTTGCAAGAATATGTTAAAGAGATTGAGAAGTGATATTTTGTAATAAATGATTATTTTAAACAAACGTTGTTTTAAATATACGAAATGTAATTGAATAACATTTCATGAATAAGATTAACGAATCAACGGAAATGGAAATGAGTATTGATTTGGAAATGGGATTTCAGGATTTTAAATGAAATAGAAGTTGAAATTATAAATATGGGTTTATAAATAGAATTCGAGTTAAAATGATAAATAGAGATTTATAACTGGATTTAAGCCCGATGGCTGGAATAGATTGTGAAATCAAGATTTTTCGAAATATAGTGTAATTGGATATACGAATATGAGTTGGTTTATACAAGAAAAAGTGATAAATAAATTCCAAATATAATGGAATTGGATAAGTATAATTTGAGAATTGGGAAACGATGTAAATTGGCTAAGATGAGTTTTATTTCGATGTTCGGAATGTGATATTCCAAAGTTCGGAGTATTTATTAAGTGGAGGTTTATTTCGAAGTTCGGGATGTGATATTCCGAAGTTCGAAATGTTAATCGAAGATGAGAGTGGGGAATGAAATCGAATTATAAGTCGTCGCTAATGAAATGCAAATGGAATTTGTAAATGAAGTTAAGTTTTGGAAATGGAATTTGTAACATTTGTTACAAACAATAAATTAAACTATTTGATAAATAAATTGAAGATCTTATTAAAGAATCGTTATACGATTTTAGACAAAAAATAAGTTGTTGGGAATGAAATGACAGTGTTTGATAAATGGCAGTAAAAAATTTGGAATTATAACCTATAACGTTTGATACAGAAGTTAAGATAACTTATTTGATTATACAAAAAGAAGATCGCAAATTAAGATTTGGAAAGTGTTCATATAAGATTTTGAAGATATTTATATAAGATTTGTGAAGAATGTTTATTTATAATTTTAATCAATAAATACTTATTATTGCGAATGTTGGTAAATATATTATAAGAGATATTGCAGAAATTTATAAAGGATCCGAATTATAATTGAATCGAGACTTGTGTATTATAGTGTAAAGGAGTGTTAAGAAATAAAGAGAATTTTAATAAGAGATTACTTAATCAATTAATTAAACGTGTTGAGATTTTAAATCTAGTTTTAAAAGGAAACGAAGGTGTTAATAAACTTCTATCTATTCTGAAGATATGAATGTTGTTGGTCAAGGTCTGAGAGGTAAATTGAATACCTTAACTTGAACGACTTAATGATTATCTGAGGATGGTATAAGTTTATAAACGAGAGGAGTTGAGGGAAATATAAGTTATGATTTTCGTGAATGATTCTATAAACCGTATTAGAAAAGTTTATAAGTTGAATGAATGGTTTAAGAATATTCTTATCGATAATAAGAAGTTAAAGCTATATTTCAAATATTGGAAGATTTATAAGAATTTAGTTAATAGACGGTTAATTAAAGGGGCTAAATGATGTTGGGTACTAAATCAGTGAATTCACTTTATTTTTATGGATGAATGGCTATTTATTTAAGTTTATTTGGTAGTTAAATAACCGACTATCAAATCTGGCCTATACGCTTGTTGGTACGAAAAGACTGGGATCGAATTTATATTCGAAAATCATTCCGACCAACAAATATGTTGAAGATGTTGATTGAAGATGTAGCATTGAAGACCGTTGATCTTTATGAGCGAAAGAGTTACTTGTTGAATTTCTCTGGTCTGGTCCACCAGAGTTATAACGACTTGTGATCCTGTCATAATTGAAATCTTCGGATTACAAGGACTTCTCGAGACTGATCCATGGGGTGATTCCTATATTGGATGTAGTAGGAGAGTATCTTCGGTTCATCCTGTTCCTGGATGACTTGTATGGATGAATGTCTGACAGAGTATTTCCCAAAAACCACGTACGTTGATTTTCACAAACAGACCGAGCTGGTGGCAAAAAGGGGCACTTCTTTTACACCCAGAGTATATTTGTGGACGTCAATTAGTGATTTGACAGATCTGACAATGTGGCATTCAAAGTGGACGACAACCAGATGTTGTAAAAGAAAATAGTAAATAAAATTAATTAATTAATAAATGAATTAACTAATAAATTATGACCTCTAGCCTCATCAACCGGGAAATGGCATAAAATCGGGTAGGTCGCATGGCTATGTGGGTCGCACCCATCAAAAGGGTATATCACCTGATCTGGTGAAATCAAATGCCTTTGGTTGTCCCTTTTTATTTCTATATGTATGATATCGGTTCGGTTGGCTGGCCCCCAGCCATGGTAATGGTATATTCGGTACTCTCAAAGTATAGTGAGGGGTCAGTCATGTTTAGCCTGAGTTGCAAGATGGTCTTGTTGAACTCCAATGTATTCATCTCCAGAGGAACATTGTCGGGAAGGTGGTCCCCATACCTTGCCATGAAATCCATTCTCTAATAAGCGCCCGCGGTTTTGATTGTATACTATATATGTGGAGCGTGAGATGCAAGCGTTCCATTAGACTGATATTTATTTGTATTTAGACACTATCATAATATCAGAATAATATTGTTTTTCAAAAATGTTTCGGGATATCTTAAGGTAAAACCCGTCCATATTTTTGTGCGGATTTGGGCTTACGATTATCTTTTTCTTTCAAAAAGATTTTGATGTTAAAATCAAGTTGTATGATACCTTTATACTTAGTGTGTTTTCTCACTCTGGTTCACCAGAATGACCTGGTATTTGTAAAATGCTCGGATTAGACTGAGTTGTACAGGTTCAGGTTATCGGATGCTATGAAGAGATGAGTTGGAAGAGTTTCGACGTATGGTGTTATATATTCTGTTGTGTGATTGTATATGCGGACATATTATTATAAATGGCCAGATACGTGATGTACTCTGATGATTGTAAGTTTTCATTTCAAGCTCTCAGTAAAGATTTATTTCTATATTATATTTTGTTCCGCTACGATGTGAGACTTTGTGTGTTATGTTGGTTCTTCTTCTTCTTCTTCTATTCTAATATTTCTTTCTTATCTCATCCTCCAACATTCTTTCTAATAACGTTCTTGTGTTTTTGATGCTTGAATGTTCGACGTGGTGTTTTTGTGTCGATTTTCGGGGTCGAAAATCCTTGGGCCGTTACAGTGGTATCAGAGCTATTGGTTTAGTAATAACCTTGGCTTTGTGGTGTAACTCGATAGACATAGGGTTAGTAATACCTTAGATTGAGTTGAGCGTATATATATGAGAGAGCGTATTTGTAGATTTTATATACAAATGTTTTGTATTGTGTTGTTTGATCTGTTCAAGTGTTGAGAAGCATTGAACTGGTAATGTACACATTTTTTTTTGAAAAGAGGGTAAATGAAATAATTTTACCCAAACTATATTATATAGAAAATGAATAGTTTTATTAAATTATTAAGATATTGGTTTGTTGTTGGTTGTTTTGAATGATATCCAGATTGGTTAAAATTTGAATTAAAAACTTAACTTGGTTAAGTGGAATCAAAATTAAGAGTGATATTGAAACTAAAATAAAATTAATTTTAAATTTGGAAATTTAATGGAAATCAATCGAATAATAATCGGTTGATGTTCAAATATGATAAACTAAAGAAAATATGAAAATGAACGAAAATTCAATTGGTTTGATTAAATTGGTTGAGTTGATTGTGTGTTGTTTATTTGTTAGATTAATTGATTTAAAAAAAAAATCATCCATAATAAGAGTTGAATGAATTGAAAACTAAATTCCAATATAATAAATTGGAATGAAACTTCATATGAATTGTAATTGAATAATTATCCCCAGTATTCACATATACCTTTTAAGATGAATTGATACTGCATGTTGAGTTTGGAAATTTATGTAGTTATGTTTGTCAGTTAATGAAATATTATCTAATAATTTCATGCAGTTGTTACTTACATGTTAATTGAGTAAGTACAGGTGCCATGTGACTTGAGATTTGAGTTTGATTGCGTAGATTGCACGTAAATTGAACCAGTATGCCCAATAGTGCTTGTAAAAGGTACGCCCATGCGAAAATATAAGATTTTGAATTTTGTTTTTCGACCATGTTGGTCGATGTATATATATTATGTGTTCCTGCAATATCGCAGATGTCCCTCCGTACAGGGGATACTGCCGAATTTTTCCAGGAATTTAGAGTGTTAGAAAATTTTCGATATTTTTGTAAATTTTATTTTATAATAATGAATTGGTTTTCGATTTGGAACAAATTAAATTTTAAAACTAATGGGATTTATAACATTTTCTGATCTTAGTAATTTCGGGGACGAAATTCATTTAAGGGAAAAAGAATGTAACGTCCCGTATTTTTGGTGATTAGATATATAATATATTTTATTATTTTATATATTATATTTGGAATATTAATCGATTTTAATATTGAATTCATTAATAAAATGATGGTTGAATATATATATAAATTTTATTTAATTATAAATGAGCTCGAAATGGCGCTGCAGTTCGCAATATTGAATTTTGAACTTCAATTGAACATACAGAATCCGATATAAATCGAAATTCTGTGAAAAAAAAAGTTGGGATCTTGTTGATTATAATTTTCATATGAAAGAGAAAATTCTAGATTTCGTGTTATAAATTGGTATTTATGTCCAAATCAATTTTTAAAATAGTCGTTATGGAAATCGTTATTTAAAATATAACGTTTAAAAAGGGTTTTAATATAATTTGGATACCGTTTTAACTCAAAATTCATGATATTGAGTTGTATAATTTATATTTCAAGTTGTACATATATTCTGTTGGAATATATAAGATTAAAATAATTTATTATTATTTTAATTAATTATTTGGGAATTTATATAATATTTTAACTGATATTATATAAGCGTTAAAAATAGCCATCTTGCCAGCGGTCTCAGTTTTCGATGAAATTTGTTTCGTTGGAACCGTATTGTTAAATTATTATAAGAAAATCAAATTACGTGGCAAACCGATATCGTATGTGACTTCGGTGGCCAAAAATGCCTTTGTTTCTATTTAATTGTTTAGACAATTTAGACAGGGGTAACTTTAAACGAATAGAAGACTAGTCAAACAAACTCCAAATTTTATGAAACAAGATTCATTGGATCCGTAAGGAAGAGGTCTAGTAAAATGTCAAGGCCTCAGATTTATTGGATTTTTTCTGTAATTATAAGAATTTTAAACGCTTGATTTTTCATCGATATTTATAAAGGACTTTTCACAAACGACCTCGGAATTCGACGAAACCTGTCCCATCGAGTCCGGAATATTTTTTTATGTCAGGATTAGAAGTTTCATCGCGAACAGAAGTTGTCTGTAGTGGTTTCAATGAGTTACTTCACCGTTAAGTTTGGTCTAATATTATTTAATTAAAATCATACCCTATAAATATCCATGAAACAGTCAACAGCCCTAAGTTATAATCTGCATGGTCAATTGAATTTGCGCCTCCATCTAATAACAACAACACTCAAATCTTGCTCCACTAAAAACTCAAAATCCATCGATCATTTAACAAAAACTTCAACTACAATTTCCTTAAGCATTTCGAGATCTCTAAACCGACCTACTGTCACTAAAATTCGAACTTGATGGTGGACAAATTATTGCTTAGGAGCTTCAGCGGTCAAAGGAGTGGTAGACAATGAGATGGCATACGGATTGGCAGTGGCGGATGGCGCTCAGGAGGACTAAACGGTGGAGGATTCTCACCACGAAGTGGCAAGCTGAGGTGAAGTCGCGACTGTTCATTGCAATTCTGGAGTTCTGGTGGAGCCTGCGGTTATGGGTAAGGGCTTGGACGGAGGAGGTGATCGTCGGAGATCATCTCGATTGGGGAAAGTCGCCAATGAACAAGAGGAGGCACAACACTTTATTTTGGCATGGGATTCAAACTCGAGAAGCAGAAATCACGAAGTGGAACAGTGGAGAAAGCAAAACCGATCAGCCGATGTTCCTTCTAAACCATGTAATTGCCTTGTTAAGTAAACAGCCAACAGTTTGTAATCAAATTACTTATTTAAAATGGTAAACTAAATTCTAGTAATTAAAGTTTATATTTAACTAAGACATAATTAACCAATTATTCTTATTTAAACAAATGGTGATGTTGGATTTAACGAAGCAGTCCATACACTGGGAAAAAAGCAAGGGAAAAAAGTGGAGCGGTTGTGTTGAACAATGAAGTAAATCGGCCGATGTTTACTTTTAAAATAGTAATTAATTTTAACTAATGTATTCATTAAAAGTATATGTTAATTAATTGAGTGTTGTAATTGAATTGGTTTAACTTGTCCAGAAAAAGTAATGGAAAGAACGGAAATGGAGGGAGGGTTAGATTGCTTGGAAACAGTGGAAAGAATACAAATTTGGTTGGCCATTTTAACGTGAGCAGCATTCAAAAGTTACGGGAATGAAGGTGGAATTTGGACCCGTTTTCTCTGAAACTAGTGTTTATAAAAAAAGCACAGTAATCGGTTATTTAGTTCTGAATAACATCTTAACAGTTAATAAGTTAAAGATATAGTACTTAATTTAGAGATTTTAAATCATGAACATGTTATTTTGAACAAGGGAAAACGAATTATTTAGAGAATAAATCTAGATGGAATTGGAATCAGTCGAATTTTTCAGTTAAATTAAACGCTAGTTTAATTTAACTGAAATGAACAGTTTCAAAATCAAATTAGATCAAGGTGAGTTAAACTCACTCAATTCTTCTCACTTATATTTTATATAAGTTGGGTTTATTTGTTTATGTGTTATGGATAATTTTTATTGGATGATTGTTGAATTTTATATTCATATATTGACTGAACAGTTAAGTTAAACGTTCGTTTAACTTAATTAAACCAAATCGTTATATTTAACGATTAAATCCAATTGAGGTAACTTACCCCAATGGTTACATTTATAATAATATAAACGTTATAAATAAATAATTGGATTATTGAATTGTCCTTATCAGCCTATTATTGACTATCACATTCCAGTATTGACTGTTATTATTAAACTGTTTATTTCATCTATTTAAGTGGAAAACAATTATTGATTGGCCATATTGCACTGAATAATTTGAATTGTGATAACCCATTATTTTGCAGGGAATTGACAGGTTGGAGGAATCCAACAGTATTCCTCACTAATATTGATAATTTTTATTAATATGATTTATTGTGTTCATTTGGATGTGAAATTGATTTATATTTCACAGTTTGGTACTTCAGTGGATATTTGCCTCTTTAGTACCGTCGGTAAAAGAAAAGATTTTTAAATCGATATTAAATCGATGGTGAAATTTTTTCAAAGTTATATTTATATATATTTGAAATACAGTTTGATTATAAATATAAATGTCTAAGTTTAATATACTGGTTTTATAATTATTTAAATTTATAGAGATATAATATATTATTAAATAAATAGCAAATGATATAAACTTATCTTAAATTGTTTTTAAAATGTGTGAATGGTTTGTAAAGGCCTTAACGGCCGTAAAGTAAACTTAAATTGATTTAAAATTATTGAAATGAAATAATTGAATCGTGGATCGAGAATATATTAAAGAGATTGAGAAGTGATATTTTGTAATAAATGATTGTTTTAAACAAAAATTGTTTTAAATATACGAAATGTAATTGAATAACATTTCATGAATAAGATTAACGAATCAACGGAAATGGAAATGAGTATTGATTTGGAAATGGGATTTCAGGATTTTAAATGAAATAGGAGTTGAAATTATAAATATGGTTTTATAAATAGAATTCGTGTTGAAATGATAAATAGAGATTTATAACTGGAATTAAACCCGATGGCTGGAATAAATTGTGAAATCAAGATTTTTCGAAATATAGTGTAACTGGATATACGAATATAAGTTGGTTTATATAAGAAAAGGTGATGAATAAATTCCAAATATAACGAAATTGGATAAGTATAATTTGAGAAGTGGGAAATGATGTAAACTGGCTAAGATGAGTTTTATTCCGACGTTCGGAATGTGATATTCCGAAGTTCGGAGTATTTATTGAGTGGAGGTTTATTTCGAAGTTCGGGATGTGATATTTCGAAGTTCGGAATGTTAATCGAAGATGAGAGTGGGAAATGAAATCGAATTATAAGTCGTCGCTAATGAATTGCTAATGGAATTTGTAAATGAAGTTAAGTTTTGGAAATGGAATTTGTAACATTTGTTATAAATGATAAATTAGACTATTTGATAAATAAATTGAAGATCTTATTAAAGAATAATTATACGATTTTAGACAACAAATAATTTGTTGGGAATGAAATGACAGTGTTTGATAAATGGCCGTAAAAGATTTGGAATTATAATCTATAACGTTTGATACAGAAGTTAAGATAACTTATTTGATTATAAAAAAAGAAGATCGAAAATTAAGATTTGGAAAGTGTTTATATAAGATTTTGAAGATATTTATATAGGATTTGTAAAGAATGTTTATTTATAATTTTAATCAATGAATACTTATTATTGCGAATGCTGCTAAATATATTATAAAGAGATATTGCAGAAATTTATAAAGGATCCGAATTATAATTGAATCGAGACTTTTGTATTATAGTGTAAAGGAGTTTTTAAGAAATAAAGAGAATTATAAATAAGAGATTACTTAATCAATTAAGTAAACGTGTTGAGATTTTAAATAGAGTTTTAAAAAGAAACAAAGGTGTTAATAAACTTCTATCTATTTTGAAGATATGAATGTTGTTGGTCAAGGTCTGAGAGGTAAATTGAATACCTTAACTTGAACGACTTCATGATTATCTAAGGATGATATTAGTTTATAAACAAGAGGGGTTGAGGGAAATATAAGTTACAATTTTCATGAATGATTCTATAAACTGTATTAGAAAAAAATATAAGTTGAATGAATGGTTTAAGAATATTCTTATCGATAATAAGAAGTTAAAGCTATATTTCAAATATTGGAAGATTTATAAGAATTTAGTTAACAGACGGTTAATTAAAGGGGCTAAATGATGCTGGGTACTGAATCAGTGAATTCACTTTATTTTTATTGATGAATGGTTGTTCATTTAAGTTATTTGATAGCTAAATAACCGACTATCAAATCTGGCCTATATGCTTGTTGGTACGGAAAGACCGGGATCAAATTTATATTCGAAAACCATTCCGACCAAGAAATATGTGGAAGATGTTGACTGAAGATGGAGCATTGAAGATGGTTGATCGTCATAAGCGAAAGAGTTACTTGTTGAATTTCTCTGGTCTGGTCCACCAAAGTTGTAATGACTTGTGATCCCGTCGTAATTGAAATCTTCGGATTACAAGGACTTCTCGCTTCTGATCCATGGGGTGATTCCTATATTCGATGTAGTTGAAGAGTATCTTCGGTTCATCCTGTTCCTGGATGACTTGTATGGATGAATGTCTGAGAGAGTATTTCATGAAAACCACGTACGTTGATTTTTACAAATAGACCGAGTTGGTTGCAAAGAGGGACACTTCTTTTACACTCAGAGTATATTTATGGACGTCAATTAATGATTTGACAGATCTGACAATGTGGAATTCAAATTGGACGACAACCAGATGTTATAAAAAAAAGAGTAAATAAAATTAATAAATTAATAAATGAATTAACTAATAAATTATGACCTCTAGCCTCATCAACCGGGAAATGCCATAAAATCGGGTAGGTCACATGGCTATGTGGGTCGCACCCATCAAAAGGGTATATCATTACCTGATTTGGTGAAATCAAATGCCTTCGGTTATCCCTTTTTATTTCTGTATGTATGCTATCGGTTCGGTCGGCTAGCCCCTAACCGTGGTAATGGTATATTCGGTACTCTTAAAGTATAGTGAGGTGCCGGTCATTTTTAGCCTGAGTTGCAAGATGTTCTTGTTGAACTCCAATGTATTCATCTCCAGAGGTACATTATCGGGAAGGTGGTCCCATACCTTGCTAGGAAATCCATTCTCCAATAAGCGCCCGCGGTTTTGATTGTATATTATATATGTGGAGCGTGAGATGCAAGCGTTCCACTAGAATGATATTTATTTGTATTTAGACACTATCATAATATCAGAATAATATTGTTTTTCAAAAATGTTTTGGGATATCGTAAGGTAAAACCCGTTCGTATATATGTGTGGATTTGGGCTTACAATTATCTTTTTCTTTCAAAAAGGTTTTGACATTAAAATCAAGTTGTGTGATACCTTTATACTTAGTGTGTTTTCTCACTCTGGTTTACGAGACTGACCCGGTATTTGTAAAATGCTCGGGTTAGGCCGAGTTGTACAGGTTCAGGTTGTCGGATGCTATGAGGAGATGAGTTGGAAGAGTTTCGATGCATGGTGTTATATATTCTGCTGTGTGATTGTACATGAGATAGATTATTATAACTGTCTAGATATGTGACGTACTCTGATGATTGTAAGTTCATATTTCAAGCTCTCAGTAAAGATTTATTTCTATATTATATTTTGTTCCACTGCAATGTGAGACTCTGTGTGTTGTGTTGGTTCTTCTTCTATTCTAATATTTCTTTCTTTCTTATGTCATCCTCTTATATTCTTTCTAATAATGTTCTTGTGTTTTCGATGCTTGAATATTCGACATGGTGTTTTTGTGTCGATTTTCGGGGTGTAAAATCCTTGGGCCGTTACAGAACTAGTTGGGATAAATTTGATTACCTCATTCACATTTCAATCTAATTAAAGATTCATTAAAACTCTAGTTCAGTTTTAATCTCAAAAATCATTATTTAGTGATTATTTAACCCTTGGAAATCAATCTTGTCTTTACTTGGGTTAAAGAACAAATGTCATGTAAAAACATTGTTCACAATAAACCCAAAATCGTCTTCCATTAAATATGGAATCTTCACGGAAATTTGAGCAATCTATAATCGATATAAATTTCTGTATCTGACTAATACTATAAGTGGAATAATGGAAAGGCCTTTTAAATTCCATAAATAGTAAAGTTCTTCCTTCAAAGAGGCTCATCTCAATTATTATTAATTGAATTCCGTTCAATTCCAATTTAATTAAATACATTGGAAAATTTCTCTAAACCTTATTTAAAAGATTTATTCCTTTCAAAATTGAGTTTAAGAAGAGTATTATTTAAGATACCATATGCAACAAACCCAAAATCCAATTTGAAATTAAATATACGGCTTTAAATGGAAATCATATCGACGTACATTCAATACCAAACTGAAACTAATATATATCATTTTGGAATAACAATAACTGTATCTTCCAAATTCCCACAAGAATATCCGCATAATCACCGAAATCCAATTGAAATATCCAAAGATAATTTCCATTCAGATCCATTCCAATTTATACGTTGGAGACTTTGGTTTATGACAAAACCGTTCACAAATCAAATTTATTATTTTAAAAATCATTGGATTATTACTCTAGTTTTTAACTAGTTCATTTAGATAAAAATATCTTTTATTTTTTAAAATATGGAATATTTCATCCAAAATCTTTCCAAATCATTAATTGTGATTTTACATAATTTTTTTATATCTCTAATAATTTTATTAAGGCCCTTACAATCGGTTTGCAATATCGGCCACCGATCTGCATCCATAGCGACCTTTTCTAAAATGATTTGTACATATTTTAAAATATTACCTTTCAAATTTAAATCTCTTATGTTCTTGGAAAGATCTTTTCGATACGAACCCAACGGTTCCGGTTTTAGGAGAATCTGAAGGTCGGATCTCCCTTTACTTCCATTCGAAGTTAATGGTTGAAATTCGCGAACGGTAGCGGCGCGACACATTCTATTCAAACCATTTAAATATATATAATATATTTCTTCAATTTCCATTCAAAATGAATTTTATAAAACGTTTAAAAATTCGTTTAAAATTATTTTTTTCCATTTCAATTTTAAATTAAAATTGAACATCTCATATTATTATAATCTCAAAATAATAATATTCTGAAAATGTCAGATTTTGAAATTAAGTCTTCTCAATATTCATTATAAAAATGAATAAAATCAATATAAAGTCCGTTCGATTTAAAATGGCGTATATCTACTTAATTCGGCTTCATATATTTCACTATTTTTTGTGTCCATCCAAAATTGGACATCAAAACCAAATTTCAAATTTCACTGAATATTATATTATTGAACTATTCATGTTTTATTCCGGATTGGAATAATATTCAACCAATATCCATATAAATAAATTTATAGGGATTTCATTCATCATATGCATCCAATAGTAGTTGTTAATAATTATCAATATCCAAGATAACATCCAGTCCACATATCATGGTACATACCATATAAGCTAATATGAGTTCGTCAATCAATAGATTAACCGCAGTATCAATCAATAATTCATCTATTTCCATATATGGTGCCACAAAGTATCCATCAACATTGTTTGAAATACGAGTTCCATTTATTCAAACAACGCTTCTAATGCAAATGAATTTGTGAATAGTTCATGTGTCGAATTCAATGGATATTGCATGTAACAGATAAAAAATTTACATAAGTATTTAATATGTTTCCAGTTATAAAAATAAAAAACTGTACAAAAGATTTGAATGAGAGATTTCTCACTTTGAGTTCCACTCCGTCAGTCTTTAATTGACAAATTTCTTTTGAGTCAAATTAAGCTTGGGTTTAATTTGACACAAAAATATAACTTGCTCCAAATTTGACCAAATTAGTTTTGTTGCGAAGCTCTCGTGTAACAACCTTTAATTTTAACGACACTAAAGATGATGAGTTAAAGAATAATTAATGTGAAATACATTATTAACAATGAATTAAGGAAAACTTTATTAAATACTCTAAATTAAGTAAAAGGACTGCGCAATTGCGTCCGTCTCGGAATTCTGGTCGAGATAGACACCAAGTTTGCATAAAACGGACTTCGTCTGAAGAAGTTATTAAGGTTTGAAATTTGTATGCATGTAAGGAGAATATATATATATATATAATTAAACCAGAATTCAAAAATTCAAAACCAAAAAATCCGCGCAAACAGGGAAAGGGCTGACCGTTTGGGGTCGACCCGAGACCCTGCTGGGTCGACACCCATGTAGGGGGGTCGACCCCCTGCAGATCTGGGCAGAATACGTTTTTCTGAACTTAGACCGATTTCGGTGCTAGATTCATTGGTTCTAGGCTATATAAAGGACCTTAAACCTAGGTTTTATTCCTCTAAAAAAATGGCAGGGATGGCGGAGCTCTGCTGCAATGTAGATTGAATGGCCTTTTCTTCTCCAAATCCAATTCAGCAAACATTATACAAATTCAACGATGACTACAACAACAAGTCCAACGTGTTCTTCGCAGTAATTTGGATCCATTTCCTTAGATTTATTCACTGTGAGTTCATGTTATTTTTAGATCTAAATATTTAATTGATAAGCATAAAATGTATATAAAAATTGGATATTGGATCTATGCCTAAACAAATTCTATTATGACATAATTATCAGATCTGCCTTTATATGTTCATACCGCCACCATGTTAAATCTTGTCATAATATATCTATTCAGTTTTATGCCTATTTCTTTTAGTTTATTATTGATTCGTCACTATGCCAGCTTTGATTTTCTTCTTTCCCTCTTTTCCCTTTTTATTTTTATAGCCAGGCTACCTTCGAGCCTAGGCCTAATGCTAAAATATGCGAACGTGAGAAATTGGGAATGATTGGGAAAGACATAATTTGGGGGATAATTGGTATTGGAAAATATGAATATAAATTTAGACATAAAATTTTGAAATATACGAATATGAATTTGGGGATATATATATATATATATATCGTGTTGGATAATGTGAATATGAATTTAGGCATAGATTGTAAAATATGATTTGGCATATGATTTGGGCGTAAATTGGAACATATGTAAAACATGATTAGGCCTATGATTTGGGCATAACTTGGAACATATGTAAAATATGATTTGGCATATGATTTGGGCGTAAATTGGAACATATGTAAAATATGATTTGGCATAAGATTTTGGCGTAGATTGGAATATATGTTAATATGAATTTGGGCATAACTTGTGCTGAAATATGTGAATATGAACTAGGGACATAAATTAGCAAATACCTGAAAACGGATTTGGGCAAGACTTGGGAAACATGGCATATTGTGCATAGTGAAATATGGATAAAAAAAGGGGCATGAAAGTCTATATTTGGAATCAGAAAATTTATTAATATGAATATGCCTAAAATAATGGAACCGTAGTAACGCTTAGACACGAGGTTAGATTGCACTTATGGTATAAGTCTGTCGGGAGCCGGCCGACATATCCAGCGACCACAAGTGGTTAATCTAATGTGAGGGGTCTAATGCATAACAGCACCATGGCATGAGGTTAATTCTAAACTTATGGTTTAAGTCTGCGTGGAGCCGCCCGACATATCTCTCATCCACAAGTGGTTGACTTAATGTGAGAGGTCTGGGGCATTAACATGTATGAACAGAAAACATAAGATGTTGAGGCTTGTTCTAGGGATAAGTGGAAATTATAACTTAGGTTATAATAAATGAAAAAGGGAATAAAATAACTTATGTAAGGGGATAAGCTGTACTTAATCATAAATTAAGTTATTTACAAGAACAAGAATCCACAATCTATAGATTAGGATAACATAAGTTATATTTATGGGAGGAAATACTTATTAGTGCCCTTAGTTAAGAGAACTAAGTTAACAAGTAAACAATGATAAGATGGAATTATGATTAAATGAGAAAGAATGAGGAAAATTTATGAAATGATATAAGTTATATTTAATCATAAATGATAAATGATATGCCAAAAAGGAAACATGTAAAATGGGACGTACTTAATTACACATTAAGTAAGAACATGTTGTTGTAACTATGGAATCAGACGATGAAAATATAAAGGGATTGTGGATTACAGATCTTGGGCCACAATCTAGAGAATAACATGTTGTGGGTTTATTAATAAACTTAAAGGGGTTATATAACCAAAATTAATAAGCAAGAGAAACTTGGTAACTTGATTAAGAATTCGATATGAATGAGAATAACCAAGTTAAATGAAAAACTAATGAGGTAAGGCAAGCGTGTAAAAGAATGTTTAGACATAGAGTCTAACAACATTTTAAAGTGAGGCGCTTGGATCAGTCCGCACGTTTGAGGGTGAATAACCCAACGGGGTAGATCATCTTGGTGTTATAAGGCATGAGCGGAGCGCACTTTTATATGATTATTTTGTCAGCTCCGAAGGACTGGAAGGGGAAGCACGTGGCTTCCTGAGATACGTAAGGTGCTCCTGGTAGTCCGCTGTGTGTTGGTAGACGTTTAGGCTGTGCTCGCAGAGGTTGGGTCTGCGCGTAACTAGTAGGTGGGTGGGCCTTGACTGCAAATGTAGCTTTGCAGTCAAAATGATGTGACGCGGTGACACCAAGGTGATTCGGCGGTTTCCTCAACGGGGAGGCGAAGGGTCACGACCAACAAGGATAGTAGATCATCGGATACCCGTCATCGGAAGCCAGTGGGATGCGGAAAGACTAGAGCTAAAACCAATAGACCATTCACCCTTCACTATCGGGGTACGGTGGTTGAACGAAGACGTCAAATGGATGTTTAGATTGTTTTCTTTATGGCAGTCGTTTAGCTCTTGTAGTTTTTAATAGTTGAGGGAGGGGTCGGTGTGGGGCCATAGACACCGTGAAAACAGAACTTAGGAATATCTGTAGAGGCTCTTAAAGACGGGCCTGTACATATGTGGAAAAGCTCCCAACCGAGTTCTGTGTTTCTTGTATTGCCCTGCTACGGAACTCAGTGCACATTAGAGGACGTGCGATCGAAGCATCGAGCTACAATTACGGTACATACGTGGGACAGTCTAGATACATGCATGAATACTCTAGGTGATGTATCGTAGACTTGAGGGCATTATTCCAGAATGAAATCTGATTCGATCGATGGTGGCAGTCCGTACGCTTACCTAGCATAATAATGACAGATATATGCGGAACGTAACATTGTTATATAGAGATCCGTACGTCACTCCGGTGTAGGATGAGGGATTGCATACTTTTGTGTGGTATTACGAGGGAGACTGTGCGAGAGGGATACCATGGGGTGTACCTCAGTACTGAGAGGTAGCTACATATATACCATATTAGGTTAATCCACTGGGAAGTAAATGGGCACGGCGTGTGTATAAGCATTGAGTGTCGTTAACCCAAGTAACCTAAAAATCAAGAAAATGTAATGGAATGGTACTTGTAGGGATCATTCTGTTTTTGACATACTAGTATTGGTGCGGTGCAGAGAAACATATTTAAGAAGCGCGGTATATTTTGTTAAAACTTATTTTGCCCAGTTCACACTTGTCCATGTTATTGTTATCTTGTTCTTCCAGTTTTTATATACCTTCCATGATACTTTTATTTGTTTATATTTATAAATAACTGGACTCGCCGGACTTTATGTCTGACCCTTTTTGTTTCGTCTTCTCTCTCTTCCGTTCCCCCCCAGGTTCTTAGGGTGGAAGTGCTTAGAGTTGATTTGGATTCTTTCAGCTTAGCTTGGATTTTGGATATTGATGTACCGTTTTGACTTCTTGTCAACTCTCTTATGGATTCGCATGGGAAATATGGTTTTGTTCTTTTGTACTCTGATATTTTTGGCAAGATAGATTATTAATGTAATTGGTTACTTCAAACTTATGATGTAAACTCAGTATTTGGGACCATGATGTTTTGATTTAAATAGAGTTTTTAATTCCCTACTATTTTACATGTTTGTCTTGTGATATTATGTTCTTATTTACCTATAATGCTTCACGAAACTTAATGCATTCTATATAGAGTGACATTAACAGTAACAGACGTGGGGTGTCACATTTGGTATCAGAGGATATGGTTATAAGATCGGATAAAATATTTTGAAAATGGTTTTCAAAAAGGTCTAAAAAACAAAGTATTTTAAAATAAGAAGTCTGTTTTTGGAAAGCATATTTCCTAAAGCCATAAATATCTTCTTGATTCTCCGCTTGATTCCTTTTCCTTTCTGTTCGGGGAACCGTTTCTTCCCGAAAGGGTATCCTCATTTCAGCATGGTTCGTAGGCATGTTAAAACTGCGGTACATGTCGAAGGGCAAAGAAGTGTCCAACCTCCATCTGTAGCCGCAGTAGTTTCACCTGCGGCTTATTTCCTCTCAAGCCTCGTAAGGATTTCCATGCGATGAGGGTAGTTTTCAAGAAACTTGTTATCATGTTGCACAAGGATGATAAAAAGCTGAATAAGGGAGTTGGGGCTAAGGAGCACAATCCAAAGATGAAAGAAAATGGCGGCTTAAGAAGGGAATATAGATGAAAGAAGAAAAGAGGAAATACCATAACTTAGGAACGGTGGGTCATCTGAAAAAGGATTGTAGAAAGAGGAAAGACATTTGTTACCACTTTGGTAAGGCGGGACACCTTACAAGGCCAGAGGGTAGGAACTTCTACAGGGCAAGATAATGTTCTCATAGTTGGAGGACAAGATAGAGGTAGGAAAGTTTCCGTCGAAGGTTTGATTTCTATTTCGTATCATCCTGTCGGGATTCTTTTTCTGGCGCTTCGCATTCTTTTTATCTGATCCTTTAGTTGAGTCTCATCACCTAGATACTAGTATGATTTTGGATCCCGTTATTGTCTCAAACCCCATTGGAGGTACGACTCATTTATTGATGATTTTTCGGGGTTTAAGAATCTCAATGTTAGACGTCGAGTTTGATTGCAACGCATATGTTCTTGATTTCATGAAATACGGTTTGATTCTTAGGATGCATTGGTTAACCATATATGGAGCCATTCTAGATTGTGAGAGAAGGGTCGTTAGACTTATGACTTGCTATAAAAAGACTCGAGAGATTTCATATGACCCCAAAAGGGTCTATCATGCTTAGTCTCCTAGAACCTCTTGATATATCTATCAATGATTTGCAATCTGTACCAATAGTTGTGAGTATTCTGATGTTTTTGATGAGGTTCGGGGTTTAGCCCCGAGGCACGAGATTGGTTTCCGTATATACTTGGTGGACAATGCAAAGCCAGTTGCATTGTCTATGCGACATGTGATTCCTAAAACAAAAGAGGGAACTTTGCAAGAAAGAAGGGGAGCTACTTGAGAAGAGGTCTGATAGGTGAATCATATCGGGATGGGAAACCTATTGAAGACATTCCTTGAGGAAGCCCATCACTCTAAGATGACTATTCATCCAAGCAACGATAAAATGTATAGAGTTCGAGGTAGTGGAGCCAAACTTGCGAGAGGAAGTGAAAGTAGGGAAGGAAGCTGTGACGATCCCAAAATCCGAGGGCGGTATTAAGGATAATCATTAGGAAATAACACATTAATCATCATAGCAGAGTACAGATAATAGCAGAAACAATAAATAAAACAATTTTACATGGATATGACAGCGGAATCACAACATGTAGGAATATCAGAATAGCATAACGTGGGATATACTTAGTAAATAAAAGGAAAGTGATCAGTCATCATCGCCAGAGGCGGAATACATACATGCAGTGAGACATAATAAGGGTATCAGTCTACATCGCCGAAGGCGGAATACATGTACATATAGTGAGAAATACGGAAAGTAAATCAGTCTGCATCGCCAGTGGCGGAAATCATAATATGTATACAGTAATGGCGGAAAATATCAAAGTCATCTCTATGAAGTCAGCCTCGCCATGAGCCAAAAGTGCACTCTATGCAGCAGTGCAGAACCAAAAACCACCTGTCACCTGTGTACTAGGCTGCCCGTGTGAAAATAAGGGCACCCGCGTTTGCAAAGTGAAACAAACAACGAGTCAGTCATGGGGACTGGTATGAGGAATCTATTTAACAGTTAAACAACAATAATAGCAAATCATAGGACCATGCCACTTTCGCGGAACGGGTTTACTCCAGTGATTGCTAGTGCATTTAAAACAAAGTAAATTCTTTTAAAACAACGCAATGTTTTTAGAAAGAATGAAGCCATTATAAGACTCAGGTCCCATCACACAATGCAACGCAAGCCGGAGGATAGAGTTTTACCTTATAAGGGCCAAATATGCTTGATACGTATAAAGCAAAATCATTTGATATTATTACTAGTGCATATATGTTTCAAAAGCGAATAACATCATAAATATCAATCATAGGCGGCATAGCTACCATCTACTATGTCTCCATACTAGTTCTACAATCAAGTCCGTTATTTCGTATTGGAAATTGGATTTCCGTCATGAGTCGAGGCAAGGGGCAAGCTCCTCTCCGCTTCGAGACACTCTAGCAAATGCCTCAGGACTACACACTCTGGGTAACCCTTGGATCGGCTGGGCCGGTCCCCTCTTACGTTTGAGGATTGGCAATTCCTGAACACACGTTTCCCGGTCCTTACAGACCTATAATCGAGGCGCCTCGCATTCCAACAACCACAAAGGTGAAAAGTAGATATATATGTCAGGGCTGGTAAGTCACTGACACCACCATAGCTAGAAAGAAACGTCGTGCTCTCCCAGCGGCCCGTATCCCGTTTTTAACTCATACCGGGGTGTGAGGTTCGCGAATCTACGAAATACACAAAGCTAGGCTACGCAGACCTTGCTTTGATCATCATCCACAAGACTTTGCTTTGCAACAGAAGCCTTGATCACAGCACCTTGGCATGCCACATAGGCAGTCCACTCCATACGATTGATTTCTATCGATATATAACCCCTGAGCTCGTACGTCTCAGAGAAGGGCGTTAAGCAAGAGAATAAATTCTCCGCCGCCAAATAGATGTATATTTAATAGAGATCAATCAACACAGAATAAAATCCAATGTCAGACACACAGTCCATTTACAAGTCCGTCCTGGGTCTGAACGAAACCGGAGGCGTCAAATTCCTCGTATATCCGTCCAATCAACACATACGTTCAGACGGCTACTACTTCCGTCCCTTTCCGGTAGCTACTCCGGTCAGGAACCTCAGTAGCGCCCATCCAACCGACACGAAGATCGTCGGTCTTGAATCGTCTTTGCATTTTCCAATTCGAATCGCTCGATAAATTATTTGAAATGAGGGTTAGCTCGGCTTTTTCAAATAATCCACGTCATTAGAATTTAAATCGATTTATTTTATGGTTATATTATTCGACATCCATCTTTCGGTTCTTTAGTGTTATTTTCATGTCATACACATACAACCATCAAATATCAAACAATTCAAGCCCAATTGGTTTATTTTAAATCAATGTTGCTTATAATATTTTATAACGATTTTTCGCCATTTTTATTTATTTAAAAATGGCAATATTTAATTAAACGACGTTTCAGGTCGTGTCGTGGCGCTGGCGCTGTTTTTCCCTTAATTTGTTTTACACATACCGGAAAATCTAACCGTTGGATTTCTACAAAGCCTATATCAGTGGGAAGATATTCCCAAAGCGAACCCAACGGTTCCAGTTTCGTGAGAATCCGACGGTCGGATCTTCCACACTAGTCGTTTGAAGTTACGGTTTCAAAATTCGAACTGCAACGTCGTTATTCGATTAAATTTAATTATATTTATATTTATATATAAATATAAACGATTCTGGCGCTGTTTTTCTTCAGATTTGAATTAAACATTCCGGACAATCCAACCGTTGGATTTTTACAAGGTTGGTGCCGTTGGGAAGATATTTCCAAGGCGAACCCAGCGATTGCGGTTTCGGGAAAATCCGATGGTCGGATTTCTCGTACTAATCGTTTCAAATTTCGATTCCGAAACGCGAACTGCACGGCCTTTATTCCCTTTAATTATATTTATATTTATATATATAAATATAGTTCAATCTATAATTTCAACTATAGCTCATTTTATATTTTCAACTTCGTTTTCACTTCAAATATTTCACTAACGCCTTAATATTTCGAAAAATTTCGCCATAACCTCCTTTGTATGGGGAGGGGTTTGGAAATTTATTGGGCCGTATTAGGTACCCAATAAATCCTAAAAAGCATTCACATATTTATAGTGATATATTCTGGTGTTTACGGGGGAGCATGTACTGATAATCACTCCAGAGAATAAATTCCCGTCACCCCGTTTCCGTGTGGAAATAAATAGTCCATGTGCCGTATCTAATAACTAGAGCGATGTGATTATTGTCAACTCCAGACCCGTGTGGGGTTTTTTATTAATCTGGCAATTTATCGTTATAATTTATATAGTCCATATCAGTCATCAGTTCAACCTATAGTACATAGTCATCGCCATACAAGCCTATTGCTTATATGGTAAATCTTCCACCTCGTCACACAAGCTCCAATTGCTTATGTGGAATATGATGAAGTATGCCTATCGTCAAGAAGTATGCCATGTAGTGTAGTTCAAAATTAATTGTTACTAACCTATGGCGTTGTTTATTATTTCACACAGAAAAACCAGCACTCCGCATCCAATGGCATTCACAGGAGTTGATATATAAATAAAATTGCGCAGCCAACTCATCAAGGTTTACCTATTTGTCGGGCATGCAAATAATTTCTTTACTCTACAGCTAATCCATTTTTCCTGTTCAACACATGTATATATATGCAGAACAAAGCTAATAATAATATTTCTAGCAAACTATTATTTATTTCAACACATGTGTATTTTTAACTAAGCGTATACATGATAAAAGGAATATTTTTATCATCAAAAATATTTATTCGACACATGTGTATTTTTAACTAAGCGTATACATGATAAAAGGAATATTTTTATCATCAAAAATATTTATTCGACACATGTGTATTTTAACTCTTCATATTCATTATAAAAATATAATTTTCATTGTCGATTCATTTTATTTTTAAAAGATGATAACATTCAACACATGAACTTCAACTCAACGAATGAATTGCAATTCAACACATGAATATTCTATATAGTTTGTATATATATAAAAATGTGATTTTTATCGCTAAAGCCATTTGTTTAATTTCAAATAATATTCAACACATGAATTTCAACTCAACGAATGAATTGCAACTCAACACATGAATATTCGATATAGTTTGTATATATATATAAATGTGATTTTTATTGCTAAAGCCATTTGTTTAAATTCGAATAATATTCAACACATGAATTTCAACTCAACGAATGAATTGCAACTCAATACATGAATATTCTATATAGTTTATATATATATATATATAAAAAAATGTGATTTTTATTGCTAAAGCCATTTGTTTAATTTCAAATAATATTCAACACATGAATTTCAACTCAACGAATGAATTGCAACTCAACACATGAACATTCGATATCGTTTATATAATTTATTTTAACGAATGAAAAATATTCTAACACATAGATATTTCAGAAAATTTCGGCAGCATAACGGCAGGGTAGTTAAAACCGGGACCGTCCCTAGTACGGCTCCTCGCTCTACCTTAAAACCTCGCGGTTTTTGACAATGGGGATCATGCATCTAGTTCGCACGCAGGCGGCATGTTTTATTTTCAATTCCACAATCCTATTCTATTTTGTTTCAACCACAAGAGGATATTTTCCAACCACAAAGGTATTTTTCAACCATAATATTAACCACAACAATTATTTCCAACCATTCGTCATACCATATAATATCACGTCAATCACAAGCAATAAATATCGTCCATGGTCTGTGGACGAGGGGAGTATATATATATAATATAATAATTCACTTGCATTTCATCACAATACAAAGCATATATGTTTCATTCAACGCTTGTATAATTTATACATCGCTAATATAACTTATACAACACATGTACATGAGGTATACAATGCGTATATAATTTACACTTCACTTATATAATTTATACAACGCGATTTCATTCACACAAATAGTTTAGATTCCTCACATTGGTTATTGCGATGCTAAAAATCGTAGGAAGGTCAGAAAAATCCGCGGCTTCTTCTAGAATGTAGAGAGCCTCCTTGCGGTCACGGTGTCTCCTGTTTCATCGAATTTCGTTAACATAGCAAAAAGATATGATTTTTACAAGTTTGCAACGCTTTATAGTGTAAAAATCAGTTGAAAATGGTTTCAGCCGTATACCCTTTTCGAGATCGAAAACTAGGGTTGAACTTTTCGGCAAAACCACGAAGCTTTAGGACGAACGGCCAGCGCTGCGTCGAAGAGGAAGGAAAGAGCTTCCCAAAGCTACCCGAGATGGTCAACTCGGTGGCCTCCAGAACCCACGGCGGCGGCGCAAAGTTCGGGGTTTCCCGACGCTATAACTCCCTCAATACTCAACGATAATTCGTGAAATTACTATGGATTTGAAGATCTCTGAACGCTCTTCAAAATGGATCCGAGTTTGCTTGATTTCGTTGTGTGGTTGCGGAGAAATTTAAGAGAGAAGTTTCGGATCCTTTTCCGCGTCGCGACAGGAAGAAGACGGGGAAGATGAATTGTGATTGGTCGATGCCCTTTTTATTTTAATTTTTAATTTTTAATTTATTTAATTCCAAAAATACCCCCTTCCACAAACGACCTCGAAATCAAACCCAACGACTGTCGCCCCTAGCTAAATACCCCCATTCCGAACACAATGGGATATGTTTCGTTGGCCATTTCGACTGTTACAATCAGTTATTTTTCAAATTAAAATATAAAACATTCGATATTTAATTTAAACGTACATTTCAATTTGCCAGGGCCACAAACTGAATCGAAAAATTCCAGAAAAATAAATCTAGCTTTGTTTTGATGATACGGTCCTAACAAAACCAGTTTCGTCGAATTCTGAGCTCGTTTGAAAAACGGCCATTTTTAGGTCGACCCATTTTAACAGAATTTGACCAAACACATTATCTTTTGCCCCGCTCACATACTAGCTTCAAAAATTATGAAATTTGAAACTTAGCAATAATTTGACATCCCGGACCCAACAAAAGTAGTTTCGTCGAATTCCGAGGTCGTATGCAAAATCTCAATTTTCAAGGGCTATATATACTATATAGCGACCTTTCTGAAAATTCAATTGGCCATAACTTTTGATTTCCGTTATGAAATTTTGATTTTTCAGATTCGTTAGAAAGGTATTGATAAAAAGATTTAAATATTTTCAGTTTCGTCAAAATCCGTTATATTTTCCACCCGGTACAGTCGGACAAAGTTTGTATTCAAAACTTCAAACTGCCATACCATACCAAATTCTATATTTTATTGAAATATGCTATTTCAACTATTCAAATTTCTTGGTAATAACCTAATTTAAAAATTTTAAACTGGTTCACATTTTCCGGGTTATTACAGAAGCAATGATTGGACAAGTTCTGACTTGCATACTTAGATCAGAGGTTAAGAAATTGTGCAACAAAGAAGTGAAGCTAGTAAGAGTGCAATGGGGAAAGGACCACGAGAACGCTACTTAGGAGACTGAAGACAAGATTCGCGCTTCATGTCCTTTCCTTAGAGAATATTTTCTTAACTTCTTTTTCCAAGCTTCGAATTAATACTTGTATCTATCGCATGAATATCTCCTATCGATCGAGTCTTTAGGTAGAAAACTAATGAATGTAAACATGTCTTTGAGGCATGTTATGTTTGATGGATGCAAGTGTTTGCTAGTGATTGCTCGTGGATGTATATACACACAATAGGCACTAGATCGACTCAATCACTTACATATTGCATATGGATCTGTGTGCATTTTAAATTATTATGGATGAAAATGGGTGTATCATTACATTGATGTTGCATTTGGATGGATGATTGTGCACACATATAGAACTTACATGTATTAGGATGATTTGCATACATTTTGGTTGCATGGCACAAACATACATTGCATTAAGGAGGTCAACTGAATTAGTAGATCGCCTGATCTTTCGCATTAGTTTACAGACATATACACACACTATTGCATATGTTCATAAAAGCATTAGAAATTCCTTAAGGGCAATGGATGCTTGTGATTGCTAGATGAATGTATGATTGTTGGATGTTGGGATATACATTCTTTTAACTTAGAGATTTCAGAGACGAAATCCTTTGAGTAGGGGAGAATGTAACACCCCGAAATTTTAACGACACTAAAGATGATGAATTAAAGAATAATTAATGTGAAATACACTATTAACAATGAATTAAGGAAAACTTAATTAAATATTCAGAATTAAGAAAAACAGACTGCGCTATTGCGTCCGTCTCGGAATTCTGGTCAAGATAGACGCCAAATTTGCGTAAAACGGACTTCGTATGAAGAAGTTATTAAGGTTTGAAGTTTGTATGCATGTAAGGAGAACACACACACACACATACATACATACATATATATATATATATATATATAAATTAAACCAGAATTCAAAAATTCAAAACTAGAAAATCCGGTGCACAAACATGGAAAGGGTCGACGCCCATGTAGGGGGTCGACCCCCCTGCAAATCTGGGCAGAATACTTTTTTCTGAACTTGGACCGATTTCGGGGCTAAATTCATTGGTTCTAGGCTATATAAAGACCCTAAACCTAGGTTTTATTCATCTTAAAAAATGGTGGCGATGGTGGAGCTCTGCTGCAACGTAGGTTGAATGGCCTTTTTTTCTCCAAATCCAATTCAACAAACGTTATACAAATTCAACGATGACTACAACAACAAGTCTAACGTGTTCTTCACAGTAATTTGGATCCATTTCCTTAGATCTATTCTGTGAGTTCATGCTATTTTTAGATCTAAATATTTAATTGGTAGTCATAAATTGTATATAAAGATTGGATATTGGATCTATGCCTAAACAAATTCTATTATGACATAATTATTAGATCTGCCTTTATATGTTCATACCGCCACCATGTTATATCTTGTCATAAAATATTTATTCAGTTTTATGCCTATTTTTGTCAGTTTATTATTGATTCGTCATTATACCAGTTTTGATTCTCTTCTTTCCCTCTTTTCCCTTTTTATTTTTATAGCCAGGCTACCTTCGAGCCTAGGCCTAACGCTAAAATATGCAAACGTGAGAAATTGGGAACGATTGGGAATGACATAATTTGGGGGATAATTGGTATTGGAAAATACGAATATAAATTTGGGCATAAAATTTGGAAATATACGAATATGAATTTGGGGATATATATATATCATGTTGGATAATGTGAATATGAATTTAGGCATAAATTGTAAAATATGATTTGGCATATGATTTGGGCGTAAATTGGAACATATGTAAAATATGATTTGGCATATGATTTAGGCGTAAATCGGAACATATGTAAAATATGATTTGGCATATGATTTGGGACTAAATTGGAACATATGTAAAATATGATTTGGCATAAGATTTGGGCGTGGATTGGAATATATATGAATATGAATTTGGGCATGACTTGTGCTGAAATATGTGAATATGAACTAGGGACATAAATTACCAAATATGTGAATACGGATTTGGGCATAACATATATATATACCTTGATATATGACTTAGGAAAAAGGCATTTTGTGCATAGTGAAATATGAATTAAAAAAGGGGCATGAAAGTCTATATTTGGAATAGGAAAATTTATTAATATGAATATGCCTAAAATAATGGAACCGTAGTAACGCTTAGATACGAGGTTAGATTGCACTTGTGGTATAAGTATGCCCGTAGCCGCCGGACATATCCAACGACCACAAGTGGTCAATCTAATGTGAGGGTCTAATGCATAACATCACCATGACACGAGGTTAAGTCTAAACTTGTGGTTTAAGTCTGCCCGGAGCCGTCTAGCATCCACAAGTGGTTGACTTAATGTGAGTGGTCTGGGGCATTAACATGTATGAACATAAAAGATAAGATATTGAAGCTTGTCCTAGGGACAAGTGTAAATGAAAAAGGGAATAGAATAACTTATGTAAGGGGATAAGTTGTACTTAATCGTAAATTAAATTATTTATAAGAACAAGAATCTACGATCTATAGACGAGGACAACATAAGTTATATTTATGGGAAGAAAAACTTATTAGTGTCCTTAGTTAAGAGAACTAAGTTAATTAGTAAACGATGATAAGATGTAACTATGATTAAATGAGAAAGAATGAGGAAAAATTATGAAATGATATAAGTTATATTTAATCATAAATGATAAATGATATGCCAAAAAGGAAACATGTAAAATGGGATGTACTTAGTTACACATTAAGCAAGAACATGTTATTGTAACTATGGAATCGAACGATGAAAATATAAAGGGATTGTGGATTACAGATCTTGGGCCATAATCTAGAGAATAACATGTTGTGGGCTTATTAATAAACTTAAAGGGGTTATATAACCAAAATTAATAAGCAAGTGGAACTCGGTAACTTGATTAAGAATTTGATACGAATGAGAATAACCAAGTTAAATGAAAACCTAACGAGGTAAGGCAAGCACATAAAAGAATATTTAGACATAGGGTCTAACAACATATTAAAGTGAGGCGCTTAGACCAGTCCGCACGTTCGAGGGTGAATAACCCAACGGGGTAGATCATCGTGGTGTTATAAGGCACGATCGGAGCACACTTTTATCTAATTATTCTGTCGGCTCTAAAGGACTGGAAGGGGAAGCACGTGGCTTTCTGAGATACGTAAGGTGCTCCTGGTAGTCCTCTGTGTGGTGGCAGATGTTTAGGCTATGCTCGTATAGGTTGGGTCTGCGCGTAACTACTAAGTGGGTGGGCCTTGACTGCAAATGTAGCTTTGCAATCAGAATGTCATGACGTGGTAACACTTGGGTGATTTGGCGGTTGCCTCATCGGGGAGGCGAAGGGTCATGACCAATAAGGATAGTAGATCTTCGGATACCCGTCATCGGCAGCTAGTGGGATGCGGAAAGACTAGAGGTAAAACCAATAGACTATTCACCCTTCACTATCGGGGTACGGTGGTTGAGGGAAGATGCCAAATGGATGTTTAGATTATTTTCTTTAAGGGCAGTCGTTTAGCTCTTGTAGTCTTTACTAGTTGAGAGAGGTGCTAGGGTGGGGCAATATCCACCTTGAAAACAGACCCTAGGAATATCTGTAGAGGCTCTTAAAGACGGGCCTATATAGATATGGAAAAGCTCCCGATCGAGTTCCGCGTTTCTTGTATTGCCTTGCCACGGAACTCGGTGCACATTAGAGGATGTGTGATTGAGGCATTGGGCTACAATTACAATACATACGTGGGACAGTCTAGATACGTGCATGACTACTCTGGGTGATGTATCATAGACTTAAGGGCATTATTCCGGAATGAAATCTGATTCGATCGATGGCGGCAGTCCGTACGCTTACGTATCATAGTAATAACAGATATATGTGAAATGTAACATTGTTATTTAGAGATCTGTACATCACTCCGGCGTAGGATGAGGAATTGCATACTTTTGTGTGGTATTACGAGGGAGACCGTGCGAGTGGGATACCATGGGGTGTACCTCAGTATTGAAAGGTAGCTACATATATACCATATTAGTTTAATCCACTGGGAAGTAAATGGGTATGGCATGTGTATAAGCGTTGGGTGCCCTTAACCCAAGTAACCTAAAAATCAAGAAAATGTAATGGAACGGTATTTGTAGGGATCATTCTGTTTTCGACATACTAGTATTGGTGCGGTGCAGAGAAATGTATTTAAGAAGCGCAATATATTATGTTCAAACTTATCTTGCTCTGTTCACACTTGTCCTTGTTATTGTTATCTTGTTCTTCCAGTTTTTATATACCTTCCATGGCACTTTTATTTATTTATATTTAAAAGTAACCGGACTCGCCATACTTTATGTCTGACCCTTTTTGTTTCCTCTTCTCTCTCTTCCGTTCCCTCCCCCTCCCCCCAGGTTCTCAAGGTTGAAGTGCTTAGAGTTGATTTGGATTCTTTCAGCTTAGCTTGGATTTTGGATATTGATGTATCGTTCTGACTTCTTGTCAACTCTCTTACGACTTCACATAGGAAATATGGTTTTATTATTTTGTACTCTGATATTTTTGGCAAGATAGATTATTAATGTAACTGGTTACTTCAAACTTATGATGTAAACTCAGTATTTGGGACCAAGATGTTTTGATTTAAATAAAGTTTTTAATTCCGCTGCTATTTTACATGTCTGTCTTGTGATATTATGTTCTTATTTATCTATAATGCTCATGTCATGAAACTTAATGCGTTCTATATAGACTGACATTAACGGACGTGGGGTGTCACATCTCGACTCCACAATCGTAGCATATCTTGTTTCGTGTGATTCTGAGTTCGTATGTACAAAATATACCCGTCCAAAGTTTGAATACATGAATTATATAATTAAATAAATAATTAAAAACCCTAAATCTATACCCAATTATATTTCACCGTGCTCCCCCTTGACCATCACTCGTCGCCACTGCCTGGTCCCACCTGACGGCGGTTTGACACCTACCAGCGCTTCCCCCTTCCACCATGAGCCACCACCGGTTGTCCCTCATCCCCATTTGCCGCCGCCTTGCTGGAATTTGAGCTCAACTCGAATTGGGGAAAACCCCAATTTCTCCGCCACCACGACCAACGGCGGTCGCATACCACCACTAGAGGTCGTGCCTCCCCACAGCGCATCACCTTCCTTCAGTGACCATCGCCAGAAAACTCCTCCACCGCCGTCACCAAGCCCAAAACTGATTGCCATCCCCCTTCAAAATGTTGCCAACGTCCATCTCGATTTTCGTACCCCCACATCCACTTTTAGGTGAAACCATCTAAAGCAAAGTTGTCAAGCATTCTCCCCTCTACAACTTTCCCTTTGGTGCCATCATCTAAATCTTCTTCGTTTGATCATAAATCCACCAAAACCGAAACAGTTTTTTTAACTTTGAACTGAGATTCCAAAGAGTGCATGCAACGATAACCAATGAATGTTTTGTGGTAGGTAGAGATCATCATATACTGCACTTACGTGTATTGAGCTTTGGATAATTATGGATGGATTGGAAGATATAAATTATTTCATGTACGGGGTCCTTTTTGCAAAAATATTTTTAGAAGAAGAGGGGGTGGCTGCAAATTTACTAAGAGGAGGAAGAATTAGGGTTATGGAAGGTGGAAAAGATCATATGTAGTGCGGTTTATTATTATTTGTTTTTATTTATTTAATTAGACTTGTCTCCAATCGACAATTATCGATGCCCCAAGCACACACGAACTCCGTTGGCGATGAAATTGACATACTGCTATGTTTTGACGAAACTGTGACACCCTACGTCCGTTATTGTCACTCACTAAGGGAATGCATTAAGTTTCGTGAAGTGTTATAGGTAAACAGACACAGAATAATTACAAGACAGATATAAATAAGATAGCAGCGGAAATTTAAATTTTTATTTCAACATAAATCATAATACCGTGGTCCACAATACCATAAGTCACAAAAACCATTACAATAAAATAACTTCTGTTTTGCATCATCAAAGTACATAGGAATATAAAAACATAATTCCCCAATTGAAAGAGTTAAGCCATAGTAGAGACAGCCATACTTCAGAAGTAGCTCCTAGCAAGATGATATCTGAGTCCAGACTAAGCCTAAGTGTTTCCTCCCTGAGAACTTGGGAGGGGGAACGGAAGAAAGAAGGAGAAACATAAAGGGTCAGACATAAAGTCTGGTGAGTCTAGCTACTTTTAGCCAGTAAATGAATAAAAGTAACATGATAGGCATATAAAGTGGATAAGAGAGATCACTACATAAATGGCAGATGTGACAAGATAGACAAGGTAAGGTGTATATACTTATCTAATGATTACTATGCACTATTACTAGTATAACCAGAATGAGATGATCCCTTCCACTATAAGGTGGTAGACTAAGGGAATATGTCCAAAATATACCCTAACCACTACCCTAATCGATCGGCTCCCTATTCCATAGATACTCTATGTCGGCCCCATGGTAGGATGTATCACGTCTACAGTGGCAACCCTTCACTAATATGCACAGCCCCATATCTACTGGTGTCACGGTCGTCTTATCCCTCTCTGCCCGGATCATGCACGCACATGGCCTGGTCGGTTTGCGCCGCCCACACCGTCCTTTACGTTTGGATCTCTTACAATCAGTCAGTAAGCGTGTCCCCTCTCTGCCTAGTACAGAGTACTTTTATTTGATACCTACTTCGGGTTACTGACTGAAATAGGTCCCACACAATATGATACAATCTCTCCCCCTTTGTCTTGTATCCCCCACTAAGTTTTCCACTGACTATGTATACCACTAGGTATCTTTAATTACATAGCCCTATATCAGTTATGCTTACCCTATGAGGTATCTTTAATTACATAACTTTATTATTTTCTCCGGTTATGTATACCACTAGGTGTCTTTAATTACATAACCTTACCGGGTTAAGTTCGTGGGCCTATATGTAAATATTACCCACTCCCTCCAGATTTACTTAACCCATCCACTATTCCAATCAATTTACTTAACCCTAACCTTAGTTCATAATCATACAATCCCTATGGATTAGATTTAGTTAAGTAGTCCAATTCATTACCATGTCCATTTATGGTTTATAATGGGCTAGACCTCCCACATTAAGCCTACAACGTGTGGATGATGGATATGCCGGTCGGGTGCGGGCAGTCTTATTCCACAGCTAGGCCTAACCTCGTGTCTTAGCACGATTCGTATTTGCGTACTTAGACCTCCCACATTATGTTCAACATTAGTTGCTGCTGGATATGCCGATCAGGTCCGGGCAGACTTCCACCACTAATGCAACCTAACCTCGTGCCTTAAGTACAATTACAATTCCTAATTGTAATTACTAGACATTCCATTATCGATTAATTAATCAATTAGTTAAGCCTTTCCCTTTATAGGTTTTAATGGCTACTTTACCCGATAATTTGAATTATATGTCCAAAAATATTCATATTCAAATTATGCCAATATTAGCCCTTTTTCCCCCGTTCCTCAACTAGCGCCCTAACAAAATTTACAGCATGCCTAGGCTAGACGACAGCCTAGTCATAAATGATAATAGGGAAAATAATGGGAATATAACCAAAGTGATCATCTTGGCATAAATATGAACTAGCATGATAATAAGGTGAACATACATACTGGCATGGACATGAAATTGTCATCATAACAAGGTGGACACAAAACTGATGGACGGTTGGCAGTCAATTGATTCTAACATAACTATGATGTCACAATAAGCATAGTAAGATCTAAATTAGCAATTTAGTTGTCCAATCGGTTTAGATCTAACACAATAACACAAGGTGATAAATTCGATCACATAATTCAGATCTAGAGGTTAAAATAGATCTAACATGATAACACAAGGTGATAAATTAGATCACATAATTCAGTTCTAGAGGTTAAAATAGATCTAACATGATAACACAAGGTGATAAATTAGATCACATAATTCAGATCTAGAGGTTAAAATAGATCTGACATGATAGCATAAGGTGATAAATTAGATCACATAATTTAGATCTAGAAGTTAAAATAGATCTAACACTATTGGAATGACATAATAGCATGTTTAGATCTAAATATGGATTGACATGTCCAATTTACAGTGTATCTAAGTTGATCGCAATATGACAGGTGAAAGATGATTTACATACAAAAGTAGATCTAACCAATGTTGCACCTGTCAAAATTAATAGATTTACATTCACCACAACATAGTTACAAGTCAAGATCCACATAGGAAATATAATATAATAACCATAATTGCATTAGATCTAAAGAATTAGATTTATCATGACATAGTATCAGATCTAACAATAGCATAGATTCAAGGTTTACAATGTATCCAGATCACAGTCTTTCATAACTTACTCCTATTCATTTAAACCTAAAAATAACTAGAAACTCACAGCATTAGGTTTAGAGAATAGAGAAAGAATGGATCTTGGATTTGATTTGCAAAACTGTAATATTGTACGTTGTTGAAGAAAATGAATCCGTCTCATTTTGCACACCAGCAGCTTTTGGCTTTCTTGATTTCCAATGAAGAAATATGAGAAATAGTCGTGTATTTATAGCTACAGAACCCTCTTGAACCGACTGCCACATAAGCCCTAGGGTAAATCAGGTCGCGGGTCGCCTCCCACTTGGAAAAGGCCTGAATACCCAAAAACTCCTATGGGCGCACTTTACAGGTGCGCTAGTGTAAAATTGCCTTGGCGCACTTGTCAAGTGCGCCAGTTATCCCTGTTTTGATTTTCAAATTTTTATCGTCTGTAACTTCTTCATATGTTATCCGTTTTATGCAACTAGGTGTCTATCCTGACCAGAATTTCAAGATGGACGTAATGACGTAGTCAGTTTCCCTTAATTCCTGATATTAAATTAATTATTCTTTAATTTATCCTCTTTAATGTTAACAAAATTACGGGGTGTTACAATCCCCCCTACTTAAAGGCTTTTGTCCCTGAAATCTCCAAGTTGAGAAGAATGCATATTCTACCATCCATCATCCATCTACTCATCCATCAATCACTGGCATCCATTGTCCTTAAGGATTTCTAATGCTTACATGAATATATGCAAAGGTATGTGTATACGTCCCAAAACTAATGTGAAAATCAGGCGGTCTATGGATTCAATTGACCTCCTTAATGCAATGTATGTTAGTGCCATGAATCCAATATGTATGCAAATAAACCTATTATAACATGTAAGCTCTATATGTGTGCACACTCATTCGTCCAAATGCAACATCCATATGCTATTTCATCCATTTCCATCCATAAAAGAAAAGAAAATGCACACGCATCCATATGCAGTATGAGAGTGATTGAGCCGATCTTGTGCCTGATGTGTGTGTATATGCATTCACAGGCAACCACTAGCAAACACATGCATCCATCGATCATAACATGTCTCAAACACATGTTTACATCCATAGGATTCCTACCTAAAGGTTGAAAAATACTATGGATAAGATATACTCAAATGATAGAAACAAGTACTGATAAAGCTTTGGAAAAAGGAGTTAAGAACATACCCTCGAAATGAAAAGGGTACGAAGCAAGAATCTTGTCTTCGGTCTCCCAAGTCGCATTCTCTGGGTTATCTCCGCATTGAATCTTTAGCAACTTAATCTCTTTATTGCGAAGCTTCTTAAATTCCGATCCCATAATACGGGTAGGGACTCCCTGACTGTCGCCTCCCGTTCCACTTCAACTTCTTCCAACACACTCGGCTCAACGATTACTGCGGTGTCATGCAGGCACTTCCGCAGATGGGAAACGTGGAAAACATCATGAACACCAGATAGATTGTCTGGGAGTTTTACTCTATAGGCCATTTGGCCAATCCTCTCGGTTATGGGAAATGGTCCCATAAACCTAGGTGCCAACTTCCCTACTGATCCGAAGTGAACCACATTCGTCAGAGGTGACACTTTAATAAAAACCAAGTCTCTTACTCCAAATTCGAGGTCAGTCCTTCTCTTGTCTGCATAGGATTTCTGGCTATCTTGAACTGTCTTCATCCTCCGTCGAATAAGGTCAACCTTTTCAGACGTTTCCCTAGCCATATCTGGTCCAAGTAATAATCTTTCTGTAGACTCCCACCAACAAGTTGGTGATCTACAGGGTCGTCCGTACAATGCTTCGAAGGGTGCCATGCCGATGCTAGCTTGATAACTGATATTATAGGCAAACTCTCGTAAAGGAAGATGCTCTTCCCAAGTCCCTCCAAAGTCTAGGATATACACAGCCTCAAAAGATCTTCAATAATCCTGTTCACCCTCTCTCCCTGTCCATCGGTCTGAGGATGATAAGCGGTGCTCAAACACAGCTGTGTACCTAATGCTTCTTGCAAGCTCCTCCAAAATTCACTGGTGAAGATGGGGTCACGATCGATCATGATGTTGGAAGGTACTCCATGAAGACGAACTATCTCACACACATAAATTGCTGCCAACCACAATGCCATCCTCTTACTCTTAACTGGAATAAAGTGAGCGCTCTTACTGAGTCTATCCACCACAACCCAGATACTGGTGTTGCCTTTCTTCGATTTAGGCAAACCATCTATGAAATCCATATTCGATTTAGGCAAACCATCTATGAAATCCATAGAGAGGCTCTCTCATTTCCACTGCGGAACCTGCAAGGGATGAAGTAATTCACCGGGCTTCTTTTGCTCATCTTTGACTTGCTGGCAAACTAAACATTGAGAAACAAATTTGGCCACATCTTTCTTCATCCCAGCCCAAAAGAAAACCCTCTTCATGTTCCTATACATCTTATCACCGCTTGGATGAATGGTCATCTTAGAATGGTAGCTTCTTCTAGGACTGTCTTTATTAAGCTTCCAGTTTAAGGAACACAAAGCCTTCCATCTCGGCGCAACCACCCCTTTTCATCTATGGCATATATGCTGAGGTGACTAGAAGTCTCCCCTCTTCTAAGCTTATCCATGATGTCTAGAATCTATGGGTTACCATATTGCGAAGCTCTTATCTGGTCCATAAGATTCAGTCATATCTCCAGGGATGCAAACAAATCAGGCAAAATCTCGATGGAGGGTCTAAAATCAAAAGCTGATATGAATTCCAAGTTCTTTATTTCCACAAACAGAGGACTCAGGGCCACCCTCTGCCTACTTAGTGCATCTTCCACCACATTACCCTTGCCAGGGGTATAAGAAATCTCAAAATCATAAGAAGCTAGAAACTCCATCCACCGCCGTTGCCTTAAATTGAGATCCTTCTACGAGAACAGATACTTGAGAGATTTATGATCGGTGTATAACTCGAACTTCTCTCCAAGTAAATAATGATGCCACGTCTTTAATGCAAACACTATGGCAGCTAGCTCTAGATCATTGGTGGGGTAGTTCTTTTCATGAGCTCTCAACTGTCTACCCTTATGACACACTACTTTCCCTTCTTGCATTAGAACCGCACCAAGCCTTATACCACATGCATCAGTGTAAACCTTAAACACCTTATTCTCGTCAGGCAAGTTTAAGACTAGGGCTGTTGTCAGAGCCCTCTTCAGTTATTGGAAAGCAATGTCATAGTCTATATCATATGAGAATGCTAAGTTCTTCGTCAGCCTGGTGCGTGGGGCTGATATCTTTGCGATGTCCTTAATGAACTTCCTATAGTAACCTGTTAACCCAAGAAAGCTTCTCACCTCGGTTGCATTTTTAGGAATCTGCCAATCTTGTACTGCAACCACCTTGGCAGGATCTACAGTTATCCCTTCTTTGGAGACCACATGCCCTAAGAATCTCACCTCTTTTCTCCAAAAATGGCATTTGGAGAACTTTGCCTTAAGCTGATGCATACGGAGAATTTTCAAAACATCTCTCAAATGCTAGGCATACTCTTCTTCGCTCTTGGAGAAGATCAAAATATCATCAACAAAGAATACAAAAAATTTGTGTAGGAACTCCCGAAACACTCTACTCATCAAATCAACAAAATAGATGGGTGCATTCGTCAACCCAAAAGGCATAACTAGCCATTCAAAGAAAGCATCCGGAGTTCTAAAAGCAGTCTTATCTATGTTGTCCTCAGCCACCCTCAATTGATGAAACTCCATGGCCAAGTCTAATTGAGAAAATACCAAGGCACCAATAAGCTGATAAAAAAAATCATCAATCCTCGGAAGCGGGTGCCTATTCTTCTTAGTGAGTTTATTCAGCTCTCTATAGTCAACACACAAACGAAGCGAACCATCCTCCTTGGTCGCGAACACTACCGGAGCACCCCATTCAGATAAGCTTCGTCTGATAAACCATTTCTCGAGTAGCTCCCCTACCTTCTTACTCAGCTCCCTCCTTTCCCTTGGAACCATATGGTGCACTGGCAATGCAAATGGCTTTGCATTGTCCATCAAATATATACGAAAGTCGATCTCGCACCTCAGAGGTAAACTCTGAACCTCATCAAAAACATCGGAAAAATCAAGGACTACTGGAACAAATTGTAGATCATTGATAGATGCATCAAGAGACTCTAGGAAACTAAGCATAATCGACCCTTGTGGATCACAAGAAATCTCGAGGGTTCTCCCATGACAAGTCAGAATCCTAACAACCCTCTTCTCATAATCCCGAATGGCACCATACGTGGTAAGCCAATCCATTCCTAGAATCAACCCATAACCCATAAACCCAAGTACATACGCATTGCATTCAAACTCGACACCTAACACAAATATTTTCAAACCCCGACAAATCATAGATAAATGAGCCGAACCACCAATGGGGTTTGAAACAACTATGGGATCAACTACCATACTAGTAATTAAGTGCAGAGATTCAACTACAGAACTTGACATAAATGAATGTGTAACACCCTGAATTTTCTGTGTCTATTAAAAGAACGAATTAAAGAATACTTAATTTTTAAATTGGGAATTAAGGGAAACAGGCTAAGCCATTGCGTTCGTCTCGAAATTCTGCTTGGAATAGATTCCAAGTTTTCATAGATCGGACTTCGTATGAGGAAGTTATGGCCCTCAGAAGTTTCAGGAATCTAAATAAATTAAAACAGCTTAGATTTAAAATTCAAAATTCAAACGAAAAACAAAGAAGCGGGCTAGGCGGGATTTTTCCCGCCCCAGGCCAGGTCGACCAGGGGGTTGACCTCCCCTATACAGGTCGACCTAGGGGTCAACCTACCCCCTCGCCCAAATCCAAACTATGATGCTTTTCTGACCTGTTGCTGAGTCTTTTCTGACTTGCTGCTGAGTCACTAGGGCATAGGTGGAAATTCTGGATAACTCTATCTAGTTTGGACGGTTGTGATTGCTCCTAGGTTGATCTAACGGCTCACATAAGTTTAAAACCTCTATAAAAGCAACCCTAGTCCTCAACCCTAAATCACACAAATTCATTCCAAGGAGCCACCATGCTGTCTATGATCGTCCTAGCCTAGCCACCATTTCTTCTTCAATTAGAAAGCAAATTAGAAGCTACGATTCGAATCGAACCAAATCTAAATTAGAGAATCAATAGTCTACTTCAAGAGAGAGCTATTCAGTTTCAGAATACAGATCCCAGAAAACAAGACTTTCTTTTGTTTGTAAGTTTAGTTATCTTTTAGATGTGAACAAATTAAAGTCGTGATTTGTAATAAAATGGAAACTTGAATTGTACCAAGTTGTATGATAATAGTGATGTTGATTCATGTCTATTCGTGTGATAATTCAATCATATATGTCTGTGATACTATTGCGATTTATAGAACCTATCAAGTTGTGTAGAATTTGGTGAATGAACGTATTATATTGTATAGAAATTTGGTAATGAAAATTATCGTGTTATATATAAGTTTGGTGATTCTATCTTGTTATGTTACATACAAGTTTTAGGCTAAGTCATGTCATAAATGCCTAAATGTTTAGATCCACATGCCTCTATGTTAGATCTATGTTAACTTGATTCAACCCCTATGCAAGTTCACATCTACATGCCTAATTAACTTGTGTAGTTCTATGTAAACTCCTGTTTATATGCTTATGATTCATGTTGAGTAGATCTAAATTTGCAGGTTCATAATTAAATGTACATTGTTCTATGCCAAATTCATATGACACATGTGTAGTTAGATCCATATTTTCATGATGTTGGAATGTTACATGTTCCTCTTTTTCCCTTTTTGTTTGTGAGTTAGGCTAAGTAGCGAGCCTAATATTTTATGTGATTTATGCGAACATATAACGGGGGTAACGTTGGGAAAATACTAAATTACATGTTTTGGCATAGTTTGGTAGCATGAATGGTATAACTTATGTACCTAAAAATTAAGAGCATGAAATTAGGGAATATTTGGGCATGACTTGAATGACAACAATTGATTGATAATTTACATATAAACATAAAGGATAAACATGTAAATTTAGTAAAAGACGAATATGCCTAACCCGAGGTTAGATTGAGTTACAGTATAAGACTGCCCGGAACCGCCCGACAAATCCAGCAACCTAACAATATATATCTAATGTGAGAGGTTAGCGCATTAAGCCCAAAAGAATCCGAGGTTAGACTGAGTTGCGGTGTAAAGCTGCCCGGAACCGACCGACACATCCAGTGACCGCAACAATACATGTCTAATGTGAGTGGTTGGTGCTTTAATGAATGAATTAGAGCTAAGACAGGAATGGTAGGGTTAAGTTAATTAAGGTAACAATTAACCAATACAACATGTTAAGTAAACTGATGGATGGGGTTAGGTTAATTTGAGAACACTTAACCATTTTAACATGTTGATTAGGAAACCCTAGTAACGGGGACCCATTTCAGTAGTAACCCACATAGATGTATCATGGCACCTTGAACTGGGCAGGGTGGGGCACGATTACTGGGCTGATTATAAGCGGTCAAAAAAACTACGGGTGATGCGTCAGTATAGGTTCCAACGGAGTACGGGCATGCACGTACTCCGGAGTGGAAAAAGCAGGCACTGGGCATCAGTAGTTATACACTATGCATCTTGAATTGTGTCGGGTTGCCACCATAGGATTAGATACACCCCATGGTGGGACCAGCAGAGGTATCTACAATCAAGCGAGGGCCGAATGACACAAGTAGTAAACATATACGAGTAGGAGCCGATCGATAAAAAGGGGATCACTTTGTTATGAACATATGAAGCTGGATGAATGACGGTTAGTAGGTACAGAGAAATCGAACTGGGTGCGATAGTACATTTAGTTTTAAACTTCCTTATTCTGGTTTATGTTATCTTGTTATTCTGGTATTGTCCTATTTTCAGTTTATTCCAGTCATGATCCTTTTTCTTGTTCACGTACTGAAAAATCACTGGACTTACCAGACTTATGTGTTGGATCTAGATTAACCCTAGAGGGGGGGTGAATAGGGTTTATCACAGTTTTTAAACTGAATTAAAAAAAAAACTGACAGGATATTAAAATAATAAACAGATCACAGAATGCAGCAGAAATAAAAGTGCAGAAAATAAATCACACACAAATATACCCAGCTTCGGCAAAACCCTGCCTACTGCTGCATTCCTAAGGTTTCTACTAGATGATAGAACAGATCCCGCATACAAGACCATGTACACTTGCGACTCACGCTTCTATTCTAACTCTACGCTCAAAACCCTAGACTGATTCAAACCCCTGAATCAGATTTTCCCCAGTTTACAAACCTGTAACCTGTATTTCTAGATTTTACAGATTCTAGTACTGTTCGGACGGTTTACAGAACAAATTAAAATACAACAAAATTTAAACCAAAACAAAACAAATTGAATAAACAAACAAAAACCCTAGGAGATTAAATAAAAGGGGTCATCCCCTTTCCACTCTTCAAAGAATTAGACCGGCCCTTTTTCATTTGATAAGCCCGATCCTTTTGTCTCTAAAAATGGCGGCTAGGGTTTCTTCTAATCCCAAACCGAAGTCAATTGCTTGAATGATGGAATCCAATTTTCTGATTCGCAAGTTCTTGTCGATGGTCTTGATCGACTACTGGTGCTCCTTTCTTCACCGATTTGGGGTTTTGCTTCTGCGATCGAAAACAGTGAGTTTTCTCAATTTTCTGGCTTTTTAATTTCTTGCGAGTTGTTGTGTGGTTTCGATGCATATACTGCCTGTGATGATGTGGTGTCATATAGGATTTCATATCCTTAACTTGCGCTCTGATTTCTTGAATGATTCGATCTGATTTTGTGGGATTCGATCTTCTATATTTGCCGATGATGAAATGGTGTGATAAGATAGGATTTGAAATCCTCAATCAACTCTGATTTCGCTGTATGACTTGGACTGATTTGCGTTGATTGCGTAGCTTTCCCTTTCTGATTTGGTTCGATTTATATGGGTATGGAAAACTATTCAAACCGATTTAATGTCTCTGTTTCAATTCAATTTCCTGTCTCTTGAATAAATGGAATCATTTCTGAAAAAGATTTGATTTCTTGCTTAGTTTTCTGCCATGATTTCCTCTTTTGAATTTCTTGATAGCATCGGCTGCAAATGAGTTTGTTGCCTTTAAAATCTCCTTGCGAGGTTTCCTCTTTTGTTCATGCGTGATTTCTGGAATTAATTGTTGCCCTATAAATGAACTTCATGTTTATTCCTTGTATTGATTTGCTGAACATACGCCATGTATGTAAAGCTGGAAATAACTTTTGTGCCAAACTGATGCTTCACTGATTATTCAAAAAGAAATAAACACTCGCCTAAAAATTTGAATTTCCTGAATTGCTTTAAAATGTTTTCATTCACTGTTTTGCACCATTTAAAAATTGTTGACTTGTCGTGACATTTTGAAATGCCTCTGTTCTTATCACCTGAAGTTTTGCACCATGTCTTAGATGCACTTGAACTTGAATCACATTGCTTGACCATGCAAGTGCATTGTATGTTCCACATACACTTGTGTGTAGTCTTCATTGCTGTGATGCTTGTGTTTAGTTAAGTCTTGATGCAGCTGCTTATGTGTACATCACCCCTGCTTCACCATACTGACATGCATATGCCAGTGCATATATTTGCATTTCCATAGCTGCTTGACAATTTTTTGATGCTGCACTTTTCACCTGTGTTTGTTTATTCCTTATGAACTTGGCATGCATGTATATGCTGTTGCACTTCTTTGCAACTGAAACTCCACCTCTTGCTCCATGCTTGTCCTTACTGTCTTCATGTATGCTTGTCAACATCTAAAAACATTCACCATCCATGCTGTGTGTACTTAATTGTTCCCACTGGCTCGAGTTTGCTAATTCCACTTGCTGCGCTGAACCACTTCACCCATACATGTTGTTTCACCTTTGATTTTTTTTTTTTTTTTGAGGCACCAGACTGTTATTTGTTAGTCATTTATTTTACACAAACTTGAACTGTTTTGAACATGCTGCATGTATACTCTCTTGTATCTTTGAATAGGCTCGACTATGTAGCTTGTCGTATACATTTTTTGAACACCTTTGCTTTGTCATTTGAGAACTTGGAAAAATGCTTGCACTTGAAAACTTGCTATAGTCTTGTTAAACCTGAAATACTGGGCTGCTTCACTATTGTTGTGTCCTGTGTCGTGCATGGCTCGACCACATTGAAACTGCTTTTGTATTGGCTTGTGTTGACTTTGACTATGATGATTGACATTTGTTTTGCTTGATTCATGATCTTGCTGGTTTGACTTTTTGTATTTTTGGCTCCATGTCCGTGTTGCACTGTCCCTTGCTTGTGCACTGAGTCGAGCAGGTCCACGTGGCTACTCCTCAGTTGCACACTGATTGGCGAGGCAGTGCACACGTGTATATATATATATGCACGTGTGTACATGCAGCCATCAGACAAATTTTTCTGTCCCTGCACTTTATATACATACTGTCTACCTTGTGGTATTTACAGTGTATCACTGTGAATATCACAAGCTGTCTAGACACAGATTGATGGTTTTATAATTCAGATCAAGTCAAGAAAAAAATGATGAGAAACACACCAGAAATCCGAGGCAAATAAAATTCTAAAAACAAAATTTATATTTGCATATATTCAGTATTATTTCTATTGCAGTATACTGTGTGTTTCTGTTTCATGTGTGACAGGTAAGCTGGGATGACTGGACTGAAAGCTGAAGATAAGAAGACAGAAGGCAAAAGACAGTTTTGTCAGCTTTTAACTGGAAATGAAAATGTAACTGAGTGAATGTATATTGAGTGTGAGTGTTGTAAATGAAGAAGTACTCAATGTATGAAGATTGTACTGATATGAAAAGTAACAGTGGAGTGTACAAATAGTGGAGATACAAATTTGTACTGTTTAAATGTTGAAATAAAATATTATATTTAAATAAAATACTGTGTTAATATTTGAATGTCTGTACAGTAGTATTTCACTTAAATATAAATATTATATTCTTGTTTGATGTGAATATAAAACAGTACAGTGACAAACACATTTAAGATAATATATACTTGTTTGTTATCATCAAACAAAAATCACATAATTGTTATATACAACTACGTTATATACAACAATCTCCCCCTTTTGATGATGACAAACAAATAAGAGATTTTGAATATAATTAATGTGTTTGTTCGTGAATATTTGAACTCCCCCTATTTAAATGCTCCCCCTACAACAGAAACTCCCCCTATAACTGTGCATGAGTGAAATGTATGAATAATAATAAATTTTCAAAATTAAAAATATTTAACATATTCACTCATAATCAAAATCTAATCCATTCTCCCCCTTTGTTATCATCAAAAGGATACAGAATTAAAATACAGATGAAAATTGACTAAAAATATAATTTCAGCTTAAGAGGAAGAACGATCACCATTAATTTCAATCAGTCAAACAAAAAATCATAATATTCTAGGAACAGGTGGCATATTTCACATTTTGGAGAATGACGGATATACGATGGATTTTATATAAAATGGAGAGAGTTAAAAAAAATTCATTTCCAATTATTTTCAAAGGATTTTTATAAAAATGAGGCACAAAAACAGTGATGGACTTGGGCTATAATTAATAATTCAATTTAAGTGATAAAATCAGATAGTCTCAAATCCCAGTAGCTATCAATCAACAAAACATAATATTTCATAAGGTATTAACACATTTCACAGATTAGAGAGATGGATTGATAGACTGGTTTTTACACACCAAGGAGAATTTCAATTTTATTTCAGTTTTTAGCACATTTTTTATTTATTTATTTAAGAGCACACTGACCACGCATAACCAGAGCTTGGATTTTTAAATGAGGTCAGTCGCAGCTTAAATTATAAGTTGTCTCTTAACCATGCATGACCAGAGCTTGGATTTTTAAATGAGGTTAGAGATACACTTATATATTTATTATATATATTTATCATTTCATCTTTTAAAAAGAAACACTCCTTGGTATAAAACCAATATATGGATGATAGAAAATGCGGTAGGTACAGAAATGGACTGTGAAATAAATTCCTAAATTAATTATATTATGAAATATGACCAACTGTACCGGGATTATTGATAATTTTCAATTGACACTAATTCTGAAAAATAACATAAGCACAATTTCATCACAAATATTTTCACTGTTTGTTCAAAAAGATTTTTAAAAAAATATTAAACTCTCCACATTAATATAAAAGACACGATGGATGACTGAAAGATTGACAGGTAATGAAGATGGTCGTGAAATAATTGCCAGTTCAAAGATATTATAGTAAATATTCAACCATCATGAAAATCTAGATAAGATCTCCTCTTGTTGTGAAATATATTGCAGTCATAATTCATCACAATTTCAAGTTCTGATATATTTTGATGAATTATAAATACAGAACAATTTGGATATTGATTTCAATTTCTGAATGAATAATCAATAAATAATTTTAAAATTGAAAATCAATTACAAGAGAGATATTAAGTTCTATACAAGACACGAGGGAATTAAAAAAACAGCAAGACAAAAAAAAAACTCCACATCTGATACCAATTGGTGTCTCTATTAATGAGGATTTTAAAATGACACTTATGGCTAAACAAGGGTACCTTAGTCAACAAAGATAAATAATTACAAGACAAGCAACTCAAGCACACAAATTTCATTTATCAGAACATGATAAACTTTTGACATCAAATCAAGCAGTCCTAAAAAATATATTTACAAATCAATTTCTTTTAATCAAAGCAGCATGATTTCAAAAACAAACAGTTTTCAAAACAGTATCAGAGCAGCACAAAAAGATAATATCACAGCAAACTTGTCAAGATGACGGTCACATAAGATGATTCAAGATCTAATGAATAAAAATACCGTTTATTTGAAATCATTTGAGAAATATGAAAATATCAGGATTTAATAAATCAATCACACCAATTTATAAATTTTTGATTCGAGATAAGTGTGAGATTTAATAAATCAATAATTTCAAATGATTTTAAACAAACAAATATTTAAATCAAATAACCATGAAATAACAGAGAAATTCAAGACCGGATTTTCAAAGAATTTTCACAAGAATTTTTCTGACAAGTCCTCAAGAAATTTCAGATCATCTACATCAATTTTGTGAGATATTCATGATCCAAAGAAAAATAATTTATTTGAAATCATTTGAATCAATGTCAAATTTTGAGATATAATGAATCAGTCACACAAGGTTAATAATTTCCGATTTAAGTGGTGTGTGAGATTCAAAATATCAAGAATTTCAGATGATTTCAAACAAACCAATTTGAACCATAATAATCATGAATATAAGATGGATTTCAAGATGTATCACTGAGATTCTAGACAATTTACAATATTCAAGCCAATCTGAAAATGTCTGAAATTATCACAACTGATAAATAACAGAGTGTACTGTAATGAGTATAATATTTTCAGCGTTTCCAAAATGAATTGGAAGAAACTCAAAACAGCATAAGCGTGTGAAATTTCATTAATTATTCAGATCTTCAAAAAATTTAGAATTCTAATTAACAGTGTTCAAGATATGATATGAATGCATCAACACTGTTATGAATTCAACAATCAGAAAATAAACTTCAAAACAATTGCAGATATATACAAGTTCAAATTCAGGATATGGAAATGATTAACACATGATGATGTTATACAAGAAAGGCAAATTTCCAGAAAATCATTAATTCTGCAACTGGAAGTTTAAGAAGTACAGACAAAGAAGAATATGGCAGTGTCAAAAAAAAAAGGAGATAGAGGAAGGAATAAAAACAGAAAATAAAAAACAAACAAAGAGAATATACAAAGGTGAGTTTAGAGATCATACCAGAATCCAATGTAAAGCAGAATCTCTAACTCAACAGATGTGGCTAAGGAACTGTGAATGATTCTGTGATATGTAGCAGTTTTGAATCCAGTTTTTCTTTAGCTATGCAGTTCCTCAGCCTCCTTTGGTACCTAACTGTTAAGAGAATTGAGTGGTCTAACGAAAGTAGTAAAACCACTCACAGTTTTGTTCACAACTTTTGGTACCCAAACCTGTTTATATAGCAAACCATTCGAATCAACCTTTGTACCTTTCGTGATCCAAATCTGTTTGAATTTAGTTGAAGTCGTTTTATTTTTATTTGGGATCCAAGATTGTTTAATTGGTTTGTTATAAAACAAATTCACATCATGTTTTTGATTCAAAAATCCTTTGGGAATGTTAGAGTTCAAATTTTCAAAACAAACATTTCCAAAATGATTTGAAGGATTTTTAAAAACAATTGAATTCCGTTTCTCAAATTCATTTGTTTTTCCAAGAACATCATTTTTTCCGAAGCCAAGACCCGATTTATTTCCAATAGAAACTTGGTTTTGTAACAACATATTCAATGATTTTTCCCCATTAGAAAATTTATCCAAAGTGAATTCTAATCGTTGAATTTTGGATTTTAGATCGCCATTTTCTTTTAATAAATTTGAGCAATTATTTATAGCGATCATCTGTTCAGCATTGGTCTGTTGTAAAACCAGATTCTCATTTCCAAGCAATCTAATTTTGGCTTGAGATTCCGAGATTTCAAATTCAAATCGTTTTTGTTTTTCAGACTCAAAAATCTTGGATTTTTCAATCTCATTTGCAAGTTCTTTCAAAATCAAATCACTTCTCACCAAATTTTCATTTTCAGCAATCTCAAATTTGGAACTTATATCAGTCTTAAAAACTTCAAATTCCTTTTGTAGAAGATTGTTCACATTTGATAACTCAATCTTGTTTTCTTTTAAGATCAAAATTTCTTTTTCAAACTTTTGAATATTTTTATTGAGATGAACAAGATTGGTTTTCAATTTTAAACAATTTTTGCAATTAGAATTTGAAGAATTCTTAACGTTTTTGAGTTTTGATTCCAAAACATTATTTTTGCAGATCAACTCAAGCTTCTCCGATTTCAGAAGTTTATTTTTAGATTTTAACTTCTCAACAGATTCAGTTAAACCATTTAAACGGTGAATCAAAGAAATATTTCCTGTTGAGTCTCCATCTGGATTTCCATCTGTACAACCTGTCAAGCACAAATCTGAAGCCGAGTTATCTTTCTGGGATTTTGAGCATTTGTCAATTTTTCCATATAGCGCGTTGAGAGTCTGCCAGATTTCCTGCGCAGTCAAACAATGGGAAATAAGGCTATATTGAATATCATTAATATAAGAATATAAAATATGAGTAGCATGTAAATTAAATTCAATATCAACCCTACTTACAATATCATACCCATTTTTAATACTCTTCCAACATTTAATATCAACAGATTTTAAATAAGATTTCATTTCTGATTTCCAATTTAAAAAATCTGTACCATTGAAAATAGATGGAATATGACTGGACTGACTCTCTATGGACTGACAACTAGGATTCACCATTTCTCTAGAGTTAACCGAATACCTGCTCTGATACCAAATGTTGGATCTAGATAAACCCTAGAGGGGGGGTGAATAGGGTTTATCACAGTTTTTAAACTGAATTAAAAAAAACTGACAGGATATTAAAATAATAAACAGATCACAGAATGCAGCAGAAATAAAAGTGCAGAAAATAAATCACACACAAATATACCCAGCTTCGGCAAAACCCTGCCTACTGCTGCATTCCTAAGGTTTCTACTAGATGATAGAACAGATCCCGCATACAAGACCATGTACACTTGCGACTCACGCTTCTATTCTAACTCTACGCTCAAAACCCTAGACTGATTCAAACCCCTGAATCAGATTTTCCCCAGTTTACAAACCTGTAACCTGTATTTCTAGATTTTACAGATTCTAGTACTGTTCGGACGGTTTACAGAACAAATTAAAATACAACAAAATTTAAACCAAAACAAAACAAATTGAATAAACAAACAAAAACCCTAGGAGATTAAATAAAAGGGGTCATCCCCTTTCCACTCTTCAAAGAATTAGACCGGCCCTTTTTCATTTGATAAGCCCGATCCTTTTGTCTCTAAAAATGGCGGCTAGGGTTTCTTCTAATCCCAAACCGAAGTCAATTGCTTGAATGATGGAATCCAATTTTCTGATTCGCAAGTTCTTGTCGATGGTCTTGATCGACTACTGGTGCTCCTTTCTTCACCGATTTGGGGTTTTGCTTCTGCGATCGAAAACAGTGAGTTTTCTCAATTTTCTGGCTTTTTAATTTCTTGCGAGTTGTTGTGTGGTTTCGATGCATATACTGCCTGTGATGATGTGGTGTCATATAGGATTTCATATCCTTAACTTGCGCTCTGATTTCTTGAATGATTCGATCTGATTTTGTGGGATTCGATCTTCTATATTTGCCGATGATGAAATGGTGTGATAAGATAGGATTTGAAATCCTCAATCAACTCTGATTTCGCTGTATGACTTGGACTGATTTGCGTTGATTGCGTAGCTTTCCCTTTCTGATTTGGTTCGATTTATATGGGTATGGAAAACTATTCAAACCGATTTAATGTCTCTGTTTCAATTCAATTTCCTGTCTCTTGAATAAACGGAATCATTTCTGAAAAAGATTTGATTTCTTGCTTAGTTTTCTGCCATGATTTCCTCTTTTGAATTTCTTGATAGCATCGGCTGAAAATGAGTTTGTTGCCTTTAAAATCTCCATGCGAGGTTTCCTCTTTTGTTCATGCGTGATTTCTGGAATTAATTGTTGCCCTATAAATGAACTTCATGTTTATTCCTTGTATTGATTTGCTGAACATACGCCATGTATGTAAAGCTGGAAATAACTTTTGTGCCAAACTGATGCTTCACTGATTACTCAAAAAGAAATAAACACTCGCCTAAAAATTTGAATTTCCTGAATTGCTTTAAAATGTTTTCATTCACTGTTTTGCACCATTTAAAAATTGTTGACTTGTCGTGACATTTTGAAATGCCTCTGTTCTTATCACCTGAAGTTTTGCACCATGTCTTAGATGCACTTGAACTTGAATCACATTGCTTGACCATGCAAGTGCATTGTATGTTCCACATACACTTGTGTGTAGTCTTCATTGCTGTGATGCTTGTGTTTAGTTAAGTCTTGATGCAGCTGCTTATGTGTACATCACCCCTGCTTCACCATACTGACATGCATATGCCAATGCATATATTTGCATTTCCATAGCTGCTTGACAATTTTTTGATGCTGCACTTTTCACCTGTGTTTGTTTATTCCTTATGAACTTGGCATGCATGTATATGCTGTTGCACTTCTTTGCAACTGAAACTCCACCTCTTGCTCCATGCTTGTCCTTACTGTCTTCATGTATGCTTGTCAACATCTAAAAACATTCACCATCCATGCTGTGTGTACTTAATTGTTCCCACTGGCTCGAGTTTGCTAATTCCACTTGCTGCGCTGAACCACTTCACCCATACATGTTGTTTCACCTTTGATTTTTTTTTTTTTTTTAAGGCACCAGACTGTTATTTGTTAGTCATTTATTTTACACAAACTTGAACTGTTTTGAACATGCTGCATGTATACTCTCTTGTATCTTTGAATAGGCTCGACTATGTAGCTTGTCGTATACATTTTTTGAACACCTTTGCTTTGTCATTTGAGAACTTGGAAAAATGCTTGCACTTGAAAACTTGCTATAGTCTTGTTAAACCTGAAATACTGGGCTGCTTCACTATTGTTGTGTCCTGTGTCGTGCATGGCTCGACCACATTGAAACTGCTTTTGTATTGGCTTGTGTTGACTTTGACTATGATGATTGACATTTGTTTTGCTTGATTCATGATCTTGCTGGTTTGACTTTTTGTATTTTTGGCTCCATGTCCGTGTTGCACTGTCCCTTGCTTGTGCACTGAGTCGAGCAGGTCCACGTGGCTACTCCTCAGTTGCACACTGATTGGCGAGGCAATGCACACGTGTATATATATATATGCACGTGTGTACATGCAGCCATCAGACAAATTTTTCTGTCCCTGCACTTTATATACATACTGTCTACCTTGTGGTATTTACAGTGTATCACTGTGAATATCACAAGCTGTCTAGACACAGATTGATGGTTTTATAATTCAGATCAAGTCAAGAAAAAAATGATGAGAAACACACCAGAAATCCGAGGCAAATAAAATTCTAAAAACAAAATTTATATTTGCATATATTCAGTATTATTTCTATTGCAGTATACTGTGTGTTTCTGTTTCATGTGTGACAGGTAAGCTGGGATGACTGGACTGAAAGCTGAAGATAAGAAGACAGAAGGCAAAAGACAGTTTTGTCAGCTTTTAACTGGAAATGAAAATGTAACTGAGTGAATGTATATTGAGTGTGAGTGTTGTAAATGAAGAAGTACTCAATGTATGAAGATTGTACTGATATGAAAAGTAACAGTGGAGTGTACAAATAGTGGAGATACAAATTTGTACTGTTTAAATGTTGAAATAAAATATTATATTTAAATAAAATACTGTGTTAATATTTGAATGTCTGTACAGTAGTATTTCACTTAAATATAAATATTATATTCTTGTTTGATGTGAATATAAAACAGTACAGTGACAAACACATTTAAGATAATATATACTTGTTTGTTATCATCAAACAAAAATCATATAATTGTTATATACAACTACGTTATATACAACATTATGTCTGACCCGTTTTTCTTTCGTCTTCTTTCTTCCTCCCCCCCCCCCAGGTCCGTAGGGAGGGAACACCTCAGCTTAGTTCAGACTTTTACAAGCTTGAAGAGAGTAGATGTATTGCTTGGACTCTCCTTTCTTGGGCTATGGCTTTGGATACACTCTTAATGGTGATTATGCTACTTTATTATCGTTTTATGCTTCTTTATGTTTCAATCAAGACAGAGATTTTATTGTAATAATTTGGAAGTTGTTTTAGGATAGTTTGTTGTAATGTTTTGACAGAACCGCGTGCTTATGAAATAAATTTAGTTTTTCCGCTGCTTATATGTCTGTCTTGTAAATTATCCGTATCTTTTACCTATAGTGCTCCACCAAATTTAAGGCATTCCCTTTGTGAGTGATCTTAACGGAGGTGGGGTGTCTCACTTGGTATCAAAGCAAAGGTTTACTAGAACAAATAAAAGTTTTTGAAAACAAATTTTCAAAAAAGAAGTTTAAAGAAGCATTTTTCAAGAAAAAGTGTTTTAAAAGGCATAATCCCCAATGCCATATGCATTATCCTTCTATCCTTTGTTTTGAATCTTTTCTTTTTCATTTCAGCATGTTTGGGGATCTTAACCTTCCAGAGGGCGTACCGGCACCTGGCTGGTTCAGAAGGTGCCTAGAGGCTAGGGCTAATGATGCGGGCCCAGCAAACGTTCCTCCTCCCCCAGCTGCAGCGGTTCCTCCTCCTCCTTCACGTGCAAATGCTTTCTCAAAGATATGTAGAGACTTTTGAGCCATGGGTGGAAAGATCTTCAATGGAAATGAGTCATTCGTGGAAGCAAGGAACTGGCTCAAAGAAACCGAGGATTTGTTTGTTTTCTTCGAAGTGGAAGATAGGAAGAAGATACACTTGGCCGTATGGTTGCTTAAAGACGAAGGCTCCTATTGGTGGGAAGATACTAATGCTGAAAGACCAGTTGAAACTTGGATGGATTTCAGAATGAGGTTTGAAATGAAATTCCTCTCACAAGCTGAACGAAGCCTACAGATGGAGAAGTTCTTAGCTCTCAAGCAGGGAAGTATGTCGGTCAAGGAATTTTCAACCAACTGGCTAGATTCGAAGTGGATTTAGTGAACACTCCACATAAGAAGGCTCTCCGCTTTGTTAAAGGGTTGAATGAGCCACTGTACAGCATAGCTATGTCCCATATACCTATGGGTGCGACTTATGAGAGACTGGTGGACATGGCACTGTTACAAGAAGAAGATAAGGATGGCAAGAAAGAGACAAAGGCGGAAGTACCTCAAGATAAGAAAGTAGAGGGATCGCAGAACAAGAAGACAGATTCCAAGAAGGGCGGGAAGAAAAACAAACCCCATGACAAGAGGAAGTGTAATTTTTTTGGCATTCCTAGACATTTGATTAAGGACTGCAGAAAGAAGAAGAGGAAGATGGTTGGTTGTTTTCAGTTTGGTGAGACAGAACACATGGCTAAGGACTGCCCAAGAAAGCAAGGGCAAGGGCAGAGAGCTGGATCTACTTCTGGAGGGCAGGTTCATGCTCTCATAGCACCGCCGCAAGAACGAGGTAGAAATATTTCTGTTGAGAGTTTAGTTTATCTTTTTGATCATCCTGTTCGTACATTCTTTGATTCTGGCGCATCGCACTCTTTTATATCTACTTCTTTAATTGAATCTCTGCACCTAGACACCAGAATAGTAGAGGATCCCTTGGTTGTTTCAAATCCAATTGGGGTTTCGGCTTATTTCTCCATGGTTTGTTTGGATTTGGAAATTTCTATACTAGGCGTTGGGTTTAGATGTAATTGCCTATGTTTTGGGCTTCACGGGCTATGGACTGATTCTAGGCATGGATTGGATATCCAGTAATGGTGCCATCCTCGATTGTGAAAAGAGAGTGGTTAGACTCATGACTCGCCTCAGCAACACTCTCGAAATCTCTTGTAATCCCATGAATTCTGTTATGATTAGCTACCTAGAATCTCTTGATGTGTCTGTTGAGCATTTGCTGTCTGTTAGAGTAGTCTGTGAATACTCGGATGTGTTTGAAGAGGTGAAGGGCTTACCTCCGAAGCGGGAGATAGACTTCTGCATATATCTCGTTGATAATGCAAAACCTGTTGCTTTACACGTTAGACACATGGCTCCAAGGGAGAGGAAAGAGCTCAGCAAGCAAGTTAAAGAGCTTCTACAAAAGGGGTTCATAAGGCAGAGTATTTCTGAATGGGGTGCTCCAGTAGTATTCGCAACCAAAGCGGATGGTTCACTTCGCCTATGTGTTGACCATAGGGAGCTAAACAAGCTGACCAAGAAGAATAGGCATCCACTTCCAAGAATAGATGACTAGTTCGATCAACTTGTAGGTGCATCGGTTTTCTCCCAACTAGATTTGGCTATCGGGTTTCATCAGCTAAGAGTGGCTGAAGACAGCATTGATAAGACCACGTCCAGAACCCCGGACGGTTTCTTCGAATGGCTTGTCATGCCTTTCGGCTTGACAAACGCACCCGTTATTTCGTTGACTTGATGAGCAGGGTTTTCAGGGATTTCCTTAATAAGTTTGTGGTGGTCTTCGTGGATGACATTTTGATTTTCTCGAAGAGTGAGGAAGAGCATGCTCTGCATTTAAGGGAAGTCATGGATGCACTTCGTGCGCATCAGCTAAAAGCCAAATTCTCCAAATGCCATTTCTGGAGAGAAGAAGTAAGATTCCTTGCACATGTGGTGTCCAAAGAGGGGATAGCCGTGGACCCCGCAAAAGTAGTTGCGGTGCAAGATTGGAAGGTTCCACGGAATGCAACCGAAATCCAAAGCTTTCTCATGCTAGCGGGCTTTTACCGAAAGTACATTAAAGACTTTCCGAAAATCTCAGCCCCACTCACAAGATTGGCAAAGAAGAACCTAACTTTCGTTTGGGACTTGGATTGCTATATTGCTTTCAAACGTTTGAAAAGGGCTCTAATAACAGCCCCAGTTCTGATTTTGAGATTTCTTATACTCCTGGCAAGAGCAATGTGGTAGCAGACGCCTTGAGTAGAAAGAGGCTGATCTTAAGCCCTCTCTTTGTAGAAAGGCAAAGTTTGGAGTACATAGCAAACTTTGAATTTAGACCCTCCTCTGAATTTGTACCTGGTTTATTAGCATCGCTAGAAGTGCGGCCTACTCTTTTGGACTCAATAGGGACCGCACAACGTGAAGACCCTCATCTAGTTTATGTAATGGATAAGCTAATTAGGGGTGAGACTTCTATCCACCTCAATAAATACTCCATCGATGATAAAGGTTGGTTGAGACGGGATGGAAGACTATGCGTCCCACAAGCAAGGGATTTGGTGAAGACGGTTCTCGAAGAAGCACACCATTCTAAGTTGACCCTACACCCAGGTGGAGACAAAATGTATAAAGACATAAAAAGGGTTTTCTATTGGAATGGCATGAAGAGGGATGTAGTTAAATTCATCTCTAAGTGCATGATATGCCAGCAAGTCAAGGCGGAGCAGAAGAAGCCTGGTGGTTTGCTTCATCCTCTAGAGGCCCCACAATGGAAATGGGATAGCATTTCGATGGACTTTGTTGATGGGTTGCCTAGGTCAAGAAGGGGCAATACCAGTATTTAGGTAATAGTGGACAGGCTCACTAAAAGTTCTCACTTTATACCTGTTAAGAGTAGAAGGACTGCCTCGTCTTTATCACCAATTTATCTTAAAGAGATAGTTAGACTCCATGGGATACCCTCCAGCATAGTGAGTGATCGAGATCCTATTTTTACAAGCGAGTTTTGAAGGAGCTTGCAAGAGGATGTGGGCACACAACTACGCTTAAGCACGACCTATCACCCCCAAACCGATGGTCAGACAGAAAGGGTGCACAGAGTATTAGAAGACCTCTTAAGACTGTGCATTCTTGATTTTGGAGGGACATGGGAGGATCATCTTCCTTTGGTGGAATTCGCCTACAACAATAGCTACCAAGCCACCATAGGCATGACACCCTTCGAAGCTTTATATGGAAGACTATGTCGATTAACTACTTGTTGGTGGGAGCCTACAGACAAGCTCATATTTGGGCCAGACATGATTATAGAAACTTCAGAGAAAGTGGACTTAATACGAAGAAGAATGAAGACTGCCCAAGACAGACAGAAATCCTACGCAGACAAAAGAAGGACACTGTGATGACCCCAAACTTCCACGAAGTGAAAGTAAGAGATGATCATTTGGAATACAACATAAATACAATAATACATATCACAGATACAAAATATCATGGGAAATTCATAGAGTAACAACATCATAGCAGCGGAAATATAATGTCGTCCATCACAGAAAATCCACAGTCACAGACTTCTACATTATTACATCAAATTCGCAGAAAAGAAATAAGTTCCAACTCCAACTTAAACAACGTGGAATAAAACAAGTTTCATGTCTGAAATAAAAGGAAAGAGAAAAATGTAAGAGCAGCGAATGATAAGTCTTCAAACTCCTAGTCATCACCTTCCCACAAGCAAATCCAAGAGAAATAATAAGCAGCTCCAAGGAAAGGCTCCCAACGAAAGATAACCTGTTTACTTGGCTGCCCGTGTAGAGAAGAGGGCACCCGAGTTTGCAAAAAGGTGAAACAAACTACAGGTTAGTCGTGGGACTGGTGTGAGAATTCTTAACTAACATACTAATAATAATATGGCAAATCCAAAGACCATGCCGCTAATGCGGAACGGATTTATTTCAATGGATTGCCGTGCATAATTTTAAAAGTGTCGGAACAAGCAGATAAATAAATCGTGCAACAATGCAAGGCTTTTTAGAAAAATGGAATCACCATAAGACTCAAGTCCCATCACACAATGCAACGCACACCAGAGGATAGAGTTTTCCCTTATGGTGATTAAACATGCTAAATACGGCAAATACGGGTTTAATATTATTATTAGTATATATAACAAAACATTTCAAAATAAATGTATCAATCCTAGGAAGCATAGGTACCATATGCTATGCCTCCGTACTAGTAATACAATCAAATCCGTAGGGTCGTATTTGGAATTTGGATTTCCATTTGAGTCCAGGCTAGGGAGGAGCTCCTACCGATTCGAGACACTCTAGCTAATGTCTCAGGATTCCCCGTAGTGAACCCTTGGATCCTGCAGGGCCAGTCCACACATACAGCTTCGTGGATTGGCAATTCCTGAACACACGTTTCCCGATCCTATAGGACCTATCCGAGGCGCCTCATTCCATCATCCACATAATTAAATGTCAGGGCTGGTAGGTCACTGACACCACTCTAGCTAGAAAGAAACGTGTTGCTCTCCCTGCGTTCCCTTCTCCCGTTTTAGACCCCGCCGGTGTGTGAGGCTCGCGAAGTCACGTTGTACACAAAGCTATGCCTAAACAGACTATGCTTTGATCGTCCCACAAGGTCTGCTTTTCAACAAAACCTTGATCATATGCACCTTAGCGTGCCACATCATCACCCCATACCATACTACCAAACCTTTGCCGAAATATATGAACGGGTGTTAAGCAAGAGAATAAATTCCCCGCCACCAAACATCCATACCTTCGACAAAAGATCAATAACGTGATATTTGATAGAGTATGATGTCAGACACACAATCCATTTAATAGCTTATGCTCTGGGTCTGAGCGAAAGCCTAACCCGTTCAATCAACATGTTCGTTCGGGCAATGACCATGACCTTGAATTGGGAGCAAATCAATTCAAAGCCTCAATCGCTGTCCTCCTGAGGGGAAGATTGACGGTCTTCATTCGTCATCTTCTACTTCAAACCTTAACGTCGTTTGATTATTCGGAATGAGATTAACTCGGCCTTTCCAAATAATCTTCGTATATAGATATATATAGTGAAAATTCTTCCTTATCATTATTTTTAATTTATGACGATTTCTTCCTATTTTTATTTAATTAAGAATAATTTAATCCTTAATTAATGACGATTTAGGTCAATGTCGATTCTGGCGCTGTTTTCAATCAATTTTGATTTTCACATACCTCGAAATCTAACCGTTGGATTTTGACGTAGTATATATCGTTGGAAAGATTTTTCCAAGGCGGTCCTCACGGTTTCAGTTTCAAGAAAATCCGACGGTCGGATCTTCTTGTATAGTCGTTTAAAGATATGATTTTAAAACGCGAACTACCGCGTTCGATTCGTTTAATTTTAATTATATATATATAAATATATGAACATAAACCGTTTAATTCTTAATTCTTATGTATCTTTTCCATTCTTTATCCTTTCATTCCTTCATTTATAGGAAAATGTAAATCATAAATGGATGATGAATTCTTCCCTTTTATTTCTTTGGTTTCTTTAATTTACAATAAAATGTAAATTATAATCCATCGTCTCATTTCGTTCTTTTAATCTTACATTTACATTGGAATGTAATTTATAATTCACCGTTCTTAATTAAATATAAAAATATAAATTTTATTTACAATGTAAGTCCTACTTCTTATTTACATTATAAAAATGTAATCTTTAATTACAATGTAACTTCTACTACTTGTTTAAATTATAAATTTTTTTTACAATGTAAATTCATACATTCATTTCATAGCATAAAAGGAAATTTCATTCATGCGGGTTAAATTCATTCATCAATTACATAATAAAGTGTAATTTACTTCATGCGGACTAATTTCATTCATAAATTACATAATAAAATGTAATTTATTTAATATGATGTAAATTCATTCATAAATTACATATAAAAACGTAATTTATTTCATGCAATGAAAATTCATTCATAATTAACATATAAAAATGTTATTTATTTCATGCGATGAAAATTCCTTCATAATTAACATATAAAGATGTTATTTATTTCATGCGATGAAAATTCCTTCATAATTAACATATAAAGATGTTATTTATTTCATGCGATGAAAATTCCTTCATAATTAACATATAAATATGTTATTTATTTCATGCGATGAAAATTCCTTCATATTACATTATAAAATAATGTAACTTATCCTACGATCAATTTTCTTTATATTAACATCATAAATAATGTCAGCCATCCCACGGTGTCATTCTTTTATATTAACATCATAAATATGTTAATTCCTACGGTATAAATTCTTTAATATTAACATTAAAAATAATGTTAATTCCTACGGTATAAATCCTTTTATATTAACATCATATGTATGTTAATTTTACACAGTGTAAATCCCCTTTTTTATTTACATTATAAAATAATGTAAAATTATCCTACGTTGTAATTACTATTCAATTTATATTAAAAATAATGTAAAATATACGTACGGTGAAATTCATATATATTTACATAAAAAAAAATGTAAATTCCACATACGGTGAAATTCATACATATTTACATTAAGAAAATTGTAAATTTTCATTCTTGTCACATTTTTATTAAATTTGCATTAAATAAAATGTACTCTTCCATTCTCTAATTACAATAAAAAAAATCCATTTTTCTTTTCAATGAAAAATTTACTCTTCAATTACACTGTAAAGTCCATTCTTTATATTACATTAAAAATAATGTAAATCTTCCTACGGTTAAATTCCTTTTTAATATTAAAAATGTTAATGACAACCTATGGGGTTATATTAACATTAAAAATATTAATGACATCCTACGGTTGAATTTTTATAATATTAACATTAAAAATGTTAATGACATCCTACGGTTGAATTTTTATAATATTAACATTAAAAATGTTAATGACATCCTACGGTTGAATTTTTATAATATTAACATTAAAAATGTTAATTTATACATGTGGTGAAATTACTTATTATGACACTAAGAATAATGTTAATTTTTCATGCATTGTAAATTACTTATTATCAAAAAAATAATGTTAATTTCTCATACGATGTAAATTTCTTATTTTAATTTTACATAATAAAATGTAAATTCCACCACAAGTCGCATTCTTATTTTATCAGCATCAAATAAAATGTAAATTTTCATCACATAACATAACAACAACATCCAAACATACAACAAGTCCAAATCCAACAACTAGCATCAAGGTAATTACGAGGTGATGTTATAACTTGGCATATGTAAAATCAACATGGCATGATTAAACACATAATTAATTTTAATTAATTATTAATTCAGATTTAAACCTCAAAATTTCAGATCTAATCTCATGCAATTCAGATTCAACATCATACGGGGTGAACAGTTCAAATCCATGTTCTAAACATCACGTCTTATTAGATCTACTTATTAATAATCATAGAAATAATGATTAAATAAATCAAATTAAATTTTAAAAATAAATTCTCACTTTTATTTTATAACAAAAAAAAGCTTCAGATCTAAATAACAGAAAATGAATCTAGAGGGGAGGAGCATATTTTGAATCTAAACTAGAATGGTTTGAATTGGAATGCATGTAGATAATCCAAATGTGATTTCAGATCTAAATAAATCAATGACTAAATGGATAGCCATATAACACCTCAAAATAAATCAATAATCAATCGCAACATCATCTACCAGAACTAATAACATACACAACATGATTTATAAGCAAACGAAATGACTAGATTAAAATTAATTAAATCAGAATACTCACCTTGGTATAAAGATCAGATTCAGAATACAGATCTAGTCAGATTTGTGTACAACAAAGTCTAAGATGTTGGGTGATGTCACGTTGTCCCAATTTGGTCAGTTTCGGGAGCTACAGTACACGGTTTGATGTAAAACTTGTCTAGAATCGAGGAGGATGGGAAGATCTTTAAAAAGTTTAACTATGGCCTTGTCTAATTCTTCCTAGATTAAGGGAAAAAGAAGAGAGAAGGGAGGGAGAAAAACGGTGAAGAAAGATTTGAGCAAAGGGGAATTAAGAGGATCGATGTATATTTAAGAAATGAAAGTATATGAAAAATAGGACGTGTGAAAATAAAAAGAAGAGAAAGAAATTAATGTAATAAACGAATGAAATAAATGCGTGCTTAAATGACAAATAGAGTAGAGAGAAACGTGGTACTGAATTTGAGGAACGTAGAGAAAATAAAAGGGAAAGAAATTGATACAATGAAGGGAAGGAATAAATGCTGCATTAAAAACACAATGAAGAGAGAAGGGCATTGGAAACTTTTGTACTATTCATATTTCAAAATAAATTAATGACGCTTTTACAAATTCTTAAATGCTACATTTATCAGACATTAAATTCCCAACTTACAAAAATCGAATTTAATTAGTTGCTTTTTCTTTTGGACGAATTATGTTCAAATAGGTCCTTAAATGCTTTACGTATCACTTTCCTACCGAGCAGGACACACTAACTCTTTGTTTTGTATATTTATGGTTTCATTTGTTCATTATATATATTTTCATGTATGTGAAATATTAATTTCAAGTGTCACAGCAGTATGCTTCATGCGCAGAGGTTTATACATTGTCACCCTTTGTTTCATACATATACCATGAAACGCTCAGCATTAAAGAAAGAAAAAGAAAAAGAAAAAAGTATAAATGCAATAACTTCCTTTTACACGTTATTAAATGCATGCATAAATTTCTATTTTTAAAATTAACATGAACGTATTGTCTAATTACATTCGTTGACAAATTTGTATGTTTCTTAAATTTACATGCACATATTCTCTAAATTAATGTCAATGACATATTCTCAATTGAATATATTTTCCTAATTAATGCATATATTAGCATACTTATAATCAATGTCAAATGTCATGTTTACTAAATTAATGGCATGTTCACAAATCAATATAAATTAACATATTTTCTAATCAATGCATATATTAATATATTTAAAATCAATGTCAAAATAATATCAAATCAACTGGTCCCATAGAATAAAAACTTTAGGCATATAACTTAATACCCATTTTAATGTTAAGCCTAATTGTTTCATGTCAAAGTCTTGCTCATATTTATAAATAAACTATTCAGGTTTATTATGGTTCTCAACCCACTTTATTAATGCAATATAGGCTACAGTCAAATTTTCTGTTATATTCATACCTACAAATAAATTATGTTCATTCATTATGAACTCCCAATTATAATTCTCTCCAGGTTCAAAATCAATTATTGAAATTTCCGCGTCATTTCAAGTTCAGAATATAATTATTATTATAAACTTAAAATTTTCAACCATTCTTATTTAAAATAAATTATTTAAAAATAGAATTTTTAATTTTTGACACAATTTCTTAACACAATTAATTAAAATAAAATTTAAAATTAGCCCCAAATTTTCGGGTTGTTACAGTCTCCCCCACTTAAGAACTTTTCATCCTCGAAAAGGAACGTAGCTAAAATCAGTTTTATTATTAAAAAAAATTCTTAAATTTCAAGATTTTGGTTAACCCATTAAATTCTAGAAGGATTTTGCCATAACCTCTTTTGAACGGAGAGCATCAAGAAAAATGAAATTGACCTCAGAGAGTCTCATCAATCCAAAAAGAAAAAGAAGAAAGAGGATAGGAGGGAGAGAAAGCCAAGCAACGGCTCATAAAATCAAAACTCAAAGGAATAGAAAGCAACATGGAAAATGTAGCTTATTCTAGGCGTACCATTAGAAACATCAGGCTTTCCTCCTCCTTCGGTAGAAGCTGGCACTGAAGAAGTTGGTCCTTTCACTCCTTCGTAAACATGTGTCCCTTGAGCATCTTCAATTCCCTTAGCCTTCTTCGAACGTACGATCAAGGGAAGAGTCAAAACAACGGTAATGGTGATTCTAAGAGATAGAAAAGATGAAAGGATGAATGAAAAGATGATGATAAAGTGACTGGCTATTTTGTATCTCGTGAAATGTTCGCCATAGAATATTGTGATTCTATGTAAACGAATTATCATAAATATGTTATATTCCAAAGCTAAGTTTAACCAAAGCTCTGATACCAACTGTGATAGCCCAGACGAAATCTGGTAGGCTTTGCAACCATCCCTTCATCCCCCCAAAGCAGCAGGTAAAACCCACTGTGGCTCACAGTGGTCCCCCAGACACCTTGTTTTACGGCGACCCTCTCGAGCCTCCCGGCCACTGCCTAACCAACCCTCAACAGGGACATGTGGGGGTAAGAGTCTCCCGTTCGCCACCAAACCGCGAAGCGAGAACCCCCCATCATGCTGCATCCTATTCCTGGCATGCTAAACAAGGACTGGTGTGAGAATTCTTAACTAACACACTAATAATAATATGGCAAATCCAAAGACCATGCCGCTAATGCGGAACAGATTTATTTCAATGGATTGTCGTGCATAATTTTAAAAGTGTCAGAACAAGCAGATAAATAAATCGTGCAACAACACAATGCTTTTTAGAAAAATGGAATCACCATAAGACTCAAGCCCCATCACACAATGCAACGCACACCAGAGGATAGAGTTTTCCCTTATGGTGATTAAACATGCTAAATACGGCAAATACGGGTTTAATATTATTATTAGTATATATAACAAAACATTTCAAAATAAATGTATCAATCATAGGAAGCATAGGTACCATATGCTATGCCTCCGTACTAGTAATACAATCAAATCCGTAGGGTCGTATTTGGAATTTGGATTTCCATCTGAGTCCAAGCTAGGGAGGAGCTCCTACCGATTCGAGACACTCTAGCTAATGTCTCAGGATTCCCCGTAGTGAACCCTTGGATCCTGCAGGGCCGGTCCACACATACAGCTTCGTGGATTGGCAATTCCTGAACACACGTTTCCCGATCCTATAGGACCTATCCGAGGTGCCTCATTCCATCATCTACATAAGTAAAATGTCAGGGCTGGTAGGTCACTGACACCACTCTAGCTAGAAAGAAACGTGCTGCTCTCCCTGCGTTCCCTTCTCCCGTTTTAGACTCCGCCGGTGTGTGAGGCTCGCGAAGTCACGTTGTACACAAAGCTATGCCTAAACAGACTATGCTTTGATCGTCCCACAAGGTCTGCATTTCAACAAAACCTTGATCATATGCACCTTAGCGTGCCACATCATCACCCCATACCATACTACCAACCCTTTGCCGAAATATATGAATGGGTGTTAAGCAAGAGAATAAGTTCCCCGCCACCAAACATCCATACCTTCGACAAAAGATCAATAACGTGATATTTGATAGAGTATGATGTCAGACACACAATCCATTTAATAGCTTATGCTCTGGGTCTAAGCGAAAGCCAAACCCGTTCAATCAACATGTTCGTTCGGGCAATGACCATGACCTTGAATTGGGAGCAAATCAATTCAAAGCCTCAATCGCTGTCCTCTTGAGGGGAAGATTGACGGTCTTCATTCGTCATCTTCTACTTCAAACCTTAACGTCGTTTGATTATTCGGAATGAGGTTAACTCGGCCTTTCCAAATAATCTTCGTATATAGATATATATAGTGAAAATTCTTCCTTATCGTTATTTTTAATTTAAGACGATTTCTTCCTATTTTTATTTAATTAAGAATAATTTAATCCTTAATGAATGACGATTCAGGTCAATGTCGATTCTGGCGCTGTTTTCAATCAATTTTGATTTTCACATATCTCGAAATCTAACCGTTGGATTTTGACGTAGTATATATCGTTGCTAAGATTTTTCCAAGGCGGTCCTCACGGTTTCAGTTCCAAGAAAATCCGACGGTCGGATCTTCTTGTATAGTCGTTTAAAGATATGATTTTAAAACGCGAACTACCGCGTTCGATTCATTTAATTTTAATTATATATATATATAAATGTATGAACATAAACCGTTTAATTCTTAATTCTTATTATCTTTTCCATTCTTTATCCTTTCATTCCTTCATTTACAGGAAAATGTAAATCATAAATGGATGATGAATTCTTCCCTTTTATTTCTTTGGTTTCTTTAATTTACAATAAAATGTAAATTATAATCCATCGTATCATTTCGTTCTTTTAATCTTACATTTACATTGGAATGTAATTTATAATTCACCGTTCTTAATTAAATATAAAAATATAAATTTTATTTACAATGTAAGTCCTACATCTTATTTACATTATAAAAATGTAATCTTTAATTACAATGTAACTTCTACTACTTGTTTAAATTATAATTTTTTTTTACAATGTAAATTCATACATTCATTTCATAGCATAAAATGAAATTTCATTCATGCGGGTTAAATTCATTCATCAATTACATAATAAAGTGTAATTTACTTCATGCGGACTAATTTCATTCATAAATTACATAATAAAATGTAATTTATTTAATATGTTGTAAATTCATTCATAAATTACATATAAAAACGTAATTTATTTCATGCAATGAAAATTCATTCATAATTAACATATAAAAATGTTATTTATTTCATGCGATGAAAATTCCTTCATAATTAACATTGAAAGATGTTATTTATTTCATGCGATGAAAATTCCTTCATAATTAACATATAAAGATGTTATTTATTTCATGCGATGAAAATTCCTTCATAATTAACATATAAAGATGTTATTTATTTCATGCGATGAAAATTCCTTCATAATTAACATATAAAGATGTTATTTATTTCATGCGATGAAAATTCCTTCATATTACATTATAAAATAATGTAACTTATCCTACGATCAATTTTCTTTTTATTAACATCATAAATAATGTCAATCATCCCACGGTGTCATTCTTTTATATTAACATCATAAATATGTTAATTCCTACGGTATAAATTCTTTAATATTAACATTAAAAATAATGTTAATTCCTACGGTATAAATCCTTTTATATTAACATAATAAGTATGTTAATTTTACACAGTGTAAATCCCCTTTTTTATTTACATTATAAAATAATGTAAAATTATCCTACGTTGTAATTACTATTCAATTTATATTAAAAATAATGTAAAATATACGTACGGTGAAATTCATATATATTTACATAAAAAAAATGTAAATTCAACATACGGTGAAATTCATACATATTTACATTAAGAAAAATGTAAATTTTCATTCTTGTCACATTTTTATTAAATTTGCATTAAATAAAATGTACTCTTCCATTCTCTAATTACAATAAAAAAAATCCATTTTTCTTTTCAATGAAAAATTTACTCTTTAATTACACTGTAAAGTCCATTCTTTATATTACATTAAAAATAATGTAAATCTTCCTACGGTTAAATTCCTTTTTAATATTAAAAATGTTAATGACAACCTATGGGGTTATATTAACATTAAAAATATTAATGACATCCTACGGTTGAATTTTTATAATATTAACATTAAAAATGTTAATGACATCCTACGGTTGAATTTTTATAATATTAACATTAAAAATGTTAATGACATCCTACGGTTGAATTTTTATAATATTAACATTAAAAATGTTAATTTATACATGCGGTGAAATTACTTATTATGACACTAAGAATAATGTTAATTTTTCATGCATTGTAAATTACTTATTATCAAAAAAATAATGTTAATTTCTCATACGATGTAAATTTCTTATTTTAATTTTACATAATAAAATGTAAATTCCACCACAAGTTGCATTCTTATTTTATCAGCATCAAATAAAATGTAAATTTTCATCACATAACATAACAACAACATCCAAACATACAACAAGTCCAAATCCAACAACTAGCATCAAGGTAATTACGAGGTGATGTTATAACTTGGCATATGTAAAATCAACACGGCATGATTAAACACATAATTAATTTTAATTAATTATTAATTCAGATTTAAACCTCAAAATTTCAGATCTAATCTCATGCAATTCAGATTCAACATCATACGGGGTGAACAGTTCAAATCCATGTTTTAAACATCACGTCTTATTAGATCTACTTATTAATAATCATAGAAATAATGATTAAATAAATCAAATTAAATTTTAAAAATAAATTCTCACTTTTATTTTATAACAAAAAAAAAGCTTCAGATCTAAATAAAAGAAAATGAATCTAGAGGGGAGGAGCATATTTTGAATCTAAACTAGAATGGTTTGAATTGGAATGCATGTAGATAATCCAAATGTGATTTCAGATCTAAATAAATCAATGACTAAATGGATAGCCATATAACACCACAAAATAAATCAATAATCAATCGCAACATCACCTACCAGAACTAATAACATACACAACATGATTTATAAGCAAACGAAATGACTAGATTAAAATTAATTAAATCAGAATACTCACCTTGGTATAAAGATCAGACTCAGAATACAAATCTAGTCAGATTTGTGTACAACAAAGTCTAAGATGTTGGGTGATGTCACGTTGTCCCAATTTGGTCAGTTTCGGGAGCTACAGTGCACGGTTTGATGTAAAACTTGTCTAGAATCGAGGAGGATGGGAAGATCTTTAAAAAGTTTAACTATGGCCTTGTCTAATTCTTCCTAGATTAAGGGAAAAAGAAGAGAGAAGGGGAGGGAGAAAAATGGTGAAGAAAGATTTGAGCAAAGGGGAATTAAGAGGATGTATATTTAAGAAATGAAAGTATATGAAAAATAGGACATGTGAAAATAAAAAGAAGAGAAAGAAATTAATGTAATAAACGAATGAAATAAATGCGTGCTTAAAGGACAAATAGAGTAGAGAGAAACATGGTACTGAATTTGAGGAACGTAGAGAAAATAAAAGGGAAAGAAATTGATACAATGAAGGGAAGGAATAAATGCTGCATTAAAAACACAACGAAGAGAGAAGGGTATTGGAAACTTTTGTACTATTCATATTTCAAAATAAATTAATGACACTTTTACAAATTCTTAAATGCTACATTTATCAGACATTAAATTCCCAACTTACAAAAATCGAATTTAATTAGTTGTTTTTTCTTTTGGACGAATTATGTTCAAATAGGTCCTTAAATGCTTTACATATCACTTTCCTGCCGAGCATGTGACGGCCCGCTCCGCACTAGCCTGCATTCCCTCCGGAAGTGCGCTGTACACATGCCCCGACTAGCACGAAACGGTCGCCAAAGAAAGGAAAGAAGGGAATGAAATAATCAAGGAACCTGTAGAATGTCTCACAGCGCATGGAATAAAATATAATAATAACATACTTGACATAAAACAGGTGAGACAGTGCATAAGCTGATAACTAAAATCAACATCAATCATCAGAGCAGCGGAAATCCAAATACAGCTTATTACAATTTTCCAAATTTACTGTCTCTAAACAAAAGAAAGCTAAAGTAGAAGATACACCACCAATGCCCAAGCAGTGATCTTCAACAACACAGGGAGAATACTATATATATATTACGTGGAAGCCTCCTGCTCGTCTCCGGATCATCTACCCGTGCATCACCAGCTAACCTGTCTCTAGTCTGCTCGTGTGAGCACCCAGAGTAATAAGAGGAGACATAAAACTCTAGGTCAGACATAAAGCCTGGTATGAGCGATAAGCATCTAAACATAATGATAACAGGTATACTAAACCATACCTGAACCTGCAACCAAAGAGTTAGTACCACATACCGTACAATACTCTAAGGTGCCATAATAAATAGTGTAAGAATACGGGGGTGGGGTGTGCATGTCACAATGATAGCAAACAAATCATCCATAGCAACCATCCTCACATCTCTCACTCAGTGCGTAAAGCATACGATATCTACCACTTTGGGACACTAGACGACTTGAGGTAACGACGAATCCCGACTTGTAGAAACCCTGCTATGACCAAGCTAAACATATGGAGTCATGACCAAACATTTCAATGACCCACTTCATTGGTTGTAGCCCTTGGTTCTACCGATGCAATAATGGCCCTGAATCCGCCTTCGTACCTCCTACCATAGTGGTCCAAAGCTATAGACGTCGATAACCCCTTGGCACGCGTCCCGCAGCAAAGCCCGACCATGAAGCGAACTCGTTGATTCCCATCTGAATCTTGAGCTCTAACTTCTCATTTGGACTTCCTTTGCATCTCGGGTTATTGGTCAATACTAGGTCGGGTCGGGTTCTCCTTCTAGCCATCAGTTCGGGTCGGGTCCTCTACTTCAGGTCGGTTCGTAGTCTTCCCCTGTAGCGGTTCGGTTCGGGTCCACAGCGTCGCATCGGTTCGGGTCGGTTATTCCACTTCGGGTCGGGTCGGGTGTCCTCCTCCGGGTCGGGTCGGGTGTCCTCCCTTCCAGTTCGTGCCTCCGTTCCGATCCGCTCCCTCGTTTCTTCACGTATTCCGATCCGAACCCTCCTTGCCATCTGATCCGCGTGGCCTTCCCTCTTGCTAGTTCTCCCAAGTGTTTACTTCCGATCCGAGCCCTGCGTCTTCAAGTCGATCCGATCCCCAGCTTAACCAACATGGCCCTCCTTTTTGCCAAGTCTCTTTTGTGCCAGACTCCGGTTCGGGTCGGGTTTCTTGCCCAGTTCACATATCCGATCCGAGCCCACATCCGATCCGATCCGAAGCCCTGCACAACTTTCTGCAACTTTTTCCAGCAACTTGTTTACGCCATTCGACGACGTTTTTGACAAATATAACACTTCTAATAAATCATAAAACACACCATAGAGTCATAGCAACATGTAATAGCAACCACAAACAGCAAAACAACGATTCAAATGAATCAAAATGGATCAAAAGTGGCTAAAGCCTCACATTTTCCCATAATCCCTCTTAATCATGTTTAAGCACATACTTAGTAAAACTTAATCAAATCGTCTAAATTTTCTAACAGAGGCATAAAATATTATTTTCAAATTTCTAAACATTTTTCCAAAATTTATTAGTGTATAAATTCGCTAATCCTCACTAATTACCCTTAATTACCGTAATTAGTGCAAAAACTATGCAAATCACTCACCTTGGCCACAAAATAAAACACCAAATCTGAAATACTCTCTGTTTGGGTCGAAATCCTATGTATAGCAGCAGCTCCAACCTTGCTTTGTTGCTATTTGGCCTTGCTTTGATGTAGTTTAGGCTTAATCTTCACTAAAAATGTGTTTTGGAGAGGTTTTAGAGGATGGAAGCCATTACTAAGGTCTCAAGAAGGTTTGTGGCGGCTCAAAACTGAAATGAAAGTGATTTCCTAACCCTAATCAGTCCTCCTATACCTCTAAACCCGAAATTTCCCTCTGGGCCTAGCTGCTAATCACCCGGTTAAGCCCAATTAAGCTGTTTTTCACCATCTGAAACTTGTTTCAGCCATATCTCCCAAACGGTGAGTCCGTTTGGCTAATGTGACCACTCTACGGAAAGAGAAACCATCGTCCGGAGCTAATGGAAGTGGTTTCAGGTCCAAATTTCTTTCCAATCAAAAGTTATGGCCAAAACAGTACCAACTAGGGGTAAAATGGTCATTTAAAAATCGGGAAAAATCATGAACATGGGAAATGACCCGAGTAGTCGCCCCCCAAAGTTACATGACCATACGACTTCGTATGTGAAAGAAATAAATATCCTACGATCCTATGATGCGTAGAATACGAGTCGTTACACTCTCCCCCCCTTAAGAAATTTCGTCCCCGAAATTCCTTAACCCTAAACGTACAAAGGATCCCGCATGCCTAACAACCACATACAACAATCAAACATGCAAAACAAGCAAACAAGCCTATCCTAGCATGCGGAAAACTAAATCGAAGTCAAAATCTTACCAGGCAAAGAGTTCTGGGTGTGTCTTCCTAATGTCCTCCTTTGTCTCCCAAGTACAATCATTCTCGTCCTCGCTCCACTGTAACTTGACTAGCTTCACCGCCTTCCTTCGAAGTTGCTTCATGTCGTGCGCGACAATACGGGCCGGCTTGCGGTTCCCAACCGCCTCGGGTTCTACTTCGAAGTCCTCTAACTGATCAGGTGAAATAGTCATATCTGAGTCGTGAACGAACTTCCTTAGTTGGGAAACATGAAATACGTTGTGAACTCCCGCCATCTTCTCTGGTAAGTCAATTCTATATGCCAAATTCCCGACTGGTTCAAGAACAGGGAATGGGCCAACAAATCTTGGTGCTAACTTGCCTCTCCTGCCAAATCGTATTACGCTCTTCAACGGAGAAATCTTGACAAACACCAAGTCGCCAACGGAGAATTTTAGGTCTCTTCTCCTCTTATCAGCATAACTTTTCTGCCTATCTTGGGCAGCCTTCATTCGTTGTTGAATGATCTTGATTTTATCTGAAGTTTCCCTCACCACATCTGGTCCAAGCATAAACTTCTCGCCAGTCTCTATCCAACATGATGGTGAGTTGCACGGTCTTCCGTACAAAGCTTCAAACGGAGCCATACCGATACTGGATTGGTAGCTATTATTATATGCAAACTCTACTAGATGCAAATGGTCGTCCCATGATCCACCAAAATCCAATATACACGCTCTCAAGAGATCTTCCAAAATACGATTCACCCTCTCCGTCTGACCGTCGGTCTGAGGATGATATGCGGTACTGAGATGTAACTCTGACCCTAGAGCCTCTTGTAAGCTCTTCCAAAACCCACTAGTGAACAACGGGTCTCGGTCACTCACAATGCTTTTAGGTACCCCATGAAATCTCACTACCCACTTCATATACAATTCTGCCAACTTGGCTGCCGTTTTGGTCGATTTGAGTGGTATAAATCTTGCACTTTTAGTCAATCGGTCCACAATCACCCAAATGCTATCATGTCCCGATCTAGTCCTTGGTAAACCATCGATGAAATCCATCGAGACTTGCTCCCATTTCCATTCGGGAATTTCTAATGGCTGTAACAACCCACTAGGCTTCTTTTGCTCGGCTTTAACTAGCTGGCAATTCATGCATTTAGATATAAACTTCCCAATGTCTCTTTTCATCCCTTCTCAGTAGTAGGTCTGCTTCATGTCTCGATACATCTTGTTACCACCGGGGTGTATAGTCAGTTTTGAGTGATGACATTCTCTAAGCACTTCATCTCTCAATCCATTGACATTGGGTACAACAAGCTTTCCATTCTTTCTAAGCCATCCATCTCGATCAAGCCCATACTTGTTCATCTCCTCATCGATACCCATCTCAAACTTGGAAATGATTTCCAATAGGTTAGGATCGTCCCTCTGACTAGAGCCGATCCGCTCAATCAAAGTGGGTCTGATCATCAAACTTGCTAACATTTCTGGATCCAATTCGCACTTTGGTCTGAAATCAAACCCAGCGATATACTCCAGTTGCTTCCATTCAAGGAACATAGCCCCTAAACTGGCATGTCTTCTACTCAATGCATCAGCCACTGCATTGCCCTTTCCCGGTGTGTATGCGATGTCAAAATCATAGGAAGCTAAGAACTCTAACCATCTCTGCTGACAGAGATTCAGATCTTTCTGAGAGAAGAGATACTTTAACGACTTATGATCTGTAAACAGCTCAAATCTTTCTCCCAAGAGATAGTGTCTCCACATCTTTAACGCGAACACGATCGCTGCCAATTCTAAATCATGGGTAGGGTATCTTCTCTCGTGCGGTTTCAATTGCCGACTTGCGTAAGCTACCACCCTACCGCCTTGCATCAATACAGCACCCAGTCCGGTACCACAGGCATCCGTGTATACCGTCAACTCTTCATCCCCCTTAGGAATGACTAACACTGGTGCGCTTGTCAACTTGTCCTTTAGACTTTTGAATGCATTTTCGCACCTTTCATCCCAGACAAAAGCTTGATTCTTCTTGGTCAACTGGGTCAATGGTGCTGCTATCTTGGAGAAACCTTGGATAAACTTACGATAATATCCGGCTAATCCCAAGAAACTTCTTATATCTGTTGCGTTCTTGGGCGTAGGCCAATCTTGTACCGTAGCCACCTTCGCCGGGTCCACGGTAATACCATTCTCTGATACAACATGGCCCAAGAACCTCACTTCCCTCTTCTAGAAGTGACACTTAGAAAACTTTGCTTTCAATTGGTGTTTTCTCAACACCTCCATCGCTACTCTTAAATGTTCCTTGTGTTCTTCCTCTGTCCTCGAATAGACCAAAATATCATCAACGAACACGAGGACAAACTTATTCAACTGGTCTCTGAATACCCTATTCATAAGATCCACAAAATATGCTGGGGCATTGGTCAGCCCGAATGGCATGACCAACCACTCATAAAATCCGGACGGCGTTCGAAATGCCGTTTTAGCTATACTCTCAGCTTCCACTCTAAGCTGATGAAAACCTGTCGCGAGATCCAACTGAGAAAATACTCTCGCGCCACTCAACTGATCGAACAAATCATCTTTCCGCGGTAGAGGATACTTGTTCTTCCTCGTCACTTTATTCAACTCGCGGTAGTCTACACATAACCGAAGGGAACCATCCGCCTTGGTAGCAAACACAACTGGTGCTCCCCATTCAGAAACACTCCTTCTAATAAATCCCTTCTTCAAAAGATCGCTGACTTGCACCTCGAGCTCTCGCTGCTCCCTTGGTGCCATACGACGAAGTGGCATCACTATAGGTCTGGCATCTTTTACCAAATCAATACGGAACTCAATCTCTCGGTGTGGTGGAAGTCCGGTCACTTCTTCGAAAACATCCGGATACTGGCCAACCATGGGCAAACCTGACAACTCACTATGCGGAATGTCGAGGGAGTTTAGAAAACTAGCCAATACCCCCTTACTGGGTAGACCACCAAACACTATCCTCCGCCCATCATCCGCTCTAGCTGTCACTAAAAAGCCCTCACAGTCTACCACCACCCCGTATCTTTGGAGCCAATCTACACCCAAAATAATGCCAAACCCAGTAAAGCCCAAAACAAAGCAATCACAAACAAACATGCATCCATGACTCGATAGGACCACATTACAACAAATCATGCTAAGCCTAGTCCAACCACCAATCGGGTTCGTCACTACTAAAGGTCTATCGACAATCTCGGGCTCCAATCCCAACCTATCTACCAGGTCACTAGATATGAAAGAACTGGAAGCTCCGGTATCAAATAAAACTCTAACAGGAACATCATAAACAGAAAGCATACCTTGAATGACGACATTCTTTCCCTTCTCCGCCGCTGTTGGGGCATTCGACGAAGAAGGAATAGCATTAAGGGCGTAGGCTTTCACTATTTGCTTTTCTTTAGGGGGCTGCGGAAACTTGTCCTTGTGATGTCCCATTTGGCCACAGTTGAAGCACTTCCTATCCGCTGGCTTGGCCCGACAATTACTAGCATAATGGCCCTTCTTACCACAGCTGAAGCACTCCACATCTTGCTTATTCTTTTTCTTCTGGCCATCCTTAGTCTGATTCTGCTTTCTCTTATTCTGGGAACCACCCTTGCCTCCACCACTTGCTTGTGGCTTTGGCTCATCTGCGGATGCAACCTCAGTCTTCGGCTTAGGGTATAGACTTTCTGATCTTAATGCTTTCCCCACAATCGATTCAAACGTCTCATCGATGTGGTTAATAAGTTTTTCCCCCAAGTACTGATCCAAACCATTTATGAATTTCTCATTCTTTTTCTCGGCAGTATCAATAAGAGATAACCCATATTTTGACAAAGTGTCAAATTCAGCAATATACTCCGAGACAGCTCTGCCATTCTGCTTGAGCTCCAAGAACTTCTTAAACAGCACTGACTTCTGAGTAGCTAGAATGAACTTCTCGCTAAAGCGAGCCTTAAACTGCTCCCAAGTAATCTGATCTTCGGGAGTGGCTGCCTTTATAGCATTTCCACCAATTCATTGCCCGCCCTTGCAGCTGACGGGACGCTAGCTTTCTCTTCATCGCATCCTCGATACCCAAATCCTCGAAGATACGTTCGCAACTATCCAACCAATCCTGAACATCCGTAGCCGACTCCGTTCCGTGGAACGACTTCCCACCAAGACTAGTATAATCCTTATTCAGCTTGGCGAAGTCGACTCTCGGCGCCTGCACTATTGGACCACCACCATTTCCACCATTGGGAGCTGCCCTCTGTACATCTCTAAGCATCTCTCTCATGAGGTCAGTAAACATCGTCCTCATGTCAGCAGCATTCCCATTATTGGCTCCACTACCAGCACCTCTAGTATATCGGCTCATCGTCAATCTAAAAAAAAGAAACGATTAACGACTCCATAGTGGTGCTAGTGCAGTATGACTTCATCCTTATACTAGTAATAGTATATATATATAGCTTTTAAAAACCAAAGTAATCACAAATACGCTCTCTCGTATACGTATATTATCTCTCCCTGATAACTTCCCTAGGTTAACTACGCAACCTAGAGCTCTGATACCAAGTGTGACGGCCCACTCCGCACCAGCCTGCATTCCCTCCGGAAGTGCGCTGTACACATGCCCCGACTAGCACGGAACGGTCGCCAAAGAAAGGAAAGAAGGGAATGAACTAATCAAGGAACCTGTAGAATGTCTCACAGCGCATGGAATAAAATATAATAATAACATACTTGACATAAAACAGGTGAGACAGTGCATAAGCTGATAACTAAAATCAACATCAATCATCAGAGCAGCGGAAATCCAAATACAGCTTATTACAATTTTCCAAATTTACTGTCTCTAAACAAAAGAAAGCTAAAGTAGAAGATACACCACCAATGCCCAAGCAGTGATCTTCAACAACACAGGGAGAATACTATATATATTACGTGGAAGCCTCCTGCTCGTCTTCGGATCATCTACCCGTGCATCACCAGCTAACCTGTCTCTAATCTGCTCGTGTGAGCACCCAGAGTAATAAGAGGAGACATAAAACTCTGGGTCAGACATAAAGCCTGGTATGAGCGATAAGCATCTAAACAGAATGATAACAGGTATACTAAACCATACCTGAACCTGGACCTGCAACCAAAGAGTTAGTACTACATACCGTACAATACTCTAAGGTGCCATAATAAATAGTGTAAGAATACGGGGGTGGGGTGTGCATGTCACAACGATAGCAAACAAATCATCCATAGCAACCATCCTCACATCTCTCACTCAGTGCGTAAAGCATACGATATCTACCACTTTGGGACACTAGACGACTTGAGGTAACGACGAATCCCGACTTGTAGAAACCCTGCTATGACCAAGCTAAACATATGGAGTCATGACCAAACATTTCAATGACCCACTTCATTGGTTGTAGCCCTTGGTTCTACCGATGCCATAATGGCCCTGAATCCGCCTTCGTACCTCCTACCATAGTGGTCCAAAGCTATAGACGTCGATAACCCCTTGGCACGCGTCCCGCAGCAAAGCCCAACCATGAAGCAAACTCGTCGATTCCCATCTGAATCTTGAGCTCTAACTTCTCAATTGGACTTCCTTTGCATCTCAGGTTATTGGTCAATACTGGGTCGGGTCGGATTCTCCTTCTAGCCATCGGTTCGGGTCGGGTCCTCTACTTCAGGTCGGTTCGTAGTCTTCCCCTGTAGCGGTTCGGTTCGGGTCCACAGCGTCGCATCGGTTCGGGTCGGTTGTTCCACTTCGGGTCGGGTTTGGTGTCCTCCTCCGGGTCGGGTCGGGTGTCCTCCCTTCCAGTTCGTGCCTCCGTTCCGATCCGCTCCCTCGTTTCTTCACGTATTCCGATCCGATCCCTCCTTGCCATCTTATCCACGTGGCCTTCCCTCTTGCTAGTTCTCCCAAGTGTTTACTTCCGATCCGAGCCCTGCGTCTTCAAGTCGATCCGATCCCCAGCTTAACCAACATGGCCCTCCTTTTTGCCAAGTCTCTTTTGTGCCAGACTCCGGTTCGGGTCGGGTTTCTTGCCCAGTTCACATATCTGATCCAAGCCCACATCCGATCCGATCCGAAGCCCTGCACAACTTTCTGCAACTTTTTCCAGCAACTTGTTTACGCCATTCGACGACGTTTTTGACAAATCTAACACTTCTAATAAATCATAAAACACACCATAGAGTCATAGCAACATGTAATAGCAACCACAAACAGCAAAACAACGATTCAAATGAATCAAAATGGATCAAAAGTGGCTAAAGCCTCACATTTTCCCATAATCCCTCTTAATCATGTTTAAGCACATACTTAGTAAAACTTAATCAAATCATCTAAATTTTCTAACAGAGGCATAAAATATTATTTTCAAATTTCTAAACATTTTTCCAAAATTTATTAGTGTATAAATTCGCTAATCCTCACTAATTACCCTTAATTACCGTAATTAGTGCAAAAACTATGCAAATCACTCACCTTGGCCACAAAATAAAACACCAAATCTGAAATACTCTCTGTTTGGGTCGAATTCCTATGTATAGCAGCAGCTCCAACCTTGCTTTGTTGCTATTTGGCCTTGCTTTGATGTAGTTTAGGCTTAATCTTCACTAAAAATGTGTTTTGGAGAGGTTTTAGAGGATGGAAGCCATTACTAAGGTCTCAAGAAGGTTTGTGGCGGCTCAAAACTGAAATGAAAGTGATTTCCCAACCCTAATCAGTCCTCCTATACCTCTAAACCCGAAATTTCCCTCTGGGCCTAGCTGCTAATCACCCGGTTAAGCCCAATTAAGCTGTTTTTCACCATCTGAAACTTGTTTCAGCCATATCTCCCAAACGGTGAGTCCTTTTGGTTAATGTGACCACTCTACGGAAAGAGAAATCATCGTCCGGAGCTAATGGAAGTGGTTTCAGGTCAAAATTCCTTTCCAGTCAAAAGTTATGGCCAAAACAGTACCAACTAGGGGTAAAATGGTCATTTAAAAATCGGGAAAAATCATGAACATGGGAAATGACCCCAGTAGTCGCCCCCCAAAGTTACATGACCATACGACTTCGTATGTGAAACAAATAAATATCCTACGATCCTATGATGCGTAGAATACGGGTCGTTACAGAGCAGGACACACTAACTCTTTGTTTTGTATATTTATGGTTTCATTTGTTCATTATATATATTTTTCATGTGTATGAAATATTAATTTCAAGTGTCACAGCAGTATGCTTCATGCGCAGAGGTTTATACATTGTCACCCTTTGTTTCATACATATACCATGAAACGCTCAGCATTAAAGAAAGAAAAAGAAAAAAAAGTGTAAATGCAATAACTTCCTTTTACACGTTATTAAATGCATGCATAAATTTCTATTTTTAAAATTAACATGAACGTATTGTCTAATTACATTCGTTGACAAATTTGTATGTTTCTTAAATTTACATGCACATATTCTCTAAATTAATGTCAATGACATATTCTCAATTGAATATATTTTCCTAATTAATGCATATATTAGCATACTTATAATCAATGTCAAATGTCATGTTTACTAAATTAATGACATGTTCACAAATCAATATAAATTAACATATTTTCTAATCAATGCATATATTAATATATTTAAAATCAATGTCAAAATAATATCAAATCAACTGGTCCCATAGAATAAAAAATTTAGGCATATAACTTAATACCCATTTTAATGTTAAGCCTAATTGTTTCATGTCAAAGTCTTGCTCATATTTATAAATAAACTATTCAGGTTTATTATGGTTCTCAGCCCACTTTATTAATGCAATATAGGCTACAGTCAAATTTTCTGTTATATTCATACCTACAAATAAATTATGTTCATTCATTATGAACTCCCAATTATAATTCTCTCAAGGTTCAAAATCAATTATTGAAATTTCCGCGTCATTTCAAGTTCAGAATATAATTATTATTATAAACTTAAAATTTTCAACCATTCTTATTTAAAATAAATTATTTAAAAATAGAATTTTTAATTTCTGACACAATTTCTTAACACAATTAATTAAAATAAAATTTAAAATTAGCCCCAAATTTTCGGGTTGTTACAGACCGGCCTTGAGTTTGAGGTTGGAGATAGGGTGTTCCTTAAAGTATCTCCTTTGAGGAATGTCATTCGTTTTGGGTCCGTAGGAAAGTTGGCACCAAGATTTGTAGGACCATTTCCTATCATTGAAAGGATTGGGACGATGGCTTACAGAGTAGAGCTACCCGAAAGACTGGCTAGAGTTCATAATGTTTTTCATGTTTCTCAACTACGAAAGTGCTTACATGAGTCTGCGGAAGTTGTGGAGCCAAGCATACTAGAGGAAGTAGAAGTGGAACGAGAAGCGACTGTGAGAAGAGTTCCAACTCGTATCTTGGGTACAGAATCAAAAAGCTATGCAACCGTGAAGTCAAACTTGTTAAAGTTCAATGGAGCGACGCTGAGGAAGGCGACTTGGGAAACTGAGGACTAAATGCGCGCAACTTACCCTTTTCTTTTTTAGGGTACATCCTTGATCTCTTTTTCCTTAAGTTTATTCATGCTTTTTAAGTATATCTCCTCGGTCCTATTCCTTATCCTTAGGTAGAAACCAATGTGTAACACCCCGTAATTTGAACATTAAAATTCACAAATTAAAGTATACTTAATTAAGTGAAATGGGTTGCGCAGAGAAATATATATATATTGATATATATATATATATAATTGAAAATTAAATAAATAAATATGCAAAAATGTTCAAAACAGCGAATTGGGAGAGGGGAATAACCGAACCGGCCGATTTTTGAGGTCGACCCGAGCTCGCTGGGTCGACTAGGGGTTAATCCAGGGTGTTTGGCTGTCAACCCGTGGGCCGATTCGCTCAAATGCAGATTTTGCATTTGAATGGCTCTCATGGTTCAACTTTAATCTAAAGGCCCTAGATGGTTCCTACACTTGACTTCTTCCCCAAGACATGCTTCGATGGCTTGGATTGAATCTAGGGTTAATCCTATGGCTAATACTATCCTAATCCTCTATAAAAAGACCCCTAAACCTAACCTAAATCACCATTATTCAATCCTACAACTAAACTATGTCAAATTTGTTCCTCTCATGGCCTCCACTCTCATGCTAAAATTCCTAAGTTTATTTCTATGAGAGATTTTGAGTGTATACAAGTATTTTCAAGCTTGTATGAGTGTTCTTAGTTTGCATTCAAGTCAAGTTGCAACATTTCTATTACAAAGCAAGGGTTTTTATTGATTTGGCTCAAGGGTTTTCATTTGGAGCTTGCATATTTGGGTTTTTGGTGCTTGCATAAGGGCTTCATCTCAATCTTTATAATAAATAATTATTTGTGTCTTCATAGCATTGTAAGCCCTTTTCTACTTTTTTTCTTTGAACTCTAAAGTTAAATGAATGATGCAAGTTTGGGGTTGATCATTATGATATGCAAGTTTGGTTGATCATTATATGCAAGTTTGGTTGATCATTATGATATGCAAGTTTGGTTGATCATTATATGCAAGTTTGGTTGATCATTATATGCAAGTTTGGTTGATCATTATTATATGCAAGTTTGGTTGATCATTATATGCAAGTTTGGTTGATCATTATGATATGCAAGTTTGGGTTGATCATGTTATCATGTTATGCAAGTTAAACTTGAAGTTGTGAGCTTAAAGCTTCAAGCTTTATGTTGAAGGTTGCATTTTGGCAACGTGGAAGTTATCATATCCCTTATGATAACTTGCATGTGAGGCTAAATGCGAACTTCTAGCAACTTCTACATGTCATTTATCACCATGTATCACTCATATATTAAGTTTGGTTTTATGCATGCTTTTGAAGCCTAATGATGCAATATGCAAGTATATGAATATATGTACATTTCATATGCCACCATGATAAACTTGTGGCTTCAACACCTTTTTGTCATGATTATGCCAAGTTCCCTATTTTATCCTTTATGCGTTGTTGCGAGTATGTAAACGATGGGATTACGTTGGGGTTGGGTAAAATTATGACATGAACATGATTTTTATAACATGACGTGATATGTTAACTTGTAATTATGTTTTGGAAACATAATGGACATGACACTTAGAAAATATGAGTGTGGCCAACTCGAGGTTGGGTTGAGTTTGTAGCATAAATCTACCCGGACCCGCCCGGCTTAACTAGTGGCTACAAACAATAGGACCCAATGTGAGAAGTTGGTCATGTTGTGCTCAAACCCGAGGTTAGACCTAGTTGTGGTGTAAAGCTACCCGGACCCGCCCGGCTTAACTAGTAACCACAACAAAGTCTAATGTGAGAGGTTAAAGCGCATTAAGTTAATTAATGCCTCCTGATTAGGGTTAAGTCATGGTCCACTTAATACTTAACCAATTTGGGCTTGATGGATTAATCGAGGTTAAGTCAGGAGCCTTGGGTACTCTTAACCGATTTAATCCACGTTTGGATCGGGTTAACCACATTTAACCCGTTAAGAAACCCTAGTTGCGTGGCCCTTTTCAGCAGTAACCTTCTAGGTAGTATCATAAGACCCTAGGACTAGGCTAGGGTGGGGCACGATTACTGGGCTGATTGTAAGAGACCAAAAGAGACGGCTGAATGATGCCCCGGTTGTTCAGGCGGACCATGGTCGTGCACATTAAGTCCGGAGTTGAACACGGGCACCGGTAGGTTTGGACTGTGCATCATGGTATGGTGTCAGAGGGTTACACCATAGGGCCTGATACACCCTAGGGTGGACCCTGCACAGTCAACTACATTACATGATTAAGCCGCATGACACCGACACTTGACGAGTTAGGCTTATAGGGAGCAGATCGACTAGACCGAGTAGTTGGACCTTGATTTAGGTCATCTCATGATGTTGGGCCAAGCTTGGGCCAAGGGATCAATTCTTGTTTTTACTTGACATGTTAGAGTGCTAGTACACCCGTGGTGCAAAACTTAACCTTGATTATGCGATGACACCTTTATCTATCTTGTTAGTTAATCATCATGCTAGTATGTTGTTATCCTTATGTTCATCTCAGCTTCTCATGCCAGTTAACTTTACTAGTTCATAGACAGATAGTAGTTAGGGCTTACCAGTCTTTTTGACTGACCTGTTTTCTTTCGCCTCTTTTCTTCCGTTTCCCCCCCTCGGGTTCTCAGGGTGGGAACATTGGAGCTTAGCTTGGATATTTATAGCTTGCTTACTGGATTTGCTCATGTACGGTTTTGGACATTGAGCTAGCTATGGTTTATCACTTCGCTTTGGGGATAGTACTTTATGTATTTCAGTTTTTAAGTTTATGCTAGACTTTGTTTGTTGGAAAATAATGATCAAGTACTTTGTTGTAACTTAACTATGGTTTTGAAATGCTAGTTTTATCCGCTGCTTTACCACTCTGTTTTACTTATATATTCTGTCTTGTGATATCTGCATGCATGTTTACCTTGTTTAACGCCCCTCCAAAGCCAGTGTGCTTGCAAGAGTTACCCTGGCGGAGGTGGGGTGTTACATTTGGTATCAGAGCTAGGTTTACAAGATTTGAGCAAAAGTGTTTTTAAAACTTACCTTTTGAAGAACTATTTTCAAAACCGATTAAGTATTTTCCAAGAAAAGTCTAGTTTATTTTAAAAGGCTATTCCCCAAAAGCCATAGCACTATCCTTCGTTTCTTCGTTCTAAATCTATCTTTTTCTTCGTTTTAGTATGGCCGATCGCTTTAACATCCCGGAAGGCGTACAAGTACCCGTCTGGTTCCGGAGATTTATGGAGGCAAGGGCGAATGAAGCCGGCCCCGCAACCATTCCTCCTCCTTCCCCCGTCGCTAACATCTCTCCTCCTCCCGTAGCTGAGGTTCCTCCTCCCCCTCAGCATACACAAGTGAATTTTGCGGAGCTTTGCAAAGACTTTAAGGCGATGGGTTGCAAGAATTTTGTCGGAACAGAGACTTCTGTGGAGGCAAGAAACTGGTTAAAGGAAACTGAAGACCTCTTTGCTATCTTTGAGGTGGAAGATCGTAGGAAAGTTCTGCTAGCGGTATGGCTATTAAAAGGGGAAGCTGCTTATTGGTGGGTAGTCACAACCACTACTAGACCCATTGAGACTTGGGATGACTTTAGGAGAAGGTTTGGACTAAAGTTTCTATCATCGACTGAAGAGAATCTTCAGATGGAGAGCTTCCTATCTCTAAAGCAAGGGGACATGACAGTTAGGGAATACGTGGATATGTTTAATCAACTTGCTCAGTTCGGCCTAGAATTGGTAAACACAGCTCAGAAGAAGGCCCTACACTTTGCTCTAGGATTGAATGAGCCATTGCGCGGTTTGGCCATGTCTCATATTCCCATGGGGGCGACTTTCGAGAGTTTGGTGAATATGGCCCTGCTTCAAGAAGAAGATAAGAGTGGCAAGAAGGAGGTCAGGGCAAATGAGTCCCAAGGCAAGAAGGAAGATACCGAGAAAAGAGACAAGAACAATAAGAAGAGGAAATGCAACTTCTGTGGGATTACTGGACACATAGCCAAAGACTGTAGGAAGAAGAAAATGAAGTTGGGGGGATGCTTTCATTGCGGAGAGTCTGGACATTTTAGCAAGGATTGCCCCAAGAAGCAAGGGCAGAATCAGCGTGCAGGACCTTCTGGAGGGCAAGTGCATGCTCTCACTACTGCTCCAGTTCAGGATCGAGGTAGCATTTATGTAGAAAGTCTTGTTTATATTTATGATTATCCCGTTCGCACCTTATTTGATTCTGGCGCATCGCATAGTTTTATTTCTTCTGACATTGTTGAAAGTTTGAACCTAAGTACTAGCTTAGTTGAGGATCCCGTTTGTGTTTCAAATCCAATTGGGGGTTCCGCCCATCTATCTATGATTTGTGTGGATTTGAAGATCTCTATCTTGACCGTAGAATTCACGTGTAATGCTTATGTTCTCGGGTTCATGGGATATGGGTTGATCTTGGGCATGGATTGGTTGTCCAGTTATGGAGCCATTCTCGATTGTGAACATAGGGTGGTGAGGCTCATGACTCGCCTCGGTAATACCCTAGAAATTACTTGTAACCCTAGAGGTCCCGTCATGTTATGTTATCTTGAATCTCTCGACTCATCCATCGATGATCTGCAATCTGTAAGGGTGGTCCGAGACTATCCCGATGTCTTTGAAGAAGTTAAGGGATTACCCCCTAAACGAGAGATAGATTTTCGCATTTATCTAGTCGATAATGCCAAGCCAGTATCATTGCCCGTTAGGCACATGGCCCCTCGAGAAAGAAGGGAGCTCAGTAAGCAAATCAAGAAATTGCTTGAGAAGAATTTTATTAGACGAAGCATTTCTGAATGGGGGTGCTCCGGTGGTATTCGCTACTAAGGCGGATGGTTCGCTTCGTCTATGTGTTGATTATCGAGAGTTGAACAAGCTGACAAAGAAGAATAGGCACCCGTTACCGAGGATTGATGATCTCTTTTGGTGCTTCTGTTTTCTCTCAACTCGATCTAGCCACCGGATTCCATCAGCTTAGAGTAGCTAAGGATAGCATTGATAAAACTACGTTTAGGACTCCAGATGGATTCTTTGAATGACTTGTCATGCCATTCGGTTTGACTAATGCACCCGCATACTTCGTGGACTTGATGAGTAGGGTGTTCAGGGAGTTCCTTAACAAGTTTGTTGTTGTCTTCGTGGATGATATTCTGATCTTCTCAAAGGATGAGGAAGTACATGCAAGGCATCTCTAGGAAGTGATGGATACGCTTAGAGCGCATCAGTTGAAAGCCAAGTTCTCCAAATGTCATTTTTGGAGAAGGGAAGTTCGGTTTCTTGGACATATAGTCTCTAAGCAAGGCATAGCGGTGGATCCCGCGAAAGTGGTTGTGGTTCAAGACTGGAAGACTCCTAGGAATGCAACCGAAGTAAGAAGCTTTCTTAGTCTGGCGGGCTACTATAGGAAGTTCATCAGGGACTTCGCTAAGATTTCGGCCCCTCTTACTAAGTTGATGAAGAAGAACTTAGTCTTTGCATGGGACTTGGAGTGTGAGCTTGCTTTTCAAAGGCTCAAGAGAGCCCTTACCTCAGCTCCAGTTTGGCAACGTGGATTGGCACTGTTTTCAAGAGATAGTTTTCTGCGTGGGATACCGTATAATATGTAAATGAGATCCAAGATTCACTAACGAATCTTGGAAAGCTTGCACGAAACCATGAGCAGGCAGTTATGTTTAAGCCAAGTATTTTAGGCAAAGAATAAGTGGAAGTGGGAGAGTATTTCTATGGATTTTGTGGATGGATTGCCTAGGTCAAGGAGAGGGAACACGAGCATATGGGTCATAGTTGATAGACTTACGAAGAGTGCTCACTTCATTCCAGTAAAGAGAAAGAGGACTGCATCATGGATAGCATCTATTTATCTTCGAGAGATAGTACGGTTGCATGGAGTTCCTTCTAGCATAGTTAGCGATCGTGACCAAATTTTCACTAGCCAGTTCTGGAACAGTTTGCAAGAAGCGATGGGTACACGATTGAATCTGAGTACAGCCTATCACCCCCAGACGGATGGCCAAACCGAAAGGGTGAATAGAGTGCTAGAAGATCTTTTGAGGCTTTGTGTTCTTGACTTGGGTGGTACTTGGGAAGACCACCTTCCTCTTGTAGAGTTTGCGTACAATAATAGTTATCAAGCCAGCATAGGGATGGCACCATTTGAAGCTTTGTATGGGAGGCCGTGTAGGTCACCAACTTGTTGGTGGGAGACAACAGATAGACTTATACTTGGGCCCGATATGATACGGGACACATCCGAGGAGGTTGAATTAGTGAGAAGAAGGATGAAAGCGGCCCAAGATAGACAGAAATCCTATGCTGACAAACGAAGGGCAGATTTGGAATTCGAAGTGGGAGACATGGTTTTCGTGAAGGTTTCTCCTTTGCGTAATGTGGTACGTTTTGGAGCAGTTGGGAAGCTGGCACCAAGGTTCGTAGGACCCTTCCCTATCATAAGAGAATTGGAAAGATGGCCTATAAGGTGGAATTACCTGAAAAGCTAGCCGGAGTGCATAATGTCTTTCATGTCTCGCATCTCCCGAAGTGCCTTCATGAGTCGGCTGTGGTGGTTGAACCAAGCATTCTTGAAGACATTAAGGTAGAGAAAGAAGCAACCTTGAAAAAAGCTCCGATTCGTATCTTGGGAACGGAGATCAAGAAACTAAGGAATCGAGAAGTCAAATTGGTGAAAGTTCAGTGGGGTGAAGCCGACGAAGATGCAACTTGGGAAACCGAGGAGAAGATGCGTGGGCTTTATCCATTTCTTTTTGAGGGTACATTCTCGATCTCTTTTCCTAATTAGCATATCTTTCTTTTTGCTATCCGTGTTTATCATGTTTGTCTAATTATCTCGTTAATCATGTTATGAGGACCTTAGGTAGAAACCCTTTGGATGAAACATGTATTTGAAACATGTTATGCTTGATGGTTGCAAGTGGTTGCAAGTGTTTGCACGTGGATACTCGTGGATGCATGATACACATTAGGCACTAAGATCGGCTCACACACTTTCATACCGCATATGCATGAGTGTTTATGCTTATTCATGGATGAAACTTGTTATGCTATCACGTGGATGTTGCATATGGATGAATGTTATGTGCACTCATGTAGAGACTATGAGTTATGTTAGGAATTTGCATACATATGGACTCATTTCACTAACATATTTTGCATTAAGGAGGTTTACTGTATCAGTAACCGCCTGATTTTTGCATTAGATAAGTACATATACACACACCTTTGCATATGATCATACAACATTTAGAATCCTTTAAGGACAATGACTGCATGTGGATGACGTTTTCAGTAGATGGATGATGGATAGTAGGATACGTTCTTCCTAACTTGGAGATTTCGGGGACGAAATCCTTTAAGGAGGGGAGAATGTAACACCCCGTAATTTGAACATAAAAATTCACAAATTAAAGTATACTTAATTAAGTGAAATGGGTTGCACAGAGAAATATATATATATTGATATATATATATATAATTGAAAATTAAATAAATAAATATGCAAAAATGTTCAAAACAGCGAATTGGGAGAGGGGAATAACCGAACCGGCCGATTTTTGAGGTCGACCCGAGCTCGCTGGGTCGCCTAGGGGTTAATCCAGGGTGTTTGGCCGTCAACCCGTGGGCCGATTCGCTCAAATGCAGATTTTGCATTTGAATGGCTCTCATGGTTCAGCTTTAATCTAAAGGCCCTAGATGGTTCCTACACTTGACTTCTTCCCCAAGACATGCTTTGATGGCTTGGATTGAATCTAGGGTTAATCCTATGGCTAATACTATCCTAATCCTCTATAAAAAGACCCCTAAACCAAGCCTAAATCACCATTATTCAATCCTACAACTAAACTATGTCAAATTTGTTCCTCTCATGGCCTCCACTCTCATGCTAAAATTCTTAAGTTTATTTCTATGAGAGATTTTGAGTGCATACAAGTATTTTCAAGCTTGTATGAGTGTTCTTAGTTTGCATTCAAGTCAAGTTGCAACATTTCTATTACAAAGCAAGAGTTTTTATTGATTTGGCTCAAGGGTTTTCATTTGGAGCTTGCATATTTGGGTTTTTGGTGCTTGCATAAGGGCTTCGTCTCAATCTTTATAATAAATAATTATTTGTGTCTTCACAGCATTGTAAGCCCTTTTCTACTTTCTTTCTTTGAACTCTAAAGTTAAATGAATGATGCAAGTTTGGGGTTGATCATTATGATATGCAAGTTTGGTTGATCATTATATGCAAGTTTGGTTGATCATTATGATATGCAAGTTTGGTTGATCATTATATGCAAGTTTGGTTGATCATTATGATATGCAAGTTTGGTTGATCATTATATGCAAGTTTGGTTGATCATTATGATATGCAAGTTTGGGTTGATCATGTTATCATGTTATGCAAGTTAAACTTGAAGTTGTGAGCTTAAAGCTTCAAGCTTTATGTTGAAGGTTGCATTTTGGCAACGTGGAAGTTATCATATCCCTTATGATAACTTGCATGTGAGGCTAAATGCGAACTTCTAGCAACTTATACATGTCATTTATCACCATGTATCACTCATATGCTAAGTTTGGTTTTTTGCATGCTTTTGAAGCCTAATGATGCAATATGCAAGTATATGAATATATGTACATTTCATATGCCACTATGATAAACTTGTGGCTTCAACACCTTTTTGTCATGATTATGCCAAGTTCCCTATTTTATCCTTTATGCATTGTTGCGAGTATGTAAACGATGGGATTACGTTGGGGTTGGGTAATATTATGACATGAACATGATTTTTATAACATGACGTGATATGTTAACTTGTAATTATGTTTTGGAAACATAATGGACATGACACTTAGAAAATATGAGTGTGGCCAACTCAAGGTTGGGTTGAGTTTGTAGCATAAATCTACCCGGACCCGCCTGGCTTAACTAGTGGCTACAAACAATAGGACCCAATGTGAGAAGTTGGTCATGTTGTGCTCGAACCCGAGGTTAGACCTAGTTGTGGTGTAAAGCTACCCGGACCCGCTCGGCTTAACTAGTAACCACAACAAAGTCTAATGTGAGAGGTTAAAGCGCATTAAGTTAATTAATGCCTCCTGATTAGGGTTAAGTCATGGTCCACTTAATACTTAACCAATTTGGGCTTGATGGATTAATCGAGGTTAAGTCAGGAGCCTTGGGTACTCTTAACCGATTTAATCCACGTTTGGATCGGGTTAACCACATTTAACCCGTTAAGAAACCCTAGTTGCGTGGTCCTTTTCAGCAGTAACCTTCTAGGTAGTATCATAAGACCCTAGGACTAGGCTAGGGTGGGGCACGATTACTGGGCTGATTGTAAGAGACCAAAAGAGACGGCTGAATGATGCCCCGGTTGTTCAGGCGGACCATGGTCGTGCACATTAAGTCCGGAGTTGAACACGGGCACCGGTAGGTTTGGACTGTGCATCATGGTATGGTGTCAGAGGGTTACACCATAGGGCCTGATACACCCTAGGGTGGACCCTGCACAGTCAACTACATTACATGATTAAGCTGCATGACACCGACACTTGACGAGTTAGGCTTATAGGGAGCCGATCGACTAGACCGAGTAATTGGACCTTGATTTAGGTCATCTCATGATGTTGGGCCAAGCTTGGGCCAAGGGATCAATTCTTGTTTTTACTTGACATGTTAGAGTGCTAGTACACCCGTGGTGCAAAACTTAACCTTGATTATGCGATGACACCTTTATCTATCTTGTTAGTTAATCATCATGCTAGTATGTTGTTATCCTTATGTTCATCTCAGCTTCTCATGCCAGTTAACTTTACTAGTTCATGGACAGATAGTAGTTAGGGCTTACCAGTCTTTTTGACTGACCTGTTTTCTTTCGCCTCTTTTCTTCCGTTTCCCCCCCCCCCTCAGGTTCTCAGAGTGGGAACATTGGAGCTTAGCTTGGATCTTTATAGCTTGCTTACTGGATTTGCTCATGTACGGTTTTGGACATTGAGCTAGCTATGGTTTATCACTTCGCTTTGGGGATAGTACTTTATGTATTTCAGTTTTTAAGTTTATGATAGACTTTGTTTGTTGGAAAATAATGATCAAGTACTTTTTTGTAACTTAACTATGGTTTTGAAATGCTAGTTTTATCCGCTGCTTTACCACTCTGTTTTACTTATATATTCTGTCTTGTGATATCTGCATGCATGTTTACCTTGTTTAACGCCCCTCCAAAGCCAGTGTGCTTACAAGAGTTACCCTGGCGGAGGTGGGGTGTTACACAATGGATGTGAACATGTATTTGAAACATGTTATGATTGATGGTTGCAAGTGATTGCAAGATGTTGCTAGTGGTTACTCATGGATGCATACACACACACATTAGGTGTTAGATCGACTCAGTTACTTTCATATTGCATAAGCATATATGTATTTGTATATGGATTGAACTTGATGTGTTATCATATGGACGTTGTATTTGTATGAGTGATTGTGCACGCATGTAGAAAGAATGATTAGGAATAATCGCATACATAATGGACTCATGACACTGACATAATTCACATTAAGGAGGTCAACTGAATCAGTAAATCGCCTGATTTTGCATTAGATAAGGACATGCACACACACTGTGCATATGATCATGAAAGCATTAGAAGTCTTTTTAAGGACAATGGATTCCTGTGTTTGATGGTTAGGTAGATGGACGATTGGATGGTAAGATATAAATTCTTCTTGACTTGAAGATTTCGGGGACGAAATCCTTTAAGGAGGAGAGAACATAACACCCTGAATTTTCTGTGTCTATTAAAAGAACGAATTAAAGAATACTTAATTTTTAAAGTGATAACTAAGGCAAATGGGTTATGCCATTGCGTTCGTCTCGAAATTCTGCTTGGAATAGAGTCCAAGTTTTCGTAAATCGGATTTCATATGAGGAAGTTATGGCCCTCAGAAATTTCAGGAATTTAAATAAATTAAAACAGCTCAGATTTAAAATTCAAATGAAAAACAAAGAAGCGGCTGGGCGGGATTTTTCCTACCCTAGGCCAGGTCAACCAGGGGTCGACCTCCCTATACAGGTCGACCTGGGGGTAGACCTACCACTCCGCCCAGATCCAAACTATGATGATTTTCTGACCTGTTGCTGAGTCTTTTCTGACTTACTGCTAAGTCATTAGGGCATAGGTGGCAATTCTGGATAACTCTATCTAGTTTGGACGGTTGTGATTGCTCTTAGGATGATCTAACGGCTCACATAAGTTTAAAACCTCTATAAAAGCAACCCTAGCTAGTCCTCAACCCTAAATCACACAAATTCATTCCAAGGAGCCATTATGTTTTCTATGACCGTCCTAGCCTAGCCAACATTTCTTCTTCAATTAGAAAGCAAATTAGAAGCTACGAATCGAATCGAATCAAATCTAAATTAGAGAACCGGTAGTCTACTTCAAGCGAGAGCTATTCAGTTTCAGAATACAGATCCCAGAAAACAAGACTTTCTTTTGTTTGTAAGTTTTGTTATCTTTTAGATGTGAACAAATTAAAGTCATGATTTGTAATAAAATGGAAACTAGAATTGTAACAAGTTGTGTGATAATAGTGATGCTGATTCATGTCTATTCATGTGATAATTCTATGATATATGCCTGTGATACTATTGCGGTTTATTGAACCTATCATATTGTGTAGAATTTGGTGAATGAACGTATTATATTGTATAGGAATTTGGTAATGAAAATTATCATGTTATATGTAAGTTTGGTGATTCTATCTTGTTATGTTACATACAAGTTTTAGGCTAAGTCATGTCATAAATGCCTAAATGTTTAGATCCACATGCCTCTATATTAGATCTATGTTAACTTGATTCAACCCCTATGCAAGTTCACATCTACATGCCTAATTAAGTTGTGTAGTTCTATGTAAACTCCTGTTTATATGCTTATGATTAATGTTGAGTAGATCTAAATTTGCAAGTTCATAATTAAATGTATATTGTTCTATGCCAAATTCATATGACACATGTGTAGTTAGATCCATATTTTTATGATGTTGGAATGTTACATGTTCCTCTTTTTCCCCTTTTGTTTATGAGTTAGGCTAAGTAGCGAGCCTAATATTTTATGTGATTTATGCGAACGTATAACGGGGGTAACGTTGGGAAAATGCTAAATTACATGTTTTGGCATAGTTTGGTAGCATGAATGGTATAATTTATATACTTAAAAATTAAGAGCATGAAATTAGGGAATATTTGGGCATGACTTGAATGACAACAATTGATTGATAATTTACACATAAACATAAAGGATAAATATGTAAATTTAGTAAAAGACGAATATGCCCAACCCGACGTTAGATTGAGTTACGGTATAAGACTTCCCAGAACCGCCCGTCAAATCCAGCAACTGTAATAATATAGATCTAATGTGAGAGGTTAGCGCATTAAGCCCAAAAGAATCCGAGGTTAGACTGAGTTGCGGTGTAAAACTTCCCGGAACCGACCGGCACATCCAGTGACTGCAACAATAGATGTCTAATGTGAGTGGTTGGTGCTTTAATGAATGAATTAGAGCTAAGACAGGAATGGTAGGGTTAAGTTAATTAAGGTAACACTTAACCAATACAACATGTTAACTAAACTGATGGATGGGGTTAGGTTAATTTGAGAACACTTAACCATTTTAACATGTTGATTAGGAAACCCTAGTATCGGGGACCCATTTCAGCAGTAACCCACATAGATGTATCATGGTACCCTGAACTAGGCAGGGTGGGGCATGATTACTGGGCTGATTATAAGCGGTCAAAACAACGGCTGGTAATGCGTCAGTGTAGGTTCCAACGGAGTACCGGCGTGCATGTACTCCGGAGTGGAAAACCAGGCACTGGGCATCAGTAGTTATACACTGTGCATCTTGAATTGTGTCGGGTTGCCACCATAGGATTTGATACACCCCGTGGTGGGACCAGCACATGTATCTACAATCAAGCAGGGGCCGAATGACACAAGTAGTAAACATATATGAGTAGGAGCCGATCGATAAAAAGGGGATCACTTTGTTATGAACATATGAAGCTGGCTGAATGACGGTTAGTAGGTACAGAGAAATCGAACTGGGTGCGATAGTACATTCAGTTTTAAACTTCCTTATTCTGGTTTATGTTATCTTGTTATTCTGGTATTGTCCTATTTTCAGTTTATTCCAGTCATGATCCTTTTTCTTGTTCACGTACTGAAAAATCACTGGACTTACCAGACTTATGTCTGACCCGTTTTTCTTTCGTCTTCTTTCTTCCTCCCCCTCCCCCCCCCCCCAAGTCCGTAGGGAGGGAACACCTCAGCTTAGTTCAGACTTTTACAAGCCTGAAGAGAGTAGATGTATTGCTTGGACTCTCCTTTCTTAAGCTATGGCTTTGGATACACTCTTAATGGGGATTATGCTACTTTGTTACTGTTTTATTCTTCTTTATGTTTCAATCAAGACAGAGATTTTGTTGTAATAATTTGGAAGTTGTTTTAAGACAGTTTGTTGTAATGTTTTGACAGAACCGCGTGCTTATTAAATAAATTTAGTTTTTCTGCTGCTTATATGTCTGTCTTGTAAAATATCTGTATCTTTTACCTATAACGCTCCACCAAAGTTAAGGCATTCCCTTTGTGAGTGACCTTAACGAAGGTGGGGTGTCTCAGAATGTGAGGCACCAGAATCAGAAGGTGTTCAAATAGGATGGTTTGAAAGAGAAATTAAACCTTCCGCAGAAATTTTTCTACCTTTATCAGGAGCACTGGTCGCGATAGCATGCACCTGCCCTCCAGAATTTCCTGCCCTTTGACCTTGTCCCTGTGATCCCCATTTCATCAGGCACTCTTTAGCAAAGTGTCCGGCCTCTCCACGGTGGTAGCAAGAGTTCTTCCTTCGCTTACAGTCTTTAACCAAATGACCTTCCTTCCCACGATGGTGACATTTTCTCTTATCCTTGCCTTTATCATTCTTCCCTCCTTTCTTCTGTTGTTGTTGCTGTCCTTTCTTGGGCCACACCTTTTTATTTTGTGTTTTCTCAACCCTAACTTCTTCCTTTTTAGATTTGTTTGAACTTTATCTGTGTTCCCTTCCTGGGCCATCATTTTTCTCATCCTTGGGCTGTGCTTCTTAGCCCTAACTCCCTTGTTCTCCTTTTTACCATCCTTGTGTAACAAGCTAACAAGTCTCACGAAAGTTGCCTCCATTGCACGGAAATCCTTATGAAGCTCGAGAAAGTTAGCCGCAGGTGAAACTACTGTGGCTACAGATGGAGGTTAGGCTCTTCATTTCCCTTCGACATGTGCCGCAGTTTAAACAAGCCTACGGAATCATACCGGAATGGGGACACCTTTCGGGAAGAATCGGTTCCCCAGACAAAAAGAAAAGGAATCAAGCGGAGAGTCGAGAGATATTTCCTATGGCTTTGGGGAATATGTTTTTCAAAACAGATTTTTCTTTATGAAAACGCTTTCTTTTAAAACCTTTTTGAAAATAGTTATCAAAAACTTTTATCTAATCTAGTAACCTTCAGCTCTGATACCAAGTATGACACCCCACGTCTATTAATGTCACTCACTAAGGGAATGCATTAAGTTTCGTGAAGCGTTATAGGTAAACTGACACAGAATAATTACAAGACAGATATAAATAAGATAGCAACGGAAATTTAAATTTTTATTTCAACATAAATCATAATACCGTGGTCCACAATACCATAAGTCACAAAAACCATTACAATAAAATAACTCCTGTCTTACATCATCAGAGTACATAGGAATATAAAAACATAATTCCCCAATTGAAAGTGCTAAGCCATAGTAGAGACAAGGACTTGAGCCATACTTTAGAAGTAGCTCCTAGCAAGATGATATCTGAGTCCAGACTAAGCCTGAGTGTTTCCTCCCTGAGAACCTTGGGGGGGGGGGGGAATGGAAGAAAGAAGGAGAAATAAAAAGGGTCAGACATTAAGTCTGGCGAGTCTAGTTACTTTTAGCCAATAAATAAATAAAAGTAACAGGATAGGCATATAAAGTGGATAAGAGAGATCACTACATAAATGACAGGTGTGACAAGGTAAGGTGAATGCACTTCTCTAACGATTACTCTGCACTATTACTTGTATAACCAGAATGAGATGATCCCTTCCATTATAAGGTAGTAGACTTAGGGCATACGTCCAAAATATACCCTAACCACTGCCCTAATCGATCGGCTCACTACTGCGTAGATACTCTGTGCCAGCCCCACGGTAGGATGTATCACGTCCTACAGTGGCAACCCTTCACTGATATGCACAGCCCCATATCTACTAGTGTCACGGTCGTCTTATCCCCCTCTGCCCGGCTCATGCACGCACATGGCCCGGTTGGTTTGCACTGCCCACACCATCCTTTACGTCTGGATCTCTTACATTCAGTCAGTAAGCGTGTCCCCTTTCCGCCTAGTACGGAGTACTTTTATTTGATACCTACTCCGGGTTACTGACTGAAATGGGTCCCACACAATATGATACAGGCTCTCCCCCTTTGTCTTGTATCCCCCACTAGGTTTTCCACCGACTATGGATACTACTAGGCTTCTTTAATTACATATGCTTACCCTGTAAGGTGTCTTTAATTACATAATTTTATTATTTTCTCCGGTTATGTATACCACTAGGTGTATTTAATTACATAACCTTATCCGGTTAAGTTCGTGGGCCTATATGTAAATATTACCCACCCCTTCCAGATTTACTTAACTCATCCACTATTCCAATCAATTTACTTAACCCTAACCTTAGTTCATAATCATACAATCCCTATGGATTAGATTTGGTTAAGTAGTCCAATTCAGTACCATGTCCATTTATGGTTTACAATGGGCTAGACCTCCCACACTAGGCCTACTACGTGTGGATGCTAGATATGCCGGTCGGGTCCGGGCAGTCTTATTCCACAATTAGACCCAACCTCGTGTCTTAGTCCGATTCGTATTTGCGTACATAGACCTCCCACATTATGTTCAACATTAGTGGTTGCTGGATATTCCGGTCGGGTCCGGGCAGATTTCCACAACTAATGCAACCAAACCTCGTGTCATAAGTATAATTACAATTCTTAATTGTAATTACTAGACATTCCATTATTAATTAATAAATTAATTAAGCCTTTCCCTTTATAGGTGTTAATGCCCATTTTACCCAATAATTTGAATTATATGTCCAAAAATGTTCATATTCAAATTTTGCCATTATTAACCCTTTTCCCTCCGTTCCATAACTAGCACCCTCACAAGATTGGCATCTTGGCATAAACATAAACTAGCATGATAATAAGGTGAACATACATAATGGCATGGACATGAAATTGTCATCGTAACAAGGTGGACATAAAACTGATGAACGTTTGGCAGTCAATTGATTCTAACTTAACTATGATGTCACAATAAGCATAATAAGGACTAAATTAGCAATTTAGATGTCCTATCGGTTTAGATCTAACATGATAAACAAGGTGATAAATTAGATCACATAATTCAGATCTAGAGGTTAAAATAGATCTAACATGATAACACAAAGTGATAAATTTGATCACATAATTCAGATCTAGAAGATAAAATAGGTCTAACACCATTAGAATGACATAATAGCATGTTTAGATTTAAATATGGATTGACATGTACAATTTGCAACATATCTAAGTTGATCGCAATATGACAGGTGAAAGGTGATTTACATACAGAATTAGATCTAACCAATGTTGCAACTGTCAAAATTAATAGATTTACATTCACCGCAACATAGTTACAAGTCAAGATCCACATAGGCAATATAATATAATAACCACAATTGCATTAGATCTAGAGAATTAGATCTATCATGACATAGTATCAGATCTAACAATTGCATAGATTCAAGGTTTACAACATGTCCAAATCACAATCTTTCATAATTTACTTCTATTCATTTAAACCTAAAAATAACTAGAAACTTACAGTGCTAGGTTTAGAGAATAGAGAAAGAATGGATCTTGGATTTGATTTGCAAAACTGAAATATTGTACGTTGTTGAAGAAAACGAATCCGTCTCAGTTCGCACACTAGCAGTATTTGGCTCCCATGATTTCCAATGAAGAAATATGAGAAATAGCCATGTGTTTATAGCTGCAGAACCCTCTGGAACCGACTGCCACATAAGCACTAGGGTAAATCAGGTCGTGGGTCGCCTCCCACTTGGAAAAGGCCCGAATACCCAAAAACTCCTATGGGCGCACTTTATAGGTGCGCCAGTGTAAAATTGCCTTGGCGCACTTGCCAAGTGCGCCAGTTATCCCTGTTTTGATTTCCAAACTTTTATCGTCCGTAACTTCTTCATATGTTATCCATTTTACGCAAATTAGGTATCTATCCTGACCAGAATTTCGAGACGGACGTAAGACATAGTCAGTTTCCCTTAACTCATGATATTAAATTAATTATTCTTTAATTTATCCTCTTTAATGTTAACAAAATTTCGAGGGGTTACAGAAACAGTCCTAATGAAACTTGAATCGTCGAATTTCGAGTCTGTTTGCTTAAAAAACTCTGTTTTGGGATTAAATGACTGGTCGATTCACAATTTATTGCGTAAGACCACATACTAGCTCCAAAAATTATGAAATTTGGAATTCAACAATAATTTAATATTCCAGATCCAATTAAATTATGTTTGTCAAAAACGAAGGTTGTTTGCAAATTGGCTATATTTAAGGGTCTAAATAATATTAAAATATTAATAAAATTCCATAGAGACTATTGAAATTTTAATTTGGACATAATTTACAATTTACAAAGTGAAATATCAATTTCTCACATTCGTTAAAAAGATATAGTTAAATAGATTCTAACTGTTTCATCCAATTTTGATTTATAGTGAATTCTATATACTCATTTAAAGTTTAAAACCGAATTTTCAAACTATCGCGCCATTTCAAGCTTGTTTTATAATTAATATAAAAGAACGGAGCTGAAAATTGTTTAACTAACTAACTCAACTTCCATTTTGGCTTGGGTTCTTCAACTTTTCAGTTTCTAAAAACTTCCCAATTTCTTTGAAATTTGGCTAACACCTTAAATTTATGAAAATTTCGCCATAACCTCCTTTGTACGGGTTGATTTGGAAATTTTATTGGGCCATATTAGGCACCCAATAAATCAATATATCGCATACAAAACAATTGTGCACACCCATTATGATTTATACACTCTGCTCACCCCTTATACCCACGCACGGTAACTAAAACAAGAGATGTGACATGTGTATTTTTGCCATCTCAAGACCTGTGTAGGGTTTGTTATTATATCCTGCAATTTACCGTTATAGGTTATTAAGTCCATAATCAGTCCTCAGTTCAACCTGTAGTTCAGTCCGTGCCATACAAGCATCTCACTCATATGGTAATCCAAACCTCGTCATATAAGCTCCAAATGCTTATATGGAATATGATATGTTATGCTATCTTCAGTAATATGTTATGCGGTGTGATCCATAATTTATTGGTTACTATCCTATGGCATATCTTTAATTTCACACAGAACAACCATCACAGGGCATCCAAATCACTCACAGTAGTTATAATGGATAATAAAATTGCGCAACCAATCTTATTGAGGTGCACCTATTTGTCGGGCATGCAAATTTATTTCTTTACTCAGCTTGCATACAATAACCCGTTCAACATATATATGTATGTATATATATACATATATCCAATTGCAACTTATTTTTTCAAGTTAATTCATCATTAAATTTGATTTGCCTCAATTTAGCTTCTATACTCATATTGGTTTTATTCCAATTTTATTTGACTTCTCTTAAGTTAAATTCTAATTCATTTGATTTACTTTCGTATTTTCAATTAATTTAACTTGTATTAATTAAAATTAAAGCTCAAATTATTTCAAAATATTTAAATCAGTTTAAGTACATTTCAACCTTTCAAATGGAATTATATAGTCATCCCACTTTCGAAATTCGAAAATAAACAATGATGATGGAGCTCACATCATCAGAATCATCCTCAAGTGACTAGAATGTGATTCTATATCAACCCAGTATATTCAGGACTTCGGATATACGTTAATTACGCGTATATGCAAAATCTTCTTATACTCAATAGTCTGACTTCGACGTCAAAATAAAATACTCGAAATCATATTATACAACTTATAATTTTCCATAATCAAATTCATTTTTATAAATAATAAAATTTATTCTTCTCTATCTATAATACTCTTCCAAATCATTCTAGGGCGTTACTTACCCCATCTCTAATGAGTTTCTCATTCTAGGATGCTGCTGATCCCATCTCTAATGAGTTATTCTTTAATAGGACATTACTAATCCTATTTCTGATGAATTCTTTCATTTGGTTCTAACGTGTCTTGTTCTCTAGCTTTGTAAACCAAAGCTCTGATACCAAGCTAACACAACCCAAAATCCCCATCCGGCCTAGACTGAACGAGTATGCAGATTGCATGAGAACACAACGCATCAGAACATAGAACAATAGAACTTTTCATTGTTATTACAAAAATTTCCATCAGGTTACAAGAATATCAAAGTATGAATAAATATTACACAGCGGAAAAATAATATCATAGATCAAATTACGTAGCAGCAGAAATAATAATGTATAAATACAATGCGTAGCGGAAATACATCAACCAACATAACTGAAAGAAATACATGGATGGAAAGCTTTACAATATTGCTCCAGCTGTAAATCAGGATCCTGTTAAATAGAAATCTGCAAAACCAAAACTACTACCTGCCCGTGCAGAAACTATGGGCACCTAGAGTTTAGGTGAAAACAATAAATTCTGAGTCAGTCATGTGACTGGTGTGAGAACTAAAATAGTTATTATACTTTATTTAAAAAGGGTGAAAATCATGGGACTATGTCTATGACACGGAATGAGTTTACGCCCCATGAATATCAGTTTAAAAATAAAACAACGCAACGCCTTTTTAAAAAATGATGCTATTATAAAACTCGAATCCCATTACACAATGCAACACAAACCAGAGGTTAGAGTTTTACCTTATAATAGCCAAACGTGCTTGGTACGTTTTAAAATAAATAATTTTGATATTATTATAAGTGCATAGTGTCGAAAACAACTTCACATATAAATGTATCAATCATAGACTGCATATGTACCATATATTATGTCGCCATATAGATTTACAACTAAAACCGAATAAATCGCGTTTTGGAAATTGGATTCCATCTAAGTGTCGAGGCAAGGGATCTTCCTCACTGGTTTCGAGACACTCTTGCAAATGCCTCAGGATCACACTCTTAGTAACCCTTGGATCTTTAAGGCCGGTCCACTCTTACTTTTGTGGATTGGTTATTCCTGAACAATACGTTTCCCAGTCGTATGGACCTCCAAAATGGCCATTGTCAACTAAAAATATCCGAGGCGACTCTCAATCCATCATCCGTATAAGTAAAAATGTCTGGGCTCCATACTATGACACCACTTCTAGCTAGAAAGAAATGCATGCACTCCCTGCAGTCACTATCCCATTTTTGACTCATACCGGATGTGCGGCTTCGAATCAATGCTATTCACAGAGCTGTGCTATTCAAAGTCATGCTTTGATCATCATCCACAAGACCCTGCTTTTCAACAAAACCTTGATCATTGCATCTCAGCATGCCACATTGACAATCCATACCATACCGTTGATTTCCACCAATATATAACCTCTATGCTCGTACGCCCCAGAGAAGGGTGTTAAGAAAGAGAATAAATTCTCCGCCACCAAACAAATACATATTTAGCAGAGATCAACAAATACAGCACGAAGTACAATGTCAATCATACAATTCATTCACAAGTTCGTTCTGGGTCTAAATGAAACCGGAGGCACCTTATTCCTCATCCTATATGTCCAATACAGGAGAGAGGTCCTCGCATATCCGGTCGGTCACCAAGTACGTCTGGATGATCATCACCTATTACCTTGTCTTGGGTGTACAACCCAATCAAGACATCAGTAATTATCCATTCGATGTGAAGAACTCCGGTCTTCAACCACCATCTTCATCATAGACTTTTAATCGTCGTAACAGTTATTCAAAATGGGTTAAATCCGTTCTTTCTGAATAACTACCGTATCTTTATAATCATGTGATAAATACACAAAGATAGCACACATCTCATTCCAATCCAGAATATTGTTTTATTCAAATATTCATATCTTAGGGGAAAGCTTCCCATTAATTTTATTAAAATTAAGTTCTTTTAAACTTATTCTTTAATATTCCTTTGGATATCATTTTCAAAAGATTTTAGTTTATCTTTTCATAACTTAAACCCAATTAAGGTTTAAGAACTTGTCGGGATTATCGAGCCATACCGAAGTAATCATTTATTTTATTATCCCAATCTCAGCCTATTCATCTCATGGAGTAAGACTAATGGTACTCCATATTTAACACCCATAGTGTTATCGGTAAATTTAATTACCATTTAACGTTCAAATCTAATTATAGATTTAACTATCGCATGGAGTAAAACTAGTGCAACTCCATTTCGAACATTTCTTGAATTCAGTAAATTTGACTACCTCTTTCACATTTCAATCTAATTAAAAGATTCATTAAAACTCTAGTTCAGTTTTAATCTTAAAAATCATTTTTTAATGATTATTCAACCCTTGGAAATCAATCTTGTCTTTACTTGGGTTAAAGAACAAATGTCACGTAGAAACATTGTTCATAATAAACCCAAAATCATCTTCCATTAAATATGGAATCTTCACTGAAATTTGAGCAATTTATATTCGATATAAATTTTCGTATCCGACTAATACTATAGGTGGAATAATGGCAAGGCTTTTTAAATTCCATAAATAGTAAACGCCTTCCTTCACAGAAGCTCATCTCGACTATTATTAATCGAATTCCATTCAATTCCAGTTTAATTAAATAGACTAGAGAATTCTTCTAAGCCTTATTTAAAAGATTTATTTCTTTCGTAACTGAGTTTAAGAAGAGTATTATTTAAGATACCATTCGCGACAAACCCAAAATCTAATTTGATATAAGGCTTTGAATTGAAATCATATAGACTTACATTCAATACCAAATTATGAAAATAACAGATATCGTTTTGGAATAACGATATCAATATCTTCCAAATCCCACAACAATATCTGTATAATCACGGAAATCTAATATTGAAATATCCGAAGATAATTTCCATTCAAATCCATTCCAATTTATACATTGGAAACTTTGGTTATGACAAAATCATTCACAAATCCAATTTATTATTTTAAAAATCATTGGATTATTACTTTAGTTATTGACTAGTTCATTCAAATAAAAATAGCTTTTATCTTTTCAGGTATGGAATATTTCATCCAAAATCTTTATAAATCATTGATTATGATTTAACATAATTTTTCCATATTTCTAATAATTTTATTAGGGCCCTTACAGTCAGTTTCCAATATCAGCCACCGAACTGCATCCATATCCACTTTTTCTGAAACTGATTTGTGTATATTTTAAAATCTAGTAGTTCAAATTTAAACCTCTTATGTTCATTGGAAAGATCTATTCGATATGAACCTAATGGTTCTAGTTTTAAAAGAATCCGGCGGTTGGATCTCTCGTTACGTCCATTCGAAGTTAATGGTTGAAATTCGTGAATGGTTACGGCACGACACGTTCTATTCAAACCATTTAAATACATATAATATATTTCGTCGATTTCCATTCAAAATATATTTTATAAAACGTTTAAAAACGATTCCATTTCCACTTCAATTTTAAATTAAAATTGAACATTTCATATTATTGCAATCTCAAAATAATAATATTTTCAAAATGCCAGATTTTGTTTAAATCCAGTCTTCTCGATATTCATTATAAAAATGAATAAAATCGATATAAAGTCTGTTCGAGTTAAAATGGCGTATATCTACTTAGCTCGGCTTCATATATTTCAATATTTTCGTGTCCATCCAAAATCGGACATCAAAACCAAATTTCAAATTTCATTGAATATTATATTGTTAAACTTTTCATGTTTTATTTCAGAGTGGAATAATATTCAACCCATATCCATATAAATAAATTTATAGGGATTTCATTCATCATATGCATCCAACAATAGTTGTAAACAACTATCAACATCCAAAATAACATCAAGTCCACATATCGTGGTACATACCATATAAGCATTAAACAGTTAACGCTTATATCGGTTTGTCAATCAACAGATTAACCACAATATCAATCAATAATTCATCCATTGCCATTGTCAGTGCCACAAAGTGTCCATCTACATTGTTTGAAATACCAGTTTCATATATTCAAACAACGCTTCTAACGCAAATGAATTTGTGAATATTTCATGTGTCGAACTCAAGGGATATTGCATGTAACAGATAAAAATTCACATAAGTAATTAATATGTTTCCAGTTATAAAAATAAATAACTGTACAAAATATTTCAGTGAGAGAGTTCTCACATTGATTTCCACTCCGTCAGTCTTTAATTGACGATTTTCTTTTGAGCCAAATTAAGCTTGGGTTTAATTCGACCCAAAAATGTAACTTTCTCCAAATATGACCAAATTAGTTTTATTGTGAAGCTCTCGACTCCACGATCGCAGCGGATATTGTTTCGTGCAATTCTAAGTTCGTATATACAAGATATACCCATTCAAAGTTTGAATACATGAATTATATAATTAAATAAATAATTAAAAACCCTAAATCAATACCGAATTTGATTTCACCGTGCTCCCTCTTGACCACTGCTCGTCGCCGTCGCCCTAGGCCCACCTGACGTCGGCCTGACACCTGTCTCTGTTTCCCCCTTCCACCATGAGCCACCATCTGTCGTCCCTCCTCCCCATTCGCCGCCGCCTTACTGGTATTCTAGATCAACTCGAATTGGGGATAACCCCAATTTCTCCACCACCACGACCAACGGCGGTCGTGCACCACCACCAGAGTCTGCGCCTCCCCATGCCGCACCACCTTGCTTCAGTGACCATCGCCAGAAAACTCCTCCACCACCATCACTAAGCCCAAAACCGATCGCCAGCCCGCACCAAAGCGTTGCCAATGTCCATCTCGGTTTTCCACCCGCATGTCCACTTTCAGGTGAAACCATCTAAAGCAAAGTTGTCAAGCATTATACCCTCTACAACTTTCCCTTTGGTGTCATCATCTAATTCTTCTTCGTTTGATCACAAATCCACCAAAACTGAAACATTTTTATGACTTCAAACCGAGATTCCGGTGAATCCGTGCAATGATAAGTCATGAATTTTTTGTGGTAGGTAGAGATCATCATATGCTACAATTTCGTGTATTGAGCTTTGGCTAATTATTGATAGATTGGAAGATATAAATTATTTTATGTACGGAGTCCTTTTTGCAAAAATATTTTTAGAAGATGAGGGAAAACTCCACCACCACCGTCACTAAGCCCAAAACCGATCGCCAGCCCGCACCAAAGCGTTGCCAATGTCCATCTCGGTTTTCCACCCGCATGTCCACTTTCAGGTGAAACCATCTAAAGCAAAGTTGTCAAGCATTATACCCTCTACAACTTTCCCTTTGGTGCCATCATCTAATTCTTCTTCGTTTGATCACAAATCCACCAAAACTGAAACATTTTTATGACTTCAAACTGAGATTCCGGTGAATCCGTGCAATGATAAGTCATGAATTTTTTGTGGTAGGTAGAGATCATCATATGCTACAATTTCGTGTATTGAGCTTTGGCTAATTATTGATAGATTGGAAGATATAAATTATTTTATGTACGGAGTCCTTTTTGCAAAAATATTTTTAGAAGATGAGGGGGTGGCTGCAAATTTACAAAGAGGAGGAAGAATTAGGGTTATGGAAGGTGGAAAAGATCTTATATAGTGCGGTTTATTAATTTTTTTTTATTTCTTTAGTTAACGCTATCTCCAATCAATAGTTATCAATGCCTCGAGCACACACAAATCCGTTGGCGAGGAAAATTGACACACTGCTAAGTTTTGACGATATGGTCCTAATGAAACTTGTTTCGTCGAATTTCAAGTGCGTTTGCTCAAAAAGCTATGTTTTGGGCTTAAATGACTAATCGGTTCACAATTTATTGCACACAACCACATGCTAGCTCCAAAAATTATGAAATTTGGAATTTAGCAATAATTTAATATTCTGGATCCAACAAAATAATTTCATCAAAAATGGGGGTCGTTTGCAAAATGGCTATTTTAAGGGCTAAAATAATATTAAAATATTAATAAAATTCTATAGCGCCTATTTGAAATTTTAATTTGGACATAACTTACAATTTATAAAGTGAAATCTCAATTTCTCACATTCGCTAGAAAAATATAGTTGGATAGATTATAACATTTTTGTTTCATTCAATTCTGATTAATAATGAATTCTATATACTCATTTAAACTTTAAAACTGAATTTTCAAACTATCACGTCATTTCAAGCTCGTTTTATAATTAATATAAATATATACGCTCAAGCTTCATTTTAAATAAATTTTAAATCATTTGTTCTCAAAATAAATCATATAAAATATTTATTTTCCATGAAAACCAATTAAAAATAAATTTTAAATTGGTTCCAAAAATACGGGTTGTTACACGTCTTCAATATCTTCGACTTTTAATCGTCGTATCAGTTATTCAAAATGGGTTAAACCCAGTCTTTCCAAATAACTTACACATCTTTAAAATCAAGTGATATATAAAGATATCATACATCTCATTCCAATCCAGAATATTCTTTTATTCAAATATTCTTTACACTGGGAATTAATCCCATAAATCTTATCAAAGATTTTTATCATTTAAACCTCATGTTTAAATCTTCTTGGAAACCATTTTAAAAGACTTTATAATCTCTTTTCATAAATTCGACTTTAATTAAGGTTTATAAACCTTATCGAGATCAACAAGCCTCACGCAAAAGATAATATTTCATATCATTATTCCATTCCTTTCCTATTCATCTCACGGAGCAAAACTGGGGGTACTCCATGTCTAACACGCATCGTGTTTTGGTAAATTTAATTACCTCTTTACATTCCAAATCTAATTAAAGATTAATTAAAACTCCAATATAGTTTTAATCTTCAAAAATCACTATTGATGATTATTCAATTTTAGGAAATTAATCCTATGTTTAATTAGTTTAAAGAACAAATGTTATTTAAAACATCATTCACGATAAACCCAAAATCAACTTCCAATCAAAATGGAATCTTCATGGAAATCGTATCAGTTCCTAATCAATATAAATTTCTATATCCGACAAATACTATAAGCAGAATAATGACAAAGCCTTTTAAATTCCTTAAATAGTAAAGGACTTCCTCTACGAAGGTTCATTTCGATTATCACTAAATTGATTTCCATTCAATTCTAATTTGATTTATTAAATTGGAAAACTTCACTTTGGAAAATTCAATTAAATCTTAATTAAAAGATTTATTCCATAAATTCCATTTTCAATTGGGTTTAAGAACAATGTTATTAAAGACACCATTCACGACAAACCCAAAGTCCAATTTGATATCAAATACAAGGCTTTAAATAGAAAACATATAGATTTATATTCAATACAAAATTTTGAAACCAACAGATACCGTATTAAGAATAACGATATTGTAACACCCCGCCTCCGCTAGGGTCACTCGCAAAGGAATGCACTAGCTTTAGAGGGGCATTATTGGTAAACATGCACAGAAATATCACAAGACAGAACATATAAAATAGCGGAAGTAAAATCGAACTTTCATAAACATTAATAATTAAGGTCTAAAGCCTTTTACATCAGAGTACATCAAAACCTGTCTTGCAATAGTAAAGAAGCATAAAGACTTTTTCATAAATTATTCCCCAAGTAAAAACAGTAAAGTAGCCATAGCCAAGAAGAGTCCAAGCCATCCATGATGACCTTCAAGCAGAAGAAGTCCGAACTAAACAACAGTATTTCCTCCCTGTAACCTTGGGGGGGGGGGGGGAAACGGAAGAAAAGAGGCGAAACAAAACGGGTCAGTCAAAAAGACTGAGTAAGCCCTATCTACTATCAGCATAAAAACTAGTAAAGTTAACTGACATGAGAAACTGAGATGAACATAAGCATGATGACAAGATATATAAGCTAAATCAAAATAACAGGATGAACTACTGAACTCAGATAAACTAAGGTGTCATAATAAATTACGGTGTCAAGATAAAACAAGGTATCCCATCGTCAAGTTCCTGTCAAGTATAATATCCCCAAGATATCTATCACGTATAACATCCCATGGTATCTATCCTGTCTTTTAGCTCTGCACCCACCGTACTAGTATCCCCACCGTATCATGTGTTAACCATGAATGACCCTTACTCAAAAGTCGTGTAATGGTCTATGTCAACCTAATATATCGCATATATAGGTTACTCAACTCGTATGTTTTATTCCATGTAAATGTTCAGTCCCTTGCCGTAGACCATACGGGCTTTCCCATGAGATTCTATACTACTTTAACATAGTTCCATAATCCTTAAGATCGTTTTGGATTGTCACCCTACATCTAACTAGGGTCTTTCAACATGAATCATTGTTTGTACAACTAGGACTTATGCTACCTAGGACTACTAGGGATTATGCTAACCTATTGCACGTTTTCGTATCTCGGTTTTGGTTCAACCACCCAGGGCCACTAGGATTTACGCTAACCGTCAACCGCGCCCTTTTTCCCACGCATTCATCGTGAATCGTTTTTCCATGACTGTATGCACATGTATCACATCGTGCCATCCGAGTCCTGTCACAGGGCAGACCAGGAAATACAGGACTCGGTCAGGAGCTTTCGATTTATCTGCCGATGCAGATGCTAAGGTCTGTTTTTTTTTCTATACGTGGCTATGGTCCCACGAGACCACTCCCTCAACTAGTGAAAGACAAGACAGGATAAATCCTGTATGAGAACACACTACTGGCCAACCCACAATCCTAGCCTTACCGCAACCATAATTAGATAGCAATTATGGTCTTTTGGGTGTTCTCTGCCTTTCCGTACGTACACGCTTGACCAAAGATGGTAGGTAGCCTGACGAAATGCTATCTAGGGTACGACCGTGTATCGTCGACTATCCCCTATCCATCCCCGTCTTTAGGTCGCTCGTATAGCAACCAAGGCATACTCTTGGTTCTTCTAACGCAGACCTTAACCTCTCATGAGCCTAGTATGATCACCTGGCAGCTCACAGAGGGATACCAAGAATATCCTCACGTTCCCCGAAGCCGCTGCTTCGTTATCCAGTTCGCTGGAGCCTTTATCTAAATCAGATACTTGCTCCTACTCGTATACTTAAACGATGACCTACCGTATCAGGTTACTCATCTATCTATGAATTGGTCTAAATTTCCTTGACTAAGAATCATTACTTAGTTATTCTTCAACTAAGGTTTACCACTTAGCCTTATTCCCGTTATCCTTGTTAACTACGGTTATCCACCTAATCCTCAGAACTAGGGTTTACATAATGGATTAAGTGTCACTTAAGTTCATGACTTAACCCGTCTACAAATCATGTCAAAATTGGCTAAGTATCCAAGTTCAAGACTTAACCCTACAAACCATGCTCAAGGTGGTTAAGTATATATTAACTTGACCCTATCAAATTACTGAGTCAAATCGGTCAAGCGTATTTAAGCGATTCGTGACTTAACCTTATCATGTTTTCACGTTAGATTGGTTAAGTATAGGTTAACTTAACCTCAATAAATTAATGAGTTAGATTGGTTAAGTATAGGTCACTTAACCACATCAAATCATCATGTTAGATTAGTTAAGTGTTTAACTTAACCCCATTAAACTGCCAAGTGGGATTAATTAAGTCTAGGCTAACTAAACCCCATCCGATTTCCATGTTTAGACTAGTTGAGTCTAATCTTAACCCCATACATTAACTGTATTTTTCGGTTAAGTGTCACTAAGAAAACTTATTTAACCTTACCAAATTATCGTGTTGGATTGATTAAGTGTTGGTTAACTTAACCCCGCCCACTAGTCATATAAAAATGGTTAAGTGTCATTAGGCAAATCAAGTTACTTAACCTACCCAACCTTGTCATGTTTTGTTAGGTATCATTGGCCTAATCAATTTACTTAACCCATTGTCCATGTCATATTTGGTTAAGAGTCATTAATCAAATTAACTTAACCCTATCATGTGGCATTAATTACTTAATGCACCTCAACCTCTCACATTAGACTTTGTTGTGGTTACTAGTTAAGCCGGTCGGTTCTGGGTAGCTTTACACCACAACTTGGTCTAACCTCGGGTTCAAGCACAACATGACCAACTTCTCACATTGGGTCCTATTGTTTGCAACTACTAGTTAGGCCGGTCGGTTCCGGGTAGTTTTACGTTGCAAACTCAACCCAACCTCGAGTTGGTCACTTTCATGTTTCGTCTAGTGTCATGTTCATATTCAAGTTTTTAAGAATATGGGTAGACCTAACTTAATAGGTAAATTCCCAATTCCATAGTATGGGTAGACCTAACTTAATAGGTAAATTCCCAATTTCATATTTTCAAACATACTCACATGTCAACTTCCATGTTATATTTCAAGTCATGTTTTCAAGTTGTATTTTCATGTCATTAGAAATTACTCATAACATAACCCAATGCTTTTAAACTCGCATATACGTTCGCAACAACGTAATGGATTAAAAGAAGAGACTTGGCAAAGGCATGACAAAAATGGATATTAAGCCACAAGTTAATCATGGTGGCAAATGAGGCACAAATGTGTTCATTAACTTGCATGTTACATTCTTAAGCCTCAAAAACATGCATAAACCCAAACTTGGCACATAAGCGAATCATGGTGACAAAAGACATGGAATGATGACTAGTAACTCGCATATATCATCATATAAGGGTTATGACTTCATATGCAAGTTGACATAAAGGTTATGAGGGTTCTCATGTTGCATAATGCAACATTTCAACATAAAGGTTGTAGCTTTTAGCCCACAAGATCAAGATAATGACTTCATAAACTTGCATGACATGATAGCATGTATCATACTCAATGATCAAACCCAAACTTGCAACATGAACATTTAACTTCATAGTTAATATCTAAGAGTAGGGAAAGGGCTTACATTACTATGAAGGCACAAATCGATTAAACTAAAGATTGAGACAAAGCCTATGCATGCCATCATCCAAAAACCCAAAGATGAAAGCTCCAAATCAATAAAAACCCCATCTTGATGAACAAAGATCAAAGCTTTAGCCTTGAAATCAACTTGAGAAGCTTTCATACTAGCATAGAGACTCTCTAACACTCACATGATCATGAAACCTCTCATAGAAATGAAGATAGAAACTTTGGGCAAGAGGATGGAGGCTAGGGTTTTGAGTGGAGGCCATGAAAGGAGCAATTTTGCCATAGTTTAGTTGCATGAATGAATAATGAGGATTTAGGAGAGGGTTAGGGGCTTATTTATAGAGATTAGGATTAGTTAGGACCCTTAGATTAACCCTAGGACCAACCTGAACCATCAGATTTCAAACCAGGCCCAAAAACCTAGCCAAGACAGGAAATAGGTGCACCAGGCAAAACTGCCCGGCCACCATAAGTCGACCCCCAAGTCGACAGGGATGTCGACTTGGGTCAAGCCATGTCGACTCCCAAGTCGACAGGGCTGTCGACTTGGGGTACCTGGCGGGAATTTTTCCCGCCTAGCCCTCCAGCCCTAATTTCCGAAATTAGAACTCGTTTTTGAACTTGAATTTTCTGAAAACTTCGTCGGACCATAACTTGGTCATACGGACTCCGATTCTCGAAAACTCAGACTCTATTTCGCGTATTTTTCCGAGACGAACGCAATGGCATAGACCGTTTTACTTGATTCAGAATTTAAAATTAAATTCTGCCTTGATTCTCGTCTTAACATGTTATCGAAATACGGGTTGTTACATTCTCCCCACCTTTTAGGATTTCGTCCCCGAAATCTCCAAGTTAGGAAGAACATATCCTACCATCCATCATTCATCTACTCAAAACATCATCCACAAGCAACCATTGTCCTTAGATGATTTCTAATGCTGTATGAATATATGCAAAACGTGTGTGTACATGTTCCTTAGCTAATGCTAATGATCAGGCCTGAATAATCTTTCTAATGCAAAATATGTATAGTGCCATGAATCCAACATGTATGCAAATAATCCTAGTCATATAGATACTATATGCGTGCACAATCATTCATTCATATGCAACAACCACATGATAATACATTCGATTTCATCCATAAACAAGTATAAATACTCGTGCATATGCAATACGAAATGTGACCGAGTCGAGCTAGTATCTAATGTGTATTCGCGCATCCACAAACAACCACTTGCAACCATATCAATCATAACATGTTTCAAATACATGTTTACATCCATAGGGTTCTACCTAGGATTCCCTGAAACAAGGTCGAGAAGATAAACAAGACAAACTCCTTACGGGGTTTGTAACAGAAAATAGGACCGAGAGGATGTCCACAAAAGATAGCCTACAAGTAAGCTCTACAGAAAACAGGGATCAAGGATACACTCCCAAAAAGAGATATCATGCGCGTATCTAGTCTTTGACCATCAAAGTCATATTTCCTCGAGCTTAATTCCACTGTGCCTTGACCGTCTTTTAACTTCACGATTTCGTAGCTTCTTATTTCCTGTTTCCATAACATGAGCTGGAACTCATTTCTTCGTCGCCTCTCGTTCCACTTGCACTTATCCTTTTTCTAGAATACTTGGCTCAAACATGACTGCGTACTCATGATCTCATGCAAGCTTTCCAAAATTCACTAGTGAATCTTGGATCTCGTTTATATACTATAAGGTATTCCATGTAGAAGAACTTTCTCTTGAAAGTAAACAGATGTCAACCAGGTTATCAAGCGCACTTACTAGGGTGATCTCTATAACCCATGCATAAATGAAGTAAACCATCCGTCTTATCGGCGAACACCACTCGATCGGGCTTCAAATTTCCAATAAAGGCATCAAGGGATTCTAAGTAACTAGTCATGACAGAACCTCAAAAAGGTTACACGATACTTCGAGGGTATTACCAAGGCTAGTCAAAAGGTCTAACTACCCTCCTATCAAAACCGAGAGTGGCACCCCCTACTGGATAACCACTTCATCCCTAGAATCCATCCATAGCTTATAAACATAAGCATTATTTCCAAACTCAACACTTGGCATAGACATTCTCAAATCCAAACAAGTCATGTATAAATGGACTGATTCTCCAATAGGACTTTGAGACAAAAAATGGGATTCTCTATTACGCTAGTACTTAAGGTGCAGAGACTCAACTATCGAAGCAGACTTAAATGATACGAAAAATGAAGTCCTAACGGGATGATAGAGAAGAAAAGCTAAACCTTTAACAAGATCGTTACCCTCCTTCCGAGGTACCCTAGAAATGAGAGCATACTATTGCCATCCCGATGATCTTGTCCATGTCCCATAATACTTAACTATCCGCCCCGTTTTACCATGCCAAAGGTACTCTCTCGTCATGGGTTTCATTGTTCATCTTTCTCCCTCCTTTGAGGACTAAGCCATACCAACAAGTTGCTCATCCTTAAGCTCGTATCCTTTATCCTCTTTCTCACTATCCTTTCTTATAACGCGGCCACTGGTCTCTCGAGAACCACCTCCATCGTATGGAAAGCACTTTCGTAGATAGAAAAGACTAGTCGCAGTTAAAACCACTGTGACTACAGATGGAGGAAAGAAAGGAAAAGAGATTCAATTAAGGAAACAAGGATAGTGCTAATGGCCTTTGGGGAATAGCCTTTTTCTTTTAAAAGAAAATTTTCTTGAAAAATGCTTCTTTGTAAACGATTTTCAAATAGTTTTCAGAAGGTCTTTAAAAACTTTTGCCCAGTCTGGTAACCTTCTGCTCTGATACCACGTGTAACACGCCTCCGCTAGGGTCACTCGCAAAGGAATGCACTAGCTTTAGAGGGGCATTATTGGTAAACATGCACAGAAATATCACAAGACAGAACATATAAAATAGCGGAAGTAAAATCGAACTTTCATAAACATTAATAATTAAGGTCTAAAGCCTTTAACATCAGAGTACATCAAAACCTGTCTTGCAATAGTAAAGAAGCATAAAGACTTTTTCATAAATTATTCCCCAAGTAAAAACAGTAAAGTAGCCATAGCCAAGAAGAGTCCAAGCCATCCATGATGACCTTCAAGCAGAAGAAGTCCGAACTAAACAACAGTATTTCCTCCCTGTAACCTGGGGGGGGGGAACGGAAGAAAAGAGGCGAAACAAAACGGGTCAGTCAAAAAGACTGAGTAATCCCTATCTACTATCAGCATAAAAACTAGTAAAGTTAACTGACATGAGAAACTGAGATGAACATAAGCATGATGACAAGATAGATAAGCTAAATCAAAATAACAGGATGAACTACTGAACTCAGATAAACTAAGGTGTCATGATAAATTACGGTGTCAAGATAAAACAAGGTATCCCATCGTCAAGTTCCTGTCAAGTATAATATCCCCAAGATATCTATCACGTATAACATCCCATGGTATCTATCCTGTCTTTTAGCTCTGCACCTACCGTACTAGTATCCCCACCGTATCATGTGTTAACCATGAATGACCCTTACTCAAAAGTCGTGTAATGGTCTATGTCAACCTAATATATCGCATATATAGGTTACTCAACTCGTATGTTTTATTCCATGTAAATGTTCAGTCCCTTGCCGTAGACCATACGGGCTTTCCCATGAGATTCTATACTACTTTAACATAGTTCCATAATCCTTAAGATCGTTTTGGATTGTCACCCTATATCTAACTAGGGTCTTTCAACATGAATCATTGTTTGTACAACTAGGACTTATGCTACCTAGGACTACTAGGGATTATGCTAACCTATTGCACGTTTTCGTATCTCGATTTTGGTTCAACCACCCAGGGCCACTAGGATTTACGCTAACCGTCAACCGCGCCCTTTTTCCCACGCATTCATCGTGAATCGTTTTTCCATGACTGTATGCACATGTATCACATCGTGCCATCCGAGTCCTGTCACAGGGCAGACCAGGAAATACAGGACTCGGTCGGGAGCTTTCGATTTATCTGCCGATGCAGATGCTAAGGTCTGTTTTTTTTTCTATACGTGGCTATGGTCCCACGAGACCACTCCCTCAACTAGTGAAAGAAAAGACAAGATAAATCCTGTATGAGAACACACTACTGGCCAACCCACAATCCTAGCCTTACCGCAACCATAATTAGATAGCAATTATGGTCTTTTGGGTGTTCTCTGCCTTTCCGTACGTACACGCTTGACCAAAGATGGTAGGTAGCCTGACGAAATGCTATCTAGGGTACGACCGTGTATCGTCGACTATCCCCTATCCATCCCCGTCTTTAGGTCGCTCGTATAGCAATCAAGGCATACTCTTGGTTCTTCTAACGCAGACCTTAACCTCTCATGAGCCTAGTATGGTCACCTGGCAGCTCACAGAGGGATACCAAGAATATCCTCACGTTCCCCGAAGCAGCTGCTTCGTTACCCAGTTCGCTGGAGCCTTTATCTAAATCAAATACTTGCTCCTACTCGTATACTTAAACGATGACCTACCGTATCAGGTTACTCATCTATCTATGAATTGTTCTAAATTTCCTTGACTAAGAATCATTACTTAGTTATTCTTCAACTAAGGTTTACCACTTAGCCTTATTCCCGTTATCCTTGTTAACTACGGTTATCCACCTAATCCTCAGAACTAGGGTTTACATAATGGATTAAGTGTCACTTAAGTTCATGACTTAACCCGTCTACAAATCATGTCAAAATTGGCTAAGTATCCAAGTTCAAGACTTAACCCTACAAACCATGCTCAAGGTGGTTAAGTATATATTAACTTGACCCTATCAAATTACTGAGTCAAATCGGTCAAGCGTATTTAAGCGATTCGTGACTTAACCTTATCATGTTTTCACGTTAGATTGGTTAAGTATAGGTTAACTTAACCTCAATAAATTAACGAGTTAGATTGGTTAAGTATAGGTCACTTAACCACATCAAATCATCATGTTAGATTAGTTAAGTGTTTAACTTAACCCCATTAAACTGCCAAGTGGGATTAATTAAGTCTAGGCTAACTTAACCCCATCCGATTTCCATGTTTAGACTAGTTGAGTCTAATCTTAACCCCATACATTAACTGTATTTTTCGGTTAAGTGTCACTACGAAAACTTATTTAACCTTACCAAATTATCGTGTTGGATTGATTAAGTGTTGGTTAACTTAACCCCGTCCACTAGTCATATAAAAATGGTTAAGTGTCATTAGGCAAATCAAGTTACTTAACCTACCCAACCTTGTCATGTTTTGTTAGGTATCATTGGCCTAATCAATTTCCTTAACCCATTGTCCATGTCATATTTGGTTAAGAGTCATTAATCAAATTAACTTAACCCTATCATGTGGCATTAATTACTTAATGCACCTCAACCTCTCACATTAGACTTTGTTGTGGTTACTAGTTAAGCCGGTCGGTTCTGGGTAGCTTTACACCACAACTTGGTCTAACCTCGGGTTCAAGCACAACATGACCAACTTCTCACATTGGGTCCTATTGTTTGCAACTACTAGTTAGGCCGGTCGGTTCCGGGTAGTTTTACGTTGCAAACTCAACCCAACCTCGAGTTGGTTACTTTCATGTTTCGTCTAGTGTCATGTTCATATTCAAGTTTTTAAGAATATGGGTAGACCTAACTTAATAGGTAAATTCCCAATTCCATAGTATGGGTAGACCTAACTTAATAGGTAAATTCCTAATTTCATATTTTCAAACATACTCACATGTCAACTTCCATGTTATATTTCAAGTCATGTTTTCAAGTTGTATTTTCATGTCATTAGAAATTACTCATAACATAACCCAATGCTTTTAAACTCGCATATACGTTCGCAACAACGTAATGGATTAAAAGAAGAGACTTGGCAAAGGCATGACAAAAATGGATATTAAGCCACAAGTTAATCATGGTGGCAAATGAGGCACAAATGTGTTCATTAACTTGCATGTTACATTCTTAAGCCTAAAAAACATGCATAAACCCAAACTTGGCACATAAGCGAATCATGGTGACAAAAGACATGGAATGATGACTAGTAACTCGCATATATCATCATATAAGGGTTATGACTTCATATGCAAGTTGACATAAAGGTTATGAGGGTTCTCATGTTGCATAATGCAACATTTCAACATAAAGGTTGTAGCTTTTAGCCCACAAGATCAAGATAATGACTTCATAAACTTGCATGACATGATAGCATGTATCATACTCAATGATCAAACCCAAACTTGCAACATGAACATTTAACTTCATAGTTAATATCTAAGAGTAGGGAAAGGGCTTACATTACTATGAAGGCACAAATCGATTAAACTAAAGATTGAGACAAAGCCTATGCATGCCATCATCCAAAAACCCAAAGATGAAAGCTCCAAATCAATAAAAACCCCATCTTGATGAACAAAGATCAAAGCTTTAGCCTTGAAATCAACTTGAGAAGCTCTCATACTTGCATAGAGACTCTCTAACACTCACATGATCATGAAACCTCTCATAGAAATGAAGATAGAAACTTTGGGCAAGAGGATGGAGGCTAGGGTTTTGAGTGGAGGCCATGAAAGGAGCAATTTTGCCATAGTTTAGTTGCATGAATGAATAATGAGGATTTAGAAGAGGGTTAGGGGCTTATTTATAGAGATTAGGATTAGTTAGGACCCTTAGATTAACCCTAGGACCAACCTGAACCATCAGATTTCAAACCAGGCCCAAAAACCTAGCCAAGACAGGAAATAGGTGCACCAGGCAAAACTGCCCGGCCACCATAAGTCGACCACCAAGTCGACAGGGATGTCGACTTGGGTCAAGCCATGTCGACTCCCAAGTCGACAGGGCTGTCGACTTGGGGTACCTGGCGGGAATTTTTCCCGCCTAGCCCTCCAGCCCTAATTTCCGAAATTAGAACTCGTTTTTGAACTTGAATTTTCTGAAAACTTCGTCGGACCATAACTTGGTCATACGGACTCCGATTCTCGAAAACTCAGACTCTATTTCGCGTATTTTTCCGAGACGAACGCAATGGCATATACCGTTTTACTTGATTCAGAATTTAAAATTAAATTCTGCCTTGATTCTCGTCTTAACATGTTATCGAAATACGGGTTGTTACATTCTCCCCACCTTTTAGGATTTCGTCCCCGAAATCTCCAAGTTAGGAAGAACATATCCTACCATCCATCATTCATCTACTCAAAACATCATCCACAAGCAACCATTGTCCTTAGATGATTTCTAATGCTGTATGAATATATGCAAAACGTGTGTGTACATGTTCCTTAGCTAATGCTAATGATCAGGCCTGAATAATCTTTCTAATGCAAAATATGTATAGTGCCATGAATCCAACATGTATGCAAATAATCCTAGTCATATAGATACTATATGCGTGCACAATCATTCATTCATATGCAACAACCACATGATAATACATTCGATTTCATCCATAAACAAGTATAAATACTCGTGCATATGCAATACGAAATGTGACCGAGTCGAGCTAGTATCTAATGTGTATTCGCGCATCCACAAGCAACCACTTGCAACCATATCAATCATAACATGTTTCAAATACATGTTTACATCCATAGGGTTCTACCTAGGATTCCGTGAAACAAGGTCGAGAAGATAAACAAGACAAACTCCTTACGGGGTTTGTAACAGAAAATAGGACCGAGAGGATGTCCACAAAAGATAGCCTACAAGTAAGCTCTACAGAAAACAGGGATCAAGGATACACTCCCAAAAAGAGATATCATGCGCGTATCTAGTCTTTGACCATCAAAGTCATATTTCCTCGAGCTTAATTCCATTGTGCCTTGACCGTCTTTTAACTTCGCGATTTCGTAGCTTCTTATTTCCTGTTTCCATAACATGAGCTGGAACTCATTTCTTCGTCGCCTCTCGTTCCACTTGCACTTATCCTTTTTCTAGAATACTTGGCGCAAACATGACTGCGTACTCATGATCTCATGCAAGCTTTCCAAAATTCACTAGTGAATCTTGGATCTCGTTTATATACTATAAGGTATTCCATGTAGAAGAACTTTCTCTTGAAAGTAAACAGATGTCAACCAGGTTATCAAGCGCACTTACTAGGGTGATCTCTATAACCCATGCATAAATGAAGTAAACCATCCGTCTTATCGGCGAACACCACTCGATCGGGCTTCAAATTTCAAATAAAGGCATCAAGGGATTCTAAGTAACTAGTCATGACAGAACCTCAAAAAGGTTACATGATACTTCGAGGGTATTACCAAGGCTAGTCAAAAGGTCTACCTCCTATCAAAACCGAGAGTGGCACCCCCTACTGGATAACCACTTCATCCCTAGAATCCATCCATAGCTTATAAACATAAGCATTATTTCCAAACTCAACACTTGGCATAGACATTCTCAAATCCAAACAAGTCATGTATAAATGGACTGATTCTCCAATAGGACTTTGAGACAAAAAATGGGATTCTCTATTACGCTAGTACTTAAGGTGCAGAGACTCAACTATCGAAGCAGACTTAAATGATACGAAAAATGAAGTCCTAACGGGATGATAGAGAAGAAAAGCTAAACCTTTAACAAGATCGTTACCCTCCTTCCGAGGTACCCTAGAAATGAGAGCATACTATTGCCATCCCGATGATCTTGTCCTTGTCCCATAATACTTAACTATCCGCCCCGTTTTACCATGCCAAAGGTACTCTCTCGTCATGGGTTTCATTGTTCATCTTTCTCCCTCCTTTGAGGACTAAGCCATACCAACTAGTTGCTCATCCTTAAGCTCGTATCCTTTATCCTCTTTCTCACTATCCTTTCTTATAACGCGGCCACTGGTCTCTCGAGAACCACCTCCATCGTATGGAAAGCACTTTCGTAGATAGAAAAGACTAGTCGCAGTTAAAACCACTGTGACTACAGATGGAGGAAAGAAAGGAAAAGAGATTCAATTAAGGAAACAAGGATAGTGCTAATGGCCTTTGGGGAATAGCCTTTTTCTTTTAAAAGAAAATTTTCTTGAAAAATGCTTCTTTGTAAACGATTTTCAAATAGTTTTCAGAAGGTCTTTAAAAACTTTTGCCCAGTCTGGTAACCTTCTGCTCTGATACCACGTGTAACACGCCTCCGCTAGGGTCACTCGCAAAGGAATGCACTAGCTTTAGAGGGGCATTATTGGTAAACATGCACAGAAATATCACAAGACAGAACATATAAAATAGCGGAAGTAAAATCGAACTTTCATAAACATTAATAATTAAGGTCTAAAGCCTTTAACATCAGAGTACATCAAAACCTGTCTTGCAATAGTAAAGAAGCATAAAGACTTTTTCATAAATTATTCCCCAAGTAAAAACAGTAAAGTAGCCATAGCCAAGAAGAGTCCAAGCCATCCATGATGACCTTCAAGCAGAAGAAGTCCGAACTAAACAACAGTATTTCCTCCCTGTAACCTGGGGGGGAAACGGAAGAAAAGAGGCGAAACAAAACGGGTCAGTCAAAAAGGCTGAGTAATCCCTATCTACTATCAGCATAAAAACTAGTAAAGTTAACTGACATGAGAAACTGAGATGAACATAAGCATGATGACAAGATAGATAAGCTAAATCAAAATAACAGGATGAACTACTGAACTCAGATAAACTAAGGTGTCATGATAAATTACGGTGTCAAGATAAAACAAGGTATCCCATCGTCAAGTTCCTGTCAAGTATAATATCCCCAAGATATCTATCACGTATAACATCCCATGGTATCTATCCTGTCTTTTAGTTCTGCACCTACCGTACTAGTATCCGCACCGTATCATGTGTTAACCATGAATGACCCTTACTCAAAAGTCGTGTAATGGTCTATGTCAACCTAATATATCGCATATATAGGTTACTCAACTCGTATGTTTTATTCCATGTAAATGTTCAGTCCCTTGCCGTAGACCATACGGGCTTTCCCATGAGATTCTATACTACTTTAACATAGTTCCATAATCCTTAAGATCGTTTTGGATTGTCACCCTATATCTAACTAGGGTCTTTCAACATGAATCATTGTTTGTACAACTAGGACTTATGCTACCTAGGACTACTAGGGATTATGCTAACCTATTGCACGTTTTCGTATCTCGATTTTGGTTCAACCACCCAGGGCCACTAGGATTTACGCTAACCGTCAACCGCGCCCTTTTTCCCACGCATTCATCGTGAATCGTTTTTCCATGACTGTATGCACATGTATCACATCGTGCCATCCGAGTCCTGTCATAGGGCAGACCAGGAAATATAGGACTCGGTCGGGAGCTTTCGATTTATCTGCCGATGCAGATGCTAAGGTCTGTTTTTTTTTCTATACGTGGCTATGGTCCCACGAGACCACTCCCTCAACTAGTGAAAGACAAGACAAGATAAATCCTGTATGAGAACACACTACTGGCCAACCCACAATCCTAGCCTTACCGCAACCATAATTAGATAGCAATTATGGTCTTTTGGGTGTTCTCTGCCTTTCCGTACGTACACGCTTGACCAAAGATGGTAGGTAGCCTGACGAAATGCTATCTAGGGTACGACCGTGTATCGTCGACTATCCCCTATCCATCCCCGTCTTTAGGTCGCTCGTATAGCAATCAAGGCATACTCTTGGTTCTTCTAACGCAGACCTTAACCTCTCATGAGCCTATTATGATCACCTGGCAGCTCACAGAGGGATACCAAGAATATCCTCACGTTCCCCGAAGCCGCTGCTTCGTTACCCAGTTCGCTGGAGCCTTTATCTAAATCAGATACTTGCTCCTACTCGTATACTTAAACGATGACCTACCGTATCAGGTTACTCATCTATCTATGAATTGGTCTAAATTTCCTTGACTAAGAATCATTACTTAGTTATTCTTCAACTAAGGTTTACCACTTAGCCTTATTCCCGTTATCCTTGTTAACTACGGTTATCCACCTAATCCTCAGAACTAGGGTTTACATAATGGATTAAGTGTCACTTAAGTTCATGACTTAACCCGTCTACAAATCATGTCAAAATTGGCTAAGTATCCAAGTTCAAGACTTAACCCTACAAACCATGCTCAAGGTGGTTAAGTATATATTAACTTGACCCTATCAAATTACTGAGTCAAATCGGTCAAGCGTATTTAAGCGATTCGTGACTTAACCTTATCATGTTTTCACGTTAGATTGGTTAAGTGTAGGTTAACTTAACCTCAATAAATTAACGAGTTAGATTGGTTAAGTATAGGTCACTTAACCACATCAAATCATCATGTTAGATTAGTTAAGTGTTTAACTTAACCCCATTAAACTGCCAAGTGGGATTAATTAAGTCTAGGCTAACTTAACCCCATCCGATTTCCATGTTTAGACTAGTTGAGTCTAATCTTAACCCCATACATTAACTGTATTTTTCGGTTAAGTGTCACTAAGAAAACTTACTTAACCTTACCAAATTATCGTGTTGGATTGATTAAGTGTTGGTTAACTTAACCCCGTCCACTAATCATATAAAAATGGTTAAGTGTCATTAGGCAAATCAAGTTACTTAACCTACCCAACCTTGTCATGTTTTGTTAGGTATCATTGGCCTAATCAATTTACTTAACCCATTGTCCATGTCATATTTGGTTAAGAGTCATTAATCAAATTAACTTAACCCTATCATGTGGCATTAATTACTTAATGCACCTCAACCTCTCACATTAGACTTTGTTGTGGTTACTAGTTAAGCCGGTCGGTTCCGGGTAGCTTTACACCACAACTTGGTCTAACCTCGGGTTCAAGCACAACATGACCAACTTCTCACATTGGGTCCTATTGTTTGCAACTACTAGTTAGGCCGGTCGGTTCCGGGTAGTTTTACGTTGAAAACTCAACCCAACCTCGAGTTGGTCACTTTCATGTTTCGTCTAGTGTCATGTTCATATTCAAGTTTTTAAGAATATGGGTAGACCTAACTTAATATGTAAATTCCCAATTCCATAGTATGGGTAGACCTAACTTAATAGGTAAATTCCTAATTTCATATTTTCAAACATACTCACATGTCAACTTCCATGTTATATTTCAAGTCATGTTTTCAAGTTGTATTTTCATGTCATTAGAAATTACTCATAACATAACCCAATGCTTTTAAACTCGCATATACATTCGCAACAACGTAATGGATTAAAAGAAGAGACTTGGCAAAGGCATGACAAAAATGGATATTAAGCCACAAGTTAATCATGGTGGCAAATGAGGCACAAATGTGTTCATTAACTTGCATGTTACATTCTTAAGCCTCAAAAACATGCATAAACCCAAACTTGGCACATAAGCGAATCATGGTGACAAAAGACATGGAATGATGACTAGTAACTCGCATATATCATCATATAAGGGTTATGACTTCATATGCAAGTTGACATAAAGGTTATGAGGGTTCTCATGTTGCATAATGCAACATTTCAACATAAAGGTTGTAGCTTTTAGCCCACAAGATCAAGATAATGACTTCATAAACTTGCATGACATGATAGCATGTATCATACTCAATGATCAAACCCAAACTTGCAACATGAACATTTAACTTCATAGTTAATATCTAAGAGTAGGGAAAGGGCTTACATTGCTATGAAGGCACAAATCGATTAAACTAAAGATTGAGACAAAGCCTATGCATGCCATCATCCAAAAACCCAAAGATGAAAGCTCCAAATCAATAAAAACCCCATCTTGATGAACAAAGATCAAAGCTTTAGCCTTGAAATCAACTTGAGAAGCTCTCATACTAGCATAGAGACTCTCTAACACTCACATGATCATGAAACCTCTCATAGAAATGAAGATAAAAACTTTGGGCAAGAGGATGGAGGCTAGGGTTTTGAGTGGAGGCCATGAGAGGAGCAATTTTGCCATAGTTTAGTTGCATGAATGAATAATGAGGATTTAGGAGAGGGTTAGGGGCTTATTTATAGAGATTAGGATTAGTTAGGACCCTTAGATTAACCCTAGGACCAACCTGAACCATCAGATTTCAAACCAGGCCCAAAAACCTAGCCAAGACAGGAAATAGGTGCACCAGGCAAAACTGCCCGGCCACCATAAGTCGACCCCTAAGTCGACAGGGCTGTCGACTTGGGTGAAGCCATGTCGACTCCCAAGTCGACAGGGCTGTCGACTTGGGGTACCTGGCAGGAATTTTTCCCGCCTAGCCCTCCAGCCCTAATTTCCGAAATTAGAACTCGTTTTTGAACTTGAATTTTTTGAAAACTTCGTTGGACCATAACTTGGTCATACGGACTCCGATTCTCGAAAACTCAGACTCTATTTCGCGTATTTTTCCGAGACGAACGCAATGGCATAGCCCCTTTTACTTGATTCAGAATTTAAAATTAAATTCTGCCTTGATTCTCGTCTTAACATGTTATCGAAATACGGGTTGTTACAGATATCTATATCTTCCAAATTCCTCACAACATTATCCGTGTAATTACAGAATCCAATATCGAAATATCTGAAGATTATTTCCACTTCAATTTATACGTTGGAAAACTCTGGTTATATTCAAACCATTATAATCCAATATGTTATTTTAAAACCACTAGATTCTTTACTCTAGTTGTTAACTAGTTCATTCAGATAAAATATCTTTTATATTTTCAAAACTTGGAGTATTCCATCTAAAACCTTTTCAAATCACTTATTATGATTTAACATAATTTATCCATATTTTTAATAATTTTATCAAGGCCCTTACAGTCAGTTTCCAATTTCGGCCCCTGAACTACATTCATAACGACCTTTTCCAAAACAGATTTGGACTAATTTAAAAATCAAACCATTGGATCTTAAAACTTCTTATTTCATTTGGAAACTATTTTCATTTCGGACCCAACGTTCCAGTTTCAGGAGGATCCGACGGTCAGATCTCCCGGTACGTCAATTCGAAGTTACGGGTCGAATTTCCCGAACTGTTACTGCGCGACATGTCCTACTCAAGCCCAAATTCGATTTATAATTTAAAATAAATCGAAACACTTCTAAAATATTTTATAAATTATATATAATCATCATTGGAAATTCTATTTCAATTATTTCACTTCAAAATCAAATATTACGACATTAAGTCATTTTAATATTATTTAAATCATTAAAATAATATTATTTTTCGAAACTCATCATTTTAAGTCCCAATTTCCTGATATTAATTATAAAAATAAATAAGAAACTTATTTTAAAACATTTTCTACATAGCCTAACCGAACTTCACCTTAAAAAGTTACTATTCATTTCGAAAATTAAACTTTGATAGGCTATAAGTATATGAAAATTGCTTCAAAATTGTTCACAGCCGTTATGGATATTCACCGATATTTTAATATCTTCGCATCCATCCAAAATCGGACACCAAAGTCAAACTTTGATTTTTTTACTAAATATTATATTATTAAAATAATCAAGTTTATTCTGAATTGGAACGAGATTCAACCAATTAACATATAATTCCATCTATATGGATTTCATACATCATATGTATCCAATAATAGTTGCGACCAACTGTCAAATATCCAATCCACGTCCAGAGTACAACTTCACCCGTATAAGCCTCAAATAAATAAATAACGCCTATATCGGTCTGTCAATCAACCGGTTGACATATAAACTATTGGGCGATGTGTCAATCAAATAGCATCCCAATAACCATGTGGGGTTTTCATCACAAACTAGTGAGTATTATCTACACACTCGGGAGACATGTAAATAAATTGTCATCCCAATACACGTGTGGGGTTTACATCATAAACCATGTAAACTTATCTACACACTTGGGAGATGTGTAGGCTAATTATCATCCCAATACCCATGTGAGGGTTTTCTCCAATTTCAAATCAATGACAAATTCAAACAATCAGCAATAACTTGCTCATTTTTGGTTATTTTTCGATCAAGTCAATTTGACTTAAAGTGGTGATCATATAATATGTCGTTTGACTTATAAATGGGTGTTTATCCCTACAACATCTACCATAAACATTTAACAACGTGTTAACATGTTATTTAACCCCATTTCACTTTCAATTCATATCACATTTCGATACTAACACATCACATAACAACCAAGCAATTAAGCTATATACTACGGTTTAACTAAATAAATGTAGCAATTTGAGTGAGAAGTCCTCACCCCAAGCATTCTTGCAGCTCGAAACTTCTGGTTAGGATCTTCCAAGCTTGCTACGGAACCAAAGTTGTGTCTTTACAACTCAATACGACTTGATAATACATGAATTCACTTACACTCACTTTAATTTAGGGTATAAAGAGTAAAGCTTAGATTTTTAGGGCTTTAAGGGTGTGAGAGGGCAAGAGGGAGCCATGGCATGGCTGGTCAGGGGGAGTGGAGCACGATTGTAGGTGAGGTTGGAGTCCATATGTGGCTAGGTAGGGTCCATAGGAGGAGGAGAAGATACTACTTGATTTCTAGGTTAAAGGTGATAGCTATTGAAATTAAAAAGGGAAATGGGATTTTTGCTTGGAGGAGGGGCCCCACGACCTGAAGGAAGGCTGGAGGAGGTGGCGGGGGAGCTACACCAGGCTGGAGGAGGGCGGCGGCGATGGTCTTGGTGGCGGCGTGAGCTAGAAAGGGGAGAGGATGGTGATAATGGAGTTTAGCTCAAGATTTAAGGAAAGAAAAAGAGGGTTTTAAAATGAAAACAAAATAAAAGAATATAAAATGGCTTACATTACATAGGAATGACCCATTTTGGAAGCTAATTACACTTATCCAAGAGGATAATGAGTTTTCTAATTGTGATTGGTTATAGAAGTTAGTGATAAAAGGTTTAATTAATTCCTTAATTAATTATATTATGTATACTTCGTTTCGGTCGTACGACCACATACTAACTCCAAAAAATTACAAAACTTGAAATTTCACTACATTACGGAATTATGGTTCCAACGAATCTAGTCTCATCGTGTTCGGAGACTGTTTGAAAAATCGCCTTTTTTTAGCTTAAATTGAATTTTCACTAAATTTTAAATTTACTTTTATATACCGTAATTTTAAATATAAACTCCGTTTGACTTGAATTTTTTAGATCCTACCATATTTTAACATTTCAGATCCAATATAAGTAGTTTTGTCAAATTCCAGACTGTCTCAAAAATAGTCCTTTTACAGGTATCCAAAATGGCATTAAAATATAGATTTTCAAACTCTCCATTTTTGAACTGATTTAAAAAGTTTACCAACCCTGTTTTAAGTCAAATAAAACATAATACCAAATTTGAATTTATTTTCAAATTTTATTAAACCCAAATTCATCATTTTCCTTTTTTCAAATTTATTAAAATAGATAAAAAATTCAAATTTAGAATTGACCTAAAATACGAGTTGTTACAAATATACGCCAATTTTACTATGTATATTGATATTAAAAAAGGCAGTTTCCATGCAACTATAAAAATGTATATATCACATAACATGAACTATGCATATTAACAATAATGAAAAAGTTAGTATGTAAATTAGTTATGATTCATTTATATCAAAAACTTACCATATATCATATCATAAAAATTCTTCTTGAGCATCAATAGCTTCATAATAAATTTTTGTTTTTTTGCAAATTTCTTTTCAGTTTTCCTGCTATGTTATACATTTAAGTTAACTTTGTAATTGTATATCTAACTTATTTAAACAAATTTTGTTAAATAACATTTGGTAATTCATCAAATAAATTACTAACGTACATCAATTTCAACGTGTATATCTATATTAACAATAATGATTAAAAAAAATCTCAAATACACATACATATATGTATATATGTTGTGTAAACTATAAAACATAAATAACACATAAATAATAATAATAATTTTAATTAATAGCGTATGTATTTCATATAAAAATTTATCATACATTGCATAATAGCTCTCATTTTAACATTAGAGTAATGAATATTATTTTTAATAATATTATTGTGTGTAAAGCATGGGTTACACACTAGTATTCATTAGAAGTTACATTAAATTTTCTCTTCCGTCATATTGATTGCTATCTTTTGGCTTGGGAAAAAAATTACTACACAAATTCTACACTTCTGATTACATCATATCTCTCGTGTTTCCTTTCCACAAATACACTTACTTTGATCGCATGCAAAACACTTTTCTCTTGAGCCGAACTTTATGATATAGATAAATACTTATTATCTGCTCATTGTAATCTCGTCACTTCAATATCTTCCTCTCAGTATAGCCTTATAACATACCTCCATCATCTCAACAACTACACAACATCATCAGCATGTGTAACATATTTAATACATCCTGGCAAAGCACCACTGCCTCGTTGATCCGTTTCACTGTCTCTGGCTAGTTATCTTCAAATAGAAGCAGTTGCAGACTTGCAGTGACGAGAGATTATCAACATACCACACTAGTTTTCAACCTTCAAATGGCAGACTACAAATCACGATAGCACATCTTAGCGAACTCAAATGACAAGAGAATATACAAACTAACCAAAGGCAAGTAGCTCCTGCCAATTTGGGTTTCAATCACTCAGGGCAAGAATCACAAGTTCATTACAAGCACAAGTTGTGATATTAAAAATAGCTCACAACAATTCTCTTTATTGATATGGCATGCCAAGTTATATAACAACAACAAACTCGAATGTTATATGACATCCAACCCGAAAGTGCTTTTCTAATAAGATAAGCATCTCTAGAGGAAACATTTTCAAATCATGACAATAAGCCAGAGAAGCAGCAACAATTAATTCTAGACCTCATGTGACAAGCTTCGCATCTCCTGACACAATCGTAATCAGTCGAGCTTTCAAATCCAGCATCGGTGGCATCAATCATTGAAGGAGGCGGCTTCTCAAGTCCATTTATAATTCGAGCAAGCTAGGGCACGAGCAGATAAAATTTGCACGGTTTTTGTATTTTGTAATTCAGAGAATTCAGAGAGAAGAGACGAAAATTTGTATTGCTAAAATTGATAAATGATTCAGTGCAATACTCGTAATATATATAGGAAAAATGATATGGGCCTGTATAGCAGCCCTGATCCCATATAAACATAAAGTGGGTTAAAGCCTACCGCTTGTAACCCTTATTTACATACAATAGTATATCGACCGACATACTTTATTTTCTATGTTTTATTTCCCCCTTCCAAAGTAGGGTTAGGGTTATTGTCGAACCCTAATTTGCTTTGAGATGGAAACCGAGGTTTTTAAAACATCTTCGGCACATCAAAGGCAGTGAATTTCAGGAGAGGCTTCAAATCGACATAGGCGAAAGCGAATCGAAAGCAGCAGTAAGTCAGGTTGTATTATTGTTTGATTTTTAGTTCATTTCTGAGTCGATTTAAGTTTTTAGCTGATAAAGACTTAGTAAAAATGTCTGCTCTTTGATAGTATGTTGGTTTATGATTGATCTGCAGATTTCCCTTTTGAACCTGCTCACAAACAAAGTATATGTCAATTTAGATGTACTTTGTTTTGGCATATTGTACTGGGTTTGCAGACATGTAGATGGCATATTAATTGTCACACCACACAGTAGGTTTTCTTTCTACTATTAGTTTTAACTCTTTAAGTATGGATTGCAACCATAGTATCTCTGTTGTAGTACTAGCTAGGCTTTTATACTCTACTTCTGCACTTGATCTAGAGATAGTAGGTTGTTTCTTTGAACACCATGAAATTAAGCTATCACCAATGTAGATACAGTAGCCCGTTACAAATCTTTTATTATCGATATCTGATGCCCAATCTGAATCTGTGTATGCTGTAATGTAGAATTACTTGCTGGCTTTTAGTGTTAAGCCATAACTAATTGTGCCTTTAACATATTTTAGAATCCTCTTCGTAGCCTTCCAATGCTCGTCAAGTGGATTATGCATAAATTGAGAAACTTTGTTAACACTAAATGAGATGTTAGATCGTGTTATGGTTGCATATTGTAATGCACCTACAATACTCTTGTACTATTTTATATTAATAATGGCTTATCCCCTGTTCTTAGGTTAATGCTGATTTGATATCATTGGTCTTAGTTATGAGTTAGAAGCACCATCCATTTTAGTTTTGATCAGCAGTTCTAAAATATACTTCTTTTTATAGAGGTGTGTTTCGGAATTTGATTTTCTTTTAACTTCAATTCTCATAAAATATGAGACATCGCCTAAGTCATTGATTGAGAATTGCTTGTCCAAGTAAACTGTTAGATGTCTGATTTCATCTTTAATGTAGTCTGTAATAATAAAATCATCAACATACATTAGTGCATATAATGTTGATGAATTATTAAATTTAACAAAGAGAGAGAGAGAGAGAGATCAGATTTTGTTGGGTGATATCCCATGTTTCCCAGAGTAGACTTTAGCCTTTTAAACCAAACTTTAGGTGCTTGCTTTAGCCCATAAATAGCCTTGTTGAGTTTGCAGACCTGTTCTTGATTTTGTATGAACCCTTGTGGCTGTTGCATATATATTTTTTCATGCAAAGTTGTAACGACCCAAGGATTTACGGCCCTGGAAATCAACATAAATACCATTACCGTAACTCATGCCGACCCTCCAAGCACCGAAAACACTGGATAGTTATTAGAAAGAATTTAGAGGGTGAGGTAAGAAAGAAAGAAATATTAGAATAGAAGAAGAAGAAGAACAACACAACACAGAGTCTCACATTGCAGCGGAACAAAATATAATACAGAAATAGATCTTTATTGAGAGCTTTAAAAATACTTACAATATCAGAGCACAACACATAACGGGACAGTTATAACAACCTGTTCCCATCTACAACACACAGCGGAATAGTAGCTATATAATATCATACGTCTGAACATCTCCAGCTCGTCTCTGGACTTCACAGCATTCGATAACCTGAACCTGTACACCCCGGGCTAACCCGAGCATTTACAAAACACCAGGTCAGTCTGGTGAACCAGAGTGAGATAAACTCATACAGTATTAAGGGTAAATCATCCAACCATGATTTTAAAGTTCAAAATCTTTTCAAAAGAAAAGGATAATCGTAAGACCAAATCCACACATAAACACGGACGGTTTTTACCTTACGATAACCCAAAACAGATTTGAAACCAATATCTTTTCTGATATTATAATAATGTCTAAATACAAGTAAATAACAATCTAGTGGAACGCTTGCATCTCACGCTCCACATATATAGTATACAAACACACTGGGGTCAACAAGAACGTCTTGCAAGATATAAGGTATGGGACCACCTGCCGATAGTGTATCTCTAGAGGAAAACACACTGGGTTCAACAAGAACGTCTTGCAACCCGACCCACACATGACCGACCACTCATTTCGCTTGAGTGTATTGAATGTATATCACCGACGGTTGGGATCATCAACCGTCTCCCGAATAGGGACAGCATCGAAATAATAGATTTAAGAAGCAAATGGATTTTCTCTAGATAGGTGATTATACACCCTAATGGGAGCGATCCACATAGCCATGCTGCCTGCCCGATTTTTGTCATTTTCCGGTTGATGAGGCTTGAGGTCAAAGTTTATTTTTGAAACATCTGATCACCATTCACTTTGAATGCCACATCGTCAGATCCGTCAGATATCACTAATTGACGTCCACAAAAATACTCTAGTTAGAAGCTAAGAGAACGGCAATTCCCCGCTAACAACTATAGCACGTTTGAAGAAATCAACGTACGTGACCATTTGGAAATACTCTGTCAGACATCTGTCCAAACAAGTCATCCAGGAACAGGATGAACCGAAGGCACTCTCCTACCGCATCCATATAGGAATCACCCCATGGATCAGTAGCGAGAAGTCCTTGCAACCCGTAGATTTCAACCACGACAGAATCACAGCTTATCTCTACTTGCCAGGCAGAGAATATTAGTGGTTCTTCCGTTTATGAAAATCCACGGTCTTCAATGCTCCATCTCGATCATCTTCCGATCTCTTCATGTATTTGTTGGTCGAAATGGTTTTCGAATATAAATTCGATCCCGGTCTTTCCGTACCAACAATCGTATTGGACAGATTTGATAGTCGGTGATTTAACTATCAAAATAAACAGTGTTTCAATCATGACACTCCAATGAGTTCACTGGTTCAGTATTCAACATCACTTGGCCTTTTAATTAAAACAAACTGATTCGCTTCAGCTTGATTAAAACTTCTAACTCGTTTAATCTTTTTAAAAATACGATAATTGAATTCTTATATACTAACGATCTCAAAACAAATTCTTTAAAATACTTAGTAAAACAATCATATTCAATTTACACTAAATTCTCCTTTCAAACATATGTTACATCATCCTTTACTATTTAAACTTTGGAAAATCCATTCAACTTATCATTTCATAAACCACGTTATGTAATATCGTTTATCCCTTTCTGGAAATGATAACTAATGTTTATTAGTATAAAATAAAACTAACTTTACATTTCCTTTACTTCGACCACTCGTTATAAATATGTTCTCCAAATTTCCACCAACTGTTGCATTATTTCACAAATGGAAATAATGAAATATCACCAACCTCTTTTACGATTACCAACTAATATCACCCTCAGATAATCCTGATGTTGTTCAAGTTGGGGTATTTTAATTACCTATCAGACCTTGATCAACAACGTTCATACCCTCAGATAAGTATAAGTTGTAATCAAACCCAATATCCATTTCAGTATCACAACAATTCCCATCATAACTTGTATTTGGTTATAAAACCCTATAACCCGCTTCTTTACCCGAATTCAATTATACAAATCTCCTTTCAGTCTAATTTACCATTTCCCACTTTTGGAAATCTTATTCCAATTTTTCCCTTTCCTACTTGATCTCCTTTTCAAATAACGTTAATTCAATATTAATGCTTTACACTTTGAAACTCATTTATATACTTTGGTTTATCATAAACCCTTTTCGTAATCTCCTTTCACTTAATTCAATAATTAAGTAACGTTTATTTCGTTCCACCATTCAATTGGATTACATCTCACATTCGGTCACTTTTTAAATGAATTCCCATTTAAAAAGAAATTTCCAAATTATAATTTATTTACAAAAATAACTTATTTCAACCATTAACTACTTTAGTAGTTAATTCCTTTATTAACAAAATTAAATGGTAAATCCCCTTTAAAACTTTATTTAAATTTAAACAATATCCATTTAACTTTTTAATCAAAACACATTAATTTGATAAACAACTCCAATTCAAACTAGTCGATTTAATTAACTCAAAAACTCGATTCTCTCATTAACTGATTCCAATTAATCCTCACTTTAAATTAATTAAAAATATAATTAATTTAAATAATGCCATTAATTGCTTCTCAACAAACCAATTATCCAAATTTAACTATACGACATTATTTCTTATCTTGTACATATAAATCTGATTTACATCAGAATTTACTTAATAAAATCAATTAAAATAAATCAAAGTCTTAAATAAATAAAATATTTATTTATTTCTCTTTAATAACTTTGATTCAAAATAATATATTCAAAATCCAACTCTAGTTATAAAATAAATTTTATAACTTCATCTTTATCGATTCACCTGACGGTGAATCAATATCTATAAAACGATTGATTTTATAGGCCATATGCTGCCAAATACCCAACCAATACCGCCCATTGGTTTAAACAAACAGATGTTGAATATTGTAATAACCCGGAAAATAGGAGCCAATTTAAAATTTTTAAATTGATTATTTCAAAGGAATTTGAACAATTGAAATAGAATATGAAACGACCCGCAAATCCGGCTATCTAAGTTGACTAAATACACCACACGTCCAACCCAAATATCACAGAAATACGACTCATTATTAGAAAGAAGTTAGAGGATGAGAAATAGAAAGAAAGAAATATTAGAATAGAAGAAAAACGAAGATCACAACTCACAGCGGAACGAATAAAATATATTCTATAACATAAGCTTTGAAATACAAATCTGGTTTGTACATATATACATACCATCATCAGAGTATACATAACATTTGATCCAGCGGAAGTAACTCTAAATAACTAACGTTGAAGCCTCCTGCTTCAAGCTCCTCCAAGTGTATCTGTAAAAGCCTGAAACACTTGACTGCCCGTACAAATTTGGGCACCCAAGAGTTTAGGAAAAACAAAACAAAATAAACTCTGGGTCAGTCATGGGACTGGTGTGAGTAAACTCCAACCACTTGTTTAACTTTCAAAACTCTTTTCGAAAGAAAGGATAATAGTAAGACCAGCCCACACATAAAAACGGACGGTTTTTACCTTACTATAACCCAAAACACTTTGATATCAAATCCAGTGATATTATAGTAATGTCTACATCAAATAAATAACCAAATAGCAGAACGCTTGCATCTCACGCTCCACATATATATTATAAAATAAAAAAAAACCGCATGGCGCTTATTGGAGATTGGATTTCCAACATGACAGGGTATGGGACCACCTTCCGACTGTGTATCTCTAGAGAGGAATACACTGGGTTCAACAAGAACATCTTGCAACCCGGCCCACACATGGCCGACCACTCATTTCGCTTGAGAGTATCGAATGTATATCACCAACGGTTGGACTCAAACCACCGTTTCCCGAATGGGCAGAATCGATAGATTTAGAAACAAAAGGAATTTCTCTAGATAGGTGATTATACACCCTAATGGGTGCGACCCACATAGCCATGCTGCCTGCCCGATTTTTGTCCTTTCCCGGTTGTTGAGGCCTGAGGCTACGAATACTTACCATTCATTGATAACACAATCACTTTGAATGCCACATCGTCAGATCCGTTAATCACTAGTTGAGTTTGCACAAATATTCTGGATATTATGCTAAGGGATAAATCCGTTGCAACCATATATACTTATACAGACCAACCCATTTGATCATTGGAAATACTCTGTCAGACATTCGTCCATTTACGTTCGTTCTGGGATTGAACGAAACCGAAGGCACTATTTCTATTACTAGAAAAGCCCTTGCACTTTACTCCGTCTTCAATATATTCAGCATACTTGGTTCGCAACGCTAATGCCGATACGGAGTGGTTCTTCGGATAATAATCCAACCGGTCTCTCCATATTGACAACGATGGTCAAAACTTCGATAGTCTGTGATTTAACTATCGAATAAAAACAAGTGTTCAATCAACATATCAACAAAATCACTGGCTCTTTAATTAATATTTCATTAATTAAATCTCTTCTCCAATTTCTCTATCAATATTTGTTAACCAAATATTGTCAATAATCATATTGGCTCTTATGCCATTTGGAAAACGTTCCCAATTATTAATTTCTTTTATTTTCTATATATTAGAGAATATCTCTATTTGCAATTGGAAACAATTCCAATCACTTATATCTACTCCTTTTTGTTTACAACATTCGATTTTTTTATATTCACTTTACTATCGAATTCAATACGTCGATACAATGATTTCAGATTATCAAAATCTCTTAAAAATATTCTAACTCCTTAAATTTCCGAAAAATTTCGCCATAACCTCCCCTGTATCGGGAGCATCGGGAAATTTCAAATTGTTTTCCCGGTCCTTCTAATCTCAAAAAGAAAAAGAAGAAGCCAAGCGGCTTGCCGATACGGCGCATAAAACCCATATATGAATTAAACATGTACCTTTTTGTCGAGCACATAAATTTAAATCTTCATATACTTCATATCAAACCTGCTTACACATGTTCACCTGTTTCAATTCAATTCAATACCATCTAATAGTTTGAATTCAGTTTCGTCCATTTATTCTTTAATTAATCATTTCGCCTATTTCACTTCTTTGTTGAACATACATGTTCAAACAAAATATTTAACTCGTTCATAACCAAATTGAATTTCAATTTCAATTTCAATTCTAGTTTTCCTTTTCGATTTCGAAGATAAATTTTCAAATCGAATTCACTTATTCAAAGCCCAATATTAATTCAAAATCTCATTAACTAATTACCATTCGAATTAGTTAATTCTATTCAATAATCAAAAATCTGATTCCTGTTTCAAAAATCATATTCATTTACACAACTTGAATTCGCATATATTTTACAACTCGGCTCTGGAATTTCCTAAATAGAAACTTCGGATTTTCTTGCTTAAAATCCTTTTATAATATTAAATAAACCATAATGGTTTTAAAACGATTCTGGCGCTGCTTTTCTGAAAATTTGATTTTGACATAACTCAAAATCTATACGACGAAATTCAGATTTTTCTCTTCCATTAGAAAACTATTATCAAATCGGTCCTGACGTTTCTTGTTTCGAAGAATTTCGACTTCAATTGGGTCCTGTATACTCGATTGAAGTTCGAATCGTCATTTTACGAACTGCAGCGCTGCGGCGAGTTCGTTTTAATTATATTTATATATATAATAACTTTAAACTTCGTTTAAAATGAATTCAACTTCACTTTTACTCTATTTGATTTTCTTGACTTAAATTCCAATCTCACTTTTGAATTCTATATTTCAAATCCCAATTCCTTTTCTATTTGATATTCAAATTAAATACTTGAATTTCGATTTGAATTCCCTATATTCAAATTCTATGTTTGAATTCATTTGAATTCTTTTATTCAAACTCTATATTTAAATTCCATTTGAACTTCTATATTCCAATTTCTATATTTGAATTCTATTGGAATTCAAATATTCAAACTCCTTTTTAAATTCTATAATCAGAATTCCATAGTTTAAACCCATTTGAATTTCATATTCAAATCCCATAGATTAAACTCTATTTGAACCCAATTTGAATCTCTTATATTCAAATTTCATTTCCATTTCCATTTGAATTCTAATATTCAAATTCATTTCCAACACCCTTTGAATTCTAATATTCAAATTTATTTTTAACACCATTTGAATTTCTTCACTCAAATCCATTTGAATTCCCCTGAATTCAAATCCCATTTTCAAGACCATTGGATTTTCTATTTGAAATCCTATTTTTGAAATTCCATTTCCCATTTTACTTTGAAATCTTATTTTCAAAGTTTATTTCAAATTCTATTTTGAAATCTCATATTCAAATTTCTATTTGAATTTCTATATTCAATTTCATGTTCAAATTCAAATCTCTATTCAAATTTCATATTTGAATTCCATTCAAATTTCACCTTTGAATTCTTCTTTGAAATACTATATTTCAAATTCTATTTTGAAATTCTACATTGAAATCTCTATTTGAATTTCTTTATTCGAATTCCTTTGAATTCAAATTTTATTTTAATTCCTTGAATTCAAATTCTATTTTTCATTCTAATCTCGCCTATTCAAATTCTATTTGAACTTCTTACTTGAATTTCTAATATTCAATCCCCTTTTAAAATTCAAATATTTAACTCCCTTTAAAAATTCAAATGTTATACTCAAATTTCATCTACATATTTAAAATCCCATTTCAAATCTTATTTATATTTTCTTTTGAATTTCAAATATCCCAACTTCTTTCAAATCTTTAAATTCTATTTAAATTTCCACTTAAAAATTCTTTTTCAAGTTCTATTTTGAAATTTCATTTCAAAATTTAATTTCACACTTGTATTTCTATTTCTGAACTATCGAATGATAATTCTTTTCACTTCATTTATAACTTCGTTATAAAAGAACTATTTATAAACTTCGTTTATAAAGAACTACTTGTTTTATTTTTCAAAACAAGTTTATATTTTATATTTCCATTAAAAATTCAAATTCTATTTAAAAATAGAATTTTTCCTTTTTTAATCCCCAATGTCCTTCCACGATATTTTTAAAGATTATTACTTAAGCCCAGTGATATTTAAACACACAATGCAACGAATTATTTATTTTTCTAACACATCATATATAACAATATATATGCAAACAAATAAACAAACAGATAATATATTTTTGAGGAATCCAGCTGGATTCCTCCAACCTGTTTTCCTGCATCCACAGATGTTAGCACATAATAATACCCATTCTGCTTCGTGGCAGAATATCGCGGTATAGAAGGTCATCCACTAATCATAGCGTGGGGCGTATAAGGTAATCATCCGCTATGAAACTGCGGGCATCCGCTAATGAGACTGCGGGAATCCAACCAATCAATCAACCCAATATATATATATATAGCCTAAATAACTAATATATAAAACGAGCAGAAAAATCCAAGCAACAACAATTATTTTTAACGAAATAAAAATAATTAAAAATAAAAGGTGAGTGAGATTTACTCACCGTGATATTCCTTTAATCCGATCTATTCTGATTTCCATTTCAAATTCCATTTCGCGGCCTACACCGATATGATTCAACGCAACCGGTTTTCCCCTCGAATCTGATATCATGTATATGTTAAATAAAATATTCCTTAGTTAGTAAAATTTTATGCATTTAGATTAAACTAATTTAATCCTAACTAGTATGCTGATTTAATTCTAATCCATATATTAATTAAATTAAATTCTAACTTTTTTTTTTAAAATAAAATTCTAACCTCTTCTAACTAAAATTCTAACCTCATCTAACTAAAATTCTAACCTCATTATTCACTTCATAAACATTTAACCATATATGTATATTTTTCATTTACTTAAAATAAATAAATAACAAGTTTTAAATTACCTTAATTTCTTCAATTAGCTTAAGCTAATCAGGCTCTAACCATACTCTGAAATTTCGGCTTCAGGTTTCAGAAAATAGTTCAAAACTGTTTCATCCATTTTCCGGCATTTTACCGAACAACTGCACCGCACTCCCTCTTTTCTTCTTATAGTCCTAATGATCACCGTTCATTTCTAAAATCGGAAACTCCACCTCACTAGTACACATCGAACAGCCTCACCACCTCATCGACAGAATGAAGATCGAGCATCCAAGGTCATCGCGCCCTCCGTAACTCGAGTTTCGCACCTCCCGATTTGAATGGCTTCATCGCGTCTTTCCATTTGATAACGCAACAGGAGACTTCGCTCCTCATTAAATCGCGACTTGAGAAAACCCCAGATACGATGAACCCTAGAAGGAAGACGTTGATCGCACCTAATCCACGGTATACGAGATCGAAGGATGTAAGTAGTAGCGGCCCCTTTGAAGCTTTTGATTTTAGTTTGTTGAGGCTAGATACGGCCTTTGATTTCATAGAAGAGGGGTTCGATTGATTTTAGGGGGTGCGGCCATTTCTGGTTTTTCTCGTTTGTTTTTCTGTTGAACGGAGGAATGGAGTCGCGGTGGTTTATATAAGCAAAAGAAGGGAGACAACGAGTACGAGCCATTAAAATGGCTGTCTGCTTGCTTCGAGTTTGGGGAGCAGGAATTTGTGCTCGAAAATAATATGTTTGCCTATAATTGAAGATAGGTCGGCTGTTATATTTTTTTTTTTTTTATTTAAAAACTAAATATCTCTCGGTCCCTTAACTCGAGATCCCGAACTGCTCTTTTAACGTAATGACTTATGTTAACAGATTATGGCGTTATCCTGAACCCCACGGAACTGATTCTGGAATTTAATTTGACTGTATCGTTTCGATTCAGTTTTAAATCTGAATTATATCCTATATTGATTATTTAATCGATAAATTCAATATGAAAATTCTTTTATATTATCAACACAAGATTTAAAACGATATTAAATTTATAAAATTAATCGTTCAAAAACCTGGGTCGTTACATTCTTCCCCCCTTAAAATAATTTCGTCCTCGAAATTGCTAAGGTAGGAAAAATGGTACAAACCTATGTACTTTTTCAAAACTCACTTATGTTGAAACTCTACACTTTATATTTCAACAAATTAATTTCATTCTACCAAAATATTTGGTTTCTCATTCACATGCATTCAAATTGATTCTAAATCAATTTATTTACTTGATTTATTTAACTTGTTTTAAGTTAAATTTTAATTCCAGAGTTCAAATCCCCGGTTTTCATTTCAAATTCTTCTGAAATCACATACATATATACATATATTTATTTCCATTTCAAATTCAAAACATTTGAATTTTCTAAATCGGCTTGTCTTCTTCCAAATCAATTTCCATCAAAACTCTTCTAAGGTAGCAATCCATCACTTAGAAACTCGGAAATGAACACTGATGATGTTGCAATCATCATCAGAATTACTTCCCAGCCACTAAAGTGAGTTCAGTGCTTTATTATTCCAAAATTCATTAAAAATGATTTTTTTTTCAAATCCTTTAAAACAAATCTATATTATTTTAATATACTTTGAAAAATATTTGTCAACTTCCCAGGATTTTGAATTCTTAATTCTGGTTTGAATTTAATTCTAATTTATCTCATTTGTATATTTAATTCTTATACAAATTCTATTTGGTTATAAATAACCATTCTAATTTTATAATCTCATTTGATTATAAAGTCAACATCCAACACATCCATATAATAATAATTCTAGAAAATTATTCTTTCTATATCAAAATAGGAATTTGGGTCAAATTATTTCATTCACCCACTTTAAAACAATATCATGTCGTATTTTCTGTTCAAGTGTTTAGAAATTCCTATCGACTTCGTGGCGTCCCACGATTCGACCAGAATTCACAAACCACTCAACAGACTAGCCAACACAATATAAAACAGCTTTTTATATCAATTTACAAATACGTTCTCTCGTATATATATACACTCAACTCATTCTAGGGTACTACTGACCCTATCTCTAATGAGTACATACCACACCAAAGCCTAGGAATTCGCTCAACCTAAGCTCTGATACCAACTGAAACGACCCGCAAATCCGGCTATCTAAGTTGACTAAATACACCACACGTCCAACCCAAATATCACAGAAATACGACTCATTATTAGAAAGAAGTTAGAGGATGAGAAATAGAAAGAAAGAAATATTAGAATAGAAGAAAAACGAAGATCACAACTCACAGCGGAACGAATAAAATATATTCTATAACATAAGCTTTGAAATACAAATCTGGTTTGTACATATATACATACCATCATCAGAGTATACATAACATTTGATCCAGCGGAAGTAACTCTAAATAACTAACGTTGAAGCCTCCTGCTTCAAGCTCCTCCAAGTGTATCTGTAAAAGCCTGAAACACTTGACTGCCCGTACAAATTTGGGCACCCAAGAGTTTAGGAAAAACAAAACAAAATAAACTCTGGGTCAGTCATGGGACTGGTGTGAGTAAACTCCAACCACTTGTTTAACTTTCAAAACTCTTTTCGAAAGAAAGGATAATAGTAAGACCAGCCCACACATAAAAACGGACGGTTTTTACCTTACTATAACCCAAAACACTTTGATATCAAATCCAGTGATATTATAGTAATGTCTACATCAAATAAATAACCAAATAGCAGAACGCTTGCATCTCACGCTCCACATATATATTATAAAATAAAAAAAAACCGCATGGCGCTTATTGGAGATTGGATTTCCAACATGACAGGGTATGGGACCACCTTCCGACTGTGTATCTCTAGAGAGGAATACACTGGGTTCAACAAGAACATCTTGCAACCCGGCCCACACATGGCCGACCACTCATTTCGCTTGAGAGTATCGAATGTATATCACCAACGGTTGGACTCAAACCACCGTTTCCCGAATGGGCAGAATCGATAGATTTAGAAACAAAAGGAATTTCTCTAGATAGGTGATTATACACCCTAATGGGTGCGACCCACATAGCCATGCTGCCTGCCCGATTTTTGTCCTTTCCCGGTTGTTGAGGCCTGAGGCTACGAATACTTACCATTCATTGATAACACAATCACTTTGAATGCCACATCGTCAGATCCGTTAATCACTAGTTGAGTTTGCACAAATATTCTGGATATTATGCTAAGGGATAAATCCGTTGCAACCATATATACTTATACAGACCAACCCATTTGATCATTGGAAATACTCTGTCAGACATTCGTCCATTTACGTTCGTTCTGGGATTGAACGAAACCGAAGGCACTATTTCTATTACTAGAAAAGCCCTTGCACTTTACTCCGTCTTCAATATATTCAGCATACTTGGTTCGCAACGCTAATGCCGATACGGAGTGGTTCTTCGGATAATAATCCAACCGGTCTCTCCATATTGACAACGATGGTCAAAACTTCGATAGTCTGTGATTTAACTATCGAATAAAAACAAGTGTTCAATCAACATATCAACAAAATCACTGGCTCTTTAATTAATATTTCATTAATTAAATCTCTTATCCAATTTCTCTATCAATATTTGTTAACCAAATATTGTCAATAATCATATTGGCTCTTATGCCATTTGGAAAACGTTCCCAATTATTAATTTCTTTTATTTTCTATATATTAGAGAATATCTCTATTTGCAATTGGAAACAATTCCAATCACTTATATCTACTCCTTTTTGTTTACAACATTCGATTTTTTTATATTCACTTTACTATCGAATTCAATACGTCGATACAATGATTTCAGATTATCAAAATCTCTTAAAAATATTCTAACTCCTTAAATTTCCGAAAAATTTCGCCATAACCTCCCCTGTATCGGGAGCATCGGGAAATTTCAAATTGTTTTCCCGGTCCTTCTAATCTCAAAAAGAAAAAGAAGAAGCCAAGCGGCTTGCCGATACGGCGCATAAAACCCATATATGAATTAAACATGTACCTTTTTGTCGAGCACATAAATTTAAATCTTCATATACTTCATATCAAACCTGCTTACACATGTTCACCTGTTTCAATTCAATTCAATACCATCTAATAGTTTGAATTCAGTTTCGTCCATTTATTCTTTAATTAATCATTTCGCCTATTTCACTTCTTTGTTGAACATACATGTTCAAACAAAATATTTAACTCGTTCATAACCAAATTGAATTTCAATTTCAATTTCAATTCTAGTTTTCCTTTTCGATTTCGAAGATAAATTTTCAAATCGAATTCACTTATTCAAAGCCCAATATTAATTCAAAATCTCATTAACTAATTACCATTCGAATTAGTTAATTCTATTCAATAATCAAAAATCTGATTCCTGTTTCAAAAATCATATTCATTTACACAACTTGAATTCGCATATATTTTACAACTCGGCTCTGGAATTTCCTAAATAGAAACTTCGGATTTTCTTGCTTAAAATCCTTTTATAATATTAAATAAACCATAATGGTTTTAAAACGATTTTGGCGCTGCTTTTCTGAAAATTTGATTTTGACATAACTCAAAATCTATACGACGAAATTCAGATTTTTCTCTTCCATTAGAAAACTATTATCAAATCGGTCCTGACGTTTCTTGTTTCGAAGAATTTCGACTTCAATTGGGTCCTGTATACTCGATTGAAGTTCGAATCGTCATTTTACGAACTGCAGCGCTGCGGCGAGTTCGTTTTAATTATATTTATATATATAATAACTTTAAACTTCGTTTAAAATGAATTCAACTTCACTTTTACTCTATTTGATTTTCTTGACTTAAATTCCAATCTCACTTTTGAATTCTATATTTCAAATCCCAATTCCTTTTCTATTTGATATTCAAATTAAATACTTGAATTTCGATTTGAATTCCCTATATTCAAATTCTATGTTTGAATTCATTTGAATTCTTTTATTCAAACTCTATATTTAAATTCCATTTGAACTTCTATATTCCAATTTCTATATTTGAATTCTATTGGAATTCAAATATTCAAACTCCTTTTTAAATTCTATAATCAGAATTCCATAGTTTAAACCCATTTGAATTTCATATTCAAATCCCATAGATTAAACTCTATTTGAACCCAATTTGAATCTCTTATATTCAAATTTCATTTCCATTTCCATTTGAATTCTAATATTCAAATTCATTTCCAACACCCTTTGAATTCTAATATTCAAATTTATTTTTAACACCATTTGAATTTCTTCACTCAAATCCATTTGAATTCCCCTGAATTCAAATCCCATTTTCAAGACCATTGGATTTTCTATTTGAAATCCTATTTTTGAAATTCCATTTCCCATTTTACTTTGAAATCTTATTTTCAAAGTTTATTTCAAATTCTATTTTGAAATCTCATATTCAAATTTCTATTTGAATTTCTATATTCAATTTCATGTTCAAATTCAAATCTCTATTCAAATTTCATATTTGAATTCCATTCAAATTTCACCTTTGAATTCTTCTTTGAAATACTATATTTCAAATTCTATTTTGAAATTCTACATTGAAATCTCTATTTGAATTTCTTTATTCGAATTCCTTTGAATTCAAATTTTATTTTAATTCCTTGAATTCAAATTCTATTTTTCATTCTAATCTCGCCTATTCAAATTCTATTTGAACTTCTTACTTGAATTTCTAATATTCAATCCCCTTTTAAAATTCAAATATTTAACTCCCTTTAAAAATTCAAATGTTATACTCAAATTTCATCTACATATTTAAAATCCCATTTCAAATCTTATTTATATTTTCTTTTGAATTTCAAATATCCCAACTTCTTTCAAATCTTTAAATTCTATTTAAATTTCCACTTAAAAATTCTTTTTCAAGTTCTATTTTGAAATTTCATTTCAAAATTTAATTTCACACTTGTATTTCTATTTCTGAACTATCGAATGATAATTCTTTTCACTTCATTTATAACTTCGTTATAAAAGAACTATTTATAAACTTCGTTTATAAAGAACTACTTGTTTTATTTTTCAAAACAAGTTTATATTTTATATTTCCATTAAAAATTCAAATTCTATTTAAAAATAGAATTTTTCCTTTTTTAATCCCCAATGTCCTTCCACGATATTTTTAAAGATTATTACTTAAGCCCAGTGATATTTAAACACACAATGCAACGAATTATTTATTTTTCTAACACATCATATATAACAATATATATGCAAACAAATAAACAAACAGATAATATATTTTTGAGGAATCCAGCTGGATTCCTCCAACCTGTTTTCCTGCATCCACAGATGTTAGCACATAATAATACCCATTCTGCTTCGTGGCAGAATATCGCGGTATAGAAGGTCATCCACTAATCATAGCGTGGGGCGTATAGGGTAATCATCCGCTATGAAACTGCGGGCATCCGCTAATGAGACTGCGGGAATCCAACCAATCAATCAACCCAATATATATATATATATAGCCTAAATAACTAATATATAAAACGAGCAGAAAAATCCAAGCAACAACAATTATTTTTAACGAAATAAAAATAATTAAAAATAAAAGGTGAGTGAGATTTACTCACCGTGATATTCCTTTAATCCGATCTATTCTGATTTCCATTTCAAATTCCATTTCGCGGCCTACACCGATATGATTCAACGCAACCGGTTTTCCCCTCGAATCTGATATCATGTATATGTTAAATAAAATATTCCTTAGTTAGTAAAATTTTATGCATTTAGATTAAACTAATTTAATCCTAACTAGTATGCTGATTTAATTCTAATCCATATATTAATTAAATTAAATTCTAACTTTTTTTTTTTTAAATAAAATTCTAACCTCTTCTAACTAAAATTCTAACCTCATCTAACTAAAATTCTAACCTCATTATTCACTTCATAAACATTTAACCATATATGTATATTTTTCATTTACTTAAAATAAATAAATAACAAGTTTTAAATTACCTTAATTTCTTCAATTAGCTTAAGCTAATCAGGCTCTAACCATACTCTGAAATTTCGGCTTCAGGTTTCAGAAAATAGTTCAAAACTGTTTCATCCATTTTCCGGCATTTTACCGAACAACTGCACCGCACTCCCTCTTTTCTTCTTATAGTCCTAATGATCACCGTTCATTTCTGAAATCGGAAACTCCACCTCACTAGTACACATCGAACAGCCTCACCACCTCATCGACAGAATGAAGATCGAGCATCCAAGGTCATCGCGCCCTCCGTAACTCGAGTTTCGCACCTCCCGATTTGAATGGCTTCATCGCGTCTTTCCATTTGATAACGCAACAGGAGACTTCGCTCCTCATTAAATCGCGACTTGAGAAAACCCCAGATACGATGAACCCTAGAAGGAAGACGTTGATCGCACCTAATCCACGGTATACGAGATCGAAGGATGTAAGTAGTAGCGGCCCCTTTGAAGCTTTTGATTTTAGTTTGTTGAGGCTAGATACGGCCTTTGATTTCATAGAAGAGGGGTTCGATTGATTTTAGGGGGTGCGGCCATTTCTGGTTTTTCTCGTTTGTTTTTCTGTTGAACGGAGGAATGGAGTCGCGGTGGTTTATATAAGCAAAAGAAGGGAGACAACGAGTACGAGCCATTAAAATGGCTGTCTGCTTGCTTCGAGTTTGGGGAGCAGGAATTTGTGCTCGAAAATAATATGTTTGCCTATAATTGAAGATAGGTCGGCTGTTATATTTTTTTTTTTTTATTTAAAAACTAAATATCTCTCGGTCCCTTAACTCGAGATCCCGAACTGCTCTTTTAACGTAATGACTTATGTTAACAGATTATGGCGTTATCCTGAACCCCACGGAACTGATTCTGGAATTTAATTTGACTGTATCGTTTCGATTCAGTTTTAAATCTGAATTATATCCTATATTGATTATTTAATCGATAAATTCAATATGAAAATTCTTTTATATTATCAACACAAGATTTAAAACGATATTAAATTTATAAAATTAATCGTTCAAAAACCTGGGTCGTTACAGAATATTTCAATAAAATAGTGAATTAGAAATAGTGAGTCAGTTTGAAAACTTGAATTCAAACTTTGACTGACTATGCAGGGTGGAAAATATAACGGATTTTAGTGAAACCAAAAATATTTAAATCTGTTAGTCAATACCTTTCTAACGAATCTGAAAAATCGAAGTTTCATAACGGGAATTAAAAGTTATGGCCGAATGAATTTTCAGAAGAGTCGGTATATAGAATATATAGGCCTGGAAAATTGATATTTTGCATACGACCTCGGAATTCGACGAAACCACTTTTGTTGGGTCTGGGATGTCAAACTATTGCTAGGTTTCAAATTTCATAATTTTTGAAGCTAGTATGTGAGCGTGGCAAAAGAAAATGTGTTTGGTCGATTTCTGTTAAATTGGATCGACCAGAAAATGGCCATTTTTCAAATGACCTCAGAATTCGACGAAACTAGTTTTGTTGGGACCGTAGCGTCAAAACATAGCTAGATTTATTTTTCTGGAATTTTTCGAATCAGTTTGTGGCCCTGGCAAATTGAAATGTGCGTTCAGAGTTAAAAATTAAATGTTTTATACTTTAATTTGAAAAATAACTGACTGTAACAGTCGAATTGGCCTACGAAACATATCCCATTGTGTCCGGAATAGGGGTATTTAGCTAGGGACGACAGTCGTTGGGTTTAAAAAGGAGTTCGTTTGAGAAAACACTATTTAAAAATTTAATATAATCCTCGGCCAATCATATTTCTCCATTCATAATTTAAAAAAGAAAGAAAAGAAAACCCCCCCGTTCAACGGCGACCCGAGCTCCCCACCTTCTCTCCTCAATCGCCGCCGCCTCAGGCGCTTCCAGACTTCGCCACCCCCCTACCTCGACGCGCCTCAGCCCCCTCTCCAAATCCGACTAAGCATCGCCGCCCCTCATCGCCTGTGCCGCCCGTGCCGACGCCTCAAAGTCCCGACCTTCCCAGCGCCGCCGCCGCTCCGATCTGCCACCGCACCCCCTCAAACCACTACCGATCTAAAGCCCTCTCTTCCCTCTTCCACGTCCAACTCCCTGATCGTCCCCACGTGCCACGGATTTCTCGAAAATTGTAAACCTAGTTTTGAAGCTCGTGAAAGTGAGTTTTTCTTTGATCTTTACACTTTGAAAAATCATATCTTTTTGGTGTGTTGACGAAATTCGATGAAACAGGAAACGTCGAGACCGCAAGGAAGCTCTCTACCCAATAGAAGAAGCTGCGGATTTTTCTGACATCGTATCGATTTTTAGCGCTCAGAAAACCAAGGTGAGAAATCTAAATTAACGTGAAATTGAATGGAAAATGTCGTGTATAATTTATATAAGCGAAATATAAATTACATACGTGTTGTATACCTCATGTACATGCGTAGTGTAAGCTATATGAGCGAAGTATGAATTTTTACATGCATAGAATAATTGATATATGTGTTGAAATGCAAGTGAAATATAGAAAATATATTATATATATATATATATATATATATATATATATATATATATATATACTTCCCTCGTCCACAAACCATGGACGATATTTATTGTGGTGAATTGGTGTGAAATATTGGATGAAAAATACGAACGGTTGAATAATTGTTTGTGGTTGATATTGTTTGGTTGTGGTTGAAAAATACCCATTGGTGATTGAAATGAATTGAAAATATTTGTGGAAATAAAAATAAACATGCCGCCTGCGTGCGAATTAGATGCATGAATCCCCATTGTCAAAAACCGCGAGGTTTTAAGGTAGAGCGAGGAGCCGTACTAGGGACGGTGCCGGTTTTAACTACCCTGCCGTTATGCGGCCGAAATTTTGAATAATCTTTGTGTGTTAGAATTATTTTCATATGTTGAAATTATTTTCATGCATAGAAATTAAAGTTATATATTGAAACTATATCCATGTGTGGAAATTGTTCATGTGTTGAAAAGTGTTGTGTGAAAATAAAATTCATTCGTGGATGAGTGAAGTGTTTAAACAACAAAAATCATATTTATATATATATATATGAAGTATGAAAAATATTCGCCTTATATAAATAATTTCAATCATAAAAATCCCATATTTCTAATATGAACAACATAAATAAATTGTCCATGTGTGGAAATACTCATTTGTTGAGAAATGTGTGTAGTGGAAAAGTTCATGTGTTGAATAAAAAGATTGAACAATAAAAATTACATTTTTATTGAAACTATGAAGTGTTGAAACCATACATTGGTTGAATAAATATTTTAAATGATAAAAATATCATTTTTATCATATGTGTGATATGCTAAAGATATGCGGACGTTGAAACAAATATTTATGATAGAAATATTATTTTTAACATGCATAAGAACTAAATAAAATAGTCATGTGTTGAAATCTATTTTAGTTCGCCAAAATTATCATCTTTGAAATGTGAAGTGTTAAAAATAGCCACTTGTTCTAATAAACGTGCATGAGTTGAAATATACGTTAACTAGCTAATGATATGATTTTAGCCTATGCATGCAACATTAGAATGAATGGTGTTTTTAAACCAAAGCAAATCGAATATGAAATTGAATGGAAAATGATAAATGTTAGGAATTGTATATATGTACATGCATATCTATTGAACAGGTTAAAGCAAAAAGGGGCTAGAGAAGAGAAATAGAATTTTGTGCCCGACAAATAGGTACACATTTACCGCTTTGTTTGGGTGATGATTTTATGAGCCTGTTGGCTAGCCGCTTGGCTTTTTCTTTTTCTTTTTGATATGAGACGCCCGTGTGGCTATTTGGGAATTTTCCCAGACCCTCCCGTACAAAGGAGGTTATGGCGAAATTTTCCAAAAATTTAAGGCGTTAGTGAAATAATTGAAGTGGAAACGATATAGGAATTTTTGAATGAACTATATTTATATAAATATATAAATATAAATAGAATTAAAACGAAACGTGGCCGTGCAGTTCGTGTTTTGAAACCGTGATTTCAAACGACTAGTGCGGAAGATCCGACCATTGGATTTTCCCGAAACCTCAACCGTTGGGTTCGCCTTGGAAATATCTTTCCAACGGCACCAACTTTGTGAAGATCCGACGGTTGGATTGTCTTGAATGTTTAATTCAAAATTAGTGAAAAACAGCGCCAGAAACGATTATATTTATATATATATAAATATAATTAAATTAAATCGAATAACGACGCTGCAGTTCGTAAATTGAAATCGTAATTTCAAATGGTTAGTGTGGAAGATCCGACCGTCGGATTTTCCCAAAACTGGAACCGTTGGATTCGTTTTGAAATGACCTTTCTAATGATGTAAAATTTGTGAAGATCCAACGGTTAGATTTTCCTATATGTGTAAAACAAAATTAGTGAAAAGCAGCGCCAGTGCATCGACACGACCTGAAACGTCGTTTAATTAAATATGGCCGTTTTAAATTAAATAAAAATGGCGATATATCGTTATAAAATACTATTGACGATATAGAGTGGAAATAAACCAATTTTGTTGTGTTTGCTTGATATGTGATGGTTGAATGTATTTGACATGAAAATTATAACTAAATAACTGAAATGTGATTGTTGAATAGTCCAACCCTGTGATTGATAGATTTGAAAATCTAAATATACGTGGGTTATTTGAAAAGGCCGAGTTTATCTCATTTCAAATAATCGATCGACGTTGAGAAGTCGAAGAGTCGAAGACGGTTGAAGACCGACGATCTCCACATTGGATGGATGGGCGCTACTGATACTCGTGACTGGAGTAGCTACCATGAAGGAATTGAAGTAGTAGCCGTCCAAACATATTGTTGATTGTACGGATATGCGAGGAATTGGTGCCTCCGGTTTCGTTCAGACCCAGAACGGACTTGTAAATGGACTGTGTGTCTGACATTGGATTTTGTTCTGTGTTGATTGATCTCTGTTAAATATATATCTGTTTGGCGGCAGAGAATTTATTCTCTTGCTTAACGCCCTTCTCTGAGACGTACGAGCTCAGAGGTTATGTATTGACAGAAACCAGTCGCATGGAGTGGATTGCCTGTGTGGCACGCCTAAGTGGCATATGATCAAGGCTTCTGTTGCAAAGCAAAGTCTTGTGGTTGATGATCAAAGCATGGTCTGTGTGACGTAGCTTTGTGTATAACGTGAATTCGCGAGCCTCACACCTCGGTATGAGTCAAAAACGGGAGAGTGACTGCAGGGAGAGCACGACGTTTCTTTCTAGCTAAGGTGGTGTCAGTGACCTACCAGCCCTGACATTATATATACTTTTCACCTGTGTGGTTGTTGGAATGCGAGGCGCCTCGATATAGGTCTGTAAGGACCGGGAAACGTGTGTTCAGGAATAATTAATCCTCAAAAGTAAGAGAGGACCGGCCCTGAAGATCCAAGGATCATAGTGGGGTCCTGGGACATTTGCTAGAGTGTCTCGAATCGGAGAGGAGCTTGCCCCTTGCATCGACTCATGAAGGAATCCAATTTCCAATACGAAATTTGCGGATGTGATTGTATTACTAGTACGGCGACATAGTAGATGGTAGCTATGCCGCCTAGGATCGATATTTATGATTGAATTTGCTTTTGAAACATATATGGACTAGTAATAATATCAAACACCTTTGTTTTATTCGTATGAAGCATCTTTGGCCATTATAAGGTAAAAACTCTATCCTCCGGCTTGCGTTGCATTGTGTGATGGGACCTGAGTCTTATAATGGCTTCATTTTATAAAAAGCATTGCGTTGATTTAATCATTTATTTTATTTCATGCACTGGCACTCATTGGAGTAAACCCGTTCCGCGAAAGTGGCGTGGTCCTTTGATTTGCCTTATTATTGTTGTTAATAAGTTGAGTAGATTTCTCATACCAGTCCCATGACTGACTCGTAGTTTGTTTCACCTTGCAAACTCGGGTGCCCTCATTTTCACACGGGCAGCCTAGTTACAGGTTTCTGACGCACCTTTTGGCTCATGGCGAGGCTTGACTACACCGTGCTGACTTGGATTTTCTCCGCCATTATTGTATCTATATTATGATTCCGCCACTGGCGATGTAGACTGATATTCCTTTTGTGTACTCTTTATGTATGATTCCGCCTCGGGCGATGGTGACTGATTATGTATCATTATGCACTAAGTTGTATCCTGTACTGTGCTTCTCTGATGTGATGATATCTATATGATTCCGCTGTCATATGTGTGTAAATTATTCTATTTTCTGTTTATGCTATTATCTGTGATCTGCTAATGATGATTAATGTGTTATATTCCAATGATTATCCTTAACACCGTGTCACGGGGTTTTGAGATCGTCACAAATATTCAGTCAATAAACAACAATCAAATCAATCAGCCAAACAGATCAGTTCATATATAATAACATGAAAATAAATAATACATTTGAGGTATCCGGTTGGGTCCCTCCAACCTGTTCTTCCCTGTATTCAAACAGTTATCACAAACCAGATTCTTCAGTTTTAATTAACTGATAGCAATAGATAATGTCCATTTAACATCAACCACAAGCAATTCAAACAGTTCAACAATTTAAAACACGTTTATAAATGAACGTGACCAATAAGGTAAGTTACCTTTATTGGAAGCAATCGTTAAAGATAACGATTTGGTATCTCACTGAAATTAAACAACGGTTTAATTTCATCAGTTAAATCAATAAACAAATGTATAACTAGCAAACAGGCCACCATCAGCAAACAGGGACACAAAATAAAAACCCAATTTATATAAAATATAAATGGGAAAAACTGAGTGAGTTTAACTCACCTTGATTTGAATTGTTTCTGAAGCGGTTCATTTTAATTAAATTAAACCAGCGTTTAACTTAATTAAAATTCCAATAGCTTCCGGCTCCGTCCAAACTTCTCCAAACTATAGTGTTCACAATTACGGTTCAACGCATTTTGCTTGTCCAATTCTGTTAGCATACACATGAGTTATAAACGTCTTAAGTTGTCTAATTAATTTCCTAATTACTATAATTAACTATTTATTTAAACTAATTACATGATGAATAAACAGGGCTGATCCTTTTTTCATCACTGTTTCTTTCTGTTCAACAGTGACAAAACATCATACCTGCATCAAAATCCATAGTCTGAGTTAATACCTCTTTTAATTATAATGAATTAACTGTTTAATTCAATAATCGATTTTAGTTAAATCCACTAATCACATACTTGAAAATTTCAGCCAATACTTCCCTTGTGTTCCGCTATCCCACACCCTTGTTCATCATACTGCTTTGTTCGGTTCTGCAAAACTAGGGATATCATTTAATTAATCTAATTATAGGAATAACCCTAAATCACGTGACTTCTAAAACTGGTTTATTACTTTGTATCGCTCAAATCAAGGAGTAAAGGCCGAGCTGATCTATCCCTTTCCCTCCTTTTTGCACGTTAACCCTTCATATGTTCATCACCAAGCCTGTTCGTGAATGAAACCAAACAGTGTTTAAACTTCTACCATATACTTAAATGATTCAATTAAACTAGTTGATTATGGTTAATATACCCAGGTCCAAAGGATTATACTTCTGTTCTACTTCTTTACTTCTGACTGCCGCCTCACCACAAATTTTGTTCGTCCTTATCCTTCCTGTTAGAACGGAAACTGTACCAGCTCCTGCCATAATCACGCTGCAAACACCTGGACCCCAAACATGAACGTTGCCCCACCTCCTCTTGGTTCGATTACAAGGATTGCCACCCGTTTCTTCCTGGTACTGTACTTTGTGACTCCAAACACGGTGACCCAATCACACACGGAATCCAAGACAACCCCACCATCTATCCTTGATCGAATATCCATCGTAGACCGGTAATCGGAGCACCAGGAAGCCCTCCCTCTTTGACACAAACCACGACCTTCCAAGTCCCTCCAATCACCTGCGAATTGCTCCCAACCGCAACCCCTCGTGCTCGGTTTCCGGCATCCACCATCGTCGAAATTTCATCACCTCCGTCCACTATGGAGTCCTAGTCGAGCTCGAGAGTTTTGCTGCAGGAAGTGTTCACAATTGATTAATGGATTTTGAGTAATTAAGTGGAGAATTTGGTAACTTCCTGGCCGTTGTTTTCCTTTGTGGCGGCTGTTGGAGTGTTGACTTCTATTTAGGGTTTGACTCCCGCAAATAAACACAGCAAGGGTATTTATAGAGGAGATTGTTTGGGGATCACGCTTCAGATACGTCGTTTTCAATTGGTATTACTTGGTCGGCAAGGATTTTAAATGCTCTGAAATGAAAGTTCATAAAATAGAGTAGGCTACCAGAAGAATAGGTTGGCTTTGGCTGAAATGTGACGGTATGTTTGAAAAGAGACATGATAGTACGATTTCCTTGAAAAGTAACATCAACATGACTACACAGTTTTAGGTAGGAAACTAGGCAGGTGCGACAAGTTTAGGCTGAATTAGTGTAGGTTAAATTTAAGGTAGGTTATACTGTAGTGGAGTGACAGTTCAAATATTTTACACGGTTAGTTTTATTATTAACGAAACTTCACCGTAAAATATCACGTAAAACAAACAATAATCGATTCATGTTTACTGATTAAAAAGCTAATCTTGGTGCAAAAAGTTATTTCGGACCCAATGGGACAAGTTTCGTCGAAATCCGAGGTCGTATGGAAAAATTTCCTTTATAAAACCAGAAATAAACACGCGTTTAATTTTTCCATGATCACCAGATAAATCGAATCAACTTGAAACTTGTATATCTTACAATAATTTGTTGATACGAACCCAACGATACTAGTTTCGTCGCATTCTGAGACTGTTTCCCCGGTAGGCTATTTTTACCGCGCACCGCAATACCCTTTTTAACGCCAAATTATCCGGTCTCCAAAAATAACAAACTATATACCTATCCTGACTCAAATCGATGATACGAACTCAACGGAATTGGTTTCTTGGCCTAATTCGATCGTCTGCTCAAGTTATACTCTAATATCTCTCGATTAATTTAATTACGCGCTATAGAATTTGATTGGGCGTTTACGGCTATCGTGGTCACATACGACATCGGTTTGCCACGCAGTTTGATTTTCTGACAATAATTTGACGATACGGTTCCAATGAAACTAATTTCACCGAAAACAGAGTCCGTTTGCAAAACAGCCATTTTAAAGGTCGATATTTTAATAACGATTTCCACAGCGTTTTTTTCAAATTTTGATTTTCCCATAACTTAAAATCTGTAACACGAAATCTGGATTTTTCTCTTTCATGTGAAAATTATCGTCAATACGGTTCCAACATGTCTTGTTTCACAGAAATCCGACTTATATCGGATCCTGTATTCTCAATTGAAGTTCAAAACTCCAATTTACGAACTGCAGCGCCATTTCGAGCTCGATTTATTTTATAAACAAAATTAGTGTTCAACTTCGTTTTATTATCAAATTAAATATTAAATTCCATCGATATTCCAAATATAATATTTAAATTAAATAAATTAAATTAAATATTTGACTGCCAAAAGTACGGGTTGTTACATTCTTCCCCCCTTAAAATAATTTCGTCCTCGAAATTGCTAAGGTAAGAAAGGACTTTACAAACCCATTGACTTTTAAATCCAATTTATTTTAAATCAAAATCGATTCAATACAGTAAATTAATATTTTCAAAAATATTGAAAATTTTCTAACACTTTAAATTCCCGAAAAATTTCTCCAGCACCTCCTCTGTACGGCTCAATCGGTACAACTACGACTCGCCTTTCTAGGCCTTCTCAAATCCAAAAGAAAACAAAACAGCCAAGCGGCTTGCCAAATAGGTCATAAATCTCCAAACCCATATAAAGATAAACGTGTACCTTTTTGTCGGGCATATCATTATATCCTTTCCATCTGCTACCCTGTCAGCATATACAAATGCCATTCCAAACAAAATTCCAATTTTATCCTCAAAACCAAATCCTTCACGCGTCCAAGCCAAATCTCATTCTTAACTCAATCTCCATCCATTATCAATTCCAACTCTTAACTTACCAGTCCACACCATTTCAGATTCCTGTCTCACAATTCAAAATCTGATTCTACTTGATATATTATCTCCCGATTCAATTTCCAGTTAATTGGTGTCAATTCAATTCATATTTGTTTTCACAAACTTCTATTTAATTTTGGCTTTGTTCAAACAATTTCACTGGGAGTTTTTAAACAGTTCAGCTCTTTCAAAAAAAAAATATTCCTTTTCAGGATTCAAAACAACTTGTTTTCCTCAAAGCAATTCAAAACAAGATTTTTGGTAGTAATCCGTCACTTAGAACTCGAAAATGAACACTGATGATGTGGCCAGCATCATCAGAGTTATTTCCCACCTATCGAAGTGAGTTCAATACTATATCACTTATCAAAACCGTATTTAGACATTTTCATTTTGAAATCTATTTCAAAATACCAAGCACAATGCTCGTAAAACAAATTGAAAATCTCCCAGGATTTTAAAATTCTCGTATATTCAATCCAAGTTCATTTGCAATCACCTTTCCCACCTTTGGGAATTTTAATTCCAATCTTGATTTTTAATTTCAGATTTAATAAATCTGCTTTTAAATTATACGAATTCCAATTGGTTATTTATATAACCATTTCAATTATAATCAACCAATACATCCAATATACTATAATACTTCAAATATTGATCACCCTTTTATATTAAAATATAATTTGGGTAAAATTATTTCATTTACCCTTTTCCAAAACATACTGCGACAGTTTATCATACTTGAGTGTTTAGAAACTCCTATCGATATAGTGGATCAAACTGATCGACCAGAACTCATAAACAACTCAACCAATAAATCTCCACAATATAAAACATTTTTTTATAAAATCTACAAATACGTTCACTCGTATATGTATACTCAACTCAATCTAGGGTATTGCTAACCCCATCTCTACTGAGTCACTCCACAGAGCCAAGGTAATTACTTAACCTTCAGCTCTGATACCACTGTAACGACCCAAGGATTTCCGGCCCTGGAAATCGACATAAATACCATACCGTAATTCATGCCGACCCTCCAAGCACTGAAAACACTGGATAGTTATTAGAAAGAATTTAGGGGGTGAGGTAAGAAAGAAAGAAATATTAGAATAGAAGAAGAAGAACAACGCAACACAGAGTCTCACATCGCAGAGGAACAAAATATAATACAGAAATAGATCTTTATTGAGAGCTTTAAAAATACTTACAATATCAGAGCACAACACATAACGGGACAGTTATAACAACCTGTTCCCATCTACAACACATAGCGGAATAGTAGCAATATAATATCATACGTCTGAACATCTCCAGCTCGTCTCTGGACTTCACAGCATTCGATAACCTGAACCTGTACACCCCGGGCTAACCCGAGCATTTACAAAACACCGGGTCAGTTTGGTGAACCAGAGTGAGATAAACTCGCACAGTATTAAGGGTAAATCATCCAACCATGATTTTAAAGTTCAAAATCTTTTCAAAAGAAAAGGATAATCGTAAGACCAAATCCACACATAAACACGGACGGTTTTTACCTTACGATAACCCAAAACAGATTTGAAACCAATATCTTTTCTGATATTATAATAATGTCTAAATACAAATAAATAACAATCTAGTGGAACACTTGCATCTCACGCTCCACATATATAGTATACAAACAAAAACCACGGGTGCTTATTGGAGATTGGATTCCAACTATGACAAGGTATGGGACCACCTGCCGATAGTGTATCTCTAGAGGCAAACACACCGGGTTCAACAAGAATGTCTTGCAACCTGGCCCACACATGACCGACCACTCATTTCGCTTGAGTGTATCGAATGTATATCACCGACGGTTGGGATCAGCAACCGTCTCCCGAAAAGGGACAACATCGAAACAATAAATTTAAGAAGCAAATGGATTTTCTCTAGATAGGTGATTATACACCCTAATGGGAGCGACCCACATAGCCATGTTGCCTGCCCGATTTTTTTCATTTTCTGGTTGATGAGGCTTGAGGTCAGAGTTTATTTTTGAAACATCTGATCACCATTCACTTTGAATGCCACATCGTCAGATCCGTTAGATATCACTAATTGACGTCCACAAAAATACTCTGGTTAGAAGCTAAGAGAACGGCAATTCCTCGCCAACAACTATAGCACGTTTGAAGAAATCAACGTACGTGACCATTTGGAAATACTCTGTCAGACATTCGTCCAAACAAGTCATCCAGGAACAGGATGAACCGAAGGCACTCTCCTACCGCATCCATATAGGAATCACCCCATGGATCAGTAGCGAGAAGTCCTTGCAACCCGTAGATTTCAACCACGACAGAATCACAGCTTATCTCTACTTGCCAGGCAGAGAATATTAGTGGTTCTTCCGTTTATGAAAATCCATGGTCTTCAATGCTCCATCTCGATCATCTTCCGATCTCTTCACGTATTTGTTGGTCGAAATGGTTTTCGAATATAAATTCGATCCCGGTCTTTCCGTACCAACAATCGTATTGGACAGATTTGATAGTCGGTGATTTAACTATCAAAATAAACAATGTTTCAATCATGACACTCCAATGAGTTCACTGGTTCAGTATTCAACATCACTTGGCCTTTTAATTAAAACAAACTGATTCACTTCAGCTTGATTAAAACTTCTAACTCGTTTAATCTTTTTAAAAATACGATAATTGAATTCTTATATACTAACGATCTCAAAACCAATTCTTTAAAATACTTAGTAAAACAATCATATTCAATTTACACTTAATTCTCCTTTCAAACATATGTTACATCATCCTTTACTATTTAAACTTTGGAAAATCCATTCAACTTATCATTTCATAAACCACGTTACGTAATATCGTTTATCCCTTTCTGGAAACGATAACTAATGTTTATTAGTATAAAATAAAACTAACTTTACATTTCCTTTACTTCGACCACTCGTTATAAATATGTTCTCCAAATTTCCACCAATTGTTGCATTATTTCACAAATGGAAATAATGAACTATCACCAACCTCTTTTACGATTACCAACTAATATCACCCTCAGATAATCCTGATGTTGTTCAAGTTGGGGTATTTTAATTACCTCTCAGACCTTGATCAACAACGTTCATACCCTCAGATAAGTATAAGTTGTAATCAAACCCAATATCCATTTCAGTATCACAACAATTCCCATCATAACTTGTATTTGGTTATAAAACCCTATAGCCCGCTTGCTTCTTTACCCGAATTCAATTATACAAATCTCCTTTCAATCTAATTTACCATTTCCCACTTTTGGAAATCTTATTCCAATTTTTCCCTTTCCTACTTGATCTCCTTTTCAAATAACGTTAATTCAATATTAATGCTTTACACTTTGAAACTCATTTATATACTTTGGTTTATCTTAAACCCTTTTCATAATCTCCTTTCACTTAATTCAATAATTAAGTAACGTTTATTTCCTTCCACCATTCAATTGGATTACATCTCACATTCGGTCACTTTTTAAATGAATTCCCATTTAAAAAGAAATTTCCAAATTATCATTTATTTACAAAAATAACTTATTTCAATCATTAACTACTTTAGTAGTTAATTCCTTTATTAACAAAATTAAATGGTAAATCCCCTTTAAAACGTTATTTAAATTTAAACAATATCCATTTAACTTTTTAATCAAAACACATTAATTTGATAAACAACTCTAATTCAAACTAGTCGATTTAATTAACTCAAAAACTCGATTCTCTCATTAACCGATTCCAATTAATCCTCACTTTAAATTAATTAAAAATATAATTAATTTAAATATTGCTTGCTTCTCAACAAACCAATTATCTAAATTTAACTATGCAACTTTATTTCTTATCTTGTACATATAAATCTGATTTACATCAGAATTTACTTAATAAAATCAATTAAAATAAATCAAAGTCTTAAATAAATAAAATATTTATATATTTCTCTTTAATAACTTTGATTCAAAATAATATATTCAAAATCCAACTCCAGCTATAAAATAAATTTTATAACTTCATCTTTATCGATTCACCTGACGGTGAATCAATATCAATAAAACGATTGATTTTATAGGCCATACGCTGCCATATACCCAACCAATACCGCCTATTGGTTTAAACAAACAGATGTTGAATATTCAGTCAATAAACAACAATCAAATCAATCAGCCAAACAGATCAGTTCATATATAAGAACATGAAAATAAATAATACATTTGAGGGATCCGGTTGGGTCCCTCCAACCTGTTCTTCCCTGTATTCAAACAGTTATCACAAACCAGATTCTTCAGTTTCAATTAACTGATAACAATAGATAATGGCCATTTAACATCAACCACAAGCAATTCAAACAGTTCAACAATTTAAAACACGTTTATAAATGAATGTGACCAATAAGGTAAGTTACCTTTATTGGAAGCAATCGTTAAAGATAACGATTTGGTATCTCACTGAAATTAAACAACGGTTTAATTTCATCAGTTAAATCAACAAACAAATGTATAACTAGCAAATATGCAACCATCAGCAAACAGGAACACAAAATAAAAACCCAATTTATATAAAATATAAATGGGAAAAACTGAGTGAGTTTAACTCACCTTGATTTGAATTGTTTCTGAAGCGGTTCATTTTAATTAAATTAAACCAGCGTTTAACTTAATTAAAATTCCAATAACTTCCGGCTCCGTCCAAACTGCTCCAAACTATAGTGTTCACAATTACGGTTCAACGCATTTTGCTTGTCCAATTCTGTTAGCATACACATGAGTTATAAACGTCTTAAGTTATCTAATTAATTTCCTAATTACTATAATTAACTATTTATTTAAACTAATTATATGATGAATAAACAGGGCTGATCCTTTTTTCATCACTGTTTCTTTCTGTTCAACAGTGACAAAACATCATACCTGCATCAAAATCCATAGTCTGAGTTAATACCTCTTTTAATTATAATGAATTAACTGTTTAATTCAATAATCGATTTTAGTTAAATCCACTAATCACATACTTGAAAATTTCAGCAATACTTCCCTTGTGTTCCGCTATCCCACACCCTTGTTCATCATACTGCTTTGTTCGGTTCTGCAAAACTAGGGATATCATTTAATTAATCTAATTATAGGAATAACCCTAAATCATGTGACTTCTAAAACTGGTTTATTACTTTGTATCGCTCAAATCAAGGAGTAAAGGCCGAGCTGATCTATCCCTTTCCTTCCTTTTTGCACGTTAACCCTTCATATGTTCATCACCAAGCCTGTTCGTGAATGAAACCAAACAGTGTTTAAACTTCTACCATATACTTAAATGATTTAATTAAACTAGTTGATTATGGTTAATATACCCAGGTCCAAAGGATTATACTTCTGTTCTACTTCTTTACTTCTGACTGCCGCCTCACCACAAATTTTGTTCGTCCTTATCCTTCCTGTTAGAACGGAAACTGTACCATCTCCTGCCATAATCACACTGCAAACACCTGGACCCCAAACATGAACGTTGCCCCACCTCCTCTTGGTTCGATTACAAGGATTGCCACCCGTTTCTTCCTGGTACTGTACTTTGTGACTCCAAACACGGTGACCCAATCACACACGGAATCCAAGACAACCCCACCACCTATCCTTGATCGAATATCCATCGAAGACCGGTAATCGGAGCACCAGATAGCCCTCCCTCTTTGACACAAACCACGACCTTCCAAGTCCCTCCAATCACCTGCGAATTGCTCCCAACCGCAACCCCTCGTGCTCGGTTTCCAGCATCCACCATCGTCGAAATTTCATCACCTCCGTCCACTATAGAGTCCTAGTAGAGCTCGAGAGTTTTGCTGCAGGAAGTGTTCACAATTGATTAATGGATTTTGAGTAATTAAGTGGAGAATTTGGTGACTTCCTGGCCGTTGTTTTCCTTTGTGGCGGCTGTTGGAGTGTTGACTTCTATTTAGGGTTTGACTCTCGCAAATGAACACAGCAAGGGTATTTATAGAGGAGATTGTTTGGGGATCACGCTTCAGATACGTCGTTTTCAATTGGTATTACTTGGTCGGCAAGGATTTTAAATGCTCTGAAATGAATGTTCATAAAATAGAGTAGGCTACCAGAAGAATAGGTTGGCTTTGGCTGAAATGTGACGATATGTTTGAAAAGAGACATGACAGTACGGTTTCCTTGAAAAGTAACATCAACATGACTACACAGTTTTAGGTAGGCAACTAGGCAGGTGCGACAAGTTTAGGCTGAATTAGTGTAGGTTAAATTTAAGGTAGGTTATACTGTAGTGGAGTGACAGTTCAAATATTTTACACGGTTAGTTTTATTATTAACGAAACTTCACCGTAAAATATCACGTAAAACAAACAATAATCGATTCATGTTTACTGATTAAAAAGCTAATCTTGGTGCAAAAAGTTATTTCGGACCCAATGGGACAAGTTTCGTTGAAATCCGAGGTCATATGGAAAATTTTCCTTTATAAAACCAGAAATAAACACGCGTTTAATTTTTCCATGATCACCAGATAAATCGAATCAACTTGAAACTTGTATATCTTACAATAATTTGTTGATACGAACCCAACGGCACTAGTTTCGTCGCATTCTGAGACTGTTTCCCCGGTAGGCTATTTTTACCGCGCACCGCAATACCCTTTTTAACGCCAAATTATCCGGTCTCCAAAAATAACAAACTATATACCTATCCTGACTCAAATCAACGATACGAACTCAACGGAATTGGTTTCGTGGCCTAATTCGATCGTCTGGTCAAGTTATACTCTAATATCTCTCGATTAATTTAATTACGCGCTACAGAATTTGATTGGGCGTTTACGGCTGCCGTGGTCACATACGACATCGGTTTGCCACGCAGTTTGATTTTCTGACAATAATTTGACGATACGGTTCCAATGAAACTAATTTCACTGAAAACAGAGTCCGTTTGCAAAACGGCCATTTTAAAGGTCGATATTTTAATAACGATTTCCACAGTGTTTTTTTCAAATTTTGATTTTGCCATAACTTAAAATCTGTAACACGAAATCTGGATTTTTCTCTTTTATGTGAAAATTATCGTCAATACGGTTCCAACATGTCTTGTTTCACAGAAATCCGACTTATATCGGATCCTGTATTCTCAATTGAAGTTCAAAACTCCAATTTAAGAACTGCAGCGCCATTTCGAGCTCGATTTATTTTATAAACAAAATTAACGTTCAACTTCGTTTTATTATCGAATTAAATATTAAATTCCATCGATATTCCAAATATAATATTTAAATTAAATAAATTAAATTAAATAAATTAAATTAAATATTTGATTGCCAAAAGTACGGGTTGTTACAAAAGTTCCATTTAAAAATGCATTATTATATTGCACACTTTAGTCAGTGCCACAGTGAATATTAGCCTGATAGTTGATGGTTTAACCACTGGCGAAAAGTTTCATTGAAGTCAATCCCATGTTCTTGGGTGAACCCTTTAGCCACTAATCTGGCTTTTTGTCTATTTATAGTGCCGTCTGAGTTCTTCTTTAGTTTGTATGTCCATTTGCAACCAATTATATTTTTATTAGAAGGAGAATACATGTAACACCCCGAAAATTCTATAACTGTGAAATTAGCGAATTAAAGTATAATTAATCTGAAATCAAAGAACTAAGGGAAACGGGATACGCCATTGCGTGCGTCTCGGAAAAATACGCGAAATAGAGTCCGAGTTTTCGAAAAACGGAGTCCGTATGAAGAAGATATGGCCTTCGGAAGTTTTGAATTAAATTTAAAATTCAAAACAGAATAAAATAATTAAAAATCGGGCCCAGTGGGCCAGGGCGGATAAACACCCGCCTAGGCCACCCAGGTCGACTGTGCTGTCGACCTGGGCTACCCATGTCGACAGGGCTGTCGACAGCCCTGTCGACAGGGGTGTCGACCTGGTCGAGCCCAGTCAACCTGGCTGGCCAGGTCTGTGTTTGGCCGATCCTCTGTGGTCTGCTTTGTCATTAGGGCTAGGTGGCGGGTTCTAATTGGTCTCTCTATCTAATGAATGGCTATGATCAATCCAAGCAACATCAATGGTCCTAATCAATTCCTAACCTCTATATAAACAACCCTAGACTAAACCCTAATCTATTCATTCAAAATTAAGAACATAGCCGCCATGTTGCTGAGGAACGACTAAGAATAGCCGCCAACTAGAGAGGGAATTAGGAAGAAAGTTCTAAAGCCTAAAGCAATTCAAGCAACCTAAAGCCAATCAATTCAACAAAGGAATCGTATCTCTTAATTTGAGAATTCGCCGCAACCATTGTAAGTAGAGTATTACTTTGGTATGAATAAACAACTGTATTGATTTGTATGCTTGAATTGGGATAATAAAGTAATTCATATTTGTGCAAAATTATGTTATTCATTATAAAGAACTACATGCGGTAGTTCTATGCAAGTATACGTTTGGGATATTGCGCAAATTGTATAATCTATGTTGAAGCTACATGTATGTAGTTGATTGAAATTCATGCAAGTTTGGGGCTTTGTTATTATGCCATCTTGATGTATACTTTTGTGCATAAATCATTTTGCAAGTAATTGAAACAAGTTTGGTTGTTATAGTTCATATGAAACCATGTTGGAATTTTGACACCATAATCCATGTATTAAGTCATGCTTTTGCAAACTTATGAATATGGCTAGGCTATGAATGATATTTGGCATAATTGAAATCCATGATTAAGTCTATCTTGTTTACAAGAATTATATGATGACATATGTGAGACATGGCTAGGTTAGACTCAAAAATCCCTTTTTTTGCAAGTGTAAAGCAAACACCATGTTTAGGAATATTTATGCATAAGTATATTTATACCACCGTTATGTGATTAGACTTAAATCATGATTAAGTTGAACTATGCTTTTGTGTTAGTAACAAAGTATCCCCTTTGTAAACATGTAGAAACCTTATGAACATGACTTGCTTATGTTTATGCTAGAAATATTTATGCCATGCTTATGTTTGACATTATGCCATGTTCATGCTAGAAATATTTGTGCCATGCTTATCTTTGACATTATGCATAAATAAGAATATAGGTTCATGTTGCAGTTAAACCTATGCAAGTTTACATGCTTTGATTCATGTCACCTATGTTACCACTATGCAAGTACACCACTTTCTATTATGTATTTCCAACGTCATATGCAAGTTCATGCGCTCACCTTCCCCTCTTTGTGTATGTAATCACGCTTTAAGCCTCCCCTTTTCGCATGGCTAAATTGGGCTTTAAAAGGCTAAGCCAAAATATATAAACGGACGTGTAAAACGGGGGAAAATAACGTTGGATTAAAATTAATTAATGAATGAAAATATGAAATAGAAGGGCCCAAATTCAAGTATGGGTTGGGCCCATGATTGGTGTAACCTTTACACCATTAACTTAATAATGGGCCGCAAATATTTACATATAAGAAATAAAGAAGAATGACAAGATATGTAAATGTAGAAAATACGATGTGTTTAACCCGAGGTTGGATTGAGTTGTGATGTAAACCTGCCCGGAACCGCCCGGCTGTCCAGTAGTCACAACAATACCTATCCAATGTGGGAGGTTAAACATGGAGCCCAGCAAGGACCCGAGGTTAGACTGAGTTGTGGCGTAAGACTGCCCGGAACCAACCGGCAACAGGCAGCCACAACAATACCTGTCTAATGTGAGAGGTCAGGGCCTTAATAAGACAATTAAGGCTGAGTCAGGATTGTTAGGATTAAGTAAACTAAAGACTTAATCAAAATGGAACATGCTAAACTAAACGGACTGGTGGGGGTTAGGTAGGAAACACTTAACCAACTTAGCATGTTGGCTAGAGATAGAAAACCTAGTAACGGGGGACCCTTTTCAGCAGTAACCCTAAAAGGTGTATCAGGATACCCTGAAACTAGGCAGGGTGGGGCACGATTACTGGGCTGATTGTAAGAGGTCAAATCGACGGCGGTGGTGTAGCAGTGTAGGTTCTAACGGAGTGCGGGCGTGCACACACTCCGGAGCAGAAAAATAAGGCACTGGACACCAGTAGCATACCTGTGCACTCTAAGGTTGTGTCGGGTTGCCACTATGGGACTTGATACACCCCATGGTGGGACCAGCATAGGTAACTACAGACATCGGGGGCCGTAAGACACATGTAACTATGCGAGTAGGAGCCGATCATCATAGAATGGATCACATCACCCTGATTATGGGGTGCAAATGGGAAACTAGTTTATATGGGTTCAGAGATTAACATGGGGTACGATAGTATATTCGACCCTAGACAACTTAACCAAGTTTATAGTGCTTGCCCACTTCTTGTTTATACTTATCATACCCAGTTCTTTATTCATAGACAAAATAGTACTAGACTTACTCAGGCTTTATGTCTGACTCTACTTTTCTTTCGTCTTCTTTCTTCCGTTCCCCCCCCCCCCCAGGTCCACAGGGAGGGAACACAACAGCTTGATCATCCTTGACATCCAGCTTGAAGAAGAGAAATGTATTGCTTGGACTTTCCTGTTTTGAACTATAGCTTTGGACAATCCACTATGGGGCTTTTGCAGTTTATCTATGTTTTATTTATGCTTCTTTAAATAATGTACTCAAGACAGATTATGAAAGTATTATGTTATGTTTTTGGAAAGGATGTTGTTGTAACACGTATTTGACTTTGTGAAATAAAAGTTTGTTATTCTTCCGCTGTTTACAAATATGTGTTCTTATATCTGTCTTGTATATCTGTGACTTGTACTTATAAACCTCCACCAAAATTAGGGCATTCCCTTTGAGAGTGACCCTAACGGAGGTGGGGTGTTTCAATACACTAGTTCCAATGTATTGTTTTTTTTTATCAATGCAGTGTATTCCTCATGCATGGCTTTCTTCCAGTTGTTGTCTTTAGCAGCTTGACCATAATTTGTTGGTTCATCAGTGGTGATAGTAGCTGAATATGTTTTAGGTTTAAAAATACCATTCTTAGCTCTTATCATCATTGGATGTCTAGTTTGATGTTGTGTAGAATTGGATGGTTAGTTATCAATATCTGCCTGATTTGTACTACTTTCAGATATGCATTCTTCGTTGCTTCTACTCATTGCAGCATTATTACCTGCTTTTGACATTCTATAATCACTCTGACTTGTTGTAGGTGATTCACTGGCGTGGCTGGGTGGCTCTCTGTGATCTTGACTTAGTTGCAGATCATCTTGAGCATCAACAGCCATGACATCATCCACATTATTCCAAGTATTTCTAAGATGTGGCATTTCAGGTATTGCTACCTTTGGATTGAGAACTTTCTTTGATGTTTTAATGCTAGATTATTTGTATGGGAATATATTTTCATTGAACACAACATGCCTACTAATATAGATTCTACCACTAGTATAATGCATTTGTAATTTGAACAATAGCTAATAAATGTACATGGTTTTGATTTAAAGTCAAGTTTATTGGAATTATAGGGTCTTAAATAGGGGAAACATAGACATCCATACATTTTGAGTTTAGTGTAATTTGGTTTAATATTATGAAGCTTCTCTAATGGACTTATTCCATTGAGTACTTTGGTCAGCATTCTATTTATCAAATAAACAAATGAATTGAATGCCTCTAGTCAAAATTTTAAAGGTAGAGAAGCTTGTGCAAGTAAACTTAAACAAGATTCGACTATATGTTTATGTTTTTTCTCAATTAACCCATTTTTTCAGAGGTATAAGGACAAGTTACCCTATGATTTATGCCCTTTTTCTGAAAGAAATTGATGATTGGTTTGAATTCATCTCCACCATCTGATTAGTTGAATTAATTTTCAATCATTCTAATGTAGTTTACATCAATGTTATGAGTTTCAGGTTTTGACTTTAGTAAGTAATATCTAGAGCATGCATCAATAAATGACAGATGGTATTTGTATCCAAAGTCTGAACTTATTGGGGTTGGACCCCTAAGGTCAGCTGCAATAAGTTCAAATGGTTTATAACATGTTAACAACTTAGAGAATGGCATAATATGGCTTGTTTCCCATTTGGCAATAGGTGCATATATGAGGTAATTTGACATTGGTAAAAGAGAATTTGTTATCAATAAGAATTTTCTTCACTATATTTAAAGTAGGATGGCCTAGTTTACAATGCCACATATAAAGAGTAAGTGTGTCACTAGAATCAGAACTAATTTCAGCATTATCAATAGTATTGCAACAGGGTTGAAATTTTACAGATTTATTACCGTCATTAAATCTTAATTTATATAGCCCATTGAGTGCATCACCCTTCAACAAAACATTTTTAGGTAGTATGCCTCTAACTAGGCAATAACTAAGGTAAAACTCAAAGCAGATGTTATTATATCTCACAAACTGTGAGACATTAATTAAATTCTTCTTGATTTTGGAAACTCATAATAAGTTATACAAGAATAATTGCCTTTTACCTTTATTAATACCATTGCCAATATGAGATATGTTAATGCACTTACCATTGCGCATGCTGATAGTTTGCTTACCATTGTATTCCCTGCTGCCAAGATTTAATTTTTCAAGGTTGTTAGTGATATGATTTGTTGCTCCAGAATCAGGATACCAACTGTCATCATTAATATGATCTATTCTAGCAGTTTCATTCTGACTTGTTGATGTGACTGATTGATGGTTACTGTCAGATTAAGCTTGAGCTACATTAGCACTAATCTTTGGTCCCTTTTGATTATTTTGTCCCTGACTGTTAGCATAATTGGATTATACCTAAAATAAATTTTGCTAAAGTATAGCCAATATTCTCACAAATTTGACTCTTAGGCTTGTTATTGTTATTCCATCTTCCTCTTCCTCTACCATGATTTGAATAGCCAGCTCTGTGAGTAGGTTGTTCAAATCTGTTGGTATTATTATTGTTCTTGTTTTTGTTACTATTTGCAGCATAGTTAACGTTTGTATCATTTTCTTGTTCTCATTTATTTTCAATTCTGGCTACATGAGACGGCAGAATTGAATGTACAACATCCATGGATGAGATTAGCTTTTGTGACGATATCATAGTTTCAACAGCTTCATATTCTTCACTTAATCCATTCAAGATAATAAGAATCTGTTTTGATTCTAGAAGTTTGTGTCCAACATCCTCTAACACATCACATAGAGATTTAATCTTGCTTAAATACTCTCTCATGGTATTGTTTTCTTTCCTTATTTTCTGCAATTGTCTCTTATAATGCATAACTTTGGCATAAGACTGATTATTGAACCCTTTTTCGAAATTACGACATATTTCATTTGTGGTATTGCAACCTAGTACCTAAGATAACATATTTTGACTTATTGAGGACATTAACCATGAACTAATCAATCTATCATGTCTATGAAACTTAGTATATTCATCATTAGGAATCACCTGATTTTCTTGATTAGTTGTGAATTTTGGTGGTAAGGCAATAGTACCCGTGATACATCCTTCAAGACTATCCTTGTATTGCAGTATCAATCTGTAACTAGTGCTAACCCGTGCTATGCACACGGGTTGTTGCTATTAGGTTGCACTAAAATATTGTACAATATTTTGTTACTTGACCTTGCAAGTTTCTTTATAATTTCCGAAATAAGGCCCCAGTTAAAACTAAGAATAACGTGATATATAAGGCCCTACATAAAAACTAAGAACAATGCGGTTTAATACAAAATGTGATTACATGAATGTAACTACAACTTAATAATGGTCCATCAGACGTTCAAAATCGCATAGCATAGATCAATATTGCAAAAGAGTTTGGGTAAAGAATGTATGAAAATTATATTAACTAAGCAAGTAACATAATTACATCTGCAAATAATGATATTATATAAAGTTATAAAGTAAGTGCATGCTGGAAACAATGTAGTATATAACCGAATTGTCAGCAGGAAGGCACAATCGCAGAGTTACAAACCATGCAGGTGGAAATCGATCTTTTACATAAGTCAAAGATGACAACATTTTATACTTTAATTTATAGACCAAGCAAGTACAGTCATTTCTGTTGTAAATCATATAAGACAGATGCTCTTCACTTCACTTATCAAAGCATGCAATAAGAGGCAAAAAAAATTAACTATGTAATAACTAAACCATAGAGTTCAAATGATGCAATATTGCAAAAATACTTTAGCCACCATGCATCGGTTGATGCAGTTGTCAGTCTTCTCCACTCTCTTCATGGAAAGGCCAACTGCTGGCACACCATTAAGTCCTGGAAAACTGGAAAAAAATGAAATAAAACATCCATAAAACATTGATATCTGCATTTTGTGTAGGGCTGTGCCTACAAATGTTTCATGGAAGCAAATAAAAAAAGTGTTTAGAACAATTATATGCAATTAACTGTGACATTCTGAGGATAAATTAAAGAATTGGTGAATTATGAGAATGGAGCAATAAACTATAGAAGTATACCCATATATAGATCATAACAATTGGATAATTCCATTCTATTCAAGTGAATTAGTGCAGCGATCCATTATGTTAATAGAAATAAGTATTGTGGTCTAATAAATGCATCCAAGAATACAATTACCGGGAATAGTTATGGGTTTTATCTAATATATCGCGTTGCATTCTTTGAATATACTTAATAATTTGTGTTAGATTGTACTGGAAACATGTATTTTTAGAGTAATATACTTTCTATATAACGCATTTAAAACCAGTGACCAATAATTCACAATACACCTAGCATAGAAACTATGTTCCATAACTTGAATCCAGAAAGGGCACATAAAACTAAATGGTGTTAGATCAACAAAAAACATGCCACATCAAATAAAATAAAGTCAAAAAAGACATTTAAATGATGCTATCCAATCAAGTAAACAAATTCGACTATCTCATAATTCAACCTAAGCTGCTTGAATGATCCCTGTTTGAAAGATTGATGATATTTTGATGTTGTCTGATTATGCTACCTTTTAAACTTAAGCCTATGGAACTGAAAAAGAAATAATTAAAGAATATCAAATTTAAAATTAGTACATAGGAAAGATATATCATTTATTATCAAATATATTAATTTGAAATGAAAGTGGATACGATGTCTGATACAGTTTTTTTTCCAATAAATTATTGATAAAATTAATTCAAAATTGTTATCGGCCTCTTGACTTAAAGTAAAGTTATACATTCGTAAGTGACTTTGAGACTTCAATCATTCACTAAAAACAGAAATTTGCTAGAATTGTCAATTCTAACATGCACCAAAAATGAAGTTATCAAATGAGTACCCGGTTGTATTTTCCTTTCGATACTTGAATTATCTTGAAACTATAGGCATGCATTATATTTATTGCTGGTCCACTGAAATTACATATACAGTTAAAATGCTATGAATACAGAATATCGAATTTTGCAAAATAAAGTCATTATTATCATTTTTAAAAGATCACGTTCAGGAAAGTAAAAGACAGAGGCACAGTTGCCATGCTATTTCATAATGTTATATTTAAAAGGCCGTAGTAAATATGGCATGTGTGACGATCCCAAAATCCGAGGGGCGGTATTAAGGATAATCATTGGGAAATAACACATTAATCATCATAGCAGAGTACAGATAATAGCAGAAACAATAAATAAAATAATTTTACATGGATATGACAGCGGAATCACAACATGTAGGAATATCAGAATAGCATAACGTGGGATATAACTTAGTAAATAAAAAGGAAAGTGATCAGTCATCATCGCCAAAGGCGGAATACATACATGCAGTGAGACATAATAAGGGTATCAGTCTACATCGCCGAAGGCGGAATACATATACATATAGTGAGAAATACGGAAAGTAAATCAGTCTGCATCGCCAGTGGCAGAATCATAATATAAGTACAGTAATGGCGGAAAATGTCAAAGTCGTCTCTGTGAAGTCAGCCTCGCCATGAGCCAAAAATGCACTCTATGCAGCAGTGCAGAGCCAAAAACAACCTGTCACCTGTGTACTACGCTGCCCGTGTGAAAATAAGGGCACCCGCGTATGCAAAGTGAAACAAACAACGAGTCAGTCATGGGGACTGGTATGAGGAATCTATTTAACAGTTAAACAACAGTAAATAGCAAATCATAGGACCACGCCACTTTCGCGGAACGGGTTTACTCCAGTGATTGCTAGTGCATTTAAAACAAAGTAAATTCTCTTAAAACAACGCAATGCTTTTAGAAAGAATGAAGCCATTATAAGACTCAGGTCCCATCACACAATGCAACGCAAGCCGGAGGATAGAGTTTTACCTTATAATGGCCAAATATGCTTGATACGTATAAAGCAAAATCATTTGATATTATTACTAGTGCATATATGTTTCGAAAACGAATAGCATCATAAATATTAATCATAGGCGACATGAGCGTCCCATGCCACTATGTCGCCATATATAAGTTACAATCGAATCCGTTATCTCGTATTGGAAATTGGATTTCCGTCATGAGTCGAGGCAAGGGGCAAGCTCCTCTCCGCTTCGAGACACTCTAGCAAATGCCTCGGGACTACACACTCTGGGCAACCCCTGGATGCTTCAGGGCCGGTCCTCACTTACGTTAGAGGATTAGTATTCCTGAACACACGTTTCCCGGTCCTTACAGACCTATAATCGAGGCGCCTTGCATTCCAACAACCACAAAGGTGAAAAGTAGATATATATGTCAGGGCTGGTAAGTCACTGACACCACCATAGCTAGAAAGAAACGTCGTGCTCTCCCTGCAATCCGTATCCCGTTTTTAACTCATACCGGGGTGTGAGGTTCGCGAATCTACGAAATACACAAAGCTAGGCCACGTAGACCTTGCTTTGATCATCATCCACAAGACTTTGCTTTGCAACAGAAGCCTTGATCATAGCATCTTGGCATGCCACATAGGCAGTCCACTCCATACGATTGATTTCCATCGATATATAACCTCTGAGCTCGTACGTCTCAGAGAAGGGCGTTAAGCAAAAGAATAAATTCTCCGCTGCCAAACAGATATATATTTAATAGAGATCAATCAGTATAGAACAAAATCCAATGTCAGACACACAGTCCATTTACAAGTCCGTTCTGAGTCTGAACGAAACCGGAGGCGTCAATTCCTCGCAAATCCGTACAATTAACACATACGTTCAGACGGCTACTACTTCCGTCCCCTTCCGGTAGCTACTCCGGTTAGGAACCTCAGTAGCGCCCATCCAACCGATACGAAGATCGTCGGTCTTGAATCGTCTTTGCATTTTCCAATTCGAATCGCTCGATAAATTATTTGAAATGAGGGTTAGCTCGGCCTTTTCAAATAATTCACGTCATTAGCATTTAAATCGACTCTTTTTATGGTTATATTATTCGACATCCATCTTTCAGTTATTTAGTGTTATTTTCGTGTCAAACACATACAACCATCAAATATCAAACAATTCAAGCCCAATTGGTTTATTTTCAATCCATATTGCTTATAATATTTTATAACGATTTTTTTCGCCATTTTTATTTGTAAAAAAAGCCATATTTAATTAAACGACGTTTCAGGTCGTGTCGTGGCGCTGTTTTTCCCTTAATTTGTTTTACACATATCGGGAAATCTAACCGTTGGATTTCTACAAAGTCTATATCAGTGGGAAGATATTCCCAAATCGAACCCAACGGTTCCAGTTTCGTGAGAATCCGACGGTCGGATCTTCCACACTAGTCGTTTGAAGTTACGGTTTCAAAATTCAAACTGCAGCGTTGTTATTCGATTTAATTTAATTATATTTATATATAAATATAAACGATTCTGGCGCTGTTTTTCTTCAGATTTGAATTAAACATTCTGGACAATCCAACCGTTGGATTTTTACAAGGTTGGTGCCGTTGGAAAGATATTTCCAAGGCGAGCCCAGCGGTTGCGGTTTCGGGAAAATCCGATGGTCGGATTTCTCGTACTAATCGTTTCAAATTACGATTCCGAAACGCGAACTGCACGACCTCTATTCCTTTTAATTATATTTATATTTATATATATATAAATATAGTTCAATCTATAATTTCAACTATAGTTCATTTTATAATTTCAACTTCGTTTTCACTTCAAATATTTCACTAACGCCTTAATATTTCGAAAAATTTCGCCATAACCTCCTTTGTACGGGGAGGGGTTTGGAAATTTATTGGGCCGTATTAGGTACCCAATAAATCCTAAAAAGCATTCACATATTTATAGTGATATATTCTGGTGTTTACGGGGGAGCATGTACTGATAATCACTCCAGAGAATAAATTCCCGTCACCCCGTTTCCGTGTGGAAATAAATAGTCCATATGCCGTATCTAATAACTAGAGCGACGTGATTATTGTCAACTCCAGACCCGTGTGGGGTTTTTATTAATCTGGCAATTTATCGTTATAATTTATATAGTCCATATCAGTCATCAGTTCAACATGTAGTACATAGTCATCGCCATACAAGCCTCTTGCTTATATGGTAAATCTTCCACCTCGTCACACAAGCTCCAGTTGCTTATGTGGAATATGATGAAGTATGCCTATCATCAAGAAGTATGCCATGTAGTGTAGTTCAAAATTAATTGTTACTATCCTATGGCGTTATTTATTATTTCACACAGAATAACCAGCACTCCGCATCCAATGGCATTCACAGGAGTTGATATATAAATAAAATTGCGCAGCCAACTCATCATGGTTTACCTATTTGTCGGGCACGCAAATAATTTCTTTACTCTACAGCTAATCCATTTTTCCTGTTCAACACGTGTATATATATGCAGAACAAAGCTAATAATAATATTTCTAGCAAACTATTATTTATTTCAACACATGTGTATTTTTAACTAAGCGTATACATGATAAAAGAAATATTTTTTATCATCAAAAATATTTATTCGACACGTGTGTATTTTTAACACTTCATATTCACTATAAAAATATAGTTTTCATTGTCGATTCATTTTATTTTTAAAAGATGATAACATTCAACACATGAACTTCAACTCAACGAATGAATTGCAATTCAACACATGAATATTCTATATAGTTTGTATATATATAAAAATGTGATTTTTATCGCTAAAGCCATTTGTTTAAATTCAAATAATATTCAACACATGAATTTCAACTCAACGAATGAATTGCAATTCAACACATGAATATTCTATATCGTTTGTATATATATAAAAATGTGATTTTTATCGCTAAAACCATGTGTTTAAATTCAAATAATATTCAACACATGAATTTCAACTCAACGAATGAATTGCAATTCAACACATGAATATTCTATATAGTTTGTATATATATAAAAATGTGATTTTTATCGCTAAAGCCATTTGTTTAAATTCAAATAATATTCAACACATGAATTTCAACTCAACGAATGAATTGCAATTCAACACATGAATATTCTATATAGTTTATGTAATTTTTATCGCTAAAGCCATTTGTTTAAATTCAAATAATATTCAACACATGAATTTCAACTCAACGAATGAATTTCAATTCAACACATGAATATTCTATATCGTTTGTATATATATAAAAATGTGATTTTTATCGCTAAAGCCATTTGTTTAAATTCAAATAATATTCAACACATGAATTTCAACTCAACGAATGAATTGCAATTCAACACATGAATATTCTATATAGTTTATGTAATTTATTTCAACGAATGAAAATTATTCTAACACATAAATATTTCAGAAAATTTCGGTAGCATAACGGCAGGGTAGTTAAAACCGGGACCGTCCCTAGTACGGCTCCTCGCTCTACCTTAAAACCTCGCGGTTTTTGACAATGGGGATCATGCATCTAGTTCGCACGCAGGCGGCATGTTTTATTTTCAATTCCACAATCCTATTCTATTTTGTTTCAACCACAAGAGGGTATTTTTCAACCACAAAGGTATTTTTCAACCATAATATCAACCACAAACAATTATTCCCAACCATTCGTCATACTATATAATATCACGTCAATCACAAGCAATAAATATCGTCCATGGTCTGTGGACGAGGGGAGTATATATATATATAATATAATAATTCACTTGCATTTTATCACAATATAAAGCATATATGTTTCAAACAACGGTTGTATAATTTATACATCGCTAATATAACTTATACAACACATGTACATGAGGTATACAATGCGTATATAATTTACACTTCGCTTATATAATTTATACAACGCGATTTCATTCACACAAATAGTTTAGATTCCTCACATTGGTTATTGCGGTGCTAAAAATCGTCGGAAGGTCAAAAAAATCCGCGGCTTCTTCTAGAATGTAGAGATCCTCCTTGCGGTCACGGTGTCTCCTGTTTCATCGAATTTCGTTAAAGAACGAAAAAGATATTATTTTTCAAAGTTTTGCAACGCTTTATAGTGTTAAAACAGTTTAAAATTATATAGCCGTTAGTTTTCAAACCTGCTCAATTCTAGGTTTGGATTTTTCTCTTGATTCGTAGCTCTATAGGATGATCAGACTGTTGGACGTCGTCGAGGGAGGGAAGAGCTTTCCGGCGCTGGTAGTTTGAGGGGGTGCGATGGCGAATCGAGGCGGCGGCGGCTCTGGGAAGGCGACGACTTCCTCGACGTCGTTCAGGCGAAGGAGCTGACGATAGGGGGCGGCGTTTGGTCGGATGTGGAGAGGAGGCGAAGGGCTGTCGACTGGTGGTGGTGGCGCGGCCTAGCGTCGCCTGTGGCGGTCGGAAAAGGGAGGAGAAGTTTCGAGCAACGTGGATCGTCCAGAGCAGGGTGGCGGCTAGGGTTCCGTAGTTTTATTTTTTTATTTTTTTAAATGAAAAATCCCTATTGGTCCATGCTTTATAGAAAATTTTAAATAGTGTTTTTGCAAACGGACTCCTTTTTAAACCCAACTACTGTCGCCCCTAGCTAAATACCCCCATTCTGGACACAATGGGATATGTTTCGTTGGCCATTTCGACTGTTACAGTCAGTTATTTTTCAAATTAAAATATAAAACATTCGATATTTAATTTAAACGTACATTTCAATTTGCCAGGGCCACAAACTGAATCGAAAAATTCCAGAAAAATAAATCTAGCTTTGTTTTGACGATACGGTCCTAACAAAACCAGTTTCGTCGAATTCTGAGCTCGTTTGAAAAACGGCCATTTTTAGGTCGACCCATTTTAACAGAATTTGACCAAATACATTATCTTTTGCCCCGCTCACATACTAGCTTCAAAAATTACGAAATTTGAAACTTAGCAATAATTTGACATCCCGGACCCAACAAAAGTGGTTTCGTCGAATCCTGAGGTCGTATGCAAAATCTCAATTTTCAAGGGCTATATATACTATATAGCGACCTTTCTGAAAATTCATTTGGCCATAACTTTTGATTTCCGGTATGAAACTTCGATTTTTCATATTCGTTTTAAAGGTATTGATAAACAGATTTAAATATTTTCAGTTTCGCTAAAATCCGTTATATCTTCCACCCGGTACAGTCAGACAAAGTTTGTATTCAAAATTTCAAACTGCAATATTATACCCAATTCTATATTTTATTGAAATAGGCTATTTCAACTATTCAAATTCTTAGTAATAACCTGATTTAAAATTTTTAAACTGGTTCACATTTTCCGGGTTATTACAATCTCCCCCACTTAAAACTTTTCGTCCTCGAAAAGGAAATAACGGCTAAGTAGGAAATAAAATGTAAATGCAAAGTATTGTAAAGGTACCTTGCACCGGAGTTAGTCAGAGATGTCCACTCTGCATTTGGGATAGGCTTGTTTAATGCTTTCCTCAGTCTCCCAAGTACAGTCTCTAGGATCACTACTCCACTTCACTTTGACTAGATGAATCTTTTTCCTCCTTAGCTCTCTGGTTTCTTTGCCAACTATCTTTAATGGCTCTCTACAGAGTGCTAATTCTGGAGTTATGTCGATATCATGTTGCGCTGCTTCTTCCACAATAAGGTCGGGATCGTGAACATGTTTTCTAAGTTGAGATACGTGGAACACATCATGTATACCAGGCAACCAATTAGGTAATGAAACCCTATATGCAAGAGTTCCAATCCGTTCAAGTATAGGAAAGGGACCAATAAATCTCGGTGCCAACTTCCTAGTCTTGCCAAATCTGATTACTCCTCGCATTGGAGAAACTCTTAAATAAACATAATCGCCAACGGCAAACGATATATCCCTTCTCCTCGCATCAACATAACTTTTCTGTCGGCTCTGCGCTGTTTTCAATCTCTTCTTGATGAAATCGACTTTATCCGATGCTTCTTGAATCATATCGGGCCCTAACACAAGTCTGTTGCCAGGTTCTACCCAACATGCGGGAGATCTGCACGGTCTACCGTATAATGCTTCAAATGGAGACATTCCCAAACTTGCTTGATAGCTATTGTTGTAAGAGAATTCTGCTAAATGTAAGTGATCTTCCCATGAGCCTCCAAAATTTATAACGCAAGTCCGCAATAGATCTTCTAGAATTCTATTCACCCGCTCAGTTTGGCCATCTGTCTGAGGGTGATAAGCGGTGCTTAGATTCAATTTGGTTCCCAACTCTTCCTGGAATGCTTCCCAGAATTTGCTAGTAAATAGGGGATCTCTATCGCTGACTATATTGAGCGGCACTCCATGTAGTTTAACTATTTCTTTGAAGTAAATCTGTGCTAGACTTTGAGCCGTTCTGTTGGATCGGACAGGTATGAAATGGGCAGTCTTCGTGAAGCGATCTACGATTACCCATATACCGTCGTTTCCTTTTCTAGTTCGTGGCAAGCCATCGATGAAATCCATCGAGATTTGTTCCCACTTCCATCCTGGAATTTCTAAGGGTTGTAATAATCCAGCCAATTTATGTTGATCACTCTTAACTAGCTGGCAAGTGGAGCATCTGCTAACATATATTGAAATATCTCTTTTCATCGCCTTCCACCAGAATGTGCGTTTGATATCGTTATACATTTTGCTCACACCGGGATGGATACTTAGTTTGGACTTGTGGCACTCATCAAGTATTTCTCTCCTGAGCTCTGGAATTCCAGGCACACAAATTCGCCCTTTTAATCTTAGGACCCCTCGACTATCAAGGCTAAAATCTGAGGGTTTTCCTTCTCGGATCCGCTGGCTAATCCTTTCAATGAATTCATCGTCCTTCTGTAGAATAGTAATCTTATCTTCTAAGGAAGAAGTAATGATAAAACTGGCAATGATTTCATTCTTTCTGCTGAGAGCATCTGCGACAACATTGGCTTTCCCCGGAGTGTATAGAATTTCAAAATCGTATGCCGCAAGGAATTCTAACCAACGCTGTTGTCTCAAATTCAGATCTTTCTGCGTGAACAGGTATTTCAAGGATTGATGATCGGTAAGTAGTTCGAACTTCTCGCCCAATAAATAATGCCTCCAGATTCTTAAAGCGAACACGATAGCTAATAACTCAAGATCATGAGTAGCATAGTTTCTCTCATGCGGCTTTAGCTGACGGCTGGCATAAGCGATCACTTGGCCTTTTTGCATTAACACTGCGCCTAGCCCTCTAATAGAAGCATCTGTCCATATAGTCAAGTCTTGGTTGCCTTCTATTATTGTCAATACTGGAGCGGTTGTCAACTTCAGTTTCAGCTCCTGGAAAGCTTCTTCACATTCGGGAGTCCATTTGAATTTCTCATGCTTCTTTGTAAGCTTTGTCAATACTCCTGATATCTTTGAAAAATCCTGAACGAATTTCTGATAGTAACTAGCTAATCCAAGGAAACTTCGAACTTCTGTGGGAGTAGTAGGTTGTTTCCAGTTCTGAATCGCTGTAATTTTGCTTGGATCTACAGCAATTCCTTCTTTTGATACGACATGGCCTAGGAATTTAACTTCATTCTGCCAGAAGACACATTTAGAAAATTTAGCTTTCAAGACATTTCTCCTTAGAATTTTCAACACTTGTTCTAAATGTTTTGCATGCTCGTCTTCCGGCTTAGAGTATATTAAGATGTCATCGATGAAGACTAGAACAAATTTATTTAATACACCACGGAACACTCTGTTCATAAGATCGACAAAGTATGCCGGAGCGTTACACAAGCCGAACGGCATTACTAACCATTCGTAGAATAAATCGGGACCCCTGAAGGCTGTCAAAGGAACACAGTCTTCGGCTATACGCAATTGGTGGAAACCTGTGGCTAGGTCCACTTTGAAGAATACTGTTGCTCCATTTAATTGATCTAACAGATCATCTATTCAGGGCAAAGGATATATGTTCTTCAGTGTTTGTTTATTGAGATCTCGGTAATCAACACAGAGTCTTAGAGTACCGTCTGATTTCGGGACAAATACTACTGCTGCTCCCCACGCTGAAAAGCTCGGTCTGATCAGACCTTTCCAAAGTAATTCTCGGGTTTGACTACCTAATTCTTCTTTTTCTTTCGGGGCCATTCTTCTAATTGGATGTACTACTGGTCGGGCGTTAGGAATTAGATCTATCCTAAATTCAATTTCTCTTTGCGGCGGTAAGTTTTCTACTTCTTCAAACACATCCGCTTAGTTTTTAACGACCGGTATCTTTTCTATTGAAGGGGGAGTAATTTCTAAAGAAGACCAAAATTCTGTTCTATTAATTTCTGAGCCATGGCATGGTATATATATAGGTCCAAGCTTCGTTTCGACTTTAACGATTCTTTCGGCACATCTAACTTCGGCCTTATATTTTGTCAACCAATCAAATCCCAGTATAATATCAAATTCGGAAAGGTCCATGACAATCACTTTAAAAGGAAATCGATAACAAGAATATGAGGTGGGTACATTACAATATGAGCCAAGAATAGTAGACCCTCCTATCGGATTTTGAACTTTAATTGGTTCTTTAAGCTTCCTTGGATTCAATTTTAACTTATGAACAATATTACCAGAAATGAAGCTACGTGATGCACCAGTATCAAAAAGTACAGAAACAGGAATATTTTTAATGGTAAGGGTACCTCCCAAGACGTCGGGTTTACCTGATCCATCGGTAATAGCTGGCGGGGTCTTCCCGTCATAGACATGAGCCACATGTGCATTCTGCTTCAGAGGACAGTTCCTGCTATAGTGCCCCTTCTTATGGCAGTTGTAGCATTCGGCTGAGTCATTTGCCTTTGGCTTCCTCGGAGCTTTGCATACATTAGAAAAGTGACCTGGCTTCCCACAGTTGTAGCAGTTTCCTTTCGTTATCTTTGCAGGTTTCTGAGTAGCGGCCGCGGTAATGCTAGATTCGGGTTGATCGGTTGAAGCCTTGCGCTTATTTCCAGCTTGGCTTTTGGCGCGGTCTTGGCTAGCATGCCTCTCATCCATGTCTTCATAATTGCAAGCCATCTCTACCAGTTCTGTAAAAGAGAGTTTGATGTTGCCCATAGCTCTATCGTGGTACTTGCGCTTCAGCCCAAATATGAATTTCTTGTTCTTTGCTTTGTTGGTCTTAATCAGCTCTGGAGCATAGCACGACAATTGGGTGAACTTATTCAGATAATCCTGAATAGAGAGATCTCCTTGCTGGAGATTAGCAAATTGCTCTCGCATCCTCTCTAGAGCTTGTTCAGGTACAAACTTCTCATTGAACATAGTTCTGAATTGCTCCCAAGTTCTGACAGTTCCAGCTGCATCCTCTGAGGTAATGGCATCCCACCACAGCTCTGCTTCCTCCTGAAGGAGCCAAATGCCAAGTCGGGCTTTATTGTTGGTTCCCATACCCATGCCTTCAAAGATTTTCTCACAGGTTTTCAGCCAAGCTATAGCCTCGGTCACTGTACCAGTGCCGGTAAAAGGTTTTCCCTCCAGATTTCTGTACCTCTTTGCTACTTTATCTAGCTCAAAGTCTTCTGGTGCTGGTGGCTGAACAATAGGGATTTCCACAACTACGGGGATATTCCCCCGTCCTCCTACTGCCACTGCTCGGCCTCCACGGCCTCCTCTAGCTGCTGCTGCTCGTGTAGCCATCTAAGAGAATACTGTATAAGCAAGAAAAGAGTCAAGCTCACAGATTTGATAATTTTCATAAATGATAAAGCAAGGGAATTCAAGGAAAGATAATGATGATGTACTGATCAAATTGTTTTGCTAATCTGCTTAGCTCATTCTAGGACATTGCTAATCCTATCTCTAATGAGCTACTCGCATTAGAACACTACTGATTCTATTCTGACGAGGTGTTTAATGTGTTAGATCCCGGAACTAAGGTTAACCAAAGCTCTGATACCAACTGTGACGATCCCAAAATCCGAGGGGCGGTATTAAGGATAATCATTGGGAAATAACACATTAATCATCATGGCAGAGTACAGATAATAGCAGAAACAATAAATAAAATAATTTTACATGGATATGACAGCGGAATCACAACATGTAGGAATATCAGAATAGCATAACGTGGGATATAACTTAGTAAATAAAAAGGAAAGTGATCAGTCATCATCGCCAAAGGCGGAATACATACATGCAGTGAGACATAATAAGGGTATCAGTCTACATCGCCGAAGGCGGAATACATATACATATAGTGAGAAATACGGAAAGTAAATCAGTCTGCATCGCCAGTGGCGGAATCATAATATAAGTACAGTAATGGCGGAAAATGTCAAAGTCGTCTCTGTGAAGTCAGCCTCGCCATGAGCCAAAAATGCACTCTATGCAGCAGTGTAGAGCCAAAAACAACCTATCACCTGTGTACTAGGCTGCCCGTGTGAAAATAAGGGCACACGCGTTTGCAAAGTGAAACAAACAACGAGTCAGTCATGGGGACTGGTATGAGGAATCTATTTAACAGTTAAACAACAGTAAATAGCAAATCATAGGACCACGCCACTTTCGCGGAACGGGTTTACTCCAGTGATTGCTAGTGCATTTAAAACAAAGTTAATTCTTTTAAAACAACGCAATGCTTTTAGAAAGAATGAAGCCATTATAAGACTCAGGTCCCATCACACAATGCAACGCAAGCCGGAGGATAGAGTTTTACCTTATAATGGCCAAATATGCTTGATACGTATAAAGCAAAATCATTTGATATTATTACTAGTGCATATATGTTTCGAAAACGAATGGCATCGTAAATATCAATCATAGGCGACATGAGCGTCCCATGCCACTATGTCACCATATATAAGTTACAATCGAATCCGTTATCTCGTATTGGAAATTGGATTTCCGTCATGAGTCGAGGAAAGGGGCAAGCTCCTCTCCGCTTCGAGACACTCTAGCAAATGCCTCGGGACTACACACTCTGGGCAACCCCTGGATGCTTCAGGGCCGGTCCTCACTTACGTTAGAGGATTAGTATTCCTGAACACACGTTTCCCGGTCCTTACAGACCTATAATCGAGGCGCCTCGCATTCCAACAACCACAAAGGTGAAAAGTAGATATATATGTCATGGCTGGCAAGTCACCGACACCACCATAGCTAGAAAGAAACGTCGTGCTCTCCCTGCAGTCCGTATCCCGTTTTTAACTCATACCGGGGTGTGAGGTTCGCGAATCTATGAAATACACAAAGCTAGGCCACGTAGACCTTGCTTTGATCATCATCCACAAGACTTTGCTTTGCAACAGAAGCCTTGATCATAGCATCTTGGCATGCCACATAGGCAGTCCACTCCATACGATTGATTTCCATCGATATATAACCTCTGAGCTCGTACGTCTCAGAGAAGGGCGTTAAGCAAAAGAATAAATTCTCCGCCGCCAAACAGATATATATTTAACAGAGATCAATCAGTATAGAACAAAATCCAATGTCAGACACACAGTCCATTTACAAGTCCGTTCTGGGTCTGAACGAAACCGGAGGCGTCAATTCCACGCAAATCCGTACAATTAACACATACGTTTAGACGGCTACTACTTCCGTCCCCTTCCGGTAGCTACTCCGGTTAGGAACCTCAGTAGCGCCCATCCAACCGATACGAAGATCGTCGGTCTTGAATCGTCTTTGCATTTTCCAATTCGAATCACTCGATAAATTATTTGAAATGAGGGTTAGCTCGGCCTTTTCAAATAATTCACGTCATTAGCATTTAAATCGATTCTTTTTATGGTTATATTATTCGGCATCCATCTTTCAGTTATTTAGTGTTATTTTCGTGTCAAACACATACAACCATCAAATATCAAACAATTCAAGCCCAATTGGTTTATTTTCAATCCATATTGCTTATAATATTTTATAACGATTTTTTTCACCATTTTTATTTATAAAAAAAAAGCCATATCTAATTAAACGACGTTTCAGGTCATGTCGTGGCGCTGGTGCTGTTTTCCCTTAATTTGTTTTACACATATCGGGAAATCTAACCGTTGGATTTCTACAAAGTCTATATCAGTGGGAAGATATTCCCAAATCGAACCCAACGGTTCCAGTTTCGTGAGAATCCGACGGTCGGATCTTCCACACTAGTCGTTTGAAGTTACGGTTTCAAAATACGAACTACAGCGTCGTTATTCGATTTAATTTAATTATATTTATATTTATATATAAATATAAACGATTCTGGCGCTGTTTTTCTTTAGATTTGAATTAAACATTCCGGACAATCCAACCGTTGGATTTTTACAAGGTTGGTGCCGTTGGAAAGATATTTCCAAGGCGAGCCCAGCGGTTGCGGTTTCGGGAAAATCCGATGGTCGGATTTCTCGTACTAATCGTTTCAAATTACGATTCCGAAACGCGAACTGCACAGCCTCTATTCCTTTTAATTATATTTATATTTATATATATAAAAATATAGTTCAATCTATAATTTCAACTATAGTTCATTTTATAATTTCAACTTCGTTTTCACTTCAAATATTTCACTAACGCCTTAATATTTCGAAAAATTTCGCCATAACCTCCTTTGTTTGGGGAGGGGTTTGGAAATTTATTGGGCCGTATTAGGTACCCAATAAATCCTAAAAAGCATTCACATATTTATAGTGATATATTCTGGTGTTTACGGGGGAGCATGTACTGATAATCACTCCAGAGAATAAATTCCTGTCACCCCGTTTCCTTGTGGAAATAAATAGTCCATGTGCTGTATCTAATAACTAGAGCGACGTGATTATTGTCAACTCCAGACCCGTGTGGGGTTTTTATTAATCTGGCAATTTATCGTTATAATTTATATAGTCCATATCAGTCATCAGTTCAACCTGTAGTACATAGTCATCACCATACAAGCCTCTTGCTTATATGGTAAATCTTCCACCTCGTCACACAAGCTCCAGTTGCTTAAGTGGAATATGATGAAGTATGCCTATCATCAAGAAGTATGTCATGTAGTGTAGTTCAAAATTAATTGTTACTATCTTATGGCGTTATTTATTATTTCACACAGAATAACCAGCACTCCGCATCCTAATGGCATTCACAGGAGTTGATATATAAATAAAATTGCGCAGCCAACTCATCAAGGTTTACCTATTTGTCGGGCATGCAAATAATTTCTTTACTCTACAGCTAATCCATTTTTCCTGTTCAACACGTGTATATATATGCAGAACAAAGCTAATAATAATATTTCTAGCAAACTATTATTTATTTCAACACGTGTGTATTTTTAACTAAGCGTATACATGATAAAAGAAATATTTTTTATCATCAAAAATATTTATTCGACACGAGTGTATTTTTAACACTTCATATTCACTATAAAAATATAGTTTTCATTGTCGATTCATTTTATTTTTAAAAGATGATAACATTCAACACATGAACTTCAACTCAACGAATGAATTGCAATTCAACACATGAATATTCTATATAGTTTGTATATATATATAAAATGTGATTTTTATCGCTAAAGCCATTTGTTTAAATTCAAATAATATGCAACACATGAATTTCAACTCAACGAATGAATTGCAATTCAACACATGAATATTCTATATCGTTTGTATATATATAAAAATGTGATTTTTATCGCTAAAGCCATTTGTTTGAATTCAAATAATATTCAACACATGAATTTCAACTCAACGAATGAATTGCAATTCAACACATGAATATACTATATAGTTTGTATATATATAAAAATGTGATTTTTATCGCTAAAGCCATTTGTTTAAATTCAAATAATATTCAACACATGAATTTCAACTCAACGAATGAATTGCAATTCAACACATGAATATTCTATATAGTTTATGTAATTTTTATCGCTAAAGCCATTTGTTTAAATTCAAATAATATTCAACACATGAATTTCAACTCAACGAATGAATTACAATTCAACACATGAATATTCTATATCGTTTGTATATATATAAAAATGTGATTTTTATCGCTAAAGCCATTTGTTTAAATTCAAATAATATTCAACACATGAATTTCAACTCAACGAATGAATTGCAATTCAACACATGAATATTCTATATAGTTTATGTAATTTATTTCAACGAATGAAAATTATTCTAACACATAAATATTTCAGAAAATTTCGGCAGCATAACGGCAGGGTAGTTAAAACCGGGACCGTCCCTAGTACGGCTCCTCGCTCTACCTTAAAACCTCGCGGTTTTTGACAATGGGGATCATGCATCTAGTTCGCACGCAGGCGGCATGTTTTATTTTCAATTCCACAATCCTATTCTATTTTGTTTCAACCACAAGAGGGTATTTTTCAACCACAAAGGTATTTTTCAACCATAATATCAACCACAAACAATTATTCCCAACCATTCGTCATACTATATAATATCACGTCAATCACAAGCAATAAATAACGTCAATGGTCTGTGGACGAGGGGAGTATATATATATATATATATATATATATATAATAATTCACTTGCATTTTATCACAATATAAAGCATATATGTTTCAAACAACGGTTGTATAATTTATACATCGCTAATATAACTTATACAACACATGTACATGAGGTATACAATGCGTATATAATTTACACTTCGCTTATATAATTTATACAACGCGATTTCATTCACACAAATAGTTTAGATTCCTCACATTGGTTATTGCGGTGCTAAAAATCGTCGGAAGGTCAGAAAAATCCGCGGCTTCTTCTAGAATGTAGAGAGCCTCCTTGCGGTCACGGTGTCTCCTGTTTCATCGAATTTCGTTAAAGAACGAAAAAGATATTATTTTTCAAAGTTTTGCAACGCTTTATAGTGTTAAAACGGTTTAAAATTATATAAGCCGTTAGTTTTCAAACCTGCTCAATTCTAGGTTTGGATTTTTCTCTTGATTCGTAGCTCTATAGGATGATCAGACTGTTGGACGTCGTCGAGGGATGGAAGAGCTTTCCGGCACTGGTAGTTTGAGGGGGTGCGATGGAGAATCGAGGCGGTGGCGGCTCTGGGAAGGCGACGACTTCCTCGACGTCGTTCAGGCGAAGGAGCTAACGATAGGGGGCGGCGTTTGGTCGGATGTGGAGAGGAGGCGAAGGGCTGTCGACTGGTGGTGGTGGCGCGGCCTAGCGTCGCCTGTGGCGGTCGGAAAAGGGAGGAGAAGTTTCGAGCAACGTGGATCGTCCAGAGCAGGGTGGAGGCTAGGGTTCCATAGTTTTATTTTTTTATTTTTTTTTAATGAAAAATCCCTATTGGTCCATGCTTTATAGAAAATTTTAAATAGTGTTTTTGCAAACGGACTCCTTTTTAAACCCAACGACTGTCGCCCCTAGCTAAATACCCCCATTCCGGACACAATGGGATATGTTTCGTTGGCCATTTCGACTGTTACAGTTAGTTATTTTTCAAATTAAAATATAAAACATTCGATATTTAATTTAAACGTACATTTCAATTTGCCAGGGCCACAAACTGAATCGAAAAATTCCAGAAAAATAAATCTAGCTTTGTTTTGACGATACGGTCCTAACAAAACCAGTTTCATCGAATTCTGAGCTCGTTTGAAAAACGGCCATTTTTAGGTCGACCCATTTTAACAGAATTTGACCAAACACATTATCTTTTGCCCCGCTCACATACTAGCTTCAAAAATTACGAAATTTGAAACTTAGCAATAATTAGACATCCCGGACCCAACAAAAGTGGTTTCGTCGAATCCCGAGGTCGTATGCAAAATCTCAATTTTCAAGGGCTATATATACTATATAGCGACCTTTCTGAAAATTCATTTGGCCATAACTTTTGATTTCTGCTATGAAACTTCGATTTTTCAGATTCATTAGAAAGGTATTGATAAACAGATTTAAATATTTTCAGTTTCGGTAAAATCCGTTATATCTTCCACTCGGTACAGTCAGACAAAGTTTGTATTCAAAATTTCAAACTGCAATATTATACCCAATTCTATATTTTATTGAAATAGGCTATTTCAACTATTCAAATTCTTGGTAATAACCTGATTTAAAAATTTTAAACTGGTTCACATTTTCCGGGTTATTACAGCATGTAGTGTGTGAACCAAATATCTCGGGAAATTATAATGGTGACCATGTGACTGTACACTGATTAACACATGAATTGACATATACGAAAATGGTGGTTAAGCAAGTAAAACAATATTGAAATGTTTAGTTAATGTCTCTCATTTTGCATTCCTAGAGCATACAGTGTTGCACTGAATGCGTCCTCAAAATGTTAATGGATTCCATATCAATGTCAACTATTCGTTACAACTTTCCCTATAAATTTTCTAAAATTGTATACTATATGTGGGTGTGAGTCATGGAGGACTATCATAAATTATTTATGCAACAATTTCATTTCTAAATAATTATCAAGAGGTCACCAGGCATTAAGTTTTGCAATAACAAAATTTTGAACACTAGATATTAAGTCAAGTTTTAATACAGCATATAAATCTCCAATTTTATAGTAGCAGTAACTATTTTGATACACACGCACACAAACATATACCATACTTCCAAAGAGAAAATTGAAGTATGATGAGTTAATCCAAGGAGGAAAATAATAATAATAAATAACCGCAGGAAGTGAAATCCAATAATTTATCATATGCAATTTTTTTATTACTTTTCACTATGATCATCATTGATATATTTGGGTACACAAATGCTCTTTGATTTTCAATAGCCAAAGTTAAAAACTAAAATAATGGAAGCTATTATATGTTTATGTCCAATCTAACTTGTATTTTATAATGTGGTCTAATAACTTATCAACCCACATTGAAGAAAAAAAGAATGTATGTCAGGATTTAATAGCTAATGCTTTAAGAATTCATGAAGTATTGTAGGCTATTATTTTCACTATAAGCTTTTAGATTTTCAATGTTGAAAGCTTATAGTGACTTATCATACCCATCTATAGGTTTATACACACTGTAGAAAAAGTCTCACAAGATGATAATATTGGATAAAAAGTTTAAAAAAAAATCTAAGGATAAATACAAAATGATTAAATAAATTATTCAAAATATTGAATGATAGAGGTAGACCGATGTCCAATAATTTAGTTAGAGATGCAAATAATTTTCCTTCCCCATTTGGATAAAGAAGGCCATATATGTCATAAGGTTTATTAGTAAATTCCATTCTATAAAGGTGTAAGGGCTTCAACATATCCATTACTATGAAAAATGATACATAACTATATCAAAACCAAGCAAATGAACTTCATAAATATTCTACAAAGCGGAGTAAGAACCTAATTTCATCATTCATAAATATTAGACCAGAGATTATTCTCCGTTCAATGATTCAGTGAAAAAAAATGTAACATTAGTTCAAATTTTGACATAAATAAGTTGTGTTGAGGTGAATGAAGTATAAAGCTTATCCATGAAATTAGAAAAAGTAAAATGATGGAAAGGTTACCTTTCATCTCCTAAGTTAAATGTCATATACCAGCTTTGCAATAATTTCTGATGTCCCATCGTATTCATCTCCTAAGTTAAACATCATATACCAGCTTTGCAATAATTTCTGAAGTCCCATCGTATTCATCTCCTAAGTTAAACATCATATACCAACTTTGCAACAATTTCTGAAGTCCCTCCCATCATGTGCATATTGTTGTGTCCTACAACTTGAAAAAGAAGGACTTTTGCTCGAATCGAACACCGGATTAACTAAGATCCTAACTTCACTAAAATAAATATTCAACAACTTTCATGCTCGTAAAACCCAGTCTAAATAGAAAATAAGTACATTACATAATATATAAATAAATAGCTAATCAGTAATGATATTACATGCAAAAACAAAGAAGCAAATGTAGTTGAAGAAAATGTGGAACAACAGACATGTTGAACGACAAACAACATAATAAAACAATGGACATGTTGAACAACTAAGAACATCAAAGTGAAACCGTATGCATTTAGGCAAAGTTCAAAGATCTGGTATTTCTTGAAGTACTTAATCTTGTACTATTGGAATATAATTCTTAAAAGCTTATTGTGAATTATTATACCATCTACAGGTTTACATAAGCTGTAGAAAAAGTTTCATGAAATGATAATACTGGATAAAAAACAAAAAACAAAAAATGAGGATAAACACAAAATGATTAAATAGATTATTCAAAATATCAAATGACACAGGTAGACTGATATTCGATAATTTAGTTAGAGATGCAAATAATTACCCTTCTACATTTGGTAAAGGAGAGCATGTCATTTGGTAATGGAGAGCATGTCATAGGGTTTGTTGGCAAATTTCAGATTGCAAGGGTGCAAGTGCTTCAACAATTCTATTATTATAAAAAATGACACGTAAGTAAATCAAAACCTAGCAAATAAACTTCACAAATATTATATATAGTGGAGTAGAACCTTATTTCATTATTCAATATATATGAATTAGAGCAAAGATCATTCTCCCATTCAATGATTGAGTGAATGCAAAACATAAGAATGTAATATTAGTTCATTTTTATACATAAATAAATTGTGCATACATGAACAAAGTATAAAACTTTTCCATGCAATTGAAAGAAAAGGAAAATGGTGGAAATATTACCTCACATCTCCTAAATTAAATGTCATATATTGTAGTTGCCATAGTTTCTAAAGTCCTAACATATCCTCATGCTTATGTATCCTACAATTTGAAAAATGGGGAAATCAGGTCGAACCTAACATGAAATTAACTAAGATCCTAGCTACACCAAAATAAATATTTAACAACCTTTCATGCTTCTAATACCCAATTCAAATAGGAAATTAGTACATAAATTCCTTATATTAAAGCAGTAAAATGCTATGAACATAGCTTGTTGTATGAAGTATTGGAAAAAATGCAATACACAAAATGGAGGTACCAACTTACAGAAACAATATGCTTTTGCACTGCATGAATGTAGATTTAAATTTATGACATACTTAATTGACAACAACCGTACGCATAGTCAAAACCATATGGTATTCACCAATTCTGAAAATAATAACTTGATCTAGGCAACACACGAATAAAATCCCAGATCACAATGTAAAGTTTAATCATATCACTTGAACTGCATAGCTTTTTGAATATAAGAAACAGAAAGAAATAAAAAAACTTTTAAAAATTAAGGACAATATGAGGACCAGTGGATATTTTATGGCTTTACCCTTAGAGGTAAACTACAATATAATATGTGTTGCAAGTACAACTGCTGTTGATAGGCAGTATGTTTTTGGGTATCATCATCACCATTAATTTACTTAAGGCCACTCCATTATCATTTGTCATTGTTTGATGACTATAGGTATATTCAAATGCATATTACTAAAATATGTATGAGCAAAAGTGATTGCTATATTTCATCAAATGCTCATGGGAAAATGACTTCAGTACAATTGTTTAATTTACCTATTCAGATTCGGTTCTGTCAAGATCAGTAGCTTAATTGCAGCGTCGCTTACAGCAAAACCTGATGCGGCAAGCAAGAAAACTCGCAGCGCTAGGTCAACATGAACAGGTTAAGTTTAGCAGGAAAAAGAACAAAAATAGAAAGAGGCGATGAGGGAAAAGGGGAAGCTACCATTTTCTTCTAAAGGGAAGGGCACGCAAGTTGACATGTAGCCGGCATTAAGGTGCCAAGGCGACAACCACATTGGGGGTCCGATTGAAAATAGTGCAATGGAGAAAGAGAAAGGAGGAGAATATCGAGGTAGAGAAACTTCCAAGGGTAGAGGTTGAAACGGGTGAGTTTTGTTGACATGTTTATTCTATTCGTTGTGGACATGAATTGAAAGGCCTAGAGACGTTGTGCGCACAGGTGGTAAGATCATGAATTTTTGAGTGAATTAGAATGAAAGGTTAAGATTCATTAATAAATACACGTAAACACATATATGACGCATGCACATATGTGCATATGTATGCTGTTGGAATTCCTACGCATATACATGGAATATAATTGGAGGGTACTCATTGTTGAAAGATGGTATGCATTAAGTGATAATTGAAGAATGGTAAAACAGTTTATATCCAATCAATCAGACCTTTTTATCACATCAACAGTCCTAAATTAGCTCCAGGTAAGAAAACTCTATTAATATTACAATGTTGCATCGTAAGAGGGATAGTCTCCAATAGTGGCTGGGAAAAAACAAAGGCTATTATTCCAAGCAGCATATTTGTGTTTTAGGTCAGTGATAAAAGTTAAATTATTTCATTGTTTAAGGTGGGGAAAAAAACCAATTTTTCGATTATATTATGTCCATACAAAATGAGCATGTCTATTGATATGGGAAAATAGTTACCTTATATTAGAAAGGCAGATCCAAACTGATTATTTCAAATCTATCATTGACCATCGTAGCACATTCAGTGGAAGGAACTCTTCTTCATTGTGTACGGGGCTTTTCCTTTTATGGATGCTGGAACACGACCACCTTGGAAAAATCAATCTTGATAGGTCTTGTCTCTTCTTTCTACAATGAAAGACCCAAAATAATTAGATTAAATTAATATTATTTTAAATAGTTCATGAACATTGTAAATGTTCACCTCATATTGGTTTATTTCTAATTAATCATAATAATGTACAGCGGCCTTGTAAATGTTTTCTGCTCCACAACAACATAACTCTTCAGCAAACTAAATAGAGGGTCAAGAGGAGATGCTAAAGCGTTATTACACTATTTTGTAAAAATTGGAATGAAAACTAACTAGCCCTTTTATAATTTTATATATGCTTCTCAATTGAAGATCACTTGATATATCACAGTCACCTTGCATTTTACTTGGCGTCACGATATTTTCTCAATATGAACTCTATACACTTCAAATGAAAACTGAGAATATTTGTTAGGAGAAATCCCTATCTAAACAAAAAATAGATCTTTATCCTGAACACTTTCTGCAAATGAGTCCTAAATAATACAAAAAGGGTTTGAAAAAAAATATAGTTAATTAAGAATAATATGCAACGCATAAGCTTTTTATTTGATGTCAAAAACTACTGAGGGTTCACTTTTTCCATGAATCTTTTGGAAAATGATAACACAAGTACATAATCGCGTGAAGGTTTTTGTAAATATAAGTTCCTGGCGAACACGGGTTAACAATAGCAGGTACACACCTTATTTAACAATGTTTGAATAATGAGTTGTGCTACTCTTTCCATTTGTAGAAGTAAAGCATGATACGAATTATGCTACCCTTTTCACATCAAAATAGGCTCTGTAATAAAGTACACAAATAAGAATAATTCCCAAATAAATACATTTTTATCATGAATTAAGCCAAAAAAAGCTGAGCATTAAAAATCAGAAGTTCTAATTCCCAAATGTGTATAATATCTCAGCAATATGTTTGTACTTTGTAAGCACGCAGTGCAGGAGAAGAGTGGAAAACAAAATGTCAAGAATAGCTATTTTAGAATAATAAATCAACTATATCTATTTCATAAAATGTCTCTTGATCTACTGTATAGCACACTTACAAAGTATTGGCTGGAAATGATCTGGATCGAGTACCAGACATGGATGAACAACTATGCTCATAGGAAACCAACACAGTAAACCTAGCAAGTACCAAGTTCGGTGATCCAGCACAGTTAAGATTGTGTACACTGGAAACAAATAAGAACTACTACCGCTAATCAGACTTCTACCTGAATAGATAATGTAACAACCCGTATTTTCAATAACATGTTATAACATAAATCGTGGCAGAATTAAATTCTAAAATCTGAATCAAGGGAAACGGGCTATGCCATTGCGTTCGTCTCGGAAAAATACACGAAATAGAGTCCGAGTTTTCGAAAATCGGAGTCCGTATGACCCGATTAAGGCCCAACAAAGTTTTCGGGGAATTCCTAAGTAAAAATAGATTTCAAATTCAAATCAAAAATTGGGAATTGGGTCAGTTTGGGCCAGGCGGGAAAATTCCCGCCACAGTACCCAAGTCGACAGCCCTGTCGACTTGGGAGTTGACTGGGTCTGACCAGGTCGACAGCCCTGTCGACTTGGCTCAGACGCCCAGTCCTGCCTGGTGCACCATTTTGGGTTTGTGTTGAGCTTGGGGGCCAGATTCGATTTGGAGGGTTGAGATGAGAACTAGGGTTTAATCCTATGGTCTAAATCACTAGACTAATCTATAAATAAGACCCTAACCTACCCTAAATCCTCATTATTCATCCTAGCAACTAAACTATGGCAAAATCAATCCTCTCATGGCCTCCACTCTCTTCATCAAATTCCTAAATCAATTTCTAAGAGATTTCCATGCATACAAGTGTATTTAGACTTGTATGATCCTCTTTAGCTTGCATTAAAGTCTTGTTTCTATATTGGCATCATAAAGGAGGAGTCTTGATCAAGTTTGCTTGCATTTTTGGAGTTTTAATTTGTTGCATAAGGGGTTTCTTACATTTGCTATACTCATTTGAGTCCGCATAAGCATTGTAAGCCCTATTCCTCTCATACTTGAACTTTGAAGTTAAATGCATGATATGCAAGTTGTCATAAGTTATGCAAGTTTATTTATGCAAGTATGATATGCAAGTTGTCATAAATTATGCAAGTTTATTTATGCAAGTATGACATGCAAGTTGTCATAAATTATGCAAGTTTATTTATGCAAGTATGATATGCAAGTTGTCATAAGTTATGCAAGTTTGTTTATGCAAGTATGATATGCAAGTTGTCATATGTTATGCAAGTTTGTTTATGCAAGTATGATATGCAAGTTGTCATATGTTATGCAAGTTTGTTTATGCAAGTTTGATATGCAAGTTGTCCTATGATATGCAAGTATGTTATGCAAGTTTGGGATGGTCATATGGTTCATGTTATCATGTTATGCATGCTTTTTGGGCGTATAAATGTAATATGCAAGTGTGTGAACACATGAACATTTCATATGCCACCATGTTGAACTTGTGGCTTTAACACTTTTATGTCATGATTATGCCAAGTTCCCTCTTTCTATCCTTTATGCGCTATTGCGATATGTAAGCGATGGGATTGCGTTTGGGGTTTGGGTAAACTTAAAAGACATAAAAACATGAGCTTGGGAATTTACCTATTAAGTTAGGTCTACCCAATTGCTTGAAAACTTGTAATGTGATGGACATGACACTTAGAAAAGATAAGTGTGGCCAACTCGAGGTTGGGTTGAGTTTGTAGCGTAAACCTACCCGGAACCGACCGGCCTAACTAGTTGCTACAAACAATAGGACCCAATGTGAGAAGTTGGTCATGTTGTACCTTGGACCCGAGGTTAGACCAAGTTGTGGTGTAAAGCTACCCGGACCCGCCCGGCTTAACTATTAACCACAACAAAGTCTAATGTGAGAGGTTAAGGCGCATTAATTAATTAATGCCTCAGGATTAGGGTTAAGTCATGGACCATTTAATACTTAACCAATTTGGGCTCGGTTGATTAATCGGGGTTAAGTCATAAACTCACCGTTACACTTAACCAAGTTAATCCATGATTAGTGGAGGGGTTAAACCATACTTAACCCACTAGAGAAATCCTTGCAATGGGGGTCCACTCCTTCAGTAATCCCTAGTTTGTATCATCATGGCCCTAGGGACTAGGCTAGGGTGGGGGCACGATTACTGAACTGGAGATAAGGGGCCAAAAAGCGACGGCCGTGGTACGCCGGTGTAGTTCTGGGCAGACTCTGGTCGTGCACATAGTCCGTAGCCGGAGAAAACAAGCACGGGTACCGGTAGGGCGAGACTGTGCACTCATGTTTATGGTGTCCAGGGGTTGACACCCTAGGGCTTGATACACCCGACAGGTGGACCCGGCACAGTTCGACTACATTCATGGTTGGGCCGTATTGACACCAACACGTGACGAGTTAGGCTTAGGGAGCCGATCGATTAGACCGTTGGGTTGGACCTCGTGGTTGGGTCACTTCATGTTATTGGACCTCGTATGAGGGTCACTTCATGTTATTGGGCCAAAGCTTGGGCCGTGGGATCAATACTTGTATATCCAAGTCATGTTAGTTTGCTAGTACACCCGTGGTGCAAAACCTTAATCCTGATTATGCGATGACACCTTTATCTACCTGGATAGTTAATCATCATGTTGTTATCCTTATGTTCATACCTGCTGCTCATGTCAGTTAACTTTATCAGTTTACATTGATTGTAGTAGGGCTTACTCAGTCTTTTTGACTGACCTGTTTTCTTTCGCCTTTTTTCTTCCGTTTCCCCCCCCCCCGGTTCTCAGGGAGGGAATACAGGAGCTTAGCTTGGATCTTACCTACTTTTCTTGGATAGCTCATGTATGCTTTGGACTTGAGCTCACTATGGTTTTTCTGCTTTGGGGATAGCTACTTATGTTTTTCTTTTCAGTTTTCAGATGATGTTGTTTATGTACTAGACTTATTTTATTTGGAAAATTGACATGATGTTGTACTAAGACTTGTTTTGAAATGGTTTGAAAATCTTCCGCTGTTTTATCTATGTTATTTACTCTGTTTACACATATACATATGTTCTTGTTCTGCCTTGATATATCATTATGCATGTTTACCTGATTCAAACGCCCCTCCAAAGTCAGAGTGCTTGCAAGAGTCACCCTGGCGGAGGTGGGGTGTTACAATTTGGTATCAGAGCATATGGTTTACGAGAAGGAACAAAAAGGTTTTTAGAAAACTTTTTGAAAACTATTTTCAAAATTAAGTATAAAGTATTTTCCAAAGAAAAGTCTAGTTTATTTTAAAGGGCTATTCCCCAAAAAGCCATTAGCAATATCCCTTCGTTTTTCTCCATTCTGAATCTGTCTTTTTCTTTTTCAGTATGGCTGATAACTTTGTTATTCCGGAGGGAGTGCACGTGCCTGTTTGGTATAGGAGACTCTTGGAGGCTAGGGCGACCGAAGCCGGCCCCGCAGATGTCCCTCCTCCTCCTCCTCCAGTAGTTAATATTCCTCCTCCCGTTGCTAATGTTCCTCCTCCACCTGTTGCTGAGGTTCCTCTTCCTCCTCCCCCTCAGCATCCTCAGGCCGACTTTGCCAAGATTTGCAAGGATTTCAAAGCAATGGGTGGCAAGAACTTTCAAGGCACAGAGACTTTTGTGGAAGCCAGAAATTGGTTGAAAGAGACCGAGGATTTGTTTGCTATCTTTGGGATAGATGATCAGAGGAAGATCTTGTTGGCGGTTTGGCTTATGAAGGATGAAGCCGCTTATTGGTGGGAAGTCACCAATGGTACTAGGCCTGTTGAGACTTGGGCCGATCTCAGGGCAAGGTTTATGCTTAAGTTTCTATCTTCTGCTGAGGAGAATTTGCAGATGGAGAGATTCATAACTTTGAAGCAAGGAGATATGTCTGTCAAAGAATATGTGAACAAGTTTAATCAGTTAGCTCGTTTTGGCTTGGATATGGTGAATACTCCTCAGAAGAAGGCCCTTCGTTTTGCTAGGGGATTGAATGAGCCGTTGCAGGGATTGGCTATGTCACATATTCCCCATGGGGCCACGTTTGAGAGCTTGGTTGATATGGCGTTACTTCACGGAGATGTCAAGAAGAATGATACTCAAGTCAAGAAGACTGATTCCCAGGGAAAGGGAAATCAGGGTAATACTGGTGGTCAAAACAGTCAAGGCAATCAGAGCAAGAACAAGGGTCAAGGCAACAAGGGGAATAACAACAAGGGCAAGAACAAGGGGAAGTGCCATTATTGCGGTTCAGTTGGGCATCTTGTTAAGGATTGTAAGAAGAGGAAAAGGAATAATGGTGAATGCTTTTTATGTGGGAAGACTGGACATTTCAGCAAGGATTGCCCGAAGAAACAGGGGCAAGGGCAGGGTCAGACTCAGCGTGCTGGACCCGCAGAAGGGCAAGTTCATGCTCTCGCTACCGCTCCAGTTCCCGATCGAGGTAGTATTTCTGTTGAGAGCCTTGTATATATTTCTGATTTTCCAGTTCGTACCTTGTTTGATTCTGGTGCATCGCATAGTTTTATCTCATCTGATCTTGTTGATAGTTTGCACCTTAGTACTAGCTTGGTAGAGGATCCCGTTTGTGTCTCAAATCCTATTGGGGGCTCCGCCCATTTGTCTATGATATGTGGGGATTTGAGGATCTCTATACTGAGTGTAGGGTTCTTGTGTAGTGCTTATGTTCTTGGTTTCAGGGGATACGGATTGATATTGGGCATGGATTGGCTGTCCAGATATGGAGCCATTCTTGATTGTGAGCATAGGGTTGTGAGGCTCGTGACTCGCCTCGGGAACACCCTAGAGATTTCATGTGATCCGAGAGGTCCCGTCATGTTGTGCTATCTTGAATCTCTCGACTCGTCAGTGGAGACTCTTCAGTCTGTGAGAGTTGTCCGAGAGTATCCGGATGTTTTTGATGAAGTTAGGGGGTTGCCCCCTAAGCGAGAGATTGATTTCCGCATTTAGCTGGTGGATAATGCAAAGCTGGTTTCTTTGCCCGTTCGGCACATGGCTCCGCGTGAAAGGCGGGAGCTAAGCAAGCAAGTGAAAGAGCTGCTTGAGAAGAACTTCATTAGACGAAGTATATCTGAGTGGGGAGCGCCTGTGGTGTTTGCTACCAAGGCGGATGGTTCTCTCCGACTATGTGTTGACTATCGAGAGTTGAATAAGCTGACTAAGAAGAACAGACACCCGTTACCGAGGATCGATGATCTCCTTGACCAGCTTGTCGGTGCTTTTGTTTTCTCTCAGCTTGATCTTGCTACTGGATTCCATCAGCTCAGGGTAGCTGAGGATAGTATAGACAAGACTGCGTTCAGAACTCCAGACGGATTCTTTGAGTGGCTTGTCATGCCGTTCGGCTTGACGAATGCACCCGCATATTTCGTGGACTTGATGAGTAGGGTGTTCAGAGAGTTCTTGAACAAGTTTGTCGTGGTCTTCGTGGATGATATTTTGGTCTTCTCTAAGGATGAGGAAGAGCATGCAAGGCACCTCGGGGAGGTGATGGATACGCTTAGAGCGCATCAGTTGAAGGCCAAGTTCTCCAAGTGTCACTTTTGGAGAAGGGAAGTTAGATTCCTTGGGCATATAGTGTCTAAGCAGGGCTTAGCGGTGGATCCCGCTAAGGTGGTTGCAGTTCAAGATTGGAAGACTCCAAGGAATGCAACCGAAGTGAGAAGTTTTCTAGGTCTTGCGGGTTTTTATCGGAAGTTCATCAAGGACTTCGCGAAGATTTCTGCTCCTCTCACTAAATTGACGAAGAAGAATTTAGTTTTTGCTTGGAGCCTAGAGTGCGAGCTTGCTTTTCAGAAGCTCAAGAGAGCTCTCACATCAGCACCCGTTCTAACTTTGCCCGATGGAGGGAAATTATTTACGGTATACACCGATGCGTGTGGCACAGGGTTAGGAGTTGTTCTTATGCAAGAGGGAAGAGTGATATGCTTTGGCGGTAGACAACTCAAAGTGCATGAGAAGAATTATCCCACTCATGACTTAGAGTTGGCAGCAATAGTATATGCACTCAAGGCTTGGCGCCATTATCTTCTGGGAGAAAGATTTGAGCTTTATACCGATCACAAGTCATTGAAGTATCTCTTTTCTCAGAAGGATCTGAATCTGAGGCAGCAAAGATGGATGGAATTCTTGGCATCCTATGATTTTGAGATAGCTTATACCCCTGGCAAGGGGAACATGGTAGCTGATGCATTGAGTAGAAGAAGGTTGACCCTAAGTCCTCTATTCGTTGAGATGAAGAATTTAGAGTATGTGGCAACCTTTGATTTCTCTTTGGCGATGGAGTCGATGACCGGTTCTTTAGCATCTCTAGAACTCAGGCCTACCCTTCTTGATCAAGTTGGGGCTTCGCAGAGAGAAGACCCTCAGATAGTTGACATTATGGATAAGCTGATTCGAGGAGAGACGTCTAGTCATCTCGCTCGATATTCTATTGATGACAAGGGTTGGCTGAGGAGAGATGGAAGGTTTTGTGTTCCCATGGTAGAAGATTTAGTAAGAAAAGTTCTGGAGGAAGCGCATCGCTCTAAGTTGACTATACATCCAGGCGGGGATAAGATGTATAAAGATATGAAGCGTATTTTCTTTTGGCCTAGGATGAAGAAGGATGTGGCGGAGTTTGTCTCTAGATGTATCATTTGCCAGCAAGTTAAGGCCGAGTCAAAGAAGCCCGGTGGGCTATTGCATCCTCTAGACGTTCCACTTTGGAAGTGGGAGAGTATCTCCATGGATTTTATTGATGGGCTACCAAGGTCAAGGAAAGGGAATACGAGCATTTGGGTTATTGTAGATAGACTTACGAAGAGTGCTCATTTCATTTCGGTGAAGAGCAAGAGGACCGCATCTTGGCTAGCGTCTGTATATCTTCGTGAGATTGTGAGACTTCATGGAGTCCCTTCTAGTATTGTCAGTGACCGTGACCCAATCTTTACAAGTCAGTTTTGGAATAGCTTGCAAGAGGCTATGGGCACGAGGTTGAATCTGAGTACTGCTTATCACCCACAGACGGACGGCCAAACCGAAAGGGTGAACAGGGTACTCGAAGATCTGTTGAGGCTTTGTATTCTGGATTTCGGTGGTACTTGGGAAGACCATCTTCCTCTTGTTGAGTTTGCATATAATAACAGTTATCAGGCAAGCATAGGGATGGCACCATTTGAAGCTTTATATGGGAGGCCGTGCAAGTCGCCTACATGTTGGTGGGAGACTACCGATAAGCACATACTTGGGCCTGATATGATCAGAGATACATCCGAGAAGATCGAGTTGATTCGGAGACAGATGAAAGCGGCCCAAGACCGACAGAAATCCTATGCTGATAAGCGAAGATCTGATTTGGAGTTTGATGTTGGGGATATGGTTTTCGTAAAGGTTTCTCCTTTGCGGAATGTGGTCCGATTTGGAGCTGTTGGGAAGTTAGCACCGAGATTTGTTGGACCATTCCCTATTATAGAGAGGATCGGGCAGATGGCTTATAGAGTAAAGTTGCCCGAGAAGCTTGCCGGAGTGCACGATGTTTTTCATGTCTCGCATCTCCGGAAGTGTTTGCATGAATCAGCAGAGGTTGTGGAGCCAAGTGTTTTGGAGGATGTGAAAGTAGAAAGAGAGGCTACCTTGAGGAGAGCTCCGATTCGTATCTTGGGGACGGAGACCAAGAAGCTAAGGAATCGAGAGGTCAAATTGGTGAAGGTTCAATGGGGTGAAGCCGAAGAAGACGCAACTTGGGAAACCGAGGAGAAGATGCGTGGGCTTTATCCATTCCTTTTTGAGGGTACACTCTCAATCTCTTTTCTTTGTAGCATATCTTTGCTATCCATGATTATCTAGTTTATCATGTTAATCTTGTCATGAGAACCTTAGGTAGAAACCCTTTGGATGAAACATGTGTTTGAGACATGTTATGCTTGATGGTTGCAAGTGGTTGCAAGTGTTTGCAAGTGGTTACTCGTGGATGCATTGTACACGTTAGGCACTAGATCGGCTCGCACACTCCTCATATTGCATATGCATGAGTGTTTATGCTTATTCATGGATGAAAGTTGTGTGTTATCACATGGATGTTGCATATGGGTGTATGTTATGTGCACACATATAGATGATATACATTATGTTAGGAATTGCATACATATGGATTCATTTCACTAACATAATTTGCATTGATGATATTTGCATTAGATAGGTACATATACACACACCTTTGCATATGTTCATACAGCATTTAGAATCTTGTAAGGACAATGATTGCTCGTGGATGATGTTTTGAGTAGATGGATGATTGGATGGTAGGATACGTTCTTCCTAACTTGAAGATTTCGGGGACGAAATCCTTTAAGGAGGGGAGAATGTAACAACCCGTATTTTCAATAACCTGTTATAACATAAATCGAGGCAGAATTTAATTCTAAAATCTGAATCAAGGGAAACGGGCTATGCCATTGCGTTCGTCTCGGAAAAATACGCGAAATAGAGTCCGAGTTTTCGAAAATCGGAGTCCGTATGACCCGATTAAGGCCCAACAAAGTTTTCGGGGAATTCCTAAGTAAAAACAGATTTCAAATTCAAATCAAAAATTGGGAATTGGGCCAATTTGGGCCAGGCGGGAAAATTCCCGCCACAGTACCCAAGTCGACAGCCCTGTCGACTTGGGAGTCGACTGGGTCTGACCAGGTCGACAGCCCTGTCGACTTGGCTCAGACGCCCAGTCCTGCCTAGTGCACCATTTTGGGTTTGTGTTGAGCTTGGGGGCCAGATTCGATTTGGAGGGTTGAGATGAGAACTAGGGTTTAATCCTATGGTCTAAATCACTAGCCTAATCTATAAATAAGACCCTAACCTACCCTAAATCCTCATTATTCATCCTATCAACTAAACTATGGCAAAATCAATCCTCTCATGGCCTCCACTCTCTTCATCAAATTCCTAAATCAATTTCTAAGAGATTTCCATGCATACAAGTGTATTTAGACTTGTATGATCCTCTTTAGCTTGCATTAAAGTCTTGTTTCTCTATTGGCATCATAAAGGAGGAGTCTTGATCAAGTTTTCTTGCATTTTTGGAGTTTTAATTTGTTGCATAAGGGGTTTCTTACATTTGCTATACTCATTTGAGTCCGCATAAGCATTGTAAGCCCTATTCCTCTCATACTTGAACTTGAAGTTAAATGCATGATATGCAAGTTGTCATAAGTTATGCAAGTTTATTTATGCAAGTATGATATGCAAGTTGTCATAAATTATGCAAGTTTATTTATGCAAGTATGACATGCAAGTTGTCATAAATTATGCAAGTTTATTTATGCAAGTATGATATGCAAGTTGTCATAAGTTATGCAAGTTTGTTCATGCAAGTATGATATGCAAGTTGTCATATGTTATGCAAGTTTGTTTATGCAAGTATGATATGCAAGTTGTCATATGTTATGCAAGTTTGTTTATGCAAGTTTGATATGCAAGTTGCCCTATGATATGCAAGTATGTTATGCAAGTTTGGGATGGTCATATGGTTCATGTTATCATGTTATGCATGCTTTTTGGGCATATAAATGTAATATGCAAGTGTGTGAACACATGAACATTTCATATGCCACCATGTTGAACTTGTGGCTTTAACACTTTTATGTCATGATTATGCCAAGTTCCCTCTTTCTATCCTTTATGCGCTATTGCGATATGTAAGCGATGGGATTGCGTTTGGGGTTTGGGTAAACTTAAAAGACATAAAAACATGAGCTTGGGAATTTACCTATTAAGTTAGGTCTACCCAATTGCTTGAAAACTTGTAATGTGATGGACATGACACTTAGAAAAGATAAGTGTGGCCAACTCGAGGTTGGGTTGAGTTTGTAGCGTAAACCTACCCGGAACCGACCGGCCTAACTAGTTGCTACAAACAATAGGACCCAATGTGAGAAGTTGGTCATGTTGTACCTTGGACCCGAGGTTAGACCAAGTTGTGGTGTAAAGCTACCCGGACCCGCCCGGCTTAACTAGTAACCACAACAAAGTCTAATGTGAGAGGTTAAGGCGCATTAATTAATTAATGCCTCAGGATTAGGGTTAAGTCATGGACCATTTAATACTTAACCAATTTGGGCTCGGTTGATTAATCGGGGTTAAGTCGTAAACTCACCGTTACACTTAACCAAGTTAATCCATGATTAGTGGAGGGGTTAAACCATACTTAACCCACTAGAGAAATCCTAGCAATGGGGGTCCACTCCTTCAGTAATCCCTAGTTTGTATCATCATGGCCCTAGGGACTAGGCTAGGGTGGGGGCACGATTACTGAACTGGAGATAAGGGGCCAAAAAGCGACGGCCGTGGTACGCCGGTGTAGTTCTGGGCGGACTCTGGTCGTGCACATAGTCCGTAGCCGGAGAAAACAAGCACGGGTACCGGTAGGGCGAGACTGTGCACTCATGTTTATGGTGTCCAGGGGTTGACACCCTAGGGCTTGATACACCCGACGGGTGGACCCGGCACAGTTCGACTACATTCATGGTTGGGCCGTATTGACACCAACACGTGACGAGTTAGGATTAGGGAGCCGATCGATTAGACCGTTGGGTTGGACCTCGTGGTAGGGTCACTTCATGTTATTGGACCTCGTATGAGGGTCACTTCATGTTATTGGGCCAAAGCTTGGGCCATGGGATCAGTACTTGTATATCCAAGTCATGTTAGTTTGCTAGTACACCCGTGGTGCAAAACCTTAATCCTGATTATGCGATGACACCTTTATCTACCTGGATAGTTAATCATCATGTTGTTATCCTTATGTTCATACCTGCTGCTCATGTCAGTTAACTTTATCAGTTTACATTGATTGTAGTAGGGCTTACTCAGTCTTTTTGACTGACCTGTTTTCTTTCGCCTCTTTTCTTCCGTTTCCCCCGCCCCCTAGGTTCTCAGGGAGGGAATACAGGAGCTTAGCTTGGATCTTACCTACTTTTCTTGGATAGCTCATGTATGCTTTGGACTTGAGCTCGCTATGGTTTTTCTGCTTTGGGGATAGCTACTTATGTTTTTCTTTTCAGTTTTCAGATGATGTTGTTTATGTACTAGACTTATTTTATTTGGAAAATTGACATGATGTTGTACTAAGACTTGTTTTGAAATGGTTTGAAAATCTTTCGCTGTTTTATCTATGTTATTTACTCTGTTTACACATATACATATGTTCTTGTTCTGCCTTGATATACCATTATGCATGTTTACCTGATTCAAACGCCCCTCCAAAGTCAGAGTGCTTGCAAGAGTCACCCTGGCGGAGGTGGGGTGTTACAGATAAGTAGGTTAATGAAGGCAGAGTGACATCAAATCGACAACGCTGTCTGCCTAGAAGGAATCATTATGAGTTAGAACACGGTAGCTGCCAAAAAGAGCAAAGGCAGAAGTCTGGGAGCTGCCGACGTTGTTGTAGTGGATAAAGAGGGAAAGCAGAAAAACAAAGCCGGGTTGAGCAGTAGGTATGGAGCGGATGAAACGTCAATTTTTTAGCATAATAGCTAGAATGGGAAGGGTTATCTATTGGGATGGATATAAAAGGGAGATAAAAGAGAGGATATCGATAGGGACGCTAAGCCGTTAGATTTTGGCTGAGGACAGGTGGCAGGCTCTTGATTTTTTGGTGAAAACGAAACTGAAAGGACTTTGCGAGAAGATTGTGCTTTCATATAATAGATAATAGATTTCCACAATAGCTAGTTGTTTTCATCAAGCTGTACTGTGATGAGTTATGACTGAGGACTAACAACAGTTTTGATTAATCTGTCTACAACATTGGTTCCTTCTTTGATGCTGATGAAGAATTGCTATTTGCCATGAAGAACAAAACAATGCTGAAAAGATGGCTTAGAACTGGGAGACTTTGATCAGGTAGGAGGAGAATGGTTATTGAGATCAACTGTATGCAATCAGGTTATATCTTTGATGAAAATCTCTGATTTGAATTTCTGAATGACACAGTTGATTTCTTGATTTTTTTTTCTTCACTTCTTGAAATATTTATTGATTCAGAAAAGAAGGCTGGTGGCATGAGATTCAGTTATAGCCACAATTTTGTATTCAGATTTTTCTCTCCTCGGCTAGTTTTCATCATTGGAGAGGTTAAAGAGGCATTCTGATCATCGGTGCCTCACCTACAACTTGTTTTAGATTAGATTCAGACAATCACAGTGTGAGATCATGCAACTAAATCACGATTCAGGATCTTAATGCTGTTAGGCTAAAAAAGAAGCTTTGATACCAAGATATAATTTGCACGATTTTTGTATTTTGTAATTAAGAGAATTCAGAGAGAAGAGAGGAAAGTTTGTATTGTTAAAATTGATAAATGATTCAAGAAATACATGTAACATATAGGAAAAACGATATGGGCATGTATAATAGCCCAGAGCCCATATAAACATAAAGTAGGTTAAAGCCTACTGCTTGTAACCCTTATTTACATACAATAGTATATAATCCGACATACTTTATTCTCTATGCTTTATTTCTAGCAACTGCATCTCAAAACTAAGACGTCTGATTCAATCTCTAACAGCATCGTGACGGTTAGAACTAGCGGCATTAAAGTCGATTTTTTAATCAATCAAGGATTTGTGAAAATTGATTGGTCAATTCTATTGACACCCTGATTGCTGCCTTTCCTACCCTAATGAAAGCTTAAAAATAATATGATAAATTTACCCTTGAATATCATCTTATTAAAAATTACAAGATATTAATATATTTCGAAAAGACAAATGGTTTCGAAGAAGAATAAGGTTTTTTAAACAAAATGGTGTTTATTTCAAATTTGTACTTTTTGTTTTTTACATCTTTTTTATGACTTTTTTTCATTAACGTTGTTTGATTTTAGGATTTTTAGTATAATATGTTGTTCAATTATTTTTAAATTGAGCTAAATTATAACATTTTTGTAGATTTCAAAAAGTATGAAAATAAATAAATTAAGATTCAGCTTTGATTCCATTGTTAATGTAAAGGTATTTATTTGTGAAAAAATAAAATAAAGGGTAGTTTCGGTATTTTTTGGGGTGGGAAAAGCAAAATGTGGGGTGTAATGTTTTTTATTTGAACAATGGGGTGAGAAAGGAAAAAGATGGGGTGCAAATAGATTTAGCCAAATTTGGAAGAAGTATAAAAAGGAAAAGGGGGTCAAGGCCTCAAGGGTTAAGTGGTTAGAGCACGCGACTTGAGTGAGGATTTACTTAAAGTTTGCAATTAGTTTAATTAATTTATAATTTTTTATTTCGAACTCTAATTTTAGGATTTAACTATAGGGTAGTCAAGGTTTTCGTCTCGAGGTGTTGATTATTATACTTTAAGTTAGCAGAGAGTGCAAGTCTACGGTTTTTGTAAGCGCTGAGTATATTATCCTAATAGTAACTTTGGGGGTACCAGGAAGCACTGATAGATTAGCGACTGAAGCTGGGTGAATCTTTGTGTTCTTTATTTTTTCACAATTATGTTTCTGCATTGTTTATCTGTTTATCTATGAAATGTTTCAAGTACCATATTCATCACTTAAGGGTATATTGCATGATCCTAACAAGTGGTATCAGAATGTAGGTGCTAGTTTTACTATAGAGATATCCCTAGTTTTAATAATTCGTTTTCTAATGGCCAGATAGTAACTTGCTCACCTATGTTTGATGTAACTGATTATGCTTATTAGAAGGGTAGAATGAAAATATATTTAATCTTTGTTGACTATGACGTTTGGGATATAGTAGAGTCAAGGTACACTTCACCCGTAACGATAATCAGTGATGTAAAATTCCCTAAATCTAAATAAAACTGGTATGTAGCTGACAAGAAATTGCTTTCTTTAAGCGATAACTCTTATTTGTGCTCTTCATAAGAATAAATTTAATCAAACTTATGACTGGTTGACTATATAGAAAATTTGGCACACTTTAGAGGTAACATAAAAGGTACATCTCAAGTCAAGGAACCATGTCTTGCCCTGCCCAGTAATAAATAAGAGAATTTTATGATCTTAATGCACGAAAGCATAAAAAAAGATGTATGGCCATTTTTCAGCATTGATATACTATTCCAGAGCTTTGGGAAAGGGTACACTGAAGTTGAGTTGATTTGGAAATTTTTGAGAATTGTTCTAAATAATTTTGAAGCAAAAATGACTGCTATATAAAAATATGAATATCCAAGGAAACAAAGCATCGAGTAACTGATTGGAAATATGATTACGTGTGAAATGAATTTAAAAACTAAAGAAGACCATGCTAATTCATATTTTAAAAAGAAATCAATTGCACTCAAAATGATTGATAATAATGATAAGAATAATCCAAATATTAAGTTGACAAGGTTGATTTACGATCTTAAAAATTAATCTAGAAAAAATAAATCCAAATTCACAACATAAAGCGAAGGTGTTAAGTCAAAATAGTCTGAAAACTCAGAAAGTTTGGAGGAAGAAATCATTTACAAGTGCAAAAAACCAAATCATGTCAAACCCTATTATTCATTGATTCAAGGTGAGAAAAACGAGAAAATGAAAACGAGAACCTTCGCAGTAATTTGGAATGATGAAGAAGAAGAGTGCAATTAACCTAAAGAATCAAAAGAAAAAAAATGCTTGATGGAATATCAACTCATGATGATAGCGACGACAACCCCAGCGAGGTACCAAATTATACATATCAAAATTCCTTTTTACATGTCATGAGCTTACTGGAACAATGTAACAACCCATATTTTCCTACCGTTTAAATTATTAAATTTAATAAAATTTTAGAATATTTTTTGTTACAAATAAAATTTAATGATTTAATTATCTAAATTTAATTTGTAAACTTAATTAAATTGATTGTATAATGAATTTCAACTAGTATAACAATAATAACTTGCATAGATTGTAAACTTAACTATGATTTGGTTTGTAATATTAAATATTGAATTTTGGATTTAATATTAAATATTTGAATGAAACCGATTTAGTTAATTTATAATTGAAATCCTTATTGAATTTGGTAGATAATCAAATTTGGAATTCAAAATAAATGAAATTTGATTTATAAAGTTAATTTGTATTTTGATTTGAATAAAGTTAATAAACTTTTGAATTGAATTAAAAAGTGAATAAGCAGAAATCGAATATAATATATATTAATTAACCTGTTAAAATGATCTTTTTACAAATGATATCAAAGTTTGATGAAATCAGTTTCATTAGATCTGGAATTGCAAATTATTGTAAGATTTGAAGTTTCCTGTCAATTGGAGTTGTTATGTGACTGTGCACGATATAAACATGTATTGATTAAAGATTTGAGATTTAAATAGTCATTTTTCAAATGATATCGAATTTTGATGAAAACAGTTTCACTGAGTCTGGAATATTGAAAGATAGCAGAATGTCAAGTTTCATAGCGATCGTACGAGATACGTAGTCATGTGAGCTCTAAACGCTATAAGATAATTAAATAAATATGATGATGAAAATATGTAAATTATATTTGAACCAATAAATAACACCTTATCCCCTATTAAAACCTAATCTTCTATTCTTTGTAACTAACAAAAAATGGTTGCCACTACTTTATCAACTTCAAAAAATCAAAACCAAACAACTCACTCAACAGTACATCCGGACGCTTGATTCGTTAGGATCATAATGCGTAGATCTCAACACTCGCATACCGTTTTTACACTCATACCGTTTTTACTACATTCAATAATGACCGGGTACCATGGGTTTGAAGGCAGCACAACTAGGGTTAACGAATTCACAAGCTTGAGATAATGAGGGTTTTGTTAAGGAATGTAGATTAAGGAACTTAAGGCAAAACAAACACTAGAGAAGGGAGGGGTGAATATTGTTTTAAAGAGATTATGGAAAATTTAAACAATCTTGAATTACTATATGAACTACACAATGATTATCACACTAGAAATTATCACAAACACAGAAACAATCACAAACACATATATAAGTAAATATAAAATGCAAAAAAGGAAAAAACACACCGGATTTTATACTGGTTCGGATTACTACGACATCAAGTCCCACGCAATACTGGATCGCGCATAATTTTATTAATACTAGTATCAATCTTACACCACCCTTGATTTTATGGCTACAAGGTTCACATCGACTCCACCACCCTTGATTTCACGGCTACAAGGTTCACACTGCTCTCTTTCCTTGATTTCCGGGCTACAAGGAACATACCCTTTCACAAACAATTCCCAAATGATTATAACAACCCTAGAACTCTTGAATAGCACTTCCAAACAGATAGTAATTGTTAGAGATTGAGAAGAGAATGATATAATTTTTGTTGAAATCGGTAGAGTATAGGTGTAGAAATCAAGAAATTAAAGAATAATAATGGTGGTTAGAGATGGGACGAAGATGGAGAAGAAGTTATGAAAAAAATCAAATTTAACCCCTATTTATAGTGTTTGAAAGGTTACAATGTTTCTGGAACGTTTCAAATATGAAAAGACACTTCCCTTGAAAATTGAAAATCTGACAGTTATATGTCGACATGTCCATATATGTATGTCGACATATGTATGCTAATTTTATTTTTAAAATCATTTTTCAAGTGTTAAAACCAATATATATTTTCTGGAAATTCTTGAATCAAAACTAATGTTTCAAATGAAGTTTCTAAAGTGTAAAAACATATAAAAACGTAATGATATGTATATTTATAAAATTATACAATATAAATAAATATTATAAACATATATATTATAAACTATATATATTTGAAATCATAAGTAAAATCTTAATAATTTGAAATAATTTTAGAATAGGTGTTTGAAATAAAATTGAAATCAAATTGAAAAGGAATTTAAAACAAAATTTGAAATCAGGATTAGAAATCAGAATTTGAAAGTGCTAATCGGAGTTTTACGTATAAACTAGACTCTATTACTTGATGATCTTGAGCTCTTGAAATCTTGATATTCTTGATTCTCATGAGTCTTGAATTCCTTGATATCTTGAATCTTTAATACTATATAGTCTTCAGTATTTTATATCCTGCATATATATCTTGCATATACATATATATATTCTGGACAAAGATGATTGTATATATTTTATGATTAATAATGTTATGAATTGAAACAATGTTGTTGTCATCAAAATTCCAATCTCCAACAATCTCCCCCTTTTTGATGATGACAACCTTGGTTTATAAAATATTCATACCTGATATACATGTTGATTTGATTCCTTGAATACTCCCACTTTCATCATGAAACTCTTCTGACTCCCCCTTAAACTTTGCCTATTTATTATTTTATAATTTCTCCCCTTTTTGTCATTATCAAAAACTAACTTAAACAATATGTAACGACCCGTATTTTGGCCGTCAAATATTTAATTTAATTTATTTATTTTAAATATTATATTTGGAATATAAAGGATTTTAATATTTAATTCGTTATTAAAAACGATATTTGAACGTTAAATTTATATTTAATATAAATTGAGCTCGAAATGGCGCTTTAGTTCGCAATATTGAATTTTGAACTTTAATTGGATATACAGAATCCGATATAAGTCGGATTTCTGTGAAACAAGAAATGTTAGAACCGTATTGGTTATAATTTTCATATAAAAGAGAAAAATTCAGATTCCGTGTTATAGATTGTAAGTTATGGTTAAATCAAAATTTAAAACAAACGATCGAATTAGGCCGTAAAACCAATTCCATTAAGTTCGTATCGTCGATTAGAGTCAGGATAGGTATATAGTTTGTTATTTTTGGAGACTGGGTAATTTGGTGTCCAGAATGGCATTGCGGTGCGTGTAAAAACAGCCTACCAGGAAAACAGTCTCAGAATGCGACGAAACTGGTGCCGTTGTGTTCGTATTGAAGAATTATTATAGGATTGCAAGGTTTCAAGTTGATTTGATTTATCTGGTGATTGTGAAAATTTTAAACGCGTGTTTATTTCTGGTTTTATAAAGGAAATTTTTTCATACGACCTCGGATTTCGACGAAACTTATCCCATTGGGTCCGGAATACCTTCTTACACTAAGATTAGCTTTTTATCAGTAAACAGAAATCGTTTGTGGTGGTTTCTGTGTGTTACTTCGCGGTGAATTTTCGTTTAATAATAATTTAATATAAAACCATCCTACCCAAATGGAAATGAAAGCTCATGCACAGACCTCAATATATATATATATATATATATACGAATCCTACCAAAAAAAATTCGAGTTCTTTTCACTGGACTGTTTTGCATACTACCTCTCAATATGAAATGAAAGCGTAGATCAAATCATCCCAGTGAAAGTGAAAACTCAGGCAGGTCTAAGATGGAAATGAAAACACAGAGCAGCTCTCTACTGCCTAGCAAGTACTAACTAAAACGACGCAGTTCTTATCCTTCTTTTTCTTCTTCTATAAATACCCAGTACCCTATTTCGTTCAGCATTGTGAAAACCCACGAGAAACTCCACTTTCCAAACAAAACAAAGACACGCCTTCCATTAAAACAAAATAACCACATTTAAAAGAATAAACAATGCGAGGATATTGGCGTTTGGTCTCGGATTTTAGACGATGAAGAGGGGAAGTTGCGGAGCTGCTGCCTATTGTTCACGGTTTGGAGAAGTTGAACATTGGGAAGGAACCAAGTGGAAAGGGAAACATGGTGGATGAGGAGCACTAGAACGTTTTGGAGAAGACGTGGTGATATGGACTGGAGATGAACTGCAGATGGTCGATTACAGGGGAGCGCATGCTAGTGAAAGTCAGCGGAGGGCGGCGTAGGGATGATCGGATATATAGTGGTACGGTGGAAACATTTGTCGAGGGAAGGGCACAACGTTGAGGTGGAGGTCTCGGGATGATTTGAGGACGTATGGTTCATGGGACGGGGCGGTTGGACGGTGTGACAGCATGAAGAAGAGGAGCAGCTAAAATGGTGGTACTCTGTTATTCGGGTGGGAGCTAACACTGAAGAAAACAAAGAAACCAAAGTAGCAAGTGAGGACCAAACGTGGCCAGTTTTGTTTTTTCCTATATAATTAACGTTCTTAATTTTCATCTTATGGTCCCTGATCGTATAACTAAATATGCCTACCAATATCCACTATTCTAACATGGCCAGTATACATCAGGTAAAGAGGTTCAACACTCCTAGTCATGGAGTATTAAATAATATATATAATAAGTTAGACGTGACCACGTGCTTGCGGTAGGATGTGCCTAATCACATTATGATATGCCAAATCTAGATTTTTAAAAGTGTGTAGGGATTAGTTAAAAAATATTGCTAAGCTTAATAATATTAAGAAAATAAAATATTTGTTAGAATTAAATCGTAAATTATAATATGTAACGTTCTTACACGTGCACAGAATTGGATAACTCGGTACATGGGATCCGTATCAGTGAGCACGGGGCTAGGGAGTTGGTTTTGAACAGAAATGGAGACAACCCGAAATTTATAGTTGAATTGGACGACCATTTAATTTAACTATAAGAGAATTGGTTCAACGGATAAAATCAAGGTGAGTTAAACTCACTCAGTATTTTTCCCCATTTATATTTTATATTGGGTTTTTATTTTGTGTGCTTTGTTTACTGATGATTGACTGTTGCTAGTCATATGTTTATTTGTTGACATAACTGATGAAATTAAATTGTTGGTTAATTTCAGTAGAATATCAAATCGTTATTTTAACTATTAGTTCCAATAAAGGTAACTTACCTTGTTGGTCACGTTTATCAATAAACATGTTTAATGGTTTGGATTGGTTGATCTGTTTGAATTGTTTTAAACTATGTGGAGATAACCATTTGTATATAGGGAAGAACAGGTTGGAGGGATCCAACCAGGTTCCTCAAATATATTATTTATTTTCATATTATCAAATATGAATTGTCATGATTGGGAGATTGATTTTAGTAGTGATCATTGACTGAAATGTCAACCTGTGCTGTGTTTTAACCAATGGGCTATATTGGTTGAGTAATCGGCGGTAAATTGCCTAAAAGTAAATTGTTTTAGTTATATTGATTTACGGTCAGGTGAATTGATAGAATTGAAATTATGAAATTTATTTTGTAACTAAATATAGATTTTTAAATATATTATTTGAATAAAGGTTTATAAAAAGGGAATAATACTTAATTTTATAATTAATTATAAATTGATTTTATAAAGACGATTCTGATGTTAATCAGATTCGTACATGTGAGGATAAGCAAATTTATCTAACGATTAAATTTGGATAATTAGTTTGTTAAAAAATAATCAAATGTAATTATTTAAATTAAGTAAAAGGAAATTTAGAGAAAAGAGTTTTATGATAAACCAGAGTTACATAAAGGAGGTTTGAGATGGTATATCGTTAATTCTAAATTAACGTTATTTAAGAATGTGATTAACTAAAAGTGGGAAATTGAAATAGGATTTTCAAAGCAGAAATGTTGAATGGATTAGAAAATGGGGTTGTTAAAAGTGTATGTGATGAAGAAGCTAGTGAAGGATTTCGTGATACAAATCCATGTTGATAAATAAGTTGGTTCAGAGAATTTAAATATAAAAAGGGGATGTTTAACAAGAAATTACTTAATCAACAAATTAAGTAAATATGGCTGTATCTAAAAAAGAGATTTTCAAAATAAGAAAAGAATTGTAAAACCATGATGTAAGTTAAATGGTTGAATGGATTTGAGTTGATATTAAAGTACATATTGGTTTTTTAATTACAACTTGTTTCTATCTTAAGATATGAATGGTGTTAATCAAGGTCTGAGAGGTAATTAAAATACCCCAACTTGAACGACTTCAGGATTATCTAAGGATGATATGAGTTGTAATGGTAAAAGAGGTTGGTGATAGTTTATTATTTCCGTTAGTGAAATAATAACGCAACGTTTCAATAAAAAAAATTGGAATATATATATATATATATATATATATATATATATTGAGGATTTCCAAAGTAAAAAGGGAAATAAAAGGAGTTGCCGAAAATATAACGATATTTTCGAATTAGAAGGAAAACGTAAGGCTGAGTTTTATTCAATCAGAGTAAACTTGTGTATTGTTTCAAGTAATGAAATAGATAATATTTCATAACATCATTTTACAAGTAACAAGTTAAAGTGATTTTCCAATATTATATTATATAATAATGTTTTGAAAGTGAAAATGGGAAAATGAATATAAAGGTGAATTTGTTTAAGGATAATCTTGTGTTAAATAAGAAGTGAGAAAACTATATTTTCAATACCGAAATAATTTAAGAGTTTTAAATTTACATTTATTTTAATTAAAAAGGGCAAGTGGTGTCGAATACTGAACCAGTGAACTCACTGGATTGTCATGATTGAAACACTGTTTATTTTGATAGTTAATTCACCGACTATCAAATACTGTCTAGTACGATTGTTGGTACGGAAAGACCGGGATCGAATTTATATTCAAAAACCATTCTGACCAACAAATACGTGAAGATATCAGAAGACGGTCGAGATGGAGCATCGAAGACCATGGGTCTTCATAAGCGGAAGGATTACTAATAATCTCTGGTTTACCGGCCAGAGATAAATTGTGATTCTGTCTTGGTTGGAATCTACGGATTTCAAGGATTTCTCCCTACTGACCCATGGGGTGATTCCTATATTGGATGCAGTAGGAGAGTACCTTCGGTTCATCCTGTTCCTGGATGACTTGTATGGACGAATGTCTGACAGAGTATTTCCTGAAACCACGTACGTTGATTTTTACAAATATACCGAGTGGTGGCAAAGCGGGGCACTTCTTTAAAACCCAGAGTATATTTGTGGACGTCAGTTACTGACTTGACGGATCTGATGATGTGGCATTCAAAGTGAATGGTGACCAGATATTAAAAAAGAGAATTCAAACCTCAAGCCTCACAACCGGGAAACGACATAAATCGGGCAGGCAGCATGGCTATGTGGGTCGCTCCCATTAGGGTGTATAATCACCTATCTAGAGAAATTCCATTTCATTCGTCAATCTATTTCGATGCTGTCCCTTTTCGGGAAACGGTGGGTTGCTCCCAACCGTTGGTGATATACATTCGATACACTCAAGCGAAATGAGTGGTCGGTCATGAGTGGGCTTGGTTGCAAGACGTTCTTGTTGAACCCAGTGTATTCGCCTCTAGAGATACACTATCGGCAAGTGGTCCCATACCTTTTCATAGTCGGAATCCAATTTCCAATAAGCTCCCGCGGTTTTTGTTTGTATACTATATATGTAGAGCGTGAGATGCAAGCGTTCTACTAGATTCTATTTACTTGTATTTAGACACTATTATAATATCAGGAAAAGATATTGATTTCAAAATGTTTTGGGTTATCGTAAGGTAAAAACAGTCCGTTTTTATGTGTGGATTTGGTCTTACGATTATCCTTTTCTTTGAAATATTTCAACTTTAAAAATCAGGTTGTGTGATACCCTTACTACTGTGCGAGTTTTTCTCACTCTGGTTCACCAGACTAACCCGGTGTTTTGTAAATGCTCGGGTTAGCCCGAGGTGTACAGGTTCAGGTTATCGAATGCGGTGAAGTCCAGAGACGAGCTGGAGATGTTCAGACATATGATATTATATAACTACTATTCCGCTGTGTGTTGTATATGGGAACAGGTTATTATAACTGTCCCGTTGTGAGATGTACTCTGATATTGTAAGTATTTTTAAAGCTCTCAATAAAGTTATTTCTGTATTATATTTTGTTCTGCTGCGATGTGAGACTCTATGTTGTGTTGGTTCTTCTTCTTCCTCTACTCTAATATTTCTTTCTTTCTTATCTCACCCTCTAATTTCTTTCTAATAACGTCCAATGTTTTTGGTGTTTGGAAGGCCGGCATGAGTTGCAGTAAAGGTATTTATGTTGATTTTCAGAGCCGAAAAGCCTTGGGTCGTTATAGTGGTATCAGAGCTATTGGTTTAGTGATAACCTTGGCTCTGTGGCATAACTTGATAGAGATGGGGTTAGTAATACCCTAGATTGAGTTTGTTATATATATGAGAGCACGTATTTGTAATTTGATATAAAATTATTTTTGAAAATTATTTTTGCCCAATTTATTTTATAATAAAAGTAATGATTTCTCAATTTATTATAATCTGAGAAATCGATTGATTTGTTAATGTTGATTTGAATGATATGTTTGGATTGTATTGTTGATTGCTTGAATATAAATCTGAAGATAATAGACTTGGTTTAAAATCAATATAAATAAGTTGGACAAATCAATCCAGATTTATGAACCTGAATGGATAATTAAGGAAATAAATGAAATGATTATAAATAATTATAATCTCATGTGGACTAGATTGTGTATAGAACTGATTGGACCGTATGATATGGATTTTTGAACATAATTGATGTTGTTTTATGGACTAATGAAATTTATTTGAGTTGAAAACAGGTGTAGAAGTGCCAATTCAGCTTTAAAATCCATCCAAGAGAAAATTCTGGAGATAATTGAATCTAGTTTGAATAGAGCTGCATAATAACTAAGCAAGCTCGAATATAAAATATTGCTTACCACATAATAACGCTCACAAAAAGGTACGCCTACGCAAAATATGAGATTTTGTTTTTTTATTCGGGTTTTGAGTTTGTTTTTTGAATTTTTTCCGACCCTTTTGGTCGATGGATATATATTTCTTGAATCTGTGATATTGCAGATGTCCTCCGTACAGGGGAGACTTTGCCAAAAAAATTCCAAAATTTAAGGTGTTAGAAATTTTTGAAGATTTTTGGAAAATTCTTTTATTTGGAATGAATTGATTTTAAAACCAATTAGATTAGTTTTGGAAATAAAAATCGAGATTTAAATTTATGATTTTGTAAAGATAATGGGTTTGTAACGTTCTTTCCTACCTTTGCAATTTCAAGGACGAAATTATTTTTAGGGGGGAAGAATGTAACGACCCGTATTTTGGCCGTCAAATATTTAATTTAATTTATCTATTTTAAATATTATATTTGGAATATAAAGGATTTTAATATTTAATTCTTTATTAAAAACGATATTTGAGCGTTAAATTTATATTTAATATAAATCGAGCTCGAAACGGCGCTGTAGTTCGTAATATTGAATTTTGAACTTTAATTGGATACACAGAATCCGATATAAGTCGGATTTCTGTGAAATAAGAAACGTTAGAACCGTATTGGTTATAATTTTCATATGAAAGAGAAAATTCAGATTTCGTGTTATAGATTGTAAGTTATGGTTAAATCAAATTTTAAAATAGTCGTTGTGGAAATCGTTATTAAAATATACGCGTTAAAATAGCCTTCTGCAAACGGACTCAGATTTCGACGAAATCAGCTTCATTGGAACCGTATCGCTAAATTATTGTACGATGTTGAATGAAATGGCAAACCGTTGTCGTATGTGACTACGGCAGCCAAAAACGCCCGTACAATTTCTATAACGTGTAATTAATTAAATAAAGGGTTATTTGGGTATAACTTGGACAAACGATCGAATTAGGCCGCGAAACCAATTCCGTTGAGTTCGTATCTTCGATTAGAGTCAGGATAGGTATATAGTTTGTTATTTTTGAAGACCGGGTAATTTGGTGTCCAGAATGGCATTGCGGTGCGCGTAAAAACAGCTTACCGGGAAAACAGTCTCAGAATGCAATGAAACTGGTGTCGTTGGGTTCGTATTAAAGAATTATTATAGGGTTGCAAGGTTTCATGTTGATTTGATTTATCTAGTGAGCATGAAAATTTTAAACGCGTGTTTATTTCTGGTTTTATAAAGGAAATTTTTTCATACGACCTCGGATTTCGACGAAACTTGTCACATTGGGTCCAGAATACTTTCTTAAACTAAGATTAGCTTTTTTCAGTAAACAGAAATCGTTTGTGGCGGTTTCTGCATGTTACTTCGCGGGGAAGTTTCGTTTAATAATAATTTAATATAAAACCATCCTACCCAAATGGAAATGAAAGCTCATGCACAGACCTCAATATATATATATATATATATATATATATATATATATATATATATATATATATATATATATATATATATATATATATATATATATATATATATATATATACGAACCCTACCAAATCTTTTTCGAGTTCTTTCCACTGGACTGTTTTTCCTACTACCTCTCAATATGAAATGAAAGCGTAGATCAAATCATCCCAGTGAAATTGAAAACTCAAGCAGGTCTAAGATGGAAATGAAAACACATAGCAGCTCTCTACTGCCTAGCAAGTACTAACCGAAACAACGCAATTCTTATCCGTATTTTTCTTCTTCTATAAATACCCAGTACCCTATTTCATTCAGCATTGTGAAAACCCACGAGAAACTCCACTTTCCAAACAAAACAAAGACACGCCTTCCATTAAAACAAAATAACCACATTTAAAACGAATAAACAATGCGAGGATATTGGCGTTTGGTCTCGGATTTTAGATGATGAAGAGGGGAGGTTGCGGAGCTGCTGCCTGTTGTTCACGGTTTGGAGAAGTTGAACATTGGGAAGGAACCAAGTGGAAAGGGAAATATGGTGGATGAGGACCGTCAGAACGTTTTGGAGAAGACGTGATGGTATAGACTGGAGATGAACTGTAGATGGTCGATTACAGGGGAGCGCATGCTAGTGAAAGTCAGCAGAGGGCGGCGCAAGGATGATCGGATATACAGTGGTATGGTGGAAACGTTTGTCGATGGAAGGGCACAACGTTGAGGTGGAGGTCTCGGGATGATTTGAGGACGTATGGTTCATGGGACTGGGCGGTTGGACGGTGTGACAATATGAAGAAGAGGAACAGCTAAAATGGTGGTACTCTGTTATTCGGGTGGGATCTAACACTGAAGAAAACGAAGAAACCAAAGTAGCAGGTGAGGACCAAACGTGGCCAGTTTTGTTTTTTCCTATATAATTAACGTTCTTAATTTTCATCTTATTGTCCTTGATCATATAACTAAATATGCCTACCAATATCCACTATTCTAACATGGCCAGTATACATCAAGTAAAGAGGTTCAGCACTCCTAGTTATGGACTATTAAATATTATATATAATAAGTTAGACGTGACCACGTGCTTGCGGTAGGATGTGCCTAATCACATTATGATATGCCAAATCTAGATTTTTAAAAGTGCGTAGGGATTAGTTAACAAAATATTGCTAAGCTTAATAGTATTAAGAAAATAAAATATTTGTTAGAATTAAATTGTATATTATAATATGTAACGTTCTTACACATGCACAGAACTAGACAACTCAGTACATGGGAACCGTATCGGTGAGCACGGGGCTAGGGAGCTGGTTTTGAACATAAATGGAGACAACCCGAAATTTATAGTTGAATTGGACGACCGTTTAATTTAACTATAAGCGAATTGGTTCAACGGATAAAATCAAGGTGAGTTAAACACACTCAGTATTTTTCCCCATTTATATTTTATATAAATTGGGTTTTTATTTTGTGTGCTTTGTTTACTAATGATTGACTATCGCTAGTCATATGTTTATTTGTTGAATTAACTGATGAAATTAAACCGTTGGTTAATTTCAGTAGAATATCAAATCGTTATTTTAACGATTGGTTCCAATAAAGGTAACTTAAATTGTTGGTCACGTTTATCAATAAACATGTTTAATGGTTTGGATTGGTTGATCTGTTTGAATTGTTTTAAACTATGTGGAGATAACCGTTTGTATACAGGGAAGAACAGGTTGGAAGGATCCAACCGGATCCCTCAAATATATTATTTATTTTCATATTATCAAATATGAATTGTCATGATTGGGAAATTGATTTTAGTAGTGATCATTGACTGAAAAATCAACCTGTGTTGTGTTTTAACCAATGGGCTATATTGGTTGAGTAATCGGCAGTAAATGGCCTAAAAGTAAATTGTTTTGGTTATATTGATTTACCGTCAGGTGAATTGATAGAATTGAAATTATGAAATTTATGTTATAACTAAAGATAGATTTTTAAATATATTATTTTAATAAAGGTTTATAAAAAGGGAATAATACTTAATTTTATAATTAATTATAAATTGATTTTATAAAGACGATTCTGATGTTAATCAGATTCGTACATGTGAGGATAAGCATATTTATCTAATGATTAAATTTGGATAATTGGTTTGTTAATAAATAATTAAATGTAATTATTTAAATTAAGTAAAAGGAAATTTAGAGAAAAGAGTTTTATGATAAACCAGAGTTACATAAAGGAGGTTTGAGATGGTATATCGTTAATTCTAAATTAATGTTATTTAAGAATGTGATTAACTAAAAGTGGGAAATTGAAATAGGATTTTCAAAGCAGAAATGTTGAATGGATTAGAAAATGGGGTTGTTAAAAGTGTATGTGATGAAGAAGCTAGTGAAGGATTTCGTGATACAAATCCGTGTTGATAAATAAGTTGGTTCAGAGAATTTAAATATAAAAGGGGATGTTGAACAAGAAATTACTTAATCAACAAATTAAGTAAAATTGGTTGTATCTAAAAAAGGGATTTTCAAAATAAGAAAAGAATTGTAAAACCATGATGTAAGTTAAATGGTTAAATGGATTTGAGTTGATATTAAAGTACATATTGGTTTTTGAATTACAACTTGTTTCTATCTTAAGATATGAATGGTGTTGATCAAGGTCTGAGAGGTAATTAAAATACCCCAACTTGAACGAATTCAAGATTATCTGAGGATGATATGAGTTGTAATGGTGAAAGAGGTTGGTGATAGTTTATTATTTCCGTTAGTAAAATAATAACGCAACGTTTCGATAAAAAAAATTTGGAATATATATATATATATATATATATATATATATTGAGGATTTCCAAAGTAAAAAGGGAAATAAAAGGAGTTGCCGAAAATATAACGATATTTTCGAATTAGAAGGAAAACGTAAGGCTGAGTTTTATTCAATCAGAGTAAGCTTGTGTATTGTTTCAAGTAATGAAATAGAAAATATTTCGTAACATCGTTTTACGAGTAACAAGTTAAAGTGATTTTCCAATATTATATTATATAATAATGTTTTGAAACTGAAAATAGGAAACTGAATATAAAGGTGAATATGTTTAAAGATAATCTTGTGTTAAATAAGAAGCGAGAAAACTATATTTTCAATATCGAAATAATTTAAGAGTTTAAATTTACATTAATTTTAATTAAAAAGGGCAAGTGGTGCCAAATACTGAACCAGTGAACTCATTGGATTGTCATGATTGAAACACTGTTTATTTTGATAATTAAATCACCGATCGACTATCAAATACTGTCTAATACGATTGTTGGTACGGAAAGACCGGGATCGAATTTATATTCGAAAACCATTCCGACCAACAAATACGTAAAGATATCAGAAGACGGTCGAGATGGAGCATCAAAGACCGTGGGACTTCATAAGCGGAAGGATTACTAATAATCTCTGGTTTAGCGGCTAGAGATAAACTGTAATTCTGTCGTGGTTGGAATCTACGGATTTTAAGGACTTCTCGCTACTGACCCATGGGGTGATTCCTATATTGGATGCAGTAGGAGAGTACCTTCGGTTCATCCTGTTCCTGGATGACTTGTATGGACGAATGTCTGACAGAGTATTTCCTGAAACCATGTACGTTGATTTTTATAAATATACCGAGTGGTGGCAAAGAGGGGCACTTCTTTAAAATCCAGAGTATATTTGTGGACGTTAGTTAGTGACTTGACGGATCTGACGATGTGGCATTCAAGGTGAATGGTGACCAGATATCCAAAAAGAGAATTCAAACCTCAAGCCTCACAACCGGGAAACGACAGAAATCGGGCATGTAGCATGGCTATGTGGGTCGCTCCCATTAGGGTGTATAATCACCTATCTAGAGAAATTCCATTTCATTCGTCAATCTATTTCGATGCTGTCCCTTTTCGGGAAACGGTGGGTAGCTCCCAACCGTTGGTGATATACATTCGATACACTCAAGCGAAATGAGTGGTCGGTCATGTGTGGGCCGGGTTGCAAGACGTTCTTGCTAAACCCAGTGTATTCTCCTCTAAAGATACACTATCGGCCGGTGGTCCCATTCCTTGTCATAGTCGGAATCCAATTTCCAATAAGCGCCCGCGGTTTTTGTTTGTATACTATATATGTAGAGCGTGAGATGCAAGCGTTCTACTAGATTCTATTTACTTGTATTTAGACACTATATAATATCAGGAAAAGATATTGATTTCAAAATGTTTTGGGTTATCGTAAGGTAAAAACCGTCCGTTTTTATGTGTGGATTTGGTCTTACGATTATCCTTTTCTTTGAGAGATTTTAACTTTAAAAATTAGGTTTTGTGATACCCTTATTACTGTGCGAGTTTTTCTCACTCTGGTTCACCAGACTAACCCGGTGTTTTGTAAATGCTCGGGTTAGCCCGGGGTGTACAGGTTCAGGTTATCGAATGCGGTGAAGTCCAGAGACGAGCTGGAGATGTTCAGACATATGATATTATATAGCTACTATTTCGCTGTGTGTTGTATATGGGAACAGGTTATTATAACTGCCCCGTTGTGAGATGTACTCTGATACTGTAAGTATTTTTAAAGCTCTCAATAAAGTTATTTCTGTATTATATTTTGTTTCGCTGCAATGTGATACTCTGTGTTGTGCTGGTTCTTTTTCTTCTATTCTAATATTTCTTTCTTTCTTATCTCACCCTCTAATTTCTTTCTTATGACATCTAGTGTTTTCGGTGTTTGGAAGGTCGGCATGAGTTACACTAAAGGTATTTATATCGATTTTCAGAGCCGAAAAGCCTTGGATCGTTACACAATACCATATTATACCTTTAATACCCTATATTAAACTAGACTAAACCAAACTACCCCTAAATTTATGTATTATTATACTAAACAATATCTAAATAACTCCCCTTTACTCTATTATAATTCTAAAGACACAAAAGTATATTCAAACAATCCAATAAGATATGTTCAAACAATTTGATCAAATACTTTGCAACCCATCAATTCAAGTATTTCAAACCAATCAATATATACACGTTTTTCAAATTCAAACAAATTCAACCAAATTCAAACAATTTCAAACAAAGCCTACCATTTAATTCAAACAAATTCATACGTCTCTTGGAACTTCCGCCCATCCATCTCCTCCAAAGATTGGATCCTTCTTGATGACTTTTCGATCTTTATCTTCTTTGGTGAGTGGTGCTTTAGCGAGGTTATTGCCTTCGTCTCTGAAAAGAGAAGAGACTAACAAACGAATGCATCAAAGAGCTTCTCTTGAAGATCAACCATCTTTATTTGACAATTTGAGATGATGCTAATTACGAAGTATTATAGATAAGATATTCTTGAATGAATTGAGTGTTTCTTCAAGATTCTCACTCAAATTGTGAATAGGATTAGCCATTATTTGATTACATAGATAAGGAATGATTAGAGAAGAAGGAGAGAGTTTAGAATAATATTTTCTGGACGAAAAGGGTATTTATAGAGGCTGGAATTCGTTTAAAATGAATTGACACTAGTTGGTTATTTAAAATTCAAATTTTGAACAAATTTGAAGTTCTGGCAGTTATATGTCCACATGTCATTTTGCACATGTCGACATACTCTGGTTACTTTTTGGGTATTTTGAATTTTTACTCAATTTCAACTTATTTCTTATTATACTATATTAATTTATTTAATTCTAATGTGTTTTGCAGTAAATTAAAAAGAAATAAATACCATTCATTACTATTAGAAAGCAAATACATTCAGATGATACAAGTACTAAATACGAGATTCGAAAAGGAAATACAAGCAAATACAAAAGAACATAAACTAGATAAGCTTAGACTTTAGCAGATGATGAAGAGGAAGATGATATTCCAAGTTTCTTCCTACTTTGCCAAAGAACTTGTTCATTTTAGAAGACATTTGGGTAAGAGTCTTCTTGATCATCTTTTGGTTCTTGGCTAACTTGGATTTGTTTTTGACAAAAGTTTCTTTGGTTATGGTCCTATTATATGTTAGACAATCAACACTTTTCAAAGAGGATTCTTCTTCGTCGATTTCCATTGGATTTTCTTCTTATTGTTGCATTCGAGCTTGTTTATCCTCAAAAGTTTCATAGGGCTTAACGATGATTGGAATTTGCATAAGATTTATATTTCCCAAGTTTAAAAAAAAAACTTTTTTGACATAAATTCTTCTCCTTTGAGATATACTCCAAAATATTTAAAAATCGAGTAAGATAAACTCCATGATAGAGAGTGTTTTCTTTGGTGTACATTTCTTTAGGCTTAAACTCTTTTAAAATTACATTGGCCCAATTAACATCGTAAGTGCTAAAGATGGAAAAAAGAGCTTTTTGAACTTTGAGTGTAGGGTTGTTGAAATTTCCGAAACGAGGAGTGATCAGGGTACGTTGGAGAAGGAGGGTGACGATTCTTGCTTTTGGGTGGAAAAAGCGATTTTTAAATTCCAAATGTTCATCGTTCTCAAAGATGTGATGAAAGTTTCGAAATCCATTTCACCAATTTCAAATTCTGAAAAACCTGAGCTCGTACTCTTACAATTTAAAATAGTACCCAGAATTTCACAATCCAAAATGATTTGAGTGCCTTTTATGCTACTCCATACTTGATTCTCATCTCCTTCATAAAAGCCACGATTCAAATTCACATAAAACATTTTGACGAGATTCGGGTAACATACTTCATCGTTATTCCGAGTGTCAATCAAACTTAGTACTTTATTTTGATGAAAAAGAGAATGAAGATCATAAGAAGGAAAATCTTCAAGATAGCGAAGGCTTCCGTGTTGACTTTTCCATTTGCCATATAGTCAACATAGGCTTGAATAGCTTGCAGATCATTGTAGAGATGACACTTGAGAGTTTTGGTCAATCTCATGGGTTTTATGGGCTAGAGGAAGCCATTGGAATATGTTTTGAAGATAATAGTATAAAGATAGTTGTTTTGAATTTTGAATGAGAGGTAGAAAGAATAGAATTGAATAGATAAATAAATAGAGAGTGAATAGTCATTACTTTTCTAAAAATAAGGACACCTTTTCAGACCTTGGGAGTTGGTGAAAAGATGGAGGGAAGTTTGAAAGTTCAAACTTTTGAATTTCTTTTACTGGCACATATGTCGACATGTCGACATATATATGTATTTTGAAAAGACACGTTTCTCTTGACTTTGTTTTTTATTTTAACGTTTTATATCTTTAGATTCATTATTTCCTGAACTGATATTAATCCTAACAAACATCTAAAATTAATTTTTATTATATTATTAATTTTTTATTATTGTATTATTATTTTGAATTTTGAATTTCGATTTTCAAATTTCAAATTTGAATTTTAAAGTTTAAATTTGAATTTTTAAATTTTAAATTCAAACAAGGAAAGCAATCAAAAGCATCCATTTAACCCATTCAATCAAAATTAATTAAGGCGTACCTGGTTTTTAGATCCGTTTCTTCAATATTTTCTGAATTCTGGATCGTTGTGAAGCATATATTCGAATTTCCTATTTTTGGCTCTTCATCGCTTGATTATGAGTTTGAATCATCTAATGTTGCTGCATACGCCCTTTTCCTTTTCTTTGACGAATTATTGTTATTATTATTATTATCTGTTTGTTGATTTGATTTATCTGGATATAAACACATTTTCTTTATATGGCCTAGTTTGTTGTAGTTGTAACATCTATCATCATTTCTTTCCGAACTTCCTTGATTATTTATCGAAAAATTATTTCTCCTTTTATATCTCAGAAATTTTCTGAAATTCCTTGTCATTAAGGCAATTTCTTCATCATCCTCACTACTTGAATCTGAACCGTCAGTTGTTGCTTTGAATGCTACAAAGTCTTTTTATCGACTTATTCTCCTTTCTTTTCTGTAACTGAACTTCGAATGACATCAAATATCCTATTAACTCCTCAATCTTCATTTAACTAATCTTATTTGCCTCTTCAACTGCCAATGTTTTCTGATCCCATTCTGGAGTTAGTGAATTAAGATTTTTTTTTTGACTTGATCCTCTTCAGAATAAGTTCTCCCTAAAGCCACTAATGGATGCACAATTTCCTGAAACCTGCAGTACATATCGAAGACAGATTCATTCTGATTCATTTTAAATAACTCAAACTGATTAGTTAACATAGATATTTTGACATGTTTTACTTTATTAGTTCCTTCATGAGTAACTTACAATGTTCTCCATATTTCATAAGCAGATTTACAAACTGACACTCTATTAAATTCATTTCTATCTAGTGAACAGAATAACATATTCATAGCCTTAGAATTACTCTATGCAGCAGCCTTTTGTTCATTAGTACATTGTGCAAAATTAGTAGTGGGTTCAACATATTCAGCCTGTGTACTATTCCAAATGTCTAATCCTACGGATTGCAAATATATTTTCATCCTACATGCCCAATATGAATAATTACTGCCATTAATAGTGGTGGTCTAATGGGGGACTGGCCCTCTACAAATGAACTATTATTACTAGAAATTCCAGTGTTGGTTGCCATTTAATATTTTCAAAATTCAGATGATGAACTTTTGAAAACCTATGCTCTGATACTAATTATAAAGGAATGCGGATTAAGGATCTTAAGGCAAAACTAACACTAGAGATGGGAGGGGTGAATAGTGCTTTAAAGAGATTATGGAAAATTTAAACAATCTTAAATTACTATATGAACCACATAATGATTATTACACTAGAAATGATCACAAACACATATGTAAGTAAACATAAAATGCAGAAAAGGAAAGAATACACCGGATTTTACACTGGTTCGGATTACTCCTACGTTCAGTCCCATGCAACACTGGATTGCACAGAGTTTTATTAATATCTGTAACGACCCAGATTTTTTGGTCAATTATTTTAAATATTTAAAATGGTTTTAAATATTGAGTTGATAATATAAATGAATTTTTATATTGAGTTATCGATTTAATAATCGAAATACGATTTATTTCGAATATATATAATTATCGTAATACGAGAATCTGAATTAATTCAATTCGAATTTAAAACTGAGTCAAAATGATTTATAGAAATTCTATTTAAATTTTAACGATAATAATTTATCATCAAGGAATTAATTGTTTTGAATTTAATTTATATCGATTTAAATTTATATCTTCTCCATATGATCAAATTGGGCCTCGAAACCCGTTCCGGTGTGTTTAGAATAGTGGTATGACCCTAACAATGCCAGTTGTTGCGTTTAAATAGGAGTTCGACAACACACGATATTTTAAAAAGGGTTAAAATCACCTCAGTTCAAAAATAAAATAAGGACAACCTATTTCCTTCCAACGCACACACCTACCCTAACTAGTTGTATAGTTCTTTCATTTTCACGTACGTTCTGTTCTTTTACTTCACTCCAAAGCATTCAGAGAATTAATGGCGCTTGTACGTCTGTTCCCCTTTTTCTATTATATATAAGAGACTAATTCCCTCTTCAACACTTTATTTATTTCCTCCCAAATTACTTTCGACAGCAATACTCTCAAACAAATCAAAATCCCCATTCTTTCTTTATTTTTAATTTTTCCCCAAATTTTATAAAATCAAATCCGTAACCAATTCGTTCAAACTTTGATTCTCTGAACTCGTTGAAGCGTGCTTCGCGCAAGAAAGCTCCAAGTCTGTTGCGATGTCGTTTCTGGCACTCGAGATTTAATACCGTGAACAACAGTATAGTGGCGAATGCGATTGGAGAAGTCGTTATGGAATGGTTCGAAGTTTGGTTCGCAAATAGGAGAGGGTAGCGATGTTTGTAGGGGTTTGGATCGAGATCCAACGGAGATGCTAAGGCTTGTGAAGTTGAAGATTACTGAAATGGCTGTTCAAATGTGTCGTGACCTGGTGGTATTTGGTGGCATTGAGGGGTCAAAATCAAAAGCAGTGTTAGACAACAAATTGACCATATTACAACGGTGGAAAAAAGTTGTAAAAGACTTTTTACAACGGTGGAGCCACCGTCGTTTATTAAGAAGTTATAATAGACTAGAAATTTTACAACTTTTTTGCACCGTTGCGACACTGTTGTAAAACGTATATTTTACAAGTGTTTTCCACCGTTGTAATAAACTTTATTACAACTGTTATGCACTGTTGTTGTTATAATTTTCACAACTTTTTATAACTGTTGTGATATATTTTATTATAACTATTATTTTACAATTGTAATATATCCACAAATTATAAACATATTACTGATAAAAGAATTCATTCCAGAACATATTATCTACAAAACTTAAGATATTAGACAAACTTAAAACATGAACCAAATTAATATTTTCAAACTCTCATCATTTTTTTACATAATACACTTACAAAACTCAATACATACAATCAAACACTTCAACAAGGTACACAAGTTCAATGGCAGCAATCAAAGATGATTCTGACCGAACTTGATTAGCAGCAATGTGAGAATTGTCCAAAGATGACCGAACTTAAAAGAAGTGCATCCAGCTCTTTTTTTTGACTCTGCAAACCTTTCCTTGTCAAAAGCATCTCCTAAATAAACAACTTCATCTACTTTAGCATATTAATCTTTCCATACACGACAAGCAATCTGATGCCCTCCGAGATCAAAAGCTTTGAACTTGGTTTTCCTAATGCTCAGCTCTTCTGATGTTGTATACTGTGTGCGCTGATGCTGGACTAATCTCTGAATATGAATACATATCATAATACTTAAATAAATACGTTTTTAACACATATTCATACTAAAAGTATTCCCCAAAATAGACACTAACAGTAACAAAGAAAATGCTTGACATGGCCATGGGATGGTAGGAGTACAAACAGCAGTAGACCCGTGACACGCTAGAAGAAACTATCACACCACCCTAGCAGAGGCTATCTCCATGAGGAATAGTAAGCATGATGGATAAAACTGAAAGTAAACCTACAAACCCAGAACAGACTCCACAAAAATTAGCAGTTAACCTCTAAGAAAAACTAGAGAACTCTTAACCAAACGAAGGCGTAATGCAACACGGTTGAATTAAAAACATAGGACCACCTTGGTGCCATTCAAACCACCAGAAACGGCATCTGGAAATATAGTTCCAAACCATAACAAATCCGAGTTTCAAATCGCAATAAAACACATCAAAAATTCGCTATAGAAAAAGGAAACCGAATTATACCTAGAAACAAACCGTAGATGTTTATCGACGACGAACCAAATCGCTTCCTTCGTTTTGGTCCACGTTTATCAAAAACTAGATCTACTATGGCAAATGAACATAGAACTTCCAGATCTAATAACATCAGTTTTGATGTTTCAGTCCGCCATGACAGGAACAAAATAATTAAATAGGTCAAAAAATACCTCGTTATTGAAGCGTGGATGGAAGGAAGTGAAATGAAAGCGCGGATGGCAGGAAGTGAAATGAAAGCGTGGATCCATCAATATCTGGCATAAGTTGCTGGAGATTGTTAGCATCGAATTGGGGAAGAATGAATTGGGGATCGGTTTTGATTTTGGGTTAGTAGTGTGAGAGAATAAAATACGAGACCGCCAATATTTGGAGCCAAAATTTCGCAATTTCCCACCTAAATTTCATTGCTTACATTTGGAGACCGCCGATCTTTTCATTGTTGGTTTCACCGAGGTGTACATAATTAAACATTACAACCTAGAACCAGTACAAATCTACTGAATATAAAATTTAAATGTTACAAATTTATTAAACATAATATGGATGTGTTAGGAAATATTTTGCTGAAGCATTAGATATTGCTCATTAATAATAGTTATTATTAACTATTCCTTATTTCTTCTTATTTATAATTAAATATAACTTATTAAAAGTTTATTATGTATATTTTACTAAATATTCATAATTAAATACTTAACAATCATTATTAAAAATAATTACTATTTAGTAATTATTAAGTATTTATTATTTAATATTAGTTATTGATTATTGTTGGTTTGTAAAGTTATTATTAGTTTTTAATTGTTCTTAAAATATTAGTATTATTAATTACTAAATATTAATTATTAAATGTTGGATATTACTAATGTTTAGTAGGCCTCCATTACCGTAGTTAAAATTATTATATATTTATATTTAATTTTTATTGTTTATTAAAATCTTATTTATTAATTATTATAAATGTTATATTTATTATTAATATTTTTTGAATTATTATATAATTTAATTGGAAAATATTAAATATATATTCATAATTAAAATTGTCAAAAGCTGGCAGATCAAAAGCAATGCCATTGACTACTTACAACATTAATTTTACACGCAAATTAAAAAAATCTATCAAAAGCGCACAAATTAGCGCGGTAGTTAACTACTGAACAAACAAGTTTGCCAAAATTATATTTATTAAAACTGCTGAAACAGTTACTACCAAATAAAAGATTACTTATTAATAATAGTTATTAATTAACTTTTACTTATTTCTACTTAGTTAATTATAATCGAGAGTAATACTTATTAAAAGCTTATGTTACTATTAATTATTAATAAGTAGTTGACATACATTAACTATTAAAAATAAATTACTACTTAATAATTATTAATTATTTAATAATAACTGATAAATATTATTGATTCCCAAGTTTATTGTTAATTATTATTATTAAATATTAATATAATTAGTTATTAAATATAGATAATATAAACATGAAGTTTGTAATAGGCATCTATTACAACTAATAAAATGAAAAGTTGTGATATATATGTTTATTACAACTTTAGAGAGTAAACGGTTGGAAAAAACATTTATTACAACTGTGCTTTCCGCACAGTTGTAAAAAAGCATTTATTACAACTGTGCTTTCACACAATTGTAAAATTAAAGTTGTAATATGGTGTTTTTGTTGTAGTGATGTAAGGGGAGGAGGCATGCCTGTAGTTCGATTGTGGTGATTCCTGGCTCTTGCGTAAGGGTCTTGAAGACGTTCGAAACAGGGAAAGGCTCGTGATTGCTGAAATGTACCGGTTCCAGTATCCATTTTAGTAAGGATTAGGTAAATACTTTATTTTTATTTTTGCTCAAATTCATTTAATTATATGTATATACATATACACAGTCATTTTAACTAAGTAAAGGTTAGATTTTATTTTTAGCTTCATCAATAAAATAAATAGTTAATGAAGTAATTTTTTATTTTTGAAATTCAAAAATTATAAGGAGATTAGTTTATATAAATGGGTAATTTATTTAAATAGAAATTAGTTTATATATAAAAGAAATTAGTTAGTAAAGAAGTAAAATTTACAAATTAATAGTTTAAACATGCAAATTAATTTGGAATTGGGTTATACATGGAAAATTAATAAAATTAAATTTGTAATTCGATAACTGAAATTTTATTTATATTGCTTACATTGGAAAACTGTGATGACCCCAAACCCCAAAAGACGGTGGCAAGGGTAATCTTTGGAATATAACACATAACTATATAACAGCAGAACAGAAATAATCAAATACACCAAATAATGTAGAATAGAATACACTGAATAAACATAATCATCAGAGTTACACAGTATATAGGATCATACTTAGTACAAAATACAGTTCAGCTATACATAAATGCCTACAGTGGATAATAAACATAATATGTACAATAGGAGCTGAACAGCATAAAAAGAGATAAATGATAGAATCCATCTTCATCTCCTGCTATCCAGAAAGAGCCTGCTAAAACCTGAATACAAGGTTGCCCGTGTAGAAATAGGGGCACCCGAGTTTGCAAGTGAAACAAACTACGAGTCAGTCATGGGACTGGTATGAGAAATCTACTTAAACATATTTTTCAATATGGCTAATCACAGGACCAAGCCACTTTCGTGAAATGGGTTTACTCCATTGGACTGCCAGTGCTTTAAAACAAGTAAATCTTTTAAACATCGCAATGCTTTTTATAAAAATGAAGCCATTATAAGACTCAGTTCCCATCACACAATGCAACACAAACCGGAGGATAGAGTTTTACCTTATGATGGCCAAAATATGCTTGATACGAATAAAAAAAGCATTTGATATTATTACTAGTGTTTATATGTTTCAAAAACAATTTCAAATCATAAGTATCAATCATAGACGGCATGGGTACCATATATCATGTCGCCATATATATATATATATATATATATATATATATATACAGTCAAAACCGCACGGTATCTTATTTGGAAATTGGATTTCCGTCATGAACCAAGGCAAAAGATAGTCCTTACTGATTCGAGACAATCTAGCCCATGTCTCAGGACCCAGACATAGGTGGGCCCCTGGATCGTCAGGGCCGGTCAACCGATGTGGATTAAAATGCCTGAACACTGCGTTTCCTCGCCCTATGGGGCGTAAACTGGTCATATCCGACCACACCATCGGCTCCGAAGAGACCGAAGCAAACCGAGGCCTCGCTTTCCATCATCCACATAAGTAAAATACCCGGGCGTGCAAAACACAAAGCACCACTCCTAGCTAGAAGGAAATGCATGTCCTCCCTGAGGTCCTTCTCCCGTTTCTGGCTCATACCGGGGTGTGAGCCTCGCGAAACAACGCTATACACAAAGCTATGCCACTAGGCCGCACTTTGATCATCAGCCATAAGACTTTGCTTTTCAACAGAAGCCTTGATCATCTACCACTTAGGCATGCCACACAGGCAATTCACTCCATGCGACTGATTTCTATCGATATATAACCTTTGAGCTTGTATGTCTCAGAGAAGGGCGTTAAGCAAGAGAATAAATTCTCCGCCGCCAAACAGATATATATTAAATAGAGATCAATGAGCACTGTACAAAATCCAGTGTCAGACACACAGTCCATTTTCAAGTTCGTTCTGGGTTTGAACGAAATCGGAGGCACCCAGTACCTCACATATCCGTATAATCAACATGTACGTCTGGACGGCTACTACTTCAGCCCCTTCAAGGTAGCTACTCCTATCTGAGCATCAGTAGCACCCCCTCCATTCGACATGAAGATCATCGGTCTTGCACCGTCTTCATATCTTCGAATTTCACTCGTCGAACAATTATTTGAAATGAGAATCAACTCGGCCTTTTCAAATAATTCACGTATATTTAAAATTTCAAATCAATTCATTTCAATGGTTAAATTATTCGATATCACTAATTCTGTTCTTTAATGTAATTTCATGCCAAACACATTCAACCATCAAATATCACACAAACCATGCAAATTCAATTTATTTCCATATCATTTATAATATTTTATCACGATTTATTGCTATTTTTATTTATTTTAAAAATAGCCAATTCATTCAAACGACGCTTCAGGCCATAACGCGGCCGTGGCGCTGTTTTTCTTCAGATTTGATTTACTCATATCTGAAAATCTAACCATTGGATCTTCACCAATTTTATATCATTTGAAAGATCTTTTCAAAACGAACCCAACGGTTTCAGTTTTGGGAAAATCCGACGGTCGAATCTCCCGCACTAATCGTTTGAAGTTACGATTTCAAAATATGAACTGCAGCATCGTTATTCGATTTAATTTAATTATATTTATATATATATATATATAATCGATTCTGGCGCTGTTTTTCTTCAGATTTGAATTAAACATTCCAGACAATCCAACCGTAGGATCTTCACAAAGCGGGTGTTGTTGGAAAGATATTTCCAAGGCGAACCCAACGGTTTCGGTTTCGGGAAAATCCGATGGTCGGATCTCCCACGCTAATCATTTGAAATCATGGTTTCAAAACATGAACTGCAACTTCGTTATTCAAATTATTTTAATTATATTTATATAAATATATATAAACATAATTCTTTCTTCGATTTCAAAACCATTTACACTTTATATATTTGTTAAAAACGATATTTTTATCATCAAAATATTTATTCAACACAAGAATATTTTTAGCACTTCATTTTCACAATAAAAATGTAGATTTTATTGTACAATCTATATATTCAACACATGAAAGTTTTTGACTTCACACATACGATAAAAATATGATTTTTATCGTTTTAGTCCTTTATTCAACACATGAATATTTTCTATAGTTTATATATATATAATAAAAATGTGATTTTTATTGTAAAACAATTTATCTCAAAACACGATTATTTTATATAGTTCATACATAAGGTAAAAATGTTATATTGGTTTTAAAACAATTTATTTAAAATACTAATATTTTATATAGGCTATATATATAATAAAAATGTGATTTTTATCTTTCAAATAATTTACACAACACATGAACTCATTCGACACATGAATTTATACTCAACACCTGAATTTCTATTCAACACACGAATATAGTTTCAACACATGAAAATAATTCTAACACATGAATATTATTGAAAATTTCGGCAGCATAATGGCAGGGTAGTTAAAACCGGGACTGTCCCTAGTACGGCTCCTCCCTCTACCTTAAAACCTCGCGGTTTTTGACAATGGGGATTTCATGCATCTAATTCGCACGCAGGCGAGCATGTTTATTTTTCTTTTCCACAAACTAATCCTATGTGGTTTCATCCAAAATAATTCTCAACCACAAACAGGTATTTTTCAACCACAATCAACCATTCATGATTTTCACCAAATTTCACATCAACCAATAATCGAAACAATATCACAACCAATATATATCGTCCATGGTCTGTGGACGAGGGGAGTGTATATATATATATATTCGTATATAAATATATTTCGATTTCACTTCAATATCATTTCAATTTATTTCAACGCATATATCACTTTTACAATGCATATATAACTTATACATCGAACATACAACTTATACAACGCTTATACATCAGGTGTACAACGCTTATATAACTCATACATCGACTATATAATTTATACATCGTTGTTTTCCATATCGTTTATAGTTTAGAAATCTCACATTGGGTTCCACTCCACCAAAAATAGCAGAGGGCTCAGAAAAATATGCGGTCTCTTCTAGAATGTAGAAGACGTCCGCACGAGTCCACTGTCTCTTGTTTCACTGGATTTCGTCAACAAACGAGAAAGATATGGTTTTTACAGTGAAATCAAAAATCGTAGCGCTTTAAAGTGCTATAGAATAGTTTAAACAATATAAAGTCGTACCTCTCTGAAAATCTTCGAAACTAGGTTTCGATTTATCTCCAAATCCGTGCAGTGTGGTGACGATTGGAGGGTACCACCTTGGAGGGCTTGGAGAGGCGCTCAGGCGCGAGGGGAAGCGGGACCACTCGGTGGCCTGTGCTGGCGTCGGCGGCGGCGCAAAGTCAACGACTTTGAGGCGGTCGTTCTCGTCGATGGGGAGACGGGGGGTGTGCAACCGGTCTTGATTTGAAGAGGGGAGGATGCTCTTCAAAAAGTTCAACTGGAGGGAGGTGAAATGGTGAAGGGATTTGCTAGAAATGAGGAGAGATGGTAGGGAGGCGGTTCCGTCGTTGGTCGGGGAGAGAGAAGCGGGTTTTAATATATATTTTTATAAAAAATCTAATTGGCCGAAAGTTACATAAAATTTTAAAAGAGGGCTTTCTAATACGAACTCCAATCCAATACCAACGACTGTCGTCCTTAGCTAAATACCCCTATTCCAAACACAATGGGATATGTTTCGTAGTCCCATTCGACTGTTTCAGTCAGTTTTGTCTTCAAATTAAAATATATAACATTCAATATTTGATTTGAACGTACATTTCAATTTGCCGGGGCCACATACTGATACAAAAAATTCCCGAAAAATAAATCTAGCTATGTTTTGACGATACGGTCCCAACAAAACTAGTTTCGTCAAATTCTGAGACCGTTTGAAAAATGGCCACTTTCTGGTCGACCCAATTTAACAGAAATTCACCAAACACATTTTCCTTTGCCACGCTCACATATTAATTTCAAAAATTATGAAATTTGAAACCTAGCAATAATCATAGCAGGAAGCAAAAGTTATGGCCAAATAAATTTTCTGAAAGGTCGCTATGGAGTTTATATAGGCCGTGAAAATGGCCATTTTGCAAACGACCTCGGAATTCAACGAAACCACTTTTGTTGGATCCGGGATGTGAAGTTATTGCTAGGTTTCAAATTTCATAATTTTTGAAGCTAGTATGTGAGCGTGACAAAGGAAAATGTGTTTGGTCGATTTCTATTAAATTGGGTCGACCAGAAATGGGCCATTTTTCAAACGGTCTCAGAATTCGACGAAACTAGTTTTGTTGGGACCGTATCATCAAAACATAGCTAGATTTATTTTTCTGGAATTTTTAGAAGCAGTATGTGGCCCCGGCAAATTGAAATGTACGTTCAAATTAAATATTGAATGTTTTATATTTTAATTTGAAGAAAAACTGACTCAAACAGTCGAACGGGCCTTCGAAACATATCCCATTGTGTTCGGAAAGGGGGTATTTAGCTAGGAACGACATTCGTTGGGTTTGGATTGGAGTTCGTATGAGATAAGGGGTGTTTTCGAATTTTTAAAAATATATAAATAAATAAAAAATATCATTGGTTGACTTCATTTTCTCTCTCCCCGTATTTCCTTCAGGCGCACGGCGTAAATCGTTCCATCCTTCCCTTCCATTTTCCGGCCAAACCACGCCTCGATAGACTCGGCCACAGTTGAACTTTTTGAAGAGCTCGACGCCCTCTTCAAATCCATACCTGGAGCACCACCCCTCGTCGCTCCAATTGAGAGAATCACCTGCTCGAAGGTTCGGGTTTTGAACCTCCGCCGCCTATGATATAGGCCACCGGACTGGACGCTGCACCCCTCGATAGGCGCGCCTCTCGAAGCTTGTCGACGCTGTGTGGTTCGATCGACCTCAAGCTGAACGGTTTGGATGAAAAGCCGTGACCTAGTTTCAAACCCAACCTGAGTTATAATGACTGTTATATATTAAACTGTTTTAATAGCACTTCTAAGCGCTACCGTTTATGATTTTACTGTAAAAATCATATCTTTTTCATTTCTTGACGAAATTCAGTGAAACAAGAGACAGTGGACTCGTGTGGACGTCTTCTACATTCTTGAAGAGACCGCATATTTTTCTGAGCCTTCTGCTATTTTTGGTGGAGTGGAACCCAAGGTGAGATTTCTAATTTATAAACGATATGGAAAACAACGATGTATAAATTATATAGTCGATGTACGAGTTATATAAGCGTTGTACACCTCTTGAATAAGCATTGTATAAGTTGTATGTTCGATGTATAAGTTATATATGCGTTGTAAAATTTATATATGCAATGAAATGATATTGAATTGAATTGAAGTGAATTGAAATATATTTATATACGAATATATATATATATATATATACTCCCCTCGTCCACAGACCATGGATGATATTTATTGGTTGTGATATTGTTTGGATTATTTGGTTGATGTGAAATTGGGTGAATAATACAAATGGTTGATAGAATTGTTTGTGGTTGAGAATGAATGATTATGGTGGAAAAATACCCATTTGTGGTTGAAAACAAAATTAGAATAGATTGTGGAAATGAAAATAAAACATGCCGCCTGCGTGCGAACTAGATGCATGAATCCCCATTGTCCAAGGCTGCGAGGCTTTAAGGTAGAGCGAGGAGTCGTACTAGGGACGGTCCCAGTTTTAACTACCCTGCCGTTATGCTACCGAAATTTTCAATAATATTCATGTGTTAGAATTATTTTCATGTGTTGAAACTATATCCCTGTGTTAGATAGAAATTCATGTGTTGAAAAATAGTCGTGTTTTGAAATAAATTGTTTTATAATAAAAATCATATTTTTATCATCTATATGAACTATATAAAATAGTTGTGTTTTGAAATAAATTGTTTTATTATAAAAATCATATTTTTATCATCTATATGAACTATATAAAATAGTCGTGTTTTGAAATAAATTGTTTTACAATAAAAATCACATTTTTATTATATACATGAATTGTTAAAAATAGTGAAGTGTTGAAATAAATGTCTGTTGGATAAAAATATCATTTTTATCAAATCTATAAAGTGGATATGGTTTTGAAATCGATGAAAGAATTATATTTATATATTTTTATATAAATATAATCAAAATATAGTGAATAACGAAGCTGCAGTTCGTGTTTTGAAACCGTGATTTCAAACGATTAGTGCGGGAGATCCGACCATCGGATTTTCCCGATTGTAAAGATCCAACGGTTGGATTGTCTGGAATGTTTAATTCAAATCTAAAGAAAAACAACGCCAGCATCGATTATATATATACATATATAATTAAATTAAATCGAATAACGACGCTGCAGTTCGTATTTTGAAATCGTAACTCCAAACGATTAGTGCGGGAGATCCGACCGTCGGATTTTCCCAAAACTGAAACCGTTGGATTCGTTTTGAAAAGATCTTTCTAATGATATAAATTTTGTGAAGATCCAACGGTTAGATTTTCAGATATGTGTAAATCAAATCTGGAGAAAAACAGCGCCACGGGCGCGTTATGGCCTGAAGCGTTGTTTGAATGAATTGGCTATTTTTAAATAAATAGAAATAGCGATAAATCGAGATAAAATATTATAAACGATATGGAATGGAAATAAACTTAATTTGCTTGATTTATGTGATATTTGATGGTTGAATGTGTTTGGTGTGAAAAATTACATTAAAGAAAAAAATTGGTGTTGTCGAATAATTTAACCATTGAAATGAATTAATTTGAAATTCTAGATATACGTGAATTATTTGAAAAGGCCGAGTTAATTCTCATTTCAAATAATTGATCAACGAGTGAAAGTCGAAGATATGAAGACGGTGCAAGACCGATGATCTTCACGTCGAATGGAGGGGTACTACTGATGCTCATGATAGGAGTAGCTACCTTGACGGGGTTGAAGTAGTAGCCACCCGGACGTACTTGTTGATTGTATGGATATGGGAGGTATTGAGTGCCTCCGGTTTCGTTCAGACCCAAAACGAACGTGTAAATGGACTGTGTGCCTGACATTGGATTTTGTTCTGTGCTGATTGATCTCTATTAAATATATATCTGTTTGGCGGCGGAGAATTTATTCTCTTGCTTAACGCCCTTCTCTGAGATGTACGAGCTCAGAGGTTATATATCGATGGAAACCAGTCGCATTGAGTGAATTGCCTGTGTGGCATGCCTAAGTGGCAGATGATCAAGGCTTCTGTTGAAAAGCAAAGTCTTGTTGTTGATGATCAAAGCACGGCCTGTGTGGCGTAGCTTTGTGTATAGCGTGGTTTCGTAAGCCTCACACCCCGGTATGGACCAGAAACGGGAGAGGACTTCAGGGAGGACATGCGTTTCTTTCTAGCTAGAGGTGGTGTTGGTGCTTAAACTGGCTGACATTTATATTATTTTCACCTGTGTGGTTGTTGCTGTTGCGAGGTGCCTCGGATATATCGGTGACTACGTGAAGCCGATGGAGTCATTCGTTGGCTCATTTGCGCCCCAAAGAGCGGGGAAACGTAGTGTTCAGGGTTTAAGTTTAATCCACATCGAGTGGACCGGCCCTGTTGCTCCAAGGCTTGACTGAGTACTTGCCGGAGACATGGTAGGCTAAATTGTCTCGAAGCGGTGAGGACGATCCCTGGCCTCGGTTCATGACGGAAATCCAATTTCCAAATACGACGTCGTGCGGTTTTGATTGTATATATATATATGGCGACATGATATATGGTACCCATGCTGTCTATGATTGATAGTTATGATTGAAATTTTTTTTGAAACATATATACACTAGCAATAATATCAAATGATTTGTTTTGCCCGTATCAAGCATATTTTGGCCATTATAAGGTAAAACTCTATCCTCTGGCATGTGTTGCATTATGTGATGGAAACTGAGTCTTATAATGGCTTCATTTTTATAAAAAACATTACGATGTTTAAAAGAACTATTTGTTTTAAAGCACTGACAATCCAATGGAGTAAACCCGTTCCGCGAAAGTGGCGTGGTCCTGTGATTAGCCATATTTGAAAATATGTTAAGTAGATTTCTCATATCAGCCCCATGACTGACTCGTAGTTTGTTTCGCTTGCAAACTCGGGTGCCCCTATTTCTACACGGGCAGCCTTGTATTCAGGTTTTAGCAGGCTCTTTCTGGATAGCTGGAGCTGAAGATGGATTCTATCATTTATCTCTTTTATGCTGTTCAGCTCCTGTTGTACATATTATGTTTTCTTTTCCGCTGTAGACATTTTATGTAGAGCGGAACTGTATTTTGTACTAAGTATGATCCTATATACTGTGTAACTCTGATGATTATATTTATCCAGTGTATTCTATTGCACATTATCTTGTGTATTTAATTATTTCTGTTCTGTTGTTATCTGTTTATGTGTTATATTCCAAAGATTACCCTAGCACCGTCTTATCGGGAATGGGGTCGTCACAAACGTGGTATCAGAGCTTTGGTTAAGCTTAGTTCTGGAATATAACATATTAACAAACTCATCAGAAATAGAACCAGTAGTGTTCTAGGACGAGTAACTCATTACAGATAGGATCAGTAATATCCTAGTATGAGTATAACGGATTGAAATATACCTCGATAGACACATTTACATTCAAGTATATGTCTTTATGCTTTATAATATCTTTTCTGTTGACCTGACACTTGGTCTGCTATTTGCAGACGTGCTAGAAAATGAGTGCCAGAAACTGAAGGAATGCAGACCCAGATATTGAAGCTCTATTTATGAAATATAGAAATTTGGGTGGAGCACTATTCTTGGGCGAGGAATCTATTGCTAAAACTCAAGCTTGGATTCGTTCCGCTGAGAAAATCTTTGAAGGTTTAAAGCTGCGGGGTGACCAAAAAAGATTACTAGCATCTTGGGCACTCAAAGACGAAGCTTTGTTCTGGTGGGATTCAATTGTTAAAGATAATCCAGAAAGTGATATCACCTAGGATAGATTCAAAGAGCTTTTCAGTGCAAAATTTACTCCTCCAGAAGCAACTGAGAGGTTATATGATGAATTCTACTATTTGATACAAGGTGATATGGATATCCCAGAATATCATAAGATATTCAATGAACTTTCTCATTTTGTCCCCCATCTAATTCAAAACCCAAAGATGAAGAATATGAGGTTTATTAATGGTCTTCAAAGAAAATACCAAGTAATGGGGCATGTGAAGCTTCCTTTTTCTGAAATGATATACATGGCCTACCAGTATGAGGATCTCAATAGGAAAGGCATGTTGCGAGACGAAGAGGAATTCAGTTCTAGCAACAAAAGAAAATTCGAAACTGATAGCCCAGAAACTAGTGCACAGCCTGAGGCCAGTACGAAGTCTGAGTTCAGAAAGAAGCCTAGATTCGATCAGAAAAAGGTCAAAGCGGTCGTATGTTTAAAGTGCAATAAGCAGGGACATTCGATGAGGAACTGTGAATCCTCGGAGAAAGAAAGAAATTTCGGATTTAAACCCGATAAGGAGCAAAAGAAATCTCATGGTACAAGGGAATGATATAAGTGTCACCGGGCAGGTCATCTTGCTAGAAATTGCCGACTATCGCAGAAATCTGAATTGGTTCGGGTAAATGAAGTGGCTGAAACTTCAAGACCCTTAGATAATTAGGGAAGGCCAGATGTTTAAGAAGGCACGCTTACTGTCAAAAACATCCCAGTTAAAGTACTATTTGATACAGGCGCGTCGCGAAGCTTTGTTGCAAAGAATGCAGTTAAGAAGCTAGATTTGAATACGAGGAAGCTCAAAGAACCCATGACTGTTCATAATCCGGTTGGGGGTTCTCTTGATCTTAGTTGGATTTGTGGGGTGCCCGTTTCTTTTTCCTTTTATCGGTTCCCCACTATCGCGAACGTCATGAATTTTACAGAATTTGATCTTATATTGGGATTGGATTGGTTAACCAAATATGAAGCTGAGGTTAAATGCGTCGATAGAGTTGTAAAGGCAAAGGCTAAATCAGGCAATTTTATAACCATTCCATGTGAAGGACCGAATTCGAGTAGGAAAGATTTCTGGGCAGCCCTAGATGTTTCTCCTGCTCAAATAGAACCTACTCTTGTCGTTACAGAGGATATTCAGGTCGACATGGCAGATATCCCAGTTGTCAAGAACTATGGGGATGTGTTCGAAGAAGTCGTTAGCTTACCTCCGCAGAGAGAAATTGATTTTAAAATCTCTTTAGTCCCGAATGCAAGGCCAGTAGTTCACGCTATTCGAAGAATGACCTTGAAAGATAAAGACGATTTAGATAATCAAATGCGACAACTAGTATGGAAAGGTCTGATCAGGCCTAGTTTCTCTGATTGGGGAGCAGCAGTGGTATTTGTCCCAAAGTCAGACGGTACTCTCAGACTATGTGTAGATTATCGCGACTTGAATAAGCAGACGCTGAAGAACAAATATCCGTTGCCGCGGATTGATGATTTATTGGACCGATTGAATGGAGCACAAGTGTTTTCACGAATGGACCTAGCTACAGGTTTCCATCAGCTTCGTATTGCCGAAGAGTGTGTTCCTTTGACAGCATTTAGAGGTCCAGACCTATTCTACGAGTGGTTAGTAATGTCGTTTGGATTATGTAACGCTCCAGCCTATTTCGTCGATCTAATGAATCGGGTATTCAGAGGAGTATTGAATAAATTTGTTCTGGTTTTCATTGATGATATATTGATATTTTCTAAGTAAGGAAGCGAGCACGAAAAGCATTTGGAACAAGTGTTAAAAATTCTCAGAAAGAATGTGTTGAAAGCAAAGTTTTCCAAATGTATATTCTGGCAAGAGGAAGTCAAATTTCTTGGCCACGTCGTGTCAAAAGAAGGAATTTCAGTGGATCCCAGTAAAATCACTGCTATTCAGAATTGGAAACAACCTCGTACAGCCACAGAAGTCAGAAGTTTTCTCGGGTTAGCCGGTTATTATCGGAAATTCATTAAGGATTTTGCGAAGACATCTAGTTCCTTAACAAAACTTACTAAGAAACATTCGAGATTCAATTAGACTCCGGTATGTGAGGAAGCTTTCCTGGAGCTGAAATTAAAACTGACGACTGCTCCAGTGTTAACAATAATAGATGGCAATGAGGACTTGAAAGTCTGGACCGACGCATCTAGAGAAGGCCTTGGTGCAGTATTAATGCAAAGAGGCCATGTAGTCGCTTATGCTAGCCGTCAATTGAAACTCCATGAAAAGAATTATGTAACTCACGATCTAGAATTGTTAGCCATCGTATTCGGTTTGAAAATCTGGAGGCACTACCTTTTGGGTGAGAAATTCGAACTGGACACAGACCATTAGTCATTGAAATATCTGTTCACCCAGAAAGACTTGAATCTAAGGCAACAGCGTTGGCTAGAATTTCTTGCGGCGTACGATTTTGAGATTTTGTACACTCCAGGGAAAGCCAATGTTGTGGCTGATGCGCTGAGTAGAAAGAATGTAATAATCGCCAGTTTTATCATTACAACGTCTTTGATTGATAAAATATCTGCTCTTTAGAAGGATGATCACTTCATTCAAAGAATCAAGGAAAGAATACAGAAAGGCGAGACCTTGAGTTTTCAGATAGATGACGAGGGAATCCTAAGGTTGAAAGGTCGAATATGTGTGTCGAACATTGCTGAACTTCGAAGAGAAGTATTGGATGAATGTCACAAAACCAAGCTTAGTATCCATCCATGGGTGAGCAAGATTTATAATGATATCAAACGCACTTTCTGGTGGAGATCTATGAAATGAGACATCTCCTTATATGTTAGTCGGTGTACTACTTGTCAGCAAGTCAAAAGCGATCAGCAGAAGCTCGCTGGATTGTTGCAACCTTTGGAAGTTCCAGGTGGGAAGTGGGAACAGATTTCTATGTATTTCATAGATGGTTTGCCCAAAACCAGAAAAGGAAATGACAGTATTTGGGTGATTGTGGATCGCTTTACAAAGACTGCTCATTTCTTACCTGTCAAATCGAATAGAACTGCTCAAAGTCTGGCGCAGATTTATTTCAAAGAATTTGTTAGACTGCACGGAGTTCCCATGAGCGTCGTTAGTGATCGTGACCCGATTTTTGCTAGTAAATTCTGGGAAGCATTCCAAGCAGAATTTGGAATGAAACTGAACTTGAGCACCGCATATCATCCTCAAACAGATGGCCAAACTGAGAGGGTGAATCGTATTCTGGAAGATCTATTGCGGGCTTGTATTCTTGATTTTGGCGGATCGTGGGAAGACCATTTACATTTGGCTGAATTCTCATATAATAACAACTACCAGGCGAGCTTGAAAATGTCTCCATTCGAAGTATTGTATGGTGGACCATTCTGATCCCCTGCTTGTTGGGTTGAACCTGGTAACAGACTTGTATTGGGGCCAGATATGATTCGCGATGCTGCGGACAAAGTCGATTTCGTTAAGAAACGATTACTAGCCGCCCAAAGCCGACAGAAAAGCTATGCAGATAAGATAAGAAGGGATATATCATTTGTTGTTGGCGACTATGTTTATTTGAAGGTATCTCCGATGAGAGGAGTTATCCGGTTCGGTAAAACAGGGAAATTGGCACCCAAATTCATTGGTCTGTTTCCTATTCTTGAACGGATTGGAACTCTCGCATATAAGATTAAATTGCCTAATTGGTTGCCTGGAGTGCATGATGTATTTCACGTATCTCAACTTCGAAAGCACGTTCATGATCCAGACTTGATCGTGGAAGAAGCAACGCAACAGGATATAGAAATCACTCCAGAATTGGCTGTGAGAAGAGAGCCGCTAAAGATAATTGGCAAAGAAACCAAAGAGCCGAGGAACAAAAAGGTTCACTTAGTCAAAGTGCAATGGAGTGGAGATCTGCGAGATTGTACTTGGGAAACAGAGGAGAGCATTAAGAAAGCCTATCCTAAGTGCAGGGTGGATATCTCTGATTGACTCCGGTGCAAGGTACATTTACCATACTTTGCATTACCATTTAATTCTCTACTTTGTTGTTATTTTCTTTCCATGGATGTGCACTTTTACTTCTATAGTCTGGTTAATTTAAACAGAGTGTATGAATTAATTTGTATGATTTTGAAAAGTTAAAAACAAATTTCTTTTTGTTTGTGTTGTGTGATAGTGGATTTGATTAATTAAATTATTAGAGCGATAGTTAATTTAATCAATAAGAGAATGAATGGTAGAATTTATTCGATTAAATCACACATTGAACAGAGTTAAAAATAGATAGAACTATATACATGTGCATTATATATGTTTGAACAGGTAAATGGATTAGTTGTAGAGTAAAGATCTTATTTGCGTGCCCGACAAATAGGTAAACCTTAATGAGTTGGATGCGCAATTTTATTATTATATCAACTCCTGTGAATGCCATTGGATATGGAGTGCTGGTTGTTCTTTGTGTAATAATAAACGTCGCCATAGGATAGTAACAATTAATTTTGAACTACACTACATGGCATACTTCTTAAAGATAGGCATACTTCATCATATACCACATAAGCATTTGGAGCTTGTGTGACGAGGTTGAAGATTTACCATACGAGCGAGAGGCTTGTATGGCGATGACTATATTACAGGTTGAACAGATGACTGTTATGGACCATATAAAATTGTAACAATAAATTGCCAGATTAATAAAAGCCCCACACGGGTCTGGAGTTGACAATAATCACGTCTCTCTAGTCATTAGATACGGCACATGGATCATTTATTTCCCACACGGGACGAGGTGATGAGGATTTATCCTCTGGAGCAATTAAAAATACACACTCCCTCAGGCTTTGACAGGGTGACGATAATTTATTCTCTGGAGTTATTATCTATACACGCTCCCTTGTAAACACCAGAATATATCACTATAAATATGTGTATGCTTTATAGGATTTATTGGGTACCTAATACGGCCTAATAAATTTCCAAACCCCTCCCTGTACAAAGGAGGTTATGGCAAAAAAATTCGTAAATTCCGGGTGTTAGCCAAATTTTTGAAGAATTTGAAAATTCTCAGAAACTGAAAAGTTGGAGAATGGAAGCCAGAATGAAAGTCGAGTTGATTAATCAAACCACTTTCGACTTTGTTCCTTTTCGGGGACGAAAAGTTTTAAGTGGAGGAGATTGTAACAACCCGTAAAATCTGAACCAATTTAAAAATTTTAAATTGGCTAATTTAGTGAATTTTGGGTATTTAAAATAAATATTTTAAATAATAACGACGAAATGTATGCTTGAATCGATGTTGAAAAGGGATAGAATTAATTTGAATTATAAACAAGGCCTGAAATGGCACGGTAGTTTCGGAATTTGAATTTGAACTTTGACTGACTGTACCGGGTGCAAAATAAAATGGATTTTAGTGAAACCAAAAATATTTAAATCTATTAGTGAATATCTTTCTAAAGAATCTGAAAAATCGAAGTTTCACAGTAGGAAGCAAAAGTTATGGCCAAATGAATTTTCTGAAAGGTCGTTATGGAGTTTATATAGGCCGTGAAAATGGCCATTTTGCAAACGACCTCGGAATTCGACGAAACCACTTTTGTTGATCCGGGATGTGAAGTTATTGCTAGGTTTCAAATTTCATAATTTTTGAAGCTAGTATGTGAGCGTGGCAAAGGAAAATGTGTTTGGTCGATTTCTATTAAATTGGGTCGACCAGAAATGGGCCATTTTTCAAACGGTCTCAGAATTCGACGAAACTAGTTTTGTTGGGACCGTATCATCAAAACATAGCTAGATTTATTTTTCTGGAATTTTTAGAAGCAGTATGTGGCCCCGGCAAATTGAAATGTACGTTCAAATTAAATATTGAATGTTTTATATTTTTAATTTGAAGAAAAACTGACTCAAACAGTCGAATGAGCCTTCGAAACATATCCCATTGTGTTCGGAAAGGGGGTATTTAGCTAGGAACGACAGTCATTGGGTTTGGATTGGAGTTCGTATGAGATAAGGGGTATTTTCGAATTTTTAAAAATATATAAATAAAAAAATATCATTGGTTGACTTCATTTTCTCTCTCCCCGTATTTCCTTCAGGCGCACGGCGGAAATCGTTCCATCCTTCCCTTCCATTTTCCGGCCAAACCACGCCTCGATAGACCCGGCCACAGTAGAACTTTTAGAAGAGCTCGACGCCCTCTTCAAATCCATACCTGGAGCACCACCCCTCGTCGCTCCAATCGAGAGAATCACCTGCTCAAAGGTTCGGGTTTTGAACCGCCGCCGCCTCTGATATAGGCCACCGGACTGGACACTGCACCCCTTGATAGGCGCGCCTCTCGAAGCTTGTCGACGCTGTGTGGTTCGATCGACCTCAAGCTGAACGGTTTGGATGAAAAGTCGTTACCTAGTTTCGAACCCAACCTGAGGTATAACGACTGTTATATATTAAACTGTTTTAATAGCACTTCTAAGCGCTACCGTTTATGATTTTACTGTAAAAATCATATCTTTTTCATTTCTTGACGAAATTCAGTGAAACAAGAGATAGTGGACTCGTGTGGACGTCTTCTACATTCTTGAAGAGACCGCATATTTTTCTGAGCCTTCTGGTATTTTTGGTGGAGTGGAACCCAAGGTGAGATTTCTAATTTATAAACGATATGGAAAACAACGATGTATAAATTATATAGTCGATGTATGAGTTATATAAGCGTTGTACACCTCTTGTATAAGTGTTGTATAAGTTGTATGTTCGATGTATAAGTTATATATGCGTTGTAAAATTTATATATGCAATGAAATGATATTGAATTGAATTGAAGTGAATTGAAATATATTTATATACGAATATATATATATATATATACTCCCCTCGTCCACAGACCATGGACGATATTTATTGGTTGTGATATTGTTTGGATTATTTGGTTGATGTGAAATTGGGTGAATAATACAAATGGTTGATAAAATTGTTTGTGGTTGAGAATGATTGATTGTGATGGAAAAATACCCATCTATGGTTGAAAACAAAATTAGAATAGATTGTGGAAATGAAAATAAAACATGCCGCCTGCGTGCGAACTAGATGCATGAATCCCCATTGTCAAAAGCTGCGAGGCTTTAAGGTAGAGCGAGGAGCCGTACTAGGGACGGTCCCGGTTTTAACTACCCTGCCGTTATGCTGCCGAAATTTTCAATAATATTCATGTGTTAGAATTATTTTCATGTGTTGAAACTATATCCCTGTGTTAGATAGAAATTCATGTGTTGAAAAATAGTCGTGTTTTGAAATAAATTGTTTTATAATAAAAATCATATTTTTATCATCTATATGAACTATATAAAATAGTCGTGTTTTGAAATAAATTGTTTTATTATAAAAATCATATTTTTATCATCTATATGTACTATATAAAATAGTCGTGTTTTGAAATAAATTGTTTTATTATAAAAATCATATTTTTATCATCTATATGAACTATATAAAATAGTCGTGTTTTGAAATAAATTGTTTTACAATAAAAATCATATTTTTATTATATACATGAATTGTTAAAAATAGTGAAGTGTTAAAATAAATGTCTGTTAGATAAAAATATCATTTTTATCAAACCTATAAAGTGGATATGGTTTTGAAATCGATGAAAGAATTATATTTATATATATTTATATAAATATAATCAAAATATAGTGAATAACGAAGCTGCAGTTCATGTTTTGAAACCGTGATTTCAAACGATTAGTGCGGGAGATCCGACCATCGGATTTTCCCGAAACCACAACCGTTGGGTTCGCCTTGGAAATATCTTTCCAAAGGCACCAACTTTGTAAAGATCCAACGGTTGGATTGTCTGGAATGTTTAATTCAAATCTGAAGAAAAACAGCGCCAGAATCGATTATATATATATATATATATATATATATATAATTAAATTAAATCGAATAACGATGCTGAAGTTCGTATTTTGAAATCGTAACTTCAAACGATTAGTGCGGGAGATCCGACCGTCGGATTTTCCCAAAACTGAAACCGTTGGATTCATTTTGAAAAGATCTTTCTAATGATATAAATTTTGTGAAGATCCAACGGTTAGATTTTCATATATGTGTAAATCAAATCTGGAGAAAAACAGCGCCACGGCCGCGTTATGGCCTGAAGCGTTGTTTGAATGAATTGGCTATTTTTAAATAAATAATAATAGCGATAAATCGGGATAAAATATTATAAACGATATGGAATGGAAATAAACTGAATTTGCTCGATTTATGTGATATTTGATGGTTGAATGTGTTTGGTGTGAAAATTACATTAAAGAAAAAAATTGGTGTTGTCGAATAATTTAACCATTGAAATGAATTGATTTGAAATTCTAGATATACGTGAATTATTTGAAAAGGCCGAGTTAATTCTCATTTCAAATAATTGATCAACGAGTGAAAGTCGAAGATATGAAGACGGTGCAAGACCGATGATCTTCACGTCGAATGGAGGGGTACTACTGATGCTCATGATAGGAGTAGCTACCTTGACGGGGTTGAAGTAGTAGCCACCCGGACGTACTTGTTGATTGTACGGATATGCGAGGTATTGAGTGCCTCCGGTTTCATTCAGACCCAAAACGAACGTGTAAATGGACTGTGTGCCTGACATTGGATTTTGTTCTGTGCTGATTGATCTCTATTAAATATATATCTGTTTGGTGGCGGAGAATTTATTCTCTTGCTTAACGCCCTTCTCTGAGACGTACGAGCTCAGAGGTTATATATAGATGGAAACCAGTCGCATTGAGTGAATTGCCTGTGTGGCATGCCTAAGTGGCAGATGATCAAGGCTTCTGTTGAAAAGCAAAGTCTTGTTGTTGATGATGAAAGCACGGCCTATGTGGCGTAGCTTTGTGTATAGTGTGGTTTCGTGAGCCTCACACCCCGGTATGGACCAGAAACGGGAGAGGACTTCAGGGAGGACATGCGTTTCTTTCTAGCTAGAGGTGGTGTCGGTGCTTAAACTGGCTGACATTTATATTATTTTCACTTGTGTGGTTGTTGCTGTTGCGAGGCGCCTCGGATATATCGGTGACTACGTGAAGCCGATGGAGTCATTCGTTGGCTCATTTGCGCCCCAAAGGGCTGGGAAACGTAGTGTTCAGGGTTTAAGTTTAATCCACATCGAGTGGACCGGCCCTGTTGCTCCAAGGCTTGACTGAGTACTTTCCTGAGACATGGTAGGCTAAATTGTCTCGAAGCGGTGAGGACGATCCCTGACCTTGGATCATGACGGAAATCCAATTTCCAAATACGACATCGCGCGGTTTTGATTGTATATATATATATGTATATATATATATATATATATATATGTGGCGACATGATATATGGTACCCATGCTGTCTATTATTGATAGTTATGATTGAAATTGTTTTTGAAACGCAAATACACTAGCAATAATATCAAATGATTTGTTTTGCCCGTGTCAAGCTTATTTTGGCCATTATAAGGTAAAACTCTATCCTCTGGTGTGTGTTGCATTGTGTGATGGAAACTGAGTCTTATAATGGCTTCATTTTTATAAAAAGCATTATGATGTTTAAAAGAACTATTTGTTTTAAAGCACTGGCAATCCAATGGAGTAAACCCATTCCGCGAAAGTGGCGTGGTCTTGTGATTAGCCATATTTGAAAATATGTTAAGCAGATTTCTCATACCAGCCCCATGACTGACTCGTAGTTTGTTTCGCTTGAAAACTCGGGTGCCCCTATTTCTACACGCGCAGCCATGTACTCAGGTTTTAGCAGGCTCTTTCTGGATAGCTGGAGCTGAAGATGGATTCTATCGTTTATCTCTTTTATGTTGTTCAGCTCCTGTTGTACATATTATGTTTTCTTTTCCGCTGTAGACATTTTATGTATAGCTGAACTGCATTTTGTACTAAGTATGATCCTATATACTGTGTAACTCTGATGATTATATTTATCCAGTGTATTCTATTACACATTATCTGGTGTATTTAATTATTTCTGTTCTGTTGTTATCTGTTTATGTGTTATATTCCAAAGATTAGCCTAGCACCATCTTATCGGGAATGAGGTCGTCACAATAGCGACCTTTCTGAAAATTCGTTTGGCCATATCTTTTGAATCCCGCTATGAAACTTCGATTTTTCAGATTTGTTAGAAAGATATTCACTAATAGATTTAAATATTTTTGGTTTCACTAAAATCCATTTTATTTTGCACCCGCTACAGTCAGTCAAAGCTTGAATTGAAATTTTGAAACTGCCGCGCCATTTCAGGCCTTATTTATAATTTTAAACAATTATATTTATTTTCAAACATCGATTCAAACACACTTTTCATCGTTATTATTTAAAATATTTTATTTTAAATATCTAAAATCCACTAAAATAGCCAAACTAAAAATTTTAAACTGGCTCAGATTTTCCGGGTTGTTACAAAACAGACGGATAAAGGAAACGCTGTAAAATCTACAAAATAGGCTTCATTGGGTATTCAACTCAAATAAAATCACGGTGAGTAAACTCACTCTCTGGGTTTTATTTAAATAATTTTTATATTGTTTGTTGGATGTTTGGACGCGTTTAAATATTTTTGTTGCTATTATAAATATATTAGTTATTTAGGCTTAGTGATTGTGGTTTATATATATATATATATATATATATATATATATATATATTGGTGGTTGTTCCCGTAGTACCATTAGCGGATGCCCGCAGTATCATTAGCGGATGACCCTATACGCCCCACGCTATGATAGTGGATGACCTTCTATACCGCGATATAGGATGAGTATTATTTATGTTAGCTAACGTCTGTGGATGCAGGGAAAACAGGTTGGAAGAATCCAACTGGAGTCCTCAAAAATATTATTATTTGTTTGTTTTCATATATATTGTCATATATGATGTTTTTAAAAACTTGTGATTAATAATTGAGTGTTTTTGATTGGTTGAATATCACTGGGCCTAAATTTTGATTTATAAAAATATCGTGAAAAGAATATTTCAAGATTTAAAAATCGAAAATCTATTTTTCAAAAATAGAATTTGAATTTCGAATGGACAAAGAAATATTTACTTGTTTTGGATAATAAAAAAAAGTAATGGAATATATAAACGATGTTTATAAATTTAATAATACAAAAAATTGAAGTGAATTTATAAATGGTATTTGTAAATAAAGGTGAAAATTATCATTTGGATAATTTAAATTTTAAAATTCAAATATGAATTTAAAATGAGAATTGGGATCGTGTTTAAAAGAACAATGGTATTTATTCCAACGTTCAGAATATAAATTAAACTAAATTATATCCATACGGATTTATGATATTATTCGACGATGTAGACTTTTATAAATTAAATGATTTTTAAATAAGATATTGGAATTGTATAGAAAGAACTAAATTTAAATATGGAAATAGATTCTAGATTTATATTTAAGTTATAAAAATAATATATTCCAAAAAGGGGTAGAATTTCAATTGGATTTGAAATGGAACTTATTTGAATATATAAAACAGGTGAATTTATAAACAATGTTTATAAATGTAGTGTATTAAGTATCTAGAGATAAACCGGAATTTTAAATTCAAGTATGAATTTAAAAATATTATTTGAAATCATTTCGAAATGGAAACTGAGGTTTTTATTCTAGAATCCAAAATATAAAAGGAATTGAGTTTCAAATAGATTGTATAATGAAACTTGTTTTAAATTGTAAAACAAGGAAGTTAAATTTATAAAAAGAGTATAAATTAAATAAGATAATTATCGTGGTATAATTTGGAATTTTAAATTCAAGTATGAATTTAAAAGTGAATTGTAAAATGTGTTGAAAAATAGAATGATTGATTATATTTCAGGAATTCGGAATATAAACTGAATTGAAATAAAAATAACGGATTTATAAGTGAAATTCGATTTATATCAAATTTTATTAAATAATTTATTTCCATAGGATTTAGAATTTAAAATAGAGGATTAATTTAATCCATAACCGAGTAATGAAATAATCGACGATTAGGGATAATCAGAATTATCAAGAAAATTGGTTTAAAATTTATTTAAATATATTAAAATGGAGTTGAAATTTATTTATAAATGAAGTTTAAACATTTATATTCAATTATAATTAAAAACGAACTCGCCGTAGCACGGTAGTTCGTAAATTGGCGTTTCGAACATCAATTAAGTACATAGAACTCAATTTAAGTCAGAATTCTTTGAAATAAAAATCGCCAGGACCGATTTGATAACAGTTTTCTAATGGAAGAGAAAAATCTGGATTTCGTCTTATAGATTTTGAATTATGTTAAAATCAAATTTTTAGAAAAACAGCGCCATAATCATTATAAAACCATAACGGTTTATTTAAATAAATAAAATGATTTTATACAAATAAATTCCAAATTTCCATTAGAAAAATCCAGATTTGAGTTATAAAATATATCTAAACTCAAGTGGAGTAATGAATTGATTTTTGAAACAAAAAACAGATTTTTAATTGTTGGATAGAATTAACTAATTTGAAGAATAATTAGAAAATGTAATTTTGAATCGAGATTGGACTTTGAATAAGAAAAAGGGGTTTGTAATTTATATTTGGAATCAAATATATAACTTGAGTTGAAAAGGGAATTCGACTGGTTTATACGTAATTAAAATATATTTGAACATAATATGTTCAAATAAAAAGTGAAATGGACAAAAGAGTCGATTAAAGAATAAAGTAGCGAATTGAGTTAAAATGACTGGACTCAGTTGGGACAAACTAGAAATGAATGTACATGTGTTAAACAGGTATGGAATGAAGTGTTGAAGATTTAAAATTTAAGTGCCCGACAAAAAGGTACATGTTTAATTTCCATATGAGGTTTTATGCACCGAATCGGCAAGCCGCTTGGCTTTTTGATTTTCTTTTTGAATGGAAAGGGCCTAAGGAGGCGTTTTGTAGTTGTACCGAGTGACCCGTACAAAGGTGGTTATGGCTAAATTTTCTAGAAATTTAAGGAGTTAGAACATTTTTAAGAAAATTTGATAACTAGAAAATCAATATATCAATATATACAGAATTTGATTAGGAAACGAATTTAAAACAGAATATTATAAACAAAAAAAGAAATCTATAATTAAATCTGGTAAAAATAGAAAGAGAAATGTATACACATATTAAAAATGAATAATTGAATTTTACAGTGTTGATTATTCGAGGCAACTGGTCTTGTATGTTTTGAAGTTAAGATGTTATTCAATCAAGGTCTGAGAGGTAATTATACCCCAACTTGATTGATTTCGTTATTAACCGATAAATAGGAAGATTCAGTCTCGAAGATCAATGTTCAAAGAGATTTAGTTGAATGCAGTATTTTGGGTTGTTGTAATGATGTTTTACACAACATTTGTTTTAACCCAGGTAAGTGGAATTTTGGAAATATAATAATAAATATTTTCTGAGTATAGAAACGAATGGTTGTGAAAGGGAAAAGTAATTGGAATAAATTCCAATTATAAATAGAAGATATTTTCTAAATACAGAAATTAAAAGAAGGAGATATATGGAAATATTTTCCAAATAGCGTAAGAGGCTAAGATGGTTGTTGAAAATATTGGGTTAACATATATTGTTAAGGAAATGGAGAAGTGATTTAATTAATGAAATATTAATTAAAGGGGCCAGTGATTGTTTGATGCTTTGGGTAGATGTTTGTTTTTCTTCGATGGTTAAATAATCGACTATCGAAGTTTTTGACCAATATCGTTGTCTATATGGAGAGACCGGTTGGATTATTATCCAAAAACCACTCCGTATTAGCAGTAATATTGCGAATCAGATTATATGAAGAGAATGAAGACGGAGTAAAGTGAAAGGGATTTGACACGACCCAAACTTCCCCGTAAAGAAAAGTCCAGATTGAGTTGAGAACACGACAAATCAAAACACAAACAGAAGAACATTTCATTGCTATTACAACAATTTACATCAAAGTACAAGAATATACAAAGTATGAATAAATATTATACATCAGAAAAATATCAGAGATTTACAAATGACAATGCAGCGGAAAATAATACAAAACACAACTGAAAGAGATGCACGGATACAGAGCTTTCCAAATATCATTCCAACTGTAAACCATGATCCTGTGAATATAATATCTGCAAAACCAAAACTACTAGCTGCCCATGTGGAAAATAGGGGCACCTAGAGTTTAGGTTAAAACAATAAACTCTAGGTCAGTCATGTGACTGGAGTGAGAACTAAAACAGTTATTTAAAACTTTATTTTAAAATCAGATATATCAAGGGGCCACGCCATATAACACGGAATAGGTTTTCTCCCAAGAATACCAGTGCATATAACAAAACAACGCAATGCTTTTTGGAAAAATGAAGCTATTATAAGACGCAGGTCCCATCACATTATGCAACGCAAGCCGAAGGATAGGGTTTTCCCTTATAATAGCCAAACATGCTTGGTAAGCTTAAAACAAATCATTTGATACTATTATAAGTGCATAGTGTATTAAACAACTTCAAATATAAATGTATCGATCCTAGACGACATGGGTACCATCTATCATGTCGCCATACTAGTTCTACAATTAAAACCGCAAAATCACGTATTGGAAGTTGGATTTCCATCTGTGAACCAAGGCAAGGGATCGTCCTTACCGCTTCGAGACTCTCTAGCCCGAGCCTCAGGATCAGTCGAGTGACCCTTGGAGCGACAGGGCTGGTCCACACGGAGTGGATTAAAATGCCGGAACCATGTGTTTCCTCGCTCAGGATCAAGTCGAGTGACCCAACTTGATTGATTTCGTTATTAACCGATAAATAGGAAGATTCGGTCTCGAAGATCAATGTTTAAAGAGATTTAGTTAAATGCAGTATTTTGGGTTATTGTAACGATGTTTTACACAACATTCGTTTTAACCCAGGTAAGTAGAATTTTGGAAATATAATAATAAATATTTTCTGAGTATAGAAATGAATGGTCGTGAAAGGGAAAAGTAATTGGAATAAATTCCAATTATAAATAGAAGATATTTTCTAAATACAGAAATTAAAAGAAGGTGATATATGGAAATATTTTCCAAATAGCGTAAGAGGCCAAGATGATTGTTGAAAATATTGGGTTAAAATATATTGTTAAGGAAATGGAGAAGTGATTTAATTAATGAAATATTAATTAAAGGTCCCAGTGATTGTTTGATGCTTTGGATGGATGTTTGTTTTTCTTCATTGGTTAAATAACTGACTATCGAAGTTTTTGACCAATATCGTTGTCAGTATGGAGAGACCGGTTGGATTATTATCCAAAAACCACTTTGTATTGGCAGTAGCATTGCGAATCAGATTGTATGAAGATAATGAAGACTGAGTAAAGTGAAAGGGCTTTTTCTGTTAATCCTAGGTAGAAATTGCCTAAGATGGATTAATGAAAATTGTGCCTTCGGTTTCGTTCAATCCCAGAATGAACGTGTATGGACGAATGTCTGACAGAGCATTTCAGTGATCACATATGTTGGTTTGAACAAATATACATCTGGTGGCGGAGAATTTATTCTCTTAGCACAATATCCAGAATATTTTTGTGCAAATCAATTAGTGATTAACGGATCTGACAAAGTGGCATTCAAAGTGTTGGTGTTATCAAGTAATCGTAACCTCAAACCTCACAACCGGGAAATGGTATAAAATTGGGAAGGTCGCTTGACTAAGTGGTTAGCTGCCAAGTAGGTTGTATTGTCACCTGATCTAGAGAAAATCCTTTTGCTTCTTTATTCTATCGTTGTTGTTGCTTCGGAACAGTTGCTGATCCCAACCGTTGGTGACAATACATTCGGTACTCTCAAGAGAAGTGAGGGGTCAGTCATGTTTAACCTGGGTTGCAAGATGTTCTTGTTGAACTCGGTGTATTTGTAACACCCCACACCCGCTAAGGTCACTCACAAAGGGAATGCCTTAGCTTCGGTTGAGTATTTAAGTGAATATAGAACTGAAAAATTACAACAAGACAGATATAAGTAATACTTAAAATTTAAAACATCATTTCATTGCAGCAGAAGGTAAACATGTTTGGTTACATCTCAAAAACCAACAAGAGTCAAGTACAAAATATCCATCTCGTTAAAACATAAGTACATAATCCCACTACATACTAATAGCCATAAAAGAAAAGATAACCGAGCTTTTCTTCAAGAGTCCAAGCTCCAAAAGATAGATAAAGCAATCTGATCAAAGCCCACAAGTGCTAGGCCCACTCTGAGAACCTGAGGGTTGGGGAAAAAGATAAAAACAACGGGGTCAGACATAAGTCTGAGTGAGCCCTATAACCTTAACAATACAATCATTAAAGTAATTAGGGTATGATATAAACCTGGTACGGTACGACTGGGGATAAATGACTACACTAAGTAGCCAACTAGACTTAGGATAAACTAAGATAACGGTAAAGACGCGCCTATCCACCCAAGGATAAATACTACACTGCACCACACTAGATCTACCCACCCAAGGGTAATTCCTACACTGCACCACACCAGATCTACCCACCCAAGGGTAATTCCTACTTAAAGGTTGATCCCACTAAGTGTACTTAGTAATTTTTAATAATAGTTTCGTGTACCCCTAGCTGACTACATAGGTGTCGTCTGCCCCTATCTCCACTAGGTGTACCCAAAACTTAGTAATTTTAATAGTAGTCTCGTGTACCCCTAGCTGACTACATAGGTGTCGTCTGCCCCTATCTCCACTAGGTGTACCCACTACTCCCATTCGATCGGCTCCCTAACGTAGATACCCGTGCTGGCCCCACAGTGGGGTGTATCACTCCCCAAAGTGGCAACCCGATACTTCAAATGGTGCACGGCTTATACCTACACGATGCAACAACGTCTTACCTACCAGCCCAGGTCCACACACACATATGAAACCCGTTGGACTTGCGTTGCCACCGCTAACCCGTTTTGGCCTCTTATAATCAAGCCTAGTACGCGTGTCCCGTCCTCGACATGGGTCGAGCCCAATAAGATACATATGGGTTACTGGTTGAAATGGGCCCCCCACAAGCTACCACCTAAGCTTGTCATTTTTTTCTAGTGCATCCCACTTAACCTTTTTTTTATAATCATGTCCACTTACATGTTCAAAGTTTGGTTAAGTCATCTACTCATATTTCAATTGCCACTCAAGGCACCCACTAGATTTCCCCATGCCACCCAAGGCACTTACTTGATTTCCACATGCCACCCAAGGCACTTACTTAACCCTTTAATCATGTTTAATTACATGTTCCACTTTGGTTAAGTATTTTAATCTTATCTTCCATTGCCACCCAAGGCAACCACTAGATATTCCCCATGCCACCCAAGGCACTTACTTAACCCTTTAATCATGTTTAATTACATGTTCCACTTTGGTTAAGTATTTTAATCTTATCTTCCATTGCCACCCAAGGCAACCACTAGATTTTCCCCATGCCACCCAAGGCACTTACTTAACCCTTTAATCATGTTTAATTACATGTTCCACTTTGGTTAAGTATTTTAATCTTATCTTCCATTGCCACCCAAGGCAACCACTAGATTTTCCCCATGCCACCCAAGGCACTTACTTAACCCTTTAATCATGTTTAATTACATGTTCCACTTTGGTTAAGTATTTTAGTCTTATCTTCCATTGCCACCCAAGGCAACCACTAGATTTTCCCCATGCCACCCAAGGCACTTACTTAACCCTTTGATCATGTCTAATTACATGTTCCACTTTGGTTAAGTATTTTAGTCTTATCTTCCATTGCCACCCAAGGCAACCAATAGATTTTCCCCATGCCACCCAAGGCACTTACTTAACCCTTTAATCATGTTTAATTACATGTTCCACTTCGATTAAGTATTCTAATTGTATTTTCTATTGCCACCCAAGGCAACCACTAGATTTTTCCACATGCCACTCAAGGCACCCACTTAACCCCTCATTTCCTCTACATGCTAATATGGTTAAGTGTTTCTTAATTGATTAAGAACGTAACCGTTGTAAAGACCTCTCACATTAGACTATCTCTTATGGCAGCTGGATTTGCCGGTCGGGTCCGGGCAGCCTTACGCCATAACCGAGTCTAACCTCGTGTCTTTACACTTGTCACGTATTAAGTTTGTGCCTAAGACCCCTCATATTGGGCCAATCATTTGTAGCCGCTGGATTTGCCGGTCGGTTCCGGGCAGTCTTACGCTACAAAAGGGTCCAACCTCGTGTCTTAGTCGATTAATTACACCTAATTAATCACCCCCATATTTCGAATTAATTTTCCCTAATTAATTCCAATTTTAACGATGTACATAATTGACTCAATTATGTCTATCTACTTTATGGTATGTATAATCATACCAACTTCACACCATTTCATTAACATGTATATTAACCCCATCGTTCCCCACGTAATTCGCCAACATGACATAAAAGGGAAGATTCATCACAAATACAATGGGTTCAACTTGCATAACATTAACATCAACATGGGTTTAAAGGTGTCAACATGCATATAGCATCAACCCAACTAGCATAAATAATCAACCCAAACTTGCATGAATCACATATGTCATAAAGAGGTTAACTTGCATAAGTTATTTATGTCATACAAAGGGGTAAACTTGCATATGTATGTATGACATACAAAGGGGTTAACTTGCATATGTATGCATATCATACTAAGGTGTAAACTTGCACATGTTACTTGCATATAATCAAACACCAAACTTGCATAACATGTCATATATGAACTTGCATATAATCATACACCAAACTTGCATAACATATCATGTATGAACTAGCATATAATCATACACCAAACTTGCATAACATATCATGTATGAACTAGCATATAATCATACACCAAAATTGCATGTCATGGTGTCATAATGGATCAATGTTTCTCATATGACTTGCATATCTTGCATAACATCATAAACACATAGCATATGACTTGCATAACTTGCATAACACCACAAACACATAGCATATGACTTGCATAACTTGCATAACATCATAATCACATAGCATATGACTTGCATAACTTGCATAACATCATGATCACATAGCATATGACTTGCATAACTTGCATAACATCATGAACATGTATCATATGACTTGCATAACTTGCATAACTTCATGAACATATAGCACATAACTTGCATAACTTGCATAACATCACAAACACATAGCATATGATAACATAATCTTGCATTGATCCACACTCATAGCCATAACCTCATTATATCCTATCATAATCATTTCAACAATTGGTTATTAAGGCTATAGAAAACTCACAACTTGTTGATTAGCACTCCTAAGAAGAAGATTAAGTTGCTAGAGTTGATTAGAGATTGATTTGAGAAGCTATCTTCCTCTTTAGATTGATGGAGGCTCCTTCAAGTTGCATTTTGACGGCATAACGGTGTTGTAGCTATTTTTAGTATGAATTAGGGTAGTCTTAGGGTGTATTTATAGATTAGTTAGGTGTTTTAGGCCCTTAGATTAACCCTAAATCAGATTAGAGCCGTCAGATCACGTCCTTGCCACCAAAACACAGCCCAAAAGACAAACTGATGCACCCAGGTCACCTGGGCTCGACCAGGGAGGTCGACCCCCAGGTCGACACTAGGGTCGACTCCCCAATCGACCTGGTGGGAAGGTCGACTCCCCAGTCGACCCCCAGGTCGACCCCCTGGGTCTGGCGGGAATTTTCCCGCCACTTCTAAAATTTGAAATTTCTGTTTTTAAATCTGTTTTTAAATTTTCTGAAACTTCTTCGGGTCATATCTGGGTCATACGGACTCCGATTTTCGAAAAATCGGACTCTATTTCGCGTATTTTTCCGAGACGAACGCAATGGCATAGCCCGTTTCCCATTATTCAGATTTTTAAATTTAATTCTGCCCTGTTTTATATTATAGCAAGTTATTCAACATACGGGGTGTTACATTCTCCCCTAATTAAAGGATTTCGTCCCCGAAATCTCTAAGTCAAGAAGAACGTATCCTACCATCCAAACAACCATCTACTCAAACCATCAAACACTGGCATCCATTGTCCTTAAAGTTTCTAATGCTGTATGAACATATGCAAAGAGTGTGTGTATATGTTCCCTGTCTAATGCAAAATTAGGTGGTCCACTTATTTAGTTGACCTCCTTAATGCAAACCATGATAGTGCCATGCATCCAATATGTATGCAAAAGATCCCTATCGACACATACTATTTCTATATGTGTGCACAACCATACACCAAAATGCATCATCCATATGATAACGCAACCATTATACATCCATTAATATAGCTACCTACACACAATTTTATGCAATATGCAATATGAAGTGATTGAGCCGATCTAGTGCCTAGAGTGTGTGTATATGCATCCACGAGCAACCACTAGCAACCACTTGCATCCACACGCATCCATCAAACATAACATGTCTCAAACACATGTTTCAACCATAGGTTTTCCCTATCTAAAGGTCAAAGGTACTAATGAGAGGACATACTAAAGATAAGATAAGTACTAGACAAACGATAAAGGAGAAGTTAAAAGACATACCCTCAAAAAGAAATGGGTACAATGAACGCATCTTCGCTTCTGTCTCCCAAGTAGCATTACTCTCATCTTCTCCCCTTGGCACTTTGACTAGTCGAGCCTCTCTGTTTCTCAACTTCCTAATCTCTGACCCAAGGATGCGGGTAGGAGCTCGTCGAATACACGCATCACGCTCTACCTCTACTTCTCTAAGCAAGCTTGGCTCTACCACCTCTGCGGTCTCATGTAGGCACTTCCTCAAATGTGACACATGGAATATGTCATGTTTCCTATGCAACTGAATTATCTCTCGAAGATAAACCGAAGCTAGCCATGGAGCGGTCCTCTTGCTCTTTACGGGTATGAAATGGACGCTCTTAGTAAGTCTGTCTACCACTACCCAAATTCCCGTATTACCCTTCCTCGATCTAGGTAACCCATCAATAAAATCCATCGAGACGCTATCCCACTTCCATTGTGGAACTTCCAATGGGTGAAGCAACCCACCGGGTTTCTTTTGCTCCGCTTTCACCTGTTGGCACACCAAGCATCTAGCGGCATACTCAGCCACATCTTTCTTCATACCGGCCCAAAAGAAAACTCGCTTCATGTCTTGGTACATCTTATCCCCACCGGGATGAATGGTCATCCTAGAACGATGCGCATCATCGAGAATAGCCTTCCTCAAACCCTCGTCTTGCAGTATACAAAGTCTACCGTCTATACACAAGCACCCCCTATCGTCTAGGGTGTACCTACTCAAATGGCTGGATGACTCCCCCTTATGAGCCTCTCTACCAACTCAACCAATTGTGGGTCGTCCCGCTGTGCGTCGCCAATCCTTCTAAAAAGAGTAGGTCTGACCTCCAAGGATGCTAGCAAACCGGGTATAAAGTCAACGGAAGATCTGAAATCAAACATCGAGATAAGTTCCAAGCTTCGTCGTTCCACGGACAATGGACTCAAGGACAACCTTTTTCTGCTCAAGGCGTCCGCCACCCCGTTACCCTTGCCAGGGGTATACGCTATCTCGAAATCATAGGATGCTAAGAACTCCATCCACCTTCGTTGTCTCAAGACTATGCGCTCGAAGAGTCTCCAACACTTCCCTAAGATGTAGGGTATGCTTTTATCCACTTCTGGAGAAAACCAGGATATTCTCCCATACAAAATCGTCACAACTATCCATCTCTCACGCAGACCATCCTAGTCGAACTCGACATCCCCCAAGTGCAAGCCCCAAAGGCCTAAACCAATATCATACAAATACCCAAGGGATACCTCCTTCGAATTCAGACGACCTACGTGAGATGATACTAGTAAAACGACTAAATGATTAAGCCCTTGTCCAACTCTGGATGTCCTTGCCAGTCTCGCTCCAAAACCACCGTTGATTAAATAACTGGCTTTGCTTAACCTATTAAGCACATACGAAAACTTATTAAGGAACTCCCTGAACACCCTCATCAAATCAACAAAGTATGCAGGGGCGTTTGCCAAACCAAATGGCGTCACCAGCCACTCATAGAAACCATCCGGAGTCCTAAAGGCAGTCTTGTCTATACTATCCTCAGTCACTCCCAACTGATGAAACCCCGTGGCTAAGTCCAACTGTGAAACACTGAGGCACCAACCAACCGATCAAAAAGATCATCAATCCTTGGCAATGGGTGTCTATTCTTCTTTGTGAGCTTGTTAAGCTCTCCATAGTCTGCACAAAGTCTGAGGGACCCATTCGCCTTCATGGCAAAAACTACTGGAGCACCCCACTTCGATATACTTCGTCTTATTAACCCCTTCCCAAGCAGCTCCCCTACTTGCTTATGGAGTTCCCTCCTCTCACGAGGAGCCATGTGGCGCACTGACAAAGATACTTGCTTAGCATTTTCCACCAGATATATTCGGAAGTCTATCTCCCGCTTCGGAGGTAAGCCCTTCATCTCCTCAAACTTATCCGAGTACTCCCGGACCACTCTAACAGATCGCAAATTCTTGACCGAAGCGTCAAGCGATTCATGATAACTTAGCATAACAAAATCTATGGGATTACAAGAGATCTCGAGAGTGTTACCCAAGCGGGTTATGAGCCCAACAACTCTCTTTTCGCAATCAAGAACGACACCATTACTGGATAACCAGTCCATGCCCAAAATCAACCCATAGCCCGTGAAGCCCAAACAAAAGCATCACCCCTAAACCCAACGCTAAGTATGAGGATCTTCAAACCCAAACATATCATGGACAAATAAGTGGAGCCCCCAATTGGGCTTGAAACAACCACGGGATCATCTACTAAACTGGTGTCTAGGTGCAGTGACTCAACTAATGATGATGAGATAAACGAATGTGGTGCACTAGAGTCGAATAAAGTTCGAACATGATGATCGAGAGAACCAAATTTCAACTTAGACGGTCCTACCCCCATCAGGTATAACCGTCGTGAGGGAATACATCTACCCTCCAGAAGATCCTGAACTTCGTCCTTACCTCTTTGGATAACCCCAAGGTGTCCTATTTCTCCAAAACAACTAGCCTTCCCCTTCACATTCTCCTTTCATGGCCTTCTTACCACGATGAGGTTTCGTCCTTTATTTACCTAATAGTTATTTGAACCTTCCTCTCTCGTCCATCTTAAAGGTACCTATAAGCCCTCCACCTCCTTGGACTAACTTCTGGCAAACGTCTTAGTCCCTTGAAGTGGTTCTTCCGTCCTTCATGCGGAAGTCCTTATTTATCATAAAAAGACATCTCTACGCGGAGGGGAAATTCAAAAAGAGAAAGAGGAAGAGATTCAAAACGGAGAATCGAAGGAAGGATATATGGCTCTTGGGGATTATGTTCTTTTCTTTCAAAAACTTTTCTCTCAAAAACATGTTTTTGAAAATACTTCTTCCAAAAATGTTTTTAGAAAAATAATTTTCTAAAAGTTTTATCTATTCTGGTAACCTTAAGCTCTGATACCACGTGTAACACCCCACACCCGCTAAGGTCACTCACAAAGGGAATGCCTTAGCTTCGGTTGAGTATTTAAGTGAATATAGAACTGAAAAATTACAACAAGACAGATATAAGTAATACTTGAAATTTAAAACATCATTTCATTGCAGCAGAAGGTAAACATGTTTGGTTACATCTCAAAAACCAACAAGAGTCAAGTACAAAATATCCATCTCGTTAAAACATAAGTACATAATCCCACTACATACTAATAGCCATAATAGAAAAGATAACCGAGCTTTTCTTCAAGAGTCCAAGCTCCAAAAGACAGATAAAGCAATCTGATCAAAGCCACAAGTGCTAGACCCACTCTGAGAACCTGAGGGTTGGGGAAAAAGATAAAAACAACGGGGTCAGACATAAGTCTGAGTGAGCCCTATAACCTTAACAATACAATCATTAAAGTAATTAGGGTATGATATAAACCTGGTACGGTACGATTGGGGATAAATGACTACACTAAGTAGCCAACTAGACTTAGGATAAACTAAGATAACAGTAAAGACGCGCCTATCCACCCAAGGATAAATACTACACTGCACCACACTAGATCTACCCACCCAAGGGTAATTCCTACACTGCACCACACCAGATCTACACACCCAAGGGTAATTCCTACTTAAAGGTTGATCCCACTAAGTGTACTTAGTAATTTTTAATAATAGTTTCGTGTACCCCTAGCTGACTACGTAGGTGCCGTCTGCCCCTATCTCCACTAGGTGTACCCACAACTTAGTAATTTTAATAGTAGTCTCGTGTACCCCTAGCTGACTACATAGGTGCCGTCTGCCCCTATCTCCACTAGGTGTACCCACTACTCCCATTCGATCGGCTCCCTAACGTAGATACCCGTGCTGGCCCCACAGTGGGGTGTATCACTCCCCAAAGTGGCAACCCGATACTTCAAATGGTGCACGGCTTATACCTACACGATGCAACAACGTCTTACCTACCAGCCCGGGTCCACACACGCATATGAAACCCGTTGGACTTGCGTTGCCACCGCTAACCCGTTTTGGCCTCTTATAATCAAGCCCAGTACGCGTGTCCCGTCCTCGACATGGGTCGAGCCCAATAAGATACATATGGGTTACTGGTTGAAATGGGCCCCCCACAAGCTACCACCTAAGCTTGTCATTTTTTTCTAGTGCATCCCACTTAACCTTTTTTTTTTATAATCATGTCCACTTACATGTTCAAAGTTTGGTTAAGTCATCTACTCATATTTCAATTGCCACTCAAGGCACCCACTAGATTTCCCCATGCCACCCAAGGAACTTACTTGATTTCCACATGCCACCCAAGGCACTTACTTAACCCTTTAATCATGTTTAATTACATGTTCCACTTTGGTTAAGTATTTTAATCTTATCTTCCATTGCCACCCAAGGCAACCACTAGATATTCCCCATGCCACCCAAGGCACTTACTTAACCCTTTAATCATGTTTAATTACCACTTTGGTTAAGTATTTTAATCTTATCTTCCATTGCAACCCAAGGCAACCACTAGATTTTCCCCATGCCACCCAAGGCACTTACTTAACCCTTTAATCATGTTTAATTACATGTTCCACTTTGGTTAAGTATTTTAATCTTATCTTCCATTGCCACCCAAGGCAACCACTAGATTTTCCCCATGCCACCCAAGGCACTTACTTAACCCTTTAATCATGTTTAATTACATGTTCCACTTTGGTTAAGTATTTTAATCTTATCTTCCATTGCCACCCAAGGCAACCACTAGATTTTCCCCATGCCACCCAAGGCACTTACTTAACCCTTTAATCATGCTTAATTACATGTTCCACTTTGGTTAAGTATTTTAATCTTATCTTCCATTGCCACCCAAGGCAACCACTAGATTTTCCCCATGCCACCCAAGGCACTTACTTAACCCTTTAATCATGTTTAATTACATGTTCCACTTTGGTTAAGTATTTTAATCTTATCTTCCATTGCCACCCAAGGCAACCACTAGATTTTCCCCATGCCACCCAAGGCACTTACTTAACCCTTTAATCATGTTTAATTACATGTTCCACTTCGGTTAAGTATTCTAATCGTATTTTCTATTGCCACCCAAGGCAACCACTAGATTTTTCCACATGCCACCCAAGGCACCCACTTAACCCCTCATGTCCTCTACATGCTAATATGGTTAAGTGTTTCTTAATTGATTAAGAACGTAACCGTTTTAAAGACCTCTCACATTAGACTATCTCTTATGGCAGCTGGATTTGTCGGTCGGGTCTGGGCAGCCTTACGCCATAACCGAGTCTAACCTCGTGTCTTTACACTTGTCACGTATTAAGCTTGTGCCTAAGACCCCTCACATTGGGCCAATCATTTGTAGCCGCTGGATTTGCCGGTCGATTCCGGGCAGTCTTACGCTACAAAAGGGTCCAACCTCGTGTCTTAGTCGATTAATTACACCTAATTAATCACCCCCATATTTCGAATTAATTTTCCCTAATTAATTCCAATTTTAACGATGTACATAATTGACTCAATTATGTCTATCCACTTTATGGTATGTATAATCATACCAACTTCACACCATTTCATTAACATGTATATTAACCCCATCGTTCCCCACGTAATTCGCCAACATGACATAAAAGGGAAGATTCATCACAAATACAACGGGTTCAACTTGCCTAACATTAACATCAACATGGGTTTAAAGGTGTCAACATGCATATAGCATCAACCCAACTAGCATAAATAATCAACCCAAACTTGCATGAATCACATATGTCATAAAGAGGTTAACTTGCATAAGTTATTTATGTCATACAAAGGGGTAAACTTGCATATGTATGTATGACATACAAAGGGGTTAACTTGCATATGTATAAATATCATACTAAGGTGTAAACTAGCACATGTTACTTGCATATAATCAAACACCAAACTTGCATAACATGTCATATATGAACTTGCATATAATCATACACCAAACTTGCATAACATATCATGTATGAACTAGCATATAATCATACACCAAACTTGCATAACATATCATGTATGAACTAGCATATAATCATACACCAAACTTGCATATCATGGTGTCATAATGGATCAATGTTTCTCATATGACTTGCATATCTTGCATAACATCATAAACACATAGCATATGACTTGCATAACTTGCATAACACCACAAACACATAGCATATGACTTGCATAACTTGCATAACATCGTAATCACATAGCATATGACTTGCATAACTTGCATAACATCATGATCACATAGCATATGACTTGCATAACTTGCATAACATCATGAAAATGTATCATATGACTTGCATAACTTGCATAACTTCATGAACATATAGCACATAACTTGCATAACTTGCATAACATCACAAACACATAGCATATGATAACATAATCTTGCATTGATCCACACTCATAGCCATAACCTCATTATATCCTATCATAATCATTTCAACAATTGGTTATTAAGGCTATAGAAAACTCACAACTTGTTGATTAGCACTCCTAAGAAGAAGATTAAGTTGCTAGAGTTGATTAGAGATTGATTTGAGAAGCTATCTTCCTCTTCAGATTGATGGAGGCTCCTTCAAGTTGCATTTTGACGGCATAACGGTGTTGTAGCTATTTTTAGTATGAATTAGGGTAGTCTTAGGGTGTATTTATAGATTAGTTAGGTGTTTTAGGCCCTTAGATTAACCCTAAATCAGATTAGAGCCATCAGATCACGTCCTAGCCACCAAAACACAGCCCAAAAGCCAAACTGATGCACCCAGGTCACCTGGGCTCGACCAGGGAGGTCGACCCCCAGGTCGACACTAGGGTCGACTCCCAAGTCGACCTGGTGGGCAGGTCGACTCCCCTGTCGACCCCCAGGTCGACCCCCTGGGTCTGGCGGGAATTTTCCCGCCACTTCTGAAATTTGAAATTTCTGTTTTTAAATCTGTTTTTAAATTTTCTGAAACTTCTTCGGGCCATATCTGGGTCATACGGACTCCGATTTTCGAAAACTCGGACTCTATTTCACGTATTTTTCCGAGACGAATGCAATGGCCTAGCCCGTTTCCCCTGATTCAGATTTTTAAATTTAATTCTGCCCTGTTTTATATTATAGCAAGTTATTCAACATACGGGGTGTTACAGTATTCCTCTTTAGAGATACACGGTCGGAAGGTGGTCCCATACCTTGCTAGTTGGAATCCATTATCCAATAAGAGCCTGCGATTGATTGTATATTATATATGTAGAGCGTGAGAAGCAAGCGTTCTGCTAGATTGATATTTACTTGTTTTAGACACTATTATAATATCAGAATAATATTGATTTCAAAATGTTTTGGGTTATCGTAAGATAAAAACCATCTTTGTTTATATGAGAATCGATCTTACGATTATCTTTTCTTTCGAAAAGAATTTTTAAAAGTTAAACCAATAATTGGAGTTTACTCACACCAGTCCCATGATTGACCCAAAGTTTATTTTGTTTTGTTTTACCCTAAATTCTTGGGTGCCCAAATTTGTACGGGTAGTCAAGTAGTTCAGGTATTTTCAGATATCCTTGGAGGAGCTTGGAGTAGGAGGCTTCAGCGTTAGATATATATATATAAAAAGTTATTCCGCTGTGTAGTGTATGTGATGAACAAATGTTGTACTCTAATAATGTGATGTATATACAGTTAAATTTGTATTTCAAAAAGTTGTTATTCGTTCCGCTGTGTGGTTTATGTTTACTCTGATGTTGTTATATTTAAGTTCTTCTTCTTCTATTCTAATATTTCTTTCTTTCTATTTCTCACCCTCTAACTTTTTTCTATTAATGATCCATTAATTTCTGTTTTTGGTTAGTCGATATGGTATTTGTATCGATAATCATGATCGGGAAAATGTCAGTTCGTTACAATGGTATCAGAGATTAGGTTGAGCGAGCACCTAGGATTTGGTAGGGTTTACTCATTAGAGATAGGGTCAGTAGTACCCTAGAATGAGTTGAGGGTGTATATATACGAGAGAGCGTATTTTTTATTGATATAAAAACTATTTTATATTGTGTTGATTGGTTTGATTAGTGATTTATGAATTCTGGTCGATACAGGAATTAAAACTGTATTGATAGGTGTTTCAAAACACTTGAGCAGGGCAGTTCGACACGGTAATGTTTTAAGGTGGGTAAATGAAATAATTTTACCCAAAATTTCTATTTTGATAGAAAAAGAATAATTTTTTTGATATTATCATAATATATTGATGAGTTGGTAGTTATTATTATAATCAAATGAGATTATAATTAACCAAATAGAACTTGTATATGAATAATATATACAAATGAGTTGAATTTGAAATTGAATTCAAATCAGAATTTGGAATTTAAATCCTAGGTGTTTGGAAAAATATGTTTCTGAGGTATATTAAAATAATATAGTTTTTTTGAAGGATATTTGAATAAAAATCATTTTGGTGAATTTTGAAAGTGATTAAGCACTGAACTCACTTCAGTCGCTGGGAAATAATTCTGATAATGATGGCCACATCATCAGTGTTTATTTTCAAGTTTCTTAGTGATGGATTGCAACCTTAGAAAATTTTGATGGAAAGTTGTTTGAAAGAAAACACATTGATTTGAAAATTTGAATGTTTGAATTTGAGATAGTTATAAATATATGTACATATTTATGTGATTTAAAAAGGATTTGAAATGAAAATCTAAGAATTTAAATTTTACTTAAGCAAGTTAATGGATCGATACGAATAAATTGATTAAAATCAATTTGAATGAATTTGAATACATATGAATGAAATATGAATTGGATATGAATATATTGATTGTAAATCATTCATATAAAATGAATATTACCATATATGGTGTGCCATATCAATGGGAACCAAAAGTTTGGTTGGAATTAAATTTGTGGAAATGTGAACAGTTAAGTGTCAACATAAGTGAGTTTCTGAAAAGTTAATGGGCTTGTAGCATTTTTCCTACCTTGGTAATTTTGGGGACGAAGTTCTTTTAAGGGGGAAAGAATGTAACGACACAGTTTTTTGGTCGATTAATTTTTAAATGAATATGGTTTTAAATATTGAGTTGATAATATAAATGAATTTTTATATTGGTTATCAATTTAATAATCGAAATACGATTTATTTCGAATATATATAATTATCGTAATACGAGAATCTGAATTAATTCAATTCGAATTTAAAATTGAGTCAGAATGATTCAAATGATTTATAGAAATTCTATTTGAATTTTAACGATAATAATTTATTATCAAGGAATTAATTGTTTTGAATTTAATTTATATCGATTTAAATTTATATCTTCTCCATATGATCAAATTGGGCCTCGAAACCTGTTCCGGTGTATTTAGACCCTAAGAATGCCAGTTGTTGCGTTTAAATAGGAGTTCGACAACACACGATATTTTAAAAAGGGTTAAAATCACCTCAATTCAAAAATAAAATAAAATAATTAAAAATAAAATAAGGACAACCTATTTCCTTCCAACGCACACACCTACCCTAACTAGCTGTTCTGTTCTTTCATTTTCACCTGTTCCTTCACTCCAAAGCATTCAGAGAATTAATGGCACTTGTATGTCTGTTCCCCTTTTTCCATTATATATACGCGACTAATTCCCTCTTCAACACTTTATTTATTTCCTCCCAAATTACTTTCGATAACAATACTCTCAAACAAATCGAAATCCCCCTTCTTCCTTTATTTTCGATTTTTCCCCAAATTTTATAAAATCAAATCCATAACCAATTCATTCAATCTTTGATTCTCTGAACTCGTTGAATCGTGAGCTTCACGCTGGAAAGCTCCAAGTCTGTTGTGATGCTATTTCTGGCGCTTGAGATTTAATACCGTGAACAACAGTATAGTGGCGAATGCGATTGGAGAAGTCGCGATGGAATGGTTCGAAGTTTGGTTCGCAAACAGGAGAGGGTAGCAATGATTGTGGGGGTTCGGATAGAGATCCAACGGAGATGCTAAGGCTTGCGAAGTTGAAGATTACTGAAATGGTTGTTCGAATGTGTCGCGACCTGGTGGTATTTGGTGGCATTAAGGGGTCAAAATCAAAAGCAGCGTTAGATGTAAGGGGAGGAGGCATGCCTGTAGTTCGATTGTGGTGATTCTTGGCTCTTGCGTGAGGGTCTTGAAGACATTCGAAACAGGGAAAGGCTCGTGATTGCTGAGAGCGGGAAGTAGCGGTTCCAGTGTTCATTTTAATAAGGATTAGGTAAATACTTTATTTTTATTTTTGCTCAAATTCATTTAATTAAATGTATATACATATATACAGTCATTTTAACTAAGGAAAGGTTAGATTTTATTTTTAGCTTCATCAATAAAATAAATACTTAATGAAGTAATTTTTGATTTTTGAAATTCAAAAATTATAAGGAGATTAGTTTATATAAATGGGTAATTTATTTAAATAGAAATTAGTTTATATATAGAAGAAATTAGTTAGTAAAGAAGTAAAATTTACAAATTAATAGTATAAACATGCAAATTAATTTGGAATTGGTTTATACATGGAAAGTTAATTAAATTAAATTTGTAATTCGATAACTGAAATTTTATTTATATTGTTTACATTGGAAAACAGACGGATAAAGGAATCGCTGTAAAATCTACAAAATAGGCTTCATTGGGTATTCAATGCAAATAAAATCACGGTGAGTAAACTCACTCTCTAGATTTTATTTAAATAATATTTATACTATTTGTTGGATGTTTGGATGCACTTAAATATTTTTGTTGCTATTATAAGTATATTAGTTATTTAGGCTTGGTGATTGTGGTTATTATATATATATATATATATATATATCGGTGGTTGTTCCCGCAGTACCACTAGTGGATGCCCGCAGTATCGTTAGCGGATGACCCTATACGCCCCACGCTATGATAATGGATGACCTTCTATACCGCGATATCCTGCCTCAAAGCAGGATGGGTATTATTTATGTTGGCTAACGTCTATGTATGCAGGGAAAACAGGTTGGAGGAATCCAACTGGATTCCTAAAAAATATTATTGTTTGTTTGTTTTCATATATATTGCCATATATAATGTGTTTGAAAACCTGTGATTAATAATTGAGTGTTTTTGATTGGTTGAATATCACTGGGCCTAAATGTTGATTTATAAAAATATCGTGAAAAGAATATTTCGAGATTTAAAAATGGGAAATCTATTTTTTTAAAATAGAATTTGAATTTCGAATGGGCTAAGAAATATTTACTTGTTTTGAATAATAAAAATAAGTAATGGAAATTATAAACGATGTTTATAAATTTAATAATACAGAAAACTGAAGTGAATTTATAAATGGTATTTGTAAATAAAGGTGAAAATTATCATTTGGATAATTTAAAATTTAAAATTCAAATATGAATTTAAAATGATAATTGGGATCGTGTTTAAAAGGAAAACAATGGTATTTATTCCAATGTTCGGAATATAAATTAAACTAAATTAAATCCATATGGATTTGTGATATTATTCAACGATGTCGACTTTTATAAACTAAATGATTTTTAAATAAGATATTGGAATTGTTTAAAGAACTAGATTTAAATATGGAAATAGATTCTAGATTTATATTTTAGTTATAAAAATAATATATTCCAAAAAGGGGTAGAATTTCAATTGGATTTGAAATGGAACTTGTTTGAATATATAAAACAGGTGAATTAATAAACAATATTTATAAATGTAGCGTATTAAGTATCTAGAGATAAAGTGGAATTTTAAATTCAAGTATGAATTTAAAATTTTTATTTGGAATCATTTCGAAATGGAAACTGCGGGTTTTATTCTAGAATCCAAAATATAAAAGGAACTGAGTTTCAAATAGATTGTACAATGAAACTTGTTTTAAATTGTAAAACAAGGAATTTAATTTATAAAAAGGGTTTATATATTAAATAAGATAATTATCGTGGGATAATTTGGAATTTTAAATTCATGTATGAATTTAAAAGTGATTTGTTGAAAAATAGAACGATTGATTATATTTCGGGAATTCAAAATATAAACTAAATTGAAATAAAAATAATGGATTCATAAGTAAAATTCGATTTATATTGAATTTTATTAAATAATTTACTTCCATAGGATTTAGAATTTAAAATAGAGGATTAAATTTAATCCATAATCGAATAATGAAATAATCGACGATTAGGGATAATCAGAAATATCAAGTTGAATTGGGAAAATTGGTTTAAAATTTATTTAAATATATTAAAATGGAGTTGAAATTTATTTATAAACGAAGTTTAAATGTTTATATTCAATTATAATTAAAAACGAACTCGCCGCAGCGCGGTAGTTCGTAAATTGGCGTTTTGAACTTCAATTGAGTACAAAGAACTCAATTTAAGTCAGAATTCTTTGAAATAAGTATCGTCAGGACCGATTTGATAACAGTTTTCTAATGGAAGAGAAAAATCTGGATTTCGTCTTATAGATTTTGAGTTATGTCAAAATCAAAGTTTCAGAAAAACAGCGCCATAACCATTATAAAACCATAACGGTTTATTTAAATAAATAGAAGGATTTTATACAAATAAAATCCAAATTTCCATTAGAAAAAGTCAGATTTGAGTTACAAAATATATCTGAACTCAAGTGGAGTATTGAATTGATTTTTGAAACAAAAATCAGATTTTTTTTAATTGTTAGATAGGATTAACTAATTTGAAGAATAATTAGTAAATGGAATTTAGAATCGAGATTGGACTTTGAATAAGAAAAAGGGGTTTGTAATTTATATTTGATATCAAATATATAACTTGAGTTGAAAAGGGAATTCGATTGGTTTATAGGTAATTAAAATATATTTGAACGTGATATGTTCAAATAAAAAGTGAAATGGACAAAAGAGCTGATTAAAGAATAAATTAGCGAATTGAGCTAAAATAACAAGATTAAGTTGGGATAAACTAGAAATGAACGTATATGTTTTAAACAGGTATGGAAAGAAGGTTATGAAGATTTAAAATTTAAGTGTCCGATAAAAAGGTACATGTTTAATTTCCATATGAGGTTTTATGCGCCGAATCGGCAAGCCACTTGGCTTTTTGATTTTCTTTTTGAATGGAAAGGGCCTAGAGAGGTGTTTTGTAGTTGTACCAAGTGACCCGTACAAAGGAGGTTATGGCGAAATTTTCCGAAAATTTAAGGAGTTAGAATATTTTTAAGAAAATTTGATAACTAGAAAATCAATATATCAATATATACAGAATTTGATTAGGAAACGAATTTAAAACCGAATGTTACAAACAAAAAAAGAAATCTATAATTAAATCATGTAAAAATAGGAAGAGAAATGTATGCACATGTTAAAAATGAATAATTGAATTTTACAGTGTTGATTATTCGAGGCAACTGGTCTTGTATGTTTTGAAGTTAAGATGTTATTCAATCAAGGTCTGAGAGGTAATTATACCCCAACTTGATTGATTTCGTTATTAACCGATAAATAGGAAGATTCAGTCTCGAAGATCAATGTTCAAAGAGATTTAGTTGAATGTAGTATTTTGGGTTGTTGTAATGATGTTTTACACAACATTTGTTTTAACCCAGGTAAGTTGAATTTTGGAAATATAATAATAAATATTTTCTGAGTATAGAAACGAATGGTTGTGAAAGGGAAAAGTAATTGGAATAAATTCCAATTATAAATAGAAGATATTTTCTAAATACAGAAATTAAAAGAAGGAGATATATGGAAATATTTTCCAAATAGCGTAAGAGGCTAAGATGATTGTTGAAAATATTGGGTTAACATATATTGTTAAGGAAATGGAGAAGTGATTTAATTAATGAAATATTAATTAAAGGGGCCAGTGATTGTTTGATGCTTTGGGTAGATGTTTGTTTTTCTTCGATGGTTAAATAATCGACTATCGAAGTTTTTGACCAATATCGTTGTCCATATGGAGAGACCGGTTGGATTATTATCCAAAAACCACTCCGTATTAGCAGTAATATTGCGAATCAGATTATATGAAGAGAATGAAGACGGAGTAAAGTGCAAGGGATTTGACACGACCCAAACTTCCCCGTAAAGAAAAGTCCAGATTGAGTTGAGAACACGACAAATCAAAACACAAACAGAAGAACATTTCATTGCTATTACAACAATTTACATCAAAGTACAAGAATATACAGAGTATGAATAAATATTACACATCAGAAAAATATCAGAGATTTACAAATGACAATGCAACGGAAAATAATACAAAACACAACTGAAAGAGATGCACGGATACAGAGCTTTCCAAATATCATTCCAGCTGTAAACCATGATCCTGTGAATATAATATCTGCAAAACCAAAACTACTAGCTGCCCATGTGGAAAATAGGGGCACCTAGAGTTTAGGTTAAAACCATAAACTCTAGGTCAGTCATGTGACTGGAGTGAGAACTAAAACAGTTATTTAAAACTTTATTTTAAAATCAGATATATCAAGGGGCCACGCCATATAACACGGAATAGGTTTTCTCCCAAGAATACCAGTGCATATAACAAAACAACGCAATGCTTTTTGGAAAAATGAAGCTATTATAAGACGCAGGTCCCATCACATAATGCAACGCAAGCCGAAGGATAGGGTTTTCCCTTATAATAGCCAAACATGCTTGGTACGCTTAAAACAAATCATTTGATACTATTATAAGTGCATAGTGTATTAAACAACTTCAAATATAAATGTATCGATCCTAGACGGCATGGGTACCATCTATCATGTCGCCATACTAGTTCTACAATTAAAACCACAAAATCACGTATTGGAAGTTGGATTTCCATCTGTGAACCAAGGCAAGGGATCGTCCTTACCGCTTCGAGACTTTCTAGCCCGAGCCTCAGGATCAGTCGAGTGACCCTTGGAGCGACAGGGCTAGTCCACACGGAGTGGATTAAAATGCCTGAACCATGTGTTTCCTCGCTCTATGGGGCGTAAACTGGTCATATATCGACCAAACCATCCATCAGCACCGCATTGACCGATATAACCGAGGCGCCTCACTATCCATCATCCACATAAGTAAAACGTCTGTGATTGCAAAACCCAGACACCACTCCTAGTTAGAAGGAAACGCATGTCCTCCCCGAGGTCCTCTCACGTTTTTGGTTCACACTGGGGTGTGAGGCTCGCCAATTAACTCTACACACAAAGCTATGCTATATTAAAGTCGTGTTTTGATCATCAACCACAAGACTTTGCTTTTCAATAGAAGCCTTGATTATTTGCATCTCAGCATGCCACACAGGCAATTCACGTTATGTAATTGATGTTTATCAATCACACAGAATGAAATCCAATGTCAGACACACAGTCCATTTACAAGTTCGTTCTGGGTCTAAACGAAACTGGAGGCACCTTATTCCTCGTCCCATATGTCCAATACAGGAGAGAGGTCCTAGCATATCTGGTCGATCTCCAAATACGTCTGGACGAACACCACTTATTACCTTGTCTTGGGTGTATAGCCCAATCAAGACATTAGTAATCATCCAAACGATGTGAAGACCTCCGGTCTTTAACCACCGTCTTCATCGTCGAATCAGTTATTCAGAATGGGATAAACCCGGTCTTTCTGAATAACTCGCGTATATAATTAACAAGTGCTATAAAAACACAGCATACACCTCATTCCATTGCATAATATTCCTTTATTCAAATATTTTTATACTTTGGGAAAGGTTCCCATTAATTTTATCAAAGATAATTTCTTTAAATTTGTTCTTTAATCTTTCTTTGGATATCAATTCAAACCAAATTAAGGTTTATCCAAACTAGTCGGGATTAGCGCACCTTACCGAAGTAATCATTTGTTATATTTCCCAATCCCAACATATTCATCCCATGAAGCAAAACTGGTAATACTTCATATCTAACACCACGGTGTTATCGGTAAAATTAATTACCATTTCACGTTCAAATCTAATTAAAGATTTAACAATCGCTTGGAGCAAAACTGGTGATACTCCATTCTCGATCATTCCATGAATTCGATAAATTTAATAATCCCATCCACATTCCAATCTAATTAAAGATTCATTAAAATTCTAATTTAGTTTAAATCCCAAAAATCATTCCTTAATGATTATTCAAAGTTAAGAAATTAATCTTATCTTTAATTAGATTAAAGAACTAATGTCATTTAAAACACAGTTCACGATAAACCCAAATCACATTCCATTAATTATGGAATCTTCATGGAAAACAGTTCAATATATATAATCGATATAAACTTCCATATCCAACCGATAATATAAATGGAATAACGACAAAACGTATTAAATTCCATATATATTAACAGTCTTCCTCTATAGAAGCTCACCTCTATTATTATCCAATCGAATTCCATTCCATTCCAATTTATTGTATTAAATTAGGAAACTTTACTTTGGAAAATCTCCTATAAATCTTAACAAAAAGATTTATAAATTCCAAAACACATTTCACTGTAAATCGGGTTGAAGAACGAATGTCATTAAAAACATAGTTCACGATAAACCCAATTCACATTCCATTTTATTCCAGTTACTAAATATAACTGGAAAACTCCAATAATCTTATTTAAAAGATTTATTCTTTTCACACGGGGTTTAAGAACAATGTTAATGAACACACCATTCACGACAAACCCAAAATCCAATTCTTTCATTCAATTCCAATTAAATATTAATTAATTGGAAAATTTCACTAAATCTTACCTAAAAGATTTATTCTTTTCTCAACTCGGTTTAAGAGCAGTGTTATTTAAGACACCGTTTAACACAAACCTAACATCCCGTTTGATATTAAATACAAGGCTCTGAATAGAAAATATATCAGCTTATATTCAATATCAAATTCTTCAACCAACAAATAACGTATTGGAAATAACGATATAAATATATCTTTCAATTTTCCACAATAATATTTGTATAATCACGAAATCCAACATCGAATTATTTCGAAGACAATTTCGATTCAAATCCATTCTAATTCATATATTGGAAATCTTGGTTATTTTTAAAACCATTTCAAAAATCCAATATATTTTATTTAAAATTATTGGATTTCAAATTTAGTTAATAACTAGTTCATTTTGATAAAAATATCTTTTTATCTTTTCAAATATGGAATTTTTCATTCCAATTCTTTCCTAATCATTTCTTATGATTTTACACAAATTATTAATATTTTTAATAATTTTATCAAGGCTCGTACTGTCGATTTCCATAAAAGGTCATTGAACTACACTTACAGCGACCTTTTCCAAATTTGATTTGGATATAATTCCAAATCCAGCTGTTAGATTTCAAATTTCTTATATTCGTTGGAAAGCTCTTTTCGATACAAACCCAACGTTCTGGTTTTAGGAGAATCCAACGGTCGAATCTCCTGTAATGTCCATTCGAAGTCAATGGTCGAAATTTGCGAACTGCCACGGCACGTTCTATTTAGGCCATTAAATATATATAATATATATATTATACATATTTCATCGATTTCCATTAAAAACGTATTTTATAGTTCATTTTAAATTCGTTTTAAAAATGATTTCAACTTCATATTCAATTTTAAATCAAAACTGAATATTCCATATCATTAACATATAAATGATGATATTTTCAAAACATTAGATTTTGAAGTCATTTCCTTTTCGATATTCATTATAAAAATGAATAAAATCGATATAAATACCGTTCACGTCAAAATGACGTTAATCTAATCAACACGGCTTTATATATTTCAATATTTTCATGTCCATCCCAAATCGGACATCAAAATCATATTTTGATCCATTATTGAATATTATTTTAAAATATTATTCATTTTAAAATATCCATCATTCGTCATTTTAAAATATTAGTTAATTTAAAATATTCATTCTTTCCGAATTGGAATCAAACACAGTCAATTTCCATATAATTTTATTTATATGGATTTTAAACAACACATGTATATATCAACAATGATAAACAATTAACCATCAGCCAGAGTGCACTACACAACTGCATAAGCATTAAATATAAATAATTAACGCTTACAATAGTCTGTCAACCCATCGATTGACATACAACTAAACAATTGGGATTAGTGTACGTCAAATATCATCCTAATACTCGTGTGGGGTTTCAATCAACAAACACATTTTTTATTTGTGCAGTTGGGCGATGTGTAAAATATATCATCCCAATCCGTATCAGATAAATGGGTGTACATAAACAAATCGTCCGATTTGTTTATGAATATTTATTTTCATTCATATACTCATTAAAAATTGTATTTTTAACGATAAAATATTTATTTCAACATATGAATATTTTATACAGTTCATTTATACAACAAAAACGATATTTTTTTATCCAAATATTTTAATCATCACATGAATATTTTATTTTCCATTTCACAATCAATTTCCACCACACAATAAAATCAAATAAGTCGTCCATGGTCTATGGACGACGGTGTCAAGAGCTACTAAGCCCCTTCTACGACCTAGTATATATTTAACTAGAAAACAAATTTGAGTGAGAAGTTCTCACATTGGGTTCCACTCCACCGTGCTTTATTGTCGCTCGGATTCGCTGTTATGATTCCAACGCAATCTGCTTCACGAAATTTATATTAAAAATCTTATTTTTAAACAACATTGTTTACATTTCAAAATCACATTTTTAGTAACTGTTATTTATGTAAAAAATCTATTTTTAAAACAATGATATGTATATAAATTAAAAACCACATTTTTATTTCAATGCTATTATATATAAAAATCACATTTTTTCAAAACAATGCTATTATTATTTTAAAAATCATATTTTTACACAACTAAAAATATATTCTTTTATATGATAAAAATCATATTTTTATATAAACTAAAAAAAATCACATTTCTAATATCAAAGTTATTTTATTTAGTAAATAACATATTTTTATTATAAAAATTACATTTTTATTGTCCAAGCTATTTTATTATAAAAAATTACATTTTTATCAATTCAATTTTTTTTTATAAAAATTAGGTTTGTATAAAGCTGTATATAGTTTTTAAAAAAATTAATTGCATTACATACAAAAAAAAGAACAAAGAAAGCTCACTGTCTTTTCAATCGTTCAGCAGAGACCATTCGAATCAATACGCCAACCGCTAGGGTTCGATCTTGCTTGCGCCTCGAAGCGCCGGAATTTGATCAAGTGCCACCACCCTATTGGCGTATGCGAGGGCCACCTCCATCCTGCTCGCGATCGAACTCACACCACCCATCCGACGTGGATTTGCCATGAAACGCCACTCCTATGTGGCTGAAATACAGCGGTCACGGTGATCTATATTTGATCTCCACTGTTGAATTAGTCCCTCTCATGTAGCTCTATGTTTTTGTGATTATGGATTTTTGAATTAATGTGAGGATTGGAAACGATTTGGGATCAAAAATGAGAAAAAAATGGTCTTTCATCGCTTTGAACAGCGGCTACCGCGCATTGACCACGAGAGTGAAAGAGATGAGGGTTTTGACTTGCCTTTATACATATTTTTAAATTCAAAAATTCATGTTTATCAGTTTGAACCCCAAATCAAACCCAATGACTGGCATCCCTAACCAAATACCCCCATTCCGAACACAATGGGATATGTCTTCGACCGTTACGATTTATTTTCGTTAAATTAAAACGTAAATCAATATATATTTAATTTAAACGTACATTTTAATTTGCCGGGGCCACATACGGACTCCAAAAATTCCAGAAAAATAAATATGGCTATGTTTTGATGATACGGTCCTAACAAAACTAATTTCGTATAATTTGGAGACCATTTGAAAAACGGTCATTTTTCAGCCGAATAAATTCAAACTTAATTGACCAAACACGTTTCAATTCACCACGCTCACATATTAATTCCAAAAATTATGAAAATTGGAATCTAGCAATAATTTGACATTCCGGATCCAACAAAAGTGGTCTCGTCGAAAACGGAGGTCGTTTGCAAAATGGCCATTTTTAAGGGCTATATTTCCATAGCGACTATTCTGAATTTTCAACTGGACATAACTTTTTATTCCCGCTATGAAATTTGGATTTTTCACATTCGTTGGAAAGATATTTTCAAATAGATTTAAATATTTCTAGTTTTACTAAAATTCGATTTATTTTGAATCTTGTACATTCATTTGAAATTTGAAATCGAATTTTCAAACTACCGCACCATTTCCAATTCCTTTTATATTTAAAATAAATATTATATTCTAATTTTGATTTAAATAAATTTATGAATTCTAATTCTATTCAAAATAAATTTCTATTCGTTGTTATTTAAAATAAATCATTTTAAATATTCAAAATTCATTAAAATTGTCGAAATAAAAATTTTAAATTGGTTCTGATTTTCCGGGTTGTTACAGGATTTTTCTGTTAATCCTAGGTAGAAATTGCCTAAGATGGATTAATGAAAATTGTGCCTTCGGTTTCGTTCAATCCCAGAACGAACGTGTATGGACGAATGTCTGACAAAGTATTTTCAGCGATCACATATGTTTGTCTGTACAAATATACATCTGGTGGCGGAGAATTTATTCTCTTAGCACAATATCCAGAATATCTTTATGCAAATCAATTAGTGATTAATGGATCTGACAATGTGGCATTCAAAGTGATGGTGTTATCAAGTAATCGTAACCTCAAGCCTCGTGACCGGGAAATGGTATAAAATCGGGTAGGTCACATGGCTAAGTGGTTAGCTGCCAAGTAGGGTGTACTGTCACCTGATCTAGAGAAAATCCTTTTGCTTCTTTATTCTATCGCTGTTGTTGCTTCAGAATGGTTGTTGATCCCAACCATTGGTGACAATACATTCAGTACTCTCAAGCGAAACGAGGGGCTAGTCATGTTTAGCGTGGGTTGCAAGATGTTTTTGTTGAAACCGGTGTATTCCTCTTTAGAGATACACTGTTGGAAGGTGGTCCCATACCTTTCCAGTTGGAATCCATTATCCAATAAGAGCTTGCAGTTTTGATTGTATACTATATTTGTAGAGCATGGGATGCAAGCGTTCTGCTAGATTGAAATTTACTTGTTTTAGACACTATTATAATATCATAATAATATTGATTTCAAAACATTTTGGGTTATGTAAAATAAAAACCATCAGTGTTTATGTGTGAATCGGTCTTATGATTATCTTTTCTTTCGAAAAGAATTTTTTAAAGTTAAACCGATGATTGGAGTTTACTCACACCAGTCCCATGACTGACCCGGAGTTTATTTTGTTTTGTTTTACCCTAAACTCTTGGGTGCGCAAATTTGTACAGGCTTTCAAGTAGTTCAGTTATTTTCAAATATCCTTGGAGAAGCTTGGAGCAGGAGGCTTCAGCAATAGATATATATAGAGTTATTCCATTGTGTAGTGTATGTGATGAACAAATGTTGTACTCTGATAATGTGATGTATATACAGTTAAATTTGTATTTCAAAAAGCTAATATATATTATATATTATATTTTATTCGTTTCGCTATGAAATTTATGTTTACTCTGATGTTGTTATGTTTATGTTCTTCTTATTCTATTTTAATATTTCTCTCTTTCTATTTCTCACCCTCTAACTTCTTTCTATTAATGATCCGGTAATTTCTGTTGTTTAGTTAGTCGATATGGTATTTGTATCACGAATCAGGATCGGGAAAATGTCGGTTCATTACAATACTAGTATCAATTTTACAACACCCTTAATTTTACGGCTACAAGGTTCACACCGATTCCACCACCCTTAATTTCACGGCTACAAGGTTCACACCGCTCCCTTTCCTTGATTCTGGGCTATAAGGAACACACCCTTTCCCAAACAATTCCCAAATGATTACAACGGCACTAGAACTCTTGAATAGCACTTCCAAACAGATAGTAGTTGATAGATATTGAGAAGAGAATGATATAGGTTTTGCTAAAACCGGCATAGTATAGGTGAGAAATCAAGAAATTAAAGAATAATAATGGTGGTTAGAGATAGGATGAAGACGGAGAAGAAGTTATAAAAAAATCAAATTTAACCCCTATTTATAGTGTTTGAAAGGTTGCAACGTTTCTAAAACATTTCAAATATGAAAAGACACTTCCTTTGAAAATTGAAAATCTGACAGTTATATGTCGACATGTCCATTGATTAACATAGAAATGTGTTTATTTTATGCTCTTATATCTTATCTTTTGTATATAAATATATATTACTTGAGTATTGTTTTGTCACTTTTACAGATATTCCAACCCAGCCCGCATGCAACCAGAAAAGTAGAGAAATGGAGATCAGATTGCTATATATTTACATTTTGAAGAATTGTAGATGAAGATCTCACATCTAGTTGCTATTGGACAAGAGAATGATTGATAAAAAAGCCATGCACATCTCAGATTAAAAGAGGCTTGCAAGAGAAAAGGAGAAAAGGCCTAGAACTTGTTCCAAATGACAAAAGGCCTAAAACTTACTTGAAATAGCTAGGCCCATTTGTAATTAGGATTAGGGTTTGGTTATCTCCTATAAATACCCTTGTAATATCATTGTAGCCACTATCCCATTTTTCTATCTTAACCTCCATTAATAAAAGTTCTTCTTCTTCTTCTTTTATTTTCTAGCATTTTTCTTTGCAATTGGTGTTGTATTCACAATTAGTTTTGGTAGAACACCAATTGTATTTTACATTTTTTTATTAGCGATTAGTCGTTTGATTAGTTTCAACGACAATCCTAATTTTACTTTTTGTTATTCTTCTTTTTCTACAATTTTAATTTCTGCATTTTATTTGTGTTTTGCATTTTATTTTCCAAGCAATTTGTGTCATCTATTCAATTAGATTTGATAGAGCTCAAGTTGTCTTTTCTATTTTATTTTCATTGGTGATTAATCGTTTGATTAGATTCAACGATATTCCTAATTTTGCAATTTCAATTTGTTTTTATTTCAACCAAATCTCCAAACTTCGTCTAACTCGATCACGAAATTCTATAAATAATAAATTATAATTTGCCTCCCTGTGAATCGACCTACATACTGCACGATCTGTGCGCTTACCGTATTTATTCTAAAATTCGCGCTTTTCTAGTTCATAGAAAAGCGACGATCAAGTTTTTAGCGTCGTTGCTTTTCTAAGAACTAGAAAAGTGCGAATTTTAAATTAAATTACTGCAAGCGTACAGATCGTGTAGTATGCAGGTCGAATCACAGGGAGGTAAATTAAATTAAATTATTTATAAAATTTCTTGGGCGAGTTAGACGAAGTTTAGAGATTTGGTTGAAATAAAAACAAATTGAATTTGCAAAATTAGGAATATCATTGAATCTAATCAAACGATTAATCACTAATGAAAATAAAATAGCAAATATAACTTGAGCTCTATCAAATCTAATTGAATAGATGGCACAAATTGCTTAGAAAATAAAATGCAAAACACAAATAAAATGCAGAAATTAAAATTGCAGAAAAAGAAGAATAACAAAAAGTAAAATTAGGATTGTCGTTGAAACTAATCAAATGACTAATCGCTAATAAAAAAATGTAAAATACAATTGGTGTTCTACCAAAACTAATTATGAAGACAACACCAATTGCTAAGAAAAAGAAAAATGCTAGAAAATAAAAGAAAAAGAAGAACTTTTATTAATGGAGGTTAAGATAGAAAAATGGGATGGTGGCTACAATGATATTACAAAGGTATTTATAGGAGATAACCAAACCCTAACCCTAATTACAAATGGGTCTAGCTATTTCAAGTAAGTTTTAGGCCTTTTGTCATTTGGAACAAGTTCTAGGCCTTTTCTCCTTTTATCTTGCAAGCCTCTTTTAATCTGAGATGTGCATGGCTTTTTTTTATCAATCATTCTCTTGTCCAACAACAACTAGATGTGAGATCTTCGTCTACAATTCTTCAAAATGTAAATATATAGCAATCTGATCTCCATTTCTCTACTTTTCTGGTTGCATGCGGGCTGGGTTAAAATATATGTAAAAGTGACAAAACAATACCCAAGTAATATTTATTTGTATACAAAAGATAAGATATAAGAGCATAAAATAAACACATTTCTATGTTAATCAAATACCCCCACACTTATCTTTTACTCGTCCTCGAGTAAAACAAAAAATGAAAAACTACGCTGGATAGGTCACACTTTCGTAGGAAACACCATTGCATTGAGCATATGCAACAAGCCGTTAAACCTGTAGGTCTCCCTAGTAGGACGAGTGGTGTCTCGTGAGGGTTTTTAGCGGATATTACCCACAAAATCCAAATGCAGTATGATTTGATTCTAATGAAACTACATGAATGCAGAGGACTTATGCAATTGAAAACAAAAAAATGAAAACACGACTTTTTTCAGGAAAGTGATACAACAAATTAAATCAACAATTTCTATTCAGTTGATTTTGTTTTAGATATCTCAACTTGTCACAAATTTTCAATACAAATCAAGTTTTCAAATGTTAAATTCCAGTTTGGCTAGTTAGTTCGGTCGATAACATAGTGCAGCCATGAAATAAATTCTTAGTTTGCTTGTCACAGTTTGTAAAGTGGTATTCTAATTTCCTTGTGTATGGCTAGTCAAATCAATAAGGTCAAGAAATGTTTGGGCATCATCGCTTATTCTCTATCTCTATAAAAGTTAAAATTTATGATTAATTAACTTAAAAGACCAAGGTATACCACCCATACACCGCCTTGCGGTCTGACGGAGAGTTGGGACAGAGCTTGGCGGATTGTGCAGACCGACGCTGACTTTGTCAACAACATGTCGGTAATCCTTAGGTGTCCAATCTCATAAAATGAGACCAAGATATTCCGGCGCTGACTTTGTCAACAACGTATCGGATAGAGCTTGGTGGGTTTGCACACCAACGCTAGATATACAAGCAATGTTGGATACCCTTGGATTACTAATATTATTATTACTGAAAATATAAAAACAAGAGAGATCACGCGAATTCAACTTAACACAACTTAGTTTTAAAGATTCGAAAAGCCAATATAAGTCTTTTAAGTCCTCCACTCATTTAAACAAAGGCTACAATATAGAATAGATTTCATGGCCATCACCTAAGAATCTCCCTATGTACTGGTTACACTATTATCCCTCAAAATTAAACTTTTCATCATATTTCTTATTTGATCTTAGTTGAGAGAAAAAAAAAATACTACCAACTGATTAACAATCGTTAACTTATTCTGTTGTATCAATCTAAAATGTGTCGTATTTTCAAAATAAAATAAAAAAATGGCATGTTACTATGATCTAAAATGCATGATGGTCCCATCTAAAAAATGAAAAGAAAAAATAATAATAACAAAGAATAAAAAGGATGCAAATCATATGTATGATGACATATGTGTTTGCGATGCATGCGACGCAAAGAATGCCACCAACTTTTTCCCCCACACTTGGTTCTAGCCCAATGAATCCCATTCCCACTATGTCTAGGCATGTTTTCGAATAAGCAAAGAGTTTTGAAAACCATCTCATCTTTATACCTAGATTTATAGTCCAGTAGATAAATATCCAGGGTCATCCTAATGAAGTTTTTCAACCAAGCTAACATTCCAAAAATAATTCATGTGTTCCACAAATTTATCAGCGTAATTGTTCAAAAATTTGTGATCGTATATAAATTCAGTGAAATTTGAATTCTAAGTGTTGTTCAAAACTATGTGATCACATTTCTCAGTTTCATTACTAGACAACATATTTTCGACACTGACAATATCAAGCTCGTTTGACACCTCAAAATCAAAATTTTCAAATTTGGATTGGTGGCTTGATTCTAATTTGTCCTCATTTGGCAACTCTTCCTCATACAATCCAAAAAATTCATGTTCATTAAAAACCTTTTCCACTTTTGAGTTTCTGAAAAATTCAACATTTTCATTTTGTTCAATTTCAAAATTTTCAAGTTTCTCGCAGTCTGAAAGAGAAAGATCAAAATCCAAGCTTAAATCTTTTTCCTGAAAAGAATCGAAGTCCAAATCATTTGTTGAATTTTTAACAACTTCATTTAGATCATTATTCTCAATTTCCAAAGTTGTAATCTGAAAATTTTCACTATCAATAATGAGTGGATTATTTTCTGATTCATCGCTTGTTTGAATTTGATTTTGTTGCTCTCGTTGTTCTTTCATAGATGTAATTAAACAAAGAAGTTCATCCATCTTTCTATCTTTCTCATCAAGCTGTCTATCTTTCTTTTCTACCCTCTCTTTAAGAATGTTAAGATGATATTCTTCAGAATCGTTGATTCCAGAGCTCTCATTTTGGATTTCTTGATTCTCAAAATTATAGTCCACATCAATTTCACAAATCACAATCAATATTATTTCCAATGTGGTGGTTGTTTGAATCTTCAGAAAAATGACAATGATATTGGAAATCATTTTGATTTTGAAAATTATGTTCGTAACCAAACCTGTTGGAAATTTAGGGAAAATTGCAATTTTGGTTATTTTCAAGATGTTGATATGGGCTATAATTTTGAAAATTTTGGTTTACAACCCCATATTGATGTTGATCAAACCAATATTGGGATTCAAAGCTGTTTTGATGAGTATGTGGCCCATAATCAAAATTATTGAAGTTAGAATTGAAATCGTAATTTCGATCATTTCTATGATTTTGAAAATGTTGGTCATTTGGAAAATTTGGAAAATTGTTGATATTGGACCCATGAAATTTTGGAAAATCTTGCCTCATCAGTTGTAATTCATACTCATACTCTTCAAGATGACGTCTACTCCGATTATTATCCCACATTTCTCTCAATGATTTTTTTGAATTAGACATTTTAAAGAAGTCACGGCAACACAGAAATTATTCTCACTTCAAAATAGTATAAAATACGGAGTTGTGCTCTATTAATTAACTGACTCAATTAGAAGGGGGAAGAGGGCCTTATGGCTGCTCACGTATAGTATAAATACTAAGGGATACGACCAATGTTTTACGGGTAGTATGCAACCTCTTTTGCTAATAGTTCAATAAATTGAACTACTATATATCCGCGATCCAATTTATAAGATAGTCGACTTCACAAAACACCTCTTTTCAATTATATTATTTTGCAATGTCTATTTTTATTGTTGAAAACAATGAGAGTGAAGATTTCAATAATGGCAATATCAATCAACCACAAAAATCAGACAATAATAACTGCAGAAATTTAAAATATTTTACAAGCAAGTCGCTGCCCTTGTAGAAGATTTTTACAAGCAATTTCTATATATTCTCAGTAGCTACAGCACCTGTAGAGTTCAGAAAATTTTACAGCGGGTCGTGATAGTCTGTTGAGAGCAGCTAAGTGGCTATAGCAATTAAAATCTCAGTCTTTGCAATTTGTTTGCCTTTGAATTCCTTAACTGATCTGTTGTGTTCTTATCTTTGCTTTGGCCTTTGAATTGATTTGAGAATTCGTTTCTTGTTCTTATTCTATTTTTTTCTTTTGAAAAAAAAAAGGAAAAGGAAAAGGGAAGACAAAAAAGATTTTTTTTAAATAAAATAAAATAGAGTGGAAGTAAAAACAAAAAACTAATATCAACAACTAAGAACTGGCTTTTTTCTTTAAAAAGAACAAATAAAAAGGAAACAAAGCAAGAAGAATTAAACTAAAAAAACAAAAACAAGTCCAGGCTTACTAAAAAAATGGCTCAACACAAATCAGAACCAACAGGGCCGCTCTTAAAACAAATTTGCGCAGTCACTTAGGCACGTAAATCGATGCTCCATACCAACTCAACACAATTATTTAGAACATCCTAACGCAAACACTCAGATAACCCCTTCCTCTTAAAAAAACACAGAAAACTAAAAATTCCTTTTCCAGGTAGAAAATCCAAACGGAGGCAATTAAACGCGCCCCTTTTCTTTCAGAATTCGAAGGCGATTTGGGGCGATTACAGGTGATGGCTGGAGTATTCGGGGTTCGGCTATTGGTTGAGGGGTTTTCGAAGTCGGATCGAATCAGATATAGGGGGTCGAATTGGTGAATTCTGGTTCGGAATCCGATTGAAGTTTTGTGTTTTTTTCTCGGGTTTCAGGAGTTGCGATGTGGGATCTCTCGAAGCAGTGGCTGATCGCGATGATGTTTAGGGGGTTCGAACTGGGGTTAGGGTCTGATTCGAAGCAGTGTTCGACGTGAAGATGGAAAGCTATTGACAGTTATGACTTGAATGGTGTGAGGCTAGGGTTTGTGATAAGGCTCGCTGGTTGTTGTTGGAGCTGTTCGAAGAGGGGTTGTTGATCTGAGGGTGATGGGAGAGATGGGTATTGCGAGATTAGGTGATGAATTTCACACAGAAAGTTGGACTGTGTGGTTTTTAGAGGTTTGAAGTGATGGTTATGAAGACTTGGTGGTGCGTGATACACTGGTACTAGTAGGACTGAACAGGGGATTGGGGAAGTGGCAAAGGTTGTGAGAGGATGTAGAAGTCTGTTATCTGGAAGGAGAGCAGCGACTGTTTTTGGTGGAGATGGGGTTTCGGGAAGAGGATGGAATTTGTGATTTGCGAGTCACGTTGAAGAAGCGTGATTTGGATTGTAGACGAGCACTGATGGGGAATTGATGACAGTTCACACAAGCAGGGGTTGGTGAATTTGCAGTGGCGAGGCAAGTGGTTCGCACTGGAGTTTGGTGGAATGAAGTCTTTGGGTCTGATGAATGATGTTCTAATTCGTTATGGATGAACTGATGGCAATGGATATTTGGCTTAGGCAGTGCGTGATCAGTTAGTTGATGGCAGTTTGGCATTGTGAACGAATTGCTGTAAAAAAATTCGGTGGTGAATCTGGGTGTCGGTTGTGCGATTGGGGAGGTTATGTGGTGTTGGATGATGAAGATGTCTGAAGTTTGTGAAATTGTCTGGTGGTTTTTACTGGTTTCGAATTGGGTTTCTGATGCGTGGAAGTGAATGGTTTATGGGGGGGTCTGAGATGTAAACGGATGATGGGTAGTTTGAGCTATGTGCAAGGGTTTTGATGGGATTGCTTGTCAGTGCGGTCTGGAGAAGTTTGTTGCATGAAAGTGGATTCTCAGGTTCGCGATTTTGGTGGTTATGCTTGATCGGGGTCTGCTCGTTTGGGAGAAACTGGTGTGAATGGGATTTTGTGGCAGAGGGTTATCTGAAGATCGGCAAAGGAGTACAGGAAGTCTGTGAAACCGTTGAGGATGGATGGCAGTTGTGATAATGGAGGGTGATGTGCGGTTTTGTTGTGGAACTGCGTATGCAGTGGAGGGGTTAAGGCATGACTGAACTGGTGATTGGGGGTTTGTGAAAAGTAGCAGTATGACGATGATGGCTGGGGTGATGTATTGGAAAACTGTTGTGGCTGATTTGTTGATTACCGGTGGTGGATAAATTGGTGATTAACTTGGGGTTATGTGGCAGTAGGTGTTCTGGACTTTGGGTGGATTTGTAGTTTGCGGTTGAAATGTTGTTTTTGGCAGAGGGATGGTGGTGATATTGAGATGGGTTCATGGACTGTGTTATATGAAGAAATAGATGTTTGAAAGGGCTTGTGGCAGTGAAGAAGATGGTCGTTTTGGTGAAGTTTGTGAGATGAAAGGGGATGGAATGCAGATGGAAGAAATTGTTGATGGGTGGTGATTGTTGCTTGCGGTAAATGGAACTGGGTATGGATATTTTGGGTAAACAGTGGATGATCTGTTGATTGGCGTTTGTAAAGATAGGAAGATTGATGGCAGGAAAGTGGGTGTGATGGTCTGAGGATTGTGGAGGCTTGTTGATGAGGGTTGCGGCAGAGAAGAAGCACAGAAAAAAATCAAAAATAGGAAAAGAAATTGTAAAATGATTTTTTTTTACTTGGAAAAGAAGAAATGTAGAGTTTGGAAGTGGAAGTGAAAAGGGGAAAGAAATCAAATAAAAGTTGGAAAGTTTTTTTTTCTGTTTAGTGGATGATAACACCAATGGAATTGATATACCAAAACACTAATCAAGATCTTCTTTTCTTCTATAAACAAAAAAACAAAAACTAACACGAATCGGAAATTAAATAAATAATAAAATTTAATTGTTAGCTCCCCGGCAACGGCGCCAAAAACTTGATCGTCGCTTTTTCAAGAACTAGAAAAGTGTGAATTTTAAATTAAATTACTGCAAGCGTACAGATCATGTAGTATGCAGGTTGGATCACAGGGAGGTAAATTAAATTAAATTATTTATAAAATTTCTTGGGCGAGTTAGACGAAGTTATGAGATTTGGTTGAAATAAAAACAAATTGAAATTGCAAAATTAGGAATATCGTTGAATCTAATCAAACGATTAATCACTAATGAAAATAAAATAGCAAAGACAACTTGATCTCTATCAGATCTAATTGAATAAATGGCACAAATTGCTTGGAAAATAAAATGCAAAACACAAATAAAATGCAAAAATTAAAATTGCAGAAAAAGAAGAATAACAAAAAGTAAAATTAGGATTGTCATTGAAACTAATCAAACGACTAATTGCTAATAAAAAAATGTAAAATACAATTGGTGTTCTACCAAAACTAATTGTGAAGACAACACCAATTGCTAAGAAAAAGAAAAATGCTAGAAAATAAAAGAAGAAGAAGAACTTTTATTAATGGAGGTTAAGATAGAAAAATGGGATGGTGGCTACAATGATATTACAAGGGTATTTATAGGAGATAACCAAACCCAAACCCTAATTACAAATGGGCCTAGCTATTTCAAGTAAGTTTTAGGCCTTTTATCATTTGGAACAAGTTCTAGGCCTTTTCTCCTTTTCTCTTGCAAGCCTCTTTTAATCTGAGATGTGCATGGCTTTTTTTATCAATCATTCTCTTGTCCAACAGCAACTAGATGTGAGATCTTCATCTACAATTCTTCAAAATGTAAATATATAGCAATCTGATCTCCATTTCTCTACTTTTCTGGTTGCATGCGGGCTGGGTTGGAATATCTGTAAAAGTGACAAAACAGTACTCGAGTAATATTTATTTATATACAAAAGATAAGATATAAGAGCATAAAATAAACACATTTCTATGTTAATAATCCATATATGTATGTCGACATATATATGCTAATTTTATTTTTAAAATCATTTTTCAAGTGTTAAAACCAATATATATTTTCTGGAAATTCTTGAATCAAAGCTAATGTTTCAAATGAAGTTTCTAAAGTGTAAAAACATATAATAACATAGTGATATATATATTTATAAAATTATACAATATAAATATATATTTTAAACATATATATTATAAACTATATATATTTTTGAAATCATAAGTGAAATCTTAATAATTTGAAATCGTTTTAGAATAGGAGTTTGAAACAAATTTGAAATCAATTTGAAAATAGAATTTGAAAACAGAATTTGAAATCAGAATTTGAAAGTGCTAACCGGAGTTTTACGTATAAACTAGACTCTATTACTTGATAATCTTGAGCTCTTAAAATCTTGTTATTCTTGATTCTCATGGTTCTTAATTTCCTTGATATCTTGAATCTCTAATACTGAACAGTCTTCAATATTATATCCAACCGGTGCGACGTATGCGTGGTCGTAGGACAGTTCCAGGCCGCAGCTTTGATAAGTGGCTCGGAGATGGTGTCGTGATGGTATTTGCGAAGCGCGTGTCGAGAAGAGTTCGTCAGTGTTGATAATAAGGGATTTCGTAGAGAAATGGAGGCATGAGGTTGTAGGAATTCATGACCATGGTGGGTTACAGTGAAAGGAGGGAAACACATATTTGAACTTTGGAGAAGATAGGGAGCATATGCATTAAGGGTGTGGAGGTTAAGTAATCAAATAAATTTAAATTAAATTTTATCACGTTTTAACTCGTAACATTCATATATAGTTCATACGAAGTCAGATTGACATTCCGTCAGTTGCGCTGCTACCATATCGGAATTTCCGACGATATGGCACTAATTTGGACGAATTCTGAAACTGTCAAATTTTGGGCCTATATCAGAAAATGGACTTGATAGTCAAAGGTGGGTGATTAAATCAACTCACACTTAACTAAAATATTTGATTATTAGTTAAAGTAAAATCATGTTATGATATAATTGTATTGACTGCTGTTTGGTTGTTAAAATGCCTAATTTGTTGATTTGCATCGATGGTATAATTTAATTCAACTGTTAATTTAAATTGTATAGTTAGGTTTTATTTGAAATTTAATTGCTAGTTAAATCTGACACCTGATCACTAGTAATTTGATGTGATATTGAATTGTTTGTGGGGATTCAATTTGATGAATGTCTTGAATTGATATGTTTGGTATATCGACGTTTAACTGTGTGATATCTTATTATTCACCTTACTTATGCATGACTATCGTTTACGTTGATTAATCCCAACCATTTACCGTAGATGTTACGCACATCAAATAAACTTGGTATTAATCATTAAAATGAATTATGAACGTAGGTTGAAATGATAAATACCGATGACCCATGATTTAGATTGAAATGATATATATCCATTCCTAAAATACTAAAAGATTAAAAATTAAAAATATCACTTGGTCATAGGACAAAAAATTATATACGGATACCAATGGGTTAAATAAAATTTGTTTTAACCATGAATTTTAAAATACTGCTTTAAAGGTAATATGCATGATGTTTATAAACCAATTTCCTTTGAATTTTAACTATGAATTTTGAAATTTAAAAGTTAAAGGAAATTAGTTAATGTTGTAAGCTGAAGTTAAAACTTGAAATGGAATATGAATTGAATCTATTGAAATGAATTATTTATTCATCTTTTAAATTTACTTCATATTAATTTGATTTAAAGTAATATTTGAATTGTGAACTCGAGATTATTATAAATCAAAATAATATAAAATGAGAATTCTAGTTTGGAAACTTTGAATATTTTAATCCAATGGGTTGAATTGAATCGAATTTGAAATAGGAGTCGATTCGATTTGAAATATCGAAATTGAGTCGAATTGATTTGAAATTAAAAATATGATTTTCGGTTTGTCTAAAATTTGGAAGAAACAGTTCTAATTCAAAATTATTTTAATTAAACCCTTATATAAAATATTTACTAAATAATTATTTTACTTTAAATTTTTTTTTATTTAACTTATATATATTAACAAGTTTTAGTAAATTACTTTGAAGATCAATTATCTATTTTATAAACTATTTTAATATTTAACTAAATTTGATAATTCCTATCTTTAAATTCAAACTATTTACATATATAAACTTCTATGTACTAACTATTTATTTCTCAAATTATTTCGAATATATCTAGACTATTTTAATAAATAAACAAATTCACCACATCAATATTCAAATTGTTTTAAATTTGGAATTGTTTCAGGATTCTAAGTTTGGTTTTAAATAGAGAATTTAAATATAAAGGTATATTCTATTTTGAATATGAAATGGTTTTAAAGAAAATTATGATATTTTGATATGAAGTATGAACCATTATGAAATGTAAAATACCAAATGGTATGAAATAAGCATTTGGTTGTTAAGCAGACCAGGACCGGGTAGACTCCTTTCTTGGCTAGATTCGTTGACCCTATGCTATAAATAGGACCCTATACCCACTGTTTTATTCATCTAAATCAATGGCGACGATGAGATGCTGCTCCAACTCAGATTAAATTAGTCTTTTCTTTAGCAACGACGATTCATACATATTCAACGATCGCTGATTCAACATCAACACGCTTTCCTCAGTTTTCTTAGATCCATTCTAGGTGAATCTACGTTATTTTCATATATGACTACTTAAAAGTTAATCTTAACTTGTTTGTGAATTGGATCTAAGCCTATGACTAATTGAATCATATCAGATCTATCATTTCTTGTATATCTAACTGGCTCTTTAGATCTCATTATGCTTCTTTATGATATGCTTATTGTGTTAGTTGGACTAATCATGTCACTATGCCAAATCAGTTCTATTATCACATGTTCGTAAGATCTGTTCTTATATGTCTATCTTGTTATTATGCCCAATTCTGTCACTATATGCTTATTTAGTTGCTATGTCTATTTCTGCCATCCTATTTCTATCTTGTTATTATGCTTATTTCTGTCCTCTTCCCTTTTTCTTTCCCTTTTTTATTTTATAGTCAGGCTACCTTCGAGCCTAGGCATACCACTGAAATATGTGAACGCGTGAAATTGGGAACGAGGGGAAAACGTTAAAATTGGAGCATAAATTGTATTGGAAATTTGGAGCATAACTTGAATTGAAAACATGAATATGGATTTGGGGCACAAACCAAACTGAGATTAAAGATCTTAATTTTGGGGCATATGGTACATGATGAATATGACTTGGAAAAGGGGCATGAAAACCTATAATGAAATAGGCATAATTGTTAAAAAATGAAAATGTCTAAAATTATAGTAATTAGAAACGGTAACCGTGCTTAGACACGAGGTTAGATTGCACTTGTGGTAGAAGTCTGCTCGGACCCGCCCGACATATCCAGCAACCACAAGTGGTGAATCTAACGTGAGGGGTCTAAGTGCATAAACACGAAACGAGCTAAGACATGAGGTTAAGTCCGACTTGTGGAAGAAGTCGGCCCGGACCCGCCTAGCATATCCAGCATCCACGAGTTGTAGGATTAATGCAGGAGGTCTAGCGCATTATAACCATATATGAATAAATGGTAATGAACTGGAATACTTAACATGTTTCAATCCACAGGGATTACATGAACATGTTGACTTGAGTATGGGTTAAGTAATCTTGCTTAAAACAGTGGGAGGGTTAAGTATATCCTGGGGTGGTAGGTAATATTTATATACAGGCCCACAAACTTTACCTGTTGGGGTTATGCAATCTTATTACACTGGTATGGCATAATCTATGGAAATCCTAGTAGTGGGGATGCAAGCTTAAAGAGAAGCTTGTATCATCTTGTGAGTGGGACCCGTTTCAGTCAGTAACCCATATATAGGAATCAAACGAGTACTCCGAACTAGGTCGGAGTCGGGACACGCTTACTAGATTGATTGTTAGAGATCCAAAAGTGGGGAGGTGTCCGATGGCGCGTTCCATCGGGCTCATGTGCATACATGGGTCCTCCTGTCCGGGAAAATAAGACGATGTGGCATCAGTAAATATTGTTGTGCACATCCCGTAAACGAAGGTTTGCCACTTTAGGGAGTGATACATCCTATTGTGGGGGCCAACACAGGGTATCTACGGAGTAGGGAGCCGATTGATTGGGGGTAGTAATTAAGGTACATCTAGTCTCGCCTGTTTAGGAGCCCGTTATTATCCTTAGAGGTAACACCGGCATGTTTAGTTGGGTTGCCTATTATTGTATGGGGTAAAACCTCTTACTAGAAGTATGCCTAAGTTTACCATCTTATTGGGGATCATCTTGTTCATATGATACTAGTATTAGTGCACGGAGAGAGAAAAAGAGAAAAGTATTAGAGAAGCGCTATACGTATATGTTCTATCTGGTTTATCCTGTTTACCTTGTCATAGCTGCCTTATATGTTGTTATCCCTCTTATCCGGTTTATATGCATGTCATGATGCTTTTACTTATTTATATGCTAAAAGTAACTGGACTCGCCAGACTTATGTCTGACCTATTTTGTTTCCTCTGCTTTCTCTTCCGTTCCCCCCAAGGTTCTCAGGGTGGGAATATTCAAGCTTGATCAGGATTCTTCTTTCCTTCTGCTTGGAGCTGCTTAGATGTACTGCTTCATTTCGTACCTTCTCTTCTATGGCTATGTTTATGGGGATTATGTTCTTTTCATGTTTATTGTACTCTGATGGTTTTTGTACAAGACAGAAGTTTTAAATTGATGTACTGGGTTATATGCATTTCAAACTCATGATGTAACCATGTTTTGAACCACGATGTTTTTTGTTCAATTAAGTTTTAAATTTCGCTGTTATTTTATATATGTCTTGTAATATTTCTGTTTACCTATAATGGTTCACGAAACTTAATGCATTCTCTTAATGAGTGACATTAACGGACGTGGGGTGTCACACATGGTATCAGAGCTGAAGGTTACCAGATTGGATAAAAGATTTGGAAAATTGTTTTTAAAAAGGTTTTAAAAGAAAGCATTTTCAAAAGAAAATTCTGTTTTGAAAAACATATAAACAAACCATATGTAATATCTTTCGATTCTCTGTTTGAATCCCTTTTTCCTTTTCTTTTCAACATGTCTGGGGAACCTAATATTCCTGAGGGCGTCACGATACCAAGCTGGTTCCGTAGGTATCTTGAGGCCACGATACCTGCCGGTGGTCAAGCAGACGTTCCTCCCCCAGCCGCACCCGCTGTTCCTCCTCCTCCGCATGTTGATAATTTCTCTAAGATATGCAAAGATTTTTGTGCTATGGGCGGAAAGCCATTCCGTGGAACTGAGACTTTTGTTGTAACAACTCGTAATTTTCTATTATTTAATTTTTGAATTTATTATGACTTTTGAGTATTTATGGTTATAAATAAAATTTGATGACTTAATTATGTAAATTTATTTGTAAACTTAATTAGTTTGATTAAGTAATGTATTTTGGTTGTTTACAATAATAATAACTTGTAGTTATTGTAAATGAAATTACAATTGGTTTGTAATTATAAATGTTGAAATTTGTAATTAATATTAAAATGTTTGGATGAAATTGGTTTATTTAATTTACAATTGAAATTCAATTGATTTGGTAAATAATCAATGCTGGAATTAAATATAAATAAAATTGATTTGAAAAGTTAGTTTGAATTTATGTTGATTTGAGTAAAATTAACATGTTTTGAAATTAAATTGAAAATAAATGTTTATCTGGTAGAAAGCAGTTTAAATTGTTTAGAAATGTAACTGGAAATTTATAGAAAGTTATTAAGACTTAAAATGAATTGATTACTTTTAAAATTTAATTGCTCAATTAATTTGTATATCCAATTTAATATGATCTTTGATTTTTGGTATGATTTAATGATATATCTTTTACTTACGTTTTCATATATAGATAGTTTTCTTATTATCATTCATTGTTGTAAAAGGTTGCATAGTCATGCACATTATTATTTCAAATTTCAATGAAAGAACAACAAACCTTATACTTCCTATTACGATAGGCTAATTAATGTTGACATTGAATGTAATGTAACAAATAAAAGGACAAATAAAAATTATTTAATTTCCTATAATTAATTGAGCAGACCAGCATTTATCCTTTGTCAACTAGCTTTACGTTTCTTGATATGTTTGGCTATTACATTGATAATGAGATAATATTTGAGGGGCTAAATCAATGTTCATACAAATAACAATATATGAAAGGGATAAACTAATTTTGAAACTCCATTTATATATTGAAATTTAGATTTGTGAATACAAGGAATACAATTCATTTTGTGTATATAATGAATCTTAACTTCTTATAAATGGAATAATCTCCATTGATTGTAAATTTTGCTATATATTTGGTTAGTATGTAATTGTTGAGAATTGGAAATATATGATTTAACTTTAATGATTTAATTGTGTAATTCTATGATGAAAACTTAATTGAATTATTCAGGTAACGAAATTCAACCTGTCATAACAATAATGAATTACATTGATCGCAATTAAAATATCGACTTAGTTATTTTGATGAAATTGGAAGTTGAAAGTTAATATTAAACTACTTGTGTGAAATTGACTTAATTCATTTATAATTGTAATTCAAATTGAAAATCTATGATAATAATATAAAAATGAAAATTTTAATGTAAATGAAGAATTGAGTTATTAAGTTATTAAGACTTAAAATAAATAAATTATTTTAAAGCTTATCGTTCAATTGAAATTTTGTTGAATAATTAAATCTGAATATTTATCATATAAGGAAAATGACTCATGTAACTAATACGAATTATAGGATAGACTTGAACTTAAACTTATAGCCTTTGGAATTAAATTCAAAATAGGTATTGAATTAAGGATGAAAAAGAAAATGGAATGCTTTAATGGATAATTAAACCTTTGAAATTTATTGCCTAAATACACGTTTAATTTTGTTCATCCCCTAATACATCCTTTCCTTATTCCTATGTCACTAAATTCTTCTATTCATTTACTGTAACCACAATAAAAATGGCCACCATAAATGTCGATTTTGTATTATTCTATTGAAATCCAATTCTCCATGAAATCAAACAGAGATCTGATCCATGGAACTCGTATTAACAAGGTCTTCATGATGGTGTGCTTGGTTATGGTTGCGAAGGGTTTAGGCTTGGTTCGACACAACAAAGGCCATACGTTTTCTTTGCTAGGGTCTGGATCTATGCTCAAAATAAGGAGTGATTTACGAATTGGAATTTAGATTCAAGACCGTTGTGGAAATTAGCATCAGCATTTAAATTTTGAGAACTTTTGGCAACAATTTTTGTCGCACTATACAGTGCTTGCATGAAGGACAACCTGGAGGTCGGATTTTTATTGGAGGGTGCGAGTGTGAAGACTTGGAGATGGTCAGATGGAGATCGAGGAGAGGAATGCAACGGTACAAACGGTAGTTGATTTCGTTGAAAGGATAAGAAGCTGTGAATGATCAAACTTGCGGTTTTCTTTGCCATTGAAGATGCATTCTTGCTGCTTGCGTTATGAAGAATAAGAGGAGAAGGGATGACGTGGACAAGGGGTTAGTGGATAATGTAATTTTAAATTATTTTATATTCCTTTAAATTCAAATATGTTTAAAAACGTATATCTTTTTCATACGAGATCCAATTGACGTGGGTCTATGTGTTAGAATCGTGTCGACGAGCTCTTCGCGATGGCGCTGATTTGAACTGATTCTGAGACCGTTGATTTTTGGGCTAAAATTTGAACATCGATCGCGTTCAAGACCAAAGGTGAGTGATTAAACTCACTCACGCGTAACTAAATTATTCCAGTATTAGTTAAATTAATATCCTGTCATGATATGATTGTATGGATCGATATTTGACAGTTTAAATTGCATATTTATATTGATTTGCATCGATAGTGTAGTTAAATTTGACTGTTAAATATAAATTTTCAGTTAACTTAAAATTTTGACATATCATTTCTGTTTAAAACCTAACATCTGAAATTTGTAAATTAATATGACATTGGATTGTTTTGTATGTATTGATGTGATGAGTGGATTGAATTTGGTATGTTGACATATTAATGTTAATTGTGTAAATTTACCTGTTATTCATATTTATTCGTATATGACCATTGTTGTGCCGGTTAATCCCAATCGTTACCCTAGATGTTACGGGCATCGAATAAACCCAGGATTAATAATTAAAATGAATTAAGAATGTAGGTTGAAATGATAAATACCTATGACCCTGATTTGGATTGAAATAATATATATCCTTTGCCAAAATACTAAAATTAAAATTCAAGTATCACTTGGCCATAGGATAGAAAATTATATACGAACACCGGTTGGTTAAATATAATTTGTTTTAACCATGAATTTTGAAATATTGTTTTAAAGACAATATAAGCGATGTTTTATAATTTATTTTTCTTTGAACTTGAACTTGAATTTGAATTATAAATAAAGGGGGAAATAAATTAGTGTTGTAACTGAAGCTAAATAAAGTGAAATATAATGTAAATCGAATTTATTGAAATTGAATGGTTTCACCTACCTTTGAAATTTATCATGAATCAACATTGGTTTGAATTATATATGCATTGTGAATTCGATATTTTTTATAAATTGAAATCATTGAAAATGAGAATCTGATTTGGAATGTAACTATTTGAATTAATTTGATCGAATAGAAATGAATATAAATCGGAAGTTTAATCGATGGAATTATTGAAAATTGAGTTGGTTAAATTGAAGTTGAAATATAACTTCAAGTTTAATTGAAAATGTTAGAGAAATGATTCTAATTCGAACTATAGTATTTCGAATCATTTTATAAACTATTTTAATAATAATAATTTTTTTATAAACTATTTTACTATATTACTATTTTATTTTATAAATTATTTTAAATAAGCATTTTATAATTAACTATTTATTTTATAAATTACTTAATGTTTTAACTATATATTTTAATAAATTTGATAAATTCTATTTTAATTACAAACTATTTATTTTTAAACTATTTCAATCATATATCTTAATTATTTTAAATATACTGTTAACTATTTTAATATTCAAATTATTAAAGTCGGAATTGATTCAGGATTTTAATTGGTTTAAATGGAGATTTTAGTATGAATAATATTCTATCTTGAATATTGAATGATTTTGAAATCTGATATTTTGATATGAAGTATGAACCTCTTCAAAATGTAAAAGAACCGACCAGTGTGAAAAATGTAAACGTTTGGTTGTTAAAGAGATCAGGATCGGATATTGTCATACTCTCTGCCAATACCGAAAACCACTTTAACAACTGTGTACGCAGTGGAGTTCCAGAAATGGTGTTGGATGGATTTGGAGGCGATTATTGGATTTGAAGAAAGAGAACGATGATGGATATCCTTGGTCTTCGGTTCATAATTAAAATGACTAAAACAGGGCTATACCGTGACCAAGTGGGGTTGGCTACCTCCATCGGCAACACTTCTTCCATTATTACTATAGTCCATCGGTATGATTGATTTGATGCGCATCCGTGATTTGGGAGTGTTGTCCAAGGTGGGCGGTAATCGCCGCTATGCGTTACCACCAGTCCGGGTGTGCAACTAGTATATTCATACTCTGGGCATTGCTCGTGTGCCTTGTCATATTATCCTGATCGAGCCCCTTACGATTTTGATTTAACGATGTCGTATCACGGCGCATCCCTATCCACCGACATTGTGACGGCCCGCCCTGCACCAACCGACATTTACTCCAAAAGTGCGCTGTACATATGTCCACTTAGCACGGAACGGATCGTCAGAAGAAAAGGGAAGAAGAAAATGAACTACCAAGGAACCTGTAGAATGTCTCACAGCGCACGGAACAAAATATAATAACAACGTACTTGACATAAAACAGGTGAGACAGTGCATAAGCTGAAAACAACTAACATAGCAGCGGAAAATCCAAGTACAACTTATGATCCAAAGTTAACATTATTACAACTTTTCAAACTGTCTCAAAGAGCAAAGCAAGATAAAGGAGGTACACTACTAATGCCCAAGTAGCGACCACCAACGACACAGGGAGAATATCTATATATCATACGTGGAAGCCTCCTGCTCGCCTCCGAATTAGCTACTCGCGCATCACTAGCTAACCTGTCTCTAGTTTGCTCGTGTGAGCACCCATAGTAATAAGAGGAGACATAAAACTCTGGGTCAGACATAAATCTTGATATGAGCGATAAGCATCTAAACAGAACAATAACAGGTAGACTAAACCATACCTGAACCTGGACCTGCAACCAAAGAGTTAGCACTACATACTGTACAACACTCTAAGGTGCCATTTCAATGGTGTAAAGATAACGGGGGTGGGGGTGTGCATGTCATAGTGATGGCAAACAATCAAACATAGCAACCATCCTCACATCTCTCACTCAGTGCGTAAAGCATACGATATTCACCACTTCGATCACCCAACATACTTCGCTATGATCACTTTGCCCCCATGAAGTCATAAATGGCTTCACTGCACTGATACATAGCCATTAATCCTTTGCTATGTCCACTTTGCCCCATGGAGTCACAATGACCCCACTGCACTGGCTCATAGCCTCACTAATCCTTTACTATGTCCACTCTGCCCCATGGAGTCGCAATGACCCTACTGAACTGGCTCATAGTCTTACTACGCATCACTTTGCCCCATGAAGTCATAAATGGCTTCACTGCACTGATAACGTAGTCTTGCTACCATCACCTTGCCCCTCGAGTCGTAGTGACTCTACTGCACTGATAAGTAGCCCATCATCCATTTTCAGTGGTGAATCGAAGTTATGAACGTCGACAACTCCTTAGCACACGTCCCGCAGCAAAGTCCAACCATGAAGTGAACTCATTGGTTCCCAACTGGATTCTGAGCTCTAACTTCCATTTGGACTACCTTTGCATCTCGGGTTATTGGTCATCATCGGATCGGTTCGGATCTCCCATAATCATCAGTTCGGTTCGGATCGTAGTGCTCCTTCTTCACTGGATCGGATCGGGTCGTCATCACCTCAGCGGATCGGATCGGGTCTCCACGTCCAGTCGCCATCAACGGTTCGGGTCGGGGTCCTCCGAGCGGCTCGAATCGAAAAGCACTTCTCCAGGTCAACAACAGATCGTGCTCACCATTCAAGGGCGGATCGAGTGCTCCAGTATGTGACGCGGTTCGGGTTCGAGCTCCTTTCCCCATCGGATCGGGGTATTCAGTTCGGATCGTGGCAAGTACCCACGAACGGTTCGGGTTAGATCCTTCTAACCGATCCGATCCGGTTCGGATGTCTTCCTGCACTTTTCCAGCAAGCAATTTACGCCACTCGACGGCATTTTCGACCATTCTACCTGTTCTAATCAATCACAAAACATACCATACAGTCATAGCAACAAGTAGAAGTGACCAAACACCAAAACATCAATATGATAGGTTAAAATGGATCAAACATACCCAAAACCCCATATTTCCCCTTAAGCATGTTTAGGTGAAACTGATGATGTGATTAGCAAAACTTAACCAAATTAACCCAAATTCATATCAAAGGTCTAAAACATCATTTTAGATTTTATAAATATTTTTCCGGAATTTTATCATGTTTAAATTCGCTAATTAACACTAATTACCCTTAATTTGCCATAATTAGTGAGGAACTATGCAAATCACTCACCTTAGCCACAAATAAGACTTAGATCTGAAATAAATCTTTGATTTGGTGCGAATTCCAATGCTAAGCAGCAACTCTAACGTTGATTTGGTGTAGATCTTCCTTGATTTGATGTTGCTAAGCTTAATCCTTGATTAGAAGGTGATTTGGAGGAGACTTAGAGGTTGGAGGCCATTTTTAGGGTTTCTAAGAGGCAAGTGGAGGCTAGAAAACTGAAATGGAATGAATCTCCAACTCTTTTCAGCCTCCCCATAACCCTAATCCCGAAATGGGTTATGGGCTCATTCACTAATCACCCTATTTGGTCCGGTTAAGCAGTTTTTTCACCTTCCAAACCTTATTTCAGCCATATCTCCCAAACGGTAAGTCCGTTTTTCACATATGACCACTCTACGGAAAGGTAAACCATCAAACGAATCTAATGGAAGTGGTTTCAGGTCAAAATTCCTTTCCATACAAAAGTTATGGCCAAAACAAAATCAGATAGGGGCAAAACGGTCATTTAAAAATCGACAAAAATCATGACCATGGGAAATGACTCTAATGGTTGTTTCCCAAAGTTACATGACCATACGACTTCATATGGGAAAGAAATAAATATTCTACCATCCTCCGATACGTAGAATGCAGGTTGTTACGGACGTATTGGTGTGTTATATGCAAACTGTACAACAATGGTATAAACGGTGTAAGGGTAATAATGGTAATCCCGCTTACATTATTTTATTATGTTATATTTAACCATAGACATTATATAATAGCGTATTATATTATATAGTATTAGTTTGACGGATCCTTAAGAGATGGAAATTCCCGTAACATCTCTTAAGTTATTGCACTCATATTATTACATGAAATTTGATTTAACTAATATGAGAATGATTTAGTTATGATCCGAGTGTTTGTTGTGTTTCTGTTTTTGCAATACGCTCGGGTCAAACCGAGTTGCAGTTAGCAAAGTTTCACTTGCTTTGAAGATACCATTATGAAGATGAAGATGGAGCTCAACAGACATATTATTATTCCGTTGTAAATGCATTGGTATGTTGTATGTTAATTTACTCTGATAATCGTTGTAAAATATAATAAAATGTATGATTTAACAGCTTCATGAACTGTTATTTATTTATTATATTTTATCCTCCCGCTGCGAGATTCTGTATTTGTTTTCTTCTTTCTTCTTTTCCTTATTTTAATCCCAATAACTATCCATATTTTTGATCTGTTTATATCGACATTAAGGATCATTGTCGATTTGAATGGTCAAAAATCTAGGATGTTACATTTGTAGAGGTCAGGAATTTGTTTAAGGAGGTAGAGGATTTGTTTGGAATTTTCGAAGTTGGTGATCGTAGAAATATTCAGTTGGCCACTTGGCTGCTAAAAGATGAGGCTTCATTTTGGTAGGAAGTGACGCAAGCAGGGCGTCCATTGGAGACTTGGGATGATTTCCGACAGAGATTCAAAATGAAGTTTCTTTCTCAAGCTGAGAAAAGTATGCGAATGGAAAGGTTTTTAGTGCTCAAACGAGGAGGCATGACTGTCAAAGAATATTTCAACAAGTTCAATCAACTGGCGAGGTTTGGTTTGGAGCTAGTAGATATCCCTCATAAGAAAGCTTTGCGGTTTGCTAGAGGGTTGAATGAACCCTTCCATGGGTTAGCTATGTCTCATATTCCTATGGGAGCAACTTTTGAAAGGCTCGTTGATATGGTTTTGATGCATGAGGAAGACAAAGTTAAAAAGAAAGAAGCTAAGTTTGAGGAAACACAAAACAAGAAAGTGTTGCCCAAGAAAAGACAACAACAACAAAAGAAGGGCTGAAAGGACAACAAGGCTAGAGATAAGAGGAAGTGTCATAATTATGGATGCGAGGGTCATTTGATCAAGGACTGCAAAAGAAGAAGAATGCTTGTTTCAGTTATGGAGAGGTCGGACACTTTTCTAAGGAGTGCCCGAAGAAGCAAGGACAAGGTCAAAGGGCAGGATCTTTGGGAGGGCAGGTGCATGCTCTCGTGGCCGGTGCGCTAGACAGAGGTAGGAAAATTTCTGTTGAAGGTTTGATTTCTCTTTCCAATCATCCTGTTAGAACTCTTTTTGATTTGGGCACTTCGCATTCTTTTATATCTGATTCTATGGTTGAGTCTCTACACCTTAGTATTAGTATGGTTTTGGATCCCATTGTCATCTCAAAACCCATTGGTGGTACGACTCATTTGTCTATGATTTGTCGGGGTTTGAGAATATCTGTGTTGGGTGTCGAGTTTAAATGCGACGCATATGTGCTTGGTTTCATGGGCTATGGTTTGATTCTAAGGATGGATTGGCTAGCCATGTACGGTGTCATTCTGGATTGTGAGAGGAGGGTCATTAGATTTTGACTTGCCACAGAAGGACCCTCGAGATTTCTTGTGACCCTAAAGGATCTGTCATGCTTAGTTTCCTAGAATCGCTTGATGCATCTATCGATGATTTACGATCTGTACCAGTAGCCTATGAGTATCCTGATGTTTTTGATGAGGTTCGGGGCTTACCCCCGAGGCGCAAGATTGACTTCCATATATACTTGGTGGACAATGCAAAGCCAGTTGCATTTCCTGTGCGCCACATGGCTCCAAGAGAAAGGAGGGAGCTTAGCAAGTAAGTAGAGGAGCTACTTGAGAAAGGGTTTATCAGGCGATGCATATCTGAATGGGGTGCTCTAGTAGTATTCGCAACTAAGGCGGATGGTTTTCTTTTCTTATGTGTGGATTATAGGGAGTTGAATTAACTCACTAAAAAGAATAGGAACCCACTCCTGAGGATAAATGATCTGTTTGACCAACTTGTTGGTGCATCTGTTATCTCTCAGTTAGACTTGGCCACGAGGTTTCATCAGTTGAGGATAGCCAAGGATAGTATAGACAAGACCGATTTCAGAACTCCAGAAGGTTTCTTCGAGTGGCTCGTCATGCCTTTTGGGTTGACGAATGCACCTGCCTATTTTGTTGATCTGATGAGTAGGATGTTTCGGGAGTTTCTAGATAAGTTCGTTGTGGTCTTCGTTGATGACATCTTGATTTTCTCGAAGAGAGAGGAAGAGCATGCCTTACATTTAAGGGAGGTTTTGAAAACTCTCCGTGCACACCAGCTTAAGGCGAAATACTCCAAATGTCATTTTTGGAGAAAAGAAGTGAGATTTGTAGGGCATGTAGTCTCTAAAGATGGGATAGTAGTGGATCCCGCGAAGGTGGTTGCAGTTCAAGATTGGCGGATCCCAAAGAATGCTACAGAGGTGAGAAGTTCTCTTGGATTAGCGGGTTATTATAGGAAGTTCATTAAGGACTTCGCAAAGATATCAGCCCCACTCACCAGGCTGACGAAGAAGAATCTGACATTTTCATGGGATGTAGATTGTGACGATGCTTTCCAGCGATTGAAGAGGGCTCTAACAATAACTCCAGTCTTGACCTTGCTCGATGGGAACAAAGTGTTCACCATATACACTGATGCATGTGGTACATGGGTTGGTGCGGTTCTGATTCAAGAGGGAAGCGTTGTATGTTATGGAGGTAGACAGCTAAGGGTTCATGAGAAGAACTACCCTACCCATGACTTAGAACTAGCTGCCATAGTACTCGCGCTTAAGACTTGGCGCCATTATCTACTTAGAGAGAAGTTTGAGTTGTACATTGATCATAAATCTCTCATGTACTTGTTCTCGCAGAAGGATCTCAATTGGAGGCAACAAAGATGGATGGAGTTCCTAACATCCTACGACTTTGAGATTGCTTATACCCCTGGTAAGGGTAATGTGGTGGCAGACACATTGAGTAGGCAGAGGATGGCCTTAAGTCCTCTGTTGGTGGAGAGGAAAAGCTTAGAGTTTATATCGACTTTTGATTTTAGACCCTCCACCGAGTTTACACCTGGTTTATTGGCATCACTAGAGGTGCGACCTACTCTTTTGGATCAGATAGGAACTTCGCAGCGAGAAGATCCACAGATTTCAGACATCTTGGATAGGCTTAGCAATGGGGAGACTTCTAGTCACCTCAGTAGATATTCCACGGACAATAGAGGGTGGTTGCGACGAGATGGAAGGCTTTGTGTTCCCCAAATTGGGAGTTTGTTGAAGATAGTCCTTGAGGAAGCCCACCATTCCAAAATGACTATACATCCAGGCGTTGATAAAATGTATATAGATATGAAAAGGGTTTTCTTTTGGGCTGGGATGAAGAAAGATGTGGCAGAGTTTGTTTCTCGATGTTTGGTTTGCCAGCAAGTCAAAGTTGAGCAAAGGAAGCCCGGTGGTTTACTTTATCCTTTGGAGGTCCCACAGTGGAAGTGGGAGAGCGTCTCGATGGATTTCATTGATGGTTTGCCTAGGTCAAGGAAAGGCAACACCAATATTTGGGTTATAGTGGACAAACTTACTAAGAGCGCTCATTTCATTCTGGTTAAGAGTAATAGGACGACAGCATGATTGGCAACAGTTTACGTTCGTGAGATAGTCTATCTTTATGGAGTACCTTCCAGTATCATAAGTGATCATGACCCCATTTTCACCAGTGAATTTTGAAGGATCTTGCAAGAGGCATTAGGTACATATTTGTGTTTGAGCACCGCTTATCACCCTCAGACAGATGGACAGACGGAAAGGGTGAACATAGTTCTTGAGGATCTTTTAAGTCTATGTATCCTAGACTTCAGAGGGACTTGGGAATAGCATCTTCCTTTAGTAGAGTTCGCATGCAAAAATAGTTATCAAGCTAGTATCGTCATGGCACCCTTCAAAGCATTATAGGGACGACTCTGTAGACCATTGACTTGTTGGTGGGAATCTACAGAAAGGCTTCTATTTGGACCAAATATGGTTAGAGAAACTCCAGAAAAGATTAATCTAATTAAATGGCGAATGAAGATACCTCATGAAAGGCATAAATCCTATACAGATAGAAGAAGGACTGGCATTGAGTTTGAGTTGGGAAACATGGTTTTCATTAAGGTATTACCAGTAAGGAATGTGGTTCGCTTCGGATATGTAGGAAAATTGGCACCAAGATTTGTAGGGTCATTTCCCATAATAGAAAGGACTGGCCGAATGGCCTAAAGCTACCAGAGAGACTATCCGACGATCATGATATTTTCCATGTTTCACATTTACGGAAGTGTTTGCATGATACTGCAGAAGTAGTTGAGCCAGGTATCTTGAGGAAGTAGAAGTAGAACGGGAGGCGACAGTTAGACGAGTTCCTACCCGTATTCTTGGATCAGAAGTTAAGAAGCTATGCAATAGAGAAGTCAAGTTGATGAAAGTTCAGTGGGGAGATAACCAAGAGGATGCAACTTGGGAGACTAAAGATAAGATTCACACTTTATACCTTTTTCTTTTCAAGGGTATGTTCTTAACTTTCTTTTCCAAAGCTTTTATTCATGCTTGTTTCTATCATTTAAAGTATATTCTATCGAGTGAATCTTCGACCTTTAGGTAGGAATCTCATGGATGTAAACATGTGTTTGAGACATGTTATGTTTGATGGATACAAGTGGATGCAAGTGTTTGCTAGTGGTTGCTCGTGGATGCATATATACACACATTAGGCACTAGATCGACTCAATCACTCTCATACTGCATATGGATGTGTGTGCATTTTTCTTCTTTTTGATGGATGAAAGTGGGTGTATCATCATGTGGATGTTGCATTTGGATGAATGATTGTGCAACATATAGAACTTACATGATGTAATAGGATCATCTGCATACATGTTGGATTCATGGCACTAACATACATTGCATTAAGGAGGTCGACTGAATCAGTAGACCGCCTGATCTTTCGCATTAGTATAAGGACATATACACACACATTTGCATATGTTCATATAAGCATTAGAAATCTTTAAGAACAATGGATGCCTGTGATTGGTGGATGAGTAGATGGATGATGGATGTTAGGATATACATTCTTCTTAACTTGGAGATTTCGGGGACGAAATCCTTTGAGTAGGGAAGAATGTAACACCCCATAATTTTATAACACATTAAGATGATAAACTATGGAAAACTTAATTAAGTATTGGGAATTAAGTAAAATGGATTGTGTCGTTGCGTTCGTCTCGGAATTCTGCTTAAGATAGTCACCTTGTTTGTGTAAAACAGACATCGTATGAAGACGATATTAAGTTTTGAAGTTTGTATACGCATAAGCTAATTATATATATATATTTAACATTTTAGAAATTCGAAATAATTCAAAATCAAGTGGTGGAAGGGGGCTGAAATTTTCCCGCTATGGGTGTCAACCTAGGGGTCGACCCTATAACAGGGGTGTCGACACCCATGTCGACACAATAAAGGGGTTGTCAACCCCCATGTCGACCCCCTTGAGATCTGGGAAGAATTCAGTTCTGCGTACGTAGACTGCTTTCTTGGCTAGATTCATTGACCCTATGCTATAAATAGGACCCTACACCCATTGTTTTGTTTATCTAAATCAATGGCGACGATGAGATGCTGCTCCAACTCAGATTAAATTAGCCTTTTCTTCAGCAACGACGATTCATACGTATTCAAAGATCGTTGATTCAACATCAACAAGCTTTCCTCGGTTTTCTTAGATCCATTCTCGGTGAGTCTACGTTACTTTTAGATATGAATACTTAAAAGTTAATCTTAACATATTTATGAATTGGATCTAAGCCTATGACTAATTGATTGAATCATATCAGATCTGTCATTCTTGTATATCTAACTGGCTATTTAGATATCATCATGCATGTTTATGATATCATTATTGTGTTAGTTGGACTAATCATGTCACTGTGCTTAATCAGTTCTATTATCACATGTCCATCAGATCTGTTATTATATGCCTATCTTGTTGTTATGCTCAATTCTGTCACTATATGATTATTCAGTTGCTATGCCTATTTTTGCCATCATATCTCTATCTTGTTATTATGCTTGTTTCTGTCCTCTTTCCTTTTTATTATATAGCCAGTCTACCTTCTAGCCAAGGCATATCGCTGAAATATGCAAAAGCGTGAAATTAGAAACGAGGGGAAAATGTTAAAATTGGGTTATAACTAGTATTGGAAATTTGGGGCATAACTTGAATTGAAAACATGAATATGGATTTGGGGCATAAACCAAACTGCGATTAAAGATCTTAAATTTGGGGCATATGGTACATGATGAATATGACTTGGAAAAGGGGCATGAAAACCTATAATAAAATAGGGATAATTGTTAAAGAATGAAAATACCTAGAATTACAGTAATTAGAAACAATAACCGTGCTTAGACACGAGGTTAGATTACACTTGTGGTAGAAGTTTGCCCGGACCCGCCCTACATATCCAGCGACCACAAGCGGTGAATGTAATGTGAGGGGTCTAAGTGCATAAACATGAAACGGGCTAAGACACGAGGTTAAGTCTGACTTGTGGAAGAAGTCTGCCCGAACCCGCCCGGCATATCCAGCATCCACAAGTTGTAGGCTTAATGTGGGAGGCCTAGTGCATTATAACCATAAATGGATAAATGGTAATGAACTAGAATACTTAACCTGTTTTGCATCCATAGGGATTACATGAACATGTTTACTTGAGTAGGGGTTAAGTAAACTTGCTTGAAACGGTGGGAGGGTTAAGTATGTCCGGGGGTGGTGTGTAATATTTATATATAGGCCCACAAACTTAACATGTTGGTGTTATGCAATCTTATTACATTGATATGGCATAACCTGTGGAAATCTTGGTAGTGGGGATACAAGCCTAGAGGGAACCTTATATCATCTTGTGTGTGAGACTCGTTTCAGTCAGTAACCCTTACATAGGTATCAAACGAGTACCTCAAACTAGGTCGGAGTTGGGATACGCTTACTGGGCGGATTGTAAGGGATCCAAAAGAGGGGTCGGTGTCTGACGGCGCATTCCATCGAGCTCATGTGCGTGCATGGGTCCGTCTTTCCGGGGAAATAAGAAGCTGTGGCATCAGTAGATATTGTTGTGCACACCCTGTAAACGAAGGGCTACCACTTTAAGGAGTGATACATCCTACTGTGGGGCCAGCACAGGGTATCTACAGAGTAAAGAGTCGATCGATTGAGGTAGTAATTAGGATACATCTAGTCTCGCCTGTTTAGGAGCCCGTTATTATCCATAGGGGTAACACCAGTATGTTCAGTTGGGCTGCCTATTATATGTTCAGTTGGGCTGCATGTTATTGTATGGGGTAAAACATCTCACTAGAAGTACGCCTAAGTCTACCATCTTATTGGGGATCATCTTGTTAATATGATACTAGTATTGGTGCAGAGAGAGAAAGAGAAAAGTATTAGAGAAGCGCTATACATATATGTTGAAACACCCCACCTCCGTTAAGGTCACTCATAAAGGGAATGCCTTAATTTTGGTGGAGCATTTTAGGTAAAAGATGCAGATAAATTACAAGATAGACAAATAAAGCAGCGAAAAATAAAGTCATTTTTTTAATAATGTGGTTCAGTCAAGCTTTTACAACAATTGTCTCAATCATACTTAAAAAATAATACATAAAACTTCTGACTTTATTCAAAAAATTTCCAAGTATAAAAGAAGCATAAAAATAACGATGATATTCCCCAATAAACATGAACCAGCCGTAGCAGTGGAAGAGAGAGTCCAAAGCAATACATCGACTATCTTCAAACTTGGAAAGAAAACTGAGCTAAGTGGTAACATTCCCTCCCTGTGAACCGGGGGGGGGGGGACGGAAGAAAAGAGGCGAAACAAACTAGGTCAGACATAAGTCTAGTAAGTCCAGTGACTTTCAGCATGTAAATAAGAAAAAGCATCATGACATGAATAAACTGAATATAAGACAATACCGGGATAACAAGATAACATACAATTAGCATAGATATGATAAGGCAAGATAAACTGAATGCACTTCTACTCTTTCTCTGCTTCGCTAATACCCTGTTATTCCGATTTCTATATCTCTGCACCACCTAACTAGTGTCTCAACTAATAATTTGTATAAAATGAGCATATGATAATGTAATCCCAATCCCCGCAATTGTGGTAGCCTTCAGGTGTACATCTAGTATAAGGATCTTACCTCAATCAGCCTAATTGCCATAAAGATGTTAGATGTACCCTCACTACCCTATCGATCGGCTCCTTACTTGTATTAATGTTCCATGTGTCTGTGTCAATCGGCCCTCTCTTGCGTGTAGATACCCTGTGCTGGTCCCACCATAAGGTGTATCAATCCTTATGATAACAACCCAACAGGATTCAAGATGCACAGTGTATAACTACTGGTACCCAGTGCCTTCTTTTTCCCACTCCGGAGTACGTGCACGCCCGTAATCCGTCGGATCCTACACTGACATACCCCCTGTCGCTATTTTGACCGCTTATAATCAACCCAGTAATCGTGCCCCACCCTGCCTAGTTTCAGGGTACCTTGATACATCTATGTGGGTTACTGCAGAAATGGGTCCTCGTTACTAGGGTTTCTTACTGTTTAAGTTTTTGGGCCTATATATACAAATATTACCCACCAGCACGAGATGTACTTAACCCTCTCACTGATTCAAACATGTTTATTTAACGGTTAAGTTTGTGGGCCTATATTTACTAATATTACCCACCAACCCGATATGTACTTAACCCTCCCACACATTATGTCATATTGGTTAAGTGTTGTCCATTCATGTTAACTTAACCCACCCACTCATCATGTCATGTTGGTTAAGTGTTCCTTATTAACCCTTCTCACTCGTCATGTTGGATTGGTTAAGTGTTTCCTATTAACTTAACCCCGTTCATTCATCATGTTATGTTGGTTAAGTATTTCCCATTAACTTAAACCCATTCGTTCATCAAGTTACATTGGTTAAGTGTTCTTATTAACTCAACCCCACGAGTTCATCATGTTGTATTGGTTAAGTTTCATCAATAAATTTGAGTTAACTTAACCCACTCACTTGTCGTGTTACATTGGTTAAGTGTTGCCTTCTTGTGTTAACTTAACCCTTCCATGCATCCTGTTATATTGGTTAAGTGTTGCTCTCTTGTTTTAACTTAACCCTACCCATTCATCATGTCATATTGGTTAAGTGTTTCTTTTTAACTTAACCCTTCTCATTCATCATGTTGTACTGGTTAACTTAACCCTGCTCACTTGTCTAATTAACATGTTATAACGGTTAAATGTTCTAAATTTACTTAACCCTGTCTTCTTGTCTAATCAACATGTTACAACGGTTAAGTGTTGCCTTAGTTAACTTAACCCTACCATTCTTAACATATCTTGTTCATCAGCATTAATTAATTTATTAATGCACCAACCTCTCACATTAGATCTATGTTGTTGCAGTTACTGGATGTGCCGGGCGGTTCCGGGTAGTTTTACACCACAACTTAATCTAACCTCGGGTTTTCTTGGGCATAATGCACTAACCTCTCACATTAGATAGGTGTTGTTGAGGTTACTGGATGTGCCGAGCGGTTCCGGGCGGTTTTACACCGCAACTCAATATAACCTCGGTTTAGGCATGTTTACCTTTTAGCGTATTTACCATACATGTCCAAGTCTAGATTTTATATGTTAATTATCCCAAATCCACAAAACTAGTCATGTTCCAATTCTCAAGTTATACCTCAACAAAGTTAATTACAAGTTATGCCCCACAAATTCAAATTCAAGTTATTACTCAACATAGGTTACACCCAATCTTCCCAAATATGCAATAATAGTCATGCCCCAAAAATCACGATATAACACATGCCCTAAGGTTTAGTCATATTGCATAGTACAAAATATTCTCCAAAAAAAACCCCAATCATGATTCACGGTATAAACTATGCCAAATTATAGCCTTTAATTACAGTGCATACCAATTACCCCAAAATCCCTATTTAGGTGTGTTCACATTTAACAGTTATCCTTATCTTACTGTAGGTTTTCATGCCTAAGCCATATATCACTATACACAATAATCTCCTTCTTCCAAGTCATAAACTATATATATATGCCCAATTTTAGCGCTGGTCATGTCCAAGTCATATATTATGTCCAATTTTTTCCAACGTACGTTCATCTCTTATGAGATTTGGCTCAGGCTCGCAGTAGCCTGACTATTAAAACAAAAAGGGAAGAAGGAAAGAAGAGACAAAGAATGGACATAATAATATCAATGAGATCGATCCAATGGATATAGAAAGACAGATTGAAATAGGCATAATCTCATATTCAGATTTATTACAATGTCATAATCACAATTAAATTTTATTTCTGAAAGTAACATGAACTTACAAATTACAGAACGGTCTTGAATTCTGGGATCTGATTTCTGAATTTGATTAGTTATTCCTTTGATGTAGACTTTGATTGTTAACTTGAAAACTCTAATTTGATTGATTAAGGTGGAGGCTATGTCACTTCAGGTTTTAGCAGCATATAAACGCCTATGAATTCGTGTGGAGAAAACAATAGGTTTAGGGGTCTTTTTATAGGTGTTTAGGGAGATTTAGAGCCTTCAGATCAGTCTAGAAGTCATCTGAATCGTCCAAAGCATAATATCACGTTACACAACGAATTAGAGAGCGACATGTGGTGAAACACGCCATCGGCCAGATCTGGGCCAACAGGTCGACTCCCCTATAGGGGGGTCGACACCTATGTCGACTCCCCCTGGAGGGGGTCGACACCCTGAGCGGGAATTTTCCCGCTCAGCCTATTCTGCTTGAATTTCGAATTTTGAACTTGGTTTGAGATGTTTAATTATTATTTATATTTTCTGTTTAAACTTGAAATCTTCTGAACTCCATAACTTCTTCATACGGAGTCCGATTCACGCAAACTCAGACTCTATCTCAAGCAGAATTCCGAGACGAACACAATGGCGTAACATGTTTCCCTTAATTCTCACTTTTAAAATTAAGTATTCTTTAATTCGTTACTTTAATATACATAGAAAATACAAGGTGTTACATTCTCCCCTCCTTTAAAGGATTTCGTCCTCGAAATCTCCAAGTCAAGGAGAATGTATCCTAACATCCATCTACTCAACCATTCAATCACAGGCGTCCATTGTCCTTAAAAGATTTCTAATGCTTTTCATGAACATATGCATAGTGTGTGTATATGTCCTTATCTAATGCAAAATCAGGCGGTCTACTGATTCAGTTGATCTCCTTAATGCGAATTATTCAGTGCCATGAGTCCATCTTGTATGAAGTTATTCCTAATCGTACTTTATAACTTCTACATGAGTGCACAATCATTCATACAAATGCAACATCCATATGATAACACATCAAGTTTCAATCCATATATAAAAATTCACTCATGCATATGCAATATGAAAGTGACTGAGCTGATCTAGTGCCTAATGTGTGTATATGCATCCATGAGCAACCACTAGCAAACACTTACATCCACTTGCATCCACCAAACATAACATGTCTCAAACACATGTTTCCATCCATTGGCTTCTATCTAAGGATCGAGGATAGGATCGAGAGGATATACTTAAAGGATAAAGACTAGCAAATAAACTTTACAGAAAAAGAGAGATCAATGATATACCCTCAAAAGGGTATGATGCGCGTATCTAGTATTCAGTCTTCTAAGTCGCATTTTCTTGAGCTTCATTCCATATTGCTCTGATTATCTTAACTTCACGATTGCGTAGCTTCTTAATTTCTGTTTCCATAATATGCATTGGAACTCATTTCACTGTCGCCTTCCGTTCCACCTTTTCTTCTTATAGTATACTTGGCACTACAACTTCTGTCGTGTCATGCTAACATCCCCAGAACTATCTCTTGAAAATAAACAGATGCTAACCATGTTACCAAGTGTATATACTAAGATGATTAGATTCTTCTTCGTCAATCTAGCAAGTGGGGCCGATACCTTCATAAAGTCCTTAATTAACTTCCTATATTGGCCCGCTAGTCCAAGAAAGCTTCTTCCTTCTGTTGCATTCCTTGGGACCTTCTAGTCTTGTACCGCAACTACTTTTGCAGGATCTACTGCTATCCCTTCTTTGGGCGCCACATGTCCTATAAACCTTACTTCTTCTCTCAAAAAATGACATTTTTGGAGAACTTCTCCTTAAGTTGATGCACTTGGAGGGTATCCGAGACTTCCCTTAGATGCAAAGCATGTTCTTCCTCATTCCAAATATCATCTATGCACAAGCGAAGTGAACCATCCGCCTTTGTAACAAAAATGACTGGAGCACCCCATTCAGAAATATTTTGCCTTATGAACCCTTTTTCAAGTAACTCTTTTACTTGTTTACTGAGCCCTTCCTTTCCCTTGGATTCATGTGTCGTACAGGTAATGCAACTGGCTTTGCATTGTCAACCAGATATATACGAAAGTCTATCTCGCGTTTTAGGGGACAAACCCTTAACCTAATCAAAAACATCTGTGTACTCATGGACTACTCTAACGGATCGCAAGTCATTGATAGATGCATCAAGTAATTCTAGGTAGCCAAGACAAACTGATCCCTTAGGATCACACGAAATCTTGAGGGTATTCCCGAGGCAAGTCGAAAGTCTAACTACCCTCCTTTCACAACTACCAGCTAATCAATCCATGCCTAGAATCAACCCATAGCCCATGAAACCCGAAAACATAAGCATTACACTTAAACTCAATACTTAATATAGCTATTCTCGAATCCTTGCAAATCAAAGATAAATGAGCCGAACCACCAATTGGATTTGAGACAATAATAGGATCTTCTACTATACAAGTACTAAGGTGCAGAGACTCAACTATGGAAGCAGATATAAATGAATGTGAAGCGCTAAAATCAAAAGAGTACTAACAGGATGATCAAAAGAAAACTAAACTTTTTCAACAGAAGCTTTACTACCCCTCTCTCAAGTACGCTGGCGGTGAGAGCATGCACTTGCCCTCCGGAAAATCCTGTCCTTTGTTCTTGGCCTTGTCCTTAATTATATGACCCGTTATACCATAATAACGACACTTCCTCTTGTCTTAGATTTTTCTGTTCTTTCCTCCTTTGTGAACTAAGTCCATATCCATGAGTTTCTCATCCTTGGGTTGTGTTCCTTAGCCAAACTCCCTTATTCTCATGTTTGCCATCTTTGTGTAACTTGTTGACAAGTCTCTTGAAAGATGCCTCCATCGCACGGAAAACCCTACAAAGCTTGAAAGAAAATTAGCCGCAGGTAAAACTACAGCGGCTATAGATGGAAGTTGGGCACTTCTTCGCCCTTTGACAGATGTTGTAGTCTCATCTAGCCTACGGAACCATGCCGCGATGAGGTTACCTCCCAGAAAGCCAGTAGCCTAGGAGACTCAGGAAAGAAGGAAACAAGGATTCAAACAGGGGGTTAAAAGATAGTGCATACGGCTTTGGGGAATATGCCTTTAAAACGAAACTTTTCTTTTGAAAATGCTTCTTTTAAAACTGTTTTAAAAATAATTTTTCAAATCTTTTATCTGATCCGGTAACCTTTAGCTCTGATACCAAGTGAAACACCCCATCTCAATTAAGGTCACTCATAAAGGGAATGCCTTAACTTCGGTGGAGCATTTTAGGTAAAAGATGTAGATAAATTACAAGACAGACAAATAAAGCAGCGGAAAATAAAGCCATTTTATTAATAATGTGGTTCAGTCAAGCTTTTACAACAATTATCTCAATCATACTTAAAAAATAATAATAGAACTTCTGTCTTGATTCAAAAACTTCCAAGTATAAAAGAAGCATAAAAATAACGATGATATTCCCCAATAAAGCATGAACCAGCCATGGCAATGGAAGAGAGTCCAAAGCAATACATCGACTATCTTCGAGCTTGGAAAGAAAACTGAGCTAAGTGGTAACATTCCCTCCATGTGAACCTAGGGGGGAAATGGAAGAAAAGAGGCGAAACAAACTAGGTCAGACATAAGTTTGGTAGGTCCAGTGACTTTCAAAATGTAAATAGGCAAAAGCATCATGACATGAACAAACTGAATATAAGACAATACCAGGATAACAAGGATAACATATGATTAGCATAGATATGATAAGGCAAGATAAACTGAATGCACTTCTACTCTTTCTCTGCTTCGCTACTACCCTGTTATTCCGATTTCTATATCTCTGCACCACCTAACTAGTGTCTCAACTAGTAATCTGTACAAAATAAGCATATGATAATGTGATCCCAATCCCCGCAATTGTGGTAGCCTTCAGGTGTACATCTAGTATGAGGATCTTACCTCAATCAGCCTAATTGCCATGAAGATGTTAGATGTACCGTTACTACCCTATCGATCGGCTCCTTACTTGTATTAATGTTCCATGTGTCTATGTCAATCGGCTCTCTCTTGCATGTAGATACCATGTGCTGGTCCCACCATAAGGTGTATCAATCCTTATGATAGCAACCCAACACGATTCAAGATGCACAGTGTATAACTACTGGTACCCAGTGCCTGCTTTTTCCCACTCCGGAGTACGTGCACGCCCGTAATCCGCGGAACCTACACTGACGTACCCCCTGCCGCTATTTTGACCGCTTATAATCAGCCCAGTAATCGTGCCCCACCCTGCCTAGTATCAGGGTACCTTGATACATCTATGTGGGTTACTGCAGAAATGGGTCCTCGTTACTAGGGTTTCTTATTGTTTAAGTTTGTGGGCCTATATATACAAATATTACCCACCAGCACGAGATGTACTTAACCCTCCCACTGATTCAAACATGTTTATTTAACGGTTAAGTTTGTGGGCCTATATTTACTAATATTACCCACTAACCTGATATGTACTTAACCCTCCCACACATTATGTCATATTGGTTAAGTGTTGTCCATTCATGTTAACTTAACCCACCCACTCATCATGTCATGTTGGTAAAGTGTTTCTTATTAACCCTTCTCACTCGTCATGCTGGAGTGGTTAAGTGTTTCCTATTAACTTAACCCCGTTCATTCATCATGTTATATTGGTTAAGTATTTCCCATTAACTTAACCTCATTCGTTCATCAAGTTACATTGGTTAAGTATTTCTTATTAACTTAACCCCATGAGTTCATCATGCTATATTGGTTAAGTGTCATCAATCAATTCGAGTTAACTTAACCTACCCACTTGTCGTGGTACATTGGTTAACTGTTGTCTTCTTGTGTTAACTTAACCCTTCCACGCATCCTGTTCTATTGGTTAAGTGTTGCTCTCTTGTTTTAACTTAACCCTACCCATCCATGATGTCATATTGGTTAAGTATTTCTTATTAACTTAACCCTTCTCATACATCATGTTGTACTGGTTAACTTAACCCTGCTCACTTGTCTAATTAACATGTTATAACGGTTAAATGTTCTAAATTTACTTAACCCTATCTTCTTGTCTAATCAACATGCTATAACTGTTAAGTGTTGCCTTAGTTAACTTAACCCTACCATTCTTAACATGTCTTGTTCATCAGCGTTAATTGATTTATTAATGCACCAACCTCTCACATTAGATCTATGTTGTTGCGGTTACTTGATGTGTCGGGCGGTTCCGGGCAGTTTTACACCACAAATCAATCTAACCTCGGTTTTTTCTTGGGCATGATGCACTAACCTCTCACATTAGATAGGTGTTGTTGCGGTTACTGGATGTGCCGGGCGGTTCTGGGCAGTTTTGCACCTCAACTAATTCTAACCTCGGGTTAGGTATGTTTATCTTTTAGCATATTTACCATACATGTCCAAGTCTAGATTTTTTATGCTAATTATCCCAAATCCACAAAATTAGTCATGTTCCAATTCTCAAGTTATACCTCAACAAAGCTAATTACAAGTTATGCCCCACAAATTCAAATTCAAGTTATTACTCAACATAGGTTACACCCAATCTTCCCAAATCTACAATAATAGTCATGCCTCAAAAATCACGATATAACACATGCCCTAAGGTTTAGTCATATTGCATCGTACAAAACATTCTCCAAAAAAAACCCAATCATGATTCACAGTATAAACTATGCCAAATTTGTGACGGCAAGGAATTTCGCTCGGTCCGAACCAGTCGCTAAACCGACCCAGACCGTTCGAAACGCCCTATCGTTTGAGAACACGACAAAACAGAACGCATACAGAAGAACATTTCATTGCTTATTACAACAATGCATCAGATTACAAGAATAATACAGAGTATGAAACAATATTACACAGAAATATCAGAGATTTAAATTACATTTAAATACATAGCAGCGGAAAATAATACGATACACAACTAGAAGAGATATACGGATACAAAGCTTTCCGGATATCGTTCCAGCTGTAAACCAGGATCATGTGAATATAAATATGCAAAAACCAAAACTACTAGCTGCCCGTGTCAAAATAAGGGCACCCAGAGTTTAGGTTAAAATAATAAACTCCAGGTCAGTCATGGGACTGGTGTGAGAACTAAAACAGTTATAAATCTTTATTTTAAAGTTAGGTAAATCAAGGGACCACGCCGTATAACACGGAACGGGTTTCCTCCCAAGAATACCAGTGCATAAAACAACAACGCAATGCTAAATAAAGAAAAATGAAGCTGTTATAAGACCCAGGTCCTATCACACAATGCAACGCAAGCCGGGGGATAGGGTTTTCCCTTATAACAGCCAAAGAATGCTTGATACGTTTAAAACAGATTATTTGATACTATTATAAGTGCATAGTGTATAAAACAACTTCAAATCATAAGTATCAATCATAGGCGGCATGAGCGCCCCATCCCACTATGTCGCCATATATAGGATTACAACTAAAACCGCAAGATCACGTATTTGGAAATTGGATTTCCGTCTATGAACCGAGGCAAAAGATAGTCCTCTACCGATTCGAGACAATCTAGCCCATGTCTCAGGATCAGAACGCATCAACCCTTTAGATCGTCAGGGCCGGTCCACCGATGTGGATTATTATGCCTGAACAATACGTCTCTCTGCCCTATGGGGCGTAAACGAGCCAACAAATGACTCCATCGGTTCGAGAACGACCGATCAATCCGAGGCGCCTCGCAACAGCAACAACCACATAAGTCAAACTCGTCAGGGCGTGTAAAACCACTGACGCCACTTCTAGCTAGAAAGAAACGCAAGTCCTCCCTGATGTCCTCTCCCGTTTTTGGTTCATACCGGGTGTGAAACACGCGAAGTAAACGTTACACAAAGCTACGCCACAAAGGCCTTGCTTTGATCATCACCACAAGACTTTGCTTTTCAACAGAAGCCTCGATCAATTGCCACTTAGGCATGCCACACAGGCAATTCACTCCATGCGTTTGATATCCATCAATATATAACCCCTGAGCCCGTACGTCTCAGAGAAGGGCGTTAAGCAAGAGAATAAATTCTCCACCGCCAAACAGATATATATTTAATAGAGATCAATCACACGGACTAAAATCCAATGTCAGACACACAGTCCATTTACAAGTCCGTTCTGGGTCTGAACGAAACCGGAGGCACCTAGTACCCCGCATATCCATCGATCTCCAAGTACGTCTGGACGATCACCAACTGTTTCCATCTTCTTGGGTGTACAGCCCAATCAAGATCATCAGTAATCACCCAAACGACGTGAAGACTTCCGGTCTTCGACCACCGTCTTCATCTTTGACTTATCGTCGTATCAGTTATTCAGAATGGGATAAACCCGGTCTTTCCGAATAACTCGCGTATATTTTAAATAAGTGTTACATAAACACAACATACGCCTCATTCCAATTCATCAGTCACTAACCGTAAATTAATCAAGAGAATAATTCCCCAAATATTAACCCCGAAGGCCGAAACCAACATCAGATCAATATCCAGAAAACCATTCTGCTCAGCTAACCGACAGTTAGTTTCTGATTTCACATTCATAGGGAAAGGTTCCCATAAATTTTATCCAAGATAAATTTCTTGAATTTATTCTTTAATCTATTTTTTTGAATATCAATTCAAACTAGTCGGGATTAACGAAACTTACCGAAGTAATCATTTGTTTTAATTTCCCCAATCCCAACCTATTCATCCCATGAAGTAAAACTGGTTATACTTCATATCTAACACCACGGTGTTATCGGTAAATTCAATTACCATTTCACGTTCAAATCTGATTAAAGATTTAACTATCGCCTGGAGCAAAACTGGTGATACTCCATTCTCGATCATTTCAATCTAATTAAAGATTCATTAAAACTCCACTTAGTTTTAATCTTCGACTGGGTTAAAGAATCAGTGTCATTTAAAACACGGTTCACGATAAACCCAAAATCACATTCATTAATTATCGGGTTAAAGAACGAGTGTTATTTAAAACACTGTTCACGATAAACCCAAAAATCAATATCAATTCAGTTCCAATTAAATATTATTTAATTGGTACACTTCATTAAATCTAAATAAAAAGATTTAATCTTTTCTCAACTGGGTTCAAGAACAGTGTTAGTGAAGACACCATTCACGACAAACCCAAATCACATTTGATATTCAATATAAGGCTCTGAATAGAAAATATATCGGCTTATATTCAATATCAAATTCTACGATTAACAAATGTCGTATTGGAAATAACGATATAAATATCTACATCTTTCAAATTTCCATAACAACATCTGTATAATCCCGAATTCCAACATTGAAATATTCCGAAGACAATTTCGATTCAAATCCACTCCAATGCAATCATTGGAAATTTTGGTTATTTTTAAAACCCTTTTCGAATTCAATTTATTTATTTAAAAATAAATAGAATTATAATTCTAGTTCAAAACTAGTTCATTTCGATAAAAATCTATTTTTATCTTTTCAAATATGGAGTTTTTCATCCCAATTCTTTCTAAATCATTTCTTATGATTTTACACAAATTATTACCATTTTTAATAATTTTATCAAGGCCCGTACAGTCGATTTCCATCAATGGCCATCGAACTGCACTTATAGCGACCTTTTTCAAATTTGATTTGGACATAATTCCAAATCCAACCGTTAGATTTCTAATTTCTAATATCCGTTAGAAAGCTCTTTTCGATACGAACCCAACGGTTCCGGTTTTAGGAGGATCCGACGGTCGGATCTCCCGTAATGCCCGTTTGAAATAAATGGTCGAAATTCGCGAACTGCCGCGGCGCGACGCGTTCTATTCAGGCCATTATATTATATATATAATATATATATCGTCGATTTCTATTTAAAACGAATTATATAAATAGTTTTGAATTCGTTTCAAAAACATTTTCAACTTCCATTTCAATTCAAATCAAAATTGAATTCTTCTTTATAAATTCGTTTTAAAATCCATTTCTATTCAATTCAAATTTCAATTCAATTTGAATTCATTTCACTTCGCTTTCAATTCAATTTGAATTCGTTTTCAATTCAATTCATTTCGAAATCGTTTTCAATTCAATTCATTTCGAAATCGTTTTCAATTCAATTCATTTCGAAATCGTTTTCAATTCAATTCATTTCGAAATCGTTTTCAATTCAATTCATTTCGAAATCGTTTTCAATTCAATTCATTTCGAAATCGTTTTCAATTCAATTCATTTCGAAATCGTTTTCAATTCAATTCATTTCGAAATCGTTTTCAATTCAATTCATTTCGAAATCGTTTTCAATTCAATTCATTTCGAAATCGATAGAATCGATATAAATCGTTTACGTCAAAATGGCGTCAATCTAATCAACACGGCTTCATAAATTTCTATTTTCAAATATTCTATTTCAAATATTTCTTTTTCAAAGTAGTTGTTATTATCAAAATATTTCGTTCAACACATGACCAATCTCAATGGATGAGTACTGTCAACACATGAACATTTATTTTATATTGATAAAGATGTAAATTTTATTATCAAAATATTTCGTTCAACACATGACCAATCTCAATGGATGAGTACTGTCAACACATGAACTTTTATTTTATAATATTCTTTATTTTTCAAATTGGAATGAGGCCCAATCAATTACCATATAAAGTTAATTATATGGATTTCCATACAACACATGTATAATAGCATTGAAAAATAATCAACCATCAACCAAAGTGCACTACACTGTATAAGCATCAAATATTGATATCTAACGCTTATAACAGCCTGTCAATCAATCGCTCGACATATTTAATCAATCAGGATGAGTGAAATTCATATTTCATCCCAACACCTGTGTGGGGTTTTCAAACAATCAAACATAGAATTTAGTTGTGCAGTTGGGCGATGTGTAAAATTTATCGACCCAATCAATGTCCTTCAAATAGGTGTACATAAACAAACCGTCTGGTTTGTAAATGGATATTTATTTATTCACATTCACGTTAAAAATTATATTTTTAACGATAAAACATTTTATTCTAACATATGAATTTCTATTCAGTTCATTCTTTAAATAAAATGATATTTTTATTTTCTAACTTATTTTAGAAAATTTCTGCGGCATAACGGCACGATACTAGAAACGGGACAAGGCCTAGCCTTATCCCCGGTCCAGTGAAGGCCTACGCCATTCACACATCAATCAAAATCACCAAACAACCAAATTCAAATCAAATCATATAACTAATTTATGCAACCAAACAAACAAGTCCATGGTCTGTGGACGATTGTGTCGGGTGCTACTAAACACCGTCTGCATCCTAGTATATATATATAACTAGAAAAATAAATTGAAAGGTGAGAAATTCTCACATATAGCTATCCTAGCTCCACGGCACTTCTTAGTAAAAAATCTTCGTCATCTTCCTTGCCCGCTTTCACTACCTATGTAAAAATCGAATTTTCACTTCGCTATTCAATATATAAAAATCACATTTTTATTTCGATGTTCAATATATAAAAATCACATTTTTATTTCGAAGTTCAATATATAAAAATCATATTTTTATTTCGAAGTTCAATATATAAAAATCATATTTTTATTTCGAAGTTCAATATATAAAAATCATATTTTTATTTCAAAGTTCAATATATAAAAATCATATTTTTATTTCGAAGTTCAATATATAAAAATCATATTTTTATTTCGAAGTTCAATATATAAAAATCATATTTTTATTTCGAAGTTCAATATATAAAAATCATATTTTTATTTCGAAGTTCAATATATAAAAATCATATTTTTATTTCGAAGTTCAATATATAAAAATCATATTTTTATTTCGAAGTTCAATATATAAAAATCATATTTTTATTTTAAATCTCTTCATATAAAAATCCAAACTTCCTCTGTATAAAAACTCTATCTCTCTTTCTATAAAAATGAAATCCTTCTCATGTTAAAAATGAAACCTTTTTCAAAATAAAAATGAAATCTTTTTCAAATTAAAAATGAAATCTTTTTCAAATTAAAAATGAAATCTTTTTCAAATTAAAAATGAAATCTTTTTCAAATTAAAAATGAAATCTTTTTCAAATTAAAAATCACAAACTTTTCTTTTATATATAAAAAAATATTTTTACCTCGCTATATATATAAAAGTCTAATCTTTTTATTCCTAAAAATCGCTTCATTTTATTTTTACAGATCGCTCCTTTCCTACATAAAAATCTAACCTTACTAGGATTAAAAATCGCATCTTTATGGTTTAAAAAATCAGATTTTTATACCATAAGAAAATCCTATTCTTATCTAACTTTAACCATTTTTTTTTAGTTATACATGAAGAGATAAAATACATCAAGAAGCCAGAAGGAAGAGAAAAGGAAAGAAACTCACAGTTCGAATTTTAGAAAAGGGGACTTGGGGTTCGTTGGAGGCGTCAGAGCTCGTACGGCTGGTGAAACGGAGGTGGTGTCAGGCGCAGGGGGTCAGGGCGTCGCGGCTTCAGGCGATGGGCTTGGGAGTGGGTGGCGCGTCTGATTTCGTTGGGGGATTTGGGCGGCTTCACGTTGGAGGTCTTCGCGAGTTGGACGAGGAGAAGGAGGTGCGAATTCGTGAGGGCAGGGATTGGACGGAGGTGCGGCGACGGGCTGGAGTAGGGCGCGGCGGTGGAGATCGCCAGTCGCCATTTTCCTTTTTATTTATTTATTTATTTCGATTTCTGTGAATGAAAGGGGGGGGGTATAAAAGGTTTTTTATATATAAAAAGGATTAAATTATATTAATTAATTTCTCCTAGGGTTGACTTTACCTTCGAACTCGAAACGAGACCCAACGACTGTCGTCCCTAGCGTTTTGCCCCCATTCCGAACACAATGGGATATGTATCGTAAGCTGATTTGATCGTTACAATCAATTCCCGTTGAATTTACATTTAAAACACTATATTGAATTTTAAACGTACATTTCAATTTACTGGGGTCACATACTCACTCTATAAATTCTCGAAAAATATTTTCTAGCTTCGTATTGACGATACGGTCCTAACAAAACTAGTTTCGTCGAATTCTGAGACCGTTAGAAAAATGGCCAATTTCCAGTCGATTAAAATCAACTGAAACTGGTCAAACGCGTTTTCCTTTGCCACGCTCACATATTGATTCGAAAAATTATGAAATTTGGAACCTAGCAATAACTTGACACTGCGGACCCAACAAAACTGGTTTCGTCGAAATCCGAGGTCATTTGCAAAATTTCCATTTTTAAGGGCCTGAATTCCATAGCGACTATTCAGGATTTTCAACTGGACCTATCTTTTGATTCCCGCTATGAAATCTTGATTTGTCGGATTCGTTGGAAAGATATTCACAATTAGATTCCAACATTTTTGGTTTCACTTCGGATTATTTTGCAACCGGTACATTCAATTTAAGTTTGAAATCGAATTATCGAACTACCGCGCCATTTTCAATTCTATTTATAATTATATATAAATATTTTATATTCTAACGACGACGCGTATAATATATACGTTCGAATTATATTCAAAATAAATTTTCGTCGATATTATTTAAAATAATTCATTTTAAATAATCAAAATTCGCTAAAATTGCCAAAATAAAAATTTTGAACTGGCCCAGATTTTCGGGTTATTACAAAATTATAGCCTTTAATTACAGTGCATGCCAATTACCCTGAAATCCCTATTTAGGCGTGTTGACATTTAACAGTTATCCCTATCTTACTATAGGTTTTCATGCCTAAGCCATATATCACTATACACAATAATCTCCTTCTTCCAAGTCATAAACTATCATATATATATATATATATATGCCCAATTTTAGCGCCGGTCATGTCCAAATCATATATTATGTCCAATTTTTCCCAACGTACGTTCATCTCTTATGAGATTTGGCTCAGGCTCGCAGTATCCTGGCTATTAAAACAAAAAGGGAAGAAGGAAAGAAGAGACAAAGAATGGACATAATAATATCAATGAGATAGATCCAATGGATATAGAAAGACAGATAGAAATAGGCATATTCTCATATTCATATTTATTACAATGTCATAATCACAATTAAATTTTATTTTTGAAAGTAACATGAACTTACAAATTACAGAACAGTCTTGAATTCTGGGATCTGATTTCTAAATTTGATTAGCTATTCCTTTGATGTAGACTTTGATTATTAACTTGAAAACTCTAATTTGATTGATTAAGTGGAGGCTAGGTCACTTCAGGTTTTAACAGCATATAAACGCTTATGAATTTGTGTGGAGAAAACAATAGGCTTAGGGGTCTTTTTATAGGTGTTTAGGGAGATTTAGAGCCTTTAGATCAGTCTAGAAGTCATCTGAATCGTCCAGAGCAGAATACCACGTCACACAGCGAATCAGAGAGCGACACATGGCGAAACACGTCATCGGTCAGATCTGGGCCAACAGGTCGACTCCCCTATAAGGGGGTCGACTCCTATGTCGACTGCCCTATAGCGGGTCGACACCTATGTCGACTCCCCCGGGGGGTTTCGACACCCTGAGCGGGAATTTTCCCGCTCAGCCTATTCTGCTTGAATTTCGAATTTTGAACTTGGTTTAAGATGTTTAATTATTATTTATATTTTCTGTTTAAACCTGAAATCTTCTGAACTCCATAACTTCTTCATACGGAGTCCAATTCACGCAAACTCGGACTCTATCTCAAGCGAAATCTGAGACAAACGCAATGGCATAGGTCGTTTCCCTTAATTCTCACTTTTAAAATTAAGTATTCTTTAATTCGTTACTTTAATATACATAGAAAATACAGGGTGTTACATATGTTCTATTTAGTTTATCTTGTTTATCTTGTCATACCTGCCTTATATGCCATTATCCCTCTTATCCAGTTTATATGCCTGTCATGATGCTTTTACTTATTTATATGCTAAAAGTAACTGGACTCGCCAGACTTATGTCTGACCTATTTTGTTTCCTTTGCTTTCTCTTCCGCCCCCCCCCCCCCACTGGTTCTCAGGGTGGGAATACTCAAGCTTGATCAGGATTCTTCTTTCCTTCTGCTTGGAGCTGCTTAGATGTACTGCTTGATTTCATACCTTCTCTACTATGGCTATGTTTTCAGGGATTATGCTCTTTTCATGTTTATTGTACTTTGAAGATTTTAGTACAAGACAAAAGTTTTAAATTGATGTACTGGGTCTTATGCATTTCAGACTCAAAATGTAACCATGTTTTGAACCACGATGTTTTCTGTTCAATAAAGTTTTAAATTCCACTGTTATTTTATATCTGTCTTGTAATATTTCTGTTTACCTATAACGCTTCACGAAACTTAATGCATTCTCTTAAGGAGTGACATTAATGGACATGGGGGTGTCACAAAGTGGTGGAAAATCCAGAACGAAGTAGGATGGTTTGTTAGACGATTTTGATATAAAGTACTAACGTGACCCTAACTCCCATGAGTTAGGTTGATGCGACTAAAACAGGAGCTATGCCGAGACAAAGTGAGATCATTTCTTCTATCGAGCATACTTCATCGATAACCTTCTATTATTTTTGTGATGAGATTGGTGGCCACACTTTGAGTTTAATTATGGGAGTGTGTCTCGAGGTCGACGGTAGTAGCTGCTATGCGTTACCACCAGTCCGTCTCTACCAATGGTGTATCCACCTAGAAATTTCCTCGTATTCCTTGTCACATGCCTTATATGAACCCAATACAATATTGGTTTGTACTATATTATATCGAGTTCCCTTTAATAGCCCTCCAGTTTACAGACGAATGACGGTATTATAAATACTACAGGAATATATAAACGATGTAAGGGTAATAATGGTAATCGTGCTTACACTATTTTGATACTTTACTGATAGACACTATTGTATATAGCATATTTTACAATATAGTAAATAGTTTAATGGATCCTTAGGAGATGGTTCCCGTAATATGTCTTTAGTTATTGCACTCACGAACACATTGGATATGAGGTATGAATCACCGTAAGCATCTCTGATGCCGTGACACTCATATTATCACATGGTTTTGATTTGACCGATATAAGAATATTTTAGTTCTGATTCAAGTATTTTGGTCTTTTCATTTGTGCTCGGGTCAACCTGAGTTTTCATTTGTGCTCGGGTCAACCTGAGTTTTCAATAAGCGAAGACCTCGTTATAAAGATGAAGATCGAGCCTGATTGACGTACTTATTAGTATTATTCCGCTGCGTTTATACGTTTCGTGACAATTTAACTCTTATAATTGTTGTAAAGTATAATCAAATGTATGCTTAACATCTTCATGAATTGTTATTTATTTATTATATTTTGTCATTCTATTATGAGATTTTGTAATTATTTTTCTTCTTTCTTTCTTTTTCTTATATTTATCCCAATAACTATCTGTTTTTTGGATTTATTGAGTTGACATATGTGGATTACTGTCAACTTTAATGGTAAAAAATGCAGGTCGTTATAAACAATTGATAGTTTAACCTGAAGAATAAGAAACTGAAATCTAATAAAGCCGAGCTACTCGGTATAAATGATAAGCAAGAAACCGAACCAAAGAACATTAAAGAAGCTCTATAACTTAAACATGACAGCTATCAATCTTTTGTAAGGGAATTGGATGTATTTAGAGCAATCCTTAAAACTTCCAGAGATGAGATATTTACTTTGGAGAAACATGATGACGCAGAGAGGGAAAAGTTTGTTAACGGATGTAACATCCTAGTATAGGAGGGCACATCACTTAATTCTCATGTCCAAAATTTTAAATAACTGCTAATAAATTTTCTAAATGTGAAAGGTCATCAAAAATGTTTTCGGGAAATCAGCTATGCGCAAACAATAGAAAATGACCCGGTTTTGGTCAATCACAACAAAATAGAGAAAACATGACTAATATTAGTCGAGGTAAAAGAGTATTTTCCAAAGTGGCGATGTTTTGGTAGACATTAGATGCTGGTATGAGAACAAGTGCAAAAATGTTAGAACAATTTGGGCATCTAAAGGATTTCTTGATAATTTTAGTTGTAAGCGGAAGAAATGCAATAGTTTCAAACAATTTTGGGTTCCTAAAGAATTACTTGATAGTTTTGGATTAAACAACTCTTTTGTTGCAAATGCTGATAGACCTATGAAGTTTTTTAGGTTTTTTGTCACTCCCTCCCCATATGTAGACGTGTTGATGGGCTAAGGAATAACCAAGATGGAGACAGACTTCGATTTGTTCTACTCCTTTGATGAGCGATAATTATTATGTTCCTTAGCCTTTGAAAATGAAGTGAACATCCATGCCTATTGGATAACGATTGTGAATACTATTTTAAGTTCAAAGCTGGTTATGTTAGGAAATTCGAGCTCTATAGTGATATAAATTGACATTATGGAGTATACACTATGCTTGCTTGATAAGCTTTTGTTTTAACTTTGATGATGAGAACTCGAGATTTCAGACGTAAAATCATTACTAGAGATACCAATGGTCACCGTCATGTTTACCTGAGTAGCAAGTGGTATTGTGAGATATTTTTGCTTATTTCTATTCAGAGAATTTGGTATGACTCTTAACTTTTGTGATTCTCAGTTTTATATTTTTTGATAACTTACGTTTCTCATCGATTAACTGGTATATCACACGTTTAATTTCATGCATGTGTCGAGAGTTTTCCTTTTTTGTTTTATTTAAAAAGAAAAGAAAATGAAAATCAAAAATATGTTTTTCCCTTAGATAATTTTTTTGGTTTTCAAAATATCAAAAAATATGTTTGTGTTTCTCAGGGTTTTTTAAATTTTGCTTTCCATATGCATTCAGGTTGTGAGTATTTTCAAATGAGATATTTTAACTATACTTTCAGCATGGATCTTCGATGAATTTTTTGATGATAATTTTAACTTGACAACTCCTTGATACGAAGAATGCTGAAATTTCTTTCATTGATATTCTTTAATGCTTGAATGCTTTTGAAAACAAGTTTGTGAAATTAAACTTTTGCAATGAACTTCTTGAGATGGATTTTCGATATCCAAATTTTGAGATAATTGTTGTAGTTTTTTTACTGATGAAATTTTCAGAGACTAGACATTTGGCTTTTGTTTCGATGTATTGTTTTGTATACACTTAGATCATGTGCTCCATTTCACACAAATAACCTAAACCAAATCATATTGTATATTTATGGATACAATATTAAATTGATTTTTTTTTTTGAGGTATTTACAAAGAATTTAACTACGAAGCTATATCATAATTGATTGGACGTTCTTATGTGATTTTCAGAAGTATTTAAATTGAATATGCAGATGATTAAGGATACTGCATTTTTTATTGTGATATTTTTGATAATTAAGCTTACATTACAACATCTACTTTTTATTATTGCATATCTTGCATCTTCCCAGAATCTACCATTTATATTCTATCAACTCACCTCATGTTCTCTTCTAATAATATTGTTCTTGTTCTTATATGAGTTGTATAAATTGGCATATCCAGTATTTATTATTAAAAGATTTAGGAAATTATTGAAAAAACAAATTCCCTAAGTCCCAACATCCTAAGATATAGGTGTGTTGATTCTCGTTAGGTAACGTTCATCCTCATCTAACAGAGCTCACCGCAATGTGTGGATGGATGGTTATTGATCTCATCTACAATGAGTTAGGGATAAGTTTCTTTTTAACTTGATTTCAAAATTAATAGATCATTTAAATTGCAGCTATGTCATTTGAACCCCGCTATATACAACTACACATTTTTTCACTCTCTTTTCGCTCATGGGATATGACTTTGATCGAAATAGTTCTTGTAATTCGTACATGATTTTTCATTAAATATTTGTTGTCATATTTTCTTCGATTTTTATCATTAGATATTACTTTTTCAATATGATGATTCAATATTTATACTTTTGATAATAACAAAAGGGTGAGAAAGCGTTAAGATTTGGGACATAAGTGAATTTTCATTGTTAATATCGAAAGAAATGCTACTAGTTTAATGTTTTAGTCTCAAACTTTACCTATGTAAGGGGAGAAAGTTATATATATTAAAACGATTGTGCTATGATCGTTTTTCTATAATATACAACTCGCACTCAACACGCGTTACACTTGTCAAATTTTAGCTTGTTGTTTATTATTACCAAAAGGGGAGATTATGGATCATACTGTTAGAATTTGAGATAAACGGTAAAACAATTGAAAGACTACATTTTTATTAATTACTTGATTGCTATTACAAAGGAGATGCTTGATTGATTGAATACAATGCTAAATCATATATTTATAGGCTACATTTATTCTTTAGAATATTCCTTATTCTTGGGCATATCTCTTGGCATATTCTCTAACATTTATTTCTTAGCATATCCCTTGGCATATTCTCTAACATCCCCCCTCAAACTCACGATGCGGAAAATTGTGAGTTTGCCAAATAGAAAGTTGTTAAGAACAAACCAAAACCAAATAGAAGCTGCGAAGAGCAAACCAAAAACAACCACCAAATACCAACTATTCAACAACAATCTTCAATCCAAAACAATCTTCAATTTGATCGGTAAGCAAAAGATCTGAGCGGCCAAATGACAAAACTGGTCCGCGGATGAGTTTATATGTTTGCATCCCCCAAACATATCAAACGAAAACAAAACTAAACCAAATGGGATGATTTTGTATGTTTGCATCCCCCAAACATACAAACAAAAAACAAAACCAAATCAATAGGGATGATCAGCATATGTTTGCATCCTCCAAACATACCTTACAGCAACCACCTACCACCTTCAATCAACGTCAATTGCCCTCCTAATAAACAGGGTTACCGATACAGACATCAAACGAACAACAAATAACTTCAAACAAATGTTACTCTCTAACAACTCAAACAACAAACCATCTCATACTCATACCATAAATACAATCAACCTCGGAGAACAATTTGCAACTTCCAGCCTCATCTTCTTCCACACTATCAACCAACAAAACCAAATTCGCTACCGAAACCATCCTCCTCAAATCACGCTTCAACAATCATCAAATTCCAGTCCATAACCACCGCTATCCCCTAAAACCACCAGAATCGCAACCTGAAACCGCCGCCTAACAACTACCTTTGCAATCAAAAATGTACCCCGCGACATCGTTGCTGCCACCAACTGCAGAAGCCACCATAAACTGTTGCACGTAACTGTCCATTTCAATCAACCAAGCAAACAGGATGATTACATCACCATTGTCAGCATCCAAACCTGCTCCTTTTTCATTGTCTAAACAATCGGCTCTCTCAAAGCACTGATACATCCTCTGTGCACCAACTTCAATCTCCTGTCGATAAGCACCAACATCACTGCTTACGCTCATCGCAAAACAGACCTGTCACAACACCCTTGCCTCCTCCATCTACAACCACATCCTTCTACCAAACTGCTACTATATCACCATTCGCCATCAATACACAAGACAATCCACAACGTCCCACATCAAAAACACATCACCTCACTTTCAACTATACAGCATCATCTCCCCTGTCACGGCAAAACAATTATAAATCCATCCCATTAACACAACTTGCAGTAACTTCATCAATACTGCTTGCACCAATCAACCACGGAATTTCCAGAATACCCAAATCACACCCCCACAATCGCAACCGAAATTGAACCACTTGCGCATACACCACTTCCGCGCACCAAACTCTTGAACTCTTGCTTCCTCTTTAAACCGCCTCTTCGAAAACCGCCTCCCCCATAGCCACTGCAACCAGTCTCTGCATGCAACCGTCCGCAAACTACTCCACTCACAAATCCCTTTGCCAATCCCTGTAATTCCACAACAATTCAACAACCAGTGCCCCTTTTCAGAAACCATACACCTCGCAGCCGCGCTTCAGAACCAGACACCACACTTACAGCCAAACCCTCCTACCCATTCCACATTAGCAAGCACAACCACACAAAACAAACAAATTCCCAATCAAATTTCGGTACTCTTGCTGAAATCAAAAACTCGAAAATCAACTCCAAATGAAATCGAAATGGTCAAGGATGAAATCGAAAATCAATGGGATTTGGGGGTCGCGGTTTAATCCTTGACTTGTGAAATTTGGTTTATAAAAAAACGAGGGAGGGGCGGTTTTGTGGTTGCCGAGAAAGCAAGACAATCGAATTTAGAAAGAAAACAAGGGGCCATTTTGTTTGGGGGGGTTGACTGCACTTCATTTTCCGAGACTTTGTTTTTATATTATAAAAGAGAAATAATACAGACAACTCACTTGAACTTCTTTTTCTCTCTCTCCTCTCGAGCCTAGCTCCGATACCATGTTAGAATTTGATCCAGAGAGGAGAGAGAGATAAACATTAAAACAATTGAAAGACTACATTTTTATTAATTACTTGATTGTTATTACAAAGGAGATGCTTGATTGATTGAATACAATGCTAAATCATATATTTATAGGCTACATTTATTCTTTAGAATATTCCTTATTCTCGGGCATATCTCTTGGCATATTCTCTAACATTTATTTCTTAGCATATCCCTTGGCATATTATCTAACACATACGTCTTGTTTAATGATAACAAATATATTTTTATACTTGATTTTATTTTTATAGTGTGGTGCTATTTAAAAATGAAAAAAGCACAATGTTCATTTCTAATTAAATTGTCACCAACTACATCTCTTATGTTTGTATTTACAAGTATTACATTTCAAACATATCTATATTTATCTGTGAAAATAATAAATATTTATTATTCTCACAAAAGAAAACATTGTCAAATATTACAATTAACTTCCTTTTTATGTTGATAAATATATATTATATTTAACATGTTGGTCAAGTGCTTATAGGTTTGTGATGATGCAATGAAAGATGCATATACAAAAAACAATGGAAAAAAGATCTCACGATAAAAGGAAATATATCCATACACAATATGAAGGTGTGTATATACGTGTGTGTGTGTGTGTGTGTGTGTATATATATATATATATATATATATATATATATAGTGAGACGAACAAAGATTGAAAATACAAGGAAAATTTTCAGTAGAAGTTATATCGGAATGTGTTTTCCATCGTATCTATACTGTATCTATTAAACAGCAGTAAAGCAGAACTTTTTCAAGCTTTCTCCTTAATCCTCTTAATTTTCTCAAATCCCTTCAATTCTTTCAATTCCCCTTACTTTTATCAAATCAAAATCATACAATAATATAAATAGCAAATCTTGTAGCATATACTATGGTCATTGGTATCACAACCTATAATCAGTGTAAATGCAGCTTTAGATATATGCAGAGATATTTCTATTATGACCAATTAATTTGATTGACATTACAGTATTAGTTTGATGATACTAACTAACAACCCATTAATTTGCAAATTAACCTATGTTAGATGATATTATAGCTCATTAATCTTGGTTGAATTCATAGCATTCTCAATTGTCTATCATTCTCTGTTGCAAATACAACTTTTGGTTGATCTTATAGCCTACCAATTTGTTTTTTAATATAATTGTTTCAAAATGGTGAAAAGTACATATTAAGGTGGTGTTTGGTTTATTTTGAGTTTCGAATTTTCAACGTTAATTTCAAATGATGCGAAGATTTAACGGATAAGGGAAGCGATGAACCAAAGGCAAATGACATGACGGAGGGGATGAGGTGACGGCGGATGGATAAATTTATCACTATTCTTTCGTTGCTTCTCAAAATAATAAAATAAAATAAAATTTGTTTTGTATGTTAACTTCGTTTTTTAAAACGATTATTTTTTATGATATATGTGCGTTGTTCGTAGTTTTGTATGCATGAAAACCAAAAATTAAAAAATAGAAAGCAAATACATCCTAGGGTATACATGAGAATCAAAAATATGGAAGTAGAATAAGTGACCCTCCCATGAAACAACTACTGCATAACTATGTTTTGAATATTAGATATCGATCAAGAATACAGTAGAGCCTACAGTGCTTCCTAAAAGTACAGTAAACTATGGCATATAGAAATGCCTACAACTGGAAATCAAAGATGAAAGTAGCAACAAATTAATCATTTTGCACCACAACAGTCCAATGACGTGCCACAAAAACCAATATATTGCAAATAGAGATGCTGACAGGAACCATGTAGGATTTATAATTATTGACTGCCATATACAAATTAACATATTGTAAGATTTGAACATGAAAAAAATTAACACATATAAGGTCCCAAAACAGCAGCGAAGAAACAAAAAACTCCAACAGGTTGAGTAGCGAAAACTATTTACATAAGTTTGCCTGATTAACAAAAAGTTCTGAAATGATAATATGTAGGGCCGACCCTGAGCAATCGGAGGCCCAAGGCCAAAAGTGGAAGGGAGAAAAATAACATGAGCCGCGGAGGCCTAGTTGGAAGGGAGAAAAACAACGTAAGCTAAAAATGAACATTGCTGGTGCTTGAACCAGTGACCTCATGATAGCAAGCCATGTTCCCTTACCACTTGGCCACATACAATTTCATAAAGAAGATATAATCAAAATTTAAAAATACAAAAGTTCCCAGCCCGAGGCCCCCACTCAGCCTCCTCTCGGCCCGAGGCCCTAGGCGGCCGCCTAGCAGGCCTAGGCCCAGGGTCGGGCCTGATAATATGATGTGACTGTGTAAAATAATCTAAAGCAAAGCAATTAGCATGCAACGCTATTATTATCACCATAAAGTTGTATAAACTCCATGAGGCAAAATAACATAAGAACCATGCAAAACACTACTACTGGTCCTAACACCACACCATTTTTTTACACTAATACCTTAATTATGCAGATAAATATTTTGCCATCCAGGCTTTGAGGCGTGACCAAGCTAATTCGATAGAAGAAAAATCCTCATCTTGCATTCCCATATTCTTGCGCCTTTTGAGACCTTGTTCAGACACGTTCGTGAAAGCATGCCCAATTCCAGCACTACGCCATAGATGGCCTACAACAACCCCAGAGAAGTGATGCAGTAGGTGCCAAAAAATGTTGCTATAGGCAAAAAATGATCTGTGGCAACACTTTTTTGGGGTTGCCTTTTGTCGCGTTACCTTAGAGTCAAAGGCAATGCCTTTGCGACTCAATGGCAATATCGGTACAGGTGTTGCCGCAGGTACCAATACAACAAAAAAATCCCTTTCGCAACTGCCAAAAACAATTGTAATATGTCTAGTACAGCTGACAATTGTAATAAAGTCAACCTTTTTTACAACTATTTTTAGCAGTTGTTAAATTTTGTTTTAAAACTGCTAAAAATAATTACACCTTAACTGCTATTAATCAAAGATTTCATAAAATAATAATAAATATTATTATAACGCAGCATTTTATTTGAATAAATAATTTATTTCAACATTTCAAGTGGTATAAATATTTTAACTCCACTATTATACATTCACTCGTATATTACACAATCACTCGTATTTACATACATTCCTCGCTACATTATCACTCGGTTCATTCATATGCAGACTCACACATACCTCAAATTCATAATTGGCATCTGTAGCTTTGTACAAAGTAGACTTCATCATAGACCGCCCATTCTCATCATAGCAATCAAATGAGTTCCCTTTCCCATCTGTAACTTATCTGTGTTAACCTATAATGGTCAATTTAATTTAATAAATACACGATTTTAAAATGATTAGATGATCAATACAACCAGACATGAACCAGAGATGACTAGCATACATAGAACCCATTTTTAAAACCTGACATTAACACATTAGACAAAGTTAATAAGTTCAGAGCATATGATGGTAAGGTCATAGAGTCCTTTGGGTGCAACAAACATTAACATATCAGAATAGATAGACATTAGCACAAATAATTGACTAATTATCCATCCATTGATAAAATCATAATCGTATATATGAATGATCAGCAGTTTATGATAATAACTACTGCTACTTCATATGCATACTATCTAATCATACCATGTTAATTTTTGACCTTGTTAATAATGCACAATGCAAACTTGACACAGATCATATACAGGCGTGAAAGGAAAAAAAAAGCCAAGGACCCATTCATTCAGGCAAACTGAACCATGTTATATATTTGCACTGTAGAAGTAAAAAATTTAACAAACTGATAAACTTGCAACAATGCATGATTAAACCATTAGTATCTTTGAAGTAATCAGAAGAAGTCAAGGGTTCTCACCGAAATTGGCAACATGACAATCAATAAGCCGAGCATGAATGCATTTGAACACCGCTAATGCAGCTGGAAACAACCACCATCCACTCTCATCTCTACATAAATTAAATTTAAAGCGGAAGTCAACCACCGATTCAAACTATTTAATATTTTCTTAATACAAATTGAGAACAACGTTTTACATAAATGTTGTAACATTGAGTAAATACTGCGTTGCTTTCTTTGTCAAATTCAGAGTTGAAATAAAAAGAATACCAGAGTTCAGTGGTGGCTCTTGCAATTTGATATGCTTACAAGGAATCTTAAGTTCTCCATGATATTTTAACAAAATAAACTCCACCAATTATTGTAGAGTAAAAAGGTAAATGTACAAGGCTAGTATTCTGAAACTATTTTTCAGTACAATAAAATATAACCTGTTTGCACAACTGCATATTGAAAATGGTGCTATATCTACCCTTACCAGTTTGCAGCATTTGCGATAACAGTACAAGGCATGCTCCCATCTGTACAAAGCAGGAAGATCAAGAACTACTGCGTGAACATCTACTTGTTCATTTCCTGAAGAAACCAAATCAGGAAAAGGATACAAACAATCAAGTTTCAAGTTTGGGTTCAGTTCATGAAATTTCGCACACAACACAAGTAAATTGCAGTGCTGCTCAGTTGTTCCTTGTATGTGATACATTTCACACAATAGAAGCTACCCAACATTGGAGATCAGCTCGAATCAGGAACTAACAAACTAAATACCTGGTCGAGAAATTGCCACATACCCAAATTAAGACTCGGGACAACAAAGGTATTGTTCAAATTAATTTTAACGATACCGTTCATCTCCACAAAAAATCTGAATAGAAATAGGAGCCGCGAAGTGAAAGTTATTGTTCAAACCAGCGCTTGTTACCTGACGGGTATCATTGTCCTCTGTTGTATTAACACTGACATTACCGCGAAGACAACTCATCCATAGACGAGGCCTTCCCAGCAACATAAGGTCCATGAAGAGAAGTTGGGTCATTTGCGATCGAGTTAACAATAAAATCCTTAATCCGGTCAGACGTGGGTGGATCTAATAGTACAGCAGCGTCAGAAGTGACATGGATGCATAGCAGTTGGCAGATCTAGAACCAATTTCCAGATCTAGTTTAGCAGGCTTGGGCCACTTATGAACCATGGAAGAAAGGAGAGAGTGGAAGAGATGAAGGAGGTGGATATGGAGGAAGAGGGTGAAAAGCAAGGCGATTGGGAAAGGGGCGAGGAAGGAGGACGGGAAAGGAAAAGTATCAGCAGAGGTCGCCATAAATCAATTAGGAAAATTAGGGAAATAGGAATAGATTTTGGCGGTGAATGAAAATTAGGGATTGGAATGATTTTGGCGGTGAATGAAAATAAAAGTTGAAATAGAAATAGCGCAGGTGTGGATTGATGGCATGGATTAACGGTTGAGATTTTGTTTTAAATGATGGTGTGGATCGCTGAGGTGTAATTTTTTTATTTTGAATATATCTATAGCTACTGCAACACAATTTGATATCTATGCTAACATATTGAAGCATGCGTTGCAATAGACAAAAAAAAAACATAGCAATGGTAACATTATAACCTAGCAACACCATGGATTTTCGTTGCGATAGGCCATCTATGACGTAGTGCAGGATATATGTGAACCTCAGGCCGAACCCTTCAAGACTTTAGTTTTTTTTTTTTCCAAAGTTTTTGCCGCCGTGAAGACTTTAGTTTTTTTTTTCCAAAGCTTTTGCTGCAGTTTTTTTTCCAAAGCTTTTGGCGTCGTGATGTAAGAGAACCTAACAAAAGAGCGATAAACATTAATGTGTAATTTGTTCAGTTAAAGTCCAAAACAAATGTTGTTACTTTAAAGTCAAAAGAAAAATCCTATAATTTTCTCAAGAGCAATTTTTTTGGGAACCTCAAAATGACGTATTTGTAGAAAATGGCGACATCAGATTTCTATGACTCCTGAACATCAGATTTCCAACGAATCCAACCTTAGCTAATTGACCTCAAATGAGGCCACCAACTATACAACAAAGACCTCAACATCAGATTTCAATGACTCCTGAACAATAAAAACTATTGCAAAGGCAACTAATATTGCAACATGTAAAGAGTTGAAATTTCAGCACATTGTTAATTATGAATAAGTTCAGCATATTCTCAACCTTCCCACTTCACGTGAGACATAGTGAATCTAACAATGTAAAGCAACAAAAAAAGAATTTTTGCCTAGAATACGATGGTTAATTAGGTAAAAAAGGGAAAAGGACGAACAAAACATCAGGCCATCTCAAATCATTTCAAGAAGGGAGACAATCTATTTGCCTCTTTAATTTGACTTTGGATGGTAAACGTAAATTAGCGAATAAAACAACAATAGGGAAGATGTGAAAATAAAAACGGTAGAAGAAGCACTGAAAACTTAGGGAATATAAAGCAGCGATAAGGAAGAGGATTACCCTAAATTAATCTTCAAAAACAGAGTTAGATAACGTCAGCAAACAATACCCAATAATCAACTAATTCAAACCGAAAAATGTGGAAGTGTGAAACAATTTAACTTCCACTGAACTAAAATCAATACACAGTAGGCACGGAGGCAATGGTGTAATGTAAAGTAGAAGTTAATGGTTCATAATCAAAAGAGGTAATTTATCAATATGAATGTGAATATATTGTTTGCATAAGAGCATAAATTCGTACAACAGACAATGCTTACTATTGGTCAAAGGTTAGCTTTTCTTCCCTATTCTTAAGCCTTCTTCATCAAATAAATTTTCATAGTACGTTAATATTTCAAAAGAGCAGTTCATATTCTACGAATTTCTGAACTATTAAGTATTGATATTAATGCTAAATCGGTTTGTTATGTAAACAAATCATTCTTAAAAATAAAATGATATGGTCAGGTTTTAAATATTGTAATTGTCAAGAAAAGGGCAATTAGTTAGAGTGGACCCCTTTCCAACTATGTGTTCAATCATTCATGCAAAAAGTTCCAACCTGAAGCTATTTGAAATACAACGCTTGAATTTACAAACATTTGCAGATTTAGGCATAACACACACATAGTTATGCCTTAAACTTTTATCTACTAACTAAACAAATGTTTAAATACATCGTTATTACGTTAGTCTTTGTATAAGGGCCAACTTTTAAATGTGAAGCATCATAAGATTGCATAAAATGAGTCAATTCCATTACAATATATATTGCATAAAATGTTGTTTTCATTGCATTATATACATATTTTTTTTGGTATTGAGATTACATGTTTTTATAAAATCTTCAATTCCCTATACATGCGAACAAAAAATATTGGCAAAGATTTCGGCAAATCAGAAATGTAGGAGAAAATAGCCTGCTAACATATTTTGCTATTAATTCCACCATACTTTTTTCGTATTTTGCTATTGATTCGATCAGCTTTCTCAAGTAGGGTGCCACTGCTAACTTTTTCTTTTTCGTTTATCATTTTTTTCCTTTGTGTAATCCAAAGTTCAATGTTCATAATTTGCAAATTATTCACAAAAATAATGTGCCTATTTTTACTCACAACTCGCTAATTTTTCTTGGAATGTTTTTAAAAACTTTTGAAATAAAGCTAGAAGCCTAGAAGAAACCATGTTATTTAATGACAATAAAATATAACAGTTTCAAGATGCCAAATTTTGAATAATATTTGATTAAATTGTACAGGTTGTTTCCTATATTCTTAAAAAACTAGGGTTTACTATGAATATTAAAACAAATGCAGTTTAATAGTCTATAATATACCACAGCTAATGATTTGATAGGAAGAAAATGCTTTAATTTTTCATATAGATTTTGCATGAAGTTCGAACTAGATGGGATTAAAACTTGGGTCTTATAGTTGCTACCACGTTGCATGTTTAACATAACACATATAATCATTTTGTAAATACTTATTTTCTCTTTCATATTCATTTTATAAATTCAACTGTTGTGTGAGAATCGGCTATTTTTAAACAAAGCATGGGTAATTGCATACAATGAGTCAATTTTGTTATGTTTAATTTTTATTAACAGTAAATTATAATATGTCTATACTAAGAATTCCTATACATGTTATAAATTAGAAATACTTGTTTAGAAAATCTGAAATGTAACAGAAAAAAGTGGGCAGACAACACAAATGTACATGATGCCTAGGGTGAATCTATCAGAAGCGTGAGGGAATCAACCAATCCTCATAAGTACTCAAATTTTTGTGTTAATACCATTAACTGTTTAAAGCAAGTTGTCTCTACTAACTTTTTCTTTTTGTATTTCTTTTCCTCACTTCTTGATGTCATACATTTCTTCTTCTCTTTAATCAAAACTATAACCAATGAAGAAAAATTCTATGTTCATATTTTGCAAATTAAATTTACGCATCACTTGCTAGGTTTTTTTAAGTTCTTCTGAAATAATATCTAAGATAACATTGAAAGACATGCTATTTACCGAAATTAATAAATAATGGTTATGCAGGAAGCTCCAACCCGGTACTTGAATTTATTGAAAGCAAATTCAATGACAATTTCCAATTTCTAAAACAGTCCCAATTTTGGATCTAAACTTAAATTGATTTAACCCTACTTTGAGACATAAGCAAGATGGATTTACTAACCTTGATCCATACTTTTCGATTTGTAGATTGCAGCGAATTTCTTCAAGTAATTATTTTCTTCCTTTGCCTTTTTTCTTTTCGTTTCTTTTCTGATGAAGAGAAGAAGTAGAAAAAACCGTATTTGAACTTTTCTTTTATTTCCTATATCTGCACGTGAAAAACTGACGTGGTTTTTTTTTATATAACCACTTTTCTTTTCACACACAACACATATATCGGTTACCAGAAAGTAACTGCCTTTAATATATATATGTACTATTAATGAAATATAGAAAGTCAACATATTCAATTAATAGGCAAGGTAAGAGGGATATTATTAATCCTAGATTTTAATATCCCTTATTGAAACCATTCATCACAGTATCACCTTATATATATTAAAATCATATTACTTAAATGGACTTAATCTTTTATAATTAAACCTAAGTTACATGGACCACTATAACATAGAAATATTCTTTCATTCTCCCACTTGGTCCATGTGACAATTTGATGACTTAATATATATACTTTAAGCATGCACCCTTATATCAAGTCCAACATAAACTCATTTACTTTAATCAAGTTAGAACTAATTGAATCATGGCAGTCACAAGTCATTGAGCGACAAGGTTCTTTCATGTATTACAAACTAATCCCAACTTTAATTTTCTTTAAGGTTCGAGCAATACCATAAGTCTCAAGAAATACATGTCATCAAACAACCATAAGTGTATACATAAACAATAATGATAACATGTTCAATAAAGCAGAAACATAACTATGAGTGAATTCTAAGTGTCTACATCATGAGCAAACTGTAATCAAAATGGCAAGGCTTTATTTATAATTCCCATACGCTCGACATGGCCAATGAATGCCTTGGGAGGTAATCCTTTAGTCAACGGATCCGCTACCATGACATCTGTTCTAATATGCTCAAAGAACACTCTCTGCTTCTGCACTTCCTCTTTTACTGATAAGTACTTTAACTCCATGTGTTTAGCACCCTTAGAGTACTTGTCGTTCTTAGAGAAGAAGACGACTGCGGAATTATCACAATAAATTCTCAACGGCCTGGATATACTGTCGACAATTCCAAGTCCCGAGATAAAGTTCCGCATCCACAATGCATGAATAGTGGCCTCAAAGCATGCCACAAATTCTGCCTCCATAGTGGAAGTAGCAATGACCGACTGTTTTCCACTCTTCCATGAAACTGCCCCTTCAGCTAGTAGAAACACATAGCCAAATGTAGATTTTCTACTATCTAAACATCCAGCATAATCCAAATCTGAATATCCAATAACTTATAGATGCTCAGATCTCCTATATGTAAGCATGTGCTCCTTGGTGCCTTGCAAGTACCTGAGGGCCTTCTTAGCAGCTTTCCAGTGATCCATACCAGGATTACTTTGATATCGACCCAACATTCCTACAGCAAAGCTGATATCAGGTCGAGTAGATGTTTGAACATAGTTCAAACTCCCGACCACTGATGCATATGGAATTCTTTCCATTTCCTTTCGCTCCAACTCATTTTTAGGACATCGCATTTTACTGAACTTGTCCCCTTTCTGTATTGGAGCTATTCCTGCGGAGCATTTGTCCATTCTATATTTCTCTAAAATCTTATTTATATAACCTTTCTGAGACAGTCCTAACAGTCCTTGTGATCTATTTCGAATGATTTCAATTCCAGTCACGTAGGTTGCCTCACCCATATCTTTCATTTCAAAGTTCCTAGAGAGATACTTCTTTACATCATGCAACATCCCTAAATTATTTGCAGCAAGCAAAATATCATCAACATACAGGACCAAAATTACAAATCTGCTCCCACTAACTTTTATGTAGATACACCGGCCAACGACAATCTCTACAAAACCATACGATGTGATGGTATCATTAAACTTTAAATACCACTGTCTGGAAGCTTGCTTAAGTCCATATATTGATTTCCTAAGCTTACACACCATCTGTTCATTTCCTGTGGCCAAGAACCCTTCAGGTTGATCCATATATACTTCTTCCTCTAATTCACCATTTAGAAAGGTGGTTTTCACATCCATCTGGTGAAGCTCTAAATCATAATGAGCCACCAAGGCCAAAACAATCCGCAAGGAGTCCTTCTTTGAAACTGGAGCAAAGGTCTCCTTATAGTCAATGCCATCCTTTTGGGTGAAGCCCTTAGCAACAAGTCTGGCCTTATATCTTTCAATGTTGCCCTTTGAGTCCCTTTTCGTCTTAAAGACCCACTTGGACCCAACTGTCTTACAACCCTTAGGCAACTCAACTAAGTCCCAGACTTTGTTATCACCCATAGACTTAATTTCTTCTTTCATGGAAATCAACCATTTATCAGAATTGTCACTTTCCATGGCCTTATTAAATGAGACTGGATCTTCATCAATGCTTAAGTCACATTCATTTTCAACAGCATAAACCACATAATCATTTGGAATATCATGTCTTCTTTCCCTTACAGACCTCCTTAACTGTTCTTGTGGTTCATTAATCTCTTCTTGAATTATGACCGGTTTATCCACTATAATGTCATCTTGTGGGATTTGGACATCATTTTGTTGTTCCAATGCGTCATGTGACTGTGATGCAACAACTGGTACAACAAATTTAAGTGGAATAACAGGTGAAGGAACTTCAACCTGAATCTCTTGAATATCCACCTTTCGTGATTCACCACTCCCACTAGATTGACCATTTTCTATGAACCTAGCATTACATGTCTCAACAATTCTCGTACTATAGCTAGGACAATAAAACACATACCCCTTTGATTTTTCAGGATAGCCAATGAAGAAACCACTGACTGTCCCTAAATGAAGTTTCTTTTCATGTAGATTATATAGCCTTACTTCTGCTGGACAACCCCAAACACGTAGATGCCTTAAACTAGGTTTCCTTCCCATCCACAGTTCATAAGGAGTCTTAGGAACTGCCTTACTTGGAACCCAGTTAAGTAAATACGTAGCAGTCTTTAATGCATATAACTACAACGAAGAAGGCAATGAACAATTACTTAACATGCTCCTAACCATTTCCATTAATGTACGGTTCTGCCTCTCCGCTACACCATTTTGTTGAGGTGTACCAGGCATTGTATACTGTGCACAAATACCTCTACTTTCGAGGAGCTTTGCAAATGGACCTGGACATTGTCCACTTTCATTATATTTACCATAAAATTCACCACCTCTATCAGATCTCACAACCTTTACTTTTCTATCTAACTGTCTTTCCACTTCATTTATGAACACCTCAAGGACATTCACAGATTGACATTTTTCATGCAGCAGATATACATATCCATAACGTGAGTAATCATCAATAAAAGTGATGAAGTATTTTTCACCACTCCAAGAAGGAACATCAAAAGGACCACATATATCAGTGTGTATTAACTCAAGAAGCTGAGTGCTTCTTGTGGCAGGTTTCTTTACTGTGTGTTTAGTCTGCTTTCCTTTAATGCAATTTATACACACATTTAAGTCACTAAAATCCAATTGAGGAAGGATTTCACTTTTCACCAACCTCATTAGTCTTTCTTTGGAAATATGACCAACTCTTTGATACCACAAGTAAGAAGAATTTTCATTAGATGCACTATGTTTAATGCCTTGACTTTCAACATGAAACAAGGATTCAGAAAATTTAATATCTAGATTGAACCTATAAAGTGAATCAATCAAAGTACCACTACCATAAAAATAATCATGTTTGTACAATGAAAATACACCATGTCCAAAATTAACACAAAACCTAAATTATCCAACCTACTAATAGAAACAAGATTCCTAGCACACTCAGGTACATAGAGACATCTTTCAAGATCTATTCGACAACCTGTGTCTAAGATCAATCCATAAGTCCCAATGCCTTCTATCCGTGCCTTCATCCTGTTTCCTATGAACAAGTACTGCTCAGTTCCTCTTATGGGCTGGATCGAACTGAATCCTTATTTTACATGAGACACATGCGTAGTAGCACCAGAATCCAACCACCAAGTATTATTAGGCACTTCCATAAGGTTTGATTCAAAGCAAACATAACTATAATACATACCTTTCTTTTCAAACCATGCCTTCCTTTTCGGACATTCCTTCTTAAAGTGTCCCGATTTCTTACAAAAGAAACACTTCATCTCCTTTCGGATGTTGTTGTCAGGGCCATTTGGGGCCTTATCCTTTTTCTTGTCCTTGTTACTTGGCTTCCTTTTACTGCTGCTGGCACCATCATGACCTACGAGATGAACTGATTGATCCCTCATCTTCCTTAATCTCCCTTCCTCCTGTATTAACATGGCCTTCAATTCTTGAAAGTTCCATTTATCTTTAATGGTGTTATAATTCACCTGGAACTGGCCAAACTCAACAGGTAGAGAGTTAATGATGAACTGGACCAAGAATTTCTCATTTACATCCATCCCCATGGTCTTTAACCTTGCTGCCAAATTCGACATGTGTGTCACATGATCATGGATAGGCTGAGACCAGTCAAACTTCTTCGTAGTCAGCTGAGTCATAAGGCTGCCTACCATCGACTTGTCAGCTAAATCCGATTGAGAACACTCCTTAATCTTGTGCATGAATTCCCTTGCATTAGCTGTCTTGGGCATAGATGGCTTGATACTATCCGCCTTAGTCATCCGCATAAGGTTCAAATTCAACCGGTTAGACCGCTCCCATCTCTCATAAAGGGACTTCTCAGTTTCGGAACTAGCATCTGTAATGGTTGAAGATTGTTCCTCCATTATTATTGCAAGGTCCAAAGCCATACAACCCAGTGTGAACCGGATTTTTTCAGACCAATCATCATAGTTCAGCCCATTGAACTTCACGACGGAATTAGCAGAGGCAAACACACTAGATAAAGCTGCAATCATTTATACATACTAATCTATTAGTGCTTTGAGAACTTTATATAGATTCAAAATAAATATAACAATAAAGCATGCATTCAAGTAACCTTTGGGCAATACTTAAGTGCAAGCACTTTCATTGACACAAAAATTTAAATGCTTTAATAATTAATCAAAATACATATAGTCAAATAAGAATGCTATCTTTGGATATACATATTATTCAACTTTAAGTACAGTGACTAATCCTTTTAATATTATTAACTATACTCAATGATCCATCTTTGGATGATCTCCTAGAATATAATTAATAAGATCAATTATTCAGTTAAACTCTAATTTCATTATTAGCATTGCTTTAATCATGAATAATTAAACACTGTTATTTTTTTTTTATGTCCAAATTTAGATATAACTAGGCCACTTTGGTGACTAACAAGTTATATCCTTAAAAAAAATAGTGCTTTAATCATTTTAATGGGTAGGAACAAACTTTTCTAATGTGTTCAAATTCTATAACAAGTCCTGCTTATGTGTTAAGTTGAATTACAGTTGAAAAAATATCCATGAAATCCGAACATAGTTTCCACATAGAGTACCAATACCAAAACGCGATTTATCCAATCACGTTGAAATACCCAATCACCAAAATCGACCATAATTTTTTTTTTGAATCATACAAGTTTCCAGATTTATTTTCTTCAAACCATATCTTAACGTTTGCATTCAAAGTATACAGGAAAGTGTATGCATCTTTAAACGAAAATCCAGGCAAAGAAATGCATACAGGCAATTCAAAAATCGAAATTAGGGTAAATCAATCAAGCCTAAACCTGGCTCTGATACCAATTGAAAGCAAATTCAATGACAATTTCCAATTTCTAAAACAGTCCCAATTTTGGATCTAAACTTAAATTGATTTAACCCTACTTTGAGACATAAGCAAGATGGATTTACTAACCTTGATCCATGCTTTTCGATTTGTAGATTGCAGCGAATTTCTTCAAGTAATTGTTTTCTCCCTTTGCCTTTTTTCTTTTCGTTTCTTTTCTGATGAAGAGAAGAAGTAGAAAAAACCGTATTTGAACTTTTCTTTTATTTCCTATATCTGCACGTGAAAAACTAACGTGGTTTTTTTTATATAACCACTTTTCTTTTCACACACAACACATATATCGGTTACCAGAAAGTAACTGCCTTTAATATATATATGTACTATTAATGAAATATAGAAAGTCAACATATTCAATTAATAGGCAAGGTAAGAAGTATATTATTAATCCTAGATTTTAATATCCTTTATTGAAACCATTCATCACAGTATCACCTTATATATATTAAAATCATATTACTTAAATGGACTTAATCTTTTATAATTAAACCTAAGTTACATGGACCACTATAATATAGAAATATTCTTTCATTTATGGCCACTTTGCAAACTTAGGCATAATGCGTACATAATTATGTCACAAACTTTTATTTGCTAACTAACTGAATGTTCAAATCCATTTTTATTACTTTAGTTTTTGTATAAGAGCTAGTTTTTGAGTGCAAAACGTCCTATAATTGCACAAAATGAGTAGATTTCACTGCATAATATATTGCATAAAATGAGGTAAGTTTCATTACATTATAAACATATTTTTTTTTCAGTACTAAGCCTAAATGTTTTTTTAATCTTGAATGCTCTAAACATAAGAACAAAAAATAATGGCAAAGATTTTAACAAATCAGAAATGTAAGAGAAAATAGCTTATAAACATATTTTGCTATTAATTCCACCTTAAGTTTTCATATTTTGCTATTAACTTCATCAACTTTCTCAAGCCACATGTCATTGCTAACTTTCCCTTTTTCATTTATCATTTTTTCCCTTTGTGTAATGCAAAAGTCAATGTTCATATTTAGTTGTCATCGGTGTTATATATCCACAAAGTTTACGCAACTCAAAAGAACTTCACCATATATATGCACACGCACAAACACATGGACACACATATGATTAGAAACTAAAATTGGTATTAGAGGACTAAAACCATCTGATGTTCAATGTTTAAGTGCATAACCAAGAAATATCATACCGGTAATACTGTACAACCATATTTACGCAGTGGTCATAATTTCACATACCATGCCTTAAACAATAAGAACATATTTAATTGAAGAAACTATGAAAATAATGGTTAATATAATGCAAACCCGTGCTTCCCACACTTTAAAGTTTAAGACAGTTTAAAGCAGAATTACATTACAGAACCTTTAGTATTTTAAATATACTATTATAGGTACACTTATAGTAAAACAATTATTGCAAAATTAGTACGAACATCAAATAATTGTTATACAAAAGTGTCCCATATCATTGAATACTATTTGATATTATTTTAGGATTTTTATGCGGGTTTTCATAACTTTAATATTTGATTCAGGAATAACAACACATGATCAAATTTGATTAAAACCTGAAACTGATATGGGATTGTGAACAATAAGATTTTATAATATTATAATTTTAAATTATTTATAATTGTTTATTATATATATATGTGTGTGTGTGTGTGTGTGTGTGTGTGTGTTTATATGTATTGGTGGCTGTTTGGACACAAAATTAGACACAAATTGGAAGACATAGAGCCCCGACCATTGAATCTTTTTATCCTTGCATGGAGAGATGGAATTCAAGAGGCGATCCAAAGGTTAAGATCAACTGCGTCACCAATTGTGTCAAAAGCGCCTATATAAACTTTCCTATATATATATGTTAAAACGGTCACTCAAACTAACCATACTGAAATAATTCAAATGTTTTATTCATTGGGATGTAATCAAGTATATAAAATCAGTTTTAATAATAAGGCTTGCTACTTTAAAAAAAGATATCATTTGTTTTTCAGATCATTAAAAAAAGTCTGACTTATTGATAACAATCTAGCCTTGATTCCCTGCAAAACAAAAAAGAAAAAAGGACCTATTAGAGCTTTAGGAAATCCCACAATCACTCCCAAGTGATGATGAGTTGATTTTCTAAATTTTTTAGAAAGTTGAATAGCCTTGGACCCTTTCAATATTTGGTCCTTTATAGAATTTAGTAGGTAGAGCACAGAAAGTACCAAAATGAACATAATTATCGTTGTTGAAATAAGCCAATGACAATATAATGTTTGCCATGAAATTGAACACTAAGTCTAACATAGACATATAAGTCATTGAAAACATGTTTGTATTCAATGAATTGGTTTGGTTGTTAAAATTAAGTTTGAATAATAAAAACCCTGTTTGCAAAAAAGAAAAGAAAAAATAAACCAAATGGGTGATTACTATTATTCAACTTTACCAAAACATTTAATAAACATAAAGGATGAGGTTGAATCAATCATGGTTAAATATTTAAAATTAAACACAAATTGAATTTACGCCTCTAGGTATATCGGTCCGCATCTTATTTCTTATATTCTATTTTTCTGAAATTATAAGGGAGAATTCGATATTTAATTCAATCTTGCCAACTACTTATAGATAATCTTGAATAGGACCATATCTCCTGATTTGGCTAAAGCATACGCTTCACACGAACAATGAAAAAGAAGCATGGGATAACAAATTTGAATTTCATATCATTATACATTGAATAACAACCTAAAGGACCTTAACCTTCAAATCCATGTTAGGTTGTGTATTGACGTGGCTTTTCTTCCGCATCCATATTTGCTTGCCTGCAAATGTCGGTTTTAATTAACATTTTTCAAATATTTAACATACAAAACTCTAGTTCTAAATTCCATATTCCTTTTTTAGTAAGTAAAAATATCTACCTATTTCCAATCTTGCCAACTACTTATAGACAATCTTGAATAGGATCATATCTCCTGATTCGGCTAAAGCATACGCTTCACATGAACAACGAAAAAGAAGGATGGGATAACAAATTTGAATTTCATATCATTATACATTGAATAACTAGCCTAAAGTGCCTTAACCTTCCAATCCATATTAGGTTGTGTATTGACGATGGCTTTTCTTCCCCTCCCTTAGTTGCTTGCTTGCAAAATTGTTAACTCATTTGTCTGTTTTAACATTTTCCAAATATTTAACATACAAAACTCCAGTTTTAAATTCAGTAAGTAACTAAGGGAAATAAAATTTATCAGTTATATAGAGAGCCATGCTTTTGTTGTTATCACAATCTACAAATCAATGATGTTTGAATAAAAGTGAAATGGCAGCAATTTCAATTCAATCAAATATTCATGGTACACTTAAGGATAATAAACGGTGTCAATTAAGAGTCCAAAAAAAGTGATGACTTCGATTCTTACTAAACTTGTGACTAAACCAATAAGGTACATTACATCTAGGATTAACTCAATAAAAGCATGATAAAAAGATACATATAAAAATATTACTTCCCAAACCTTTTTATTACCTAGTTTTCAAAAGCAACCCATAAGAAAAAAAATGGTCAATTAGCAACAGATATTTTTATTACGTTCATTCCTGGAATTTCTTTCTTTTTTCGATTATCTTGGTTTTGGAACCCGTGCTATCATGATTCATCAGATAGTGGAAGGAGACATAGAGGCAAGTTGTTCGTTAGAAATAGGAAGAACAAATGGGTGGAAGGAGACGTGGAGTCAAGTTAAGTGAGAAGAAATCAACGTGCAACATTATGATTTGGCACGTAAAGGGGAAAAATAAACGAATAAATCTCGCAGAAAAAAATAAAACATGGGATTGACAAAATAGATGCGGAAATCTGAAATCCCATTGTATGGCTGTTTTCTGCAGCAAGCCGTGGATAGCAAAAGAAATTTCATTTTTTTGGCAAAGTTAGAGTTATTAGATTTTATTGTATAAATGTATAACTAATATATGTGCAACATATGTATTTATTATAAGCAACAACGAATTATTTTTTGGTAGTATGACTGCTTATACGAAGGCTATAACAAAATAGCTTGCCATGAATGACATACATAATTAAACAAATTATATTGTAATAATTCTGAAACATACATTGACAATAATTATTTTGCCTTAAAATTGAAGCCAATAATTATGATTTCATCCCTTCTATCTGTAGGAGGTTTTATCCTCTATACAAAAGCATATTACATCGGAGGTGACTAAAACTGAATCGGCCTTTGTAGAAGGTGGATCCTCAAGAAATTGTTTTGAAAATACATGTTATCAAGCCGAAGGGTAACCAATGACACCTAATCATTATCATTGGATCCCGTAATGAATAATCAGTGTAAATGACTCGAAGGACACAACTGTGGCAATTCACAATCAATAAAACCAATTTAACTGCAATCATAAATCCTATGTCAATTGAGTAAAATGTAAAAAACTAAATAAATAAAAAATCAGAAGAAGAAATAAGATTTGGAAGCGAACCTTGATCAAATAGGCGATCAGATGGAGCCCTAATAGTAATCGACTGGATTTGATGAAGCTTGTGATCAAACACAACTAATTACAAATTAAATCAGCAATTGCAGCTTGTCAAACGTAAGTGAAACCATGAAAAATCAGATGCACAGTAGATCAAAATTTACACTGCAGGTAAGTGAAGTAATTTGAACCTGTGAAGGAGCAAGGAAAATGGATGAAGTCGATAGAGTGACGCCTGATTATTTAGCAGATCTGATTGAGCTGATTTAGAAAGGCGAAGTCGCAGTAGAAAATCTGCAAATCTGCAGAAGGAGAAGAGAAAATGAAGAACCAATTTGTCAATTGGGGGAAATTCGTGGAATAGGGGAAAGAGTAGTATGGTAATAATGTGACGTCTCAGTCTCAGCTTTGCAGTACATAGGTACATACGTCAAAATCTAATTCAGTTTTATTAGGAAACGGAGGGCAAGATACGAAGAAGAGCTAAGAGCTTAGTATTCTCTACTCAGTAGTATAGATTCTCTGCCACCAACAGATTCGCAGTGAAAATTTGGGTCTAAACGAATAGGATTTTGTTCACATCAGTTTTTGGGATATGAACAAAACACTCCTTCCTGATTGGTGGAAATTAGAGGAATCCATATGTTTCCCTCCTGATTTCCACAAATGGAGAGTGTTTGTTCTAAACAGCCTCTGCCCTCTCATTCTTCTCTATATTTCCTTCACGTCTCATTGCGCTGTACCTCTTTCCTTCCACACAGAAAAGGCAAAATAAAATAAAAAAGCTGCCAAACTTACCTACGAATCCCTCTCCAGCATCTTTCCCTCCCTTATTTTACCCTCCTTCGGTAGGTGGACCGCTCCCTATTCTACTTGCATCTCCCAGCCCGAGATCGAGTTACCCCTAATTTCATCTGCGTCACCCTCAGTAAGGTATGCGTTTCCTCCTCTTCCTCCTATTTTTTGGACGTTGACCTTGATTTGGACATGCTTTCCTATCTCAGACCGATCGGTAAGCACCACCTTCGTTCCTTTTACCTTACTTCTGCTTTGGTCCCAACTGCAATCTTCAAACGTTATCTGCTTTTTTTCCCTTCCCTTGATGCCTTACGATTAGGGTTTGTAGCTAGAACTCTACAGAAATAACTGCATCGGAAAATTTAAATTATTTAATCTTATTACGTGGATTCAACTTTATATATTTATTCTTGAACTAAAATGATGCATGGGTTTCAGCAGTACAAAGCGATGGAAAGGTGAAGCGGTCAGAATGGTTCACGAAATTTTCATTGACAACGGATGCTGAATATCATCTCTACTCGGTAAAGTACTTCTTAATTCCTTCCAGCTTACTGCATAAATTTCAATAACTATTCAGTAATTCGGTTTCGTCTTAATTAATTGTTGTTTATGGATGGATCATACTTTTTTTTTTTTTTTTTTTTGGCTACTACCTTGAAATTGAAATTTTAGATCAATAAATTTTCTAATTTGAACCTTAAAACTATGTACATTCTTATAAAGTTGTTTCATTCCTCATCTTTATCATTCGTTACAAGCATGATATTTATCGGAAATATTTGGTCAAATTGATAATTTTCTATTTTTTAAATTTCATGATAATTTCCTATTACCTGAAAGCCTCATAGCTAAAGCTGCACCTTCTACACCAAACCGGCACTTTTCAGGTACATTTGAAACTTGACATAAGTCGATTTATCACATCTTACCACTCTTCGTTTGTATCGAAATAGATTGAATAGCATCTCAGTTACTGTAAAAGTTATTTCGATCGCGACTAAATATAAATTTTAGGTTAATTTGTGCAAAAGACAGTTTGTGAATATGGATGAATCATCAAAAGAAAACATGCAAATGGATAAGGTACAATTTATTTTCCGTAGATGCTTCAAAATATTGTTTCTGCTTTATATACTTACCACAATTTATTTGTTTTGCTACTGAATGTTTCATATTCAATGCCATTTCACTGCATGGTTACGGGCCATTCCTTATCATTTATGCTGTCTTTATCTAAATTTGCACGGTGTTTTTTGGCAATCCTACATCATGCATTGTGAGATGATACGCGGTGTATGCAATTTTCCTTTCTAAGTCTTGATCAAAGTATAGGCAAAAAGATGATTGAAACCATTAATTTTGTTAAAATTATATTATAGACTAATGATTAACTAACCGAAGAATATGACAACTGGCTGCAAAACTTTATCTGGAAACCTTTTTGATTACACTTTCCCGCCTCTTATATATAAGAGATTTATTTTCTGCCACAAATGTAATTCTGTACAATATAATTGCTACCTAACACTCTTTGGAAATGTCACCACAGTTGAGAAATAAACAGTGCCAAATGTGGATGCAATTATACCTTAACATTAAAACACTCACACATATCCTATGAGTAACAAAGAGAAACAAAATATAGTATGAAACCATACAAATCTCCATACTTCAATCAAAGTTTACTAAATTTTTTGGTAACAAAAAATGATTTGTAAGACCTAAAGGTTATAAGAACCAAAAGATTCAATAAAATCACAGTTGAAATTAATAATCATACGAATGATAATATAATCCATATGAAATGCTTTTTAATGACGTGGCTTTTTAATGAATGAGAATTTTTGAGATAATTACTAAGATCTCTTTGATTGTCAATCCAAAGTAAGACGTTTTCTGAATTACAGAGCTACACGCCTATATAGCAAATGTACTAATTGTACACATTTTGATGCATTTTTAACTGTAATTTGGATATGAATAATAGATCCTATTATAATTTCTTTTGATTCTATTATATGTGAGTACACCTTAAGATTTAAAATAATGAAATGTGCTGTGCTAGAAAATATGAACAGGGAATGTAGCATTAACAACCAAAAGGTCCCAATTGAACTAATTTTACAATTAAGTTCTGAATTATATATGGGATATTATTATCAAAGTTTTGAAACTTTTATCCTTCTATATAACCTTGACAGGTGGAAAGAATGTAACGCTTCTTGCTTTTATCTGGATTAAATTTGGATTTGAGAAATTCTCAAATTATAACATTACTGAATTTTTTTAATTATATATTCCTTTATTTCACTTTTGAATTCTTTCCACTTTGTTTTTTTTTCCTCCTAAATATCATTGTTTTTGGATTACCAGCATTTTTTTTACTTTCTATTTATTTGTTGTTTTAGTTGTTTGATTTTTCCACATTTTCTTGCTAAGGTTGTAGTATTGAATTCGGTGATTTTAAGAGAACATTTTATGGAAAACTGCTATGAATATTTAATGTTAAGTATAAAGTATAAGGTGTAAGGACCTGTCTTATCAAAGCGCGCACTATAGCGCAAAATAGCGCACGCTATGCGCTATGTAACCTAAAATAGCGCAGGGGTTCCCTATAGTGCATAAATAGTGCGCTATTTTATAGAAGCGCAAAATAGCACGCTATTTGATTTTTTAATTTTGTATACTAATTAAAGCCCATGCCCATTGAGATGCAACTATATCTACAATGTTTTCTGATTCTGCACGCATGTTTTTTCCTTCTATGGTTTGCATATTGCTTTAGCTAGTGTTCCATCAAGTTTTTCAACGCATTTCACAATTTTTTTTTATTGAGAACTTGACTTGGTTGGACCGTTGTCTAGATACACCATTCTATATCTATGTTCTTTGGTTTAGACTATTAGATCAAATATCTAGAAACAATAGACTCTTTTGTTTGTTTGAGCATCATAAAAAAAAGCATGCAATATCTAAAAGCAATTCCAATATGTCTAGTATGTTGGACAACAATTTTTTTGCTACCCTTAAAGTATCAAAATATTTCCTTCTCTTCTAAGTGAGATCTCTAAACACAAAATAAGTTACTTATAATTTTTTTTTTTACTTCGTTGCTTTTTGTTGTTTATATTCTTACTTTATTCTCGTAATTAGAAAATATTTTATAGTTAATGCAAAATTGTATTTTTCATGCATTTTGTTTGTATAATTTTATCATCATTACTCACAAAACAAGAATAAATTTTATTAGAATTCACACATATAAGACTAAGTTTTAAATTTTATAAGACAAAATGACAAATATATTATGAAGTATCAATTATTTTTAATGTGTGATATAAAATTATTAGATTTTCCCAAATATAATTGCATTTTATATCAACAAATATTTAGTACATGCATAAAGTATGATAGTTTTTGTGCTTGGAGTATTGAAGGGTTTGGATATGGCATGAAATATGCGAAAACATAGAATTAAATTTCAATTAGATATAATATACTTGATCAGTTATTAAAAAATAAAAAAAATTGGACCAAATAGCGCGTGCTATAGCGCAAGCCTTGCGCTATTCGCTATTGACTACACTGGTAAGGACGTTTATGGGCAAATTTTGGTTCTCATTGATCAACTTTATTCTTCTAAGTAAATTCGTTTTGTCTTCCCACCTTGACAAATAAAACACTTAACATTTGTGCTATAGCATTCTGTTGGTTTGCAGGTTCCTCCAAAGAGATGAAAGTACTAAACTTCCTAACGAATTTTATTGCAAATGTGCTCTATACTAAATTGAATAATTTGTATTTAAGTTTGTTACTAAGAAATCATTATTTTCTTAATAACTTATTTTTCTTCATACTACCCCTCCTTTTTTCTTAAAAATCCTTTTGTATTTTCCCCATTTATAGCTTAGAAAAAATATTTTATTATATTGGGAAGGGAAACATTTTATAATCAGTTATGATTTTTATCGTTGTTTTACATTTTTTTCTTTCAAATATGATTATGGTTGAAGAAGTAATTAAGAAGCAATCCACAATGATTTTGCATTGACCTTGAATAATGATAATAATTGAATATTCATAATGTTTATAAACACGCGCGAGTTTCCATACCATCCTTTGCAAGTAATATGTTCAAATGGATCGTCTATAGAAACATTTTTTCAATGGGTTTCAATATCATGAAATAATTACAATTATTATAAGCTTAAACTAATTATGGTTAAAAGTTATTTCTGTAATCATGTAACGGTTTGTTATTTTCTTTGTCAATAGAGAAAGTGGTTGTGCATTTTCCACTGGGTGAAAATAGACATTATTCTTGCCTGTAGGAAGCAACTATGAATAATTGTGCATTTTCTATTGACAATTGTTTCACCTATTAAAAATATATGTGAACAAACATATTTTTATTTCGAGTATTAGATAAGCGAAGACATTTCAACCTCACTTATATTTGAATTTCAAATTTGGAAAGATGTATAACACAAAATTTTGAAGCTTGGTTACATTTCATTGTTTTATGCACTTTTAAGCTATGTTTTATAAATATATTATTTTTAAACAAGTTCGACTTCTTACTTTTGTAATTGAGTTACAAGTATTTCTGTCCTATGAAATATACTATAGGAAAAAGGGAATAATTTTATGGTTGTTTCCACCCTTGAAAAGTTCATTCATGCTTTATTGTACAAACACATTAGTTTGTATGTTCTTGCTGAATATCCCATTAGTAAATGTCAACAATAACTGAAGCACATTTATTTCCTTTTCCGAAGGCTAGAATTTGAGCATGTAACACGTTTATAACAACCAACGGTAATCAAACCTTTGGACCACTCATTTTTACTTAATGATTTTGGATAAACAACCAATTGAAAATTCATACATATTTTAATAGTTATATATATTAATACTCTACAGTAAATGAATGCCAACTCATGGTAGACATATTCCTATTTATTGAAATTGGGTGACAATAAGTGTGTGTGTGTTTGTCAGTTGAGCAGGTAAATGTATGTCCATGTATATAATTCTTCTTAGTATATTATTTATTAGGAAGATATAGTATTTTGTATACTAAGATTAACTGGTCTATCCATCAACATTTAGTTTCTTTTTCAGAAGTAAAATTTTGTTTAATTGTGTAATTTATGTTTCGGTTTTAACAGAACAACAATAGTAATACATTTACAAGAAATTGGATAGAAGTAGATGTCTGGCCACACTTTTGTAATTTAGCTTCATACACATTTTGGAGGACAAAAAATAAACATGAATCATTCTTTTGTTAAATGTATTTGCATTTTTGCCTAAGGAAACTGCATATCCTGCTTACCTTATAGCATATTTTTGTTTGCCAGTGCATTTTTTATATTTCAAAATACCCTTTTGTTGCAACAGGAATAAACTGTAAGTCTGAAACAATTTGATTTCAGTGAGTAGAAAATTTTTCATTGTACGAGAGCTAAAAGTAAAAAAAAAGGGTTTGCTATAGTGAGACCATCGCTTAAAGAGGTACATTTGTTGGATATTTGCGACGTTTGCCTAACTAAAAGAAGTCTGGGATGTAGCCAGATAAAGCCGACACAAAATACTAATGACTAATAGTATAACATTGGATTAAAAAAAAAAGACCAACTTTTGGACAAAGTTTGTGAAACTGATGGGCACACTTATCAAAGTAAATCCACGATGCAAAAGTTGAAACCTTGGAACATATTGAAACGGCAAAATCATATAGAAGGATATAAAAACCCAAGTGAAGCATATTTTGAAGCAGATTTTTCTTAATAAGAATTAATAATCCACATCTGTTGGATATTTTTAAATTAAATTGATTGAAATAAGCTTTGCTATATAATTCTATATCAAAATTGCTAGGAAGCTCCTGATTTAGTCATTTGTAGGTTTTTATCTTGCATGATAGATTTTTCATCGCATGTCACTGCCCAAAAGACTTTAAATCAATTCTCTCTGAGTCCATTGGGTTTCTATAGTAATATTCTTAATTTTTCGTCAATATCTATCCTGTAAGCTTTTCAATCAAATTTTACGTAAACATCCAATATTACAGATTCCATATACTATTATTATTATTTTTCAAATATGGTAAAAATAGTTCGTGCACGTACATGACATATATTGTTAACCTTAAGTTCAAGCATATAGCCGTATAATGGACAATGTAGAGTTGACTATGTTTTTATGGTACTTTATAAAAGCAGCATTGAGAAGATAAACCTTGGAGCCATTTTTAGAATCATTTGATGCAATATATTACATGTCAACTCATTTACAACGACAAAATTCATCTTAGAATGCCATTTTCTTTTTTGTATGTATGTGTGTGTACGCACACACGTATGAACTCTACAATTGATCTATTATTCTCATGCTTTGTTATTGCATTATTGTAATATACAGAACATTACTTTAAGTACTAAAATCAAATTAATCCTCTACGTTTGCTCTTTTGTTTCTGAAATATCATCATCATCTGTTTTCTTTTATCTATACTTCATATATTGACCAATTGAAGATCGACTTCTTTTTGTTGAATATATTTGGGTTAAACAATTGTAAAAGATCGATTTCACAATAATAAACATATTCGTAAAAATTTAAATCTTTGAACCAATACATGTTTCAACTATAACATACTTGATACTTATAGAAATCACATATTTTGTTGTTGGTTACCACCTAAACGTGTTACTTTCTCTTTTCTTTTACTCGCTCACCCATATAATACATGTTTTCAAACTGTTGTGTATTGATTTCATATGAACTGAAAATTATCTGAAAATTTGAGACATGCTAAAAGGCATATTCCATATTAAAAAAAGAAATCTTATAATCAAACTTTTATATATTGATAGCTAATGAGTTAAACAGTCAAAGAGATTGGTCATGTTGTAACTCCAACCCCTAACATGTATATGTATGCATGAGTAGAGTGTGTGTGTGTAAGTGTGTTCGTGCATACACACAGATATCTCCACTAACAGGGAATGTGCAATATCCACCTTTGCATACCTTATTAGCACTCCAGTTTTTTTTTACACATGCTATTGGGTTAAAGCATACAAGAATGTTACAATTTTGCTTTACATGTTTAAAGGGGCATAAAACATATCACATGTATATGGACCAACCCGAAGGATTCTTAACCACAGGGAAAGAACACATGGTGTGTAAGTTGAAAACGTCAATATATGGACTGAAATAAGCTTCTCGACAATGGTATCTTAAGTTTAATGATATCATCAAATCATATGGTTTTATAGAAATTACCGTTAATCGTTGTATTTATATAAAGGTCAATAGGAGCAAATTTTTGATTTTAGTTCTATATGTTGACGATATTTTGCTTGCTCCAAATAACATGGGCATGTTTCATGACATAAAGAAGTATCTCTTTAAGAACTTTGAAATGAATGATATGGGTGATGCATCTTACGTGATTGAATAGAAATACTTCGAAATAGATCACAAGGATTATATCAAAAAGGTTATATTGATAAGATTTTAAAGAGATACATAATGGATAAATGCTCCGGAGGAATAACTCCAATACAGAAATGGGAGAAGTTTTTAGTAAGATGCAATGTCATAGAAATGAACTAGAGAAAAAGGAAATGTAAAGAATTCCATATGCGTCAGTGGTTGAGAGTTTGAACTATGTTCAGACTTGTACTCAGCCTGATTTCAGCTTTGCTGTGGGAATGTTAGGTCGATATCAAAGTAATCCCGGAATGGACCACTGAAAAGCTGCTAAAAAGGTTCCCAGGTATTTGCAAGGCACTAAGGAGCATATGCTTATGTATAAGAGGTTTGATCATCTAGAGGTCATTGGATATTCAGATTCGGATTATGCCGCATGTATCGATAGTAGGAAGTCAACATTCGGTTATAAGTTCCTATTAGCCGGAGGAGAAGTGGCATGGAAGAGTGGAAAACAGTCTGTCATTGCTACTTCTACAGTGGAGGCTGAATTTGTGGCGTGCTTTGAGGTCACTATTCATGCATTGTGGATGCAAAACTACATCATCTAGAGGTCATTGGATATTCAGATTCAGATTATGCCAGATGTATCGATAGTAGGAAGTCAACATTCGGTTATATGTTCCTATTAGCCGGAGGAAAAGTGTCATGGAAGAGTGGAAAACAGTCTGCCATTGCTACTTCTACAATGGAGGCTGAATTTGTGGCGTGCTTTGAGGCCACTATTCATGCATTGTGGATGCAGAACTACATCTCAGGACTTAGAATTGTTGATAGTATAGCTAGATCGTTGAAAATTTATTGTGATAATTCCGCAGCCGTTTTCTTCTCGAAGAATGACAAGTATTCTAAGGGTGCTAAATGCATGGAATTAAAGTATTTGTCAGTTAAAAAGGAAGTGCAGAAACTTAAATTACTTTTTAAGCATATTAAAACTGACATGATGATAGCGGATCCGTTGACTAAAGGATTACCGCCCAAAGCGTTCATTGGCCATGTAGAATGCATGGGTATCGAGGATAAAGTCTTGCTATTTTAAATGTTGTTTGCTTGTTCAGTTTGTGACATTTTGAATTCATTATGTTTTTGTTTTTTGCTAATATAAATTATCTTTATAGTGTGTGTATACACTGTTTTTTCTTTTGATAACAAGCAACTTTGAGTCTTATGGTCTTCCTCAATCTGAAATTTACATTAAGTTAGAATTGATTTGTGATACATGGAAGATATATTATTGTTTAATGATAGGTGACCGTCATGATTCAAATCATTTCTAATTTTGCATAAGGGTGTATGATACACATCAAACTTAATGTGAAAGTGCATTTTCAATTATTAAACCATGAAGTTATCACACAGACCAAGTGGGAGAATGCTAGAATATTTACAAATATTTTATGTGATCTGTGTGTATTTTGTTATAGGTTTGATTAGAAGGGTTAAGTCTATATCCTATAATGTGATTTTAATATAAAAGGCAATACTGTGATGGATCAGTATTGATCAAATATAGTTAAAATCCAGAAATAATTATATTCCCTCTTTTCTGGCTTGACAAGTATGAAATATATTAGTTTCTCATTAAAGTGGCAGTTATAGAATTAAATGGTGCATGCATGTCACATGTCTATTGAATAAAAAAATTGACTGTAACTGAAAAGTTAGGTAGCAAGTAAAACTTGAATAAGTTGCTGATCAAATTCAAGTAAATTTACTGGAACATGATACGTTAAAGCATATAAAACAAATATAATATAATCTATATATCCGTTGAGCAAATGAATTCATATTACGGAAAACATGTTCATTTTTGGTTGAAAGCGTAAAGTGAGCAAATGCTGGTTACCAGAAGCATATATATTACCAGAAGCAAATGTATTCAGATTATCAAGTAGTGCATACTCTAAAAAAAGAAAAAGAAAAAACTAAAATTTGTACAATGCTGGAAAAACAATTCTTGCAAGCAACCTAGATAATTAATACGTCAAATATGTGATACCGACTGTCAGTGCATGTGTATATTATATATATATATATAGTGTGTGTGTGTATATATATATGTTGCTTTTGAAACATAGAAGTCGCTTATTAAAAAAATACATAAAAGAATAAAATTAAACAGAGAGATAGAATGAAGTTTCTTGCCGGCCTTTGGCTGCTGTACTGTTTATGCATAAACACCATAGTAATGTACAGTACAGCAGCCAAAGGCCGGCAAGAAACTTCATTCTATCGCTCTGTTTAATTTTATTCTTTTATGTATTTTTTTAATAAGCGACTTCTATGTTTCAAAAGCTACATAGTAATATATATATATATATATATAATATACACATGCACTGACGATCAATATCTCGTCTTTGACGTATTAAGTATCTAAGTTGCTTGCAAGAATTGTTTTTCCAGCATTGTACAAATTCTAGTTTTTCTTTTTTTTGGAGTATGCACTACTTAGTTATCTAAATTTATTTGCTTCTGGTAATATATATGTTTCTGGTAACCATCATTTGCTCACTTTACGCTATCAACCAAAAATGAACATGCTTTCCGTAATCTGAATTCATTTGCTCAACGGATATATAGATAATATTACATTTGTTTTATATGCTTTAACGTACCATGTTCTAGTAAATTTACTTGAATTTGATCAGTCACTTATTCAAGTTTTACTTGCTACCTGACTTTTCAGTTACAGTCAGTTTTTTTATTCAATAGACATGTGTCATGCATGCACCGTTTAATTCTATAACTGTCACTTTAATGAGAAACTAATATATTTCATACTTGTCAAGCCAGAAAGGAGGGAATATAATTATTTCCAGATTTTAACTATATTTGATCAATACTACTCCATCACAATATTGCCTTTTATATTAAAATCACATTATAGGATATAGACTTAACCATTCTAATCAACCTATAACAAAATACACACAGATCACATAAAATATTTGTAAATATTCTAACATTCTTCTATTTGGTCTGTGTGATAACTTCATGGTTTAACAATTGAAAATGCACTTCCACATTAAGTCTGATGTGTATCATACACCCTTATGCAAAATTAGAAATGATTTGAATCATGGCGGTCACCTATCATTAAACAATAAGATCCCTTCCATGTATCACAAATCAATTCGAACTTAATGCAAATTTCGGATTGAGGAAGACCATAAGACTCAAAGTTGCTTGTTATATATATATATATATATATATATATATATATAACAGTCATTGTCAGTGACGAACCTATAGCAAGGGCTGGGTGGGCGGTTGCCCACCCCAAGATTTCCTTGGAAAATTAGGAGGAAGCAAAAGGCCGGAAAGAAACAGACTGGAAAGAAGAAAAAGTACGCGCTTGAGAATCTGAGATATCAACATTCTTCCGCTCACCTCTCTCAAGCCATGACAGGTAACCCTAAACGTCCGCATTGTCAATGTTGATATTCTTCGATTCATTCTTTGTACACGATCTAGTTAATTAAATTAAAACCCTAATTCACAGTTTCGTTCTAAGAGCCTGCAATTTTAATTCAACTTCTATTCTACTATTCACCCTGTTTGATGGGTAAAATCGAAATATTCTCATTTTTTTCTCTTATGCGTGTATCCTTTATTCTTTTTAGTCCCATCAATTATTGCATCTATTTTTTTCTAATGAGTTGAAAACTACAAATTAAGCGTGAAAATCCAAAACTAAAAACTACAAATCAAGCGTACTATGTATTTTTGTAAGTACGTTTAACAAATTACGAGGAAGAATATATAGACACAAAAGTTTGACACAAATTGGAAGACAAATTGTTTTGTTCTTCGATTTCCATTCCTCATATAAGAACGAATTAATTTAGTGGTTGATATTTTGTGTTTTCCAATTTGTGTTGTAATTTTGTTTTCAAATAGTCGCTCCTAAGTTATTGATGCTATGCAACTAATCAAACTTCATTGTTTTAATGTGTCAAAATTTACTACAATAAAGAACTTCCGTCGAATCTCGATTTTTCTATCATATAATTGATTATTTATACAACTCTGCCCAGCGCAAAAAAAAAAAAAATCCTGGTTTCGTCGCTGGTCACTGTATACACACACTATAAAGATAATTTATATTAGCAAAAAAAAAAAAAAAAAAAAAAATAAACAGAAACATAACTATAATGAATTCAAAATGTCACAAACTGAACAAGCAAACAACATATAAAATAGCAAGGCTTTATCCACTATACCTAGGGGTGAGCGTTTGGTTGGATTGGTTTATCCGATGATAAATTTGTCAAACCAAACTAAAACCAATAAAAATGAAAATCAAACCAAACCAACCAAATTAAGTTTGGTTGGTTCGGTTGGTTATCCGATTAAACTGAACTAAAAATGTTTTACACTTTGTGTTTGAAATATTCACTATAATTTGAAACAAATTATAAATATATGATTATAGTATTATTATTTTTGATTTTTATGCTTTTTAATATTAGTTTTGACACATAGGCGATGATTAATATATACTTAAACAACTAAACTAACCTAAAATATTTTATTATAATACCGATAATTTTGAAAATAAAGTAAAAATTCGGTTAATTTGGTTAAACCGATAACCGAACTTAATATTTTTTCGGGCCGATTACAAACCGATTTAATTTCAAAACCGAACCGAACCGACCAAAATAAATTGGTTTGGTTGGTTTATTTGGTTTAACCGAATAATGCTCACCCCTAACTATACCCATGCGTTCTACATGGCCAATGAATGCTTTGGGCTGTAATCCTTTAGTCAACGGATCCACTATCATCATATCAGTTCTAATATGCTCAAAATATACTTTATGTTTCTGCACTTCCTTTTTAACTGACAAGTACTTCAATTCCATGTGTTTAGCACCCGTGGAATACTTGTCATTCTTCGAGAAGAAAACTACTGCAGAATTATCACAATAAATAAATTTTTAATGGTCTAGCTATACTATCAAAGTACTGAGATGTAGTTCTGCATCCACAATGCATGAATAGTGGCCTCAAAGCATGCCACAAATTCAGCCTCCATGGTAGTAGCAACAATGACATACTGTTTTCCACCTTGCAAATACTTGAGAACCTTTTTAGCAGTTTTGCAGTGGTTCATATCGGGATTACTTTGATATCGATCTAACATTCCTACAGCAAAGCTGATATCAGACCAAGTACAAGTTTGAACATTGTTCAAACTCCCAACCATAGATGCATATGGAATTCTTTCCATTTCCTTTTTCTCTAGTTCATTTCTAGGACATTGCATTTTACTAAATTTGTCCCCTTTCTGTATTGGAGTTGTTCCTCCGGAGCATTTATCCATTCGGTATCTCTTTAAGATCTTATCAATATAACCTTATCCTAATAATCCTTCTGATCTATTTCGAAGTATTTCTATTCCAGTCACGTAAGATGCATCACCCATATCCTTCATTTCAAAGTTCTTAGAGAGATACTTCTATATATCATGTAACATGCCCATGTCATTTGCAGTAAGCAAAATATCATCAACATATTTGACTAAAATAAAAAATTTGCTCCCATTGACCTTCTTTATATAAATACAACGGTCAACGGTAATTTCTATAAAACCATATGATGTGATGATATCATTAAACTTAAGAGCATCTCCAACAGACTTACGGGTCGTAACATTACGATCCGTAAGATTCAGGGGGGATTGGGGAGATTGTACCAACAGGGACGAGCCGATTTAATCGGCTCGCCATATGGCGAGCCGATTTTATCGGCATGCGCCTATAAAATCGGCTCGTCTCCTCCCATAGTTAATCATTATTAAAGTCCCCCCTTTCCAACACAATAGACGATACAATCAATGACGACCTGGTAATAATCACATGAAAGCAAGTGGTTATGATCAAAATGATTCAACTAGTATTTCACATAACAATAAGCATACAGATACAACCGATCATTAAAGATATAACTAATAATAGTACATGCCAGCTAAAACATCAAACAAAATACATGTTACACGTTCAATCTCAAGGGAGTCTCATTACGCTCAATCGCAACTGTTCAATATCATTATTGAGACGCCTAATCTCGTTCGAATTCGTTTGCATATACTATTCCCCTTGAGCACAACGGTTCGTCAATCCATTCCGTGTAACCGCATCCATTTGGATAAGATGGACATTTTTGCATGCGCTGATCAATATTGTTGCCCTCTGCTCGAACCACAACTTCAACCACATGACCACAATAGCAAAGTACTGTATAAGAATCAACTTCGTGTTCATACGGTGGCACTTGATAGAACTCTACTTCTTGTTGTGGTTGAGCGAGAGCCTGTTCGTATGATAGTTGAACATGTGGTACTTGAGCTTCTTGTGGAAGATGTACGCTCCCCTGTTCATGCGATGGTTCAGCCTGAGGTCTTATTTGGTTTAGAAACTGAAACTCGTCTTCAAGCTGCTGAAGTCTCATCTGTTCGTACGCCTGTTCATCAGAGTCGGTATCTGATGGCCAAGAAGGCATTTTGAGTGAGTGATAAAAGGAGGAAGTACTAGAATGAGAATGAAGTTGTTTGAGTGAGGTAAAGATGTAAATTGATAGAAATATATAGCTGCGTAGTGTACAAATCAATAAAATAAATAATGATGTTACCAGTCACTGTTACGACTGTGCTTTACGTACTGCCGGACACTGTTTCGCCTGACGTAGTATTGTAGGAAATCTGCTTTTCGTGCTGTCATGATGCGAACGGTCACTGGTTCTACTTTGCTTTACGTGATGCGGTTTCCAAAGCATTAGCACTAATGCTCAAGTGAATGAGAACGACCCTATTTTTTAACATCTTTATGTGTTGAAATGTTTAATTTAAACGGGGACGGCCCGAGTTATTTGAGGGAGATAAGTTGTGAGTCAGTTGATAGAAATCCTTTTTAAAGAGGTCCATAATAGTGAATGAACACGACCCAATTCTTTAACCCCTTTGTGTATTGAAATGTTTTATTTAAACGGGGACGACTCGAGTTTTTAACTATTTTGTAGTCATAAATATATATAATACCTTTTAATTTGCGAACAAACTACATTCAATATAAAAAAAACAACGATACATGTATGCAGTGGATGTTCGACACAACATACAACTACGATATAGTGCCACATAACGTGGAACACAATACATGGAAATGAGACAGTACGATATAGCTAGACCCTAGTTTCTGGATGCACGGTGGAACCCATACAACATTTCAGCCTTTGCTGCAACAACATCCTTTCAAGGCGACTTACCTCTGGTTGCATCTCTAGAGCATATATGACACCCCTCTCCGTAAGTGGTGGATCGATCCATGAGAAAAAATTACAACGTTCCACCCTTTGTCGGTTAAGTGCAGTAATGTACGCTTTGCAACCATAAAAGCGCCGACCTGCGTTGCTTTGGCTTTTAGAAACAACCACATTACATTCTACTCCGCCGTAGCAAAGTACTGAATGACCCGTCATGCTGGAGCTTGACCTATTTGGGTTCTCCCGAGCAATTACTTCCCTTAACCGAGCATTGTGGTTTTTTTTTGAAGAGGTCTAATATGTTGGACGGAAACGTTCGGTTGCGTAGCACTGAAGAGCTCAGACTCCACTTCTCCAGCTTCCATTTGTTTATCCAATTGCGTTTCAGGTACAAACTCGACTGGTTGCTTATTTCTTTTATATGGACCATGGTTTCATCATCGTATTCCCAAGTTGACATGTTGAACTACTAGAAAAGTGGTAGGGAGATATAATAAATAATTTGACAGCCTTAGTCTTCGACAGTGCCGAATTTAAAGGTAGAGGGCTAAGTGGTCGTAAAGGTTGACAAGTCTCCAGATTTCGTGTTTTGCTTTATTAAAGCAGTGCACATGTCATGTTATTAAAGGCTGCAGCGTGTAGTAACATCAACTGTTTTACGGTAGAGCCAGAGCAACTCAACTGTTGAGGTCATAGTGTAGTCATGTCATATGTCTCGATATTACAACTCAAGTAATGATGACAGAGTTTTATCAACAATCACCCCCATTTGTTTAAATAGTTCATACTTCGTCTCCCAACCATAACTATTATTTGTTCTTTCTACATCAATCACGACATTAAGGTGAGAAACCACTAATCTTTTTTTATCTACGTGTTCAAGTACTTCTTTGTATTAGACAATACGTTTTTTGTTTCCGTGTAGCTTAAATGGACGATGGGGAAATCAGTGATGAACTAATGAATAAAATGTTTAATGAAAGAGATTTGTATTAGACAATACGTTTTTTGTTACAGCTCCAGTGCTACTTTGTACTTCTTTGTATTAGACAATACGTTCTTTGTATTAGACAATACCTTTTTTGTTTCCGTGTTCAAGTACTTCTTTGTATTAGACAATACATTCTTTATATTAGACAAGTAGTTGAAGTTAATAAACCAGAAACACGTCCATGCAAAAACACAGCGAGACAAAGGGTTAACCATAACCGTCACAATCGAAGTAATGCTAGCTCCAGTGCTACTACAACCGAATTCTCTCCTAAGGACTTACTTATACTCGTGAAATCCTATATCGAAGTTGATAAAAGAGATTTGCTACTGATGAAAAATGGAGGAGGTCTTACCCATGAAGAATCTTGGTCCATGAAAACAAGATTACATAACAACCATCGTACCTGTATTACTACACGAACGTCTATTGAAATTCATATGGCTCATCGGCGTTTCGTTGAAGCTTGTGAATGATACCAGAAGATTATACAGACAGTTGAAGACGAAGACATATTTAAAACGACTAAGGCAACTTTTGATTCTCGTTACCTTGTAGAGTACGACACTGATTTTGTTGGCCATGAGGCGTATAAATTACGTTGTAGTTAGCTAACCCGATATTGTGCTGAATAGGCTAATGGTTTGGTTTACTTGTTGTTGAATCTTTCGTTTATTTGATGATCCTACGGAAAAATAAAATGAAGTTCTTCTAACTTTTTTACTTTAGTACATAGTATAAAACAATCAGACTAAGATATGAATAGCAAAATAAATAAAGCACACATTGCATTAATAAGAAAAAACGTTGCTACAATGGGAAATAAAACGTTATTACATCAACATAATACAAACAACTACTAATACATATTGTGGTCAGTGATCTAATTATAACTGCGGAAACCTTGACGTTAGAATACGATGTTTCATCCACATCCAAAATTCCATCTCCAGCGCAGACATTCCAGTCAGATTTTTGTCCATGATAGCATTCTCTTTTTGTTCTTTCTTATACGCATCTTGCTCTTTCTTATACGCTTCTTGCTCTTTCTTGTGCGCTAAGTCATCCGCAAGAATTTGTAGCTTCTTCTCTTCCAGATTAACAAACATTTTCATAACTTTTGTTCTTTTCTTGGCTTCTACAAGTTTTTTTCCGCTCTACGACTGTGTTCTTCGTGGCGTGCGTTCACTTTTCCTTCTAGCTCAACCGTTGTTTTGTCCATTCTTTTCGCAGCTTTGGCTCTCTTAGGTCTAAAATCTTCTTCAATCGTGGCATTGAACTCATCAAGTAGGTTTTCCCCTTCACACTGAGAAATATTGGCGGTTGACCCGCTTGAACTAGAAGGATACCTAAATTTTGAATTTTTTTCTTGCTTGCTAGCAGTTTGAACTTCGCGGAGACTCTTAGCAAGTCCTGAATTCCACTTTGGTTGACTAGTGAGCAAATCATAACAATGCATAAATTGATAATACTGTGGGCCTTTTCGTGCCATTTTCTCTAGAAAAAAATTTCTTGAACTCCTCATTTGTTAGTCATTTCTAATTAAAAAAGGAATACGTATCAGAAAAACAAGCTAACAACCACTAACGTAATTACAAATAAAAATTTACCAGGTTATCTTCCCCTTCTATGCCGCTTGGATTCGCTATCTTTATTTTGTACACTTGTGACTCATAAAATTGGGTTTGACGACTTATCTGCCAAAACGGCCTTGAATCGCGGATAACGTCCTTAGGCATTCTGGATGCTTCTGAACGAACCCGCTCTTAACTTTTTTTCAAAACGTGATGGCTGTTTGGTCGTTCCTCATTGCCGAATCTTGCGAGAAATGACAATAGATGTTGCATAGATCGATGTTCTTTTCGTCTGTCCACGGAATGGTTCCTTGCCTGCTTGACTGAGTTCCAAATAAATTGCTCGTGTTGCCTTGGGAAAACTGGCTTCCGTCTATCGTTGGATGTGAAAAATCTCCGAATGGTGATGACATTATATAGCAAGAGTTTGATTAGAGTAAAGATGAAGGAATTGTGAATATATTGTGATGTTCAATGGTGAAATGGAACCAATTTATAACTGAAAATATAATCGTTTGAAAAGTTTTGACCGTTTTATAGCCGTTGAGAAATAGAACCCTAAATGGAAATAGCTGTTGGGATAGAGCCGTTGGCAATGTAGTTATGGAGATGGCGAGCCGATTTTATTGGCTGGTCGTCTGGCGAGCCGATTTTATCGGCGTGCGCCAATGAAATCGGCTCGTTAGATGATGAGCCGATAAAATCGGCTTGCTGGACCAATTCATGATTCTAAATTGCTGAATATTCTGGGGAATAAGAACTGTTGGCTACCCAATTCATGATTCAGACCTTGAATTGGGTAGCTGTTGGAGATGCTCTTAAGATGCCATTGTCGGGAAGCTTGTTTCAGTCCATATATTGACTTTTTCAACTTACACACCATGTGTTCTCTTCCTGTGGTTAAGAATCCTTCAGGTCGGTCCATATACAAGCAGGCTCACATGCACACCCACTAATAATGGTATCCTATTTATACCAATATAGCTTGGACTTTAAGCCAGCTCACATGCACACCCACTAATAACGGTATCCTCCTATAATTTGTAAAAGCAAAACAATCTTGTAACAACTCGTAAAAAGATAAAAGTATTTCTAACAAACTTCCCCGCTAAAGGCTGTGATGTGGACTCTGAAAATTTAGATTCGAACTGTTCAGCTGTTTCCCAAGTAGCATCATGAGTCGGAAAACCAAGCCACTGTACTAGATATTGTACTTGAGCCCCATTTTGAGCTTTGACAATCTAACGATCCAAAATTGAAGCAGGCTGAATACTCATACGATCTGCATTCTGTCCCTGAAAGACAGTGGGAATATGAACTGCCACTGGTAAAGTATCCTTGAAAGCCTTAAGCTGTGATACATGAAAGACATCATGTATTTTGGTCTCACTTGGCAGTTTCAGTTTATATGAAGCTTTGCCGATTATTGCGGATACTTGGAAAGGACCAAAATATTGCATTGCCAACTTCTGATTACTTCTCATTGCAGTAATACCCGGATCAAATATAAATATCTTCTTTTCACTAACTTCTGCATTATTCATTCCAATAGCAACTTTTCCAAAAAGAACATACCCATATGCAATAAAACGACCTTTGTCTATGGTTGGATTCATTTTAGTTACGTAAAGCATGAGCGGGTCTTTTGGGTCACTAATATTTGTAATGGCAGAAGGATATATGTCATCCAACAATCCTTCATAGGAATTTTCCACACGGTGCTTCTGCAAAACCTGGAACAGTAATTCTATATCATTGCATGTGCTACAGTTATCCATCGTTGACCACAACTTAGCGTTAGGAGGCATTGTTTTTACTTTTTCAATGGATTCAAGTATACCTTGGCAAAGACTGCCTGAAGCTTCTGAAACTGAATTTCAATCTTCATTAGATGTAATTAGAGTCTCCTTTTGAAATTTTGCATACTTCACTGTCTGAGCAATGGTAACATGTTTGAAGGCTTTGACAAAAGGTTTGACAGCAGGTCTAAGTCCACCAATAAAGCTTTCTAAAATATAAGAGTCTGGTAATACATGATTGTTCATTAACATCACAGATCTCATATTCTCAATCTCATTAATGTACTCTTCAATTGAATTTTTCTGTTGCAATCCATTGAATCGCTCCACCACATCTAAGCTAGTACTATCTTTAAAGCGTGCATACAAATCAACAATAAAATCATTCCAATCTACCACAATAGTTCTCCTAACAGAAAGATAGTTCATCATCCAACTTTCAGCTTTATCAGTCATGTTTAATGAAGCTAAATCAACTTTCTGATCATCAGGGATTTTATAGAGGGTGAGATACTTACCGCAATTTTTGATCCATAGTCTAGGATTGCCGCCATCAAATTTAGGGAATTCCAGTTTTGGAATATACCCCAATTTAGATTGATTGTTTCGTTCATCAGATCTGGGTAATCTGACTTCTGAAACAACAGGCATGCTTTCCTTGAGGAGTTGCATCATTTTCAGAAGCTCATCAAACTTTTGATTAGTTGCTGAATTCTGCTCTTCAACTTTCTTTTCCAGGGCTGCTAATTGTTCTTCCATCCTTGACGCTTGTCTGGTAACAGGAGATGCCAGATCTGATTCAACAATAGTTAAAAGCTCTGATTGATCTCGGAGTATTACAGTGGTTGCTCTGATACCACTGATAAGGGTGGATTTCCAGCAACACAAAAGTATACAAATATGATGAAGTAAAGAGAAAAATAGAAGAGAAAAGAGACTAGAAAAAGAGGAGAGAAGATACATAAAACGTAGATGGGAGAAAGGTAAGAAATTTTTAGTTCATTTCTTATATTTCCAGCATTACAATTCTTATCCTACTTATACTAATATAGCTTGGACCACAAGCCAGCTCACATGCACACCCGCTAATAACGGTATCCTCCTATAATTTGTAAAAGCAAAACAATCTTGTAACAACTCAAAAGAAGACAAAAGTATTTCTAACAAACTTTCCCGCTAAAAACTTTATCTGGTTTCATTACTAAAGCTCCTATATCAGAATATAAAAGAAGTTATTTTGAGTCGCTTATTATATTTGAAATACATCATGACTGAATCCTCTCAGACACTTACAAAAACAAACATGGTATACCAATTTAAAATTATATTTTTAGAATGTATTTATATTTTATATCCAACAATACCATCTTGAAACTATCATTGGTTTACTAGAGGATTAATGAAGGACATTAAAATAATATTGTCATGTTAGACCACCAAATGCACAACAAATTATCAGCCTTGCCATATATTTGATCATGTTATTTGGAAATTATCATAAAAAAATTGACTTCCACTTTTCTTTCGACAATTTCTCATGTAAAAATTGATTTACTTCAATTTTATAATACCTTAATTGGTACTTATTTGTGTCCTTTCTATAATAGATAGGTGGATGATATATATGAAGATGATCCCGTCAAATTATTGCATTTATGCAAAACATAGTGACGTGGTTTCAAATTTTTTATAGTTGGATACATGTATAAATATGAGGACAATTTCCGCAACTAAGTAATCCCACCCCTTACCAAAAATTGAACTTAATCTCCATTATAATTGTTAGCATGCTTTATCAATGATTAGATATTAATGTGGATTCTAAAAACTGACTGTCAGGAAAATCATATTAACAAAATGTATGATTTTTTAATCTTTTGTATTTCTGTAGGTTTTTGCATGTTTTTTTGGTTTAAACATAGATACTGGGTTCAATGATATTCTTAGTGTGCTTGATTAGCGATCGTTTGTTTTAGATTTCATAGAATCCTATATGCTTTTTAAAACCTTTTAACTTTTCCTTTTTTGGTTAGTGATGTTGCATTTACTTTTATATTTCCCATTTTTACAGAAAATCCCATCTTGAAGTTTTGAAATGTCCCCAATGCTCATGCTTTTACTGACTGTTAATTATTTGCATATAAGAAGATTGCCATTCAGTGTAGTTACCATGTACAACCTACCTGTAGCTAGGATCACTGCAATAATATCTTCCCTTATGCTTCAACTTCAATTCCCTCCAAGTATATGCTTTAAATCTAATATGAAAATTTATCTTTACAAAGTAAATTTATTTCAAAAATCATGACTGCAACAATGATTGGTGCTTATTTATTGTATGTGATATATTTTGTATAAATCGATTTATTTTGCTTTAGATAACATTATAAGTAATATTAATTAGTAGGTTGACAATTTATAGTAAATACTCATTGCCTATTTTATGTTTTTCTTTCCTTTTGCAATAGAAGAGAATTACTTGCTGTGATTTTCTACCAATTTGTAGTGAAATGTATTACAATCTCGCTAAAGGCAAGTTATTTGTTTACTCTTAAATCTTTCAAAATATTGTATCAAACTTGCACCTTCCTTCTTTGTTTCAGATTCGGTAGGATTAGTTATATTGACTCTTTGAATAGTATATAAATCATTGATTAATGCTTATAATTGAACAACTACAGGTTTGTGACTTTATTCACTAACAAGGAGTACAAACTGAAGTCAACCAAATAAGAAATGAAAGTCTCAGAATTGGGAGATTAGTAAAAAGCATATGGAAAATCATTATTGATGGAGAAAACTAAATTTCAGGTAAAATTATAGTTTGTGGTTTTGATTTCAAAACATTGATATAATATTTAGCTGCGTAGTTGCTATGGAATTGTAGAACAATTTTAAGTGGAGATGGGGTGAAGGATCATCTTCTATCTCATTTGATATCTTCACCCATCCTTTTAATTTTCTCTATACTCATTTCAGTAAGTTTGTTTCAAATTAAAATTGGTTTAATCTATTGGTTCTGTTTCACTTCAAAATATGTGTAATTTTTTACCTTTTAGTTTAACTTTATATTTTGTTTCTACTGCTTTAAATTGTGAACTAATGGTCTTCTGAAAAATTTGTACACTAATTGTTTTCGTTTAAAGATTACGCAAATACCCAATGGAGCAATCACATATAAGAGGATAAATTAGTCATTTCCATGTCATGTACTGTAAACTTTCCACATTTTGACTGTACTTGCACCCATAATCCTCATCTTCCCTCCTTGGTTGTTTCCAGAGAACAAGCTCATTTCAATTTGTCACCCAAAAATTTAAATAATCTAAGTGCGCTATACAGACAATCACCGACTACCTCTTCCAATGTTTTTTGACGTCAATTCATCGGTTTCAACACTTTCGGCTCTACTTTGCTTCCTCTTCTTAATGCTAGATAGAGATTGTGGATTTCAGGCATTGATCTTAGAAATACTACTGCTTGGGGTTAACTAGGAGAACATTTTGATTTGATTTTTAATATGGAAATATATTTAGTTCATCACTTATTTGTTCTTCATTATTTTCTAATTAAGACGACTCTACAATTAATGCTGCGTTGCGGGCTTAGATATGGTCAGGAAAGATAGTCGACGTTTAAAGATGTAGTTAGATCATGGTTCAAGAACTCGGCCGGCACCCCGAAATTTCGGGGTTACCGGACCGGTGCCGGTCATCGGCGGTCCGAAACCGTCGATGAAAACCGGTTTCGGAACTAGGGCAGAAAAAAAAACTCGATCAAATCATTTCGATAGAAGCAGCAGAAATAGAATACCGAAGGCCTCGATAGTAGAAAAGAAGTGGATAAACTTATCTGTGAACTCGATCACTTCGATTTCAAGAGATTGATCGATTTTATTTTTCAATCTTGTTCGATTAGCTTCAGAGAATAATCGATTAGCTTCAGAGAATGATCTTCGTGAGTTATCTGTGAACTCGAACACTTCGACTTCAAGAGATTAATCGATTTTATTTTTCAATCTTGTTCGATTTGTTTACTTCGAAGGACGGTTTTTCTTTTTCAATTTATTTTGTTTGTTTCTGGAGAGAGGGATAATGGGGTAGGAGACGTATTTTTGGAGAATGGGTTTGGATTATATGGAAACAAGGAACACTGCAGATAGTTGAGACACTGTTTCCAGAAAGTGGGTCATGGCATGGCATGGGTCATGGGCTAGTACTTTCTAGACTGAAAGAAAAGTCGGCCCACATGTATTAAACTGTCCCAAACACTTCTTCTCATGCCCATATTTAACTATTATTTTATTTATCATTAACAAGCTCATTAACAAAATACTTAAAATTAGAATTTAAACCGAAACAAAACCGAAACTATCGAAATTTACAAAACCAACCGAAATCAGTAAATTTTCAAACGACCGAAACCGAGACCGAAACCGAGTTCTTGAACCTTGAGTTAGATAACATTTTTTTTCTTTTCATTTCATCTACTTTTTTATCAGCGTTCATTATCATTTCATTAGCAGTTAGTTTACTTTTAGAATGAATTTTACTAATTCTAGCGTTTTATTTTTAGAACGTCAAACCCATACTTATAAGCACTTCTCCACTGTCTATTAACTCATTATACGTTTCGAGCTGTGAGCTTTTAAAATGCAGTTCAAATGGATTAATGAAGTTTTTCTAACAGTGGTTATCATGATATGTTTTTACCTTTAATGTATTTTATGCCTTTGATAAAAAATGCGCATTGGGATTTCTGTACTAAGACTTTGTTGTCTCGCGTTCGATTAATTTATTTTTTGGCATTGGCCTTATGCAACTTATAAAAACTAACATTTTTCAAATGTATGTCTGAACTTGAAAGGATATACCATGAATGAAACAAAGTTGGTTTCAAAATTAATTCATGCTATTTCATAATAGACAATTAAAAATGCAAAAGGAGTAATGCCAGCTTATGTTGATTACAGTACTAAACAGGAAAAAAAATATGTATTGAACAAGCAAATATCTCTATATAGGAATAGATCTTCACGACCTTCTTAATCAAACTTCAAACATGCCTTCTTCTAATCCACATTGTTGCTTAGTTTAGTTTTGTTTTAGTTGTTATCAATTTTTAGACACTTAAATAAATTCCAAATTTAAAAGTTGATTGGTGACATATAGGGATATCAGAAATTTTGAATCACAGATTCTTTTTTTCTTTCCCTTTGGGATGTTAATTGCTAAATTTATGCTTAACTTAATTTTATAGTTTCATTACTTTGTGCATGAATTAAACTTGATTTGTTAGATTCTATTTTTATGCTTCATTTGTTATAGATGTATTGTTCTTAAATCCCATAATTTCCTCATGAATATCAGCTCAATCCCCTACCTTATGTAAGTTTTTCTCAGCTCTAAGGAGTACGATACAATTTAATATATAATGCATATAACAGAAACTGCTTTATAATAAAGTGAAGCATAATATATCTTCTTTTGAGTCTGTTTAAGCATCTTAGATGAATGCTAATAATTTGTTTTAATTACACACACAGTTTATTCTTTCTTTATGCAGTAATGTAAATGTAATAGACGGTTCACTCCTTGATTCATATAGAAGTTCATCTGGATATGCACTAATATGTGTTTTACGCCCTTCACTAGAATTAAGATTTCTCAACACCTTACGGCCTATGTGTATATTTTCGTAAGATAATATGTATACAGATGCACATGCTGACATGAATCAATGCATCGGGATCAATTAAAGATTATTTTACCAAGTATAACACTAAAATAGGCCATGGGAGTAACAAAATTTATTAACATGCAAAGTGCTGACATTGGATAGACGCTGATGTACTTCAGGCTGAAGACTAGAATGAAGAAAACATTTTGTGAGTTTATAGCTCTTTCTGTTAAACATTTTCTTCTTGACGACTGAAATAGTATAAAATAATGTACTTTAGCACATATTTAATACAAAATTTACAGTTCATAACAGATTTTCCATCTTCAAATAAAGAGGAGTAGACTGTTGGGAATCAAATTTGTCATGTAGCTTGAACAAATGAGTGATAACTCATGAATTTAAAAAAGAAATGTTAAAAATAGTTATAAATTTTGTTGTTGATATATACATGTTTCCAAAGTTTTAGGTAGAATAAATGTAAGATGTTTTACAAGGAGATTTACTATTTTACATTTCTGCATAGCATTTTAATTTTCGTTTTACTTCATATCATACTGAATTCACATAATACTCATGGTAGGTTAAACAATGAGGAGCACTATTGCAAGCTTGAAAGATGCAGGAGGCTGAGATCGGTCATTGTTAAATGGGTGAATTTAGTTCATATTTTTTTCCTAAGCCTATATGAATTTTATGTATAGAAATCTTTATTTGTTGCTGAAACTTTGTCTCCATTACTCCTGTTATTATATTTACAGTAAGGCAATTAATAATATGAGTTATAACTTTCATATAATGTTTACTAACAACATTTCAAGGAATGTATGTGACCTATTTTTCTGGCTAATGGTCATTATTTTTGAAGAAAACCGTTTGTCATTTTAAAATTTGATTATGTATAAATTATAATCAATATACACCAACTCTTTTATCAATCGGTGGATATTCAACTAAAAAAATGGATTATCACAAATGCACTCATCTCATTTCAGATGTTTTGCTGCTTAAAGCATCACAGCATGTTTGAGTTCAAGCTTTAACAGAAAAAAATATTTTCACACCTTGCTTATGCTCTCTAATTGTAAAAAATATATTTCCCACTTTTAGATTTAAGATTTCCGAACTTTCTCCATTCATTGCTTTATACTATTTTTTATTACCCTGGCGGTTTTACTTCATGATATTTGTCTCATAGTCTAGTTGTTTGCGAAAATTATTTGATACCTGTAGTAATTCGATTTTTGGTTGTTCAAATTATTTGATATCTATAGTAATTTGATTTTTGGTTGTCACTTTTTGAACTTATCTTCATTTGGCTCTTTGCCTTTTTTCCTTTTAGACATATATACGCATGTGTGTGCACACACACACATATGTGTGTGTGTGTGTGTGTGTGATATCTCTGTAGATTTTTTAAACCTTAGAAGCTTCACACTTAAGGAAAAGCAAAGACATCATGTCCAACAAAAAGAAAAGAAAATAGACTAATGAATGACACAAATTTACTCTATTTTCATTTTTATACTTCAATTTTGCTTGGTAGTTTCCTAATGTTAAACATTTGGTATCATTTTGTATGGACATTTTAAACGTTCTATGAATTTCACTTGCAGCAGAACATGATTTTTAATAATTAATAGGTTGAAATCTACGCATCACATAGATAGCATATTCAAGTGGGTTTTGGATTTACTATATAGGATATCCCGCTCTCCATGCACATGCAGACATATATGTATGCCCACACCAATGCTAATTGTTTCATTTTTCTTAGTACATTTAGTTTGGAGAAAATATAAATTTAGAAAACTGTAATAGAAGCCTGGTATCAGGTCATATATAAAGTCTACCTACCTGTACTGTGGGAATATATAATAATGCAATAGATTAGTCAAAACTACAAGTTTTCCAATGCCAAATTATACTAAAGGGTTTTTAATTCATTCAATAAATAGCAAAGGAAAAAGTTCATTAGTTAAACATTTGGTATTGTTTTGTATGGACATTTTAAACGTTCTATGGATTTCACTTGCAGCAGAACATGATTTTTAATAATTAATAGGTTGAAATCTACGCATCACGTAGATAGCATATTCAAGTGGGTTTTGGATTTAGTATATTGGATATCCCGCTCTCCATGCACATGTAGACATATGTGTATTCCCACACCAATGCTAATTGTTTCATTTTTCTTAATACATTTAGTTTGGAGAAAATATAAATTTAGAAAACTGTAATAGAAGCCTGATATCAGGTCATATATAAAGTCTACCTACCTGTACTGTGGGAATATATAATGCAATAGATTAGTCAAAACTACAAGTTTTCCAATGCCAAATTATACTAAAGGGTTTTTAATTCATTTAATAAATAGCAAAGGAAAAAGTTCATTAGTTTTTTTGTACTTATACTGTCATTTAGTGATATAAGAAGTCTTTTTGAAAAAAAATAAAATCCTACCATTTGATTCTCTTTCCAAATGGATAATTTTCATTATGAATTGATTCAAATCTCGACTGAAGTCACAGTTGAAACAGATACTATATGTTAACTTTTAGATTAATTCCTGGAGTTCAAAATATTTCAAAAGAGAAAAGGAAAATTCGTTTCTTTTACATGCTTAAATTTTATTTGATAACCTACAAAAAAATCATTAAAATTTGAATCTATGAAAACTATTCCTCAAAATTTGAATCCATTTTTGATTCAAAGTTTGACATTTACAATTTATCCCGTTAAGGATAACTGCTATTATTTTTAGCTTTTAAGTGTTTGGCTTTAGCAAATCATTCCATTGACTTCACATGAGATTGTGCACATCGATTCAGGTTTTTTTTTTTTTTTTTTTTTTTTTTTTTTTTTTGGATATTGATTACTATATTTATATGGCATGGATTTATTTATTTAATATATGGGCTGCAGAAAGCCATTAAAATGATTTGATCTTTTGGATAATGAAGATATTCAAATATTAGGCAACCATTCCCTCAGCATTCAGACATCACAGTGTCTTCCTTGCAAACCATGATTTTGTCAGCATAATTATTTCAATAAAGGCTTCCTGCAAAATCATGTTATATGGTATCTCCGTACCCTTGGTCCCTCGGTGCTCGGGTTCCTTAACCAGATACCACGTAATGAGCACCACAATTCACAATGTTATATTAGATTAACATATGAATAAAATGGTCAAGTTTGAAGTTAGCAGTAGGATCTGAGCAATAGAATGCTAGCCTTGGACAGCTGTCATGACGCTACCTATTGGCAAGGGTAGAAGATTGGATTTGGATGTGGGGCTTCCAATCAGGTATGAATGGGATGCTTTTCAAAACTGCAATGTTGTAGGATCTAAGAGATGAACTTTATTGTGTTCATAATGCTAGGGTTGGATTAGGGTCAAGTTACAATCTCTTCATTAGCCTATCCAATGGGCTTTGTTAGTTAGTTTCTGTATTCTCATTGCTGACCAAACTGACTTAGAAAAAAGCTTAGATGTTGATTTGTTAATTAAGTCGGTGTTTATACAAAATTGAATTATGATAATATAGGTATGTGAACCCACTGCAATTGTCAATAGCACAGTGAAGTTTGTTCAACTCATTAATCAACCTCTTTTTAACATACGTATTAGCGGAGCTCTATAGATTAGAATAACTCTATGTGAAGAAATTAATACTAATTTGATATTCAAAACTATTAATACTTCTACATTTACATTATAAACAACAAACCATCCGTATGTCAAGCAAGTGTTTACTGTTTTTCGGTCCTTAACCACTCACTCTAACCGGTTATTTTGGGCGTCGAGTAATGTTAATACAACAAATACAAACCTTTAGCCGGTTAAGCCGTTGGTTTTGTACTGGCTATCTTTAAGTTCTATTTAGATTTGTAATATGTTCTATGTAATATAGAACTTCAGTTACTGTACATAGGATTATGAACAAAAAAATTATGTCAAAGTGTTGCCGAAGCTATTTGCAATCAAGCAAGATTAAATTTTCTAAGAATTCATCACACCTTGAGCTAAAGATGGCAAGATACATGCTTTTGTACTTAAGTTTAATAGTAGATTTCTTTTTCTTTTTATAAGACATGGTTTTTTTTTTGGCAAGGCATAAGACATGGTTTTATAAGCCTGTAGGATTTTGATTGTCATCACAATTCAGCCCATGGTTGGATCTTCAAAGTAGTGGGTATAGTGTTTTGAGAAACAATTGAATAATTCAGACAAGTTGTTTATTTTTTCAATTATCCTCAAGAAAATTTTGTTTATGGCTTATTTGAACATCATGTATTTGTTTCAAAGTTATGGGTTTTTAACTTATCCTATATTTGCAGGTATTGTATTTGTATGATAGGCTGTTACCTTTGGTGAAGAATGTTGACCAGGATGTTAAACTACTGCAAGGAAATGTAGGAATTAAGAGTTACAAAGTCTTGTCATTTTGTTCATGTCAGTTTGTCTTTTGCACAACTGCAGTTCGTAAGCAAATAAATGCTAATGAAAGAGAGTATACGGACCAATTGTCCATCGTATTGTATTGAATATATATTGCAATAAATTATTAATGTTTTATATTTTTTCAACGATGTACTCTTTTTTGTATCCATTTAGAAATGCACTATGTTCAGCTTACTATGTTAATAGATGATGTGTGAATTATATATTTGGTTCAAATCATTTTCTACAGTTTATTCCTCGCTATATTCCTGGGCGGTTGAATTATATATTTGGTTCAAATCATTTTCCCTGCCATATTTCAGGGCGACATATAGAAGTTTATCATTAGTTATATATTTTGCAGTGAATTGCTCCATTTTATTTACCATTTAGCGTTTGTTTGTAGTTTTTTGAAAGTCAATTTGAAAAAAAGTTAATAGTCTAAAAGCATGTGTGTTATCTTCATGTAATTTGCAAAACTTTGAAAAATATCTAACAAAGAAGTTAGCAGATAAACCATATCTATGTTTTGCTCTTACAGAAATATGTAATATACGGAATCATCAAATATGTAATATAGGGAATCATGATGATTCCGTATATTACATATTTCTGTAAGAGCAAAACATAGATATGGTTTATCTGGTTCACACTTATTGATTGTTATCTTCCGGTTTGGAAAACAAGTTACTACACAAATTCTACACTTCCCCTATATTATATCTTTTATATTTTCTTTCCATAAATATTCGTCTCCTTTGAGTCTCTATATAAATAATCCCTTCACCCTCTATCTCTGTTCGAGTACTTAACATTTTTCTCGTGAGCCAAACTTCATGATATAGATTAGTATCTATTTATGCGGCCATTACAATCTCATCACTATCACCATACAACTCCTAGTATATCCTTAGAGCATCTCCAACAAAGGTTGGATTCAACGTTTAAAATTTGAATTATCAAACTCGCATTCCCTAGTAGCACGTTCCTCTATGAATATTCAAAGAAAATAAATCAAAGGTCAATTTAGAATCTTGAATTGGTCCCAACGCAGCATCCTAGCAAAAGAAAATTAAATTCTGTACCATTGCATGTGAATATTTGCCACCACAACTTTTGTCCAAAATATTGCATTCGTTCATTTTGCTTTAGTGCCTTTCGAAGGAGTATTGTCTATCATTATTTTATTTTAGCTTGAATTTAAATGAGTATGACGTTGATTAATTCAACGCCCTTCAACAGGATGCTCATGGACGTTGATTTATTCAATGTCTTTCTATTAAGTTAAACACGTAATATTCAATTTGAATATTACGTTCCATAATATAAACAGCCGGAGATGCTCTTATAACATACTTCCATCGTCTCAACAACTACATAGCAATATCACCATCGGTAGCATATCTAATACGTCAAGACAAAGCACCACTGTCTCATAGATCTGTTCCACTATCTTTGGCCAGTCATCTCCAAACAGAAGCAGTTGCAGTAAATTTTGATCATCAACAGACCACATGAATCTTCCTTACAAGACCCGACTATAAATCACAACAGCACATCTCTACAAAGCAGACTCAAACGTCGTGAGAACTAACAAGCTAACCAAAGATGACTAGCTTTTGTCAATTTGGGTTTCAATCACTCGAAGCAAGTATCTCAAGTACATCACAAGCACAAGTCAAGATATTAAAAAAGCTCGCAGTAAACCTCTTGTCCAACATTGCAAGGAATATAAGAACATCTGACTTGAGTATTGTATGAAATCCATTTATTTAGGGATTTTATGATGATGACAAGCATTTAACGGTATACATCCATTGATTTTCGTTTTTTCCATTTTCGATGACCCTTTACTGAATTTAAGGGTGAAACTCAACCACACCCCCATCGAATTTCATGAATAAATATGGCAGAGCCCTATCGAATTTCACCCGCGCCCCCCTTATTCAAATCTGGTGTGTCAATAACAATGTTTTTTTTATGAAAATTGATTTTGGAGTATAGAAGGTAAAAGGGATCCACGGGTCAAATGATCACGTGACTTGAGAGAGGAGTTGTATTTTAAGTTTGTGATTTGTTTATTTGTTTTGTATTTTTTATTTTTGAAATCTAGTTTTAGGATAGGATTGTGTGTTTTGTAGTTCATAGATTCTGATCTCAAGATGTTGAGTCCAGGCAGAGTGCTAAGCATAAGGTTAGTATATTTAGTTTAGTGGACAGCGCAAGTTAACAGGTGTTGTAAGCGTTGAGTATATAACTTTATTAAATAACTTTAGGGGGAGCATCAAACACTAACGAGTTAGTGGCCAAAGCTGGGTAAATACGCGTGTTCTCTTTCTTGCACATTTACGTTTCCGTATTATTTTTCTATTTTATGGTACAGCTCAAAGTGTGTGTATGGAGTATGTATGGAGACCGGATTTTGGGCACTCAACTGATAGATGCAAAATCAACCCTAGCAATGTTGTAGTTAGCAAGTCTGGTAACATTGTTGGCATTAAAACTGGGTTTGAACAGAATGCTGTGGGTAAGCAGACTAATGGCAATGACAACGATAATGCCTTGAAGTGAAAAATTTGGACGAAGGTGGCCAATAAGACAAAGAAGCTGGACACAGTGCTTTCTGATGGGGGTAACACAACCGTTGAGAACGAAGTGGACTTGTGTGATAAGAGCACCTTTGCTGCATTGTCGAAAGGAATGGATGTCGAAGGGGAAAATGAGGAGTATGATAAGGATTTTGAAGAAGGAGAGATCCGATGCACTGATGAGCTTTTAACTAGTGTCTTTACACCATTCAGTGAAGCTTCCGATGTTGTTAGCGAGCACAGGAAAAGCAATATGTTGTGTACAACTAACGTGGTCAGTGAGCAAGGTAATAGCAGTGTAGTTGTTGAAGTTCCACCTGTAACTGAAGGACAAGCAGCTTATGTGGGAGATAATGTTAAGGCCAAATCTCCAAATACATCGATCAAACCTGGATTCTTGAACAAATCCCCATCTCAGCCCAAACATGACAACAAGCTCACTGAGACAACGACCGAAGTTTCAGCCACTGTAGTGGGTTTCAATGGAGCCAAGAAAAAAATAACAACGAAATTGAACCCGTATGCAAACATTCTGGCATCACCGGGACATAAGGAACCCCCTTCCAAGCTAGATAATGTTACTATGCCTCATTCGCCCGTCTTTGCTTCACACCCAAGCTATATCACGAGGAACAGAAAGGAAACGAGATCCCGTGTACCCAGTTTTCCCTTTCCCCATATACCCAACCAATAAGGATCCCCTAAATTCCACCTTTTTGTAATTAAGCCCTCGGACTTAATTATTAAAAAAAAATGAAAATCAGGAATTTTGATTGGTTGGATACAGAGGAGACAGAGGATTTTTGGGTATAGCTGATTTGCTCTAAGAAAAAAGAGTGTGATGGGAGTAGGTGGCCTTTTTGATAATGATTGACTGAAGTTGAGCGATAGACAGCTTTTTTCTTATTGCTGCATAGATAAGAATATGTATTGTTGTAATGTGACACAATTTGGTCCATCTATGTAATTTGTTTTAATGTACTCCTAAATGTATTTTGTACTTTTCTTGGTCTCTCTACCCTGTGTGGTAGAGACAACAATTAGTTGTTAAGTTCTCTGCTTGGCGCCTGTAATCAATTTTCTTATTTTAATAAGAGAGTTGTGAACCACTTTAAAAACAGGTCGACTTTGCCAAAAATAAAATAAAATTAAATATCATATTTACCCCTTTTAGTGCATAGTACATAATCCTAACGGTTGCATAATACTTAATAAAGTAAAATTGGATTTTACTGAAATAAAGTAAGTGATAAATTTGGCTTAGTGAAAATTTGTGGTAAGGGCTTACCATTGTGGCCTAATTTTTTCGCAGGACACAGCTTCGTCGGAATAAGTTTTAAGGACAAAATATAATGCGCTCCTTATTTCACGAACCTGTTTGCCTCTTTCTCAATTTGAAAAAGCGATCTTCATCAGTCAGAAGATTTTCAAAAACATCTCGTGCTTCAAAAGAATTGAGTAAAAGAGTTGGTTTTCTTTGTATCTCATGATTTGATTATTCCTATTTGAAGATGCGATTTTCAATCATGTTATCGTCAGGCGATTTCATTTATCGTGTATATTAGATAATTTGTTTGTATGATTCTACGATTTCATTTTTTGATTGTTCACATTCAATTTGTCAGGCGATTATTTATTGTGGATATGAACGCGTTCGGTTAGAGGTTTTACTTCAGAAAATTTTGATTTCTTTAAAGGAGGGAGAATATGCAACGCTCCATAATTTTCCGTATATTTAAATTTAAATTTAAAATAAATAAATCGAATAATATTGATTTAAAATCAATGATTGTTTGAATTGAGTATAATCGGATTTTAAATTGAGTTTATATTTAGAAATGCTGTAATTTGGAATTTTTTTATTTAATAACTAAATAAGTTTGAATTGTTTAATTTATAATTGGAATTCAAATTTATTTTGGTAAATGGTGAAATTCTGAATTTAATATTAGAATACCTGAAGATAAATCAAGTTCGTTTATCTGTATGAAATGCAAATTTAAATTCAAAAATTAATCATATTCGGGAACTTAAAAGTTTGTGAAATCGATTTATAAATTTATTTAAATTGTAATTGAATTTAAATGGAATTTAATAAATATTTGAATTGAGTTAAAACAGTTAAACGAATAACACCCCACATCCGTTAATGTCACTCGTTAAGAGAATGCATTAAGTTTCATGAAGCGTTATAGGTAAAAAGAAACAGAAACATTACAAGACAGATATAAAATAGCAGCGGAATTTAAAACTTTTATTAAGTAGGAAACATCGTGGTTCAAAACACAGTTACATCATAAGTCTGAAATGCATAAAACCCAGTACATCAATTTTAAACTTCTGTCTTGTACTAAAATCATCAGAGTGTAATAAACATGAAAAGTGCATAATCCCCAAAAACATAGCCATAGTAGAGAAGATACAAAATCAAGCAGTACATCTATGCAGCTCCAAGCAGGATGAAAGCAGAATCCTGATCAAGCTTGAGTATTCCCACCCTGAGAACCTGGGTGGAGGGGGGGGGGGGGGGCGAAAGAAGGGAAAACAAAATAGGTCAGATATAAAGTCTAGCGAGTCTAGCTACTTTTAGCATACAAATAAGTAAAAGCATCATGACAGGCATATAAACTGGACAGATAGATAACAACATATACGACATGTATGACAAGGTGAACAAGATAAACATGATAGAATATATTGCGCTTCTCTAGTACTTTCTCTTTCTCTACACCAATACCGGTGTCATATGAACAAGAAGATCCCCAACAAGTATGAGATGATAGACTTAGGCGTACTTCTAGTAAGAGGTTTTACCCCATACAATAACAGGCAGACCAACTGAACATACCGAAGTTAGCCCTAAGGATAATAACGGGCTCCTAAACATACCAGAGTCTAGATGTACCCTAATCACTACCCCAATCGATCGGCTCTCTACTCCGCAGATACCCTGTGCTGGCCCCATAGTAGGATGTATCACTTCTTAAAGTGGCAACCCTTTATTTCCAGGATGTGCACAACCATATCTATAGGTGTCACAACGTCTTAATCCTCCCCTATCCGGACCCATGCACGCTTATGACCCCATCGGAATGCGCCGCCCACACCGCCCTTTCGTTTGGATCTCTTACAATCAGCCCAGTAAGCGTGTCCCGACTCCGACCTAGTTCGAGTACTCGTTTGATACCTATATATGGGTTACTGACTGAAATGGATCCCCTACACAAGATGATACAAGCTTCCTCCTAAGCTTGCATCCCCACTACTAGGATTTCCACAGGTTATGCCCTACAAGTGTAAGAAGATTGCATAACCTCGCAGGTTATGTTCTAACAATGTAAAAAGATTGCATAACCCTACAGGTTAAATTTGTGGGCCTTTATATAAATATTACCCACCACCCCAAGATATACTTAACCCTCCCACTGTTTCAATCAAGTTACTTAACCCCAACTCAAGTTAACATGTTCTTGTAATCCTTATGGATTCAAACAGGTTAAGTATTACAGGTTAACAGGTTATCCCCATTCACATTGGCTTCTTTTCAAATTACCAAGTTCCACTTGCTTATTAATTTCATATATATATATATATATACACACACACACAGCTTAATCCATTTAATCTTATTAGTAAGCCCATCACATATTATCTCTAGATTGTAGTCCAAGGTTTGTAATCTATGATCTATTATCCCCGGATTTTAATTAATGAAAGTAATCCACAATTATTCATTATCTGTTTCCATAGTTACAATAACATGTAATTAAGTATACTTCATCTCAGTTCACCCGTTTCCTGTCTAACATGTCACTACAACTTGTCCTTGTTTAACTATTAACTTAGCTCTCTTAACTAAGGTTTACTGATAAGTTTTCTTAATTTATTATAACTTATGTTATAATTTTCACTTGTCCTTAGGACAAACCTACCTATTATATGACATTCTCATTAATGTAATTAACTACAATAGGTTATTCTCATTCCCCGTTTATTCGAATTTATTTCCATTAGTTACAATTAGTGCCATTTATTTCTATCCTTTTATATACATACATTCATATATATGTTTATGCATTAGACCTGTCACATTAAGTCTACAACTTGTGGATGCTGGATATGCCAGGCGGGTCCGAGCAGACTTCTTCCACAAGTCGGACTTCACCTCGTGTCTCAGCACGTTACGTGTTTATACACTTAGACCCCTCACATTAGATTCACCACTTGTGGTTGCTGGATATGTCGGACAGATCCAGGCAGACTTCTACCATAAGTGTAATCTAACCTCGTGTCTAATCTCGGTTACAGTTTCAAATTACTGTAAATCTAGGCATGCTCATTCTTTAACAATTATTCCTATTTCATTAACGGTTTTCATGCCATTTTCCCAAGCCATGTTCATTACTAACAAATTTTCATGTTTATCATACCTTAAATTAAGATCTTTAATCACAACTTTGATTTATGCCCCCAAATCCAAATCCATGTTTTCAATTCAAGTTATGCCAAAATTTCCCAATACAAGTTATGCCCAATTAAGATTTAGATCAACATATAAATTATGCCCCAAATCCCAAGTCTTGCCTCAAGGTACGAATTATGACCAGTATTCCTAATCATGTTTTACAATATGAATTATGCCCTAAATTAATTATTCCCATCATTCCCAATTTCGTACGTTCGTGTATTTTAGCGGCATGCCTAGGCTTGATGGTAGTCGAGCTATAAAATAAACAGGGAAAGGAAGAAGGGAAGATAACAGAAACAAACATAATAACAAGATTGACATATGATGATAGAAATAGGCATAACAACTAATAAGCATATAGTGACAAATTAGGCCATAATGACAAGATATGCATATAGGAACATATTTGATGAGCATGTGATAATAGATCTGATTCTAATATAATAGGGACATCATAAACATGCATGATGAGATCTGTAACGACCCGGCTTTTTGCTCGATTTTCGCTGGTAATTAAACCAACTTAAACCGTTCACAAAGACGGATTGTTAGAGGCACTTACACATTTGCACAAAATAAAAACAACTTTTCCATTATCATTAAAATAATATTACATCAGAGTTACATGAGGTACATCAGAGTACATCGATTACACAACGGAAAAGATACTAAACTAAGCGGAAGAATGCGAATACTCCATATATAATAGCTCCAGTTAAACCAGAATCCTTCTCCAACTAACTCCAAGGCTAAATTTGCGAACCAAACTACTAGGCTGCCCGTGTAAGAATTATGGACACCCAAAGTTTAGGTTTGGGAACAATAAACTCCAGGTCAGTCATGAGACTGGTGTGAGAACTCAAAACAGTTGTCTTTAGGGTTTATTTTAAAGTTAGGTAATTCACCGGACCACGCCGCCAATTCGGAACGGGTTTACTCCATGTGAATACCAGTGCATGAAAATCCGCAATGAATTTTTGAGAAAATGAAGCTATCATAAGCTCGTCCCACATCACACAATCAAGCGCACACCAAATGGGCTAGTTTTGCCTTATGATAACCAAAAATGCCTTCATACGTGAAAATCCTCTTTTACTACTATATATAGTGTGAAAAACCTTTTTGCAAATAAATTTATTGAACCTAGCCAGCATAATGCCCCATCCCATTATACTGACAATCCTGCCGGTAACCAGAGGATATACAATCAAAACCGTACGGGCTCGTAGTGGAGATTTGGTTTCGAACATGATGGTTCCTAGTATGAAAGATCATTCATGGGCTCACAAACTTTCTTGAGCGCATCATCCCAGTACTCGCGGATAACGTCCAGACTCGGACTCTGTTATACTAACCAACCATACATGAATCAGGGTACCCAACAAATAGCGTCCCAGACTGGGGACTTCGTAGTACCCTTTCATCATTACATCCCGTTGCATTGAACATACGAAACGAACATAAAAATCTGGCCACCAGTTTACCATCAATCCAGGGTGTGAGGTTCGTCGAGGTCACGATATACACAAAGCTACGCTTAAATAAGCCATTCTTTGATCATCCATAGCTCATCACGTAACTTAAACTTTACAATTCAAAACATTTTTTACATAATTTATAATGATTTTACCATTTTTTCCATATTTTTAGAAACATTAAAAAATGGCTGTTTATGGTTATGGTTGATAACTTCTCTTACAGCGACCTTTTCCAAAATGGTTTTAAACATAACTTGAAAATTATAACTCGAATTTAAAATTTGTTTTCACACATTTGAAAGTTCTTTTTAATGGAAATCAAACATTTTTCATTTTATGGTAATCCGATTCAGATTGCAAAAGTTATAAGTGTTTAAAGTTTGCATCCAAAATGCGTAAATTGCCGTTATGCGACAAGCTCTATTTTGACCATAATAACCATTATTCTATGATACTTCAAAATATCTTAGAAAACCATTATATCCTTATATAACCCTTTAAAAATCATTTAAATTTACTTTCCAAATTATTTTGCATCTAAAATTTAACTTTCATAAATTCCAATTCATTTCTAAATTCAAATAACTTCAAATTAACCTTCCCATTCGTCGGATCAGTTAGGGATAGTCAGGGAGAGCAGGAAACTTTATTTCCAAACCCAAGCCTAGACACTATCCTCTCTATTATCCTAGAATGTTTCGGTATTTATTTATTCATTTAAAGGACTTTAACAATATATATGAATTCATACATTTGGTCTTTTCCAATTATTAACCTTCAATTTCAATAATAATATTGCTTTTAATTATGAAGGAGATTTGTCGATCACCAATGTGATATCATAATTGTTGTGTCATAGTGTGTGCAAAACAACATCAACAACCATTTAAACATCCATAGCAACCATCGTCAACATGATTCAATAAATCATAATTGTGCACAAGCGTTATAACACTACGCTTAATAGTGTGTGTTCCAAACTTCGCATCCATCATCCAACACAACAATATCAATCTTCATTAACCAATAATAATTCATCGCTATATTTAAATTAGTCTAGCTACTAATTAAATATATAAAACGTGGTTAAAGAGTTCTCACCTAACAACTTTCCAAATCTTCACGGTAGGCGAGCCTAGCTAAGCGAACCGTCAGACAATATTTCAGCGCAACGTCTTCTTCACCAATATATATAATATAATATACACTAATCTCTCTTTATACTATAAGTGGAGGAGAATAATGAAGAATTTTGGCAAGGTGGTGGTGAAAAAGAGGAAGACTTATGCCATGGAAACCATGGCCATAAGCTTTAAGTAGAAGGTGGAAAGGTGGAAATGGAAATGGAATGGTAAAAAATGGAGAAAGAGCCTCCTTATATAGGAAAGGAGGAGTAAGGAGGTAAAGACACATAAGGGGGCAAGTGGCAATCATGCATGAAAGGGAGCATGCATAAAGACATGTGTCTTAACACTTGTCTTAAGAAGAAAAAAGAACTTTTGGTAGCACTTTCTTTTAAATGTTATGAAAACTAAAGGCAACACTTAATTCTAACGCTACTAATTCGTGTTATGGTTTAACAAATCCGATCAAACGACAAATAGTATCAATAAATCCAAACTCATTAATAATTATTCTCATTTATAATTCAAGTAAAATATATCATATAACTTATCAAAATTATTAAAATACTCTTAACCATATTATTTATATCAAATTCAAATTTAAATTCAAATTAAGTAATAAAAATTCCAATTTTAAATTGGTTAAAAATTCTGGATCATTACATTCACCCCCCCCCCCCCCCCGCCCCTTAAAACTTTTCGTCCTCGAAAAGGAAAGGGAATCGTAACTACTTATTCGACAAATTCAAGATTTAAATTCTTTATACCAAAGCTCCATGCTCTTACATGTATTAGCGGATAACTATATCTAAATGTCCTCCTACGATAACCTCCAGTTACCTATTATATTCGATTCATTGTTTACTGAGCCAATTACTTATACTCAACAATTTACTGCTTTCAAAAAAATTCAGACTTACAAATTATGCTCTTAGATCTTATCTTACAAATGCAAAGGTTATGAAACTTATTCTATTTTAGTTTCCAAAATTTACTATTATTCGTTACACGAAAAACTTGATCATCTCCGAACTCAGCTTGTCTAAACGTTTCAGTTTAGGTAATTTCTTCTTACTATTCCCGCTTGCCAAATATCCTTTAATCAAATTGTGAAACTTAATTCACAAGGTATTTATGCTTACTTAAACAGTTCCTTTTGTTGCCACAATATACTTTAGAACTTATCGACTTGTCCAAAATCGTCGATAATTCCAATCTTCCTATCTATACCCTTAATTAAATTCAATTACTTTTTCATTAGAATAGGATCTAATTGGATATATGATAAAATATATTAAAAAGATTTATAAAAGAAGTTACATTTTTTTATATATAATTAACATCATATACATACATTTATTCATGCATCCAACTTTTTAGAGATAATTCCCTAGGGGTCAAAGAACTTGCTCTGATTACATAATTCTTGCATTCCTTCTTCTTCACTTATGATGGTGGGTGGTGTTGCTTTAGCTGGTCTTTCTCCCTTCTTTAACTGACAATCCTGGACTACATGCCCTACTTTTCTACATCGATAACACTTCTTTTCTTTTGTTAGGTTCATGGGTTTCTTCTTTGTTTTAGGACACTTACGTATAAAATGTCCTTTATTTTTGCATTTGAAACAAATTATGTCTTCTCGAATGGTTTTCTTTTGTATTCTCTCTAGGCATAAAACTGCAAAATGTCCTTCTTGACTACATCTATAATAATAGATACCTTTGAATTTCCCCAATCTAAGGCTTTCTTCCTTTTCTTTTCGATTATGAGATTTCCTTTCTTGTTTTAGGGTCGTCCACCATTCAGTACCTGATAAACCAAACTCCATCTTTGTTCCTATAAGGAAATTTGGTTGAAAAATCCAGCTTACCAGGGAGGTAAATTAAATTCAAATTATTTATCTAATCTCTTGGGCGAGTTAGACGAAGCCTGGAGATTTTGTTGAAATAAAAACAAATTGAAATTGCGAATTTAGGATTATCGTTGAATCTAATCAACGATTAATCACTAGAGAAAGTAAATTGCAAAACAAGAACAACAATGCAGAAAATAAAAGTGCAGAATAAGAAGAAGAACAAAATAAAATTAGGATTGTCATTGAAACTAATCAAACGACTAATCACTAATGAAACAAATGTAAAATACAACTAGTACTCTACCGAATCTAATCGGGTAGATGACACTCGTTGCTAAAAAAATACTAGAAAATAAAAGAAGAAGAAGAATTTTTATTAGAGTAATGGAATACAGAAAAATGAGATGGTGGCTATAATGACATTACAAGGGTATTTATAGGATAGATAGCCAAACCCTAACCCTAATCCTAATACAATGATAGATGGGCCTTAGGGAATTCACAAAAGAGTTTACAATGAGAGTTTCAAATGGGCCTTAGTTAAATCTATTAAATTTTTGGCCTTTCTCCTTTTCCTCTTGGTTCTTTGACAAGCTTCCCTTGATTTGAGAAATTCTTGGTCTTTCTACCAATCATTTTCTTGTCCAACAGCAACTAGATGTGAGATCTTCATCTACAATTCTTCAAAAATGTAAATATATAGCAATATGTTCTCCATTTCTCTACTTTTCTGGTTGCATGCGGGCTGGGTTGGAATATCTGTAAAAGTGACAAAACAATACCCAAGTAATATTTATTTATATACAAAAGATAAGATATAAGAGCATAAAATAAACACATTTCTATGTTAATCACCCTCCACTTAATTTACTGGCTTATCCCTTACTAACAAGTTTACCTGGTATAATTCTTACAACCCAATCAAATTTTCACTTTTCTATTTAAGTTCATATCAATTTACCAAACAATTTCAAACACTTATCTAAATGGATTTAAGTATATATTGATGTTTTAATCGGAATCATATAGTCATCCCACTTTCGAAACTCGAAAATACATATTGATGATGATGCAGTCATCAACATAATCATCTTCAAGTGACTTGAGTGTGATTCTATATCAATCTAGTATACTCAAGACTTCGTATATACGTTAGCTAGGTGTATATTCAAAATCTTCTTATACCTGATAGTCCAAACTCAACATCGAATACAATACTCAAATTCTAATTTTTAATTTCTAACCATATAAATTAGTTACCTTAACAAATTTGACCCAAGTTTATCGATATTTCGAAATCCCCAATAGTAAAATTAAATTCAAAAGGCATTTGTACTCGGATCATTTTCCTAATCAGTGGAAGGGTCTTAATTACCATGCCATAAGAAGTATTTTATGTGTAATTATAATCACAAAATGCAAACTTAACCTTAATCGTTTGATTAAGTATCCGGGTTATAATTAACCATATATTTCCAAAATATGTTTGTTTCTTAAATTAAAACTTTTCAAAACTCATTTCATATTTTCAAATACGCTCTCTCAAATATAATACTCCAAAATCTCATTCTAGAGCATTAATAACCCTATCTAATGCGATATATAACTCTGATGAGTCTTTCCATTTGTTCAAATGTGTCGTACCCCATTGCTTTGTATAAACCAAAGCTCTGATACCGCTATGTAACGACCCGGCTTTTTGCTTGGTTTTTACCAGTAATTAAACCAATTTAAACCGTTCACAAAGACGGATTGTTAGGGGCACTTACGCAATTGCACAAAATAAAAACAAATTTTCCATTATCATTAAAATAATATTACATCAGAGTTACAAGAGGTACATCAGAGTACATCAGTTACATAGCGGAAAAGATACTAAACTCAGCGGAAGAATGCGAATGCTCCAAACATAATAGCTCCAGGTAAACCAGAATCCTGCTCCAACTAACTCCAAGGCTAAATCTACAAACCAAACTAGGCTGCCCGTGTAAAAATTATGGGCACCTAGAGTTTAGGTATGGGAACAATAAACTCCTGGTCAGTCATGGGACTGGTGTGAGAACTTAAAACAGTTGTCTTTAGGGTTTATTTTAAAGTTAGGTAATTCACCGGACCATGCCGCCAACGGAACGGGTTTACTCCATGTGAATACCAGTGCATAGAAATCTGCAATGACTTTTTGAAAAAATAAAGCTATTATAAGCTCGTCCCACATCACACAATGCAAGCACACACCAAATGGGCGAGTTTTGCCTTATGATAACAAAAAATGCCTTAATATATGAAAGTCCTCTTTTACAACTATATTGTGTGAAAAACCTTTTTGCAAATAAATGTATTAATCCTAGCCAGCATAATGCCCCATCCCATTATACTGACAATCCTGCCGGTAACCAGCAGGCTATACAATCAAACCATATAGGCTCGTAGTGGAGATTTGGTTTCGAACATGAAGGTTCCTGGTACGAAAGATCATTCGTGGGCTCACAAACTTTCTTGCGCGCATCATCCCAGTACTCGCAGATAACATCCAGACTCGGACTCCGTTATACTAACCTACCATACATGAATCATAGTACGCAGCAAATAGCGTCCCAGACTGGGGACTTCGTAGTACCCTTTCATCATCACCTCCCGGTGCACCGAACATACGAAACGAATATAAAAAATCTGACCACCAGTTTACCATCAATCCGGGGTGTGAGGTTCGTCGAGGTCACGATATACACAAAGCTACGCTTAAATAAGCCATTCTTTGATCATCCACAGCTCATCACATAACTTAAACTTTACAATTCAAAACATTTTTTATATAATTTATAATGATTTTACCATTTTTTCCATATTTTTAGAAACATTAAAAAATGGCTGTTTATGGTTATAGTTGATAACTTCTCTTATAGCGACCTTTTCCAAAATGGTTTTAAACATAACTTGAAAATTATAACTCGAATCTAAAATCTTCTTTCACTCATTTGAAAGTTCTTGTTAATGGAAATCAAAAGTTTTTCATTTTATGGAAATCCGATTTAGATTACAAAAGTTATAAGTGTTTAAAGTTTGCATCTAAAATACGTAAATTGCCGTTATGCGACAAGCTCTATTTTGACCATAATAACTATTATTCTATAATACTTCAAAATATCTTAGAAAACCATTATATCCTTATATAACCCTTTTAAAATCATTTAAATTTACTTTCCAAATTATTTTGGATCTAAAATTCAACTTTCATAAATTCCAATTCATTTCTAAATTCAAATAACTTCAAATTAACCTTCCCATTCGTCGGATGAGTTAGGGATAGCCAGAGAGAGCATGAACTTTATTTCCAAATCCAAACCTAGACACTATCCTCTCTGTCATCCTAGAATGTTCCGGTATTTGTTTATTCATTTAAAGGACTTTAACAATATATATGAATTCATACATATGGTATTTTCCAATTATTAACCTTCAATTTCGATAATGATATTGCTTTTAATTATGAAGGAGAATTGTCAGTCACCAATGTGATACCATAATTGTTGTGTCATAGTGTGTGCAAAACAACATCAACAACCATTTAAACATCCATAGCAACCATCATCAACATGATTCAATAAATCATAATTGTGCACAAGCGTTATAACACTAACGCTTAATAGTGTGTGTTCCAAACTTCGCATCCATCATCCATCACAACAAAATATCAATCATCATTAACCAATAATAATTAATCACTATATTTAAATTAGTCTAGCTACTAATTAAATATATAAACCGTGGTTAAAGAGTTCTCACCTAACAGCTTTCCAAATCTTCACGGTAGGCGAGCCTAGCTAAGCAAACCATCAGACAGTATTTCAGCGCAACGTCTTCTTCACCAAAATATATATAATATAATATACACTAATCTCTCTTTATATTATAAGAGGAGGAGAAGAATGACGAACTTTGTCAAGGTGGTGGTGGAAAAGAGGAAGACTTATGACATGGAAACCATGGCCATAAGCTTTAAGAAAAAGGTGGGAAGGAGGAAATGGAATGGTAAAAAATGGAGAATGAGCCTCCTTATATAGGAAAGGAGGAGTAAGGAGGTAAAGACATGTAATGGGGCAAGTGGCAATCGTGCATGAAAGGGAGCATGCATAAAGACATGTGTCTTAACACTTGTCTTAAGAAGAAAAAAGAACTTTTGGTAGCACTTTCTTTTAAATGTTATGAAAACTAAAGGCAACATTTAATTCTAACGCTACTAATTCGTGTTATGGCTTGACTAATCCGATCAAACGACAAATAGTGTAACGACCCGCATTTTTATCGGTTTATATTGGAATATTTAAATCAGTTTAAATATTGAATTCGTAATATAAATGGATTTATATATTTGTTAAATGAAGTTGAACGTATAAAAATATATATTAAATATAATCGAGCTCATAACGACGCTGCAGTTTGTAATTTAACGTTTTGAACTTCAACTGAGTGTACAGGATCCGTTACAAGTCGGATTTCTGCGAAACAAGAAACGTTGGAATCTGTTGAACTGTATCTTTCTAATGGAAGTGAAAAACCAAGAATTCGCGTTATAGATTGCGAGTTATATCCAAATCAAATATTCAGAAAGTCGCTGTGAAATCGTATATCGACCGTAACGATTTATTTGATATAACTAGATATAGGTTGCGAATCTGGACAAGGTTCTTTTAAGACATAGTGATAATTTAATTTTTAGAATTTTACTGTAATTTTTAATTAATTAAATACGCAACTTATTATTTGGAGTTTTGTGCACCCTATATCAACATTTTGGGGTTTCACAATACGAGTTGCCTACCGATATTATTATATTTTTGGGACCGTGACACCTCGCTGGACACAACCGTGTTCTTATTTCTGTCCATAGCAGCTTGAATAAAAATGAAATTTCACATAGTAAGCCAAAACACGTCATTATTGAATTTCAATCATGGACCGGCAAATTGTAACAATACCTCAAGTATTTGACCTGTCATCAAGAAGTAATTTTTCTTTATAACTATAGACTATATAGGTATCTAAAGCACCAAATGAAAGAAGCATCGTTTCTTAACCCTTCATAGGAGTATGAACCGTGAAAGATGGAAAAATATCTATATATCAGTTTGGCCGTACAATATAATATGTGTTCCAGAACGTTGTTTACTTCTAAGACTTAATACTTATATAAATTAAAGAGCCTCAGACATAATACATGTAGAACATTCATATACATGTAGACATAATACATGTCGTCCATTCATATTCATATACATGTAGGCAAAATTCTTTGCGAAATACATGTAGACATAATACATGTAGAACATTGTGTTTTCATTTGTCCGTTCATATACGTCCATTCACCATCTCATTTTGTTTCTGAACCTTAAAGAGGATAGTATATGAAGTTCTTGAATCCCATACCAGTCGTCCACTGCCATTTATTATCACCATTTACATTATTTGTCTGTGTAGTCCGAACCTCTCCTTTGGGCTTTAATAAAATGTATCCTTGAATCCATATCGTCTAAGACTCAACGTAGAAAATATGCACCCTTTGTGTATGCCGCGGATAAACTTGAGAGCGGAGGGCGATTAGCAAATAGTATAGCTTTATACGATGTCCATTTCAACTGCTGCAAGCCTACACTATAAATATCAGTGCAAACCTACACTAACTAGCACGTGCATGCCTATCAGTTGGTTCCTTCCCAGTTAAGCCTTGTAATGAGTACCAAAGTAGGTAACAGCTACCCCGGTTGATGAAATGAAAATACAAACGCAGGCTATGATATATGAATTGTCACTGCTGTATATGTATACTAACAGCAATCTATTATGCTTTCAAATCGTATGAATAAGTGAAGGCTCGAGCCAACCTACCCTAGCATTTGCGTGTAACCGACTATGTTACACATAGAAAACAGGATAGTCCCCCATTAATTAAATATACAACTTTAAGCTGTTAACAAACTATGACTAGCAGACCTATCTCATGAGCTATCACATCTCAGCAGAACCTATTCTCAACTACTACCCTAAAGCTATGAAACAAGCCTACATCCTGTTACCCTATATGTACTAATGAGCAATAGTTTTTCCCTATTTTCAAACATGAAGACAAAGGCATTCAGTTGAGTACTACCCACCCTAAGCAAAAGGACATTTACACCATGCTTGACATGTATTTTCTTCACAGTATGAATACGGCCTAAACCATACCTTTTTCAGCTACTCTATACCCCAATTGCTTGCGGATGAAGGAGTTGGCAATATAAATACACAGAGCCCTTATTTGTTTCAAACCAGTTAATGGCTCACAAAAGAAAATTAAAATAAATAAATTCCAAAACTAATATATATAAAAATATATGAAAAACAGGGAGAGCTCGGCCCCTCGTGTTTTTATGCAACTCAAACCAGAAATGGGTGATTATGTGCACTGTTGAAGTCTTGGGGACCGACGTTGGTTTTGTTTGGTGCTGTTGTGTGTGCTGGCTATTGGACAATGATGGAATATTGTAGAAGCAGCAGCGTTTCCTTATCTAAGAAGAGAGAGAGTTGAACCAAGCGGTGGATTGTTGAATGGTGACGTGGCATGGTCTGAGGTGACAGCTGATCGGAGCCTTGTTAGAAGGTATGCGAACATTGCTTTGTACATGAAGAAAAGCAAGAGGATGTAAACAACATTCGTTACAGCAGAGATGGTGTAAAGGGAATTTGCTGCTGTAGTTACTAAGAGCTGATATTCTGAAGGAAGAAGATGCTTCAAACCGGAGGAGATTGAGTTCGAACCGAGGATGAGTATGGTGGCGCACCTGGCACTGACGTGAGAAATGAAGAAGGCAAGTGAACGGTGAAACATGGATCATGGTTGGAGTGGATGTCTGTGTATGGGGATGATGTGCTTTTAATGTGCGGTAACGGACGGAGAGAAATATTGAATTATGAACGGTCTATTACGCTGGAATCGTATGGTCACGAGCTACACAGTGGAACCGGTCTAAAGTGATGTGAAACTCGTCTAAATTCAGGCAAAATAATCCGCTCAACCAAATCAGCCGACGCAAATCGTATTTAACGGTTAACGCGCCAAGGTGAGTAAATTCACTAACTTTGTTTTATTTAAAATATTTTATTTATATTTTAAATAATGGTTGAATGCTGTGTGATGGTTGTTTAGGAAGATTATGGTTAAATTGGTTGAAATATTATATATCGTTGCATATGTACCCATCACCGGTTGGATATTGATTCCATCAGTATGGAATCAGTGATAATTGTTTGACTAACATTTGTGGATGCGGAAACCGGTTGGAGGAATTCAACCGGATTCTTCAATATTTATATGTACTGTTTATGCACTGCTTGAACTGTGTTGAATGGAAGTTCAACGTTATGTTGATTTAGTAAATAAACGATATTGATTTAGAAAGTGGCAACAGTCGACCATAAACACATCGTTTTGTTAAGAAATTGGTTGACCGTCAAGCAAATCAACGAAGTTCAATTATAAAAATTATATCTTTATAATTGAAGCGAAATAATAAATTATAATAGAAGTTCTATTATAAACTGGTATTTTTAATACCGTGAGTTAGATATAAATTGATTCGAGTTTAAATAGGAAGAGTCGATTATTTATTATTTCTAAATAACAGAAATTGAATCTTGATTAAACAAGGAGGCGATGACTTGTTTTAAGTATATCAAAAACAAGTAGTCGATTTTAAAGATGCTTATGAAATAAAGTATAATTCTATGTTTGGAGTATGATCGTATTTGAAATAAGGGTAGTAAAACGAGTCTAGATTCCTATTGCGAAATGATATTTTAATAAAAGTAAATAGTGGTCAGAAAGTAAACATTTTGTAAGTAGATATTTCTATTTGTGTTAAACTAAATTGATCTGATTAACGAGAAGTTTAGAAATGGAGTTTTGGAATATTTTTCCAACATTAATAATGTGTATTTTCTAAAAGTACAGAAAATAAGAAATGTAAGGAATATGGAAATGTTCCAGATATTAAATAAATGTATATCTTCTAGAATGTGGGTGAACAAGTGCTATAATATTTGGAAATGGGTTTTTCCAAGAAGTATGAGGTTCAACAGTTTTGGAAATATCTAGAAAAATATGAATAATGAAATATTAGAAAGTGCCGAGATTGTGAAATGGTTTGATGGATGTTTATTTTCAAAACACCGACTATCAAGGATTTTTGTAATAAAAAGAGATGTCAAGAATTTGTAACGGAAAGAGGTGTTGAGATTAATTATAAAGTGGAATATAGTAGCATATTGCAAGTCTCAGAACTATAGCAGTAAAGTAACGCTGTTGACTAGGCTTAAGCGTGACTGTTATGTCAAGATTAGTTATAAAGGGATATAGCAGCGTATAGCTAGTTTGAACTGTAACGATAAATGAAACGCTGTTAACCAAACTTAAGCGTGATGTTTATATACAGTAGCACTTCCTAGGCAAGGAAAACAGCTTGTTTTGAAATTCACTTATTCAAAAGTAATAAGTAATGACGTTTGTCCAAAGAAATATAAGAACGAATGTTAAATAAAAAGTGCCTGTGATTTGTGTGATATTGGTTATACATTGAATGGATGTTGTTTTTACTTCGATAGTTAAACAACCGACTATCGAAGTGTTTTGACCATCGTTGTCTATACGGGGAGACCGGTTGGATATACTATCTGAAACCACTCCGTATAGGCATAAGCGCTGCAAAATATGCTGAAGAAAATTGAAGATAGAGTGAAATGCAAGGGTCGTCCTATTCAGAATGGTGCTTTCTGTTTGTCCAGACCCAGGACAACTTGTATGGATGAATGCCTGACAGCGTATTCTTAGAAGATCACCTAAGACGTTCTTTTCAAGATATTACGTCTGGTGGCGGAGAAATTCGTTTCTCTTGGCTTTTATACCCGTAATATTTTGGGAAGATCAGCTAGTGATTTGACGGGTTTGACGATGTGGCATTCAAAATGTATGGTGGCCAGATGTCCTAAAAGGTAAACGTAGCCTCAAGCTTCACAACCGGGAAATGACAAAAATCGGGCAGGCAGCATGGCTATGTGGGTCGCACCCATTAGGGTGTATAATCACCTATCTAGAGAAATTCCTTTTGTTTCTAAATCTATCGATTCTGCCCATTCGGGAACGGTGGTTTGAGTCCAACCGTTGGTGATATACATTCGATACACTCAAGCGAAATGAGTGGTCGGTCATGTGTGGGCCAGGTTGCAAGACGTTCTTCTTGAACCCAGGTGTATTCGCCTCTAGAGATACACTATCGGAAGGTGGTCCCATACCTTGTCAAGTTGGAATCCAATCTCCAATAAGTGCCCTGCGGTTTTTGATTTTATACTATGTATGTAGAGCGTGAGATGCAAGCGTTCTACTATTTGGTTATTTACTTGATTAGACATTATTATAATATCACTTGAGTTTGATATCAAAGTGTTTTGGGTTATAGTAAGGTAAAAACCGTCCGTGTTTATGTGTGGGCTGGTCTTACTATTATCTTTTTGGTTTCAAAGGGATTTTCAAAGTTAAGCTATATGGTTGGAATTTACTCACACCAGTCCCATGACTGACCCAGAGTTTATTTTGTTTGTTTTCCCTAAACTCTTGGGTGCCCAAATTTGTACGGGCAGTCAAGTGTTTCAGGCTTTTACAGATACGCTTGAAGGAGCTAAAAGCAGAAGGCTTCACCGTTAGTATTTAGAGACTATTTCCGCTGTGATATGATGTATTGTACTCTGATAATGGTATGTATATACAATACAGTTTTGTATTTCAAAGTTAGGTTATATAATATATTTTATTCGTTCCGCTGTGAGATTCGTGTTTACTCTGATTCTACTCAGTTGTGGTTTTTCTTCTTCTTCTATTCTATTAGTTCTATCTTTCTATCTCATCTTCTAATTTCTTTCTATTAATGATCCGGTATTTTCGATGTCTGAACAGTCGACGTTGGGTTTTGGGTCGATTTTCGGTGTCGAAAATTCCGGGTCGTTACAGTTGGTATCAGAGCTGAAGGTTAAGTGATTACCTTGGCTCTGTGGCGTGACTCAATTGAGATAAGGTTAGCAGTACCTTAGATTGAGTTTGAGTGTATATATATGAGCGCGTATTTGTAAATTAATATAAAAACTGTTTTATATCGTGTTGACTGGTCAGTCGAGAGGTTTATGAATTCTGGTCGAAACAGTAATGCAAACTGTATCGATAGGTGTTTCTAAACTCTTGAATAGAGCAATTCGACATGGTATGTTTTGGAGAAGAGGGTAAATGAAATAATCTTACCCGAAATATATTTTGATATAAAGAAAGCATATATATTGGAATTATCTAGTATATATTGAATGCGTTGGTTGAAATTATAATCAAATAGGGTGATAAGTGAAGTGATTATAGATAACCAATGAATATAATATGCAAAATCAGATGAACTGAATCTGAATTTAAACCAGAATTGAAATAAAACTCTAGAAATTTGGAAAGAAGTTGGAAATAATGTTTAGGTTCAATATATGGAATTTTAAGATCCTGGGGAAATTTTGAAATATTATCCAAGTTTCGAAAAGATATTTTTGAACTAATTTCAAATAAAAGTATTTGAATATGAGTTTTGAAAGTGATATAGTATTGAACTCACTTTGATCGCTGGGAAATGAATTCCGATGATGAAGTTGACCATTATCTGTATTCATTTTCGAGTGCTAAGTGACGGATTACTACCAAAAGGTTTTGTTTTTGAAGTGTTTTGGGAAAACACATTGTCAGAAATTCAAATGTTTGAATGGCCATGTTGTAGGTATATATGTGTATATGATCTCAAACTGATTGGAAATGAAAATCCCAGGTATTTGATTTCTGAAATTTAATTTTTTCTTATGAAGTATATAAATAATGAATTTGACTAAGTGAAATAAAATTTGAGTTGAATTGAAGCCAAGTAGGTGGAAAATGCACTAGAATAAGGATTTGATTTGGCAAAGTAGTTGAGTTGTGGAACCGAACTTGGTTGGGAAATTTGATTATTTGGAATTGGAATTGAACTGGAGTTTGAAAAAGAAATTTGAGTCGGGATGTAAGAAAATTATTGATTGAAGATAAACTGACTCGAGATCAGTTGGAGATGTATTCGGGTATGCTGAATGGATTGCAAATGGAAGCGAGAAAGTTAGATGCCCGATAAAGGGAGAAGGCCCAGAGTGGCGTGTGGTAGTAGTACAGAATGAACCGTGCAGCAGAGAGGCTGACGAAATTCTCCGAAAAGGAAAATTTTCAGAATTTTGAAAATTTTCGTTACAAAGAAGGGAATTAATATTTTGATCAGTTTAGTTGAAAACTGAAATTTTGAAGTAAACCAAAAAGATTTTAACCTGTTTGCAACAGAGATTGTAGCATTTTCCCCATCTTAGCAATTTCGAGGACGAAATTATTTTAAGGGGGAAGGATTGTAACGACCCGCATTTTTATCGGTTTATATTGGAATATTTAAATCAGTTTAAATATTGAATTCGTAATATAAATGGATTTATATATTTGTTAAATGAAGTTGAACGTATAAAAATATATATTAAATATAATCGAGCTCATAACGACGCTGCAGTTTGTAATTTAACGTTTTGAACTTCAACTGAGTGTACAGGATCCGTTACAAGTCGGATTTCTGCGAAACAAGAAACGTTGGAATCTGTTGAACTGTATCTTTCTAATGGAAGTGAAAAACCAAGAATTCGCGTTATAGATTGCGAGTTATATCCAAATCAAATATTCAGAAAGTCGCTGTGAAATCGTATATCGACCGTAACGATTTATTTGATATAACTAGATATAGGTTGCGAATCTGGACAAGGTTCTTTTAAGACATAGTGATAATTTAATTTTTAGAATTTTACTGTAATTTTTAATTAATTAAATACGCAACTTATTATTTGGAGTTTTGTGCACCCTATATCAACATTTTGGGGTTTCACAATACGAGTTGCCTACCGATATTATTATATTTTTGGGACCGTGACACCTCGCTGGACACAACCGTGTTCTTATTTCTGTCCATAGCAGCTTGAATAAAAATGAAATTTCACATAGTAAGCCAAAACACGTCATTATTGAATTTCAATCATGGACCGGCAAATTGTAACAATACCTCAAGTATTTGACCTGTCATCAAGAAGTAATTTTTCTTTATAACTATAGACTATATAGGTATCTAAAGCACCAAATGAAAGAAGCATCGTTTCTTAACCCTTCATAGGAGTATGAACCGTGAAAGATGGAAAAATATCTATATATCAGTTTGGCCGTACAATATAATATGTGTTCCAGAACGTTGTTTACTTCTAAGACTTAATACTTATATAAATTAAAGAGCCTCAGACATAATACATGTAGAACATTCATATACATGTAGACATAATACATGTCGTCCATTCATATTCATATACATGTAGGCAAAATTCTTTGCGAAATACATGTAGACATAATACATGTAGAACATTGTGTTTTCATTTGTCCGTTCATATACGTCCATTCACCATCTCATTTTGTTTCTGAACCTTAAAGAGGATAGTATATGAAGTTCTTGAATCCCATACCAGTCGTCCACTGCCATTTATTATCACCATTTACATTATTTGTCTGTGTAGTCCGAACCTCTCCTTTGGGCTTTAATAAAATGTATCCTTGAATCCATATCGTCTAAGACTCAACGTAGAAAATATGCACCCTTTGTGTATGCCGCGGATAAACTTGAGAGCGGAGGGCGATTAGCAAATAGTATAGCTTTATACGATGTCCATTTCAACTGCTGCAAGCCTACACTATAAATATCAGTGCAAACCTACACTAACTAGCACGTGCATGCCTATCAGTTGGTTCCTTCCCAGTTAAGCCTTGTAATGAGTACCAAAGTAGGTAACAGCTACCCCGGTTGATGAAATGAAAATACAAACGCAGGCTATGATATATGAATTGTCACTGCTGTATATGTATACTAACAGCAATCTATTATGCTTTCAAATCGTATGAATAAGTGAAGGCTCGAGCCAACCTACCCTAGCATTTGCGTGTAACCGACTATGTTACACATAGAAAACAGGATAGTCCCCCATTAATTAAATATACAACTTTAAGCTGTTAACAAACTATGACTAGCAGACCTATCTCATGAGCTATCACATCTCAGCAGAACCTATTCTCAACTACTACCCTAAAGCTATGAAACAAGCCTACATCCTGTTACCCTATATGTACTAATGAGCAATAGTTTTTCCCTATTTTCAAACATGAAGACAAAGGCATTCAGTTGAGTACTACCCACCCTAAGCAAAAGGACATTTACACCATGCTTGACGTGTATTTTCTTCACAGTATGAATACGGCCTAAACCATACCTTTTTCAGCTACTCTATACCCCAATTGCTTGCGGATGAAGGAGTTGGCAATATAAATACACAGAGCCCTTATTTGTTTCAAACCAGTTAATGGCTCACAAAAGAAAATTAAAATAAATAAATTCCAAAACTAATATATATAAAAATATATGAAAAACAGGGAGAGCTCGGCCCCTCGTGTTTTTATGCAACTCAAACCAGAAATGGGTGATTATGTGCACTGTTGAAGTCTTGGGGACCGACGTTGGTTTTGTTTGGTGCTGTTGTGTGTGCTGGCTATTCGACAATGATGGAATATTGTAGAAGCAGCAGCGTTTCCTTATCTAAGAAGAGAGAGAGAGAGTTGAACCAAGCGGTGGATTGTTGAATGGTGACGTGGCATGGTCTGAGGTGACAGCTGATCGGAGCCTTGTCAGAAGGTATGCGAACATTGCTTTGTACATGAAGAAAAGCAAGAGGATGTAAACAACATTCGTTACAGCAGAGATGGTGTAAAGGGAATTTGCTGCTGTAGTTACTAAGAGCTGATATTCTGAAGGAAGAAGATGCTTCAAACCGGAGGAGATTGAGTTCGAACCGAGGATGAGTATGGTGGCGCACCTGGCACTGACGTGAGAAATGAAGAAGGCAAGTGAACGGTGAAACATGGATCATGGCTGGAGTGGATGTCTGTGTATGGGGATGATGTGCTTTTAATGTGCGGTAACGGACGGAGAGAAATATTGAATTATGAACGGTCTATTACGCTGGAATCGTATGGTCACGAGCTACACAGTGGAACCGGTCTAAAGTGATGTGAAACTCGTCTAAATTCAGGCAAAATAATCCGCTCAACCAAATCAGCCGACGCAAATCGTATTTAACGGTTAACGCGCCAAGGTGAGTAAATTCACTAACTTTGTTTTATTTAAAATATTTTATTTATATTTTAAATAATGGTTGACTGCTGTGTGATGGTTGTTTAGGAAGATTATGGTTAAATTGGTTGAAATATTATATATCGTTGCATATGTACCCATCACCGGTTGGATATTGATTCCATCAGTATGGAATCAGTGATAATTGTTTGACTAACATTTGTGGATGCGGAAACCGGTTGGAGGAATTCAACCGGATTCTTCAATATTTATATGTACTGTTTATGCACTGCTTGAACTGTGTTGAATGGAAGTTCAACGTTATGTTGATTTAGTAAATAAACGATATTGATTTAGAAAGTGGCAACAGTCGACCATAAACACATCGTTTTGTTAAGAAATTGGTTGACCGTCAAGCAAATCAACGAAGTTCAATTATAAAAATTATATCTTTATAATTGAAGCGAAATAATAAATTATAATAGAAGTTCTATTATAAACTGGTATTTTTAATACCGTGAGTTAGATATAAATTGATTCGAGTTTAAATAGGAAGAGTCGATTATTTATTATTTCTAAATAACAGAAATTGAATCTTGATTAAACAAGGAGGCGATGACTTGTTTTAAGTATATCAAAAACAAGTAGTCGATTTTAAAGATGCTTATGAAATAAAGTATAATTCTATGTTTGGAGTATGATCGTATTTGAAATAAGGGTAGTAAAACGAGTCTAGATTCCTATTGCGAAATGATATTTTAATAAAAGTAAATAGTGGTTAGAAAGTAAACATTTTGTAAGTAGATATTTCTATTTGTGTTAAACTAAATTGATCTGATTAACGAGAAGTTTAGAAATGGAGTTTTGGAATGTTTTTCCAACATTAATAATGTGTATTTTCTAAAAGTACAGAAAATAAGAAATGTAAGGAATATGGAAATGTTCCAGATATTAAATAAATGTATATCTTCTAGAATGTGGGTGAACAAGTGCTATAATATTTGGAAATGGGTTTTTCCAAGAAGTATGAGGTTCAACAGTTTTGGAAATATCTAGAAAAATATGAATAATGAAATATTAGAAAGTGCCGAGATTGTGAAATGGTTTGATGGATGTTTATTTTCAAAACACCGACTATCAAGGATTTTTGTAATAAAAAGAGATGTCAAGAATTTGTAACGGAAAGAGGTGTTGAGATTAATTATAAAGTGGAATATAGTAGCATATTGCAAGTCTCAGAACTATAGCAGTAAAGTAACGCTGTTGACTAGGCTTAAGCGTGACTGTTATGTCAAGATTAGTTATAAAGGGATATAGCAGCGTATAGCTAGTTTGAACTGTAACGATAAATGAAACGCTGTTAACCAAACTTAAGCGTGATGTTTATATACAGTAGCACTTCCTAGGCAAGGAAAACAGCTTGTTTTGAAATTCACTTATTCAAAAGTAATAAGTAATGACGTTTGTCCAAAGAAATATAAGAACGAATGTTAAATAAAAAGTGCCTGTGATTTGTGTGATATTGGTTGTACATTGAATGGATGTTGTTTTTACTTCGATAGTTAAACAACCGACTATCGAAGTGTTTTGACCATCGTTGTCTATACGGGGAGACCGGTTGGATATACTATCTGAAACCACTCCGTATAGGCATAAGCGCTGCAAAATATGCTGAAGAAAATTGAAGACAGAGTGAAATGCAAGGGTCGTCCTATTCAGAATGGTGCTTTCTGTTTGTCCAGACCCAGGACAACTTGTATGGATGAATGCCTGACAGCGTATTCTTAGAAGATCACCTAAGACGTTCTTTTCAAGATATTACGTCTGGTGGCGGAGAAATTCGTTTCTCTTGGCTTTTATACCCGTAATATTTTGGGAAGATCAGCTAGTGATTTGACGGGTTTGACGATGTGGCATTCAAAATGTATGGTGGCCAGATGTCCTAAAAGGTAAACGTAGCCTCGAGCTTCACAACCGGGAAATGACAAAAATCGGGCAGGCAGCATGGCTATGTGGGTCGCACCCATTAGGGTGTATAATCACCTATCTAGAGAAATTCCTTTTGTTTCTAAATCTATCGATTCTGCCCATTCGGGAATGGTGGTTTGAGTCCAACCGTTGGTGATATACATTCGATACACTCAAGCGAAATGAGTGGTCGGTCATGTGTGGGCCGGGTTGCAAGACGTTCTTGTTGAACCCAGGTGTATTCGCCTCTAGAGATACACTATCGGAAGGTGGTCCCATACCTTGTCAAGTTGGAATCCAATCTCCAATAAGTGCCCTGCGGTTTTTGATTTTATACTATGTATGTAGAGCGTGAGATGCAAGCGTTCTACTATTTGGTTATTTACTTGATTAGACATTATTATAATATCACTGGAGTTTGATATCAAAGTGTTTTGGGTTATAGTAAGGTAAAAACCGTCCGTGTTTATGTGTGGGCTGGTCTTACTATTATCTTTTTGGTTTCAAAGGGATTTTCAAAGTTAAGCTATATGGTTGGAATTTACTCACACCAGTCCCATGACTGACCCAGAGTTTATTTTGTTTGTTTTCCCTAAACTCTTGGGTGCCCAAATTTGTACGGGCAGTCAAGTGTTTCAGGCTTTTACAGATACGCTTGAAGGAGCTAAAAGCAGAAGGCTTCACTGTTAGTATTTAGAGACTATTTCCGCTGTGATATGATGTATTGTACTCTGATAATGGTATGTATATACAATACAGTTTTGTATTTCAAAGTTAGGTTATATAATATATTTTATTCGTTCCGCTGTGAGATTCGTGTTTACTCTGATTCTACTCAGTTGTGGTTTTTCTTCTTCTTCTATTCTATTAGTTCTATCTTTCTATCTCATCTTCTAATTTCTTTCTATTAATGATCCGGTATTTTCGATGTCTGAACAGTCGACGTTGGGTTTTGGGTCGATTTTCGGTGTCGAAAATTCCGGGTCGTTACAAATAGTATCAATAAATCCAAACTCATTAATAATCATTCTCATTTGTAATTCAAGTAAAACCTATCATATAACTTATCAAAATTATTAAATACTCTTAACCATATATATTTATATCAAATTCAAATTTAAATTCAAATTAAGTAATACAAATTCCAATTTTAAATTGGTTAAAAACTCTGGATCGTTACAAGATCTAAACAGCGAATTAGATCTACAAATAATGGCAGATCTGACATGATAAATAGGCATAGGCTTAGATCCAATTCATAGTCATGTCAAAATAGCTTAGATACACAGGTTATGGCAGATCTGGTATGATTCAATTAGTCACAAGCTAAGATCCAATTCATAAAAATGTTGAGATTAACTTTTAAGTATTCATATCTAAAAATAACGTAAACTCACTGTGATTGGATCTAAGAATAGGTGACTTGATTGTAGCTATTGAAGAACAGATCTCTGAACTTGAATGTTTGTTGAAGAAGAAAAAACTATTTTAATTTAGGTAGAGGCAGCAGATAGTTCTCCATTGTTTTTGTATGAATAAAACAATGAGGATGGGGTCTTATTTATAGTCATCAGCCAAAGAATCTAGACCAGAAATCAATCCATGTTCACGCATAAGTATCTGCCCAGATCTGCGGAGGGATCGACCCCTATATCGACCCCAACGGTCTATTTTTCCGCTTCCACTTCCTGGTTTTGGTTTTCAAATTGTTTTGAATTCTGGACTTATTATATATATATATTCTTCTTATGCGTATACAGACTTCAAACCTTAATATCTTTTTCATACGATGTCTGTTTTATGCAAACCAGGTGTCTATTTTAACCAGAATTCCAATACGAACACAATGGCGTAATCCGTTTTACTTAATTCTGAATATTTAATTAAGTATTCCTTAGTTTATCATTTTATTGTGTTATAAAATTACGGGGTGTTACAATATTTTATTAATTAATTAACTGTGAAATTTAGCTATTTTGGTAACTGTCTTAGAATTCAACAAAACCGGTTGCATCAGATCCGGAACAGTGAATTATTGTAGAATATCAAATTTCATTATAATCGGACTTGTCGTTTGATCGTATGGGTTTGAAACTTAAGGAGAATTAATATAATTCAACTTGATAAATGCTTATTCCATTTTGGGCTACCTTAATATAAATAAATTGTTGATCTAAGCCCATAAATTTATTTTCTCATTCCTGTACGTTCTATTTGTTCTCTACTTCCTCTTTATCAACGGAAGACAGAAATCCAAATTCCAAGCCCTAGTTCAAATAATAATTTAAACTTTAAATTCCAATCTCCACAAAAACTAGCAAATTATATATCGATTCGAAGTTGCTGGTACGATTTATTACGACATGCAGTGCTCAAATTTGCCGGAAATGGTGGTTAAAGGGGGTGATTTTCTAAACCCTAAGCTCTAGTTTGGGGCTTTTCGATTTCAGCAGCAATTAGAAAATCAGAAATATGGGTGTTGTAGAGATTGATCATTGGAGTCAAACCATGGTGTTCTGGAGGTCTGGAAGTCATTGTGGTGGTCGATTTGGGTGTTTTTGTGCCGGACTGGGGCTTCCGTTCAGCTCGACATAGGGTGTTCCACGGTTGGATGAAGATGATGACTCCAGCACCGTTGGACGCGGGTTGAGGTGCGGATCACGTCGGCGGTGGTCATGGGTCTTATATTGGCCAGAGTTGGGCATTTCGGTCGGTCAAAGTTGACCGCAAATGGGATCTTTCAGCATGATGTTCACGCATTTGGGATGGAGCGGGTTTTGGAGGAGCGGGAACTAAGAGATGCTGACATGGAGAGTGCTGAGGTGGAGATATTTCATATATTATTTATTTATTTTATACATATATACACATATCGTTTGTTCTATTATTAATATCTTGCACATACAAGGTCAGATTTGAGCGTGGTTTGTTGCATTGCGATCGTGGCGAAATTGCGGACGTTTTGGTAATAAATTGGCTGCATTTGGAGATAGTAAATTTTTGGCTTTTGGTTGGACGTTTGATCAACTAAAGGCCCAAAGGCGAGTGAATTTCTCGCTCACAACTTATTGAATTATTTCCGTATTTATTAAATTAAATTATAAAATATGTTTGGTTGTATGGTTGTAATTAATTGTTGACTGGTTGCTTAAAATTGACATGCAAGTGAGTTAATGCGCAAATTAAATCCGATAACTTTTTATTTTAATTAAATTTACTTGCTAGAAGAAAAAAATTACCGATCTTTGTTGACTAGTGAAACGAGATAATATTTACCATTTGGATGAAATGGCTGTGATGGATGTTTTGATTTGAAATTTGTTACTACATTGATATCGACACCAAAATGTTCATTACATTTGTTAAGGCAAATTATTCCAAAATAAATTGGGAATTTGGAAATGTGATTTAAATACGAATTGATTACTCAAATTTTTATTTTTAAAATAGGATTTATTAGGTCCCTTTAAATTTAATTAAAAATAAGAGTATTCGACGATTTTGAAAGTGTTCGGGACTTGGATTAAATATGAATTTAAATCCTTCTAACGTGAAAGGTCGGATTTGAATGTTGTCTTGAAATCGAGATATGGAAATGAAATAAACTTTATAGAAGCTGGAATATAAACTTTAAGTTATTGAAATTTGGAAGGAAGAAACAATTATGTTTTTTAATTTATTTAACTATAGATATATATACCTATAGTTTTGAGATAAATTATACTATCTTATATTTATTATTTAAAGATAATTTTAGTAAGGCATATATATATATACCTATAATTTGGAATAAAGCACATTATGTTATTTATTATTTAAAGATTTTTTTAATAAAGCATTTAATATATGTATATATAGTGATTTAAATTATTTTATTTTTACTTTAATTGTTTTATATATATTTTCATAAAAAGGGTTTTATTTATAATTATCTATTTTCAGGCTATTAAAGATTTTGTAAATTCTTCCTAATTTGGATTTGTCCTCGTAGAAACCCATTGATTCAAATTGAAATTTGAATATATATATATATATATATTATTCTGAATATAAATCGTTTTTGAAACAATCCTGATATTGATATGAAATTTAATTCTATTTTGAATATGAATCGATCCTGAACTTATTAAGATATTTCAAAAATTTTACTTTACTTTGAATTAATCGATTTTGAATGATTATGATATCTCGATATGAAATATAATATATTTTGAATAAACTGGTTTGGGATGTTTTTGATATTTGATATGAGGAATGCATTCTATTTTGAGATATGAATTATTTAAATTATCATGAATGGAATCTAAACCAAATTAGATTTGGTAAAATTTGAAACTTATGAAATAACGATGATAACAGATAAAAGAGAACTATATTGAAATATAAGATTTGGAAAATGAATATCAAATATCAAGGATGGATAAAGCGATAATGGGGTTCATGGAAATTGAAATAAATCCAGCCTTGATTATAAGTGAATCGATAACAATTCGAAAGGAGATTTAAATGGAAATCCGAAATGATTCATAACTATTGTTTTGAAAATGCGCTTATTACTTTGAAAGACCAGGATCAAATATTTCAAAAACCATTCCAAGTGATAATACGAAGTTATAAAGAAATTGAAGACATGGAAATCGATAACTGAAGATCAACAATCTTGGAATTGTTTGGTTTGCGTGCTGATGTCTCGTTTCGGATCACCCGATACGAGGTTATAAGTGGCACGAAAGCTGAATATATTTATAGATTTTCGGATTGTGTTCTATTCAGACCGAGAACAAACTTGTACGGATTGTGTATCTGACATTGAAATCTACTACGTGGCACTGATCTTTGTTAATATATACCGAATGCATCTCCAAGACATATGAACTTAGAGGGTGTGTATGGATAGAAATCAGTGACACGTCATGAAGTGTCAATGTGGCATACTTGAGTTATGAAAAGAACGAATGATGATCAAAGCTTGGCTTATTAAAGCATAGCTTTATGTATATCGTGACATCGTCGAACCTCACACCCCGGAATGATGGTAAACCGGCGGTTAGGTTGTATACATAATCTCTAGTGAAAATCGAAAGCTGTGGCGGTGGATCTACCTTGAAACCTGAGGAAATAAAGTATATACGGTGTTCGATGTCTGGATGTTAACCGAGATATATACTTCGCGCTATGTATTCGGTGTCCGTTGTCTGGATGTCAACTGGGAGATACTTAGCTTTGTGTCCTCTAATAATCTTTTGTGCCAGGAACCATCATGTTAGAAACCCAATAACCAATACAAGCCATTCGATTTGTTGTAAACTATGTATGTGGGCATAATCACTATGCTTGCTAAGGTTAATGTATTTATTTGCGAAATGATTTTCAACACTATGCACTAATAATAGTATTAAAAGTGGATTTTCACGTATGAAAGCATTTTTGGCTATCATAAGACAAAATTCGTCCATTTGGTGTGCACTTTCATTGTGTGATGTGGGACGAGCTTATAAAAGCTTCATTTTTCAAAAGTCATAACAAATTTCTATGCACAGAAAGTCACATGGAGTAAACCCGTTTCGCGTTAGCGGCGTGGTCCGATGAATTTCCCATAACTTTTCTTGATTACTTCACTCACAACACTAAAGTTATTTCGTATTTTAATTTGAGTAATATGAGAATGATTTAGTTCTAATCTGAGTGTTTGTTGTGTTTCTTTTTATGTAATACGCTCGGGTCAGATACAAGTTGCAGTTAGCGAAGATTACATTGCTTGGAGAACGAAGTCGAAGAATTGGTATATCTACTATATATATGTGCTTCCCACTACTCTTTGTTTCAGCTACCTTGTATATATATTTGTGTACGTGTAACTCTGATAATCATGGTATGTTTTACTCAAAATTGTATATTTTTCAATTGTTTTGAGCTATTATCTATTTATTGTATGTTGTCCTTCCGTTGTGAGATTCTGTTATTGTTTTCTCTTCTTCTTCCTTTCTTTATAGTTTTCCCAATAACTAACTGCATTTTCGATCTGTTTGGGTCGGCATGTATGGATTATTGTCGATTTGAACGGTCAAAGATCCAGGTCATTACAACGTGGTATTAGAGCATGGTTTGCGTTAATCTTGGCTCTGTCTGAGAATTAGAGTTATGGTTAGAAATGCCCTAGAATGAGTTTGAGAGTATATATGAGAGAGCATACTTGTATTTTGGTATAAAATGGTTTTATGTTGTGTTGATCTGTTCCATTGTATATTTATAGATTCTGGTCGGTATATGGGACACCATGGTATCAATAGTATTAAGTTATTATCGATTATAGCTGATTATATAATAAATCTAATAGGGAAGTTAGGTGGTTTTAGAAAATATTTGAAAATGAAATCTCTTAAATATAATTGGTTGCCGAATATATTTTGCAAATAAAATGGAAATGAACTTGAGAACTCGATTCTGGTGCTTTTGAAAATAGATTTGCCAAAATTTTGAAATAATATCGTATTATAAGAAATGGTTCTGAAAATAGTTTCCAAGGATTTTAAACGAAATAAATGCGGAATCTTTTCTTGGAATTTAGAATAACTTCGGTAATCAGTGCACATATTACCGACGTTTATTTTTTAGAATCTTAGTGGGGAAACCACTCAGTGATTTTATAATTTGTTTTGATAAAGGATCTTGGAATTAAATTTTTATGGTATAATTTTCTATATATAATGGTATAAGTATAGCTTGTTCAAGTTCAAATCAAAATAAACCTAGAATCGAGATCTCTAAGTTCTCTGCTAATTAAAAATTTCAATTATGAACTAAAACTAAATTAAGATGTGAAATGGAAATTTAGTTTAGTCATGCTAAGTGAATTGAATTAAAAGAGAACCGGTATCACTAGAAAATAAGTCTGGAAAGTAGTTAGGAAATGAATGGAGAATGAAAATTTAAACTCATTGAGTTGTGTGTATTGAGCGGGACAAAGGTTAAGTTAGGAAAATTAAATAAAGTCAATGGTGTATTTGAGAAAATGGAACGGGTAATCTAAATAACAATAGTTAACATTAATTCATGATTATAGATTCTGAATTCAACTAAATAGAACAAGGAAATGAAATAAATTAGGAAATAAGGATATAGGAAATTTAAAGCTAAAATTCAAATTGGTAAAATGAGAATATGGAAAATTTGGATCTGAGTGGATTTAATTAAGTTAAATGAATTTGAATGAATGGAGGTAAACTTGAGAAATTTATGATCAATTTAGAACCAAATATAAATGAATGAAAATGAGTTGAGTATTGTACTTAAATAATTAGAACAAATTAAAATCGGAATTGATTTAAATGGATGGCTAATCGAATATGAATAAATGGAACGACATTCAATTTAATATGGATGAAGTAAATAGGAATATATTTAAGCAATAAAAGGGTAAAAAATAATATGAACATGGTGGAGTGATAATAAATTTTAATGGTTAAGCTTTGTCAAGAATTGGAATTGGAGAATTTGAAACATAGAAAATTAAATGTAATGTAAATTTGTCAATTATGAAATTTGCAACATGAGCTAAAGCAAATGACCATAACTTTTGAATGGATGACCGAAATTCGATGATTCCAGACTTTTTGGGAACCTTAGAAAATGAACTAAATTTTTTGTTAATTGTGCCTTGTCCAATTTTCATGTTTATTAGGTTGGAATCCGAGCGTTAGTCATAGTCCTATACGTAGATAATAAAACCATGAATTGTATATCAATATTGTTTTGACCATAACTTCCTAACGGATCACCGGATTTTGAGGTGCCTGTACAATTCGGAAAGCTCAGGATCTAAACTAAAGCTTTCCTTAAATATGCTTTGTAAGATTTTAGTGTTTAAAAGGTCGAAAACTGGGTTGAACAACTTAGGCCTGCATTTTTATTTGTTTGGGCTGAAGCGTTCGCTTTCGCTAAAATGGTCGTAACTTTTGAACGGATTATCCGAACTCGACGAATCCGGGCAATTCGGAAAGCCTGAAATGAGTGCAAAAACTTTTTCCTAGTATGCTTTGTACAAATTCTGTCATTTAAATGATAATAAACCTCGATTTGTTAGCTGGCTTGTCGCTAATATTTTGGTTTTGTAGTTGAAATGCTTAATATACGTTGTGCAAGTTGCATACATTTGCTATTTATTGTGTATATATATATATATATATATAATTCTTATGCATATTTGAGTATTTAGCAGGTGTAAGGAATTTGCGGTATGCTTTGCAGCATGCTCTGCGCTAAATGCTAAATTGCTAAATAAATAAATTTGCAAATAACGCTATAGAAGGTACGTATTTGTGTTATATGGTTTTGTGGTAAGATATATTGCTTTCCCCTTTTTGGGATGTGTAAAGACCCGAAAATCCCCGCCCTTTGGGATCGACCATAAACCACACAGGTCTGATCCAAAGGTTAGAAATCCTCGATTACTTTAACTTTGGGAATACAAAACATCAAAAAAAACACAACAGACTTTTATTACATCATGATAATATAACATCAGAGTACAGAATATATCATAGTACAAATAAACTGCAACGGAAGATAAATTTTACATTAAATATGATACACATCGGAAGACTTAAACTGATACAGCGGGAGGCGATCAATGCACTGGACACAGCTTTAAACTTCGATCCAGGATCCTTCTAAAGAGATAAATATCTACAAAAAGCTACTCGACTGCCCGTGTGGAAAATATGGGCATCCGAGTTTGTCAGTGAAACAAACTACAGGTCACTCATGGGACTGGTATGAGAAATCTTTCTATACTAACTAACAATATGGCAAATCACAGGACCACGCCGCTAACGCGGAACGGGTTTACTCCATTGGATTGCCAGTGCATAATTTTATAAAGTTTATATAAAAGTAACGAAACGACTTTTGAAAAATGAAATCATCATAAGACTCAAGTCCTATCACACAATGCAACGCACACAGGAGGATAGAGTTTTCCCTTATGATGATCAAACATGCTTAATACGTGAAAAGTAATATTTTAATATTATCATTAGTGTCTAAACAGTAGTAAAATACTTCAGTATAAATATATCAATCCTAGACGGCATAGTACCCCATCCTACTATGTCGCCGTATATAAGTTTACAATCAAAACCGAAATGTTGTCGTATTGGGAATTGGTTTTCTATCATGAAATCGAGGTTAGGGATCATCCTCTTCCGATTCGAGACACTCTAGCAAATGCCTCAGGATCCCCCTAGTGAACCCTTGGATGCGGTAGGGCCGGTCCCCACGGTAGTGGATTAGTTATGCCTGAACACACGTTTCCCGGTCCCTTTGGACCTATAATATGACCACTTCCGGCCTATAAAAACACCCGAGGTACCTCAATCCATAATCCACATAAGTAAAATGCTGGGCCGTGTTAAAGCCCAAACACCACTCCTAGCTAGAAAGAAACGTGTGCACTCCCTACGGTCCATATCCCCTTTTTGACTCATACCGGGGTGTGAGGCCCGCGAAGTCTCGTTATACATAAAGCTATGCCTAAACAGGCTATGCTTTGATCATCATTCACGCCATGTGATCGACAACTATTACTATATACCAGGGTGTTAAGTAGAGAATAAATTCTCCACCACCAAACAGACATATATTAATACAAGTCGATTTAATTACATGAAATGAATTCCAACGTCAGACACACATCCATTTACAAGTCCGTTCTGGGTCTGAACGAAACCGTAGGCACCTTATACCTCGCATATCCGAACAATCAACACTACGTCCAGATGGCTACCCCTGACTCCCCTTCAAGGTAGCTACTCCAATCATGGGCCTTAGTAGCAACACATCCATTCGAGGTGAAGATCGTCGGTCTTCAATCACCGCCTTCAACTCTTCGACTTAAATCGACGTATAATCATTTGAAATGAGATTGAACTCGGACTTTTCAAATGATCCTCGCATATATATGAAGTTTAAAACCATTTCATATTGTTATTAGAATTTAATAATGATTAATCGCTATGAAAGTAACTGTTTTCGTCTAACGGCGCTTCGGGTCGATCGGCGGCCTTGGCACTGTTTTTATCCAAATTTGATTTACACTTATCTTAAAATCTAACCGTCAGATTTTGACGAAATTTATATCGTTGGAAAGATCTTCCCAAAGCGGTCCTAACGGTTCCAGTTTGGGAAAATCCGACGGTCGGATCTTTCGACATAACCGTTTAAAGTTACGATTGCCGACACACGAACTGCCGCGTGCGTTTCGTTTAATTTTATATTTATATATATATAAATATAAATATAAAATATTAGGCGATTTCAACTATCATTATCTATTCTTTTTATCACAACTAAAGTGATGATAAAAATGTTGTATATAACGGTGTTGTATACACAATTTTATGATTTTTGTTTGATGATAACAACCAAATATATATTTATACAAATGTGTTTGTTATTGTACTGTTCATTACAACACAGACTGTAATATAATATTTATATTTAAATAGAATACGACTGTATACACATTCATATATTTATACAGTATTTTATTTAAATTGAATATTCTATTTCGATCAAACTGGTTTATTACAATATTCAGTACAATTCACATATTCATACACTGCTCGTCACTGCAATTCTCACACTCAGTTACAGTCACACAGTCACTCATATACACTGTCTCTTTGTTCTTCAGTTTCATTGTCCTCTGTCTTCTATAAGCTTCACAGTCAGTCCAGTCTTCATACCTGTCATATATAGAAACACACACACAGTACACTACAATAGAATTGAAACAGAATATGTGCAAATATAAATTTTATTTTTAAAATTTTATTTGCCTCAGTTTTCTGGTGTGTTTCTCATCATTTTTCATGACTTGATCTGATATATAATATAGCACGCGCACGATACATGTATACACATACATGTGTATGTATATACACATATTACAGTGCAGGGACAGGAAAACTCGTCTGATGACTGCATGTACACATGTGCATGAATATACACGTGTGCACTGCCACGCCAATCAACGAGCAACTGAGGAGTAGCCACATGGACCGTCTCGACTCAGTGCATATCATCTCAAGCCAGGTGTGAAGCAAGGGTGTGTACATGTGTACACAAAAATGAACCCATATATATATATATATACATATATATATACATATATGTGTATATATACATATATGTATATACATGTATAAACAAAGTCAAAACAGCCCAATCAAGCGTCATGCCATGTCAAAGTCAAACCATGGTCAAACAAGACATCACAGCAATGAAGAAATGGGTCAACAGCAAGATGAAACTCATGTATAGCCAAAGTGTGGTCGAGCAACAATACATGGCCGAGCAAAAGTGAATATATGTAACTCAGTAATGCACAAGTTACAACAAAGTTCTCAACATCATGTACCTAAGGTGACAACAAGTTTAATAGTCAAATCAACATGGTGAATGGTTCAACAATGTGATGTCAAGCATGGGCCGAGCACAAAACATGGACAGCACGACAAAATGAAATGGGCCGAGCTGCATGTTAAACATGCACAAAAACAGTCATGTATGGTGAAAGCAATTACAAATGCATGGTGATCAAATCCATGGTTCAGCATAGTCAAGATGTGACAAACAGGAAATAAAGCCAAGGAAGCAAACACTAGCTCAAACGCATGGAAGGTGCAAATACAATATACAATGGTGCACCAGATTAAAATGGACAAAAGTGCATGGTTCAGCAAACACATGAAAGTACAGCAACATTTTGTTGTGTGTGGTCAAGACAGTTCAAATGTGATACAAGTTTTCAAATGCATATACAAGATGATATACAGGCTCGACAAACACAAAACTACAAGTCAGTGGATAGGATTCAGGGATGCTCACAGCATAATGAAGATTGCTCTTGGTCGAGCACAATGGCCACACAGCATGGTGGAATAGTGAAGCTACAACAAATGGTCAAGGTAATGAAGGAACTCACATGCAACAGCAAATTCATATGCAACCAAGCTCAAGTCAGGGTCAACATATACATGATGCATGGCAAATGGCATATGCAGTAAGTTCTTTTCAAAATACATGGTGCAGAGATGAAGATACAAGCCAAAGCTTCAAGTTAATGCCAAGATTCAATAACATACAAAACTGGACAGTAAAAGCATGTTTATTCTAGCAAAGTTATGCTTTGAAATCAGTATGTCATTTTTGGCAAAGTGGATTTAATTGGTCTCGTGTTTCCAGAATTCATGCACATCTATTTTGGCAAGTTTTATAATCAGAAATGGGCGCAAATAAATCTCGAGATTAGTTTTCAGATTTCCAGTAATCAGAACTTATCAATGGGCCGATGTTTTTAAAATGCAAATTCCATAAATATATGGAAATATTTTTCACTGCATTTCTGGCAAGGATTAAAATAGGAAATCAAAGATTGTTTTTCATTTGCCAAGCTCATATTATTTCAAAGCAGATTCACCTCAACAATTTCAGGCAACAAATTGATTCCAGAATAATATCAAATTATACAAGGCAACATTCACGACATTAATCATAGAGGAAAAAGAAATGGTCCAGAATTTCTCAAGTATATCAAAGCCGTGGAAATCAGAAAGCAAAAATCACGCAAAATTCACATTCAAATCGAGGGCAAAGTAAAAAGGGAAATCCGCATAAATCATCTCAAGTCACTTTCTGAAATCAGAGTTATTAGGGTTCGATTATATCCCTATTTAACATCACCATTTCATCACTGGCGAGTAGATCGAAAACACACAAACTCAATTCAAGCATTTTCAAAGCAAGAAATTTCAGAAAACTCACAATTTCGATCGAACCAGAAAGCAATCCCAAATCAGACGAGCAAAGTCACAAAGAATCGAGCATCAGAGAAGCTATTCCATCAATTCCAGAAAGCCGTCGAAGTTGAAATCGATTTGGGAAAGATTCAGTGAAACCCTAGAAATCGCAGCCGCCATTTTTAATTCCCAGAGAAAAGAGAGAAAGGACGGGTCAAATGAATATGGGTGGACTCAAGAAATGGGCCGGCCAAATTTTTTTTAAAGGCGTTAGTGGTTAAATTAAAAAGGGGATGACCCCTCTTTTTATCTCCTAGGGTTTTCCTTTTTGAATTTGTTTTGCTTTTTTATTTTGTTGTGTAAAAACCGACTGAACAGTTTTCTAGAGTCTGTAAAATTCTAGGGGGTCTCAGTTAGGATTTTGACTGTCAGTTTCAGAGTCTGTAAAATCTGAGTTATTGGTTACGGGGTTGTAATCAAGGGAAAATCTGATCGAGTGCACATCGGTCAGTCTAGGGTTTTGAGCGTAGGCTTAGAATAGGAGCAGGGTTTGCGAGTGTACATGGTCTTGTATGCGGGATCTGTTCTATCACCTAGTAGAAACCTTAGAAATGCAGCAGTAGGCAGGGTTTTGCCGAAGCTGGGTATATCTGTGTGTGATTTATTTTCTGCATTTCTGTTTCAGCTATAATCTGTGATCTATTTATTATTTTAATATCTCGTTAGAATTTTAATTCAGTTAAAAACTGTGATAAACCCTATTCACCCCCCCTCTAGGGTTAATCTAGATCCGACAAGTGGTATCAGAGCAGGTATTTTTTTTAACTCTAGAGTCATGGGTAACCCTAGTTGTCTGTCTAGCGAGAGTCAGTCCAGTTCATCTCCAACTATTTTCACTGGAACAGATTTTTTAAACTGGAAATCCAAAATGGAATTTTATTTAAAATCTGTTAATATTAAATGTTGGGATGTTGTTATCAATGGGTACGATATGGTAGATAAAGTTTTTAATTCTCGTGCTACACATATTCTTTATTCTCATCTTAATGATAATCAATACAGTCTGATTTCCCAATGTTTAACTGCGCAGGAAATTTGGACAGCTCTCAATACGAAGTATGGTCAAATTGACAACTCCAGCTCAAAACCCCAGATTGTCAATCCAGATTCAGAATTCTGTTTAACAGGATTTACAAATGAGAATTCAGAAGGATCAGATGATGGAGAATCAACGGATGCTGAAGTTGAAAATTTCTCATACAAAGATTTGGTTTATATGTGTGTTGATTTAACTAAATCTGTTGATAAACTCAAATCTAAAAACAAAACTCTGAAATCTAGGAATTCTGAGTTGAACAGCAAAATTGATGATTTGGAATCACAGCTTGAATATTTTAAAAACCTTTCAGATTCAGATTGTAAAAATTGTTTGAAATTGAAAACCAATCTTGTTCATCTCAATAAAAATATTCAAAAGTTTGAAGATGAAATTTTGGTCTTAAAAGCAAACAAGATTGAGTTATCAAATTTGAACAATCATCTGCAAAAGGAATTTGAAATTTTTAAAACTAATATTCATTCCAAACTTGAAATTGCAAAAAGGGAAAATTTGTTGAAATCGAATTCGATTTTGAAAGAACTTGAAAACGAGATTGAAAATTTCAAGAAATTTGAGGCTGAAAGTCGAAAACATTTTGAGCCTGAGATTGCTGAGTCCCAAACCAAAATAAAGTTACTCAAAGATGAAAATTTGGTTTTGAAATCTGATTTTAAAAGATGTGAGATCACTAAAAATCGTTGTTCAGATTTATTGAAAGAAAATGGTGATCTTAAAACTGAAATTCAACAACTTGAAACAATCTTGTCTAATTTTTCAAACGGTGAAAAATCTTTGAATATGTTGTTGAAAAACCAATTTTCTGTTCAAAATAAACGTGGACTTGGGTTTGAGAAAAATAATGTTTTTGAAAGACGAATTTCGAATGATTTGAAAAATCCTTCAAACAACCTTGAAAAGAATCAATTTGAAAATTTGAACTCTTATAATTTCAAAGGTTTTTTGAGTCAAAATCAAAATGAGAAATTGTTTTATAATAATCCTTCTAAACAATCCTGGATCCCAAAAGGAAATAAACCAAACTTCGTGAAATTCAAACAGATTTGGGTTCCTAAGGGGACAACGGTTTATTCTGATGGTTTGTTATATAAACAGGTTTGGGTACCAAAACGAACAAATACAACCGTGAGTGGTTTTACTGCCTTTGTTAGACCACTCAATCCTCTAAACAGTTAGCTACCAAAGGAGGCTGAGGAACAACTGTGCTGAAAAGAGAAACTGATTCAAATTGCTTCAGACCATTGAATCATCTACTGTTTCTTAGCAAAGTCTGACGAGTTAGAGATCCATAACATTTTCTGTGAATCAGGTATGATTTCTGACCTCAACCTTGTAAATATTTTTTATTGTTTATTCCTGCTTCTTCTACCCCTTTCGATTTTATTTTCTTCTATTTGTCTTTATTTGATTTGTCACTTCCATATCTCTTTGTTTATTCTATGCTTCTTAAACTTCCAGTTGCAGAATTAATGATTTTCTGGAAATTTGCCTTACTTGTATAAAATCATCATGTGTTAATTGTTTCCATATCCTGAATTTGAACTTTTATTTATCTGCAATTGTTTTGAAGTTTATTTTCTGATTTTTGAATTCATAACAGTGTTGATGCATTCATATCATATCTTGAACACTGTTAACTAGAATTCTAAATTTTTGAAGATCTGAATAATTAATGAAATTTCACACACTTATACGGTTTTTGAGTTCCTTCCAATTCATTTTGGAAACGCTTAAAGTATTATACTCATTACAACACTGTTACTTCTCAGTTGTGATAATCTCATTAATTTTTAGATTGGCTTGATTATTTCTGACTTGAAAAATATTTGGGTTAAATCAGTGATACATCTAAAATTTCATCCTTATTCATGATTATTATGGTTGAGATTAGTTTAGTTTGAAATCATCTGAAATTCCTGATATTTTGAATCTCACACACCACTTAAATCTGAAATTATTAACCTTGTGTGACTGATTCATTATATCTCAAAATTTGACATTAATTCAAATGATTTCAAATAAATTATTTTTTATTCTTTGGATCATGAATATCTCACAAAATTGATGTAGATGATCTAAAATTTTGAGGACTTGTCAGAAAATTCTTGTGAAAATTCTTTGAAAATCCGGTCTTGAATTTCTCTGTTATTTCATGGTTATATGATTTAACTATTTGTTTGTTTAAAATCATTTGAAATTATTGATTTATTAAATCTCACACATATCTCAATTCAAAATTTTATAAATTGGTGTGATTGATTTATTAAATCCTGATATTTTCATATTTCTTCAAATGATTTCAAATAAACGGTAGTTCTAATCTTGGATCATGAAAGTTCTTATGTGACCATCCCCAGACAAGTCTGATGTGATATTGTGTTCTGCACTGCTCTGATACTGTTTTGAAAAATGTTTGTTTTGGAATCATGCTGCTCTGATTATAAGAAATTGATTTGTATATATTTTTTGAGGACTGCTTGATTTGGTATCAAAGGTTTATCGTGCTCTGATAAATGAAACTTGTGTGCTTGAGTTGCTTGCTTTGTAATTAAGTCTTTCTGTTGACTGAGATACCCTTGATTAGCCACCAGTGTCATTTTAAAAATCCTCTTTAATAGAGACTACAAGTGGTATCAGATTAGGAAGTGCTGAATTTTCTTATTCTCATCATGTATATATTTTTCTTTTCCCTCTTGTGCTTTGTATAGCTCTTCATATTCCTCTTGTAATTGATTTTCAATTTTAAAACTATTTATTTTTTATTCATTCACAAATTGAAATCAATATCCATATTGTTCTGTATTTATAATTCATCAAAATATATCAGAATTTGAAATTGTGATGAATTATGACTACAATAAATTTCACAACAAGAGGAGATTTTATTTAGATTTTCATAACGGTTGAATATTTATTATAATATTTTTGAACTGGGAATGATTTCACGAACATCTTCTATGCCTCTCATCATTCTGTCATCCATTATGAGTTTATATTAATGTGGAGAGTTTATATTTTTAAAATAATCTTAAAACAGTGAAAATAGTTGTGATGGAAATGTGACTGCATTATTTTTTTCAGAATTAGTGACAATTGAAAATTTTCAAGAATCCCGGTACAGTTCATGCATATCTCATAATATAATTAATTTAGAAATTTATTTCACAGTCCATCTCTGTACTTACCACATTTCTATCATCCATATTGGTTTTATATATCGAGGAGTTTTTTTTTCCTTTTTAAAAGCTGAAAATGATGAAAATATATGATTAATATATAAATGTGTCACTAACCTCATTTAAAAATCCAAGTTCTGGTTATGCATGGCTATGAGACAACTTATAATTTAAGCTGCGACTGACCCCATTTAAAAATCCAAGCTCTGGTTATGCGTGGTCAGTGTGCTCTTAAATAAATAATTTTTTTTTTGAAATTCTCCACTGTGTATAAAAACCAGTCTATCAATCCATCTTCTAATCGTGAAATGTGTTGAAATCTTATGACATATTATGATTTGTTGATTGATGGGTATTGGGATTTGAGATTATTCGATTGTTTCACTTAAATTGAATTACTTATTATAGTCCAAATCCATCACTGTTTTTTTTTGTGCTTTATTTTATAAAAATCCTTAAAAAAAAAAAAATTGGAAATATTTTTTTTTTAACTCTCTCCTCTCCATTTTATATAAAATTCATCGTATATCCATCATTCTCTAAAATGTGAAATATGCCACCAGTTGTTAGAATATTATGATTTTTGTTTGACTGATTGAAATTTATGATGACCATTCTTCCTCTTAAGATGAAATTATATTTTTAGTCATTTTTCATCTGTACTTTAAAATCTGTATCCTTTTGATGATAACAAAAGGGGGAGAATGGATTAAATTTTGATTTATGAGTGAATATTTTATAAATATCTTTAATTTTGAAAATTTATTAGGGGGAGTTTCTGTTGTAGGGGGAGCATTTAAATAGGGGGAGTTCAAACACATTTATTATATTCAAAATCTTTTATTTGTTTGTCATCATCAAAAGGGGGAGATTGTTGTATATAACGGTGTTGTATACACAATTTTATGATTTTTGTTTGATGATAACAACCAAATATATATTTATACAAATGTGTTTGTTATTGTACTGTTCATTACAACACAGACTGTAATATAATATTTATATTTAAATAGAATACGACTGTATACACATTCATATATTTATACAGTATTTTATTTAAATTGAATATTCTATTTCGATCAAACTGGTTTATTACAATATTCAGTACAATTCACATATTCATACACTGCTCGTCACTGCAATTCTCACACTCAGTTACAGTCACACAGTCACTCATATACACTGTCTCTTTGTTCTTCAGTTTCATTGTCCTCTGTCTTCTATAAGCTTCACAGTCAGTCCAGTCTTCATACCTGTCATATATAGAAACACACACACACAGTACACTACAATAGAATTGAAACAGAATATGTGCAAATATAAATTTTATTTTTAAAATTTTATTTGCCTCAGTTTTCTGGTGTGTTTCTCATCATTTTTCATGACTTGATCTGATATATAATATAGCACGCGCACGATACATGTATACACATACATGTGTATGTATATACACATATTACAGTGCAGGGACAGGAAAACTCGTCTGATGACTGCATGTACACATGTGCATGAATATACACGTGTGCACTGCCACGCCAATCAACGAGCAACTGAGGAGTAGCCACATGGACCGTCTCGACTCAGTGCATATCATCTCAAGCCAGGTGTGAAGCAAGGGTGTGTACATGTGTACACAAAAATGAACCCATATATATATATATATACATATATATATATACATATATGTGTATATATACATATATGTATATACATGTATAAACAAAGTCAAAACAGCCCAATCAAGCGTCATGCCATGTCAAAGTCAAACCATGGTCAAACAAGACATCACAGCAATGAAGAAATGGGTCAACAGCAAGATGAAACTCATGTATAGCCAAAGTGTGGTCGAGCAACAATACATGGCCGAGCAAAAGTGAATATATGTAACTCAGTAATGCACAAGTTACAACAAAGTTCTCAACATCATGTACCTAAGGTGACAACAAGTTTAATAGTCAAATCAACATGGTGAATGGTTCAACAATGTGATGTCAAGCATGGGCCGAGCACAAAACATGGACAGCACGACAAAATGAAATGGGCCGAGCTGCATGTTAAACATGCACAAAAACAGTCATGTATGGTGAAAGCAATTACAAATGCATGGTGATCAAATCCATGGTTCAGCATAGTCAAGATGTGACAAACAGGAAATAAAGCCAAGGAAGCAAACACTAGCTCAAACGCATGGAAGGTGCAAATACAATATACAATGGTGCACCAGATTAAAATGGACAAAAGTGCATGGTTCAGCAAACACATGAAAGTACAGCAACATTTTGTTGTGTGTGGTCAAGACAGTTCAAATGTGATACAAGTTTTCAAATGCATATACAAGATGATATACAGGCTCGACAAACACAAAACTACAAGTCAGTGGATAGGATTCAGGGATGCTCACAGCATAATGAAGACTGCTCTTGGTCGAGCACAATGGCCACACAGCATGGTGGAATAGTGAAGCTACAACAAATGGTCAAGGTAATGAAGGAACTCACATGCAACAGCAAATTCATATGCAACCAAGCTCAAGTCAGGGTCAACATATACATGATGCATGGCAAATGGCATATGCAGTAAGTTCTTTTCAAAATACATGGTGCAGAGATGAAGATACAAGCCAAAGCTTCAAGTTAATGCCAAGATTCAATAACATACAAAACTGGACAGTAAAAGCATGTTTATTCTAGCAAAGTTATGCTTTGAAATCAGTATGTCATTTTTGGCAAAGTGGATTTAATTGGTCTCGTGTTTCCAGAATTCATGCACATCTATTTTGGCAAGTTTTATAATCAGAAATGGGCGCAAATAAATCTCGAGATTAGTTTTCAGATTTCCAGTAATCAGAACTTATCAATGGGCCGATGTTTTTAAAATGCAAATTCCATAAATATATGGAAATATTTTTCACTGCATTTCTGGCAAGGATTAAAATAGGAAATCAAAGATTGTTTTTCATTTGCCAAGCTCATATTATTTCAAAGCAGATTCACCTCAACAATTTCAGGCAACAAATTGATTCCAGAATAATATCAAATTATACAAGGCAACATTCACGACATTAATCATAGAGGAAAAAGAAATGGTCCAGAATTTCTCAAGTATATCAAAGCCGTGGAAATCAGAAAGCAAAAATCACGCAAAATTCACATTCAAATCGAGGGCAAAGTAAAAAGGGAAATCCGCATAAATCATCTCAAGTCACTTTCTGAAATCAGAGTTATTAGGGTTCGATTATATCCCTATTTAACATCACCATTTCATCACTGGCGAGTAGATCGAAAACACACAAACTCAATTCAAGCATTTTCAAAGCAAGAAATTTCAGAAAACTCACAATTTCGATCGAACCAGAAAGCAATCCCAAATCAGACGAGCAAAGTCACAAAGAATCGAGCATCAGAGAAGCTATTCCATCAATTCCAGAAAGCCGTCGAAGTTGAAATCGATTTGGGAAAGATTCAGTGAAACCCTAGAAATCGCAGCCGCCATTTTTAATTCCCAGAGAAAAGAGAGAAAGGACGGGTCAAATGAATATGGGTGGACTCAAGAAATGGGCCGGCCAAATTTTTTTTAAAGGCGTTAGTGGTTAAATTAAAAAGGGGATGACCCCTCTTTTTATCTCCTAGGGTTTTCCTTTTTGAATTTGTTTTGCTTTTTTATTTTGTTGTGTAAAAACCGACTGAACAGTTTTCTAGAGTCTGTAAAATTCTAGGGGGTCTCAGTTAGGATTTTGACTGTCAGTTTCAGAGTCTGTAAAATCTGAGTTATTGGTTACGGGGTTGTAATCAAGGGAAAATCTGATCGAGTGCACATCGGTCAGTCTAGGGTTTTGAGCGTAGGCTTAGAATAGGAGCAGGGTTTGCGAGTGTACATGGTCTTGTATGCGGGATCTGTTCTATCACCTAGTAGAAACCTTAGAAATGCAGCAGTAGGCAGGGTTTTGCCGAAGCTGGGTATATCTGTGTGTGATTTATTTTCTGCATTTCTGTTTCAGCTATAATCTGTGATCTATTTATTATTTTAATATCTCGTTAGAATTTTAATTCAGTTAAAAACTGTGATAAACCCTATTCACCCCCCCTAGGGTTAATCTAGATCCGACAAAAAATATCCCTTTTTTTTCAACTCTTTTATTTCAACAAAAATGTTTATTTTTGTTACAACAAAATTGATTATTTTTGTTTAAATATAAATAAACGATTTTGTTTTACTTATTCATTTACACTATATGTAAATATATGTTTTCTTTTCTTTTCTTTATCGATTTACGCCAAATGTAAATAAATGGTTTCTTTTTCTTTGCGTTGAAAAAAATATATATAATTCTTTCTTTTTATATATAGTTTACATTGAAAAATGTAAATCTTCGTTTCATTTTCCCTACATTAGAAAAATGTAATTCTTTTCTATTTATTTCTTTACATTGAAAAAAATGTAATTCTATTCTATTCTCTTTTATTTACATTAGAAAATGTAAATCTATTCTATTCTCTTTTATTTACATTAGAAAATGTAAATCTATTCTATTCTCTTTTATTTACATTATAAAATGTAAATCTATTCTGTTCTCTTTTATTTACATTAGAAAATGTAAATCTATTCTATTCTCTTTTATTTACATTAGAAAATGTAAACTTATTCTATTCTCTTTTATTTACATTAGAAAATGTAAACCTAATCTATTCTCTTTTATTTACATTAGAAAATGTAAACCTATTCTATTCTCTTTTATTTACATTAGAAAATGTAAATCTATTCTATTCTCTTTTATTTACATTAAAAAATATAAATCTATTCTATTCTCTTTTATTTACATTAAATGAGAAAAAATGTAAATATATTCTTTTAATCTTTACATTGAAAAATGTAAATTCATTCTTTTTAATCTTTACATTGAAAAAATGTAAATGGTTCCATATTAAAACAATTGTCATTTTTCTATATGTTAACTTTACATAAAAATGTAATTTCTTTTATTTACATTGAACAAAAATGTAAATTTTATTCTCTTTTGATTACATGATAAATATGTAATATAAAACATGTTTCTATGTCAACATGAACAATGTTTATTTTTCTAACATGAACCATTTTGATCAATTAACTCATTACATTAAAAATAGAGTTTTTAATGTAAAACATGTTTATTTAAATTAAAACATGAACATATTCTTATTTACTTCATTACATTAAAATGAGATTTTAATGTTTAACATTATTTTTGTTCGCCAATTCTAATGCGACAAAAATGATTGTTTCAACATTATACACTTTTATATTCAATAAAATAATATTTTTTTATTCGCCAATTCCAATGCGATAAAAATGATGGTTTCAACATTATACACCTTTATATTCAATAAAATAATATTTTTTTGTTCGCTAATTCTAATGCGACAAAAATGATGGTTATTTGGCGATGTGCATTTTAATGCAAGAATAATCACATTTTTGTTCGCCAATTCTAGTGCGACAAAAATGATAACTAAAAATGTATTCCTTTTAAATATGATGACATAGCAATAAAAATGTATTCCTTTTAACTATGCCATATTTTTATTTACTCTAAATGACTTCTTTTCCTTTTTATTATTTATTTACACTAAATGACTTCTTTTCCTTTTTATTATTTATTTACACTAAAGAAAATATAAATAAAAGTGTTATTTAAATTATTCCTTTATTTACATAAAGAGAATGTAAATAAAGTGCCATCGTAAATATGTGTGTTTTATTTACATAAACATGTAAATAAGATTTCATCGCTAAATTTGTCTCTTTTATTTACATAGAAAATGTAAATAAAATTTCAACGTTAAATTTGTCTTTTTCATCTACATAAAGAATGTAAATAAAATTTCATTGCTAAATTTATCTCTTTTATTTACATAGAAAATGTAAATAACGGTGTCCACATATTTTGTACTTTTTTTTTATTTACACAAAAAGTAATGTAAATGACGGTGTTCACAAATTGTACATTTTTATTTACATTAAAAATAACGTAAATGACGGTATTCACAAATTGTACATTTTTATTTACATTAAAAATAACGTAAATGACGGTATTCACAAATTGTACATTTTTATTTACATTAAACTTTGTTCCCCTTTCTAAATGTTCAATTCACATATAAGTGTAAATGAGGTTTCCCCTTTCCCTACATGTTTAATTCACATATCACCACATATGAAATGATCTAAATTTTGGTGTCAGTTTACATGTTCATTCCAACATTACCATATATGGTGACAACATGTAATTTTGGGTGAAGTTTTGTGTCAACACAACAACAACAAAAGATTTGGATTATAATTTTCATGAATCAAAATAAAGGTCTCATCTTTATTTTATTTTGTAAATCAAAATAAAATATCTAAACTTTCTTTATCTTATAGATCAAAAATTAAAATAAAGATTTAACTTTTGTTCTTATTTTGTAAATCAAAATAAAGATTCAACCTTTTGTTTTTATTTTACAAATCAAAATAAAGATTCAAATTTTGTTTTTATTTTGCAAATCAAAATAAAAATCAAACTTATGCTATTATTTTGCAAACCATAATAAAATTTACCTTTATTTTATTTTGTTAATCAAAACAAAGATTCAACTTTTCATTTTATGTTGTGAATCAAAATAAAATAATCAAACTTCCTTTTTTATTTGTGAATCAAAAGATTATCTTTCTTTTACTTTGCAAATCAAAAATTAGAATCAAACTTCCTTTTTATTTGTGAATCAAAAGATTAACTTTCTTTCATAAATCAGAATAAAGATTCAATTTTTTTATTTTATTTTGTAAAACAAAATAAAGATTCAATTTTTCATTTTTAGAAAGAAATAAATAAAAAAATAAAAATAAAAATAATAAAGATGAGAACTTTATAGAGATTACATCAGAATATATAGATCTAAACAAACAGGCTACATCATGACATCACACATCATTACAAATCACACAGAAAAATAATAATTCTAATTACGACATCGCAGATATATGATAATTTCGTACATACAATGATATACGTAACAAATATAATTAAATTATTTAATTATTCGAAATTTAGAAATCTCACATTGATCTTTGTCTGAAATTTCAACAAGCTCGGTTTCAACTCTAGTCAGTTTTAGATTGTAGATCTCGTTTATCTGATTCCAACGCAACTGAAATTTCTCAATTCTGAAATTGTATGAACAAGTTATAGTTGTTTACACATTTAATTACAATATTTAAACAATAAAATATAATTAAAACTTTAATTACATTTCCCAATTAGAATTAAAGCCGCTATTTCTCTGAATTCCATCGTCTTCTCTTCTGTAATGTGAAGACCTGTTGAACCCATAAGCTCCTTTGCGCCACAAAGTGTTCATCCACACAACACGATTCTCAATCATAACTGTTGAGTTTGTCCATCTTGTTGTTGGCTACATTTTTGCCGTTGGAATTGCTTGGAATTATTGAATGAATTGGGAGAAAGAAGAAGAAGAAGATTGGAGCGACGTGGCCATTGTTTTTTGGAAGTGGCGGCTACGTATCATTTAGAATTAGGGTTAGGTTACAAATGGCCCTTTATATAAATATTTATAATATTATTTAATTAATTAATTCTTTTATTTCAAATAAAAAACGTTTATCCATACGTTGTATGATACATATAATGACACATTTATCCTTTTTCTTTTTATATTCAAATTTCAAAAGTGTCCGCAGTTTGTAATTAAGTGGATAGAGAGCAAATTATACACAAAATAAAGAACAGTTTGGTTGGAGCATTACATGTCATTTATTTAAGTTTGTTTATGTTGATAATACACCATGCATGTCTAGCCAATTTGCATGCATGTTGCAAGAACATTTAATGCATGCCATTATTGCATGCTGATGCTGAAGAATCATGCTCACACTATGGTATTTGAAAAGAATAGGATGAAAAATGGTTCCACTTCTTTAATGCATGTTTTTAATTACATGCAATTGTACTTCATTTTGTTATAGAAACCAAACATAAGACACGGTATATATGCAAATTTAAAGAATTGAAACCCTTTTTCATTTAAATTTGAAAAAAAAACGGCAATAAATAGTAGGAGGCAAAAACAGAAATTTTATATATAGACATCAATTAAAGAATTAATTGAGCATTTAGAAGAAAAATGTTTATATGCAAATCATTCAGAACAAGGGTTGGTGCAATAAATGTAATTAATTTACAGCAACAAAGAATTGAAACCCTTTTCATGTTCAACGTACCTCTCTTAGTATTAATGTTTCCCTTACATGTTCACTATTTTATAAATTTAAACCAATCTTTTCTTTTGCCAAATATTCATTTAAGCCATTAGTGTTTTCCATATAATACTCTTTACTTATTTTGCCTTGTATCCATTTATAACAATCTGTTTAATTTACCTAACGTTTCCATTCATCTTTTATTCTCACATATATTCATAATTGATTATTCTTTCTAAATTTCTTTCTAATTTTTGTCCTTCCCTGATCCTCGCATGCTTCATATTACACCAATTCATTTTTTTAATTTATTCTTTTTAGTTTAGTTTCTTACATCACATTTCTTTTATATTTTAGCGAACACATACTGCGTATAAACAACGTTGTTCGTTTTAAATTCTAATATTATGGAATAAACTATATTAATGTGAACGTAGTGGCGCACATTTCTTATTTCACAATTTATTATAGAGGAATTTCATATCTAATTACAAATAATTATTTATTAGAACAAATTTGAAATCATTCATTAATCATAAAATTTATATACAAAGTCATTCAATAGTTTAATTTAAAAATGTAATTTTTAAATTCTGACGCATTTTCTAACAAAATTTCATAAAATAAAAACTTTAAATTGGCCTTAAAATTCTGGGTTGTTATTATCTCCCCAACTTAAAATCTTTTCGTCCTCGAAAAGGAACGGAGCTGAAAATTGTTTAATTAACCTATTTAATTTTCATTCTTCTAATTTTATTAGGCGATTAACTTTTTAAATATATATGACTTTTATATATTCAAAAATCATATTTTCTGAGATCGAATCACAAATACGTTATTTATAAACTCGTTACTCTCAACTCATTCTAGGGCATTTCTATCCCCATCTCTAATGAGTTTTCTCATTCTAGGATACTGCTGATCCTATCTCTAATGAGTATTCCTATTGGATATTACTAATCCAATCTCTGATGAGTCTTCTGTTCAGTTCTAACGAGTTGTACCCCAAAGATTTGAGCTAACTAGAGCTCTGATACCAACTGTAAAGACCCGAAAATCCCCGCCCTTTGGGATCGACCATAAACCACACAGGTCTGATCCAAAGGTTAGAAATCCTCAAATACTTTAACTTTGGGAATACAAAACATCAGAAAAAAACACAGCAGACTTTTATTACATCATGATAATATAACATCAGAGTACAGAATATATCAGAGTACAAATAAACTGCAGTGGAAGATAAATTTTACATTAAACATGATACACAGCGGAAGACTTAAACTGATACAGCGAGAGGCGATCAATGCACTGAACATAGCTTTAAACTTCGATCCAGGATCCCGCTAAAGAGATAAATATCTGCAAAAAGCTACTCGACTGCCCGTGTGGAAAATATGGGCACCCGAGTTTGCCAGTGAAACAAACTATAGGTCAGTCATGGGACTGGTATGAGAAATCTTTCTATACTAACTAAGAATATGGCGAATCACAGGACCACGCCGCTAACGCGGAACAGGTTTACTCCATTGGATTGCCATTGCACAATTTTATAAAGTTTATATAAAAATAACGAAATGACTTTTGAAAAATGAAATCATCATAAGACTCAAGTCCTATCACACAATGCAACGCACACAAGAGGATAGAGTTTTCCCTTATGATGATCAAACATGCTTAATACGTGAAAAGTAATATTTTAATATTATCATTAGTGTCCAAGTAGTAGTAAAATACTTCAATATAAATATATCAATCCTAGACGGCATAGTACCCCATCCTACTATGTCGCCGTATATAAGTTTACAATCAAAACCGAAATGTTGTCGTATTGGGAATTGGTTTTCTGTCATGAAATCGAGGCTAGGGATCATCCTCTTCCAATTCGAGACACTCTAGCAAATGCCTCAGGATCCCCCGCAGTGAACCCTTGGATGCGGTAGGGCCGGTCCCCCCTAACGGTAGTGGATTAGTTATGCCTGAACACACATTTCCCGGTCCCTTTGGACCTATAATATGACCACTTCCGGCCTAACAAAAAACCCGAGGTACCTCAATCCATAATCCACATAAGTAAAATGTCGGGCCGTGTTAAAGCCCAAACACCACTCCTAGCTAGAAAGAAACGTGTGCACTCTCTACGGTCCATATCCCGTTTTTGACTCATACCGGGGTGTGAGGCTCGCGAAGTCTCGTTATACACAAAGCTATGCCTAAACAGGCTATGCTTTGATCATCATCCACAAGGTCTGCTTTTCAACAAAGCCTTGATCATTGCGTCTTGGCGTGCCACATTGAAAATTCACGCCATGTGATCGACAACTATTACTATATACCAGGTTGTTAAGTAGAGAATAAATTCTCCACCACCAAACAAACATATATTAATACAAGTCGATTTAATTACATGGAATGAATTCCAACATCGGACATGCATCCATTTACAAGTCCGTTCTGGGTCTGAACGAAACCGTAGGCACTTTATACCTCGCATATCCGAAAAATCAACACTACATCCGGACGGCTACCCCTGACTCCCCTTCAAGGTAGCTACTCCAATCATGGGCCTCAGTAGCAACACATCTATTCGAGGTGAAGATCGTCGGTCTTCAATCACCGCCTTCAACTCTTCGACTTAAATCGACGTATAATCATTTGAAATGAGATTGAACTCGGACTTTTCAAATGATCCTCGCATATATATAAAGTTTAAAACCATTTCATATCGTTATTAGAATTTAATAATGATTAATCGCTATGAAAGTAACTGTTTTCGTCTAACGGCGCTTCGGGTCGATCGGCGGCCCTGGCGCTGTTTTTATCCAAATTTGATTTACACTTATCTTAAAATCTAACCGTCGGATTTTGACGAAATTTATATCGTTGGAAAGATCTTCCCAAAGCGGTCCTAACGGTTCCAGTTTTGGGAAAATCCGACAGTCGGATCTTTCGACATAACCGTTTAAAGTTACGATTGCCGACACAAGAACTATCGCGCGCGTTTCGTTTAATTATATATATATATATAAAATATTAGGCGATTTCAACTATCATTATCTATTCTTTTTATCGCAACTAAAGTGATGATAAAAATATCTTTATATACAAAGTCATTCAATAGTTTAATTTAAAAATGTAATTTTTAAATTCTGACGCATTTTCTAACAAAATTTCATAAAATAAAAACTTTAAATTGGCCCTAAAATTCCGGGTTGTTACAGGATGCCTCATCGTTTGATGAGATGTATATTTGAGTATATAAATATATTATGATTTTCTAGACCTCTCCGTACAGAGGAGATGCTGCCGAAATTTTCTGTGATTTCGAAAGTTAGGGAATTTGTGAGATTTTATAACTCGATAACTTATTTTATAAATGCTATTTTATAAGTTATGGATTTGAAAATGTATATGTGCTCAATACCTTATTTCGTTCCCTTTTTTAGGATGAAAAGATTTGAGTGGGGGAGAATGTAACTCCCCATAATTTTCTATATATTTAAATTTGAATTTAAAATAAATAAATCAAATAATATTGATTAAAAATAAAATTGGATTGATTATAATAATGATGATTGTTTGAATTGGGTATAATCAGATTTTAAATTGAGTTTATATTAAGAAATGCTATAATATGGAATTTTATATTTAATAATTAAATAAGTTTGAGTTGTTTAATTTATAACTGGAATTCAAAATTATTTTGGTAAATGGTGAAAATCTGAGTTTAATATTAGAACAATTGAAGATAAATCAAGTTCGTTTATGTGTAATTGCAATCTAAATTTAAATTCAAAAATTAATCAAATTCCAGAACTTAAAAGTTTGTGAAATCGATTTATAAATTTAATTAAGTTGTAATTGAATTTAAATGGAATTTAATAAATATTTGAATTGAATTAAAACAGTTAAACGAATAATTGAATATTTTACTAATTAATTAACTGTGAAATTTTGCTATTTTGTTAACTGTCTCGGAATTCGACGAAACCGGTTCCATTGGATCTGAAACGGTGAATTATTATTGAATTTCAAATTTCGTTATAATCGGACTTGTTTTTTGATCGTATGGGTTTGAAACGTAAAGAGAATTAATATAATTCAATTTGATAAATGCTTATTCCATTTCGGGCAACCTTAATATAAATAAATTTCTGATCTAGTCCCATAAATTTATTTTCTCATTCCTATACGTTCTATTTGTTCTCCACTTCCTCTTTATCAATGGAATTCAAATTCCAAGCCCTAGTTCAAATAAAATTTTTAACTTTAAATTCAAATCTCCACAAAACCTAGAAAATTACATTTCAATTCGAAGCTCTCGACGATACGAAGCCGCTGTTATGATTTATTGCGACATGAAGTGCTCGAATTTGCTGGGAATGGTGGTCAAAGGGGGCGATTTTCGAAACCCTACGTTTTAGTTTGGGCCTTTTTGATTTCAGCAGTAACTGGAAAATAAAAAATGTGGGTTTTGTAGAGATTGATCATTGGAGTCAAAACAAGGTGTTCTGGAGGTCAGGAAGTCGTTGTGGTGGTCGATTTGGGTGTTTTTGTGTCGGACTAGGGCTTCCGTTCAACTCGACGTAAGGGGTTCCACGGTTGACCGAAGATGATGACTCCAGCTTCGGTGGACGTGGGTCGAGGTGAGGATCACGTCGGTGGTGGTCACGTGTCTTATATTGGCCGGAGTTGGGCATTTCGGTCGGTCAAAGTTGACCGCAAATGGGTTCTTTCAACGTAATGCTCATGCATTTGGGATGGAACAGGTTTTGGAGGTGCAGGAACTAAGAGACGATGACGTGGAGAGTGCTGAGGTGGAGATATTTTATATATTATTTATTTATTTATTTTATATATATACATATCATTTGTTTTAATATTAATATCTTACACATACGAGGTCGGATTTGAGCGCGGTTTGTTGCGTTGCGATTGTGGCGAAATTGCCGACGTTCCGGTACTAAATTGGCTGCGTTTGGAGATTGTAAACTTTTGGTCTTTGGTTGGACGTTTGATCGACTAAAGACCCAAAGGTGAGTGAATTTCTCGCTCACAACTTACTGAATTATTCTCGTACTTATTAAATTAAATTATGAATTAAGTTTGGTTGTAATTAATTGTTGATTGGTTGCTTAAAATTGACATGCAAGCGAGTTGATGTGCAAATTGAATCCGATAACTATTTATTTTAATTAGATTTAATTGCTAGAAGAAAAAAAAATATGAACCTTTGTTGATTAGTGAAACAAGATAATATTTTCCATTTGGACGAAATGGATGTAATGGATGTTTTGATTTGAAATTTGTTACTACATTGATATCGACACTGAAATGTCCATTAAATTTGTTAAGGCAAATTATTCCAAAATAAATTGGGAATTTGGAAATGTGATTTAAATACGATTTGATTACCCAAGTTTTTATTTTTAAAAATGGATTTATATGTTCTCTTTAAATTTAATTTAAAATGAGAGTATTCGACAATTTTGAAAGTGTTCGAGATTTGGATTAAATATGAATTTAAATCCTTTTAACATGAAAGGTCGGATTTGAATGTTGTCTTTAAATCGAGATATGAAAATGAAATAAACTTTATGGAAGCTGGAATATAAATTTTAAGTTATTGAAATTTGGAAGGAAGAAACAATTATGGTTTTAAATTTAGTTAACTATAGATATGTACCTATAGTTTTGAAATAAATTATATTATCTTATATTTATTATTTAAAGATTATTTTAGTAAAGCATATACATATATACCTATAATTTGGAATAAAGCGTATTATGTTATTTATTATTTAAAGATTATTTAAGTAAATCATTTAATATATGTATATATATTGTGATTTAAATTATTTTATTTTTACTTTAACCATTTTAATATATATTTTCATAAAAAAGGGTTTTATTTATAATTATCTATTTTCAGCCTATTAAAGATTTTGTAAATTCTTCCTAATTTGGATTTGTCCTCGATGAAACCCATTGATTCAAATTGAGATTTGAAAAAATAAAAATATTCTATTCTGAATATTTATTCTATTTTGAATATGAATCGATCCTGAACTTATTATGATTTTCGAAAAAAAATTACTTTACTTTGAATTAATCGATTTTGAATGATTACGATACCTCCATATGAAATATATTATATTTTGAATAAACTAGTTTGGAATGTTTTATATATTTGATATGAGGTATACATTCTATTTTGAGATATGAATTATCATGAATGGAATCCAAACCAAATTAGATTTGGTAAATTTCCAAACTTATGAAGTAATTATGACAACGGATAAAAGGGAACTATGTTGAAATAGAAGATTTGGAAAATGAATATCGAATTTCAAGGAAGGATAAAGCGATAATGGGGTTCATGGAAACTAAAATAAATCCAGCCTTGATTATAAGTGAATCGATAACAATTCGAAAGGAGATTAAATGGAAATCCGAAATGATTCATAACTATTGTTTTGAAAATGCACTTATTACTTAGAAAGACCTGGATTGAATATTTCAAAAACCATTCCAAGTGATAATACGACATTATAAAGAAATTGAAGACATGGAAATCGGTAAGTGAAGACCAAGAGTCTTTGAATTGTTTGGTTTGAGGGCTGATGTCTCGTTTGGGCCGATCACCCGATACGAGGTTATAAGTTGCATGAAAACTGAATATATTTAGAGATTTTCAGATTGTGTTCCGTTCAGACCAAGAACGGACTTGTAAGGATTGTGTGTCTAACATTGAAATCGAATGTGTGGCACTGATCTCCGTTAATATATATCGAATGTGTGGCCATTAATTATTCTCGTCTCTAAGACATATGAACTTAGAGGGTGTGTATTGATAGAAATTAGTAACATGTCATGAAGTGTCAATGTGGCATACTCGAGTTATGAAATGAACGAATGATGATCAAAGCTTGGCTTATTAAAGCATAGCTTTGTGTATATCGTGACATCATCAAACCTCATACCCCAGATTGACTGTAAACTGGCGGTTAGGTTGTATACATAATCTCTAGTGAAAATCGAATGTTGCGGCGGTAGATCTACCTTAAAACCTGAGGAAATAAAGTATATACGGTGTTCGAGTCTATATGTTAACCGGGATATATACTTCATGCTATGTATTCGGTGTCCGTTATTTGGATGTTAACTGGGAGATACTTTGCTTCTTGTCCTCCAATGGTCTTTCGTGCCAGGAACCATCATGTTGGAAACCCAATAACCAATACGAGCCATTTGATTTGTTGTAAACTATGTATGTATGCGTAGTCACTATGCTTGCTAAGATTAATATATTTATTTGCAAAATGGTTTTCAACACTATGCACTAATGATAGTATTAAAAGTGGATTTTCACGTATGAAAGCATTTTTGGTTATCATAAGACAAAACGCGCCCATTTAATGTGCACTTGGGAAATATCATAAGATTAATGATATTTATTTTGCCTCTTTAATAACACAAGGCTAGAATAACACTTGGGAAATATCATAACATAAGTGCAGCTTTAAAATAATTTGTTTAATGATCATCTGCATGATCAATTAATTTGAATGAAAAAGAAATGATTGAACAAAAAAATACAAGGTATTTTGAAACATAAATTACTTAAAGAGATAAATATACTTATTGAGACGACCCAGACTACCCGGTCCCCGAAGAGACGGAGGAGCCCGGATTGCTTTGAGAACACGACTCATCAGAACACAAACATGAGAACACTTTATTGCTATTACGACAATTTACATAAAAAGTACAAGAATATCAGAATACGAATAAATAGTACAAAGCGGAAAAATACAATTATCAGAGATTAAAAATTACATAGCGGTAGAAATGAAAATGTATAAATACAATGCACGGCGGAAATACATCAACTAACACAAATGAATGAAATAAACGGATGCAAAGCTTTCCGAATATAGCTCCAGCTGTAAACCAGAATCCTATTAAATAGAAATTTGTAGGACCAAAACTACTAGTTTCCTGTGTGGAAAATATGGCACCTAGAGTTTAGGCGAAAACAATAAACTCGAGGCCAGTCATGGGACTGGTGTGAGAACTTAAACCAGTTATTAAACTTTTACTTTAAAATAGGGTAAATCACGGGACCACTCCGTATGTCACGGAACAGGTTTACTCCCACGAATATCAAAACTTGAAATAAAACGATTTAATAAACAACGCAATGAGTTTTGAAAAAATGAAGCTATTCTAAGACTCAGGTTCCATCACACGATGCAAGGCAAGCCGGAGGATAGAGTTTAACCTTATAATAGCCAAACATGCTTGGTACGTTTTAAAACAAATCATTTTGATATTACTATAAGTGCATAGTGTCAAAAACAACTTCAAATATAAATGTATCAATCATAGACGACATAAATACCATATATTATGTCACCATACATAGTTTTACGTCTAAAACCGAAACGTCACATGTTCGAAAGTGGATTCCATCTATGAGTCGAGGCAAGGGATCTTACTCACCAATTCGAGACACTCTAGCAAATGCCTCAGGACTCGGATGATGGCGAGCCCTTGGATCTTTATGGCCAGTCCATACTTATTTTAGTGGATTGGTTATTCCTGAACACATATTTCCCTGTCCTATTGGACCTATCTCTAAGCCATTAGAGACTCAATATCTGAGGCGCCTCATTCCATCATCCATATAAGTAAAAATGACTAGGCTCCATACCATGACACCACTCCTAGCTAGAAAGAAATGTCGTGCACTCCCTGCAGCCGCTATCCCATTTTTGACTCATACCAGGTGTAAGGCTCGCGAATTAACACTATACACTAATCTTTGCTACATAAAGTTGTGCTTTGATCATCAACCACACGACTCTGCTTTTCAACAAAAGCCTTGATCATTGCATCTTAGCATGCCACATTGTCAATACATACTATACCATTGATTTCTGCCAATATATAACCTCTAAGCTCGTACGTCTCAGAGAAGGGTGTTAAGCATGAGAAAAATTCTTCGCTACCAAACAGATATATATATTTAGCGGAGATCAATGAATATAGCGCACAATACAACGATAGGCACAATCCACTTACAAGTCCGTTCTGGGTCTGAACGACACCGGATGCACCTTATTCCTCGTCCCATATGTCCAATATAGGAGAGAGGTCCTCGCATATCCGAACAATCAAAAAATACGTTTGGACAACTACCACTATAACCTCTTCAAGACCGCAACTCCACCTAGGGCATCAGTAGTAATCCATTCGATGTGAAGATTGTCGGTCTTGCACCATCTTCAATATCTTCGACTTTTAATCGTCGTAAAAGTTATTCAGAATGGGTTAAACCCAATCTTTCTGAATAACTTGCACATCTTATAATCAAGTGATATATAAACACATCATACGCCTCATTCCAATCCTCAATATTCTTTTATTCAAATATTTATATATTTGGGAAAGGTTCCCATTAATTTTATCAAAGATAAATTCTTTCAAACTTATTGTTTAATCTTCCTTTAAAAACCACTACAAAAGATTTTATATTATCCCTTAACAATTCTGAACCAAATTAAGGTTTATAAAACTATTCATCCCATGGAGCAAAACTGGTAGTACTCCATATCTAACACCCCCTAGGTTATCAATAAATTTAATTACCATTTCACGTTTAAATTTAATTAAAGATTTAACTATCACATAGGGTAAAAATGGTGGTACTTGATCTCGAAACATTTATTCAATTTGGTAAATTTAGTTACCATTTAACTTTCAATATAATTAAATATTCATTAAAACTCCATTTAGTTTTAATTGTCTGAAAATTATTACTTTATGATTATTCAATCTTTGGAAATTAATCTTTCCTTTAACTAGGTTAAAAAACCAATGTCGTTTAATACACAGCTCATGACAAACCCAAATCATCTTCCTTTAACTATGGCATCTTCAAGGAAAACAGATCAATATGTAATTGATATAAATTTCCATATCAGACTAATACTATAAATGGAATAACGACAAAGCCTTTTAAATTCCATAAATAGTAACGGTTTTATTCACAGAAGCTCATCTTGATTATTATTAAATCGAATTCCATTCAATTCCAATTTAATATATATTAAATTAGAAAACTTTACTTTGGAAAATTTCCATTAAATCTTGATTAAAAGATTTATAAACTCCAGATTATAACTTCCCTGTTAATCGGGTTTAGGGACTAATGTCATTTAAAACATCGTTCACAATGAACCCGTAATCAACTACCATTTAATTCTAATTATATCAATTAATTGGAAAACTTCAACAAATCTTGGTTAAAAGATTTATTCTTTCCTCAACTGGGTTTAAGAACAGTGTTAATAAAGACACCATTCATGACAAACCCAAAATCCAATTTGATATTAAATGCAATGCTCTGAATAGAAATTGTATCAACTTATATTCAATATCAAATTCTGAAACTAACGGATATTGTATTGGGAATAACGATATTTATTTCTTCCAAATTCCTCAACAATATCCGTATAATCACGGAATCCAATATCGAAATATTCCGAAGATTATTTCCATTTAAATCCTTTCCAATTCATATTTTGGAAAATTTTGGTTATATTAAAACCATTTACAAATCCAATTTATTTATTTAAAAATATTGGATTATTATCCTAGTTAATAACTAGTTCATTTGGATAAAAATATCTTTATCTTTACAAATGTGGGATATTTCATCCAAAATCATTCCAAATTATTAATTATGATTTTACATAATCTTTCCATATTTTAAATAATTTTATTAAGGCCCTTACAGTCCGTTTCCAATAATGGCCACCGAACTGCATTCATAGCGACCTTTTTTAAAATAGATTTGGACATATCATAAAATCTAACCATTAGATTTCAAATCTCTTATTACCATTCAAAAGCTCTTTTCGATACGAACCCAATGGTTCTGGTTTAGGAGAATCTGACAGTCGGATCTCTCGTTACATCAATTTGAAGTCAATGGTCGAAATTCGCGGACGGTCGCTGCGTGATACATTCTATTCAGGCCATTTAAATATATAAAATATACATCTTCGGTTTCCATTTAAAAACATATTTTATAAATTGTTTATGAATTCATTTTAAAACGATTTCAACTTCCATTTCAAATTTAAATCGAAATTGAATATTCCATATCCTTATAATATTAAAATGGTAATATTTTCAAAATATCAGATTTTGAAATCAAATCTTTTTGATATTCATTATAAAATGAATAAAACCGACAGAAAATTCTGCTCAATATAAAATGGCATACATCTACTTCACTCGGCTTCATAATTTCAATATTTTCGGGTCCATCCAAAATCAGACATCAAAAATCATATTTTGATTCTTCACTGAATATTATTGTAAAATATTCGTTAATTTTGAATTGGAATCAGACTCAATCAGTTACCATATAATTTTATTTATATGGATTCCACACATCGCATGTATTCAAAAATAGTGATAAACAACCATTAAACAATCAATTCACATCCAAAGTGTAATTTACAACTGTATAAGCATTAAATAATTAAATAACGCTTATAATAGTCTGTCAATCAATTGGTTGACATACAACTAATTCCAAGGGTGATTTGAGTTAATTATCATCCCTAGACTCATGTGGGGTTTCCAAACAACAACAGTCAATTCAAATTAATCACTGGTTAATAAATTTAACCAGTTCTGATTCGATTTGATTCTAATTAACCAATTTTCACTGTTTACATTATAAATGGATATTTATAATTTAACTTCAATTGCCACAAATTTATTAACATTATTTTTATCATGTTAAATATTTCAATATCACAAACAAAACATAACACGGTCAATCAAATCATCCATGGGTTTCAAGCAACAGTGAAGTGGGCTAACAGGCACCGTACAACATTTTTGTTATAATTTAAACAAATAAAAATCAACACTGACAATCTACATATTTTCAATTATAATAAATAACTGTACAAATATTTTAGTGAGAGAGTTCTCACTTTGGATTTCCACTCCGTCAGTCTTTAATTGAGGATTGTTTTAATAAAATTAAACGAGCATTTAATTTTATCAAAAACTACAATAGCTTCCATTTCCGTTCTGATCAGTTCCATGTTGTAGTACTTTTCACCATGATTCCAATGCAACTGAAATCGTTAGATTTTGACCTCGTATGAAAGAGATATAGCATTTTATACTTTGGACATAATTTAAATTAAATTAACCTAGCTAATTAATTATTAATTAAATAGTTAAGGGTTATTATCCTTCTTCTTCTATCGTTCACGATTGCTTTAGGAAATTGAACCCAAATGTCGACTTTGACATTCCATTTTGCACTACCATACAGGGGACCGGAGCACGATCAAATCCCACGACGTCGAAGGGGTCCGCCGCCTCATCCAACGCCAGTGAGCACGGCTAGCTCGCGCCCTCCTCCTGCCTCGAAATCAGCTCCAAAGGTTGGCACTTCATGTGCAAAAATTGAGCCAAATACACAAGATACTTCATCATATCCGTATAGATTTACGGCTGATGTAAATCTCTACAATATTCATTTCGAATTCATGTTCTAATTCGCATTAGATTGGGAGATTTTAAGGATTAATTGGAGCAAACAGGCCATTAAAACCCTAGATGATGGCTGCTTTACTGAAAAATGAATTAAGGTTTAGAAATTCTATTTATACCCTTTTTATTTTTAACTTATTAATATTTAATTCTCCAATCACTTCATTTTGACTTCGAGCTCAAATTGAATCCCAACGACTATCGTCCCTAGCTAAATACCCCCATTTCGGATACAATGGAATATGTTTCGTAAGCCAACTCTACTATTTTAATCAGTTTTCATTAAAAATAGATTATAAATTAATATAACGGTCCATATTGAATTTGAACATACATTTTAATTTACTAGGGCCACATACTGACTCCAAAAACTATGAATTTTGAAATATAGCTATGTTTTGACGATGCTGTCCTATTAAAACAAGAAACATTGGAATATTTTAAACTATAGTTCTCTAACGAATGTAAGAAATCGTAAATTATGTCCAATTAAAAATTTAGAATAGTCGCTATGGAATTTATATATATTTTATTATAATATATAACCCTTAAAAATAGCCATTTTGCAAACAAGCTCTGTTTTCGATGAAACCACTTTTGTTGGATTTGAAATGTCAAATTATTATTAGGTTTAAAATTTCATAATTTTTGGAATTACTATGTGAGCATGGTAAATTTAAACGTGTTTGTAATTTCACTTTAGAAATAATCGACTAGAAAAAGGCCAATTTTCAAATGGTCTCCAAATTATACGAAATTAGTTTTGTTAGGACCGTATCGTCAAAACATATCTAGATTTCAATATTCGTAATTTTTGGAGTCAGTATGTGGCCCCGGTAAATTAAAATGTACGTTCAAATTCAATATTGATCGTTGTATTAATTTATATTTTTATTTTGATAAAAAATGTCAAAATGATTTAATTGTCTTACAAAACATATCCCATTGTTTCGGGAATGGAGGTATTTAGCTAGGAACGATAGTCATTGTGCTTGATTTGGAGTTCGAATGCGAAATCACACTTTTTGGAATTAAATAATTAAATATATATTTATATAAATACCCTACCCTCTCTCTCTACCCTTATTCTTCATTTTCGCCGGCCCTAAAATAAATGATCAGAATCGCTCAGGACTTCCTCCCCCTTTTTCTTTTAATCCAATCAATAATTTCGAAAATTTCCTGAACGAAAATTGAAGAGTAAAGCAAGGGCTTTAAATCTATACCCTAGTGATCAATTATTGCTGAGGGGTTCGTGAGTATTTCTTCCATAAAGTAGCTACATTCGAACACATTTTGGGGGTGTTGGGGGGCATCGGGTTCGGCGATATGGCTGGGGGTGGAGGTGCATGCGTTGTGCTACGTCGTGGTGCCCCCTGATCGACGTCCGATCATTAATTGGAGGTGCAACGGGGAGATCTTTTTGTCGAGGGTTGGGTTCTTTTGGTCGACGGGTTTTAGAAGGAAGAGGGAGATTAATTAGGGGGTTAAGTAATTTAGTTATTTAATTAATATTGTTAATGACTTGTTTAATTATTTCATTGTTTAAAGTACAATATCTTCTTCATACGAGGTTGAAATCCGATGATTTCAGATTCGTTGGAATCATGGTGAAAAAATTTACAACATGGAACTGACCAGAATGAAAACGGAGCAAACTGGATTTTCAGCTAAATTAAATGCGTGTTTAATTTAGTTAAAAAAATAAAAATCATCAATTAAAGAATGACGGAGTGGAAACCAATGTGAGAACTCCTTCTCACTCAATATTATATCATGTAGTTATTTTTGGATTTCAAAACACGAACTCGCATAAATCATTTGAATCGGAAGCGATGTATAGATATTAGTGACACTTGCATTTCATACTCCGCGGATGGACACTTATGGCGCCGTAAATGGCATTTGATTGAGTAATTATTTATTTGGACGATTTGGTGATTCACTGTATTATGATTGTGATGATTAACATATTAAAAATAATGTTAACATTAGTGTGGTAGTTGAAATTAAATTATAAATATCCATGTATAATTTGAAAAGTGAAAATGTGACGACCCATACTTCCCAGTAAAGGAAAGCATGGATTGCTTTGAGAACAACACACATCAAATCACAAACTGAAGAACATTTTATTGCCGATTATAACAATTACATCAGAGTTCAAGAATATAACAGAGTATGAACTTATTACATATTAGGAATACAATAATATCAGAGTTTCAATTACATTTAAAATAGCAGCGGAAAAATAATACAAATATACAACTGGAAGAAATACACGGATACAGAGCTTTCCGAATACTGCTACAGCCGTAAGCCAGGATCCTGTAAATATATCTGCAAAAGCTACTCGACTGCCCGTGTGGAAAATATAGGCACCCGAGTTTGCCAGTGAAACAAACTACAGGTCAGTCATAGGACTGGTATGAGAAATCTTAACTTAACTATCTAATAATAAGGCTAATCACAGGACCACGCCGCTAACGCGGAATGGGTTTACTCCATTGGATTGCCAGTGCATAAAATTAAAGTAAATCGTTAAACAACGCAATGCTTTTTAGAAGAATGAAACCATTATAAGACCCAAGTCCCATCACACAATGCAACGCAAACCGGAGGATAGGGTTTTACCTTATAATGGTCAAAAGATGATTGATACAATAAAACGGAGTTAATATTAGTGTGTGTATGTTTTAATAATTCAATCATAAATATCAATCATAGACTGCATGGGTACCATATATCATGTCGCCATACTAGTTCTACATTCAAAACCGCAAGGTCGTATTGGAAATTGGATTTCCATCATGAGTCGAGGCTAGGGGCAAGCTCCTCTCCGATTCAAGACACTCTAGCAAATGCATCTTGATCACACCTCTGGGCAACCCTTGGATGCGGTAGGGCCGGTCCCCGCCTATCGGCAGTGGATTAGTTATGCCTGAACACACGTTTCCCGGTTCCTTTGAACCTATAATATGACCACTATCGGCCTATAAAAATCCGAGGCACCTCAAAATCCATCATCCACATAAGTAAAATGCCAGGCCGTGTTAAAGCACTGACACTACCACTAGCTAGAAAGAAACGTGTGCACTCCCTACGGTCCATATCCCGTTTTTGACTCATACCGGGGTGTGAGGCTCACAAAGTCTCGTTATACACAAAGCTATGCCTAAACAGGCTATGCTTTGATCATCATCCACAAGGCCTGCTTTTCAACAAAGCCTTAATCAATGCATCTTGGCATGCCACATTGACAATTCACGCCATGTGATCAACAACTATTACTATATACCAGGGTGTTAAGTAGAGAATAAATTCTCCACCACCAAACAAACATATATTAATACAAGTCGATTTAATTACATGAAATGAATTCCAACATCGGACACGCATCCATTTACAAGTCCGTAGTGGGTCTGAACGAAACCGTAGGCACTTTATACCTCGCATATCCGAACAATCAACACTACGTCCGGACGGCTACCCCTGACTCCCCTTCAAGGTAGCTACTCCAATCATGGGCCTCAGTAGCAACACATCTATTCGAGGTGAAGATCGTCGGTCTTCAATCACCGCCTTCAACTCTTCGACTTAAATCGACGTATAATCATTTGAAATGAGATTGAACTCGGACTTTTCAATTGATCCTCGCATATATATAAAGTTTAAAACCATTTCATATCGTTATTAGAATTTAATAATGATTAATCTCTATGAAAGTAACTATTTTCGTCTAACGGCGCTTCGGGTCGATCGACTGCCCTGACGCTATTTTTATCCAAATTTGATTTACACTTATCTTAAAATCTAACCGTCGGATTTTGACGAAATTTATATCATTGGAAATATCTTCCCAAAGCGGTCCTAACGGTTCCAGTTTTGGAAAAATCCGACGGTCGGATCTTTCGACATAACCGTTTAAAGTTACGATTGCCGACACACGAACTGTCGCGCGCGTTTCGTTTAATTTTATATATATATATAAAATATTAGGCAATTTCAACTATCATTATCTATTCTTTTTATCGCAACTAAATTGATGATAAAAATATCTTTATATACAAAGTCATTCAATAGTTTAATTTAAAAATGTAATTTTTAAATTCTGACGCATTTTCTAACAAAATTTCATAAAATAAAAACTTTAAATTAGCCCTAAAATTCCGGGTTGTTACAGGATGCCTCATCGTTTGATGATATGTATATTTGAGTATATAAATATATTATGATTTTCCAGACCTCTCCGTACAGAGGAGATGTTGCCGAAATTTTCTATGATTTCGAAAGTTAGGGAATTTGTGAGATTTTATAACTCGATAACTTATTTTATAAATGCTATTTTATAAGTTATGGATTTGAAAATGTATATGTTCTTAATACCTTATTTCGTTCCCTTTTTGAGGATGAAAAGATTTGTGTGGGGGAGAATGTAACTCCCCATAATTTTCTATATATTTAAATTTGAATTTAAAATAAATAAATCAAATAATATTGATTAAAAATAAAATTGGATTGATTATAATAATGATGATTGTTTGAATTGGGTATAATCAGATTTTAAATTGAGTTTACATTAAGAAATGCTATAATATGGAATTTTATATTTAATAATTAAATAAGTTTGAGTTGTTTAATTTATAACTGGAATTCAAAATTATTTTGGTAAATGGTGAAAATCTGAGTTTAATATTAGAACAATTGAAGATAAATCAAGTTCGTTTATCTGTAATTGCAATCTAAATTTAAATTCAAAAATTAATCAAATTCAGGAACTTAAAAGTTTGTGAAATCGATTTATAAATTTAATTAAGTTGTAATTGAATTTAAATGGAATTTAATAAATATTTGAATTGAATTAAAACAGTTAAACGAATAATTGAATATTTTACTAATTAATTAACTGTGAAATTTAGCTATTTTGTTAACTGTCTCGGAATTCGACGAAACCGGTTCCATTGGATCTGAAACGATGAATTATTATTGAATTTCAAATTTCGTTATAATCGGACTTGTTTTTTGATCGTATGGGTCTGAAACGTAAAGAGAATTAATATAATTCAATTTGATAAATGCTTATTCCATTTCGGGCAACCTTAATATAAATAAATTTCTGATCTAATCCCATAATTTGATTTTCTCATTCCTGTACGTTCTATTTGTTCTCCACTTCCTCTTTATCAATGGAAGACAAAAATCCAAATTCCAAGCCCTAGTTCAAATAAAAATTTTAACTTTAAATTCAAATCTCCACAAAACCTAGAAAATTATATATCAATTCAAAGCTCTCGACGATACGAAGCCGCTGTTATGATTTATAGCGACATGCAGTGCTCGAATTTGCCGGGAATGGTGGTCAAAGGGGGAGATTTTCGAAACCCTACGTTTTAGTTTGGGGCTTTTTGATTTCAGCAGCAACTGGAAAATCAAAAATGTGGGTTTTGTAGAGATTGATCATTGGAGTCAAACCAAGGTGTTCTGGAGGTCAGGAAGTCGTTGTGGTGGTCGATTTGGGTGTTTTTGTGCCGGACTAGGGCTTCCGTTCAACTCGACGTAAGGGGTTCCACGGTTGACCGAAGATGATGACTCCAGCACCGGTGGACGTGGGTCGATGTGTGGATCACGTCGGTGGTGGTCACGTGTCTTATATTGGCCGGAGTTGGGCATTTCGGTCTGTCAAAGTTGACCGCAAATGGGTTCTTTCAACGTAATGCTCATGCATTTGGGATGGAACGGGTTTTGGAGGTGCAGGAACTAAGAGACGATGACGTGGAGAGTGCTGAGGTGGAGATATTTTATATATTATTTATTTATTTATTTATTTTATATATACACATATCATTTGTTTTAATATTAATATCTTACACATACGAGGTCGGATTTGAGCGCGGTTTGTTGCGTTGCGATCGTGGCGAAATTGCGGACGTTCCGGTACTAAATTGGCTGCGTTTGGAGATTGTAAACTTTTGGTCTTTGGTTGGACGTTTGATCGACTAAAGACCTGTAATAACCCGAAAATCTGGGCCAGTTTAAAATTTTCATTTTGGCAATTTTAACGAATTTTGATTATTTAAAATGAATTATTTTAAATAATATCGACGAGAAAATTTATTTTGAATGGAATTCGAACGTATATATTATATACGTCGTCGTTAGAATATAAAATTTTATTTTATAATTATAAATAGAATTGAAAATGGCGAGGTAGTTCGATAATTCGATTTCAAACTTCAATTGAATGTACCGGGTGCAAAATAATCCGGATTTTAGTGAAACCAAAAATAATAGAATCTAATTGTGAATATCTTTCCAACGAATCCGAAAAATTGAAATTTCATAGCGGGAATCAAAAGATATGTCCAGTTGAAAATTCTGAATAGTCGCTATGGAATTCAGGCCCTTAAAAATAGACATTTTGCAAACGACCTCGGATTTCGACGAAACCACTTTTGTTGGATCCGTAGTGTCAAATTATTGCTAGGTTTCAAATTTCATAATTTTTCGAATCAATATGTGAGCGTGGCAAAGGAAAATGCGTTTGACCAGTTTTAGTTGATTTTAATCGACTGGAAAATGGCCATTTTTCAAACGGTCTCAGAATTTGATGAAAATAGTTTTGTTAGGACCGTATCGTCAATACGAAGCTAGAAAATATTTTTCGGGAATTTTTAGAGTCCGTATGTGACCCCAGTAAATTGAAATGCGCGTTCAAATTCAATATATAGAGTTATATGTTGATTTTGTCGAAAACTGATCGAAACAGTCGAATCAGCTTACGATACATATCCCATTGTGTTCGGAATGGGGGTAATTAGCTATGGACGGCAGTCGGTGGACTCGATTTGGAGTTCGAAATTTAAATTAACTTTTTGAAATCAAAAATGAAATTAAATATATATTTTTATAAAGCCCCTTATATTCCCTTCCTCCCCCGTTGACTTCAAATTAGAAAAAAAAACCCAATCGAGATAAAAGGAAGCCGCTCCTCCTCAAGCCATCGTGCTGAGCCTTCCCCCCCCCATCGCTTGACGTCGGAGACCGTTCCACCCCCCCTCACCTCGCCGCTCGCCGCCAGTGAGGCACAACCGACGCTCCGGCCTCCCCCCATACGAATCCGACCATCCCTTCCACCTTGTCGCGCGCCATTACCAAGGCCTCCCTGCCGCCTTCGCTCCCCTCCCGCCCGCGCCTGCTACCGCCTCTCCCGACCTCCTCTAGTTTGCCAAAGTTCACCGCCGTCCTCTCCTCGAAAGTCCGCAGCCCTAGCGCTCCCAACAAACCGACGCCTCCTCCAATCTTCACCAGAGCCATCCCCGGGCAGAGCACCCACCGCCTAGTCGGCCACCTGACCTCCCTCGAGTTCGACGGGAAAATCAGTAAGTTTTTCCAGTTTTTAATTTATACAAAATATAGTTTTATAATCAGTTTTAATTCATATGAAATACAGTTTTAAAATCAGTCTTTTTATCTTATAGAAAACATAGGATAAAATCAGTTTCTTTGGGATTTAGTTGCATAAAAATCTGATTTTTTGGTTAGGTAGAAAGATGATTTTTCGTTGCAAAAAGATAGGATTTTTATGGTTAAAAAGTTGAGATTTTTAACACGAGAAAGATGTGATTTTTATATATTGAATAACGAAGTAAAAATTCGATTTTTATATATTGAACAACGAAGTAAAAATTCGATTTTTCTATATTGAATAGCAAAGTAAAAATTCGATTTTTACATATGTAGTGGCTACGGGCAACGAAAGTGACGAAAAGCGAGAACGGCGAAGATTTCTATAAATGAAGTGTCGTGAAGTTGGGATAGCTATCGGTGAGAATTTCTCACTCTTCAATTTATTTTTCTAGTTATATATATATACTAGGATGCAGACGGTGTTTAGTAGCACCCGACACCCGTCATCCACAGACCGTGGATGGCTTGTTTGTTTAATTGTTTGGTTGTGTAGTTGGTTAGATTATTTGGTTTGAATTGAATTGTTTGGTGAAATGAAATTGATTTGATTGATGTGTGAATGGCGTGGGCCTTCACTAGACCGGGGATAAGGCCAGGCCTTGTCCCGTTTCTAGTATCGTGCTGTTATGCCGCCGAAATTTTCTAAAAAATAAGTTAGAAAAATAAAGATAACATTTTATTTAATAAATGAACTGAATAGAATATTCATAGGTTGAATAAAATAGTTTGATCGTTAAAAATATAATTTTTAACGTGAATGTGAATAAATAAATATTCATTTACAAACCGGACGGTTTGTTTATGTACACCTATTTGAAGGACATTGATTGGGACGATAAATTTTACACATCGCCCAACTGCACAAATAAAATCTATGTTTGATTGTTTGAAACCCCACACGGGTATTAGGATGATATTTGAAGTACACTAATCCCGATTGTTTTGTTGTATGGCGATCGATTGATTGACAGACTGTTATAAGCGTTGAATATTTATATTTGATGCTTATACAGTGTAGAATGCACTTTGGATGATGGTTGATTATTCATCGTTGTTGATATATACATGTGTTGTAGAAAATCCATATAATTAACATTATATGGTAATTGATTGGGCCTCATTCCAGTTTCGAAATAGAAAAATTTGAAATAAAAATATTTGAAATAGAAACATTTGAAATAGAATATTTGAAAATAGAAACACATGAAGCCGTATTGATTAGATTGACGCCATTTTGACGTGAACGATATTTATATCGATTTTATTCATTTTATAATGAATATCGAAAGTGATTTCAAAATCCGATATTTTGAAAAGAAATTGAATATAAATAAATTCGAATTGAAATTGAATATAAACGAATTCGAATTGAAATTGAATATAAATGAATTCGAATTGAAATGAAATAGAAATGAATTCGAATTGAAATTGAATTGAATTGAAAATTAACTGAAATTGAAATCAATTTGAATTGAAATCAATTTGAAATGAATTTAAAATGAATTTAAATTGGAATATTCAATTTTGATTTGAAATTGAATATGAAGTTGAAACCGTTTTGAAAATGAATTTAAAACGATTTATAAAGCACGTTTTGAATTGAAACCGACGAAGTATATATTATACATATAATATAATGGCCTGAATAGAACGCGCCGCGCCGCGGCAGTTCGCGAATTTCGACCATTGACTTCGAACGGATATTACGGGAGATCCGACCGTCGGATTCTCCTAAAACCGAAACCATTGGGTTTGTATCGAAAAGAGCTTTCTAACGAATATTAGAAATTTGAAATCTAATGGTTGGATTTGGAATTATGTCCAAATCAAATTTGAAAAAGGTCGCTGTAAGTGCAGTTCGATGGCCGTTGATGGAAATCGACTGTACAGGCCTTGATAAAATTATTAAAAATAGTAATAATTTGTGTAAAATCATAAGAAATGATTTGGGAAAAATTGGGATGAAAAACTCCATATTTGAAAAGATAAAAATAAATTTTTATCGAAATGAACTAGTTTGAACTAGAATTATAACTCTATTTATTTTTAAATAAATAAATTGAATTTAAAAATGGTTTTGAAAATAACCAGAATTTCCAATGATTGCATTGGAATGGATTTGAATCAAAATTGTCTTCGGAATATTTCGATGTTGGATTTCGTGATTAAACAGATGTTGTTATGGAAATTTGAAAGATATATATATTTATATCGTTATTTCCAATACGATATTTGTTAGTCGTAGAATTTGATATTGAATATAAGCCGGTATATTTTCTATTCAGAGCCTTGTGTTTAATATCAAATGTGATTTGGGTTTGTCGTGAATGGTGTCTTCATTAACGCTGTTCTTGAACCCAGTTGAGAAAAGATTAAATCTTTTTATTTAGATTTAATGAAGTGTACCAATTAAATAATATTTAATTGAATTGATATTGATCTTTGGGTATATCGTGAACAGTGTTTTTAAATAACACTTGTTCTTTAACCCGATAATTAATGAATGTGATTTTGGGTTTATCGTGAGCCGTGTTTTAAAATGACACTGATTCTTTAACCTAGTCACATATTAAAACTAAGTGGAGTTTTAATGAATCTTTAATTAGATTGAAATGATCGAGAATGGAGTATCACCAGTTTTGCTCCAGGCGATAGTTAAATCTTTAATTAGATTTGAACGTGAAATGGTAATTGAATTTACCGATAACACCATGGTGTTAGATATGAAGTATAACCAGTTTTACTTCATGGGATGAATAGGTTGGGATTGGGAAATTAAAACAAATGATTACTTCGGTAAGGTTCGTTAATCCCGACTAGTTGAATCGAAATTCAAAAGAAGATTAGAGAATAAATTCAAGGAATTTATCTTGGATAAAATTAATGGGAACCTTTCCCCTATGAATGTGAAATTTAGAAACTAACTGTCGGTTAGCCAAGCAGAATGGTTTTCTGGATATTGATCTGATGTTGGTTTCGGCCTTCGGGGTTAATATTTGGGGAATTGTTCTCTTGTTAATTTACGGTTAGTGACTGATGAATTGGAATGAGGCGTATGTTGTGTTTGTGTAACAGTTATTTAAAATAATACGCGAGTTATTCGGAAAGACCGGGTTTATCCCATTCTGAATAACTGATACGACGATAAGTCGAAGATGAAGACGGTGGTCGAAGACCGGAGGTCTTCACATCGTTTGAGTGATTACTGATGATCTTGATTGGGTTGTACACCCAAGAAGATGGAAACAGTTGGTGATCGTCCAGACGTACTTGGAGATCGATGGATATGCGGGGTACTAGGTGCCTCCGGTTTCGTTCAGACCCAGAACGGACTTGTAAATGGACTGTGTGTCTGACATTGGATTTTAGTCCGTGTGATTGATCTCTATTAAATATATATCTGTTTGGCGGTGGAGAATTTATTCTCTTGCTTAACGCCCTTCTCTGAGACGTACGAGCTCAGGGGTTATATATTGATGGATATCAAACGCATGGAGTGAATTGCCTGTGTGGCATGCCTAAGTGGCAATTGATCGAGGCTTCTGTTGAAAAGCAAAGTCTTGTGGTGATGATCAAAGCACAGCCTGTGTGGAACAGCTTTGTGTGACGTGAATTCGCGAGCCTCGCACCCCGGTTGTGAACCAAAAACGGGAGAGGACCTCAGGGAGGGCATGCGTTTCTTTCTAGCTAGGGTGGTGTCAGTGACCTACCAGCCCTGACATTTATATACTTTTCACATGTGTGGTTGTTGCTGTTGCGAGGCGCCTCGGTTTGATCGGACGATCCGGGTCCGATGGAGTCATTCATTGGCTCATTTACGCCTCAAAGGCCGGGGAAACGTAGTGTTCAGGAATTTTAATCCACATCGGTGGACCGGCCCTGACGATCCAAGGGTCGATGCGCTCTGACCCTGAGGCTCGGGCTAGAGAGTCTCGAAGACGGTGAGGACGATCCCTAGCCTCAGTTCACAGACGGAAACCCAATTTCCAAATACGTGACTTTGCGGTTTTAATTGTAAACCTATATATGGCGACATAGTGGTATGGGACGCTCATGCCGCCTATGATTGATACTTATGATTTGAAGTTGTTTTATACACTATACACTTATAATAGTATCAAATGATTTCTTTTAAACGTATCAAGCATTCTTTGGCTGTTATAAGGAAAAACCCTATCCCCCGGCTTGCGTTGCATTGTGTGATAGGACCTGGGTCTTATAACAGCTTCATTTTTCTTTATTTAGCATTGCGCTGTTGTTTTATGCACTGGTGTTCTTGGGAGGAAACCCGTTCCGTGTTATACGGCGTGGTCCCTTGATTTACCTAACTTTAAAAATAAAGATTAATAACTGTTTTAGTTCTCACACCAGTCCCATGACTGACCTGGAGTTTATTGTTTTGACCTAAACTCTGGGTGCCCTTATTTCGGCATGGGCAGCTAGTAGTTTTGGTTTTGCAGATTTATATTCACAGGATCCTGGTTTACAGCTGGAACGATATCCGGAAAGCTTTGTATCCGTATATCTCCTCTAATTGTGTATTGTATTATTTTCCGCTGCGATGAATTTAAATGTAATTTAAATCTCTGATATTTCTGTGTAATATTTATTTGTTTATACTCTGTATATTCTTGTAATCTGATGCATTGTTGTAATATACAATGAAATGTTCTTCCGTCTGTGTTCTATTTTGTCGTGTTCTCAAAACAATTCGTTCTTTCTCTTCTCTTCGGAGACCGGGGAAGTTCGGGTTGTTTCATCGTGGTATCAGAGCTTTGGTTTACAAAGCTCATAGAACATGACACATTAGAACCATACGAAAGAATTCATCAGATATTGGATTAGTAATATCCAATGGGAGTAACTCGTTAGAGATAGGATCAGTAGTATCCTAGAACGAGTGTGAAGAGTATATTTTTAAGATGAAAACGAATTTTGTTGTGAAAATTTAAATCAACTATTCGTATTTGATTATTTATTCTATATTGATCGGGACAATCCGATATATAAAGATTTTGCATATATGTCTTGCAAACGTGTATTCGAAGTTTTAATGTATTGGATAGTTATAGATTCATACTCTAGTTGCCCGGGGATAATTCTGGTGATGGGGCACCGTCGCCAATATTTATTTTCGAGTTTCGAAAGTGAGATTTCTATATATTTCCAATTTGACTGGTGTGAGAACCGAAATTAGATAGGGCTTATCGTTGTGGATTGGCATCAAAAATGTGATTTTTTGACTATATATCAAAATTATGAATTTGAAACTCTAATTCACTAATTGATTGCAGGTTGTGTTGTTTGTTTATTTGTTTGATAATTTTGAACCATGTTGCCTAATAGTGTCGAATATTGAATTGTATTGAAAATCGGTCGCATTTACTTGCATATACTTGTACTTACATTGAACAGGTCATAGCAAGGAGGCTAGAGCAGAGAATAAAATTTGTTTGCCCGACAAATAGGTACATGTTTAACATAATTTACTGTTTTGTTTGGGTGATGATGATTTTATGAGCCTATTGGCTTGCCGCTTGGCTTTTTCTTTTTCTTTTTGAGATCAGAAGGCCTATATGGCAATTTCGGGATTTTCCCGTGGCTCCCGGTGCAGGGGAGGTTATGGCGAAATTTTTCGAAAATTTAGGGTGTTAGACAAATTTTTGAAGAATTTGAAAATTCTCAGAAACTGAAAAGTTGGAGAATGAAAGCCAGATCGAACGTAGAGTTGATTAATCAAACCACTTTCGACTTCGTTCCATTTCGGGGACGAAAAGTTTTAAGTGGGGGAGATTGTGACAACCCGAAAATCTGGGCCAGTTTAAAATTTTCATTTTGGCAATTTTAGCGAATTTTGATTATTTAAAATGAATTATTTTAAATAATATCGACGAGAAAATTTATTTTGAATGGAATTCAAACGTATATATTATATACGTCGTCGTTAGAATATAAAATTTTATTTTATAATTATAAATAGGATTGAAAATGGCGCGGTAGTTCGATAATTCGATTTCAAACTTCAATTGAATGTACCGGGTGCAAAATAATCCGGATTTTAGTGAAACCAAAAATAATGGAATCTAATTGTGAATATCTTTCCAACGAATCTGAAAAATTGAAATTTCATAGCGGGAATCAAAAGATATGTCCAGTTGAAAATTCTGAATAGTCGCTATGGAATTCAGGCCCTTAAAAATAGACATTTTGCAAACGACCTCGGATTTCGACGAAACCACTTTTGTTGGATCCATAGTGTCAAATTATTGCTAGGTTTCAAATTTCATAATTTCATAATTTTTCGAATCAATATGTGAGCGTGGCAAAGGAAAATGCGTTTGACCAGTTTTAGTTGATTTTAATCGACTGGAAAATGGCCATTTTTCAAGCGGTCTCAGAATTTGACGAAAATAGTTTTGTTAGGACCGTATCGTCAATACGAAGCTAGAAAATATTTTTCGGGAATTTTTAGAGTCCGTATGTGACCCCAGTAAATTGAAATGCGCGTTCAAATTCAATATATAGAGTTATATGTTGATTTTGTCAAAAACTGATCGAAACAGTCGAATCAGCTTACGATACATATCCCATTGTGTTCGGAATGGGGGTAATTAGCTATGGACGGTAGTCGGTGGACTCGATTTGGAGTTCGAAATTTAAATTAACTTTTTGAAATCAAAAATGAAATTAAATATATATTTTTATAAAGCCCCTTATATTCCCTTCCTCCCCCGTTGACTTCAAATTAGAAAAAAAAACCAATCGAGATAAAAAGAAGCCACTCCTCCTCAGGCCATCGTGCTGAGCCTTTCCCCCCCCCATCGCTTGACGTCGGAGACCGTTCCATCCCCCTCACCTCGCCGCTCGCCGCCAGTGAGGCACAGCCGACGCTCCGCCCCCCCATACGAATCCGACCATCCCTTCCACCTTGTCGCGCGCTATTGCCAGGGCCTCCCTGCCGCCTTCGCTCCCCTCCCACCCGCGCCTGCTGCCGCCTCTACCGACCTCCTCTAGTTTGCCAAAGTTCACCGCCGTCCTCTCCTCGAAAGTCCGCAGCCCTAGCGCTCCCAACAAACCGACGCCTCCTCCAATCTTCACCAGAACCATCCCCGGGCAGAGCACCCACCGCCTAGTCGGCCACCTGACCTCCCTCGAGTTCGACGGGAAAATCAGTAAGTTTTTCCAGTTTTTAATTTATACAAAATATAGTTTTATAATCAGTTTTAATTCATATGAAATACAGTTTTAAAATCAGTCTTTTTATCTTATAGAAAACATAGGATAAAATCAGTTTTTTTGGGATTTAGTTACATAAAAATCTGATTTTTTGGTTAGGTAGAAAGATGATTTTTCGTTGCAAAAAGATAGGATTTTTATGGTTAAAAAGTTGAGATTTTTAACACGAGAAAGATGTGATTTTTATATATTGAATAACGAAGTAAAAATTCGATTTTTATATATTGAACCACAAAGTAAAAATTCGATTTTTCTATATTGAATAGCAAAGTAAAAATTCGATTTTTACATATGTAGTGGCTACGGGCAACGAAAGTGACGAAAAGCGAGAACGGCGAAGATTTCTATAAATGAAGTGTCGTGAAGTTGGGATAGCTATCGGTGAGAATTTCTCACTCTTCAATTTATTTTTCTAGTTCTATATATATACTAGGATGCAAACGGTGTTTAGTAGCACCCGACACCCGTCATCCACAGACCATGGATGGCTTGTTTGTTTAATTGTTTGGTTGCGTAGTTGGTTAGATTATTTGGTTTGAATTGAATTGTTTGGTGAAATGAAATTGATTTGATTGATGTGTGAATGGCGTGGGCCTTCACTAAACCGGGGATAAGGCTAGGCCTTGTCTCGTTTCTAGTATCGTGTCGTTATGCCGCCAAAATTTTCTAAAAATAAGTTAGAAAAATAAAGATAACATTTTATTTAATAAATGAACCGAATAGAATATTCATAGGTTGAATAAAATAGTTTGATCGTTAAAAATATAATTTTTAACGTGAATGTGAATAAATAATTATTCATTTACAAACCGGACGGTTTGTTTATTTACACCTATTTGAAGGACATTGATTGGGACGATAAATTTTACACATCGCCCAACTGCACAAATAAAATCTGTGTTTGATTGTTTGAAACCCCACACGGGTATTGGGATGATATTTGAAGTACACTAATCCCGATTGTTTAGTTGTATGTCGATCGATTGATTGACAGACTGTTATAAGCGTTGAATATTTATATTTGATGCTTATACAGTGTAGAATGCACTTTGGATGATGGTTGATTATTCATCGTTGTTGATATATACATGTGTTGTAGAAAATCCATATAATTAACATTATATGGTAATTGATTGGGCCTCATTCCAGTTTCGAAATAGAAAAATTTGAAATAAAAATATTTGAAATAGAAACATTTGAAATAGAATATTTGAAAATAGAAACACATGAAGCCGTACTGATTAGATTGACGCCATTTTGACGTGAACGATATTTATATCGATGTTATTCATTTTATAATGAATATCGAAAGTGATTTCAAAATCCGATATTTTGAAAAGAAATTGAATATAAATAAATTCGAATTGAAATTGAATATAAACGAATTCGAATTGAAATTGAATAGAAATGAATTCGAATTGAAATGAAATAGAAATGAATTCGAATTGAAATTGAATTGAATTGAAAATTAACTGAAATAGAAATAGAAATCAATTTGAATTGAAATCAATTTGAAATGAATTTAAAATGAATTTAAATTGGAATATTCAATTTTGATTTGAAATTGAATATGAAGTTGAAACCGTTTTGAAAATGAATTTAAAACGATTTATAAAGCACATTTGAATTGAAATCGACGAAGTATATATTATATATATATAATATAATGGCCTGAATAGAACGCGCCGCGCCGCGGCAGTTCGCGAATTTCGACCATTGACTTCGAACGGATATTACGGGAGATCCGACCGTCGGATTCTCCTAAAACCGGAACCGTTGGGTTCGTATCGAAAAGAGCTTTCTAACGAATATTAGAAATTTGAAATCTAACGGTTGGATTTGGAATTATGTCCAAACATAATTTGAAAAAGGTCGCTGTAAGTGCAGTTCGATGGCCGTTGATGGAAATCGACTGTACAGGCCTTGATAAAATTATTAAAAATAGTAATAATTTGTGTAAATTCATAAGAAATGATTTGGGAAAAATTGGGATGAAAAACTCCATATTTGAAAAGATAAAAATAAATTTTTATCGAAATGAACTAGTTTGAACTAGAATTATAACTCTATTTATTTTTAAATAAATAAATTGAATTTAAAAATGGTTTTGAAAATAACCAGAATTTTCAATGATTGCATTGGAATGGATTTGAATCGAAATTGTCTTCGGAATATTTCGATGTTGGATTTCGTGATTAAACAGATGTTGTTATGGAAATTTGAAAGATATATATATTTATATCGTTATTTCCAATATGATATTTGTTAGTCGTAGAATTTGATATTGAATATAAGCCGGTATATTTTCTATTCAGAGCCTTGTGTTTAATATCAAATGTGATTTGGGTTTGTCGTGAATGGTGTCTTCATTAACGCTGTTCTTGAACCCAGTTGAGAAAAGATTAAATCTTTTTATTTGGATTCAATGAAGTGTACCAATTAAATAATATTTAATTGAATTGATATTGATCTTTGGGTATATCGTGAACAGTGTTTTTAAATAACACTTGTTCTTTAATCCGATAATTAATGAATGTGATTTTGGGTTTATCGTGAACCGTGTTTTAAAATGACACTGATTCTTTAACCCAGTCACAGATTAAAACTAAGTGGAGTTTTAATGAATCTTTAATTAGATTGAAATGATCGAGAATGGAGTATCACCAGTTTTGCTCCAGGCGATAGTTAAATCTTTAATTAGATTTGAACGTGAAATGGTAATTGAATTTACCGATAACACCGTGGTGTTAGATATGAAGTATAACCAGTTTTACTTCATGGGATGAATAGGTTGGGATTGGGAAATTAAAACAAATGATTACTTCGGTAAGGTTCGTTAATCCCGACTAGTTGAATCGAAATTCAAAAGAAGATTAGAGAATAAATTCAAGGAATTTATCTTGGATAAAATTAATGGGAACCTTTCCCCTATGAATGTGAAATTTAGAAACTAACTGTCGGTTAGCCAAGCAGAATGGTTTTCTGGATATTGATCTGATGTTGGTTTCGGCCTTCGGGGTTAATATTTGGGGAATTGTTCTCTTGTTAATTTACGGTTAGTGACTGATGAATTGGAATGAGGCGTATGTTGTGTTTGTGTAACAGTTATTTAAAATAATACGCGAGTTATTCGGAAAGACCGGGTTTATCCCATTCTGAATAACTGATACGACGATAAGTCGAAGATGAAGACGGTGGTCGAAGACCGGAGGTCTTCACATCGTTTGAGTGATTACTGATGATCTTGATTGGGTTGTACACCCCGGAAGATGGAAACAATTGGTGATCGTCCAGATGTACTTGGAGATCGATGGATATGCGGGGTACTAGTTGCCTCCGGTTTCGTTCAGACCCATAACGGACTTGTAAATGGACTGTGTGTCTGACATTGGATTTTAGTCCGTGTGATTGATCTCTATTAAATATATATCTGTTTGGCGGCGGAGAATTTATTCTCTTGCTTAACGCCCTTCTCAGAGACGTACGAGCTCAAGGGTTATATATTGATGGATATCAAACGCATGGAGTGAATTGCCTGTGTGGCATACCTAAGTGGCAATTGATCGAGGCTTCTGTTGAAAAGAAAAGTCTTGTGGTGATGATCAAAGCACAGCCTGTGTGGCACAACTTTGTGTGACGTGAATTCGCGAGCCTCGCACCCCGGTTGTGAACCAAAAACGGGAGAGGACCTCAGGGAGGGCATGCGTTTCTTTCTAGCTAGGGTGGTGTCAGTGACCTACCAGCCCTGACATTTATATACTTTTCACCTGTGTGGTTGTTGCTGTTGCGAGGCGCCTCGGTTTGACCGGACGATCCGGGTCCGATGGAGTCATTCATTGGCTCATTTTCGCCCCAAAGGGCGGGGAAACGTAGTGTTCAGGAATTTTAATCCACATCGGTGGACCGACCCTGACGATCCAAGGGTCGATGCGCTCTGACCCTGAGGCTCGGGCTAGAGAGTCTCGAAGACGGTGAGGACGATCCCTAGCCTCAGTTCACAGACGGAAACCCAATTTCCAAATACGTGACTTTGCGGTTTTAATTGTAAACCTATATATGGCGACATAGTGGCATGGGACGCTCATGCCGCCTATGATTGATACTTATGATTTGAAGTTGTTTTATACACTATACACTTATAATAGTATCAAATGATTTCTTTTAAATGTATCAAGCATTCTTTGGCTGTTATAAGGAAAAACCCTATCCCCCGACTTGCGTTGCATTGTGTGATAGGACCTGGGTCTTATAACAACTTCATTTTTCTTTATTTAGCATTGCGCTGTTGTTTTATGCACTGGTGTTCTTGGGAGGAAACCCGTTCCGTGTTATACAGCGTGGTCCCTTGATTTACCTAACTTTAAAAATAAAGATTAATAACTGTTTTAGTTCTCACACCAGTCCCATGACTGACCTGGAGTTTATTGTTTTGACCTAAACTCTGGGTGCCCTTATTTCGGCACAGGCAGCTAGTAGTTTTGGTTTTGCAGATTTATATTCACAGGATCCTGGTTTACAGCTGGAACGATATCCGGAAAGCTTTGTATCCGTATATCTCCTCCAGTTGTGTATTGTATTATTTTCCGCTACGATGAATTTAAATATAATTTAAATCTCTGATATTTCTATGTAATATTTATTTGTTTATACTCTGTATATTCTTGTAATCTGATGCATTGTTGTAATATACAATGAAATGTTCTTCCGTCTGTGTTCTATTTTGTCGTGTTCTCAAAACAATTCGTTCTTTCTCTTCTCTTCGGAGACCGGGGAAGTTCGGGTCGTTTCAAGACCCAAAGGTGAGTGAATTTGTCGCTCACAACTTACTGAATTATTCTTGTATTTATTAAATTAAATTATGAAATAAGTTTGGTTGTAATTAATTATTGATTGGTTGCTTAAAATTGACATGCAAGCGAGTTGATGTGCAAATTGAATCCGATAACTATTTATTTTAATTAGATTTAATTGCTAGAAGAAAAAAAATTACGAACCTTTGTTGATTAGTGAAACAAGATAATATTTGCCATTTGGATGTGATGGATGTTTTGATTTGAAATTTGTTACTACATTGATATTGACACCGAAATGTCCATTAAATTGTTAAGGCAAATTATTCCAAAATAAATTGGGAATTTGGACATGTGATTTAAATACGATTTGATTACTCAAATTTTTATTTTTAAAAATGGATTTATATGTTCTCTTTAAATTAAATTTAAAATGAGAGTATTCGACGATTTTGAAAGTGTTCGAGATTTGGATTAAATATGAATTTAAATCCTTTTAACATGAAAGGTCGGATTTGAATGTTGTCTTTAAATCGAGATATGAAAATGAAATAAACTTTATGGAAGCTGGAATATAAATTTTAAGTTATTGAAATTTAGAAGGAAGAAACAATTATGGTTTTAAATTTAGTTAACTATAGATATATACCTATAGTTTTGAAATAAATTATATTATCTTATATTTATTATTTAAAGATTATTTTAGTAAAGCATATACATATATACCTATAATTTGGAATAAAGCATATTATGTTATTTATTATTTAAAGATTATTTAAGTAAAGCATTTAATATATGTATATATATTGTGATTTAAATTATTTTATTTTTACTTTAACTATTTTAATATATATATTTTCATAAAAAAGGGTTTTATTTATAATTATCTATTTTCAGCCTATTAAAGATTTTGTAAATTCTTCCTAATTTGGATTTGTCCTCGACGAAACCCATTGATTCAAATTGAGATTTGACAAAATAAAAATATTCTATTCTGAATATTTATTCTATTTTGAATATGAATCGATCCTGAACTTATTATGATTTTCGAAAAAAAATTACTTTACTTTGAATTAATCGATTTTGAATGATTATGATACCTCCATATGAAATATATTATATTTTGAATAAAATGTTTTTTATATTTGATATGAGGTATACATTCTATTTTGAGATATGAATTATTTGAATTATCATGAATGGAATCCATACCAAATTAGATTTGATAAATTTCAAAACTTATGAAGTAATGATGACAACGGATAAAAGAGAACTATGTTGAAATAGAAGATTTGGAAAATGAATATCGAATTTCAAGGAAGGATAAAGTGATAATGGGGTTCATGGAAACTAAAATAAATCCAGCCTTGATTATAAGTGAATCGATAACAATTCGAAAGGAGATTATATGGAAATCCGAAATGATTCATAACTATTGTTTTGAAAATGCACTTATTACTTAGAAAGACCTGGATTGAATATTTCAAAAACCTTCCAAGTGATAATACGACATTATAAAGAAATTGAAGACATGGAAATCGGTAAGTGAAGACCAAGAGTCTTTGAATTGTTTGGTTTGAGGGCTGATGTCTCGTTTGGGCCGATCACCCGATACGAGGTTATAAGTTGCATGAAAACTGAATATATTTAGAGATTTTCAGATTGTGTTCCGTTCAGACCAAGAACGGACTTGTAAGGATTGTGTGTATAACATTGAAATCGAATGTGTGGCACTGATCTCCGTTAATATATATCGAATGTGTGGCCATTAATTATTCTCGTCTCTAAGACATATGAACTTAGAGGGTGTGTATTGATAGAAATTAGTAACAAGTCATGAAGTGTCAATGTGGCATACTCGAGTTATGAAATGAACGAATGATGATCAAAGCTTGGCTTATTAAAGCATAGCTTTGTGTATATCGTGACATCATCAAACCTCATACTCCAGATTGACTGTAAACTGGCGGTTAGGTTGTATACATAATCTCTAGTGAAAATCGAATGCTGCGGCGGTAGATCTACCTTAAAACCTGAGGAAATAAAGTATATACGGTGTTTGAGTCTAGATGTTAACCGGGATATATACTCCATACTATGTATTCGTTGTCCGTTATCTGGATGTTAACCGGGAGATACTTTGCTTCTTGTCCTCCAATGATCTTTCGTGCCAGGAACCATCATGTTGGAAACCCAATAACCAATACGAGCCATTCGATTTGTTGTAAACTATGTATGTATGCGTAGTCACTATGCTTGCTAAGATTAATATATTTATTTGCAAAATGGTTTTCAACACTATGCACTAATGATAGTATTAAAAGTGGATTTTCACGTATGAAAGCATTTTTGGTTATCATAAGACAAAACGCGCCCATTTAATGTGCGCTTGCATTGTGTGATGTGGGACGAGCTTATGATAGCTTCATTTTCCAAAAGTCGTAATGAATTTCTATGCACGGAAGTCACATGGAGTAAACCCGTTCCGCGTTAGCGGCATGGTCCAGTGAATTTCCCACAACTTTTCTTGATTACTGCACCCATAACGCTCATGTTATATCATATTTTAATATGACTAATATGAAAATGATTTAGTTCTGATCCGAGTGTTTGTTGTGTTTCTTTTTATGCAATATGCTCGGGTCAAATACGAGTTGCAATTAGCAAAGATTACATTGCTCGGAGAACAAAGATGAATATTTGGTACATCTACTATATATATGTATTTCCCACAACTTTTGTTTCAACTGCCTTATATATATATATATATATATATATATATATATATATATATATCTGTGTACGTGTTACTCGGATAATCATGATATGTTATACTCAAAATTGTATATTTTTTAACTATTTTGAACTGCTATTTATTTATTTATTATATGTTGTCCTTCCGCTATGAGATTCTGTTATTTTTTCCACTTCTTCTTCTTTTCTTTATATTTTTCCCAATAACGACCTGCATTTGCGATCTGTTTGGGTCAACATGTATGGATTATTGTCGATTTAAACGGTCAAAAATCCAGGTCGTTACAGAATATTGGGATCTAATTTCATTTTTATTTTAAACAATGCGTAAGAATCAGTAATTTCATTGAATAGATCAATAAAATCCTAAGAAGTAAAAATTTTAGGGGTCAAACTCCTTCAGACTTAGGCTGACGGAAGGAGTAATTTAAATTTCATGAACAAAAAATTTCTAATGTAAATATTTGATGAATTTGATAAATTTCTAATGATTATGATGTTGTTATTTGATGAATTTTATAATGAATTTCTAATGGCTGATGATGTTATTCAAATAATTGAGCACGAGTTTGTAAAATGCAATATGGTTCTACTGCTTTTTGAAGAAAGATAAAACATTTTATCTTTTATTGATAATATTTTTAATTTACTCGAATTTATTGATGATTTTGTAATGGCTGATGTTGAAACTTTAATGATGAAATTGATAATGAATCTCTAATGGCTTATGATGTTATTCAGATAACTGACCATGAGTTTGTAATTTGTAATATAGTCCTACTAATTTTTTAAGAAAGATAAATTTTTATCTTTTATTGATAATATTTTTAATTTACCTAAATTTACCGATGGTTTTGTAGTGGCTAATGTTGAAACTTTAATGATAAATTTGATAATGAATTCTAAGGGCTGATGATATTATTCAGATAACAGACCATGAGTTTGTAATCTCTAATATGGTTCTACTGCTTTTTGAAGAAAGACAAATCACTTTATCTTTTATTGATAAAATTAATAAGGTCGAGACATAATTTGTTATTAACAGTATATTGTATCTACATGAGGGTATTTCATGTACTATCACATGTTACTAATTGTTTGTAATGCTCTATGAAGAAATATAAATAATATATAGTAATATTCAAAAAAATATGTAGTAGTAACATATTTTCAATAAAAGATAAATTCTTTTATCTTTCTTAACTGGGCATTAGAATCCAATTGGCCATTGAAAATTCATGATAATTTTTCAGAATTTCATCATCAAATTAACATCGGTTGTGTTACAGGCTAGTTAACATTAGACATTACAAATTCATCATCAAAACGAATATGATGAATGTAAATATCGGTCCTCAGGTAAATCCTACATGATGCGAATAGTATATTAACATCAGTCCTCAGGTAAATCAATTATATTAACATCAGTTCTCATATGTTTTCGTATGATATTTTCCAAATGTCTTATATTTCGTACCTAATAACTTGTATTTATGTGTAGCTGCTAAGGTGCGAGCTTGAGCATGGTTAGGCCCAAAACTCAACCTTTGAGTTTTGTGTCCTCCAATAGGCTTAGGCATCAATAAAAGCGCATAAAAGAGCATTTATTTGCAAAAACTAAAAAGGTACATATGTTCTTTCTTGGACTTAAAAATAATATGATCATACTAGCAGCTTTTCAGTTTTCTTTCATTCTTTTACGTGCACTTGTACAAAACTCATATTTCACGTAGTAACGAATACAAGGATCATTATTGCAAACTCATATTTTCTCCTTTGCATGGACCAGATGGCGACATATCATGATCCATGTCATCTACTGCTGCTGCAGCTAAGCTCAGAACTAAGAATAACATAAATAGGAAATATTTTCTGATGACTCTCCAATTCTCTACATTTAAATGTACATAAATAATTAGAATACAAATATAAATACAAGGAATAAAACATTTCATACTCTTTACAGTTCTCTGATATGTTTACCGAGTTGAGTTCATCCATCCACCCTAAAATCAGCTTCTTTTGCTTGTCAATCAATTCAGATGTTGTCTTCAGCTCCTGCTCCAATACGAAAATCTCCTGAATTTAAAAAAAAATCACATATTTATAAGTCTTTTTCCCTCATTTTGCCTCTTTAATAACACAAGGCTAGAATAACACTTGGGAAATATCATAACATAAGTGCAGCTTTAAAATAATTTTTTCAATGATCATCTGCATGATCAATTAATTTGAATGAAAAAGAAATGATTGAACAAAACAATACAAGGTATTTTGAAACATAAATTACTTAAAGAGATAAATATACTTATTGAGACGACCCAGACTACCCGGTTCCCGAAGAGACGGAGGAGCCCGGATTGCTTTGAGAACACGACTCATCAGAACACAAACACGAGAACACTTTATTGCTATTACGACAATTTACATAAAAAGTACAGGAATATCAGAATACGAATAAATATTACAAAGCGAAAAAATACAATTATCAAAGATTAAAAATTACATAGCGGCAGAAATGAAAATGTATAAATACAATGCACAGCGGAAATACATCAACTAACACAAATGAATGAAATATACGGATGCAAAGCTTTCCGAATATAGCTCCAGCTGTAAACCAGGATCCTATTAAATAGAAATTTGCAGGACCAAAACTACTAGCTGCCCGTGTGGAAAATATGGCACCTAGAGTTTAGGCGAAAACAATAAGCTCGAGGTCAGTCATGGGACTGATGTGAGAACTTAAACCAGTTATTAAACTTTTACTTTAAAATAGGGTAAATCACGGGACCACTCTGTATGTCACGGAACGGGTTTACTCCCACGAATATCAAAACTTGAAATAAAACGATTTAATAAACAACGCATTGATTTTTGAAAAAATGAAGCTATTCTAAGACTCAGGTCCCATCACACAATGCAAGGCAAGCCGGAGGATAGAGTTTAACCTTATAATAGCCAAACATGCTTGGTACGTTTTAAAACAAATCATTTTGATATTACTATAAGTGCATAGTGTCAAAAACAACTTCAAATATAAATGTATCAATCATAGACGACATAAATACCATATATTATGTCGCCATACATAGTTTTACGTCTAAAACCGAAACGTCACGTGTTCGAAAGTGGATTCCATCTATGAGTCGAGGCAAGGGATCTTACTCACCAATTCGAGACACTCTAGCAAATGCCTCAGGACTCGGATGATGGCGAGCCCTTGGATCTTCATGGCCAGTCCATACTTATTTTAGTGGATTGGTTATTCCTGAACACATATTTCCCTGTCCTATTGGACCTATCTCTAAGCCGTTAGAGACTCAATATCTGAGGCGCCTCATTCCATCATCCATATAAGTAAAAATGACTGGGCTCCATACCATGACACCACTCCTAGCTAGAAAGAAATGTCGTGCACTCCTTGCAGTCGCTATCCCATTTTTGACTCATACCAGGTGTAAGGCTCGCGAATTAACACTATACACTAAGCTATGCTACTTAAAGCTGTGCTTTGATCATCAACCACACGACTCTGCTTTTCAACAAAAGCCTTGATCATTGCATCTTAGCATGCCACATTGTCAATACATACCATACCATTGATTTCTGCCAATATATAACCTCCAAGCTCGTATGTCTCAGAGAAGGGTGTTAAGCATGAGAAAAATTCTTCGCCACCAAACAGATATATATATTTAGCAGAGATCAACGAATATAGCGCACAATACAACGACAGGCACAATCCACTTACAAGTCTGTTATGGGTCTGAACGACACCGGATGCACCTTATTCCTCGTCCCATATGTCCAATATAGGAGAGGTCCTCGCATATCCGAACAATCAAAAAATACGTTTGGACAACTACCACTATAACCTCTTCAAGACCGCAACTCCACCTAGGGCATCAGTTGTAATCCATTCGATGTGAAGACTGTCGGTCTTGCACCATCTTCAATATCTTCGACTTTTAATCGTCGTAACAGTTATTCAGAATGGGTTAAACCCAATCTTTCTGAATAACTTGCACATCTTATAACCTAGTGATATATAAACACATCATACGCCTCATTCCAATCCTCAATATTATTTTATTCAAATATTTATATATTTGGGAAAGGTTCCCATTAATTTTATCAAAGATAAATTCTTTCAAACTTATTGTTTAATCTTCCTTTAAAAACCACTGCAAAAGATTTTATATTATCCCTTAACAATTCTAAACCAAATTAAGGTTTATAAAACTATTCATCCCATGGAGCAAAACTGGTAGTACTCCATATCTAACACCCCTAGGTTATCAATAAATTTAATTACCATTTCACGTTTAAATTTAATTAAAGATTTAACTATCACATAGGGTAAAAATGGTAGTACTTGATCTCGAAACATTTATTCAATTTGGTAAATTTAGTTACCATTTAACTTTCAATATAATTAAAGATTCATTAAAACACCATTTAGTTTTAATCGTCTGAAAATCATTACTTTATGATTATTCAATCTTTGGAAATTAATCTTTCCTTTAACTAGGTTAAAAAACCAATGTCGTTTAATACACAGCTCACGACAAACCCAAATCATCTTCCTTTAACTATGGTATCTTCAAGGAAAACAGATCAATATGTAATCGATATAAATTTCCGTATCAGACTAATACTATAAATGGAATAACGACAAAGCCTTTTAAATTCCAAAAATAGTAACGGTTTTATTCATAGAAGCTCATCTTGATTATTATTAAATCGAATTCCATTCAATTCCAATTTAATATATATTAAATTAGAAAACTTTACTTTGGAAAATTTCCAATAAATCTTGATTAAAAGATTTATAAACTCCAGATTATAACTTCACTGTTAATCGGGTTTAGGGACTAATGTCATTTAAAACATCGTTCACAATGAACCCGTAATCAACTACCATTTAATTCTAATTATATCAATTAATTGGAAAACTTCAACAAATCTTGGTTAAATGATTTATTCTTTCCTCAACTGGGTTTAAGAACAGTGTTAATAAAGACACCATTCACGACAAACCCAAAATCCAATTTGATATTAAATGCAATGCTCTGAATAGAAATTGTATCAACTTATATTCAATATCAAATTCTGAAACTAACGGATATTGTATTGGGAATAACGATATTTATTTCTTCCAAATTCCTCAACAATATCCGTATAATCACGGAATCCAATATCGAAATATTCCGAAGATTATTTCCATTTAAATCCTTTCCAGTTCATATTTTGGAAAATTTTGGTTATATTAAAACCATTTACAAATCCAATTTATTTATTTAAAAATATTGTATTATTATCCTAGTTAATAACTAGTTCATTTGGATAAAAATATCTTTATCTTTACAAATGTGGGATATTTCATCCAAAATCATTCCAAATTATTAATTATGATTTTACATAATCTTTCCATATTTTAAATAATTTTATTAAGGCCCTTACAATTCGTTTCCAATAATGGCCACCGAACTGCATTCATAGCGACCTTTTTTAAAATTGATTTGGACATATCATAAAATCTAACCACTAGATTTCAAATCTCTTATTACCATTCAAAAGCTCTTTTCGATACGAACCCAATGGTTCTGGTTTAGGAGAATCTGACAGTCGGATCTCTCGTTACATCAATTTGAAGTCAATGGTCGAAATTCGCGGACGGTCGCTGCGTGATACATTCTATTCAGGCCATTTAAATATATAAAATATACATCTTCGGTTTCCATTTAAAAACGTATTTTATAAATTGTTTATGAATTCATTTTAAAACGATTTCAACTTCCATTTCAAATTTAAATCGAAATTGAATATTCCATATCCTTATAATATTAAAATGGTAATATTTTCAAAATATCAGATTTTGAAATCAAATCTTTTTGATATTCATTATAAAATGAATAAAACCGACAGAAAATTCTGCTCAATATAAAATGGCATACATCTACTTCACTCGGCTTCATAATTTCAATATTTTCGGGTCCATCCAAAATCAGACATCAAAAATCATATTTTGATTCTTCACTGAATATTATTGTAAAATATTCGTTAATTCTGAATTGGAATCAGACTCAATCAGTTACCATATAATTTTATTTATATGGATTCCACACATCGCATGTATTCAAAAATAGTGATAAACAACCATTAAACAATCAATTCACATCCAGAGTGTAATTTACAACTGTATAAGCATTAAATAATTAAATAACGCTTATAATAGTCTGTCAATCATTTGGTTGACATACAACTAATTTCAAGGGAGATTTGAGTTAATTATCATCCCCAGACTCATGTGGGGTTTCCAAACAACAACAATCAATTCAAATTAATCACTGGTTAATAAATTTAACCATTTCTGATTCGATTTGATTCTAATTAACCAATTTTCATTGTTTACATTATAAATGATATTTATAATTTAACTTCAATTGCCACAAATTTATTAACATTATTTTTATCATGTTAAATATTTCAATATCACAAACAAAACATAACACGGTCAATCAAATCATCCATGGGTTTCAAGCAACAGTGAAGTGAGCTAGCAGGCACCGTACAACATTTTTGTGATAATTTAAACAAATAAAAATCAACACTGACAATCTACATATTTTCAATTATAATAAATAACTGTACAAATATTTTAGTGAGAGAGTTATCACTTTGGATTTCCACTCCGTCAGTCTTTAATTGAGGATTGTTTTAATAAAATTAAACGAGCATTTAATTTTATCAAAAACTACAATAGCTTCCATTTCCGTTCTGATCAGTTCCATGTTGTAGTACATTTCACCATGATTCCAATGCAACTGAAATCGTTAGATTTCGACCACGTATGAAAGAGATATAGCATTTTATACATTGGACATAATTTAAATTAAATTAACCTAGTTAATTAATTATTAATTAAATAGTTAAGGGTTATTATCCTTCTTCTTCTATCGTTCACGATTGCTTTAGGAAATTGAACCCAAATGTCGACTTTGACATTCCATTTCGCACTACCATACAGGGGACCGGAGCACGATCAAATCCCACGACGTCGAAGGGGTCCGCCGCCTCATCCAACGCCAGTGAGCACGGCTAGCTCGCGCCCTCCTCCTGCCTCGAAATCAGCTCCAAAGGTTGGCACTTCATGTGCAAAAATTGAGCCAAATACACAAGATACTTCATCATATCTGTATAGATTTACGGCTGATGTAAATCTCTACAGTATTCATTTCGAATTCATGTTCTAATTCGCATTAGATTGGGAGATTTTAAGGATTAATTGGAGCAAACAGGCCATTAAAACCCTAGATGATGGCTGCGTTACTAAAAAATGAATTAGGGTTTAGAAATTCCATTTATACCCTTTTTATTTTTAATTTATTAATATTTAATTCTCCAAACACTTCATTTTGACTTCGAGCTCAAATTGAATCCCAACGACTGTCGTCCCTAGCTAAATACCCCCATTTCGGATACAATGGAATATATTTCGTAAGCCAACTCTATTATTTTAATCAGTTTTCATCATAAATAGAATACAAATTAATATAACGATCAATATTGAATTTGAACATACATTTTAATTTACTAGGGCCACATACTGACTCCGAAAACTATGAATTTTGAAATCTAGCTATGTTTTGACGATACTGTCCTATTAAAACAAGAAACGTTGGAATATTTTAAACTATAGTTCTCTAACGAATGTAAGAAATCGTAAATTGTGTCCAATTAAAAATTTCGAATAGTCGCTATGGAATTTATATATATTTTATTATAATATATAACCCTTAAAAATAGCCATTTTGCAAACAAGCTCTGTTTTCGATGAAACCACTTTTGTTGGATCCGAAATGTCAAATTATTATTAGGTTTAAAATTTCATAATTTTTGGAATTACTATGTGAGCGTGGTAAATTTAATCGTGTTTGTAATTTCAGTTTAGATATAATCGACTAGAAAAAGGCCAATTTTCAAATGGTCTCCAAATTATACGAAATTAGTTTTGTTAGGACCGTATCGTCAAAACATATCGAGATTTCAATATTCGTAATTTTTGGAGTCAGTATGTGGCCCCGGTAAATTAAAATGTACGTTCAAATTCAATATTGATCGTTGTATTAACTTATATTTTAATTTTGATAAAAAATGTCAAAATGATTTAATTGGCTTACAAAACATATCCCATTGTGGCGGGAATGGAGGTATTTAGCTAGGAACGATAGTCATTGTGCTTGATTTGGAGTTCGAATGCGAAATCACACTTTTTGGAATTAAATAATTAAATATATATTTATATAAATACCCTACCCTCTCTCTACCCTTATTCTTCATTTTCGCCGGCCCTAAAATAAATGGTCAGAATCGCTCAGGACTTCCTCCCCCTTTTTCTTTTAATCCAATCAATAATTTCGAAAATTTCCTGAACGAAAATTGAAGAGTAAATCAAGGGCTTTAAATCTATGCCCTAGTGATCAATTATTGCTGAGGGGTTCGTGAGTATTTCTTCCATAAAGTAGTTACATTCGAACACATTTTGGGGGTGTTGGGGGGCATCGGGTACGGCGATATGGCTGGGGGTGGAGGTGCATGCGTTGTGCTACGGCGTGGTGCCCCCTGATCGACGTCCGATCATCAATTGTAGGTGCAACAGGGAGATCTTTTTGTCGAGGGTTGGGTTCTTTTGGTCGACGGGTTTCAGAAGGAAGAGGGAGATTAATTAGGGGGTTAAGTAATTTAATTATTTAATTAATATTGTTAATGACTTGTTTAATTATTTCATTGTTTAAAGTACAATATCTTCTTCATACGAGGTTGAAATCCGACGATTTCAGATTCGTTGGAATCATGGTGAAAATTTCTACAATATGGAACTGACCAGAATGAAAACGGAGAAAACTGGATTTTCAGCTAAATTAAATGCGTGTTTAATTTAGTTAAAAAATTAAAAATCATCAATTAAAGAATGACGGAGTGGAAACCAATGTGAGAACTCCTTCTCACTCAATATTATATCATGTAGTTATTTTTGGAGTTCAAAACACGAACTCGCATAAATCATTTGAATCAGAAGCGATGTATAGATATTAGCGACACTTGCATTTCATACTCCGCGGATGGACACTTATGGCGACATAAATGGCATTTGATTGAGTAATTATTTATTTGGATGATTTGGTGATTGATTGTATTGTGATTGTGATGATTAACATATTAAAAATAATGTTAACATTAGTGTGGTAGTTGAAATTAAATTATAAATATCCATTTATAATTTGAAAAGTGAAAATGTGACGACCCATACTTCCCAGTAAAGGAAAGCATGGATTGCTTTGAGAACAACACACATCAGATCACAAACTGAAGAACATTTTATTGCTGATTATAACAATTACATCAGAGTTCAAGAATATAACAGAGTATGAACTTATTACATAATAGGAATACAATAATATCAGAGTTTCAATTACATTTAAAATAGCAGCGGAAAAATAATACAAATATACAACCGGAAGAAATACACGGATACAGAGCTTTCTGAATACTGCTTCAGCCGTAAGCCAGGATCCTGTAAATATATCTGCAAAAGCTACTCCACTGCCCATGTGGAAAATATGGGCACCCGAGTTTGCCAGTGAAACAAACTACAGGTCAGTCATGGGACTGGTATGAGAAATCTTAACTTAACTATCTAATAATAAGGCTAATCACAGGACCACGCCGCTAACGCGGAACGGGGTTACTCCATTGGATTGCCAGTGCATAAAATTAAAGTAAATCGTTAAACAACGCAATGCTTTTTAGAAAAATGAAACCATAATAAGACCCAAGCCCCATCACACAATGCAACGCAAACCGGAGGATAGGGTTTTACCTTATAATGGTCAAAAGATGATTGATACAATAAAACAGAGTTAATATTAGTGTGTATATGTTTTAATAAAACATTTCAATCATAAATATCAATCATAGACGACATGGGTACCATATATCATGCCGCCATACTAGTTCTACATTCAAAACCGCAAGGTCGTATTGGAAATTTGAGATTACCCCAAACCCCGTACTGACGGCGGCAAGGGTAATCCTTGGAATATAACACATAAACAGATAATAGCAGAACAGAATAATTAAATACACCAGATAATGAACAATAGAATATACTGGACAAAAGTAATCATTAGAGTTACACAGTATACAGGATCATACTTAGTACAATTACAGTTCAACTATACATATATGTCTACAGCGGAAAACAAACATAATGTACAATAGGAGCTGAACAGCATAAAAATAGATAAATGATAGAATCCATCTTCAGCTCCAGCTATCCAAAAAGAACCAGCTAAACCTGAATACAAGGCTGCCCATGTAGAAAAAGGAGCACCCGAGTTTGAAAGTGAAACAAACTACGAGTCAGTCATGGGACTGGTATGAGAAATCTACTCAACACATATATAATATGGCTAATCAAAGGACCACGTCACTTTCGTGGAACGGGTTTACTCCATTGGATTGCCAGTGCTTTAAAACAAATCTTTCTTTTAAACATCTCTAAGCTTTTTATAAAAATGAAGCCGTTATAAGACTCAGTTCCCATCACACAATGCAACGCAAACCGGAGGATAGAGTTTTTACCTTATAACGGCCAAAATATGCTTGATACAAATAAAACAAAGGCATTTGATATTATTGCTAGGGTTTATATGTTTTGAAAACAATTTCAAATCATAACTATCAATCATAGACGGCATGGGTACCATATATCATGTCGCCATATATATATATACAATCAAAACCGCACGACGTCGTATTTGGAAATTGGATTTCCATCATGAACCAAGGCAAAAGATAGTCCTTACCGAATTCGAGACTGCCTAGCCCGAGTCTCAGGCAAGCGCGCAGGCAAGCCTTGGATCGTCAGGGCCGGTCCACCGATGTGGATTATTATGCCTGAACACTACGTCTCTCCGCCCTTTAGGGAGTAAACGAGCCAACGAATGACTCCATCGGACCCGGATCGTCCGATCAAACCGAGGCGCCTCGCAACAGCAACAACCACACAGGTGAAAAGTATATAAATGTCAGGGCTGGTAGGTCACTGACACCACCCTAGCTAGGAAGAAACGCAGGCCCTCCCTGATGTCCTCTCCCGTTTCTGGTTCATACCGGGGTGTGAGGCTCGCGATTTTACGTTATACACAAAGCTACGCCACACCGGCGGTGCTTTGATCATCACCACAAGACTTTGCTTTTCAACAGAAGCCCTGATCACTGCATCTTAGCATGCCACACAGGCAATTCATGCCATGCGACTGATGTCCATCGATATACAACCTCTGAGCTCGTGCGTTTCAGAGAAGGGCGTTTAGCAAAAGAATAAATTCTCCGCCGCCAAACAGATGTATATTTAATAGAGATCAATCAACACAGAATAAAATCCAATGTCAGACACACAGTCCATTTACAAGTCCGTTCTGGGTCTGAACGAAACCGGAGGCACTAAATACCTCGCAAACCCATCGACCACCACGTACGTCTGGACGATCACCACTCATTATCCATATTTCGGGATGCCTCCCAATCAGGACCTCGGTTACCATCCAAACGAGGTGAAGATCTCCGGTCTTCGACCACCGTCTTCATCTTCGACTTTCAATCGTCGGTCAATTATCTGAAATGAGAATTAACTCGGCCTTTTCAAATAATTCATGTATATTTAGAATTTCAAATCAATTTATTTCAATGGTTAAATCATTCGACAACACCAATTTTGTTCTTTAATGTAATTTTCACACCAAACACATTCAACCATCAAATACCACATAAATCGAGCAAATTCGGTTTATTTCCATTCCATATCGTTTATGATATTTTATAACGATTTATCGCTATTTTTATTTATTTTAAAATAGCTAATTTATTCAAAACGACGCTTCGGGACATAACGCGGCCGTGGCGCTGTTTTTCTTCAGATTTGATTTACACATATCTGAAAATCTAACCGTTGGATCTTCACAAAATTTACATCATTAGAAAGGTCTTTTCAAAACGAATCCAACGGTTCCAGTTTCGGGAAAATCCGACTGTCGGATCTCCCGGTACAATCGTTTGAAGTTTCGATTTCAAAATACGAACTGCAGCGTCGTTATTCGATTAAATATAATTATATATATATATATATATAACGTTTCTGGCGCTGTTTTTCTTCAGATTTGAATGAAACATTCCAGACAATCCAACCGTTGGATTTTTACAAAGTTGGTGCCGTTAGAAAGATTTTTCCAAAGCGAACCCAACGGTTGCGATTTCAGGGAAATCCGATGGTCGGATCCCCCGTACTAATCGTTTGAAATCACGGTTTCAAAACACGAACTGCACGGCCACGTTTCGTTTTAATTTTATTTATATTTATATATTTATATAAATATAGTTCATTCAACAATTTCAATATCGTTTTTCACTTCAAATATTTCACTAACGCCTTTAAATTTTGGAAAATTTCGCCATAACCTCCTTTGTATGGGAGGGGCTGGGAAAATTCCCAAATGGCCACACGGGCGTCTCATGTCAAAAAGAAAAAGAAAAAGCCAAGCGGCTAGCCAACAGGCTCATAAAATCATCACCCAAACAAAACAGTAAATGTGTACCTATTTGTCAAGCACAAAATTTTATTCCTCTTCTCTAGCCCCTTTGCTATAACCTGTTCAATAAATATGCATGTACATATATACAGTTCTTATCACTTATCATTTTCCATTCAACTTCATATTTGATTCCATTTGGTTTAAAAACACCATTCATTCTAATTTTGCATGCATAGGTAAAAATCACATCATTAGCTAATTAATGAATATTTCAACTCATGCATATTTATTTGAACGAGTTGCTATTTTTAACACTTCACATTTCAACAATTCATGTATATAATAAAAATGTGATTTTTATTGTAAAACAATTCATTTCAAAACACTATTATTTAATATAGTTTATATAGGTGATAAAAATAGGATTTTCATTGTAAAACAATTTATTTCAAAATAGGATTATTTTACATAGCTCATATAGATGATAAAAAGGTGATTTTTATTATAAAACAATTTATTTCAAAATATGAATACCATTCGACACATGAATTTCTATTCAACGAATGAATATCGATTCAACACATGAAGGTTTTCTATAGCTTATATACATAGATAAAAATGTGATTTTTATATTTAAAACACGAAGACCATTCAACACATGAATTTCTAATCAACGAATGAATATCGATTCAACACATGAAGGTTTTCTATTCAACGAATAAATATAGTTTCAGCAAATGAAAATAATTCAAACACATGAATATTATTCAAAATTTCGGCATCATAACGGCAGGGTAGTTAAAACTGGGACCGTCCCTAGTATGGCTCCTCGCTCTACCTTAAAACCTCGCGGTTTTTGACAATGGGGATCATGCATCTAGTTCGCACGCAGGCGGCATGTATATATTTATTTCATTTCCACAAACTAATACTATGTGTTTTCAACCAAATATTTCTCAACCACAAACGGGTATTTTTCAACCACAATCAATCAATATCAACCACAAACAGTACCAAACAACCATTCGCTATCAATCAATTTTCACACCAATCACAACCAATAAATATCGTCCATGGTTTGTGGACGAGGGGCGTATATATATATATATATTTATATATAGTAATTCACTTCTATTTCAACACATATATAATTTTTACAACGCATATACAACTTATACATCGAACGTACAACTTATACAACGCTTATACAAGAGGTGTACAACGCTTATATAACTCATACATCGACTGTATAATTTATACATCGTCGTTTTCCATACTGTTTATAAATTAGAAATCTCACATTGGGTTCCACTCCACTAAAAATAGCAGAAGGCTCAGAAAAATATGAGGTCTCTTCTAGAATGTAGAAGACGTCCACACGGTCACGATGTTTCCTGTTTCATCGAATTTCGACAAGAAATGAAAAAGATATGATTTTTCAAAGTTTGCAACGGTTTAAAGGTGTTAAAACAATTGAAAATAAAATAAGCCGTACCTCAGCTGAAAGGTTCAAAACTAGGTTTGCAATTTTCGATCAAACCGTGAATCGATAGGAGGATCGGCCAATGCAGCGACGAAGAGGGGGGAGACGCGCGTCTGCGCGCGGTGGTGGGTGTCCACTCGGTGGTCCCAGGCGACGGCGGCGGCGGCTGGAAGTTCGAAACTTCCTGACGTCGATTCTCCCTCCACAGGCCACGAAAAATTCCAAACTTTATATGGATTTGAAGATCTCTCCGAGCTCTACAAAATCTTCAACTGGAGCAGGGGCTAATTTTGCGTGGATTGATCGGAAAATGAGGGGGAAGGTTTTGAACGTTTTCCGCCTTCGATCGGGGGGAGAGAAAAGGAAATTTTTTTTAATAAAAATTCTGATTGGTCGGGGAAGTTTTAAAGGTGTTTTCTGACGCGACCTCCAATCTAAACCCAACGACTGTCGTCCCTAGCGTTTTACCCCCATTTCGAACACAATGGGATATGTTTCGAAGGCCCATTCGAATGTTTCAGTCAGTTTTCCTTCAGATTAAAGTATAAAACATTCAATATTTAATTTGAACGTACATTTCAATTTGCCAGGGCCACAAACTGATTCGAAAAATTCCAGAAAAATAAATCTAGCCATGTTTTGACGATACGGTCCCAACAAAACTAGTTTCGTCGAATTCAGAGACCGTTTGCAAAAAGGCCCATTTTTGGTCGATCCAATTTAACTGTAATTGACCAAAACACATTTTCCTTTGCCACGCTCACATACTAGATTCAAAAATTATGAAATTTGAAACCTAGCAATAACTTCACATCCCGGATCCAACAAAAGTGGTTTCGTGGAATTCCGAGGTCGTATGCAAAATGGCCAATTTCACGGGCTATATAAATTCCATGACGACCTCTCTGAAAATTCATTTGGCCATAACTTTTTTTTCCGTTATGAAAATTCGATTTTTCAGATTCGTTAGAAAGGTATTCACTAACAGATTTAAATATTTTTGGTTTCACTAAAATCCATTTTGTTTTGCACCCGGTACAGTCCGACAAAGTTTGAATTCAATTTTTGAAACTGCAGCGCTATTTCAGGTCTTGTTTATAATTATAATTAATTATATTCGTTTTCAATTGTCGATTCAAACTCACTTTCCATTGCCAATATTTAAAATATTTATTTTAAATATTTAAAATCCATTATTTTAGCCAATTTAAAAATTTTAAATTGGTTCAGATTTTCTGGGTCGTTACAAAATTGGATTTCCATCATGAGTTGAGGCTAGGGGCAAGCTCCTCTCCGATTCAAGACACTCTAGAAAATGCCTCATGATCACACCTCTGGGCAACCCTTGGATGCGGTAGGGCCAGTCCCCGCCTATCGGCAGTGGATTAGTTATGCCTGAACACACGTTTCCCGGTTCCTTTGAACCTATAATATGACCACTATCGGCCTATAAAAATCCGAGGCGCCTCAAAATCCATCATCCACATAAGTAAAATGCCAGGACGTGTTAAACCACTGACACTACCACTAGCTAGAAAGAAACGTATGCACTCCCTACGGTCCATATCCCGTTTTTGACTCATACCGGGGTGTGAGGCTCGCGAAGTCACGATATACACAAAGCTATGTCGTAATAGGCTATGCTTTGATCATCCCACAAGGCCCTGCTTTTCAACAAAAGCCTTAATCATTTGCATCTTGGTGTGCCTCATTGGCAATTCACGCCCTGCGATCAATGACTATTAATATATACCAGGGTGTTAAGTAGAGAATAAATCCTCCACCATCAAACAGACATACATTAACAGAAATCGATTTAATTCACATGGAATGAAATCCAATGTCAGATACGCATCCATTTACTAGCTTATGCTCTCGGTCTGAGCGAAAACCAAATCCGAACAATCAACAATAGTCCGGACGGCCACCACTGAAGCCCCTTCAAGGTAGCTACTCCCGTCAGGGTCTCTGTAGCAACACATCCATTCGATGTGAAGATCGTCGGTCTTCAACCACCATCTTCATCTTCGACTCTTCATCGTCATAGTAATTATTCGAAATGGGTTAAACCCGGTCTTTCCGGATAACTCGCGTATTTTATAATTAAAAATCAATTACTATAAAAACACATCCAACTCATCATCCAATTCATAATATTCCTTTAAATAAAATATTCACATTATTTTATCAATGATAGATTTTCTAACTTTGCACTTAAAACTTTCTTTGAAAAGATTTATTAAAATCTCAATTTGGTTTTAGATATTAAAAATCATAATTCAATGATTATTTAAATTCAAGAATTTAATCTTATCTTTAACTGGGTTAAAGAACTAATGTCATTTAAAAAAACATAGCTCACGGTAAACCCAAAACAATCTTCCATGAAATATGGAATCTTCATAGAAATCAAATCAATATATATAATCGTTATAAATTTCTGTATCCGACCAATAATATAAATGGAATAATGGCAAAGCCTTTTAAATCCCGTATGTAGTATCGGTCTTCTTTTACAGAAGCTTATCTCGGTTATTATTAATTCGAATTCCATTCAATTCCAATTTAATATATTAAATTGGAAAACTTTACTTTTAGGAAAATTCCCATTTGAATCTTAATAGAAGATTAATAAATTCAAAATCATATTTTCACCGTCAGTCGGGTTAAAGAACACATGTCACTTAAAGACATGGTTCACAATAAACCCAACCCACGTTTCGTCTTATTTTAATCACTAAGTATAATTGAAAACTTTTAATCATCTTAAATAAAAAATTATTCCTTTCATATGGGGTTTAAGAACAGTGTTATTTAAGACACTATTCACGACAAACCCAAATTCCAATTTATTTAATTAAATTTCAGTTAAATATTAACAAATTGGAAAACTTCATTAAATCTAAATTTAATGATTTATTCTAGTTAATAACTAGTTCATTTCAATAAAAATATATTTTCCTAAAATATATTCTTTAAAACATTCTTTTTCAAAAATATATTTTCTAAAATATTCCTTTTCTAGAATATTCTTTATTGGAATGTGACTCAACCAACAACCATATATTTTGTATGGAATCAACAATCATGATAAATAATTATCAAACATCCAAATGACGACCAAAATGGAATCTATAACTGTGTGAGCATTAAAGTAAATAACTGACGCTCATCACAGACTGTCAATCCATCGATTGACAGATAACTAAATATTGGGATTAGTGTATGTCCAGTATCATCCCAATACCCGTGTGGGGTTTCATCCATCAACCAAATAATAAACTATTTGTGCACTTGGGCGAAGTGTGAAAATTATCGACCCAATCACATAAACAAGTCAGATGACTTGTAAATGGAAGTGTAATATTCATTTAGAAAATACTAACAATATATTTAACACATCAAACATTACAACATCACAGACATCTATTTAAATCCTTTTTATTGTGTACAAATGACAATAAAAATCTTAACCTTTATTTCATCTAACAAAAATGTTGTTTTATTCATATGTGACATTTTCCAATCAAAATGTTAATTTCTCCACTGTAACATTTAAAATATAAATAAATGTTACTTTCTCTAATGTCGTATAAAAACTATTTTATCATAAGATTTTTCTAATAGAATGACAATTTCTAATGACATTTTAATATGGTGACATTTCTAACCAACATGATATTATAATTCTAACCTAACCTTACATAACCCAAATGATATTATAGCTCCAATGTGACATTTCATATCAAAGTGATATGATAATTCTTTAGGTGAAAGTAAAAGGGTAATCTTTCTTTTGTTATAATCTTTTTATTCTAAACGTTCTAACACAACTATTAAATTGGTTTCAATGACATGTTTTGATAAAAATGTAATTTTTATTCCAATTAATATGTTTTGACAAAATTTATATTTTCAACCCAACTAGACTATATTAACAAAAGTGAATATTCTTCTTGTTAATCTAAATTTAACCAACGATGTCATTTTCTTTCACTAATCAAGTTTAATCAAAAATGTGATTTTCTATCCAATCCTTCTAAATATACAAAAATGTAAATTTTTGCCTAATACTTTTAAATCTACAAAAATGTATATCTTTACCTCATCCTTTATAATTACCCAAAAATTTATAATTTGGTCTTACCCTCTTTAATATAACAAAAATGAATACTTTTAATTCATTCTTTTACCTTTGACCAAAATGCATAATTTAGTCTAATCCTTTCAATGTACGAGATATGGTAATTTTGTATAATCTAGGCAATGCAACAAAATATGATAATTTTGCTTAACCTTTTCAATGCCACAAAATATGATAATTTTGTTTAATCCTTTCAATGCAACAAAATATGGTGATTTTTGTGAAACTCTTTTTAATGACCAAAATGATAATTTTGGTTAAACTCTTCTTAATGTAAACAAAACTATATACTTTGATCTACTTCTTTTTAATGTAAACAAATGTTCATTTTTGTTTAATTCTTTTTAATACCCAAAAATATTCATTTTTTTGTGTAATCCCTTTTTAATACACAAAAATATTCATTTTTGTCTCACTAATCAAGTTTTGACAAAACAAGTTATTTTATTTTACTAATCATGTTTTGATAAAATGTTATTTTTATATAATCCTTATTAAATGACAAAAATGTGATTTTTGTCAAACTCTTTATTAAGTGCCAAAAATGTGATTTTTGTCAAACTCTTTATTAAGTGACAAAAATGTGATTTTTGTCAAACTCTTTTCAATGTGTCAAAATGAATGTTTTAATTCATTCTTTTTCAAAGTGATGAAAATGAATGAATTACCTCATTCTTTTCAAAGTGCCAAAATGTTTGGTTTTATCTCAATAACTATATTTCTAATCAAAATGTCATTTTTATTTTGCATATCAAACTTCAAATAAAAATGTTGTTTTATTTCCATAGCAGATTTCAAATCAAAAATATCATTTTGATTTGCATAATCATATTTCAAGTAAAATGTTGTTTTAATCAACAGTGTGATTTTCTTTCTTTCAATGTAAACAAAATAATGATTCTTGTCTAGTCCTTTTTATGTAAACAAAATAACTATTTCGTCTAACCTTTTTGAATAAACAAAAATGTTTCTTTTATCATATTTAACATTTTTAAACAAAAGTATTCTTTTTAATCCTGTTTAACATTTCTAATTGACAAAAGTGTTTAATTTGTTTAAATCAACCTAATTAACCCAAAATTGTTTAACATAATCTAATTAACTCAAAATTTTCAATTTTGTTTAACATAATTTAATTAACACAATATTGTTTAACATAATCTAATTAACTCAAAATTTTCAATTTTGTTTAACATAATTTAATTAACACAGTAATGTTTAACATAATCTAATTAACACAAACCACAACAACCATCATCATCAACAAACAACAAATACAATACCATACATCACAAAATTTAATTTAATTAACATACACACGTGGAATTTAAATTACGAAATATAATCAAATTTTTAATTATTTTTAAATATAGAAATCTCACCGATGGTTTTAAATTCCGATCAGTTCAGATCTGAAAATTTTCCAAAATCTGGTTTGCTCTGTTTCCGATCTAGTCAACGTAATCACGAAGATCGCGGGAATACGAATCCAACGCACCCAACCTTGTTCGATTCCGATTTTATTTGAAGAAGTTATGGCGGTTAGAATATTTGAAAAACCATATTAGATAATTACTTAAACTTAACCAAGGTTTAAAACTAATTAATCTTCTTCTACCTTGCGTTAATCCCCAGGCAAACACAGACCCGTTGAAACCCATACTTCGATTGAAAAAGCACGTCGTCGATCCTCCTACCCTCGCCGCAACCTCCATCAGACAGCATCACGTTGAAGCCCCGACCTCCACCCTTCCAGGTGCGCCCCCCACCTGAAGTTCGATCGCCTCTATCGCCGGCGAGATGGCCCCAAACGCCACGGCTTTGTCCACCAATTTCGAGCAACACACTGAATTAAAATAGATCATAACCGTTGAATTCGTAGTTCGTGAGAAACTCTTTGATTTGTGCTTGGAATTTTTGAAATTGATTTAGTGGATTGGAAGAAAGGATCGAAAGAAAATTGGAGCATTTGGTGCGTTCATTTCAGACATGGCGGCTACGGGTTAAGGGAAATTAGGGTTGCGTATTGTACTGTATGGGGGCCGTATTTTATACTGTATTTTCAGTGTATTTTATATTTATTTTAATTCTATTTAACTCGTGTATCCTTCTGAACTCCGAATCAAACCCAACGAGTGTCGCCCCCAGCTAATAACCCCCATCCCGGACACAATGAAACATGTTTCGTAACCTAATTCGGCTGTTACGATATGTTTTTCTTTAAATTAAATTATAAATCATTTAATTATTAAATTCAAACGTACATTTTAAATTACCGGGGCTACATACGGACTCTAAAAATTACAGAAAAATTATTTCTAGCTATGTTTTGACGATACGGTCCTAACGAGACTAATTTCGTCGAATTCCGAGACCGTTGGAAAAATGGCCATTTTCAAGTCGATTAAATTTGACTGTAATTGACAAAACACGTTTTCCTCTGCCACGCTCACATATTAATTCGAAAAATTATGAGAATTGAAACTTAGCAATAATTTGACATTTCGGTTCCAACAAAAGTGGTTTCGTCGAAAACCGAGATCGTTTGCAAAATGGCTATTTTTAAGGCTAATATATTTAATATTAAAAATACATTTTTAAACAAATAAATTCTGAAACCCAAAATATATAAGTGTTTACTGTTTTCAATGCAGAAACGTCATTCCGAACTCAATGGAAGTGGTTTCGAGTCGAAATTCCTTCATATGTGAAAAGTAGCCTTTCGGGCCCTATAATATATATATATATATATATATATATATATATATATAAATACTACAACGACTTTCCTAAAAATTGAATTGGCCATAACTTTTGATTTCTGCTATGAAATTTCAATTTTTCAGATTCGTTAGAAAGATATTATTAAACAGATTTAAATATTTCTGATTTCATTTAATTCTGATTTAAAATGAATCCTGTACAGTCAGTCAAAGTTCAAATTCAAAATTTTCAAACTGCATCGCTGTTTTAAACTCCTTTTATAATTAAATTGAATTTATTCATTTTAAAATAAATTTTTAGTCGTTATTCTTTAAAATAGATTATTTTAAACATTAAAATCCATTAAAATTTCTAAAATAAAAATTTTAAATTGGCCCCAAAATCCGGGTCGTTACAATCGCCCCCACTTAAGATCTTTTCGTCCTCGAAAAGGAACGTAGCTAAAAGTTTGTTTAATTAACTAACTTAACTAGATTTTTTTATTTATTGGTTTCAATAATTTTATTGGTTAAAGTAATTATCATTCCATTAATATACTAGTTAAACTAATAATCAAACATCACAGCCATCAATCAATTAGGTGATTAACTTTTCAAATATATATAACTTTTATATATAGTCAAAAATCATATTTTGAGTGAAAATCACAGTAATGTGTCTTGACTAAGTGTTGGTTCTCATACCAGTCAATGGAAATATATAGAAATCCCACTTTCGAGACTCGAACATAAACTCTGATGATGATGCATCAACCATCAGAATCACCTCCGAGCGACTAGAGTGTGATTCTATATCTATCGAGTATATTAAAACTTCGAATATCCGTTAATTACTCGTATATTAAAAATCCTTATATACTCGATTGTCCACATTAAAATATAATAATATACTCAAATACGTATTTTTAGATAAAATTTTCAAAACTAAATTTGTTTTTATTTTTAAAAATTTAATACCCTTCACACTCGTTCTAGGACACTACTGATCCCATCTCTAACGAGTTATTCTTATTGGATATTACTAATCCAATCTCTGATGAATTCTTTCGTTCGGTTCTAATGTGTCTTGTTCTCGAGCTCGGTAAACCAAAGCTCTGAGACCACATGTGACAACCCATACTTCCTAGTAAAGGAAAGCATGGATTGCTTTGAGAACAACACACATCAGATCACAAACTGAAGAACATTTTATTCCTGATTATAACAATTACATCAGAGTTCAAGAATATAACAGAGTATGAACTTATTACATAATAGGAATACAATAATATCAGAGTTTCAATTACATTTAAAATAGCAGCGGAAAAATAATACAAATATACAACTGGAAGAAATACACGGATACAGAGCTTTCCGAATACTACTTCAGCCGTATGCCAGGATCCTGTAAATATATCTGCAAAAGCTACTCGACTGCCCGTGTGGAAAATATGGGCACCCGAGTTTGCCAGTGAAACAAACTACAGGTCAGTCATGGGACTGGTATGAGAAATCTTAACTTAATTATCTAATAATAAGGCTAATCACAGGACCATGCCGCTAACGCGGAACGGGTTTACTCCATTGGATTGCCAGTGCATAAAATTAAAGTAAATCGTTAAACAACGCAATGCTTTTTAGAAAAATGAAACCATTATAAGACCCAAGTCCCATCACACAATGCAACGCAAACCGGAGGATAGGGTTTTACCTTATAATGGTCAAAAGATGATTGATACAATAAAACGAAGTTAATATTAGTGTGTATATGTTTTAATAAAACATTTCAATCATAAATATCAATCATAGACGACATGGGTACCATATATCATGTCGCCATACTAGTTCTACATTCAAAACCACAAGGTCGTATTGGAAATTGGATTTCCATCATGAGTCGAGGCTAGGGGAAAGCTCCTCTCCGATTCAAGACACTCTAGCAAATGCCTCATGATCACACCTCTGGGCAACCCTTGGATGCGGTAGGGCCGGTCCCCGCCTATCGGCAATGGATTAGTTATGCCTGAACACACGTTTCCCTGTTCTTTTGAACCTATAATATGACCACTATCGGGCTATAAAAATCCGAGGCGCCTCAAAATCCATCATCCACATAAGTAAAATGACAGGCCGTGTTAAAGCACTGACACTACCACTAGCTAGAAAGAAACGTGTGCACTCCCTACGGTCCATATCCCGTTTTTGACTCATACCGGGGTGTGAGGCTCGCGAAGTCACGATATACACAAAGCTATGCCGCAATAGGCTATGCTTTGATCATCCCACAAGGCCCTGCTTTTCAACAAAAGCCTTGATCATTTGCATCTTGGCGTGCCACATTGACAATTCACGCCATGCGATCAATGACTATTAATATATACCATGGTGTTAAGTAGAGAATAAATCCTCCACCACCAAACAGACATAAATTAACAGAAATCGATTTAATTCACATGGAATGAAATCCAATGTCAGATACGCATCCATTTACTAGCTTATGCTCTCGGTCTGAGAGAAAACCAAATCCGAACAATCAACAATAGTCCGGACGACCACCACTGAAGCCCCTTCAAGGTAGCTACTCCCGCCAGGGTCTCTGTAGCAACACATCCATTCGATGTGAAGATCGTCGGTCTTCAACCACCGTCTTCATCTTCGACTCTTCATCGTCATAGTAATTATTCGGAATGGGGTAAACCCGGTCTTTCCGGATAACTCGCGTATTTTATAATTAAAAATCAATTACTATAAAAACACATCCAACGCCTCATTCCAATTCAGAATATTCCTTTAAATAAAATATTCACATTATTTTATCAAAGATAAATTCTCTAACTTTGCACTTAAAACTTTCTTTGAAAAGATTTATTAAAATCTCAATTTGGTTTTAGATATTAAAAATCATAATTCAATGATTATTTAAATTCAAGAAATTAATCTTATCTTTAACTGGGTTAAAGAACTAATGTCATTTAAAAAAACATAGTTCACGGTAAACCCAAAATAATCTTCCATGAAATATGGAATCTTCACAGAAATCAAATCAATATATATAATCGTTATAAATTTCTGTATCCGACCAATAATATAAATGGAATAACGGCAAAGCCTTTTAAATCCCGTATGTAGTATCGGTCTTCTTTTACAGAAGCTTATCTCGGTTATTATTAATTCGAATTCCATTCAATTCCAATTTAATATATTAAATTGGAAAACTTTACTTTTAGGAAAATTCCCATTTGAATCTTAATAGAAGATTAATAAATTCAAAATCATATTTTCACCGTCAGTCGGGTTAAAGAACACATGTCACTTAAAGACATGGTTCACAATAAACCCAACTCACGTTTCGCCTTATTTCAATCACTAAGTATAATTGAAAACTTTTAATCATCTTAAATTAAAAATTATTCCTTTCATATGGGGTTTAAGAACAGCGTTATTTAAGACACTATTCACGACAAACCCAAATTCCAATTTATTTAATTAAATTTCAGTTAAATATTAACAAATTGGAAAACTTCATTAAATCTAAATTTAATGATTTATTCTAGTTACTAACTAGTTCATTTCAATAAAAATATATTTTCCTAAAATATATTCTTTAAAACATTCTTTTTCAAAAATATATTTTCTAAAATAATCCTTTTCTAGAATATTCTTTATTGGAATGTGACTCAACTAACAACATATATTTTGTATGGAATCAAGAATCATGATAAATAATTATCAAACATCCAAATGACGACCAAAGTGGAATCTATAACTGTGTGAGCATTAAAGTAAATAACTGACGCTCAACACAGTCTGTCAATCCATCGATTGACAGATAACTAAATATTGGGATTAGTGTATGTCCAGTATCATCCCAATATCCGTGTGGGGTTTCATCCATCAACCAAATAATAAACTATTTGTGCACTTGGGCGAAGTGTGAAAATTATCGACCCAATCACATAAACAAGTCAGATGACTTGTAAATGGAAGTGTAATATTCATTTAGAAAATACTAACAATATATTTAACACATCAAACATTACAACATCACAGACATCTATTTAAATCCTTTTTATTGTGTACAAATGACAATAAAAATCTTAACCTTTATTTCATCTAACAAAAATGTTGTTTTATTCATATGTGACATTTTCCAATCAAAATGTTAATTTCTCCACTGTAACATTTAAAATAAAAATAAATGTTACTTTCTCTAATGTCATATAAAAACTACTTTATCATAAGATTTTTCTAATAGAATGACAATTTCTAATGACATTTTAATATGGTGACATTTCTAACCAACATGATATTATAATTCTAACCTAACCTTACATAACCCAAATGATATTATAGCTCCAATGTGACATTTCATATCAAAGTGATATTATAATTCTTTAGGTGAAAGTAAAAGGGTAATCTTTCTTTTATTATAATCTTTTTATTCTAAACATTCTAACACAACTATTAAAATTGTTTCAATGACATGTTTTGATAAAAATGTAATTTTTATTCCAATTAACATGTTTTGACAAAATTTATATTTTCAACCCAACTAGACTATATTAACAAAAGTGAATATTCTTCTTGTTAATCTAAATTTAACCAACGATGTCATTTTCTTTCACTAATCAAGTTTAATCAAAAATGTGATTTTCTATCCAATCCTTCTAAATATACAAAAATGTAAATTTTTGCCTAATACTTTTAAATCTACAAAAATGTATATCTTTACCTTATCCTTTATAATTACCCAAAAATGTATAATTTGGTCTTATCCTCTTTAATATAACAAAAATGAATACTTTTAATTCATTCTTTTACCTTTGACCAAAATGCATAATTTAGTCTAATCCTTTCAATGTACGAGATATGGTAATTTTGTATAATCTTGGCAATGCAACAAAATATGATAATTTTGCTTAACCTTTTCAATGCCACAAAATATGATAATTTTGTTTAATCCTTTCAATGCAACAAAATATGGTAATTTTTGTGAAACTCTTTTTAATGACCAAAATGATAATTTTGGTTAAACTCTTCTTAATGTAAACAAAACTATATACTTTGATCTACTTCTTTTTAATGTAAACAAATGTTCATTTTTGTTTAATTCTTTTTAATACCCAAAAATATTCATTTTTTTGTGTAATCCCTTTTTAATACACAAAAATATTAATTTTTGTCTCACTAATCAAGTTTTGACAAAACAAGTTATTTTATTTTACTAATCATGTTTTGACAAATGTTATTCTTATATAATCCTTATTAAATGAAAAAATGTGATTTTTGTCAAACTCTTTATTAAGTGCCAAAAATGTGATTTTTGTCAAACTCTTTATTAAATGACAAAAATGTGATTTTTGTCAAACTCTTTTCAATGTGTCAAAATGAATGTTTTAATTCATTCTTTTTCAAAGTGATGAAAATGAATGAATTACCTCATTCTTTTCAAAGTGCCAAAATGTTTGGTTTTATCTCAATAACTATATTTCTAATCAAAATGTCATTTTTATTTTGCATATCAAACTTCAAATAAAAATGTTGTTTTATTTCCATAGCAGATTTCAAATCAAAAATATCATTTTGATTTGCATAATCATATTTCAAGAAAAATGTTGTTTTAATCAACAGTGTGATTTTCTTTCTTTCAATGTAAACAAAATAATGATTCTTGTATAGTCCTTTTTATGTAAACAAAATAACTATTTCGTCTAACCGTTTTGAATAAACAAAAATGTTTCTTTTATCATATTTAACATTTTTAAACAAAAGTATTCTTTTTAATCCTGTTTAACATTTCTAATTGACAAAAGTGTTTAATTTGTTTAAATCAACCAAATTAACCCAAAATTGTTTAACATAATCTAATTAACTTAAAATTTTCAATTTTGTTTAACATAATTTAATTAACACAATATTGTTTAACATAATATAATTGTAATAACCCGGAAAATACGAGCCAATTTAAAATTTTTAAATTGGTTATTTCTAAGGAATTTGAACAATTAAAATAGAATATTTCAACAAAATAGTGAATTAGAAATAGTGAGTCAGTTTGAAAATTTGAATTCAAACTTTGACCGACTATGCAGGGTGGAAAATATAACGGATTTTAGCGAAACCAAAAATATTTAAATCTGTTAGTCAATACCTTTCTAACGAATCTGAAAAATCGAAGTTTCATAATGGGAATCAAAAGTTATGGCCGAATGAATTTTCAGAAGGGTCGGTATATAGAATATATAGCCCTGGAAAATTGATATTTTGCATACGACCTCGGAATTCGATGAAACCACTTTTGTTGGGTCCGAGATGTCAAACTGTTGCTAGGTTTCAAATTTCATAATTTTTGAAGCTAGTATGTGAGCGTGGCAAAAGAAAATGTGTTTGGTCGATTTATGTTAAATTGGATCGACCAGAAAATGGCCATTTTTCAAACGACCTCAGAATTCGACGAAACTAGTTTTGTTGGGACCGTAGCGTCAAAACATAACTAGATTTATTTTTCTGGAATTTTTCGAATTAGTTTGTGGCCCTGGCAAATTGAAATGTGCGTTCAGAGTTAAAAATTAAATGTTTTATACTAATTTGAAAAATAACGGACTGTAACAGTCGAATTGGCCTACGAAACATATCCCATTGTGTCCGGAATGGGGGTATTTAGCTAGGGGCGACAGTCGTTGGGTTTAAAAAGGAGTTCGTTTGAGAAAACACTATTTAAAATTTAATATAGTCCTCGACCAATCATATTTCTCCATTCATAAATAATAAAAAAAAATTTATCAGAAACACCCCCCCCCCGACCCCGACATCGACGACGGAAATGCTTTCCCCCCTTCCCTGGCGATTTCCGATCGCCACAGCCCGAATTAGCTCCTCCCCCAGTTCAACTTTTTGTAGTTCTCCTTCCCCTCTTCAAATCCATATAAGGAGCTCCCCCTATCGTTGCTTCTACGTCGAGATATCCCCTTCCAAAGTTCCGACCTTTAAACCGCCGCCGCCGCCGATCTGGACCACCGAACGCCACCAAACCGCCGCGCGCCTATAGCCCTCTCGAAGCTCCTCCACGTCCAACTCCCCGATCGTCCCCTCGTGCCCCGGTTCTCGCGAAAACCGCAAACCTAGTTTTGAACCATCGTGAAAGGTGAGTTCTTTTTTATCTTTACACTTTGAAAAATCATATCTTTTTGGTGTGTTGACGAAATTCGATGAAACAGGAAACATCGGGACCGCTAGGAAGCTCTCTACCGAATAGAAGAAGCCGCGGTTTTTTCTGACATCGTATCGATTTTTAGCGCTCAGAAAACCAAGGTGAGAAATCTAAATTAATGTGAAATTGAATGGAAAATGTCGTGTATAATTTATATAAGCGAAATATAAAATACATACGTGTTGTATGCCTCATGTACATACGTAGTGTAAGCTATATAAGCGAAGTATGAATTTTTACATGCATAGAATAAGTGATATATGTGTTGAAATGCAAGTGAAATATAGCAATTATATATATATATATACTCCCCTTGTCCACAAACCATGGACGATATTTATTGTGGTGAATTGGTGTGAAATATTGGATGAAAAATACGAATGGTTGAATAATTGTTTGTGGTTGATATTGTTTGGTTATGGTTGAAAAATACCCATTGGTGATTGAAATGAATTGGAAATATTTGTGGAAATAAAAATAAATGTGCCGCCTACGTGCGAATTAGATGCATGAATCCCCATTGTCAAAAACCGCGAGGTTTTAAGGTAGAGCGAGGAGCCGTACTAGGGACGGTGCCGGTTTTAACTACCCTGCCGTTATGCTGCCGAAATTTTGAATAATCTTTGTGTGTTAGAATTATTTTCATGTGTTGAAATTATCTTCTTGCGTTGAAATTAAAGTCATATATTGAAACTATGTCCATGTGTGGAAATATTCATGTGTTGAAAAGTGTTGTATGAAAATTAAATTCATTTGTGAATGAATGAAGTGTTTAAACAATAAAAATCACATTTTTATATATATATATGAAGTATGAAAAATATTCGCCTTATATAAATAATTTCAATCATAAAAATCCCATCTTTCTAATATGAACAACATAAATAAAATGTCCATGTGTGGAGATGCTCATTTGTTGAGAAGTGTGTGTAGTGGAAAAGTTCATGTGTTGAATAAAAAGATCGAATAATAAAAATTACATTTTTATTGAAACTATGAAGTGTTGAAACATCTATTTGTCGAATAAATATTTTAAATGATAAAAATATCATTTTTATCATATGTGTGATATGCTAAAGATATGCGGACGTTGAAATAAATATTTGTGATAGAAATATTATTTTTAATATGCATAGGAACTAAATAAAATAGTCATGTGTTGAAATCTATTTTAGTTCGCCAAAATTATCATCTTTGAAATGTGAAGTGTTAAAAATAGCCACTTGTTCAAATAAACGTGCATGAGTTGAAATATACATTAACTAGCTAATGATATGATTTTAGCCTATGCATGCAACATTAGAATGAATGGTGTTTTTAAACCAAAGCAAATCAAATATGAAATTGAATGGAAAATGATAAATGTTAGAAATTGTATATATGTACATGCATATCTATTGAACAAGTTAAAGCAAAAGGGGCTAGAGAAGAGAAATTGAATTTTGTGTCCGACAAATAGGTACACATTTACCGCTTTGTTTGGGTGATGATTTTATGAGCCTGTTGGCTAGCCGCTTGGCTTTTTCTTTTTCTTTTTGATATGAGACGCCCGTGTGGCTATTTGGGAATTTTCCCAGACCCTCCCGTACAAAGGAGGTTATGGCGAAATTTTCCAAAAATTAAAGGCGTTAGTGAAATAATTGAAGTGGAAACGATATAGGAATTTTTGAATGAACTATATTTATATAAATATATAAATATAAATAGAATTAAAACGAAACATGGCCGTGCAGTTCATGTTTTGAAACCGTGATTTCAAACGACTAGTGCGGAAGATCCGACCATTGGATTTTCCCGAAACCTCAACCTTGGGTTCGCCTTGGAAATATCTTTCCAACGGCACCAACTTTGTGAAGATCCGACGGTTGGATTGTCTGGAATGTTTAATTCAAAACTGAAGAAAAACAGCGCCAGAAACGTTTATATTTATATATATATATAAATATAATTAAATTAAATCGAATAACGACGTTGCAGTTCGTAAATTGAAATCGTAACTTCAAATGGTTAGTGTGGAAGATCCGACCGTCAGATTTTCCCAAAACTAAAACCGTTGGATTCGTTTTGAAATGACCTTCCTAATGATGTAAAATTTGTGAAGATCCAACGGTTAGATTTTCATATATGTGTAAAACAAAATTAATGAAAAGCAGCGCCAGTGCATCGACACGACCTGAAACGTCGTTTAATTAAATATGGCCGTTTTAAATTAAATAAAAATGGCGATATATCGTTATAAAGTACTATAGACGATATAGAGTGAAAACAAACCAATTTTGTTGTGTTTGCTTGATATGTGATGGTTGAATGTATTTGACATGAAAATTATAACTAAATAACTGAAATGTGAATGTTGAATAGCCCAACCATGTGATTAATTGATTTGAAAATCTAAATATACGTGGGTTATTTGAAAAGGCCGAGTTTATCTCATTTCAAATAATCGATCGATGTTGAGAAGTCGAAGAGTCGACGACGGCTGAAGACCGACGATCTCCACATTGGATGGATGGGCGCTACTGATGCTCATGATTGGAGTAGCTACCATGAAGGAATTGAAGTAGTAGCCGTCCAAACATATTGTTGATTGTATGGATATGCGAGGAATTGGTGCCTCCGGTTTCGTTCAGACCCAGAACGGACTTGTAAATGGACTGTGTGTCCGACATTGGATTTTGTTCTGTATTGATTGATCTCTGTTAAATATATATCTGTTGGCGGCGGAGAATTTATTCTCTTGCTTAACGCCCTTCTCTGAGACGTACGAGCTCAGAGGTTATACATCGACAGAAATCAGTCGCACGGAGTGGATTGCCTGTGTGGCACGCCTAAATGGCATATGATCAAGGCTTCTGTTGCAAAGCAAAGTCTTGTGGTTGATGATCAAAGCATGGTCTTGTGACGTAGCTTTGTGTGTAACGTGAATTCGCGAGCCTCACACCTCGGTATGAGTCAAAAACGGGAGACGGACTGCTGGGAGAGCACGATGTTTCTTTCTAGCTATGGTGGTGTTAGTGACCTACCAGCCCTGACATTATATATACTTTTCACCTGTGTGGTTGTTGGAATACGAGGCGCCTCGATTATAGGTCTGTAAGGACCGAGAAACGTGTGTTCAGGAATAACTAATCCTCAAAAGTAAGAGAGGACCGGCCCAGCCGATTCCAAGGATCATAGTGGGGTCCTGGGACATTTGCTAGAGTGTCTCGAATCGGAGAGGAGCTTGCCCCTTGCCTCGACTCATGAAGGAATCCAATTTCCAATACGAAATATGCGGATTTGATTGTATTACTAGTATGGCGACATAGTAGATGGTAGCTATGCCGCCTAGGATTGATATTTATGATTGAATCGATTTTGAAACATATATGCACTAGCAATAATATGGAACACCTTTGTTTTATTCGTATGAAGCATTTTTGGCCATTATAAGGGAAAACTCTATCCTCCGGCTTGCGTTGCATTGTGTGATGGGACCTGAGTCTTATAATGGCTTCATTTTATAAAAAGCATTGCGTTGATTTAATCATTTATTTTATTTCATGCACTAGCACTCATTGGAGTAAACCTGTTCCGCGAAAGTGGCGTGGTCCTTTGATTTGCCTTATTATTGTTGTTAATAAGTTGAGTAGATTTCTCATACCAGTCCCATGACTGACTCGTAGTTTGTTTCACCTTGCAAACTCGGGTGCCCTCATTTTCACACGGGCAGCCTAGTTACAGGTTTCTGACGCACCTTTTGGCTCATGGCGAGGCTTGACTACACTGTGCTGACTTGGATTTTCTCCGCCATCATTGTATCTATATTATGATTCCGCCACTGGCGATGTAGACTGATATTCCTTTTGTGTACTCTTTATGTATGATTCCGCCTCAGGCGATGGTGACTGATTATGTATCATTATGCACTAAGTTGTATCATGTACTGTGCTTCTCTGATGTGATGATATCTATATGATTCCGCTGTCATATGTGTGTAAATTATTCTATTTTCTGTTTATGCTATTATCTGTGATCTGCTAATGATGATTAATGTGTTATATTCCAATGATTATCCTTAACACCGTGTCACGGGGTTTTGGGATCGTCACAGCTGGTATCAGAGCTTTGGTTAACCTTAGTTCTGGAGTCTAACACATTAAACACTTCATCAAAATAGGATCAGTAGTATTCTAAGGCGAGTCGCACATTAGAGATAGGACTAGCAAAGTCCCAGAATGAGCCGAGCAGAATAGCAAAAACAATTGATCAGTCCATCGTTATCTTTCCTTAGAATTTTCTGCTTAACTATGCAATAGACTATCATTTGTTAGCTGACTTTTTTCGTTGCTTATACAGAATTTGACAAATGGCTACTAGAGCAGCCGCCGCTAAAGGAGGCCGTGCCGGCCGAGGCCGAGGAAGGGGAGAAATCCCAGCTCAAGAAGGACCTTTGATACAACCTCCGGCAGCTCAATACTTCGAGCTTCATCGTGTAGCTAAGAGAAATAAGAACTTAGGAGGCAAGACCTTCTCGGGAACTGGCACCGTAATAGAGGCCCTTGCATGGCTCAAAACATGCGAGAAAATTCTTGAAGGCCTAAGGCTAGGAGACGAAGACAAAGCTATTATGGGCGCCTGGCTTATGCAGGAACAAGCTGAATTATGGTGGGAATCTCTTACCGCCGGGAATAGAGAAGCTGGAAGAACATGGGATGGATTTAAAGAACTATTCAAGGAGAAATATGTCCCAGAACAAGCTTTAGAAAGAATGCACGATGACTTCGCCAATCTCCAGCAAGGGGATCTTTCCGTGCAAGATTATCTGAACAAATTTACAATGTTGTCGCCCTATGCTCCAGAGCTCGTTGCTACCGCAAAATCGAAAAATAAGAGGTTTACCTTGGACTAAGACGACAATATCATGATAGAGCCATGGCCCATGTCAAGCTGGATTTCAACGAGCTGGTGGAAATGACATGCAACTATGAAGACCTTGATCAAAGGCATCTGGATCAGGATCGCGCTAGAAGCCAAGCCGGAAACAAGCGCAAGCCTGCTGTAAATCAAGGCGAGTCAAGCCAAGCAGCATCTTCAAAACCTCAGACTGGCAAGCCGCCAAGAGGAAATTGCTTTAACTGTGGTAAGCCGGGGCACTACTCAAACGTCTGCACAGCTCCGAAGAGGCAGAAGACGAATTCTCAAGGCTCGAGCCAAGGCTCTCAGAACCCTCGCTCATGCTTCAATTGTCGCAAGACCGATCATCTGGTCAAAGACTGTCCTTTGCTGAAGAAAGCTACATTAGCTCATGTCTATGACGGGTCTAGCCCGCCAGTTGCTTCCGATGGAGCAGGTAAACCCGATGTTTTGGGAGGTACCCTTACAATTAAAAATATTCCCGTTTCTGTATTATTTGACATAGGTGCATCGCGTAGTTTCATTGCTAATAACACAGTACACAAATTAAAGTTAAAACAGAGGAAGCTTAAAGAATCGGTTGAAGTTCATAACCCGATAGGAAGTTCTATTACCCTCAGTTCGTGTTGTAAGGTTCCTACTTCTTTCTCCCGATACCAGTTTCCTTTCAATTTAATCGTTATGGATTTTCCCGAATTCGATATCATTCTCGGGCTAGATTGGTTAACGAAATACGAAGCCGAAGTGAATTGTGCGGAAAGAATCGTTAAAATTCAAACGAAGCTTGGATATATTACGGTTCCCTGTCATGGTTCGAATCCGAATAGAGAAGAATTTTGGTCAGCATTGGAACTTATCCCCACTTCCATGGAAAGGATTCCGATTGTTAGCAACTATGCGGATGTGTTTGAAGAAGTTGAAAACTTACCTCCGCAAAGAGAAATAGAATTCCGAATCTATCTAATTCCCAATGCCAGACCAGTGGTGCATCCAATTCGTAGAATGACTCCGAAAGAAAAAGAAGAATTAGGCGATCAAACTCGTCAATTGTTGTGGAAGGGTCTAATCAGACCTAGTTTTTCTAATTGGGGTGCAGCTGTTGTTTTTGTCCCGAAGTCAGACGGTACTCTTAGATTATGTGTTGATTACCGAGACCTCAACAAACAGACGCTTAAAAATAAATATCCATTACCCCGCATTGATGATTTGCTAGACCAATTGAATGGGGCGAAAGTATTTTCCCGAATGGACCTAGCTACAGGTTTTCATCAATTGAGAATAGCAGAAGAGTGTGTTCCTTTGACCGCTTTCAGAGGTCCAGACATATTTTATGAATGGTTAGTAATGCCGTTTGGCCTATGCAACGCTCCAGCATACTTTGTCGATATAATGAATAGAGTGTTCAGGGGAGTTCTGAATAAATTTGTCCTCGTATTCATCGATGATATTTTAATTTACTCCAAATCAAAACCCGAGCATGAAAAACACTTAGAACAAGTATTGGAGATTCTAAGGAAGAACGTCTTCAAAGCCAAATTCTCTAAATGTGTCTTCTGGCAAGAAGAAGTTAAATTTCTTGGCCATGTCGTGTCAGAGAAAGGAATTTCTGTTGACCCAAGCAAAATAATAGCGATTCAAGACTGGAAACAACCCACTACTCCCACAGAAGTTAGAAGTTTTATGGGGTTGGGTAGTTATTATCGAAAGTTCGTTAAGGATTTTTCGAAGATATCCAGTCCGTTAACGAAGCTCACAAAGAAACATGAGAAGTTTAAGTGGACTTCCGACTGTGAAGAAGCTTTCCAGGAATTGAAATCGAAGCTGACCACCGCTCCAGTGTTAACAATTATTGATGGCAATCAGGATTTAACGGTTTGGACAGATGCTTCTATTAGAGGTCTTGGTGCAGTGTTAATGCAGAGAGGCCAAGTAATCGCTTATGCAAGCCGCCAACTGAAACCGCATGAGAAGAATTATGTAACTCATGATATTGAGCTGCTAGCTATCGCTTTTGCTTTGAAAATCTGGAGGCATTACTTGTTGGGCGAGAAATTTATACTGTACACAGATCATCAATCATTGAAGTATTTATATACCCAGAAAGATCTGAATCTGAGACAGCAGCGTTGGCTAGAATTTCTTGCAGCGTATGATCTTGATATCCTGTATACGCCGGGGAAAGCTAACGTAGTAGCGGATGCGCTTAGTAGAAAGACTGCAATCGTTGCCCATCTTATAATTACACCTGGATTGATTGATAGGATTTGAGCCCTTCAGAAAGACGATGAATTCATTCAGAGAATCAGTCAGAGAGTCAAGGAAGGTGGAAACACGAGTTTCCGTATTGACAATAGGGGGATTCTCAGGTTAAATAATAGGATTTGCATTCCAAATATTCCAGGCCTTCGAAGAGAAGTGCTGGACGAATGCCATAAATCCAAATTTTGCATCCATCCTGGGGTGAGTAAAATGTACAACGATATCAAACGCACTTTCTGGTGAAAGGCAATGAAAAGGGATAATTCTTTGTATGTTAGCAGATGCCCTACTTGTCAATTGGTCAAGAGTGACCAACAGAAGCTAGCTGGACTGTTGCAACCGTTGGAAGTCCCAGGTTGGAAATGGGAACAGATTTCCATGGATTTCATAGATGGTTTGCCGCGAACCAAGAAAGGTAATGACAGCATTTGGGTAATCGTAGATCGCTTCACGAAGACTGCCCATTTTATACCTGTCAGATCCAATAGAACTGCCCAAAGTCTAGCACAGATATATTTCAGAGAAATTGTTAAGCTGCATGGAATTCCCATCAGCATAGTCAGTGATAGAGATCCCCTATTTACTAGCAAATTCTGGGAGGCTTTTCAGACAGAATTGGGAACAAAACTGAATATGAGCACCGCTTATCACCCACAAACAGATGGCCAAACTGAGCGGGTGAATAGAATTCTAGAAGATTTATTGCGGGCTTGTATAATTGATTTTGGTGGGTCATGGGAAGATCATTTGCATTTGGCAGAATTCTCATATAACAATAGCTATCAAGCAAGTTTGAGAATGTCACCATTTGAAGCATTATATGGCAGACCCTGCAGATCTCCTGCATGTTGGGTAGAACCTGGCAACAGACTTGTACTAGGACCCGATATGATTAGAGAAGCATCTGATATAGTGGACTTCATCAAGAAGCGATTGAAAACCGCACAAAGCAGACAGAAAAGTTATGCAGACTCTAGAAGGAGAGATTTGACATTTACTGTTGGTGATCATGTTTATTTAAAGGTTTCTCCGATGAGAGGAGTAATCAGATTTGGAAAGACTGGGAAGTTGGCACCGAGATTTATTAGTCCCTTTCCTATACTTGAGCGAATTGGAACTCTTGCTTATAGGGTTCAATTACCAGATTGGTTGCCTGGAGTGCACAATGTTTTTCACGTATCTCAACTTAGGAGACATGTGCATGATCCAGATCTTGTTGTAGAAGAAGCAGCGCAACGGGATGTGGAGATAACTCCAGAATTAGCACTCAAAAGAGAGCCATTAAAGATTGTTGGCAAAGAAACTAGAGAACTCAAAAGCAAAAAGGTTCATTTAGTTAAAGTGCAGTGGAGCAGTGATCCTAGAGACTGTACTTGGGAGACTGAGGAAAGCATTAAACAAGCTTACCCCAAATGCAGAGTGGATATCTCTGACTAACTCCGGTGCAAGGTACCTTTACAATACTTTGCATTTACATTTTATTTCCTACTTTACTATTGTTTCCTTTTCGAGGACGAAAAGTTTTAAGTAGGGTAGATTGTAATAACCCGGAAAATACGAGCCAATTTAAAAATTTTAAATTGGTTATTTCAAAGGAATTTGAACAATTGAAATAGAATATTTCAATAAAATAGTGAATTAGAAATAGTGAGTTAGTTTGAAAATTTGAATTCAAACTTTGATCGACTATGCAGGGTGGAAAATATAACGGATTTTAGCGAAACCAAAAATATTTAAATCTGTTAGTCAATACCTTTCTAACGAATCTGAAAAATCGAAGTTTCATAACGGGAATCAAAAGTTATGGCCGAATGAATTTTCAGAAGGGTCGGTATATAGAATATATAGCCCTGGAAAATTGATATTTTGCATACGACCTCGGAATTCGATGAAACAACTTTTGTTGGGTCCGAGATGTCAAACTATTGCTAGGTTTCAAATTTCATAATTTTTAAAGCTAGTATGTGAGCGTGGCAAAAGAAAATGTGTTTGGTCGATTTCTGTTAAATTGGATCGACCAGAAAATGGCCATTTTTCAAACGACCTCAGAATTCGACGAAACTAGTTTTGTTGGGACCGTAGCATCAAAACATAGCTAGATTTATTTTTCTGGAATTTTTCGAATTAGTTTGTGGCCCTGGCAAATTGAAATGTGCGTTCACTTTAATTTGAAAAATAACGGACTGTAACAGTCGAATTGGCCTACGAAACATATCCCATTGTGTCCGGAATGGGGATATTTAGCTAGGGGCGACAGTCGTTGGGTTTAAAAAGGAGTTTGTTTGAGAAAACACTATTTAAAATTTAATATAGTCCTCGGCCAATCATATTTCTCCATTCATAAATAATAATAAAAAAATTATCAGAAACCCCCCTGACCCCGACATCGACGACGGAAAAGCTTTCCCCCCTTCCCTGGCGATTTCCGATCGCCACAGCCCGAATTAGCTCCTCCCCCAGTTCAACTTTTTGTAGTTCTCCTTCCCCTCTTCAAATCCATATAAGGAGCTCCCCCTATCGTTGCTTCTACGTCGAGATATCCCCTTCCAAAGTTCCGACCTTTAAACCGCCGCCGCCGCCAATCTGGACCACCGAACGCCACCAAACCGCCGCGCGCCTGTAGCCCTCTCGAAGCTCTTCCACGTCCAACTCCCTGATCGTCCCCTCGTGCCCCGGTTCTCGCGAAAACCGCAAACCTAGTTTTGAACCATCGTGAAAGGTGAGTTCTTTTTGATCTTTACACTTTGAAAAATCATATCTTTTTGGTGTGTTGACGAAATTCGATGAAACAGGAAACATCGGGACCGCAAGGAAGCTCTCTACCCAATAGAAGAAGCCGCGGATTTTTCTGACATCGTATCGATTTTTAGCGCTCAGAAAACCAAGGTGAGAAATCTAAATTAACGTGAAATTGAATGGAAAATGTCGTGTATAATTTATATAAGCGAAATATAAATTACATACGTGTTGTATACCTCATGTACATACGTAGTGTAAGCTATATAAGCGAAGTATGAATTTTTACATGCATAGAATAAGTGATATATGTGTTGAAATGCAAGTGAAATATAGCAATTATATATATATATATATATATATATATATATATATAATAAAATTCCCCTCCTAGACAAACCCTTAGACAAACAAGGAGACAAAGAGGGGCTATGATTTAAAGTTAAAAAGACATCCAATGGTTGAATAATTGCCACGTTGGCCACTGCCTCACTGTTCACGACCCTGCTTGCCTTAATCATGCTCCATGATTTGCTTACCCCACGATCTACACGTCCAGCAGTTGCTTGCAGGCTTAATTTTCTCCTTAATCCTCTAATCAATCTTATTCTTCAATTAAATTCTCAAGCATAGTTTTCTCCATTCCTACCAAAGGTATTTCTCTCCTCCTTTCCAATTTTTTTATTCAGCTACCATGAATAACTTTCGAACAACGTCCACTCCACTAAATGTTTTATTTCTCATTCCAGTACTGTCAGTGACACTATAAAATAATATATTCATGTAATTTCAAATTGTGGATTTACAAGTATATTAAAAATATGGAAGGATACTTTATTATCTTTACAAATTAATAATTAATTAATGCATTCATTCAACATAAATTAATTCTATGTTATTTCCTTTTCCGGTAGAGTAACGTATACAACAAATGAATCATTTATTTACTTTATCCTCCCACTTAGTCCTTTTTTGGGAGCCATGAATGCCTGATGTAAATGAAATCATAAAAAAAGGATAACAATTAATATATACCAACTACGTATGTTTTACTGTCTACTTTTTCTGTGTTTTTTGGGTTGTATATGGCAACCATGCATGTTCTGCTGTGTATTTTTTCCATTTCCTCATTATGAACATCCACTCCACTAAATGTTTTATTTCTCATTCCAGTACTATCAGTGACACTATAAAATAATATATTCATGTAATTTCAAATTGTGATACTGATAAAGCTTTATGTGTTCTCACTTGAGATTGGATTGATAGAAGGGTAGACATATATTAAGGACTTGCAATTGGGAGGGTTTGCTACAGCTTTAGACCATGAGAGAGTTGATTGATAGAAGGGTAGACATATGTGGAGGCCATGCAATTAGAAGGTAATGGAAATTTTCGGCAATGCCTTTATACCAAGTTTCTCCATTGAACTTATGCCATTCGAATATCATATCTTTTGCCTAAAATTCTATACAATGACATGAATTATTGTGTGTGAATTAGTATTTTTATTGCCAGGTTTCTTCATTGTATGTACTTCGGTCTATTTCAAATTATGTACGTTGTACATAGAATGCTTTTATTTTAGATATATATTTGGTTTAACTAGCCAACGCTAACTAGATGGCAAATCTTGAAATGGATTGCAAGCAGATGGCTTAAAGTTTTGTTTCTTTTTCTTCTTCTTTTGTTGAAACTAAGATTCATCTTTCGGATTTTGCAGTTTACCAAGTAGCAGTTGAAGTATACTTGAAGACTGGACTTTGTGCATGACTAAGTTGGGAGATACATCAATAATATTTGCTTCATGTTCCGCTGCATCGTGGTTACGTTTGTAGCTTTTACTTGGTTTAGGTTTTCTCAAGTTGTATGGGATAAAATGGTATATGTTCAGTCAACATATAAAGTTTCAGATCAAAGCTTTGCTCTATTTGGTTTGATTTTACCTTCATTTCATTCCTGTTGTCTCTGCTTCAAGCTTCAGTGTATTAAATATTTGGTTAGTTTAGTTCAACTCGAAGTCATGCTTCAAAGCTTCAGTCCATTACCTATTTAGCATGTAATTTTGATCACCAATCTTCACCCAGTTAGCTTCATAGATGGATAGTTTCTGCAGTCGCAGGTCAGCAGGTTCTGGTGTTATAGATGTTAATGTTTTATTTCCAATATTGATTTGTTTCAACCGACTCAACATATGACTACTATATACATGTTCATTTTGCTTCCCAAAATATCATCGACCTTTTGTCCAATTTATTTGTGAGATTATGTCTTTTATATACTAATTATGTCTTAATTATAATGAAAGCGGTTTTTGTTTACCACTGTTGTTCTTCATTCTTCAATTTTGTGTATAACTCTATGACTAATTTAGCGTGAGTGGTGTTGTGTTATAAGGAAGAACGACATGCATTAGAAATCTAATTAAGTAGGCCGGACCTTCAATTTTATGAGTTAGCAGACAAAAGGAAGGTAGAAATATTGGATGGCTGCATCTCTAACGAGCCATCTTCCACTGAATGATAGCCCTTATGGGAATTGTGTATTATTGAAAATGTCTATTAGGATGTTATCATGCGTACAGGCATGTGGAGTAACATTTTAGAAACACGCATCATCCAAAGGTCTTAAAGTCTCAATACATAGAGCTGTTATTGATTGGGAACATGGAAATTAGATTTTGCTGGTGAATTTTTATTTCTTTATTTCTTTTTCCCCCATTTGTGAAATTAATGTGTCTGCTGGAAATGTGTAATTTTAGCAACCTATATTTTTTCATCCCCTTATGGTAGTATGTAAAGGTGATTAAATTGTAAAACATTAAAATTTTGCAGTGCATGGTTCATAATATTTAACATACACATTTTCCTATTTTAACTGGTATTATAAGGGTTAAGCTTTGGCTTTATCTCATATTTGTCCATTAAGCACATATTTCTCACGACATGTTTATTATTCCAACCAAAATATCTGCATTCCAAATTCAACTGTCTATATTGGAAGTTAGTACAAAATTTTAAATTAGAAAAAAATAAGAACGATTGCTGTTTTATATACGTCATGTGCACTCAGCTGACATGAATTGTTTCATATTGCTCTTTTTTCTTCATCCTAAGTTATATTTCATTCTCATATAATGAAATGAAGAAAAAGTGAAACAAATGAGTATTTCCTATGCATGTTTTAAATAGAAGCCACTCGGTTGTGTAGTTTATTCCCAGAAAATCATGTGACAACGTTGGTTTTGATGCAACCAATATTTTGAATAAATCAAATAGAAGCATCAAGCATGCATTTGGCAAGCTTTCAACAGTCTTCATCACTATTATTTTTTTGCTACTGAGTAATTGTGGCACTAATTAATTATAAGATAAAGATACTTGCAGTAAAATTTCTATTTTTAATAAGTTCATCTGCATAATTGCTAAAGACCTTATTCTTCATAAATTGTCTGTATATGGAAGGATAATAATTTGGAGTTTAAACTTAAAGTTTTAACAAACTAAACACCACAAAATATTGTAATATTGTTATTGGTAAAGCATAAACTTAGTGACCCACCAACCACTTCATTTTAAAATATAAACAAGTTCCATGGTTACATTACATCAATTTTTTCATAGTTGCCTTCACCGAATTTGTTATTCTATGCTCCACGGTTACTAACGGATACGCACTTTCTCAGTAAGTAGACATCATTACCAAACTATGTCATATTTTTGATACATTGTACTACCACGTGTAGGCCTCCTACTAGCTATTTCAAGTAATCTGAACTTTTTGACGTCTTAGATCTCACAGAGGAATTGACGATTTTATAAAACTAAAGTGTGGTTGTGCAACCATAAGATGATGTACAACATCATGTCCCTACTTGCTATACATGCATTATTTACTTCTTGCTGCAAAACTTAGTTTATACAGTAGAATCCTAACACACATATCTCACTTACATTACATATCTTGCTACTATATAATATGCTCTCACCGCTTATTGATGCATGCAAAGTAAAACACATAAAAGTCTATGCTTCCGTGCATCGCACGGGTTTCCACTCGTGTATATATATATATATATATATATATATATATATATATATATATATATATATATACTCCCCTCGTCCACAAACCATGGACGATATTTATTGTGGTGAATTGGTGTGAAATATTGGATGAAAAATACGAATGGTTGAATAATTGTTTGTGGTTGATATTGTTTGGTTGTGGTTGAAAAATACCCATTGGTGATTGAAATGAATTGGAAATATTTGTGGAAATAAAAATAAACGTGCCGCCTGCGTGCGAATTAGATGCATGAATCCCCATTGTCAAAAACCGCGAGGTTTTAAGGTAGAGCGAGGAGCCGTACTAGGGACGGTGCCGGTTTTAACTACCCTGCCGTTATGCTGCCGAAATTTTGAATAATCTTTGTGTGTTAGAATTATTTTCATGTGTTGAAATTATCTTCTTGCGTTGAAATTAAAGTCATATATTGAAACTATGTCCATGTGTGGAAATATTCATGTGTTGAAAAGTGTTGTATGAAAATTAAATTCATTTGTGAATGAATGAAGTGTTTAAACAATAAAAATCACATTTTTATATATATATGAAGTATGAAAAATATTCGCCTTATATAAATAATTTCAATCATAAAAATCCCATCTTTCTAATATGAACAACATAAATAAAATGTCCATGTGTGGAGATGCTCATTTGTTGAGAAGTGTGTGTAGTGGAAAAGTTCATGTGTTGAATAAAAAGATCGAACAATAAAAATTACATTTTTATTGAAACTATGAAGTGTTGAAACATCTATTTGTCGAATAAATATTTTAAATGATAAAAATATCATTTTTATCATATGTGTGATATGCTAAAGATATGCGGACGTTGAAATAAATATTTGTGATAGAAATATTATTTTTAATATGCATAGGAACTAAATAAAATAGTCATGTGTTGAAATCTATTTTAGTTCGCCAAAATTATCATCTTTGAAATGTGAAGTGTTAAAAATAGCCACTTGTTCAAATAAACGTGCATGAGTTGAAATATACATTAACTAGCTAATGATATGATTTTAGCCTATGCATGCAACATTAGAATGAATGGTGTTTTTAAACCAAAGCAAATCAAATATGAAATTGAATGGAAAATGATAAATGTTAGAAATTGTATATATGTACATGCATATCTATTGAACAGGTTAAAGCAAAAGGGGCTAGAGAAGAGAAATAGAATTTTGTGCCCGACAAATAGGTACACATTTACCGCTTTGTTTGGGTGATGATTTTATGAGCCTGTTGGCTAGCCGCTTGGCTTTTTCTTTTTCTTTTTGATATGAGACGCCCATGTGGCTATTTGGGAATTTTCCCAGACCCTCCCGTACAAAGGAGGTTATGGCGAAATTTTCCAAAAATTAAAGGCGTTAGTGAAATAATTGAAGTGGAAACGATATAGGAATTTTTGAATGAACTATATTTATATAAATATATAAATATAAATAGAATTAAAACGAAACGTGGCCGTGCAGTTCATGTTTTGAAACCGTGATTTCAAACGACTAGTGCGGAAGATCCGACCATTGGATTTTCCCGAAACCTCAACCGTTGGGTTCGCCTTGGAAATATCTTTCCAACGGCACCAACTTTGTGAAGATCCGACGGTTGGATTGTCTGGAATGTTTAATTCAAAACTGAAGAAAAACAGCGCCAGAAACGATTATATTTATATATATATATAAATATAATTAAATTAAATCGAATAACGACGCTGCAGTTCGTAAATCGAAATCGTAACTTCAAATGGTTAGTGTGGAAGATCCGACCGTCGGATTTTCCCAAAACTGAAACCGTTGGATTCGTTTTGAAATGACCTTCCTAATGATGTAAAATTTGTGAAGATCCAACGGTTAGATTTTCATATATGTGTAAAACAAAATTAATGAAAAGCAGCGCCAGTGCATCGACATGACCTGAAACGTCGTTTAATTAAATATGGCCGTTTTAAATTAAATAAAATGGCGATATATCGTTATGAAGTACTATAGACGATATAGAGTGAAAACAAACCAATTTTGTTGTGTTTGCTTGATATGTGATGGTTGAATGTATTTGACATGAAAATTATAACTAAATAACTGAAATGTGAATGTTGAATAGTCCAACCATGTGATTAATTGATTTGAAAATCTAAATATACGTGGGTTATTTGAAAAGGCCGAGTTTATCTCATTTCAAATAATCGATCGACGTTGAGAAGTCGAAGAGTCGAAGACGGCTGAAGACCGACGATCTCCACATTGGATGGATGGGCGCTACTGATGCTCGTGATTGGAGTAGCTACCATGAAGGAATTGAAGTAGTAGCCGTCCAAACATATTGTTCATTGTACGGATATGCGAGGAATTGGTGCCTCCGGTTTCGTTCAGACCCAGAACGGACTTGTAAATGGACTGTGTGTCCGACATTGGATTTTGTTCTGTGTTGATTGATCTCCGTTAAATATATATCTGTTGGCGGCGGAGAATTTATTCTCTTGCTTAACGCCCTTCTCTGAGACGTACGAGATCAGAGGTTATACATTGACAGAAATCAGTCGCACGGAGTGGATTGCCTGTGTGGCACGCCTAAGTGGCATATGATCAAGGCTTCTGTTGCAAAGCAAAGTCTTGTGGTTGATGATCAAAGCATGGTCTGTGTGACGTAGCTTTGTGTGTAACGTGAATTCGCAAGCCTCACACCTCGGTATGAGTCAAAAATGGGAGACGGACCGCTGGGAGAGCACGACGTTTCTTTCTAGCTATGGTGGTGTCAGTGACCTACCAGCCCTGACATTATATATACTTTTCACCTGTGTGGTTGTTGGAATGCAAGGCGCCTCGATTATAGGTCTGTAAGGACCGAGAAACGTGTGTTCAGGAATAACTAATCCTCAAAAGTAAGAGAGGACCGGCCCAGCCGATTCCAAGGATCATAGTGGGGTCCTGGGACATTTGCTAGAGTGTCTCGAATCGGAGAGGAGCTTGCCCCTTGCCTCGACTCATGAAGGAATCCAATTTCCAATACGAAATATGCGGATGTGATTGTATTACTAGTATGGCGACATAGTAGATGGTAGCTATGCCGCATAGGATTGATATTTATGATTGAATCGCTTTTGAAACATATATGCACTAGCAATAATATGGAACACCTTTGTTTTATTTGTATGAAGCATTTTTGGCCATTATAAGGGAAAACTCTATCCTCCGGCTTGCGTTGCATTGTGTGATGGGACCTGAGTCTTATAATGGCTTCATTTTATAAAAAGCATTGCGTTGATTTAATCATTTATTTTATTTCATGCACTAGCACTCATTGGAGTAAACCCGTTCCGCGAAAGTGGCGTGGTCCTTTGATTTGCCTTATTATTGTTGTTAATAAGTTGAGTAGATTTCTCATACCAGTCCCATGACTGACTCGTAGTTTGTTTCACCTTGCAAACTCGGGTGCCCTCATTTTCACACGGGCAGCCTAGTTACAGGTTTCTGACGCACCTTTTGGCTCATGGCGAGGCTTGACTACACTGTGCTGACTTGGATTTTCTCCGCCATCATTGTATCTATATTATGATTCCGCCACTGGCGATGTAGACTGATATTCCTTTTGTGTACTCTTTATGAATGATTCCGCCTCAGGCGATGGTGACTGATTATGTATCATTATGCACTAAGTTGTATCCTGTACTGTGCTTCTCTGATGTGATGATATCTATATGATTCCGCTGTCATATGTGTGTAAATTATTCTATTTTCTGTTTATGCTATTATCTGTGATCTGCTAATGATGATTAATGTGTTATATTCCAATGATTATCCTTAACACCGTGTCATGGGGTTTTGGGATCGTCACACTAATTAACTCAAAATTTTCAATTTTGTTTAACATAATTTAATTAACACAGTATTGTTTAACATAATCTAATTAACACAAACCACAACAACCATCATCATCAAAAAACGACAAATACAATACCATACATCACAGAATTTAATTTAATTAACATACACACGTGGAATTTAAATTACGAAATATAATCAAATTTTTAATTATTTTTAAATATAGAAATCTCACCGATGGTTTTAAATTCCGATCAGTTCAGATCTGAAAATTTTCCGAAATCTGGTTTGCTCTGTTTCCGATCTAGTCAGCGTCATCACGAAGATCGCGGGAATACGAATCCAACGCACCCAACCTTGTTCGATTCTGATTTTATTTGAAGAAGCTATGGCGGTTTGAATATTTGAAAAATCATATTAGATAATTACTTAAACTTAACCAAGGTTTAAAACTAATTAATCTTCTTCTACCTTGCGTTAATCCCCAGGCAAACACAGACCCGTTGAAACCCATACTTCGATTGAAAAAGCACGTCGTCGATCCTCCTACCCTCGCCGCAACCTCCATCAGACAGCATCATGTTGAAGCCCCGACCTCCACCCTTCCAGGTGCGCCCCCCACCTGAAGTTCGATCGCCTCTATCGCCGGCGAGATGGCCCCAAACGTCACGGCTTTGTCCACCAATTTCGAGCAACACACTGAATTAAAATAGATCATAACCGTTGAATTCGTAGTTCGTGAGAAACTCTTTGATTTGTGCTTGGAATTTTTGAAATCGATTTAGTGGATTGGAAGAAAGGATCGAAAGAAAATCGGAGCATTTGGTGCATTCATTTCAGACATGGCGGCTACGGGTTAAGGGAAATTAGGGATGCGTATTTTACTGTATAGGGGCCATATTTTATACTGTATTTTCAGTGTATTTTATATTTATTTTAATTCTATTTAACTCGTGTATCCTTCTGAACTCCGAATCAAACCCAACGAGTGTCGCCCCTAGCTAATAACCCCCATCCCGGACACAATGGAACATGTTTCGTAACCTAATTCAGCTGTTACGATATGGTTTTCTTTAAATTAAATTATAAATCATTTAATTATTAAATTCAAACAAACATTTTAAATTACCGGGGCTACATACAGACTCTAAAAATTACAGAAAAATTATTTCTAGCTATTTTTTGACGATACGGTCCTAACGAGACTAATTTCGTCGAATTCCGAGACCGTTGGAAAAATGGCCATTTTCAAGTCGATTAAATTTGACCGTAATTGACAAAACACGTTTTCCTCTGCCACGCTCACATATTAATTCGAAAAATTATGAAAATTGAAACTTAGCAATAATTTTACATTACGGTTCCAACAATAATTTTACATTATGTTTTCCTCTGCCACGCTCACATACTGGACAAACACTAATCCCAATATTTAGTTGTATTTCAATCGATTGGTTGATGGGTTGTGATGAGCGCTATTTAATTTTTAATGCTTATATAGTTGTAAATTGCACTTTGGATGATGTTTGAATGTTGAATGATTATTTATCATTATTGTTGAATACATGCGATGTAAGAAGTCCATATAACTGAAATTATATGGTAATTGATTGAGTTGCATTCCGATTCAGAAATAACGAATATTTTAAAATAATATTTAGTAAAATAAATCAGAATATGATTTTGATGTCCGATTTTGGATGGACACGAAAATATTGAAATATAAGAAGCCGGGTTAAGTAGAAGTGCGCCATTTTAACTTGAATTGATTTTTCTGTCGATTTTATTTATTTTATAATGAATATCGAACAGAATGGATTTCAAAATTAGATATTTAGAAAATATTATCATTTTAATATTGTAATGATATGAAATATTCAATTTTGATTTGAAATTGAAAAGGAAGTTGAAATCGTTTTAAAATGGATTTATAAACGATTTATAAAATACTTTTTAAATGGAAATCGACGATATATAAATATATATATTATATATATATAAATGGATTGAATAGAACGCGCCGCGCAGCGACCGTTCGCAAATTTCAGCCATTGACTTCAAATTGATATAACGGGAGATCTGACCATCGGATTCTCCTAAAACTGGAACTGTAGGGTTCGTATCGAAAAGATCTTTCCAATGAATATAAGAGATTTAACTTCAAATGGTTGGATTTCAAATTATGTCTAAGTCAATTTCGGAGAAGGTCGCTATGGATGCAGTTCGGTGGCCGTTATGGGAAACCGGCTGTAAAGGCCTTAATAAAAATATTAAAAATGTGGAAAAATTATGTAAAATCATAATAAATGAATTGGAAAGATTTTGTATGAAAAATTCCAAGTTTTGAGAAGATAAAGATATTTTTATCTAAATAAACTAGTTATTAACTAGAATTAATCCAATGTTTTTAAATAATAAATTGGATTGAGAAATGGGTTTTAAAATAACCAGAGTTTTCCAACGAATAAATTGGAATGGATTTGAATGGAAATAATCTTTGGAATATTTCGATATTGGATTTCGTGATTATACGGATATTGTTAAGGAATTTGGAAGATACGGATATCGTTATTCCCAATATGATGTCCGTTAGTTTTAGAATTAGATATTGAATAAGTCGGTATAATTTCTATTCAGAGCCTTGTATTTAATATCAAATAGGATTTTGGGTTCGTCGTGAATGGTGTCTTCAATAACATTGTTCTTGAACCCAATTATTACTAAAGTTATGATTTGGAATTTATAAATCTTCTAATTAAGATTTAATGGAAATTTCCCGAAGTAAAATTTTCCAATTTAATACATTAAATTGGAAATTGAATGGAATTTGATTTGGTAATAGTAGAGATGAGCATTTGTGAAGGAAGATTGTTACTATATACGAAATTTAAAAGGCATTGCCATTATTCCATTTATATCATTAGTCTGATATTTGAAATTATATCGATTATATACTTTTATTGTTTCTGTTTGGATTTCTTTTTGATGGAAGATGATTTTGGGTTTATCGTGAACTGTGTTTTAAATGACATTGGTTCTTTAACCAAGTTAAAGACAGGATTAATTTTCCTAAAGTGAATAATCATTAATTCATGTTTTTTGATACTAAAACCAAGCTGGAGTTTCAATGAATCTTTAATTAGATCAGAATGTGGATAAGGTAATTAAATTTATTGTATTCATGAAATGATCGAGATTGCAGTACCACAAGTTTTACTCCAGGCGATAGTTAAATCTTTAATTAGATTTGAATGTGAAATGGTCATTAAATTTACCGATAACACCGTGGGTGTTAGATATGGAGTACTAAAAATTTTGCTCTATGGGATGAAAAGGTTGGCATTGGAAATAATAAAATAATAAACGATCACTTCGACAAGATTAGCTAATCCTGACTAGTTAATAAACCTTAATTTGGTTTAAGTTGTTAAAAGATAATATAAAATATTTTGAAATGATATCCAAAGGAAGATTAAAGAATAAGTTTAAAAGAATTTATCTTTGATAAAATTAATGGGAACCTTTCCCTAAGATGTGAATATTTGAATAAAAGAATATTCTGAATTGGAATGAGGCGTATGATATGTTTTTCTAGCATTAGATTATTGATTATAAAATACGCGAGTTATTCGGAAAGACCGGGTTCTTCCCTTCTGAATAACTGATACGACGACTAAAAACCGATGATGAAGACGGTGGTAGAAGACTGGAAATCTTCACATCGTTTGGATGATTATAGATGTCTTGATTGGGCTCTACACTCAAGACAAGGTAATAAGTGGTGACCGTCCAGACGTACTTGGAGATCGACCGGATATGCGAGGACCTCTCTCCTGTATTGGATATATGGGACGAGGAATAAGGTGCCTCCGGTTTCGTTCAGACCCAGAATGGACTTGTAAATGGATGTGTGTCTGACATTGGATTTCATTCTGTGTTGATTGATTTCTATTAAATATATATCTGTTTGGTGGAAGAGAATTTTTTCTCTTGCTTAACACCCTTCTCTGAGACGTACGAGCTTAAAGGTTATATATTGATAGATATCAGTTGTATGGCATGAATTGTCTGTGTGGCATGTTGAGATGCAAATGATCAAGGCTTGATTTGAAAAGCAGAGTCTTGTGGTTGATGATCAAAACACGACTTTAAATAACATAGGTTTATATATAGCGTTAATTCGCGAGCCTCACACCCCGGTATGAGTCTAAAACGGGATAAGAGACGCAGGGAGTGCATGACATTTCTTTCTAGCTAGAAGTGGTGTCATGGTATGGAGCCCAGACATTTTTACTTATATGGATGATAAATTGCGAGGCGCCTTAGATATATTGGTCGCTACTGGCCAAGTGATAGGTCCGATAGGACCGAGAAACGTGTGTTCAGGAATAACCAATCCACTAAAGTAAGTGTGGACCAGCCCTGCAGGAACCAAGGGTTATCGTAGGTGTTATCCTAAGGCATTTGCTAGAGTGTCTCGAATCGGATGGAGCCATTGCTAGCCTTGACTCATGACGGAAAAATCCAATTTCCAATATGATGTCTTTTTGTTTTTAGCTGTAAACCTATGTATGGTAACATAATATATAGTACCTAGGACGTCTAGGACTGATACATTTATATTTGAAGTGGTTTTATACAGTATGCACTTATAATAGTGTCAGAAATGATTTGTTCAAAAGCGTATCATGCATGTTTGGCTATTATAAGGTAAAACTCTATCCTCCGGCTTGCGTTGCATTGTGTGATGGGACCTAAGTCTTATAATAGCTTCATTTTTCCAAAAGCATTGCATGGTTTATAAACTGTTTTATTTCAGAGTACTCATGGGAGTAAACTCATTCCGTGTCATATGGCGTAGTCCCGTGAATTACCCTATTTTAAAATAAAGTTTTAATAACTGTTTTAGTTCTCACACCAGTCCCATGACTGACTCGGAGTTTATTGTTTTCACCTAAGAGTTCCCATATTTTCCGCACTGGCAACTTGTAGTTTTGGTTTTCGCATATATTTCTTTTTCTAGGATCCTAGATTACAGCTAGAGCTATATTCGGAAAGCTTTATATCTGTGTATTCCTTTCAGTTGTGTTAGTTGATGTATTTTTGCTACGCATTGTATTTATACATTTAAATTTCCACTCCTTTGTATTTTAATCTCTGATATTATTTTATTTTTGCTGTGTAATATTTATTCATACTCTGATATATTCTTGTACTCTGATGTAAATTATTGTAATAGCAATGAAATGTTCTCATGTTTGTGTTCTGACGTGTCGTGTTCTCAAAGCAGTCCGCCTTCTTGTTCGGTTTAGGATGCCCGAGAAGTTCCGATTGCTACATTTGGTATCAGAGCTTTGGTTTACAAAGCTAGAGAACAAGACATATTAGAACCGAACAAAAGAATTCATCAGAGATAGGATTAGTAATTTCATATAAGAATGACTCATTAGAGATGGGGTTAGTTATACATAGAATGAATTTGAAGAGTATTATTTATAAAAATGAATTTTGTTTCCAAAATTATATCTTATTATACGTATTTGAGTATTTTATTTTATTTTGATTTTGGACTATCAAATATAAGTAGATTTTGCATATGCGTCTGATCCACGTGAATTCGAAGTATCAAATATACTGGGTAGATGTAGAATCACAATCTAATCGCCCGAGGATGATTCTTTTGATGACTGTACAACATCAGTAGTTTATGTTCGAGTTTCGAAAGTGGGATATCTATATTATTCCAATTGACTGGTGTGAGAACCAAAATATAGTTAGAATATATTGTTTGTGATTTGGCATTGAAAATATTATTTTGAATATATATAAAAGATCCATGTTTGAAAATCTAATTAACCAATTTATTGCTGGTTGTGTTGTGTGATAATTAATTTAACTAATACAAATATTGGAATGATAAAACAAAACCAAATATATTATAGAGCTAAATAAAAAATTTAGTGAATTGGATTTATGTATATAGATAAATAGATATGCACACACACACACACACACACACACACACACACACACACACACATATACATATATATATGTATTTGTATTGGACATGATATGGATTTACTATTGAGTAGAGAAATATATTGCGTGCCCGACAAACAGGTGCACCTTAATGAGTTGGTTGCGCAATTTTATTTATTATATCAACTCCTGTAAGTGATTTGGATGCGTTGTGATGGTTGTTCTGTGTGAGATTTAAACCCATGCCATATGATAGCAACAAATAAATTATGAACTACACCGCATGGCATACTACGTAAAGACAGCATATCATATTCCATATAAGCATTTAGTGCTTATATGACGAGGTTTGGATTACCATATGAGCGATACGCTTGTATGGCGATGACTGAATTACAGGTTGAATAGAAGACTGATTATGGACTTAATAAAATACATATAACGATGCTCAGGGCAGGATTTAATAAAAACCCTACATAGATCTGGACATGACAAAAATTCACGTTTCTGTTGTTATTAATTAAGGCACATGGATTATTTTATTTCCAACACTGGGGCAAGGTGTAATGTCCCGCATTTTTACGGTGTAATAATTAATTTATTTAATTATTTAAATAATGATTTAGAAATTTAAATGGTTATTTAATTAAGTAATATCGAATATTTAATTAATATATATAATAATATGTTATAATTTTAAATTAGTCGAAATTAACTGAATTCACAATATTGTGTGAATTGGATCATTTAAGATATTTAATTCAGTTTAGAATTGAATAATGAATATATTATTTAAACGACAGTTGAACGTATAAATTATATTATAATTGTAATCGAGCTCGTAACGGCGTCGTAGTTCATAATTTGGTGATTCAAACTTTAAATGAATATACAGAATCCGTTTTAAGTCGGATTTCCGTGAAACAAGAAACGGTCGGAGCTGGTGAAGTATATTTTTCTAGTGGAAGAGAAAAATCAGGATTTTGTCATATAGATTGTGAATTATGTCCAACTCAAATTTTCAAATAGTCTCTATGGAATTCCTTTATAATTTATAACGATTTATTTATATTATAAATGGATTTTCAATATAAATTGAATACTGATTTAATCTGGATTTGAAATGTTGAGTTATAAATTCAGATAGGAATATTTTAGAGCTGTATGATATTCAATTGTGAATATATACGATAATATTAATTTATTAATATTAAATTTAAATATTTTTAAATATATATTTTTTTTGGAAAGGCAAAAATAATTTTATTAATTGACAACGTGAAATACAATTACAATATGAGACTAACTATACATGAAAAGAAAAGCTATAATGAGATTACTTATAATTACAAGAAGACAGGGAAAACTTGCAACATTAACCCAAGGATGCTAAAGATGATCTTGACATGTTGCGAATGATCTGCATGCATAATTGATCAGCATTTCTCCTCTCCAAACCAAATATACGATTGTTCCTCTCACGCCATATTTCATATACAAACTTCTTCAGCAACTTTAACAGAACACATGTTTTCTTATCCTTCCAACGCGTAGCTTTGAAAACATTATACCATTCCATTTGACTAGAAAGAGCAGGTCTATAAAAACCACCAGCTGCAAGTAGCCGTGACCAAATACTGTGAACAAAGAGGCACTCAAAAAATATATGAACATTTGTTTCTGAGTGAAAGTTACACAGAACACAGATATCATCTGCAATTATACCATGGTTGAATAATTTATTCTTTGTGTTGACTGCATTTGCCACGATCTTCCAAAGCAGGAGGTTTTCCTTTGCTGAGCTACCACAGTTCCATATCCTTGTGTGCCAAGGAAAGTACTGCCTTCGTGATTGTAACAAATTATACACTGTTTTAATAGAGTGGGCCTTTCCCATCCACAAAAATTCCTTTTCACCATTAGCAACAAAGCTAGAAGTAATCTCACTCCATAAGTTCCTTAAGACTGATGAGCTAGAGTAGGGTAATATGAGTGAACCATCATGAACATAATCAGAAACAATCGCAGACTGAGGAATACCAGAGTTCATCATGAGATTGTAGTCCACTACCTCGCTTAAAATTAATCCTGGCCTTGCCCAAGGACTGTGCCAAAAAGAGAGATTAGGGATTGCCTGAAAGTTGCATTGCACAAAAGTCTTGAAAGTATCTCGAAGTTTAAGTATGCTGCGCCAGCTCCAGCTACAACTTTGAGGTATTGACATGGTCCAAAAATTTCTGTTTCCAATTAAATTTCTCTGTACCCACAAGGCCCATAAACCTTTACCCTTAGCAAAAAGTTTTTCAAAGTAAGTAGAAATAGCCGCTTTATTCCACAACAACAGGTTTGTAATGCCCAATCCCCCAAATTTCTTCTCATCGAAAAGCTTGTGAAAAGCGAATGGAATCATCTTTTTTGAAAAAGGATCGCCATGCCATAAGAACTTATTCAAGGCGCTAGTGATCATATCAATGATCTTTGTGGGCAACAAATAATGTCTGGACCAATAAGTGGTCATGGCAATGGCAATGGATTGAACAATTGTAAGCCTTCCAGCTTGAGAAAGCTTACAAGATGGCCACTGAAGAAGCTTATAATCTTCTCATAGAGCGGAGCACATTGCTGCTTTGTAATTCTTGAGCTGATTAGCAGCATACCCAAGTAAAAGGTGTTGGAGGGTAGTTCCGCAAGGCCAGAGAAATTCACAATCTCCAATTTCTTTTCATTTGATACACCAGCAATCATGATATGAGATTTCTTGATATTTAATTTGAGGCCAGTTATCCCATGAAAGTTCTCCAGAATCTCAAAAATACATCTAATGTTTTTAATATCTGGTTTTGTAAAAATGATTAAATCATCCGCAAAAAGCAAATGAGTGATTAAGGGATTCTTACATCGTGGATGAAGCTCCAAATTGCCATTCTGAACCTGCTCAATGATTAGGGAATTAAGCAATTCCATAATGATGATGAATAAATATGCTGAAAGTGGATCTCCTTGCCTCACGCCATTGGTGCCTTGAAAGAAACCATGATGTCTGCCATTTCTAATGATGGAATATGAAGGGCTTGATATACATGTATAAATCCATGCAATGAAAGGCATAGGGAAGTTCATACGTGAAAGCACAGCCAGGATAGAATGCCATGTTACTAAGTCAAACGCCTTTCTAATATCCAATTTAATCATACATCTCGGGGATATATTTTTCCTGTTGTAACCATACAACAATTCTTGAGTTATCAGAATATTATCACTAATCGATCTACCCCTGATGTATGCAGATTGATTTAGTGATATAATGGAGTGGAGCACTGATTGCAGCCTTTTCGCCAGAATCGTGGAAATAATTTTATAAAGTATATTACAACAAGAGATTGGACGAAAGTCAGCTACAGAGGTGGGTTTTTCAATCTTGGGGATTACTGCAATAGCAGTCGCATTAATACTTTCGGGGAGGACATTAGTCATAAAGAAGAACCTAAGAGCGGCAGTAATGTCATCTCCAATTATAGACCAGCACTTTTGAATGAAAAATGCATTGAAACCATCAGGGCCTCCACAACTATTAGCATCCAAACTGAAGGCAGCACTCTTAATTTCTTCACTGTCAATTAATCTGATAAGGCCATGGGATTGCTCATCTGAAATAGAGGGAATGTTAACAGTAAAAAGTGGCAGCACATTAATAGATAACAGCGATGAGGCTAGAACTGAGGAGAAATATTCAACAAAAGCTTTGCTAATAGCATCATCAGTAGATTGTAAGACACCATGCATATCCTTAACTGAAAAGATTGAATCTCTGTATTGCTTCATTTTGATAGAATTGTGGAAATATTTTGTGTTTCTGTCCCCTTGAAGCTCTTTTCTAAACATTGCATTCTGTTTAAAACCCTGAATTTCCAAATCCAAAGCATTCTTCAAGTTGAATTGCAGCTCATGCTCAGCATTTATAAGTTCAACGTCATTAGGATGCTTACTAACTTCACTTTGTACTCTATGAAGCTCCTTCCTTATAATTGAAGACTGTTTTGACCCAGAACCAAAGGTATGAGAAGACCATGCTTTGAGATTCATTTTGAGAGATTTGAATTTTTTCAGAAGGGACTGAAGCGGATTCCCAGGGGAGTGCTGAGACCATACCTGCAATAAAATATCCTGAAATTCCACATTATTAGTCCAAAAATTAAAAAATTTAAAAGAGGGGTAACGATCACTCAAGGCATTTACACTTCCCCAATGTAAAAGAAGCGGACAATGGTCTGATAAGGAGGAAGGAAGAATATGATAAGAGGAGTGTTGCCAAAGGTTTATGAAAAGCGCATTCGCAAAGATATGATCGAGTTTACAGCAAGTCCGAGGGAGAGATTTACTTTTATTTGACCAAGTAAATTCAAAGCCATAACTAACTAAAGGCGTGAGACATGAACTGATCAAGGTTTGATTGAGAGGAGCTATTTCTTTTATTGTGAGTGGGCAACCACCTGTTTTTTGATTTGAAGAGTACATACAATTAAAATCACCGCCTACAAGCCATGGATTATTTGAACTCAAGGAGGGCAAATTGTCAAGGAAAGCTTGACGCATTGACACATTATTCCTCGCATAAACAGAAGTAAGAAGGAAGGAGGAATTTGAAGGTAGGTGAGTGCATTTGAAGTGGAGGAATTGGTCAGAAGAAGCTAATTTAGACAGATGAAAGAAAGAAGGATTCCACAGAGTTAGAAGTCGTCCATAACTCGCATTAACAAGATTATGCTCAAAGAGCCAATCAGGGGAAATTATAGAAGCAGCTTTAGTCGTCAATTGCAAGTCCAGCTTGGTTTCAGAAAGACAAATTAGTTGGATGTTATTCTGCTTAATGAAAGCTTTAATGTCACACTGCTTAGCATCTGAATGCAAACCACGTATATTCCAAAACGTAATATTATGCAACATTATTGATTGAGTGGAGAGATTAGTTGGGTAGGATGCTTCCTAGTATGGCGCTTAGATAACAAATTTACACTTCCTGTTGGTAGGATATCCGATTGCGAGAACTCCTTACCCTCATTCAAATCATACACATTGTTATCATCAGAGATTTGCTGTTTCTTTTTTCTACCTCGCTTTTTCTTCTTACTGTCATGAGAGGTGATATTTTCCTCAGAGTTCAATGGGGATTTGCAATCATTAGTCTTTATAGGAGGTGGTAGAATTATGTGAGGTGGAGTTGAGAGATGACTGTAGGGCGAAGATGAATTTGATGGGTGGTTTATCTTATAGCTGAGTTTTGAGTTAGGAGATACATGGAAGAGGATACTGTCAGAGTTTGAAGGCAAAGATGTACCCGCTTTAGCTTGTACAGTGTTTAATTCCGACGGCATTTCCTTTTCAGCAAGTTCGTCCAGTGCAGAAAACAGGTTACGGAGATTAATTTGATCAATATCAGAATTATCAATGATGTTTTTCCCCTTGTTAACATTGGCTTTGACTTTTTGCTGATTTGAAGTACACGTTTCCTTTCCAATAGTCTTCTGATTGAGGGACTCAATATTGTTATGCACAGTGCCTGCACTGTCGATTATCAAAACATTATCACTTCCATCAAAATTATCAGAGGCCTTACCACTTGCACCAGTGCCACTTCCACTTGCTCTATATTCATCAGTTTTCTTGTCCACTTCGTTTGCATCAAAACCAGCTGCGCCATTATTATCTGTAGCATTACCAGTAATGTTTTCCTCAACACTTTGATCATTCCCATGTGAAGGTTTTCTCACCCATTTGAAGGCTTTCTTCCTCTTATTCACCACTTCATTCCACTCATTTTGCTTCCTACCTGGAAATTCTTTATTCCATCCTTGCCTTGATTTAAAGCCAGTGGTTTCAGGTAAGTTAAATATATTAATATTTAAAAGGGTTTATTTAGAGCTTTAAAAATAGCCAGTTTTGCAAACAACCTCCGTTTTCGATGAAACTAATTTTGTTGGATCCGGAATATTAATTTATTGTTAGATTTCAATTTTCGTGATTTTTGGAGTCAGTATGTGGCTATAAGGAATTTTTAATGTGAAAGACAGTCAATAATTTGACTCTAAAAATACACTGTGTGAGCAAATGGAGTCAGAATTTGATGAAACAAGTTTCGTTGGGTCTGTAATGTCAAACTGTAGCTGCATGTTCAGTTTCATTGAAATTGGGTATTATATGTGATTGAATGAATTTTTAAACAACTATTGCATATAACGTTTGTTTAAAAACAAATAAAATTATTTCTTTTTCCTTTATATACCTCTTTAATTTTACCAAACCCTTAAACTTTTTCTCTGGTCAATATCTTTCACCGCATCCATGAAAAAACTCTTTCAATAGCAAACGTGATCTAAAGAAATCATAGAAATTCAAAGAGAAATGTAAAAATTCCCATTCATACATATTTAAGATCACGAAGTAATTCTCTTCACTTTGGTGCAACTATTGGAAGGCTCGATCAGTTTTTCGCGCATGAAGAAATACCAGCATGGAAGTTAGTTGAGCTAGGGTTAACAAATCGATGATGATCGATCAACGTTAGCTGATTTTGAGGTAGTATCGGAGTTTAGCATGCTGTTTAGCACTAGTACGCAAATTTTTGGCGATTTCCATACCAATAAGTGTCAATGTATTCACAGTTCAAGTGCATGGAAGAGTGGAAGTCACGACTCGTATATGGGGTGCGAGTTCATCAAAAATGGTATGGAAGGGAAGAGTGTTCGACGAGGAGTATTATGGTGGTTGCAGTTTAGAAGAGAGTGGAGGTGTGAGGTAGAATGTGGAGCATGAATTATTGGCAATGGCCATTTGTTTTGGGCGTGAGCGTTACAGGAGAAGAGGAAGATGATGTCGGGTTTGGCAGAACTGTGATGAAGATGTAGCGCTCGGGAATTGGAGTTTAATGGTGAAGTCGGAGATGTCTTTATGCCTTATGGTGGAAGAGATGGATATTTAAACAAGCGGCATGGTTTGAGGTACAGTAAACAGGAAGTCGGGTTTATCCAGTGGAAATGAGAAGGAGACGATGAGTAGATGTAGACGTGGATTAGGATATTAGTAAGGTTCATTAACTATTTAAATTATTTAATTAATGATGTTAAATAGTTTAAAAACTTGTAAATTGAATATCTCCTTCATTCGTTATTAGAATTTTGAAAGGTCAGATCCATTGGGATTGTATGGACGGTGGAAACACAATGGAACTGACTGGGAGTGAATTAGAGCTCATTACAATTTATAGCGAAATAAATTGTCTGTCTGAATCAACCGACAGTTATCGTTATTTAACGATGACCGTCCAATGTGAGTAAATCTCACTAACTCTGTACAGTTTATATTTTTATAAATATAATTCAGAATTGATAAATGACGGTTGATTGATGTGTATTGTTGTTTGGTTGAATTGCTGATTTATTGGCTGAAATTATAGATATATATATATATATACACACAAATCGTTAATCAAATATTGATTCTGTTTAGCATAATATTTCATATTGAAATGAAACCGATGTTATTTATATTTTTTAACATCTGTGGATGCAGGGAAACAGGTTGGAGGGATCCAACTGGATTCCTCAATATTTATAATACTATTTGTTTTCATATATTGTGATATATAATCTGTGATTGATTATGATGACACTGGTCATGTTATTTGGTATTTTAAATACCATATGAAATATTGGAATGTAAAAAGGAAAATTTCAAAGTGAATATTGAAAATGAAATATTTATATATGAAATAAATAGGATATGATAAAAGGTAATATTTGGAAAACAAATATTGGAAAATATAACTAAGGAAATATTTAGTTAATGAACAGAATTATATAAAAAGATTTATATAAAATGAATAGATATATATAAAAGTATTTGTATAGAACAAATAGAATTATATAAAGGGAATTATAAATGAGATTTAAGTGTTAGAGATAAAAAGGAGTTTTGTATGAATAATTCTGCAAATAAAAATATAAATAGAATTTGGATATTTGGTTTTAAATATGGAATCAAACTGTTTTGATTATATAAAGAAATATTATTCACATTATATGTGAAAAATTAGATTAAAGTAAATATCTTGCAAATAAAATATTATAGAGGAATTTGGGGTTTGAATTAGGAATTTAAATGGAATTACTGAAATTAGAAACTGACTGGAAATTAGTTGAGTTGAATGGCTTTCTGGGTATCGATCTGATGTTGGTTTCGGCCTTCGGGGTTTATACCTGGGAAGTTGTTCGCTTACTAGTTTACAGTTAGAGACTGATAGAGGTGGGAAGATATTGATGCGTGAAACAGAAGTGGAAACGTTTTCCAAAGTTAATAACGTATGTTTTCTGATTTTAGAAAATAAAGAATTTATGAATATATGGAAATGATAAATGGGAAACAGGGAAATGAAATGATGATTGATCGGTAAGATTTCCATTTGGAAATACGACCGTTGTTTGTACACATGTTTTCCTTTCATAGTTAAATCACCGACTATCAAAGATTTTGACCATTTACGTTGTCAATACGAAGAGACCGGAATCAGATATATTATCTGAAAACCACTCCATATGGCATTAGCGTTGCGAATCAAATATGATGAAGATAATTGAAGACAGAGTTATGCAAGGGTTATTCAGTAAATCCTAGGTAGAAATTGCCTAAGATGGATTTACAGAGTAGTACCTTCGGTCTGTCCAGTCCAGGACGACCTGTATGGAAGAATGTCCGACAGAGTACATTTAATAGATCGTGCAAGTTGATCTCTTCAAACGTATTTATGTTTGGTAGCGGAAAAGTTCGTTTTCTTAGCTGTTTACCCATGGTACGTTTGGAGAAATCAATTTGTGATTTGGCCAGTATGACGATGTGACATTCAAAGTGAAGGAAGGCGTGGTTTGTAAAAGGATACGTTATTGCCTCTAGCCTCACAACCGAGAAATGGTACAAAATCGGGTAGGTCACACGGCTAAGTGGTTAGCTGCCAATTAGGGTGTATTGTCACCTGATCTAGAGAAATTCCATTTATTTCTATAATCTATTTCGATGCAGTCCCTTTTGGGAAACTGTTGCTGATCCCAACCATTGGTGATAATAAATCTGGTACACTCAAACGAAATAAGTGACCGGTCATGTTTAGCCTGGGTTACAATATGTTCTTGTTGAACCCGGTGTATTCCTTTCTAGAGATACACTGTCGGAAGGTGGTTGTGACAACCTAAACTTCCCCATGAAGGAAAGCCCGGATTGCTTTGAGAACAAGACAAATCAGAACACAAACAGAAGAACATTTCATTGCTTATTACAACAATTCCATCAGAATACACGAATATAACAAAGTATGAATAAATATTATAGATCATAAAAATATCAGAGATTTAAATTACATTTAAATACATAGCAGCGGAAAAATAACAAAAAACACAACTGAAAGAAATACGCGGATACAGAACTTTTTGAATATCACTTCAGCTGTAAACCAGGATCCTATGAATATAATATCTTCAAAACCCAACTACTAGCTGCCCGTGTGGAAAATAAGGGCACCCAGAGTTTAGGTTAAAACAATAAACTCCAGGTCAGTCATGTGACTGGTGTGAGAACTAAAACAGTTATTAAAACTTTACTTTAAAATAAGGTAAATCAAGAGACCACGACGTATAACACGGAATGGGTTCACCCCCAAGAAAACCAGTGCCTAAAACAAACAGGGCAATGCTAAATAAAGAAAAATGAAGCTATTATAAGACTCAGGTCCCATCACACAATGCAACGCAAGCCGGAGGATAGAGTTTTACCTTATAATAGCCAAATATGCTTGGTACGTTTTAAAACAAATCTTTTATTATTATTATAAGTGAAGAAATCAACTTCAAATATAAATGTATCAATCATATACGGCATGGGTACCATATATCATGTCGCCAATACTAGGCTCTACAATCAAAACTGAAATGTCACGTATTTGGAAATTGGATTTCCATTATGGTGGTTACTGATTCGAAAGATCTATCGCGTAGTGCAATTCCCCACGGTTTACGTCGCAGGCATGCGAAAACACCGTAATGCACATCCGCACTATCCAGGAAACAAGTTACCGCGACCTACGTCGCAGGCATGTGAAAACACCACTAACTCTATCCATCAGGGAATCGGGGGGTGTGCCCTATCCCTCACCTCGGTCGACCGAATCCATGACAACCCATAGGGTGTCTATCCTCATCTCAAAAGCATACTGATCTAACCATCATTTTACCACCATACTAGTATATGAGGCTCGCGAATTCACGCTACACAAAGCCGTGCTATATCAAAGCTGTGCTTTGATCATCAACCACAAGACTCTGCTTTTCAACATAAGCCTTGATCATTTGCCACTTAGGCCTGCCACACAGGCAATTTATGTCATGCGAGTGATGTCTATCGATATACAACCTCTGATCCCGTACGTCTCAGGGAAGGGTGAAGTAAGGGAATAAATTCCCCTTCACCAGGAAGATGCATATTTAATAGAGATCAATCAGCACAGAATAAAATCCAATGTCAGACACACCATCCATTTAAAAGTCCGTTCTAGGTCTGAACGAAACCGGAGGCACCTTATTCCTCGTCCCGTATGTCCAATACAGGAGAGAGGCCCTCACATATTCGTACAATCAACAAGTACATCCGGACGACTACCACTTTAGCCCCTCCAAGGTAGCTATTCCAATCATGAACATCAGTAGCAACCCATCCATTCAATGTGAAGATCGCCGGTCTTGTACCGTCTTCAATCTCTTCGACTTTTCGTCGTATCAGTTATTCAGAATGGGTTAAATCCGGCCTTTCCGAATAACTCGCGTATCTTATAATCAAATGCTATAACAACACATCATATGCCTCATTCCAATCCAGAATACTCTTTTATTCCAATATTCTTTTCCTTTGGGAAAGATTCCCATTAATTTTATCAAAGATAAATTCTTTAAATTTATTCTTTAATCTTCCTTTGAATAACAAACCATATTAAAGTTTTCCAAACTAGCCGGGATTAGCGAACCACACCGAAGTAATCATTTATTTTATTTTCCAATCCCAAACTATTCATCCCATGGAGCAAAACTGATAATACTCCATATCTAACACCACGATGTTATCGGTAAATATTAATTACCATTTCACGTTCAAATCAAATTAAAGACTTAACTATCTCTTGGAGCAAAACTGGTGATACTCCGTTCTCGATCATTTTCCTGAATTGATAATTTTAATTATCACATTCACTTTTCAATCTAATCAAAGATTCATTAAAACTCCATTTAGTTTTAATCTTCCTAAAAATAAATATTAATGATTATTCAAAGCTAAGAAGTTTCTTATCTTTAACTGGGTTATAGAACCAATGTCATTTAAAACACGGTTCACGATAAACCCAAAATCACGTTCCATTTCATCAGTCTCCAACCGTAAATTAGTAAGAGAACAATTCCCTAAGTATTAGTCCCGAAGGCCGAAACCAGCATCAGATCAATACCCAGGAAACCATTCAACTTAGCTAATCTCCAGTTGGTTCCTAATTTTCTTAACTCCATTGGGTTTAAGAACAATATTTTTGAAGATACTATTCACATCAAACCCAAAATCCCATTTCTATTGTTAATCGGTTAAAGAACAAGTGTTATTTAAAACACTGTTCACGATAAACCCAAAAATCCAATTCTTTTATTCCATTCCAATTAAATATTAATTAATTGGAAATTTCCACTAAATCTTAATAAAAGATTTATTCTTTTCTCAACCAGGCTTAAGAATAGTGTTACTGAAGACACCGTTCACGACAAACCCAAAATCCAATTTGATATCAAATACAAGGCTCTAAATAGAAAATATATCGGCTTATATTCAATATCAAATTCTGAAACCAATGGATATCGTACCAGAATAACGATATATATATCTTCCAAATTCCACAACAAATATCCGTATAATCACGAAATCCAATTTCGACAATATTCCGAAGATTATTTCCATTCGAAATCCATTCCAATTTATTTATTGGAAAAATTTTGGTTATTTTAAAACCATTTTTAAATCCAATTTATTTATTTTAAAAATAAATAAATAAATATTCTAGTTAATAACTAGTTCATTTAGATACAAATATATTTTTATCTTTTCAAATATGGAAATTTTCATCCAAAATCTTTCCAAATCATTTATTATGATTTTACAAAAATTTTCCATATTTTTAATAATTATACTATCGCCCGTACAGTTGATTTCCAATAACGGCCACCGAACTGCATCCATAACGACCTTTTCTAAAATTGATTTGGACATATCTCCAAATATAACCGTTAGATTTCAAATCTCTTGTATTCCTTGGAAAGCTCTTTTCGGTACGAGCCCAACGGTTCTGGTTTTGGGAGAATCCGATGGTCGAATCTCCTATAACATCCATTTGAAGTCAATGGTCGAAATTCGCGAACGGTCGTTGCGCGGCGTGTTCTATTCAGGCCATTATAATATATATAATATATATTATATATTTCATCGATTTCCATTTAATTTTTTTTTATAAATCGTTTTAAGTTCCTTTTAAAAACGATTTCCACTTCCATTTCAAATTCAAATCAAATTTGAATATTCCATATAAATTCGTTTCAAATTCATTTCTAATCGATTTCAATTCTATTTTCAAATTCAATTTAAAATTGAATATTCTTTATATAAATTCATTTTAAATTCATTTCAAATCGCTTTCAATTTGATTTTCAAATTTAAATCAAAATTTAATTTTCCATATCATTTCAATATTAAAATGATAATATTTTCAAAATATCAGATTTTGAAATCACTTTTCGATATTCATTATAAAATGAATAAAAATCGACAAAATTCTCGTTCATGTTAAAATGGCGTTTAACTACTTAACACGGCTTCACATTTCAATATTCACTAAATATTATTTTAAAACATTCATTAATTCTGAACTGGAATCAGACTCAATCAATTATCATATAATTTTATTTATATGGATTTCAGCATCATATATATGCAACAATAATGATAAGCAATCTTTAAAAATTCTAACAACATCCAGAGTGCATTCTACAACTGTATAAGCATTAAGATAAATAAATAACGCTTATACAACCTGTCAACCCATTGATTGACATACCACTAATTATTGGGATCAATGTATGTCAAATATTATCCCAATACGCGTGTGGGGTTTTCAAACAACAAATACTGTATATTATTTGTGTAGTTGGGTGATGTGTAAAAATTATCGTCCCAATCAATATCAGATAAATTGGTGTACATAAACAAACCGTCCGCTTTGTAAATGAATATTTATTTCAACGCATCACTATTTTATACAGTTCATATATCCAATAAAAATGATATTTTTATTATTCATATATTTTATACATTCCATTTCACATCACAATCAATTTTCACAATATAATCAAACAAACAAGTTGTCCATGATCTGTGGACGACGGGGAGCAGTTCATATATGCAGTTATAAAATAAATAATTGTACAGAAATTATTTTAGTGAGAAGTTCTCACCGTCGGTTTCAACTCTATCGGTTTTAATTCTAAATTTCAATGCTGTTCGAATTTTAATTCGCTCAAATTCAAACAAGCTCCATTTCAGTCCCAGTCAGTTTCATTGTGTATATCTTGTCGAGACGGTTCCAACGAACCTGAATTTGCGTAATTCTGATATCGGATGAACAAGATATGGGCATTTATTCATTTGGACAATTTAAATATAATTAACTATATTAATTTTCCTAATAACCTTAATTAGAAAATCTGGCCGTTTATTTCATGATCTAAAGGCCACGGCCTTTCTCCTTCTTCGTTGTGATTTGCCAAACGATTAAACCCATCGTTCGATTCAATTCCTCCCTGCCGCCGCCAATACCGATCGTCGGAGCCTGATCAGGCAACACCACATCAAAGGCCCTTGCGCCACCTCCCACTGACGACGACGGTGGCCAGTTTGATCCCACGTGGCGCTCCAGAAAACGCCCCAAACATCACGACTTTAAACCCTAAATTCGAGCTGCTCTTGCCACGAGAAACTGCCATAATCGTATGATCTTCAAGAGCTCGAAAATCTCTTCTATTAACGTTCTGGAGTTGGGTTAATCTCGAAGGGGATTGGATGATTTTTGGGGATTTCGTTTTGAAGAATATCGGCCATTAGTTAGAGAGTGACAGTGCTGAAGATAGATTGACCTAGGGTTTGGGATTTAAGAGTATTTATATATATATTTATAGTAATATTTAATTCATTCTATTTCAAAAATACTTGTTACTCTATACGAACTCCAAATCAAATCCAACGACTATCGCCTCTAGCTAAATACCCCCATTCCGAACACAAAGGGATATGTTTCGTAAGCCAATTCGACTGTTTCAATCAGTTTTTTTAAATTAAAATATAAATCCATATATGTTGAATTCAAATATACATTTTAATTTACTGGGGTCACATACTGACACTAAAAATTCCTAAAAAATAAATCTAGCTATATTGGGACGATACGGTCCCAACAAAACAGATTTCGTTGAATTTAGAGACCGTTTGAAAAATGGCCATTTTCTGGTCGATCTAATTCAAACTGAAATCACCAAATGTGTTTTCCTTTGCCACTTTCACATATTGATACCAAAAATTATGAAAATTGGAATCAAGCAAAAACATGACATCCCGGATCCAACAAAATTGGTTTCATCGAAAACGGAGGTCGTTTGCAAAATGCCTATTTTTAAGGGCTTTATATATATTAAAATATATATAAATTCCACATCGACATTTCTGAATTTTAAACTGGACATATCTTTCAACTTTTTAAATGAAATCTCAGTTTCTTACATCCGTTAGAAAGAAATGATTAAAAAGATTCGAATATTTTTTTTCCGCTGAAATCCGATTTGTTTTGAATCCTGTACATTCATTTGAAATTCGAAATCGAATTTTCAAACTGCCGCGTCATTTCAGGCTCGAATTGTAATTAAAATAAATTTATTCATTTTAACTTTGTCGAAAATAAATTTTCCATCATTATTATTTAAAATAATTCATTTTAAATATTCAAAATTCATTAAAATTGCCAAATTAAAAATTTTAAATGGGTTCTGATTTTCCAGGTTGTTACTGTGGTCCCAAACCTTGCTAGTTGGAACTCATTACCCAATAAGCGCTCGCGGTTTTTGATTATATATTATGTATATAGAACGTGAGATGAAAGCATTCTGCTAGATGATTATTATATTGTGGTTGATAGACACTATTATAATATCCAAAGAGTTTTGATATAAAGATTATCATTTCTTTCAAAAGGATTTTGAATGATAAATCAAATGTTTTGGATTCTCATAAGGGAAAAACCCGTTCCATGTTGTACGGCGTGGTCTTTTGAGATATCGTTTATTTTCTGAACTGTTTTAAATTGTTTAATCATACCAGTCCCATTACTGACCCAGAGTTAATTTTGTTTTGTTTTACCCTAAACTCTTGGGTGCCCAAATTTATGCGGGCAACCAAGTAGTCAAGGTTTTACAGATATACTTGGAGAGCTTGGAGCAGGAGGCTTCAGGAATATATAGCTATTGTTTATTTCCGCTGTGTTGTAAGTGCTGTACTCTGATAATGTTATTGTATGCATATACTGATTTTATTTCGAATTTATGTATCTATTATATATTGTTCGTTCCGCTGTGAGATTCGTGTTTACTCTGATGTTGTATGTTCTTCTTCTTCTTCTATTCTAACTTTCTATCTTATCTATTCTCACCCTCTATTTTCTTTCATTAACTATCCAGTATTTTCGATGCTTGAATTATTGACATTGAGTTTATGTCGATTACTTAGGATCGTGATTTCCCCATGTCATTACAGTGGTATCAGAGCTGAAGGTTAAGTGATTACCTTGGTTCTGTGGCGTGACTCAGTAAAGGTGGGGGTTAGTAGTACCCTAGATTGAGTTGAGTGTATATATACGAGTGAACATATTTGTAGATTTTATAAAAATGTTTTATATTGTGGAGATTTATTAGTTGAGTTGTTTATGGATTCTGGTCGATTGGTTTAAACCACTGTATCGGTAGGAATTTCTAAACACTTGAATACGACGAACCGACACGGTTTGTTTTGAAAAGAGGGTAAACAAAATAATTTTACCCAAATTATATTTTGATATAAAGGATTTATATTGGAATTATTATAATATATTGGATATATTGGTTATTATTATAATCGAGTAAGATTATAAATTAAAAGGTTATGTAAATAGTCGATTAGAATTCATATGAGTGTAATATATGAAATCAGATGAATTAAATATGAAATTAAAATCATAATTTGAATTAGAAACTTTGAAAGTTGGAGTAGTGCCCGTAATTGGATTTGAGTTATGTATATGAGAATTTAAAATCCTGGGAGATTTTAAATTGTTTTACGACATTATGAATGGTATTTTGAAATAGATTTCAAAATGGAGTGTTTAGTATGGTTTTTGAAAGTGATATAGTATTGAACTCACTTTGATAGCTGGGAAATAATTTTGATGATGCTGGCCACATCATCAGTTCATTTTCGAGTACTAAGTGATAGATTACAACCAAATATACTGTTTCGAATTATTTTGGAAAAAGCAAGTTGTTTCGAACCCTGAAAAAGGAAGGTTTGATTTTGAAAAAATCTAAGCGGTTTAAAACTCCTAGAAACAGTTTGTTTGAATCAAAACAAATTAAAAAGGAATTTGTGAAAGCAAATTGAAATTGAATCAAAACCAGTTAAGTGGAAAATGAATTGAGATAGAAAATATCAGATTAGTTTGGATTGGAGATAATCCAGAATGTAATTGGACTGGTAAGTAAGAATTGAAATCGGAAATGGAATTTAGCTTGTATAAACAAATGATTTGGTTTTGAGGATATATTGATTGGAGATTGATGGGGATGATATTGGTATATGCTGAATTAGTAACAGATGGAAATGATATAATGATATGCCTGACAAAAAGGTATCAGTTTATATTATATATGTGTTTGAGATTTTGATGAGCCTATTTGGCAAGCCGCTGGGCTGTTTGATTTCCTTTTGGGTTCGAGAAGGCCTAGAGAGGCGAGTTGTAGTTGTACCGATTGAGCCATACAAAGGAGGTGCTTGCGAAATTTTTCGAAAATTTAAGGTGTTAGAAAATTTTCAGGATTTTTGAAAATTTTAGTTGGTAAGAATAAATTAATAGTTTTATTGAAATTAAATTGGTTTAGTTAAAACTGAAGTTAATAAGTAAACGAATATTTTTTAATTCAGTTAATAGGGTTTGTTTCCTACCTTAGCAATTTCGAGGACGAAATTATTTTAAGGGGGGAAGAATGTAATGTCCCGTATTTTTATGGTGTTATAGTTAATTTATTTAATTTTTAAATAGTGATTTAGAAATTTAAACGATTATTTAATTAAATAATATTGAATATTTAATTAATATATATAATTTAATAATATGTTATAATTTTAAATTAGTCGAAAATAACTGTGTTCACAATATTATGTGAATTGGATCATTTATGATATTTAATTCAGTTTAGAATTGAATTAGAATAACAAATATATTATTTAAACGATAGTTGAACATATAAATTATATTATAATTATAATCGAGCTCGAAATGGCGCGGCAGTTCGTAATTTGGCGATTCAAACTTTAAACGAATATACAGAATCCGTTTTAAGTCGGATTTCTGTGAAACAAGAAACGTTCGGAGCTGGTGAAGTATATCTTTCTAGTGGAAGAGAAAAATCGGGATTTCATCGTGTAGATTGTAAGTTATGTCCAAATCAATTTTTTGAATAGTCGCTATGGAATTCCTTTATAATTTATAACGATTTATTTATATTATAAATGGATTTTCAATATAAATTGAATACGGATTTAATCTGGATTTGAAATGTTGAGTTATAAATTCAGATTGGAATATTTTGGAGCTGTACGATATTCTATTGTGAATATATATAGTAATATTAATTTATTAATATTAAATTTAAATATTTTTAAATATATTAATATTTAATTGGGTTTATTTAGAGCTTAAAAAATATCCAGTTTTGCAAATGACCTCCGTTTTCGATGAAACTAATTTTATTAGATCCAGAATATTAAATTATTGTTAGATTTCAATTTTCGTAATTTTTGGAGTCAGTATGTGGCCGTACGGAATTTTTAATGTAAAAAACAGTCAATAATTTGACTTTAAAAATATGCTGTGTGAGCAAATGGAGTCAGAATTCGATGAAACAAGTTTCGTTGGGTACGTAATATCAAACTGTAGCTGCATGTCCAGTTTCATTGAAATTGGGTATTATATGTGATCGAGTTATGGAAATATTTGCATACTTGTATATAGTTTTTTGTGTCTAACCGCATGCAAGTATGAAGGTATTAGCTGTTGTATGTTTTACGTGCTGAAATTGAATTGTTGCACCAAAAGGTGCATGTATTTCATGAAATATGCATTTATATGCAGTTTTGACGCAAAATATGAAACAAATGCATACGTGTATGCAACTAAATTGAAATAAGTGCATCTTTTGATGCATTTTACTGCACTTTCGCTGTTTTTCTGTTTTTTTATTTTAACTTGGTTTTTGATTTTTTTTTTCCACTAGAATTTTTTGGTATTTACTATTTTTATTTAAATATGAATTCACGTGATTTTTTTTTCTTCATTTTTTAATGAATTTTTGAAAAATAGGGATGTATTTTATAATAAGTTTATGACTGGACCTGAGCCTAATTTAACAGGGACCTGTGCCAAACGCACCCTTAAATCTATACCCTAGTGATAAATTATTGTTGAGGGGTCCGTGAGGATTTCTTCCTCAAAGTAACTGCATTTGAACGCATTTTGGGGTTGCTCGGGGGCGTCGGGTTCGGCGGTACGGCTGGGGGTGGAGGCGCATGCGATGGGCAACATCGTGGTGCCCCTTGATCGATGTCCGTTCACCAATTGAAGGTGTTATAGGGAGATTTTTATGTCGAGGGTTGGGTTCTTTTAGTCGACAGGTTTCAAAAGGAAGAGGAAGATTAATTAGAGCGTTAGGTAATTTAATTATTTAATTAATATAGTTAATGATTCATTTAATTATTCCAATGTTTAAAATACAATATCTTTTTCATACGAGGTCGAAATCCGATGATTTCAGATCTGTTGGAATCGTGGTGAAAAATTCTACAACATGGAACTGACCAGAACAGAAACAGAGCAAAATGGATTTTCAGCTAAATTAAATGCGCATCTAATTTAGTTGAAAAATTAAAAATAATCAATTAAAGAATGATGGAGTGGAAACCAATGTGAGAACTTGTGACGATCCCAAAATCCAAGGGTCGGTATTAAGGATAATCATTGGAGTATAACACATTAATCATCATAGCAGAGTACAGATAATAGCAGAAACAATGAATAGAATAATTTTACATGGATATGACAGCGAAATCACAACATGTAATAACATCAGAATAGCACAGCGTAGGATATAACTTAGTAAATAAATAAAAAAAAGGAAGTGATCAGTCATCATCGCCAGAGGCAGAAGACATACATGCAGTGAGACATAATAAGGGTATCAGTCTACATCGCCGAAGGTGGTGCATATACATACAATAAGAAGTATGGAAAGTAAATCAGTCTGCATCGCCCGTGGCGGAATCATAATATAAGTACAGTAATGGCGAAAAATGTCAAAGTCGTCTCCGTGAAGTCAGCCTCGCCATGAGCCAAAAATACACTCTATGCAACAGTGCAGAGCCAAAAACAACCTATCACCTGTGTACTAGGCTGCCCGTGTGAAAATAAGGGCACCCGCGTTTGCAAAGTGAAACAAACAACGAGTCAGTCATGGGGACTGGTATGAGGAATCTATTTAACAGTTTAAAACAACAGTAATAAGAAAATCATAGGACCACGCCACTTTCGCGGAACGGGTTTACTCCAGTGATTGCTAGTGCATTTAAAACAAAGTAAATTCTTTCAAAACAATGCAATGCTTTTAAAAAGAATGAAGCCATTATAAGACTCAGGTCCCATCATACAATGCAACGCAAGCCGGAGGATAGAGTTTTACCTTATAATGGCCAAATATGCTTGGTACGTATAAAGCAAAATCATTTGATATTATTACTAGTGCATATATGTTTCAAAAGCGAATAGCATCATAAATATCAATCATAGGCGGCATAGCTACCATATACTATGTCGCCATACTAGTTCTACAATCGAGTCCGTTATTTCGTATTGGAAATTGGATTTCCGTCATGAGTCGAGGCAAGGGGCAAGCTCCTCTCCGCTTCGAGACATTCTAGCAAATGCCTCGGGACTACACACTCTGGGTAACCCCTGGATCTTTAGGGCCAGTCCTCTCTTACGTTTGAGGATTAATTATGCCTGAACACACGTTTCCCGGTCCTTACAGACCTATAATCGAGGCGCCTTGCATTCCAACAACCACAAAGGTGAAAAGTAGATATATATGTCAGGGCTGGTAAGTCACTGACACCACCATAGCTAGAAAGAAACGTCGTGCTCTCCCTGCAGTCCGTATCCCGTTTTTAACTCATACCGGGGTGTGAGGCTCACGAATCTACGAAATACACAAAGCCAGGTCACGCAGACCGTGCTTTGATCATCATCCACAAGACTTTGCTTTGCAACAGAAGCCTTGATCACAGCATCTTGGCATGCCACATAGGCCGTCCACTCCATACGATTGATTTCCATCGATATATAACCTCTGAGCTCATACGTCTCAGAGAAGGGCGTTAAGCAAAAGAATAAATTCTCCGCCGCCAAACAGATATATATTTAACAGAGATCAATCAGTATAGAACAAAATCCAATGTCAGACACACAGTCCATTTACAAGTCCGTTCTGGGTCTGAACGAAATCGGAGGCGTCAAATTCCTCGTATATCCGTCCAATCAACACATACGTTCAGACGGCTACTACTTCCATCCCTTTCCGGTAGCTACTCCGGTCAGGAACCTAAGCAGCGCCCATCCAACCGATATGAAAATCGTCGGTCTTGAATCGTCTTTGCATTTTCCAATTCGAATCGTTTGATAAATTATTTGAAATGAGGGTTAGCTCGGCCTTTTCAAATAATTCACGTCATTAGAATTTAAATCGATTCTTTCTGTGGTTATATTATTCGACATCCGTCTTTTAGTTCTTTAGTGTTATTTTCGTGTCAAGCACATACAACCATCAAATATCAAACAATTCAAGCCCAATTAGTCTATTTGCAATCTATGTTGCTTATAATATTTTATAACGATTTTTCTCCATTTTAATTTATTTAAAAATGGCCATATTTAATTAAACGACGTTTCAGGTCGTGTCGTGGCACTGGCGCTGTTTTTACCCTAATTTGTTTTACACATATCGGAAAATCTAACCGTTGGATTTCTACAAAGTCTATATCAGTGGGAAGATATTCCCAAAGCGAACCCAACGGTTCCAGTTTCGTGAAAATCCGACAGTCGGATCTTCCACACTAGTCGTTTGAAGTTACGGTTTCAAAATTCGAACTGCAGCGTCATTATTCGATTTAATTTAATTATATTTATATTTATATATAAATATAAACGATTCTAGCGCTGTTTTTCTTTAGTTTTGAATTAAACATTCCGGACAATCCAACCGTTGGATTCTTACAAGGTTCGTGCCGTTGGGAAGATATTTCCAAGGCGAACCCAGTGGTTGCGGTTTCGGGAAAATCCGATGGTCGGATTTCTCGTACTAATCGTTTCAAATTACGATTCCGAAACACGAACTGCACGGCTTCTATTCCTTTTAATTATAATTATATATATATATAAATGTAGTTCATTCTATAATTCCAACTATTGTTCATTCTATATTTTCAACTTCGTTTTCACTTCAAATATTTCACTAACGCCTTAATATTTCGAAAAATTTCGCCATAACCTCCTTTGTATGGGTAGGGGTTTGGAAATTTATTGGGCCGTGTTAGGTACCCAATAAATCCTAAAAAGCATCCACATATTTATAGTGATATATTCTGGTGTTTACGGGGGAGCATGTATAGATAATCACTCCAGAGAATAAATTCTCGTCACCCCGTTTCCGTGTGGAAACAAATAGTCCATGTGCCGTATCTAATAACTAGAGAGACATGATTATTGTCAACTCCAGACCCGTGTGGGGTTTTTATTAATCTGGCGATTTATCGTTATATTTTCTATAGTCCGTATCAGTCATCAGTTCAACCTGTAGTATATAGTCATCGCCATACAAGCCTCTCGCTCGTATGGTAAATCTTCCACCTCGTCACACAAACTCCAATTGCTTATGCGGAATATGATGAAGTATGCCTATCGTCAAGAAGTATGCCATGTAGTGTAGTTCAAATTTAATTGTTACGATCCTATGGCGATATTTATTATTTCACACAGAATAACCGACACTCCGCATCCAATGGCATTCACAGGAGTTGATATAAAAATAAAATTGCGCAGCCAACTCATTAAGGTTTACCTATTTGTCGGGCACGCAAATAATTTCTTTACTCTACAGCTAATCCATTTTTCCTGTTCAACACATGTATATATATGCAGAACAAAGCTAATAATAATATTTCTAGCAAACTATTATCTATTTCAACACGTGTGTATTTTTATCAAAGCGTATACATGATAAAAGAAATATTTTTATCATCAAAAATATTTATTCAACACGTGAATCTTTTTAACACTTCATATTCACAATAAAGGTGTAGTTTTTATTGTCTATTCATTTTATTTTAAAATATGATAACATTCAACACATGAATTTCAAATCGACGAACGAATTGCAACTCAACACATGAATATTCTATATAGTTTGTATATGTATAAAAATGTGATTTTTATCGCTAAAGCTATTTGTTTAAATTCAAATAATATTCAACACATGAATTTCAACTCAACAAATGAATTGCAACTCAACACATGAATATTGGTTATAGTTCGTATATATATAAAAATGTGATTTTTATCGCTAAAGCTATTTGTTTAAATTCAAATAATATTCAACACATGAATTTCAACTCAACGAATGAATTGCAACTCAACACATGAATATTGGTTATAGTTCGTATATATATAAAAATGTGATTTTTATCGCTAAAGCTATTTGTTTAAATTCAAATAATATTCAACACATGAATTTCAACTCAACGAATGAATTGCAACTCAGCACATGAATATTGGTTATAGTTCGTATATATATAAAAATGTGATTTTTATCGCTAAAGCTATTTGTTTAAATTCAAATAATATTCAACACATGAATTTCAACTCAACGAATGAATTGCAACTCAACACATGAATATTGGTTATAGTTCGCATATATATACAAATGTGATTTTTATCGCTAAAGCTATTTGTTTAAATTCAAATAATATTCAACACATGAATTTTTCAGAAAATTTCGGCAGCATAACGGCAGGGTAGTTAAAACCGGGACCGTCCCTAGTACGGCTCCTCGCTCTACCTTAAAACCTCGCGGTTTTTGACAATGGGGATCATGCATCTAGTTCGCATGCAGGCGGCATGTTTTATTTTCAATTCCACAATCCTATTCTAATTTGTTTCAACCACAAGAGGGTATTTTTCAACCACAAAGGTATTTTTCAACCACAATATCAACCACAAACAATTATTTCCAACCATTCGTCATACCATATAATATCACGTCAATCACAAGCAATAAATATCTTCCACGGTCTGTGGACGAGGGGAGTATATATATATATATTATAATTCACTTGCATTTCATCACAATTCAAAGCATATATGTTTCATTCAACGCTTGTATAATTTATACATCGCTAATATAACTTATACAACACAAGTACATGAGGTATACAATGCGTATATAATTTACACTTCGCTTATATAATTTATACAACGCGATTTCATTCACACAATTAGTTTAGATTCCTCACATTGGTTATTGCAGTGCTAAAAATCCTAGGAAGATCAGAAAAATCCGCGGCTTCTTCTAGAATGTAGAGAGCCTCCTTGCGGTCACGGTGTCTCCTGTTTCATCGAATTTCGTTAAAGAACGAAAAAGATATTATTTTTCAAAGTTTTGCAACGCTTTATAGTGTTATTTTCATTTCAGAAATTTAAATCAAAAGGGTTTGCAAAGCTTAAAAACTAGGTTTTGATTTTAAATCAAAACCGTACCTTGTTGCTCCGATCAGTCTACACGGCGTCGAAGGGCTAAAAACCACCTTTCGATCGACGGTGGTGGCGATGAACTCGGTGGCTCCAGCGAGTCACGGCGGCGCTCCAAAGGGACTGACTTCCCTCTCAAAATTCGACGCGTACGGTCGATGCTTTGAGGCGAGGCTTGGTCGGATGTAAAGAGGAGGTGGAGGCGATCAGAATCTTCAACTGGAGGAGGCGGCGAAACTGGCTGTGGCGGCGGCAAAAACGATGGGAAGCTTTGAGCTTCGTGCGTCGTTCAAATCGCCTGGCGGCTAGGGTTTTTTTTCGATTTTTTTTTGTACAAGAAAAATTCCTATTGGTTGAAGCTATATAAGAAATTTTAAATAGTGTTTTCACAAACGGACTCGAAATCAAACCCAACGACTGTCGCCCCTAGCTAAATACCCCCATTCCGGACACAATGGGATATGTTTCGTTGGCCAATTCGACTGTTACAGTCAGTTATTTTTCAAATTAAAATATAAAACATTCAATATTTAATTTGAACGTACATTTCAATTTGCCAGGGCCACAAACTGAGTCGAAAAATTCCAGAAAAATAAATCTAGCTTTGTTTTGACGATACGGTCCTAACAAAACCAGTTTCGTCGAATTCTGAGCTCGTTTGAAAAACGGCCATTTTTAGGTCGACCCATTTTAACAGAATTTGACCAATTACATTTTCTTTTGCCCCGCTCACATACTAGCTTCAAAAATTATGAAATTTGAAATTTAGCAATAATTTGACATCCCGGACCCAACAAAAGTGGTTTCTTCGAATTCCGAGGTCGTATGCAAAATATCAATTTTCAAGGGCTATATATGCTATATAGCGACCTTTCTGAAAATTCATTTCGCCATAACTTTTGATTCCCGCTATGAAACTTCGATTTTTCAGATTCGTTAGAAAGGTATTCATAAACAGATTTAAATATTTTCAGTTTCGCTAAAATCCGTTATATTTTCCACCCGGTACAGTCAGACAAAGTTTGTATTCAAAATTTCAAACTGCAATACTATACCCAATTCTCTATTTTATTGGAATAGGCTATTTCAACTATTCAAATTCTTTGGTAATTACCAAATTTAAATTTTTTAAATTGGTTCACATTTTCCGGGTTATTACAATCTCCCCCACTTAAAACTTTTCATCCTCGAAAAGGAACTAACTGCAAAGTAGGAAACAAAATGTAAATGCAAAGTATTGTAAAGGTACCTTGCACCGGAGTCAGTCAGAGATGTCCACTCTGCATTTGGGATAGGCTTGTTTAATGCTTTCCTCAGTCTCCCAATTACAGTCTCTAGGATCACTACTCCACTGCACTTTGACTAAATGGATCTTTTTGCTCCTTAGCTCTCTAGTTTCTTTGCCAACTATCTTTAATGGCTCTCTTCTGAGTGCTAATTCTGGAGTTATGTCAATATCCTGTTGCGCTGCTTCTTCCACAACAAGATCTAGATCATGAACATGTTTTCTGAGTTGAGACACGTGGAACACATCATGTACACCAGGCAACCAATCAGGTAATGAAACCCTATATGCAAGAGTTCCAATCCGTTCAAGTATAGGAAAGGGACCAATAAATCTCGGTGCCATGTAATGACCCGGATATTTGACGGTGTAATAATTAACTTATTTAATTATTTAAATAACGAATATATTATTTAATCGACGATGTTAGAACGTATAATTATATTATAACTAAAATCGAGCTCGAAATGGCGCTGCAGTTCATAATGTGGCGATACGAACTTCAACTGAGTGTACAGGATCCGTTTTAAGCCGGATTTCTATGAAACAAGAAACGTGTGGAGCTGGTGGAGTATATCTTTCTAGTGGAAGAGAAAAATCAGGATTTTGTCGTATAGATTTTGAGATATGTCCAAATCAAATTTCAGAATAGTCGCTATAGAATCGTTTATTGACCGTAACGGTTTATCCGATATAACTAGAAATCGGGTTTGAATTTAGACAAGATTCTTTTGAGACATATCGATAATTTAATTTTTAGAATTTTATGGTAATTTTTAATTAATTAAATAAGCACTTTTTATTTTGAAGTATTTTGCACCCTGTAATCAATATTTTGAGGTTTCAAAATATGAGTTAATCTACTGGTATTTTTATATTTTTGGGATCGTGGGACGTTGCTTGTCTCACCGGTGTTTTTATTTCTGTTCGTAGCAGCTCGTGTATGGACAGAAATATATATATATATATATATATATATATATGGGTATGTTAATTTTTACGCACTAAACAAAATATCCTAACGTAAAACTTGGATCAAAATAGGCCACACCCCAATAGTTCACAGCCACAAACAAAAGAGGAAATAAAATCTCCTATATAAATAACCAACTCCTTGAAACCTAATTTTTCCATCTTCTGGAAACAAGGAAAAGGCGCCGCCAGTTATTCTTTCTCAAACCCATCTCTACGATCTTCAAAATCCAATGATAAATGCAAATAAAATGTTGAAAATTCCAAAGCCTTCAGCATCAGTCTTCCTCAGCTTCTCGAGCTCTTTTTAGCTGCCGGATCTTCGTGGGTTAAGGGCTGGTGATGGCCCCGAATTCGAGCTGGTCTCAGGCGAGGGTGGGCACGGTCCGTGTTCCAGTCAAAGGAAATCAACGCAGCAGGTAGGGGGGATCACCGGAGCTCCGAGCTGTCGAAGGGGGATCTGAAAACGGTGACGGGTCGAGGGATTTCAGTAGTGTGTGGCGCCGGAAGGTGGATGGTGAAGGCATCCTTCGGTAGTGAGGCGGTGCGGTAAGATGGATCTTGGTGGCGCCGACGAAGGCCAGAACACAGGTGGAAATTTCTAATTCGAAATTTGGTTTGTAGGTTAATTGTGTGGGTTACGGTAGGCATAATGGAGTTATGGTTTCCAGTATTGGTTGTTGAGGGGACTGTGTTTTTGTTGGGATGTAAAGTAGTTGCGAACTGTCTGAGCATGAAAACGGTGGAGCAAATTTGTCCAAAACTGGCGGATGCGGTATTAAGATTTAGAAGGGGGAGACATCGGAACATGTGCCTGTAACGAAAATCATTGGTGGGTGATTAACTAACATTAATTTGGTGTTATTTTGAACTAAATGATTATGGTAAGAGTTGTCTGACTTTAAGTAATGAGGTGGAGTGAATTTCAGAAATGGTTTTCAATGGAAACAAGGGATTGAGGGGTTACAGAAAAGAAGATGATTTCTGTTTGGGGTATTGTTTTGCTGATGGGTTTTTGGGCTGAGCCCAGCTCAAATGAAAGGAAATAAAAGACAGCCTATAAAGGAGATGTACAAAGGACGTGAGCTGCTTATGGTGTATGGAGGAAGATGGGTCAAAGGAATGTGTTCAAGAAGTTAACATTGGTTGGTGATGTTAATAAACATGAGAGGGGCAGTTCATGAACGAGAGGGAGAGGTTCGAACCAAGAGGAAATCTGCAGCAAGGAGCGAATGATTTTAGTCGAGAAGAAAGGGTAAACGGGAGGTCTGGGCTTGCAAGTGGAAATGGGCCGACGTTTGAAGGGTAAAAGGCCCAATTCAAATTTTAAATATAAGTGTTTTAGTTTAAATTAAAGTTAAAATGTGTATTAACTTCTTAATGTTATATCTTGGTCATACGTTATCAGTTTTTCGAACAGTCAGATTCGTTGGGACCGTATGGATGAGAGCTTCACAATAAAGCTGACTGGAAGTGGATTCGAGCTCGTTTGAATTTATGGGAAATAAATTGTTTGATTCAAATCAAATAACAGTTTATCGTTCTTTAACGATGAACTGCAAATGTGAGTAAAACTCACTAACTCTCCCCAATTTATATTTTAATATAAATTGTACTTTATTTATTGACTGCTGTATATTGATTGTTAAACTGGACTGTTAAATAGATTTGATTGAAAACGTAGATATAGTCATATATTATATCGTTAATCAAATATTGATTCTGTCCAGTAGAATATTTCATATTGAAATGAAATTGATGTATATTATACTGTGTAACATCTGTGGATGTAGGGAAACAGGTTGGAGGAATCCGACTGGGTTCCTCAACAATTATTTTACTGTTTTCATATATTGTGATATATGTGTGATTTATAATATGTTATTGATTATGGATGTTAGAACGATATTGATCATCGTTGTTTGATATTTTGAATATCATAAGAAACCCTGAGTTGTAAAAAGGAATATTTCAATGTATATTGAAATAAAGGGATTTTATAAAATCACAGGATTTTATAAAAAGGAAATTATTTATAAAACGAACACGGTTTTATAAAAGGAAAGTATTTATATAAAAGGGATATTTATTTAGAAAATAAATAGAATAAAGGGATATATATTTAGAAAACAAATAAACCGATATAAATAGGAAATATTTGTAACGGTAAATAGAAGTTATAAATAGGAAATATTTGTAACGGTAAATAGAAGTTATAAATAGGAAATATTTGTAACGGTAAGTAAACGTTATAAAAAGGAAATAGTTGTAACGGAAAACGTAGTTTATCAAAAGAAGTTAGTCAAACGTAGTTTATCAAAAGGGGTTAATCGAATATAGAAATTAAGAAGTGAAGTTAAACAAAAATTAGAAACTGACTAGAGATTAGTAGGTTGAATAGTTTTCTGAGTATCGATCTGATGTTGGTTTCGGCCTTCGGGGTTTATACTTAGAGAATTGTTCTCTTACTAGTTTACAGTTAGGGACTAATAGTTGTGGAATGATAGTGATGCGTAAATGAGGATTGGAAATGTTTTCCAATGTTGAAAATGTATGTTTTCTAGTTTTAGAAAATAAGGAAATATGAATATATATATATATATATATGATTGATGATTGGATCGATAATTCCATTTGGAATTAAGATCGTTGTTTGTACACCGACATGTTTTCATTTGATAGTTAAATCACAGACTATCGAAGTTTTGACCATTTTACGTTGTAAATATGGAGAGACCGGTTGGATTATTATCCAAAGAACCACTCCGTATTGACATAAGCGTGTGATCAAATACGATGAAGATAATTGAAGACGGTGTTAAGCAAGGGTTGTCCTGTTTACAGAATAGTGCCTTCGGTTTCGTTCAGTCCCAGAACGAACGTATATGGACGAATGTCTGACAAAGTATTTCCAATGATCGAATGGGTTGGTCTATATAAATATATATGGTTGCAACGGATTTATTCCCTTAGCATAACATCCAGAATATTTGTGCAAATCAATTAGTGATTAACGGATTTGACAATGTGGCATTCAAAGTGATCGTGTTATCAATGAATGGAAAGTAGTCGTAGCCTCTGGCCTCAACAACTAGGAAATGACAAAAATCGGGCAGGCAGCATGGCTAAGTCGGTCGCACCGAAGTAGGGTGTATAATCACCTATCTAGAGAATATTCATTTGCTTCTTTAATATATCAATGCTGTCCCATATATATACGGGAAACAGTTGTTGATCCCAACCGTTGGTGATGTACATTCGATACACTCAAGCGAAATGAGTGGTCGGCCATGTGTGGCTGAGTTGCAAGATGTTCTTGTTGAACTCCAGTGTATCGTTCCTAGAGTACACTGATCGGAAGGTGGTTCCATACCTTGTCATAGTTGGAAATCCATTACCCAATACGTGCTTGCGGTTTTGATTGTATACTATATGTAGAACGTGAGATGAAAGCGTTTCTGCTATATGGTTATTATATTGTGGTTGATAGACATTATTATAATATCAAAAGGTTTTTGATATAAAGATATTTTGGATTCTCATAAGGGAAAAACCCGTTCCGTTATATGGCGTGGTCTTATGAGATATCGTTTACTTGTTCAAACTGTTTTAAACTGTTTTACTCACACCAGTCCATGACTGACCCGGAGTTTACTTTGTTTTGTTCTACCTAAACTCTTGGGTGCCTAAATTTGTACGGGCAGTCAAGTAGTTTAGGATTTTACAGATACACTTGGAGAGCTTGGAGCAGGAGGCTTCAAGATTCTATAGCTATTATTATTTCCGCTGTGTTGTAAGTGTTGTACTCTGAAATGTTATTGTATACATATACTGTTTGTATTTCAAAAGTTATGTTATATTTTATTCGTTCCGCTGTGAGATTCGTGTTACTCTGATGATGATGTTCTTCTTCTTCTTCTATTCTATAAGTTTCTATCTTATCTATTCTCACCCTCTATCTTCTTTCTATTAATTTCTTGAATTTTCAGTACAATTTGGGGTTGGACTTGTGTTATTTAGTCAGCTCAAATTGGACGGGATTTTCGGGTCATTACATGCCAACTTCCCAGTCTTTCCAAATCTGATTACCCCCCGCATTGGAGAAACTCTTAAATAAACATAATCGCCAACGGCAAATGATAAGTCTCTTCTTCTCGCATCAGCATAACTTTTCTGTCGGTTCTGTGCGGTTTTTAATCGCTTCTTAATGAAATCGACTTTATCCGATGCTTCTCGAATCATATCGGGCCCTAACACAAGTCTGTTGCCAGGTTCTACCCAACATGCGGCAGATCTGCACGGTCTACCGTATAATGCTTCAAATGGAGACATTCCCAAACTTGCTTGATAGCTATTGTTGTAAGAGAATTCGGCTAAATGTAAGTGATCTTCCCACGAGCCTCCAAAATCTATAATGCAAGCCCGCAATAAATCTTCTAAAATTCTATTCACCCGCTCAGTTTGGCCGTCTGTCTATGGGTGATAAGCGGTGCTTAAATTTAATTTGGATCCCAATTCTGTCTGGAATGCTTCCCAGAATTTGCTAGTAAATAGGGGATCTCTATCACTGACTATATTGAGCGGCACTCTATGTAGTTTAACTATTTCTTTAAAGTAAACCTGTGCTAAACCTTGAGCCGTTCTATTGGATCGGACAGGTATGAAATGGGCAGTCTTCGTGAAGCGATCTACGATTACCCATATACTGTCGTTTCCTTTCCTAGTTCGAGGCAAGCCATCAATGAAGTCCATCGAAATTTGCTCCCACTTCCATCCTTGAATTTCTAATGGTTGTAATAGTCCAGCCAATTTCTGCTGATCGCTCTTAACTAGCTGGCAAGTGGGGCATCTACTAACATATAATGAAATATCTCTTTTCATTGACCTCCACCAAAATGTGCGTTTGATATCGTTATACATTTTGCTCACACCGGGATGGATACTTAATTTGGATTTGTGGCACTCATCAAGTATTTCTCTTCTGAGCTCAGGAAGATTTGGGATGCAAATTCTGCCCTTTAATCTAAGAACTCCTTTGTCATCGAGTCGAAAACTTGTGGATTCACCTCCTTTGACTCTCTGGCTGACTCTTTGAATAAATTCATCGTCTTTCTGAAGTGTCGAGATCCTGTCTATTAACGAAGACGTGATGACAAAACTGGCGATGATTTCATTCTTTCTGCTGAGCGCATCTGCTACAACATTGGCTTTCCCCGGAGTGTATAGAATTTCAAAATCGTATGCTGCAAGGAATTCTAACCAACGCTGTTGTCTCAAGTTTAGATCTTTCTGCGTGAATAGATATTTCAAGGATTGATGATCCGTGAATAGTTCGAACTTCTCGCCCAATAAATAATGCCTCCAGATTCTTAAAGCGAACACGATAGCTAATAACTCAAGATCATGAGTTGCATAGTTTCTTTCATGCGGCTTTAGCTGACGGCTGGCATAAGCGACCACTTGGCCTTTTTGCATTTACACTGCGCCTAGCCCTCTAATAGAAGCATCTGTCCATACAGTCAAGTCTTGGTTGCCTTCTATAATTGTCAATACTGGAGCGGTTGTCAACTTCAGTTTTAGCTCCTGGAAAGCTTCTTCACATTCGGGAGTCCATTTGAATTTCTCATGCTTCTTTGTAAGCTTTGTCAATACACCAGATATCTTTGAAAAATCCTGAACGAATTTCCGATAGTAACTAACCAATCCTAGGAAACTTCGAACTTCAGTGGGGGTAGTAGGTTGTTTCCAGTTCTGGATCGCTATAATTTTGCTTGGATCCACAGCAATCCCTTCTTTTGATACGACATGGCCAAGGAACTTAACTTCATCCTGCCAGAAGACACATTTTGAAAATTTAGCTTTTAATACATTTCTCCTTAGAATTTTCAACACTTATTCTAAATGTTTTGCATGTTCATCTTCTGACTTGGAGTAGATTAAAATGTCATCGATGAAGACTAGAACAAATTTATTCAATACACCACGGAACACTCTGTTCATAAGATCAACGAAGTATGCCGAAGCGTTACACAAGCCGAACGGCATTACTAACCATTCATAGAATAAATCGGGACCCCTGAAGGCTGTCAAAGGAACACAGTCTTCTGCTATACGTAATTGGTGGAAACCTGTAGCTAGGTCCATTCTGGAGAATACACTTGCTCCATTTAATTGATCTAACAGATCGTCTATACGTGGCAAGGGATATTTGTTTTTCAATGTCTGCTTATTGAGATCTCGGTAGTCAACACAAAGTCTTAGAGTACCGTCTGATTTTGGGACAAATACTACTGCTACTCCCCAAGCTGAAAAGCTCGGTCTGATCAGACCTTTCCAAAGCAATTCTCGGGTTTGACTACCTAACTCTTCTTTTTCTTTCGGGGCCATTCTTCTAATTGGATGTACTACTGGTCGGGCATTCGGAATTAGATCTATTCTAAATTCAATCTCTCTTTGCGGCGGTAAGTTTTCTACTTCTTCAAACACATCCGCATAGTTTTTAACGACCAATATCTTTTCTAATGAAGGGGGAGTAACTTCTAAAGAAGACCAAAATTCTGTTCTATTAATTTCTGAGCCATGGCATGGTATAGTGATATGCCCAAATTTTGTGCTAACTTTCACGATTCTTTCGGCACATCTAACTTCGGCCTTATATTTTGTCAACCATTCCAAACCGAGAATAATGTCGAATTCAGACAAATCCATGACTATTAAGTTGATGGGAAACTTGTAACATGAATAAGAGATAGGCACTCTGCAGTACAAACTGAGACTAACAGAACCTCCTATCGGATTTTGAACTTTAATTGGTTCTTTTAGAATTCTTTGTTTCAATTTTAACTTGTGAACAATGTTACCAGAAATGAAGCTACGTGATGCACCAGTATCAAAAAGTACAGAAACAGGAATATTTTTAATGGTATGGGTACGTCCCAAAACGTCGGGTTTACCTGATCCATCTGTGGTAGTTGGAGGGGTCTTCCCGTCATACACATGAGCCACTTGTGCATTCTGCTTCAGAGGACAGTTCCTGCTATAGTGCCCTTTCTTATGGCAGTTGTAGCATTCGGCTGAGTCTGGATTTGCCTTTGGCTTCCTCGGGGCTTTGCATACATTAGAAAAATGTCCTGGCTTCCCGCAGTTGTAGCAATTTCCTTTGGGAATCTTTCCAGGTTTCTGAGTAGCGGCCGCTGTAATGCTAGACTCGGGCTGATCTGCTGAAGCCTTGCGCTTATTTCCAGCTTGGCTTTTTGCGCGGTCTTGGCTGGCGTGCCTTTCATTCATATCTTCATAATTGCAAGCCATTTCTACCAATTGTGAGAGGGAGAGTTTGATGTTGCTCATGGCTCTGTCATGGTACTTGCGCTTTAGCCCGAATATGAATCTCTTGTTCTTTGCTTTGTTAGTCATAATAAGCTCTGGAGCATAGCGCGACAGCTGGGTGAATTTATTGAGGTAATCCTGGATAGAGAGATCTCCTTGCTGGAGATTAGCAAACTGCTCTCGCATCCTCTCTAAAGCCTGTTCAGGTACAAACTTCTCATTGAACATAGTTTTGAATTGCTCCCAGGTTCTGACAGTACCTGCTGCATCCTCTGAGGTAATGGCATCCCACCACAGCTCTGCTTCCTCCTGTAGGAGCCAAATACTTAGTCGTGCTTTGTTGTTGGTTCCCATACCCATGCCTTCAAAGATTTTCTCACAGGTCTTCAACCAAGCTATAGCCTCGGTCACTGTACCAGTGCCAGAAAAAGGTTTTCCCCCAAGGTTCCTATACCTCTTCGCTACTCTGTCTAGCTCGAAGTCCTCGGGTGCTGGTAGCTGAACAATAGGGCCTCCCTCAACTACGGGGATATTTCCCCGTCCTCCTGCTACTCCGGCTCGGCCTCCACGGCCTCCTCTAGCTGCTGCTACTCGTGTAGCCATCAGAAAGAGTACTGTATAAGCAAGAAAAGAGTCAAGCTCACAGATTTGATAATTTTCATATTCGATAAAGCAGGGGAACATAAGGAAAGGTAATGATGTACTGATCAAATTGTTTTGCTAATCTGTTTAGCTCATTCTAGGACATTGCTAATCCTATCTCTAATGAGATACTCGCCTTAGAACACTACTGATTCTATTCTGACGAGGTGTTTAATGTGTTAGATCCCGGAACTAAGGTTAACCAAAGCTCTGATACCAACTGTGACGATCCCAAAATCCGAGGGGCGGTATTAAGGATAATCATTGGAATATAACACATTAATCATCATAGCAGAGTACAGATAATAGCAGAAACAATAAATAGAATAATTTTACATGGATATGACAGCGGAATCACAACATGTAATAACATCAGAATAGCACAACGTAGGATATAACTTAGTAAATAAAAAAAAGGAAGTGATCAGTCATCATCGCCAGAGGCGGAATACATACATGCAGTGAGACATAATATGGGTATCAGTCTACATCGCCGAAGGCGGTACATATACATACAATAAGAAGTACGGAAAGTAAATCAGTCTGCATCGCCCATGGCGGAATCATAATATAAGTACAGTAATGGCGGAAAATGTCAAAGTCGTCTCCGTGATGTCAGCCTCGCCATGAGCCAAAAATGCACTCTATACAACAGTGCAGAGCCAAAAACAACCTGTCACCTGTGTACTAGGCTGCCCATGTGAAAATAAGGGCACCCGCGTTTGCAAAGTGAAACAAACAACGAGTCAGTCATGGGGACTGGTATGAGGAATCTATTTAACAGTTTAAAACAACAGTAATAAGCAAATCATAGGACCACGCCACTTTCGCAGAACGGGTTTACTCCAGTGGTTGCTAGTGCATTTAAAACAAAGTAAATTCTTTCAAAACAACGCAATGCTTTTAAAAAGAATGAAGCCATTATAAGACTCAGGTCCCATCATACAATGCAACGCAAGCCGGAGGATAGAGTTTTACCTTATAATGGCCAAATATGCTTGGTACGTATAAAGCAAAATCATTTGATATTATTACTAGTGCATATATGTTTCAAAAGCGAATAGCATCATAAATATCAATCATAGGCGGCATAGCTACCATATACTATGTCGCCATACTAGTTCTTCAATCGAGTCCGTTATTTCGTATTGGAAATTGTATTTCCGTCATGAGTCGAGGCAAGGGGCAAGCTCCTCTCCGCTTCGAGACATTCTAGCAAATGCCTCGGGACTACACACTCTGGGTAACCCCTGGAACTTCAGGGCCGGTCCTCTCTTACGTTTGAGGATTAATTATGCCTGAACACATGTTTCCCGGTCCTTACAGACCTATAATCGAGGCGTCTCGCATTCCAACAACCACAAAGGTGAAAAGTAGATATATATGTCAGGGCTGGTAAGTCACTAACACCACCATAGCTAGAAAGAAACGTCGTGCTCTCCCTGCAGTCCGTATCCCGTTTTTAACTCATACCGGGGTGTGAGGCTCACGAATCTACAAAATACACAAAGCCAGGTCACGTAGACCGTGCTTTGATCATCATCCACAAGACTTTGCTTTGCAACAGAAGCCTTGATCACAGCATCTTGGCATGCCACATAGGCCGTCCACTCCATACGATTGATTTCCATCGATATATAACCTCTGAGCTCATACGTCTCAGAGAAGGGAGTTAAGCAAAAGAATAAATTCTCCGCCGCCAAACAGATATATATTTAACAGACATCAATCAGTATAGAACAAAATCCAATGTCAGACACACAGTCCATTTACAAGTCCGTTCTGGGTCTGAACGAAACCGGAGGCATCAAATTTCTCGTATATCCGTCCAATCAACACATACATTCAGACGGCTACTACTTCCGTCCCATCCTGGTAGCTACTCCGGTCAGGAACCTCAGCAGCACCCATCCAACCGATAAGAAGATCGTCGGTCTTGAATCGTCTTTGCATTTTCCAATTCGAATCGTTCGATAAATTATTTGAAATGAGGGTTAGCTCGGCCTTTTCAAATAATTCACGTCATTAGAATTTAAATCGATTCTTTCTATGGTTATATTATTTGACATCCATCTTTCAGTTCTTTAGTGTTATTTTCGTGTCAAGCACATACAACCATCAAATATCAAACAATTCAAGCCCAATTGGTCTATTTGCAATCTATGTTGCTTATAATATTTTATAACGATTTTTCTCCATTTTTATTTATTTAAAAATGGCCATATTTAATTAAACGACGTTTCAGGTCGTGTCGTGGCACTGGCGCTGTTTTTCCCCTAATTTGTTTTACACATATCGGAAAATCTAACCGTTGGATTTCTACAAAGTCTATATCAGTGGGAAGATATTCCCAAAGCAAACCCAACGGTTCCAGTTTCGTGAAAATCCGACGGTCGGATCTTCCATACTAGTCGTTTGAAGTTACGGTTTCAAAATTCGAACTGCAGCGTCGTTATTCGATTTAATTTAATTATATTTATATTTATATATAAATATAAACGATTCTAGCGCTGTTTTTCTTCAGATTTGAATTAAACATTCCGGACAATCCAACCGTTGGATTCTTACAAGGTTGGTGCCGTTGGGAAGATATTCCCAAGGCGAACCCAGTGGTTGCGGTTTCGGGAAAATCCGATGGTCGGATTTCTCGTACTAATCATTTCAAATTACGATTCCGAAACACGAACTGCACGGCTTCTATTCCTTTTAATTATAATTATATTTATATATATAAATGTAGTTCATTCTATAATTCCAACTATAGTTCATTCTATATTTTCAACTTCGTTTTCACTTCAAATATTTCACTAACGCCTTAATATTTCGAAAAATTTCGCCATAACCTCCTTTGTACGGGTAGGGGTTTGGAAATTTATAGGGCCGTGTTAGGTACCCAATAAATCCTAAAAAGCATCCACATATTTATAATGATATATTCTGGTGTTTACGGGGGAGCATGTATAGATAATCACTCCAGAGAATAAATTCTCGTCACCCCGTTTCCGTGTGGAAATAAATAGTCCATGTGCCGTATCTAATAACTAGAGAGACGTGATTATTGTCAACTCCAGACCCGTGTGGGGTTTTTATTAATCTGGCGATTTATCATTATATTTTCTATAGTCCATATCAGTCATCAGTTCAACCTGTAGTATATAGTCATCGCCATACAAGCCTCTCGCTCGTATGGTAAATCTTCCACCTCGTCACACAAGCCCCAATTGCTTATGCAGAATATGATGAAGTATGCCTATCGTCAAGAAGTATGCCATGTAGTGTAGTTCAAATTTAATTGTTACTATCCTATGGCGATATTTATTATTTCACACAGAATAACCAGCACTCCGCATCCAATGGCATTCACAGGAGTTGATATAAAAATAAAATTGCGCAGCCAACTCATTAAGGTTTACCTATTTTTCGGGCACGCAAATAATTTCTTTACTCTACAGCTAATCCATTTTTCCTGTTCAACACATGTATATATATGCAGAACAAAGCTAATAATAATATTTCTAGCAAATTATTATTTATTTCAACACGTGTGTATTTTTATCAAAGCGTATACATGATAAAAGAAATATTTTTATCATCAAAAATATTTATTCAACACGTGAATGTTTTTAACACTTCATATTCACAATAAAGGTGTAGTTTTTATTGTCTATTCATTTTATTTTAAAATACGATAACATTCAACACATGAATTTCAAATCGACGAACGAATTGCAACTCAACACATGAATATTCTATATAGTTCATATATATATAAAAATGTGATTTTTATCGCTAAAGCTATTTGTTTAAATTCAAATAATTTTCAACACATGAATTTCAACTCAACAAATGAATTGCAACTCAACACATGAATATTGGTTATAGTTCGTATATATATAAAAATGTGATTTTTATCGCTAAAGCTATTTGTTTAAATTCAAATAATATTCAACACATGAATTTCAACTCAACGAAAGAATTGCAACTCAACACATGAATATTGGTTATAGTTCGTATATATATAAAAATGTGATTTTTATCGCTAAAGCTATTTGTTTAAATTCAAATAATATTCAACACATGAATTTCAACTCAACGAATGAATTGCAACTCAACACATGAATATTGGTTATAGTTCGTATATATATACAAATGTGATTTTTATCGCTAAAGCTATTTGTTTAAATTCAAATAATATTCAACACATGAATTTTTCAGAAAATTTCGGCAGCATAACGGCAGGGTAGTTAAAACCGGGACCGTCCCTAGTACGGCTCCTCGCTCTACCTTAAAACCTCGCGGTTTTTGACAATGGGGATCATGCATCTAGTTCGCACGCAGGCGGCATGTTTTATTTTCAATTCCACAATCCTATTCTAATTTGTTTCAACCACAAGAGGGTATTTTTCAACCACAATATCAACCACAAACAATTATTTCCAACCATTCGTCATACCATATAATATCACGTCAATCACAAGCAATAAATATCGTCCATGGTCTGTGGACGAGGGGAGTGTGTGTGTGTATATATATATATATATATATTATATTATAATTCACTTGCATTTCATCACAATTCAAAGCATATATGTTTCATTCAACGCTTGTATAATTTATACATCGCTAATATAACTTATACAACACATGTACATGAGGTATACAATGCGTATATAATTTACACTTCGCTTATATAATTTATACAACACGGTTTCATTCACACAATTAGTTTAGATTCCTCACATTGGTTATTGCAGTGCAAAAAATCCTAGGTAGATCAGAAAAATCCGCGGCTTCTTCTAGAATGTAGAGAGCCTCCTTGCGGTCACGGTGTCTCCTGTTTCATCGAATTTCGTTAAAGAACGAAAAAGATATTATTTTTCAAAGTTTTGCAACGCTTTATAGTGTTATTTTCATTTCAGAAATTTAAATCAGAAGGGTTTGCAAAGCTTCAAAACTAGGTTTTGATTTTAAATCAAAACCGTACCTTGTTGCTCCGATCAGTCTACACGGCGTCGAAGGGCTACGAACCACCTTCCGATCGACGGTGGTGGCAATGAACTCGGTGGCTCCAGCGAGTCGCGGCGGCGCTCCAAAGGGGCTGACTTCCCTCTCGAAATTCGACGCGTACGGTCGATGCTTTGAGGCGAGGCTTGGTCGGATGTAAAGAGGAGGCGGAGGCGATCAGAATCTTCAACTGGAAGAGGCGGCGAAACTGGCTGTGGCGGCGGCAAAAACGATGGGAAGCTTCGAGCTTCGTGCGTCGTTCAAATCGCCTGGCGGCTAGGGTTTTTTTCGAAATTTTTTTTGACAAGAAAAATTCCTATTGGTCGAAGCTATATAAGAAATTTTAAATAGTGTTTTCACAAACGGACTCGAAATCAAACCCAACGACTGTCGCCCCTAGCTAAATACCCCTATTCCGGACACAATGGGATATGTTTCGTTGGCCAATTCGACTGTTACAGTCAGTTATTTTTCAAATTAAAATATAAAACATTCAATATTTAATTTGAACGTACATTTCAATTTGCCAGGGCCACAAACTGAATCGAAAAATTCCAGAAAAATAAATCTAGCTTTGTTTTGACGATACGGTCCTAACAAAACCAGTTTTGTCGAATTCTGAGCTCGTTTGAAAAACGGCCATTTTTAGGTCGACCCATTTTAACAGAATTTGACCAATTACATTTTCTTTTGCCCCGCTCACATACTAGCTTCAAAAATTATGAAATTTGAAACTTAGCAATAATTTGACATCCCGGACCCAACAAAAGTGGTTTCGTCGAATTCCGAGGTCGTATGCAAAATATCAATTTTCAAGGGCTATATATGCTATATAGCGACCTTTCTGAAAATTCATTTGGCCATAACTTTTGATTCCCGCTATGAAACTTTGATTTTTCAGATTCGTTAGAAAGGTATTCATAAACAGATTTAAATATTTTCAGTTTCGCTGAAATCCGTTATTTTGTCCACCCGGTACAGTCAGACAAAGTTTGTATTCAAAATTTCAAACTGCAATACTATACCCAATTCTCTATTTTATTGGAATAGGCTATTTCAACTATTCAAATTCTTTGGTAATAACCAAATTTAAAAATTTTAAATTGGTTCACATTTTCCGGGTTATTACAGAACTCCTTCTCACTTAATATTTGATCATGTAGTTATTTTTGGAGTTCAATACACGAACTCACACAAATCATTTGAATTGGAAGTGATGTTTGGATATTAGTGACACTCGCATTTCATACTCCGCGGATGGACACTTGTGGCGCCGTAAATGGCATTAGATTGTTGAACAGTTATTTATATGGATTATTTGGTGATTGACATTATCGTGATTGTGATGATTAACATATTAAAATTAATGTTAACATTAATGTGGTTGTTGAAATGAAATAATAAATATCCATTTATAATTTTAACAGTGAAAACTGGTTAAATAGAAAAATAAGTCAAACCGAATTTGAATTGTTTAATTTATTAACCAATGATTTAGTTAAATAGACTGTTGTTGTTTGAAAACCCCACACGGGTATTGGGATGATATTTGACATACACTAATCCCAATATTTAGTTGTATGTCAATCGATTGGTTGACAGGTTGTGATGAGCGTTATTTAATTTTTAATGCTTACACAGTTGAAAATTGCACTTTGGATGATGTTTGAATGTTGAATGATTATTTATCATTATTATTGAATACATGCAATGTATGAAATCCATATAATGAAATTATATGGTAATTGATTGAGTCGCATTCCGATTCAGAAATAACGAATAATTTTAAATAATATTCAATAAAAAAAATAAAAATATGATTTTAATGTCCGATTTTGGATGGACACGAAAATATTGAAATATATGAAGTCGAGTTAAGTAGAAGTGCACCATTTTAAATCAAACTGATTTTTTGTCGATTTTATCCATTTTATAATGAATATCGAACAGAATGGATTTCAAAATTAGATATTTAGAAAATATTATCATTTTAATATTATAATGATATGAAATATTCAATTTTGATTTAAAATTGAAAAGGAATTTGAAATCGTTTTAAAATGGATTTATAAACGATCTATAAATACGTTTTAAATGGAAATCGACGACATATATTATATATATTTAAATGGCTTGAATAGAACACGTCGCGCAGCGACCGTTCATGAATTTCAACCACTGACTTCAAATTGATGTAACTGGAGATCCGACCGTCGGATTCTCCTAAAACTGGAACAATTAGGTTCGTATCGAAAATATTTTTCCACTGAATGTCGGAGATTTAAATTTGAACAGTTGTATTTTAAATTATGTTCAAATCAATTTCAAAAAAGGTCGCTATGGATGTAGTTCGGTAACCATTATGGGGAACCGACTGTAAAGGCCTTAATAAAATTATTAAAAATATGGAAAAAATTTGTAAAATCAAAAAAATGAATTGGAAAGATTTTGGATGAAAAATTCCAAGTTTTGAAAAGATAAAAGATATTTTTATATAAATGAACTAGTTATTAACTAGAATAATAATCCAATGTTTTTAAATAATAAATTGGATTGAGAAATGGGTTTTAAAATAACCAGAGTTTTCCAGCAAATAAATTGGAATGGATTTGAATGGAAATAATCTTCAGAATATTTCGATATTGGATTCCGTTATTATTCGGATATTGTTGGAAGATACAGATATAGTTATTCCAAATACGATGTACGCTAGTTTAAGAATTTGATATTGAATATAAGTCGGTATAATTTCTATTCAGAGTCTTGTATTTAATATCATATGGGATTTTGGGTTCGTTGTGAATGGTGCCTTCTATAACATTGTTCTTAAACCCAATTAACAGTAAAGTTATGGTTTGGAATTTATAAATATTTTAATTAAGATTTAATGGAAAATTTTCCAAAGTAAAGTTTTCCAATTTAATACATTAAATTGGAAATTAAATGGAATTCGATTTGGTAATAATTGAGACGAGCTTCTATGAAGGAAGACCGTTACTATATATGGAATTTAAAAGGCATTGCCGTTATTCTATTTATATTATTATTTTGATATGGGTATATATATCGATTATATACTATTATGATTTCCGTATAGATTCCATTTTGATCGAAGATGGTTTTGGGTTTATCGTGAACTGTGTTTTAAATGACATTGGTTCTTTAACCCAGTTAAAGACAAGATTAATTTTCCTAAAGTGAATAATCTTTAAGTAATGATTTTTGATATTAAAACCAAGTTGGAATTTTAATGAATCTTTAATTAGATTGGAATGTGGATAAGGTAACTGAATTTATTTAGTTCGTGAAATGATCATGATTGGAGTACCACCAGTTTTACTCCAGGCGATAGTTAAATCTTTAATTAGTTTTGAACATGAAATGGTAATTAAATTTACCGATAACACTGTGGGTGTTAGATATGGGGTACTACCACCTTTTCTCCATGGGATGAACAGGTTGGGATTGGAAATAATAAAATAATAAATGATCACTTCGGTAAGATTCGCTAATCCCGACTAGTTAATAAACCTTAATTTGGTTTAAGTTGTGAAAAGATAAAATAAAATCTTTTGAAATGATATCCAAAGGAAGATTAAACAATAAGTTTAAAAGAATTGATCTTTGATAAAATTAATGGGAACCTTTCCCCTAAGATGTGAATATTTGAATATTTGAATATTGGAATGAGGCGTATGATGTGTTTTCTAGCACTAGATTATTGATTATAAAATACGCGAGTTATTCGGAAAGACCGGGTTTATCCCATTCTGAATAACTGAAACGGCAACTAAAAATCGACGATGAAGACGATGGTTGAAGACTGGAGATCTTCACATCATTTGGATGATTACCGACGTCTTGATTGGGTTGTACAGCCAAGACAAGGCAATAAGTGGTGATCGTCCAGACATACTTGGAGATCGACTGGATATGCGAGGACCTCTCTCCTGTATTGGACATATGGGACGAGGAATAAGATGCCTCCGGTTTCGTTCAGACCTAGAATGGACTTGTAAATGGATGTGTGTCTAACATTGGATTTCATTCTATGTTGATTGATTTCTATTAAATATATATCTGTTTGGTGGCGGAGAATTTATTCTCTTGCTTAACACCCTTCTCTAAGACGTATGAGCTTAAAGGTTATATATTGATAGACATCAGTTGTATGGCGTGAATTGTCAGTGTGGCATGTTGAGATGCAAATGACCAAGGCTTTTGTTGAAAAGCAAAGTCTTGTGGTTGATGATCAAAACACGACTTTAAATAACATAGCTCTATGTATAGCATTAATCCGCGAGCCTCACACCCTGGTATGAGTCCAAAACGGGATCAGGGATGCAGGGAGTGCGTGACATTTCTTTCTAGCTAGAAGTGGTGTCATGATATGGAGCCCAGACATATTTTATTTATGTGGATGATAGATTGCGAGGTGCCTCGGATATATTGGTCGCTAGTGGCCAAGTGATAGGTCCGATAGGACTGGGAAACGTGCGTTCAGGAATAACCAATCGACTAAAGCAAGTGTGGTCTGGCCCTGCAGGAACCAAGGGTTCCCGTAGGTGTGATCCTGAGGCATTTGCTAGAGTGTCTCGAATCGGAAGTAGCCATCGCTAGCCTTGACTCATGATGGAAAATCCAATTTCCAATACGACATCTTTTCTGTTTTAGTTGTAAACCTATGTATGGCGACATAATATATGGTACCTATGCCATCCAGAATCGATACATTTATATTTGAAGTGGTTTTTGTAAAGACCCAAAAATCCCCACCCTTTGAATCGACCATAAACCACACAGGTCTGACCTAAAAGTTGGAAATCTTCGAATACTTTAACTTTGGGAATACAACACATCAGAACAACAATAGAAGACTTTTATAAAACACTATGATAATGTTACATCAGAGTACAGAATATCAGAGTACATTGACAAATAATAATACAGTGGAAGATAAATTACAATAAATTTAATACATTGCAGCGGAAGGCTATAATTTCTCTAGTCACAGCTTTAAGCTTCAATCCATAATCCTTCTCAAGAGATTAATATCTAGAAAACAAGATACTCAACTGCCCGTGTGGAAAATATGGGCACCCGAGTTTGCCAGTGAAACAAACTACAGGTCAGTCATGAAACTGGTATGAGAAATCTAACTCAACTAATCTAATAATAAGGCTAATCGCAGGACCACGCCGCTAACGCGGAACGGGTTTACTCCATTGGATTGCCAGTGCATAAATTAAATAAATCTTTAAACAACGCAATGCTTTTTTTAAAAAAATGAAACCATTATAAGACTCAAGTCCCATCACACAATGCAACGCAAACCGGAAGATAGAGTTTTACCTTATAATGGTCAAAAGTGCTTGATACGATTAATATGGATTTTGATATTATTATTAGTGTATATATGTTTCAAACACAATTTCAATTATAATGTATCAATCATAGACAGCATGGGTACCATTTATCATGTCGCCATACTAGTTCTACAACCAATGGTGTCGTATTGGAAATTGGGTTTCCATCATGAGTCGAGGCTAGGGATTTTCCTCACCAATTCGAGACACTCTAGCAAATGCCTCAGGATTCCCTACAGTGAACCCTTGGATCTTCAGGGCCGGTCCACACATAACATTAGTGGAATGGTAATTCTTGAACACACGCTTCCCGGTTCTTTTGAACCTCTAATTTGGCCAATAACAAATTATAAAACCCGAGATACCTCATAATCCATCATCCACATAAGTAAAAATGTCAGGGCTGGTAAGTCACTGAGACCACTTCTTAACTAGAAAGAAACGTGTGCACTCCCTGCAGTCCTAATCCCATTTTTGACTCATACCGGGGTGTGAGGTTCGCGAAGTCACGCTATACACAAAGCTACGCCTAAATAGGTTATGCTTTGATCATCTACCACAAGGCCCTGCTTGTCAACAAAAGTCTTGATCAATTGCATCTTGGCGTGCCACATTGACAATCCATGCCATGCGATCAATCACTATCAATATATGCCCTCTAAGGGTGTTAAGCAAGAGAATAAATTCTCCGCCACCAAACGGATACATATTAATAGAAATCAATTTAATTTACATGAAATGAATTCCAATGTCAGACACGCATCCATTTACAAGTCCGTTCTGGGTCTGAACGAAACCAGAGTCACCTTATTCCTCCCCATATGTCCAATATGAAGGAGAGGTGCTCACATATCCGGACAATCAACAAGTACGTTTGGACAACTACCACTTTAACCCTTTGCTAGGAGCGACCCTGTGCCCGGCATCAGTAGTCATCCATTCGATGTGAAGATCGCCGGTCTTCAATCACCATCTTCAATATCTTCGATTTAAATGGTCGTATAATTATTTGAAATGAGATTGAACTCGGTCTTTTCAAACAATTCTTGCATATATAATTTAAAAAATTTCATATCGTTAATAGTATTTAATAATGATTTATCGCTATTTTTATATATAAAGTAGCTATATTAATTCAACGACGCTTCGGGTCGATAGGCGGCCCTGGCGCTGTTTTTATCAAATTTTGATTTACACATATCTCGAAATCTAACCGTTGGATTTTGACAAAATTTATATTGTTGGAAAGATCTTCCCAAAGCGGTCCTAACGGTTCCAGTTTTGGGAAAATCTGACGGTCGGAACATTCGGTATAATCGTTTAAAATTACGATTTCGAAAAGCGAACTACCGTGCGCGATTCGTTTAATATTAATTATATATATATAATTCGCTCGACGACTTCAAAACCATTTATTGATCAACTAATTTATTTCCACTATGCATTGCTCTAGCGAATCATACATTCAACAAAAATGTAATTTTTATCGATTAACTAATTTATTTCAACTATGCGTATTTCTCATCATTCCTATATACAATAAAATGTATATTTTATTGTTATACTTCTCTATTTCAAACAATGAATACTGGTCATCATTTTTATACACAATAAAAATGTAAAATTTTATTGTAAAACTTTTCTATTTCAACTAGTGATCATTTTACATGAATCATGCTTTTCATTAAAATTGTAAATTTAAATGTTTCCACATTCTATCTATACAATGAACATTTACATAGATTTATCTTTACATTAGAAATGAAAATTTTCTTTTAGTGTTCCCCTAATTTTATCCATACTATGAATAATTTACATAAATCAACCTTTACATTAGAAATGTGATTTTTTTAATGTTATCATGTTTTTATCCTAAAACATGAACACTTTTCTATATCAATATTTTAATTCAACAAAATGATCAAAATTGTTCTTTTCATTTTTGTTGAAATATTCTAATTTAACAAAGGACAAAAATGTATATTTCATTTTGTTGAAAACTCTAGTTCAACAAGATGGTAAAACTGTATATTTTATTTTTGTTGAAAACTCTAGTTCAACAAAATGACGGCAAAGTGATTATTCATTTTTGTTTAACCCCTTTTTATTAACAAAATGTATATTTTTGTCTAATTCTTTTAAATGAACAAAAATGTCTCATTCTTCTTTATGAATAGAAATGTATATTTTGTTTAATCCTTTTGAATGAACAAAAATGCATCATTCTGCTTTATGAACAAAAATGTATATTTTTACAAAAACGTGTATTTTGTTCAACAATTCTAATTTTTTAAGCATGACAACTATAATTGTCAATTCTAATTGGTTTAAATATGATTTTTACCTAAATGACATGTTTTACTTACATGACATGATTCTAACATAAACGACATTTTTAACATGAATTATTCTAACGTTATATTTTTAACATAACATATTCTAACCAAAATGATATTTATGATTTCATACAAGTCTATTTTTAAACAAAATGAAATCTATGTCATCATACAAATTTATTTTAACCAAAATGGTGACTATGGTTTCATACAAATCTAATTTAAAACAAATGATAATTATATTTTGTCAATTCTAATTTAGCATGAATGCCAATTACATTTTGTCAATTCTAATTTGACATAAATGATAATAATATTTTGTCAATTCTAATTTATTTTTGTTTAATCCTTTTTAATTGACAAAAATGATATTCTTGTTTCATCCCTTTTTAAATAAAAAAATGTACATTTTGTTTTAATTCTTTTTAATGACCAAAAATGTATATTTTGGTTAAATCCTATTTAATGTCCAAGCATGAATATTTTTGTGTAATCCTATTTAGTGAACAAAAATGTATATTTTGGTTAAATCCTTTTGAAATGACAAAAATGTATATTTTTGTCTCATTCCTTTTTAAATGACAAAATTGAATATATTTGTCTTAATCTTTTTAAAATGACAAAAATGAATATTTTTGTTTCCTTCTTTTTAATTGACAAAAATGAATATTTTTATTTCCTTCTTTTTAATTGACAAAACTGAATATTTTTGTCTTATTCTTTTTAAATGACAAAATGACTATATTTGTCTCGTTCCTTTTAAATGACAAAAATGACTATATTTTAATCTCATTCTTTTTAAATGATAAAATGAATGTTTCTATTCTCATTCTATTATATTTGACAAAAATGAATGTTTTTATTCCATTCTTTTACATTTGACCAAAAATAAATATTTTGATTTCACTCTTTTACATCTGACAAAAATGAATATTTTTATCATTCTTTTATATTTGACAAAAATGTTTATTTTTATCATTCTTTTACATTTGACAAAAATGTTTATTTTTGTTTAAACCTTTTTAATGAAAAAAAATGCCTATTTTTGTTTAATCCTTCTAAATGAACAAAAATGTCAATTTTTGTTTAATGAACAAAAATGCCTTTCTCTTTTTTACTGAACCAAAAATGTCTCTTTCCTGTTAATGAACAAAAATGTGTACTTTCTTTTTAATGGAAAAAAATTCTCCTTCTTTTCAATAAACAAAGATGTATCTTTTTGTTTAATCATTTTTAAATGAACAAAAATGTTTCATCTTTTCTTTAATCCTTTTTAATGATAAAAAATGTGATCTTTCTTCTTAATGACCAAAATGTATACTTTTTGATTCCAACAAAATTACAATATTTAATTTGTCGATTCTAGTTACAACAAAAATAATGATTTTATTTTGACAAATCAGATTTCTACAAAATGGTATATTTTGATTCAACAATTTTGTTTCAACTAACCTATTTTGACCAAAAATGAATAATTTGTTTTGTTAATTTCAAGATGACAAAATGACAAATTTATTTTATAAATTTCAATGTGACAAAATGACTAATTTAGTTGATAACTTTCAATACAACAAAAATGATAAATTCTGTTCTTTAACTTTCAATGCAACAAAAATGATTAATTTTGTTTAAATATTTCAATGCAACAAAAATGATTAGTTTTGCTTAAATCTTTCAATGTAACAAAAATGAAACTTTTGTTTAAATTTTTCAATGTAACAAAAATGAAACTTTTTAATTACAGCAAAATGACCATGAAATTATGTATTTTTAATAATGACAAATTTTCACCCTTTCCATTAGAACATGTTGACAATGAAAACAAGTTCTTTTTATTTCAATCCTTTTTAACAAAACAATTTAACGATAAAAATATGACCTTTTTAATTTCAACAAATTCGACAATGAAAAATGTACTTTTTAATTTCAACAAATTCGACAATGGAAAAATGTCCTTTTTAATTTAAGTAAATATGACCCTTAAAAATATAATCTTTTTATTTAAAAAAAATGGCAACCAAAAATGTTTTACTTATTATTAGTCTTTTAATTTAAAACAAATGACCACAAAGACGTTGTCTTTATAGTGTAATCTTGATTTACATTAAAAATGAAATCTCTTTTTCTTCTATTGCAATCTTTTGTTGAAAATAAAATAAAGACAAAAAATATCTTTTCTTTTATTAAAGACATAATGAAAATAAAAATGAAATCTTTGTTCATAGATTCAATTAAAAATCAGATCTATATACTTAGATTCAAACAAAGGGGAATTCTTGTTATACAAGCTCAGATCTGTCACACACAAACAATACAATAAATCACCAACAACAAACAATAAATTTCAATTGCAAACATCATAGGTATGATTTAATAAACACATATACATGAAATTCAAACAGCGAGGAATAATATTTAATTTAAAAAAAATAGAAATCTCACCGTGCTTTGAATTCTGTGCGATTTAGATCTAAAATTTGGCCAAAATTTGATTTGCTTGTAATCAGTCCTAGTTAGTCTAAAATTGTAGATCTCGGACTCATGATCGCGGCGTATCTGAAATCGTTTAATCCCGAGTTCCAACACATTAGATATGATTTAATTTAGATTGATAATAATTTGAATTAATTAATTAATTAATAAGGTAATTACTCTTCTTCTTCCCCAAATAAGAATTGGCCGTTAGCTTCCTCTTTGGGTTCAAATCTAGGGTTCCCTTTTGTGATCAAATATTTAAACTTGAAGATGATTAGAATGTGGCACGTCAGAGAGGAGGAGAAGGGGTTTCTTGTGCCTGGGGTGGGGCCAGCGCGGTGGGGCCTAGGGGGTGCAGTTTGGGCTGAAGCGGCACGAGTTAGGGGTGTTGAATCTTGAGCTACGTGCAAATTCAGATGGAGATCTTGGTATGGATGCGAAGAGGAGAAAAATCTCTACAAAAAAGTCTAAAGGGGAGGATCTAATTATTTGTGTAGGAGGAAAAATTAAAGGAGAAAGAATTGAAGGTTCTAGGCCACGAAAATAAAGGAACGGCGGCTGAGTTTTTGTAATAACCCGGAAAATCCGAGCCAATTGATAATTTTTATTTTGGCAATTCTAGTGAATTTTGAATATTTAAAATGAATTGTTTTAAATAATAATGACGAGAAATTTATTTTGAATAGAATTAGAACGTATATATTTATATAGATCGTCGGTAGAAAATAAATATTATTTTGCAAACGACCTCCGTTTTCAACGAAATCACTTCTGTTGGATCCGGGATGTCTAATTATTACTTGATTCCAAAATTCATTATTTTTGAAAGCAATATGTGAGCGTGGCGAAGTAAAACCTGTTTTGTCAGTTTTAGTCAATTTGAATAGACCAAAAAATGGCCATTTTTCAAACGGTCTCAGAATTTGACGAAATTAGTTTGTTAGAGCCGTATCGTCAATACGAAGCTAGAAAATATTTTTTTAGAATTTTTAGAATCCGTATATGGCCCCGGTAAATTAAAATGTGCGTTTAAATTAATTACTTTAATTTAAATAAAAGCGGATCGTAAAGGTCAAATTGGCTTACGATTCATGTCTCATTGCATTCAGGATGGGGGTAATATGCTATGGGCGACAATTGTTAGGTTCGATTTGGGGTTAAAATGAAAATTCACTTTATGAGAATTAAATAAATAATTAAAATATTAATATATATATTCCTATACTAAGTCAACCCCCTTATCTTTCTCTCCCCTTTCCCTCTCGTTCACTTCAGATCTGGAGAAATAAAAAAAAATCACGACAAACATAACCGCGTCGCCTACCGGAGCTCCACCGCCACCGTCAACGTCACCCTCCGCCGCACCTGACGCGCCCCTCCCCCTCACCACCGATCCTCCCTCTCCAGCCTCCAAATCCGCCCCCACCGAACCCTAGCTTCCCCAAACCACCATAGACCGCTCCCAAGACCCGCCTCTGGACAATGCAGCACCGCCCCTACCACCACAGACCCGGCGCCGCCCCTCTGAACTCCCCTTAGACGGTGAAGACCTCCCTCCTCCATAAACCGAAAGAAAAGTGAGTTTTTACTTCTTTTGTTTATTTAGTATTATGTAATTAGTTTAATTAACTTTGTAAATGAATAAAAAGCTAAATTTTAATATGTAAAAGGATTGAAAAATATATATATGATTTTTACATAAAAAGATTATTTTTATTATGTGAAGAACGAAATAAAGATTTGATTTTTACAATGTAAACATCGCTATAAAGAAGTAATTTTTAAACATAAAGTTTATATTTTTTATTTACATGAATAAGGGATAAAAATAGGATTTTATTTTATATGTATGGCGAAGAAAAAAAGGTGGTTTTTATTTACATAAAATAGCATTATTAAAATATGGTTTTAACACAGTAAAGTTATGATGTTTATAAAAAGTAATGATTTTTAAGGACATAAAGATTGGATATTTATAATGAAGTAGCAGTTTAAAAATACGATCTTTGGTTGTTTAAAAATATGATCTTTATATTGTCTACATCGAAATAAAAATACGATCTTTATAATGCAAACATCGTGTTAAAGTTATGATATTTGCACATATGGTTATAACATAAAAATATGATTTTTAATGTAGTTATACGATATAGATTGATAAGTAGAGAATGATGGAGTGGATCCCAAAGGTGAGAACTCCTCACTGAAATTTTCTTTATTTATTTTATAACTGCATATATGAATTGTTCCCCTATTGTCCACAGACCATGGACGACTTGTTTGATTATTTGGTTTGGTTGATTAGATTATTTGGTTGTTTGGGTAAAATGAATTGATCAGAATTGTTATGTGTGTATGGCGCGAGCCAATATCAGGAGAGGGGTAATGCTAGACATTACCCGATTTTGATATCGCGCCGTTATACCGCCAAAATTTTCTAAAATATGTTAGAAAAATAAAAATATCATTTTTATTGTGTAAATGGACCGAATAAATATTTTATCATTAAAAATATAATTTTTAACGTGTTTATGAATAAAATAAATATTCATTTACAAATCAGACGATTTGTTTATGTACACCCATTTAACTGATATGGATTGGGACGATAAATTTTACACGTCGCCCAATTGCACAAATAAAATTCATTATTTGTTGATTGAAACCCCACACAGGTGTTGGGATGATATTTGACATACACTAATCCCAATATTTAGTTGTATGTCAATCGATTAGTTGACAGGCTGTATAAGCATTGAATATTTATATTTGATGCTTATGCAGTATAGAATGCACTTTGGATGATGGTTGGCTGTGTTTGATTGTAGTTGTATACATGTGTGTATGAAATCCATATAATCACATTATATGGTAATTGACTGTGTTTGATTCCAGTTCAAAAAGAATGCATATTTTAAAATAACGAATTTTTTAAAATAATGAATATATTAAAATAATGTTTAGTAAAAGATCGAAAATCTGATTTTGATGTCCGATTTGGGATGGACACGAATATATTTAAATATATAAAGCCGTGTTGATTAGATTGACGCCATTTTGACGTGAACAATATTTATATCGATTTCATTCATTTTTATAATGAATATTCAAAAGGAAATTATTTAGAAATGTAATATTTTGAAAATATTATCATTTATATATCGATGATATGGAATATTCAATTTTGATTTGAAATTGAATATGAAGTTGAAATCGTTTTGAAAACGAATGTAAAAACGATTTATAAAATACGTTTAAATGGAAATCGATGAAATATATATTATATATATAATATAATGGCCTGAATAGAACGCGCCGTGCTGCGGCAATTCCCTAATTTCAACCATTGACTTCGAACGGACATTACGGGAGATCCGACTGTCGGATTCTCCTAAACCGGAACCATTGGGTTCGTATCAAAAAGAGCTTTCTAACGAATATTAGAGATTTGAAATCTAACGGTTGGATTTGGAATTATGTCCAAATAAAATTTAGAAAAGGTCGATGTAAGTGCGGTTCTATGGCCGTTTATGGAAATCGACAGTATGGGCCTTGATAAAATTATTAAAAATATCAATAATTAGTGAAAAATCATAAGAAATGATTTGGAAAGAATTGGGATGAAAAATTCCATATTTGAAAAGATAAAAATAGATTTTTATCGAAATAAACTAGTTTTGAATTAGAATAATAAATCCAATATTTTTAAAATAAATAAATTGGATCTGAAATGGTTTTAAAAATAACTGGAATTTCCAATATATGAATTGGAATGGATTTGAATCGAAATTATCTTCGGAATATTTTGATATGGGATTTTGTGGTTATATGGATATTGTGGAAGAATTTGGAATATATATATATCGTTATTCTAATACGATATTTGTTGGTTTCAGAATTTGATATTCAATATAAGCTGATATATTTTCAATTCAGAGCCATGTATTTAATTTCAATTTGGATTTTGGGTTCGTCGTGAATGGTATCTTTAATAATACTGTTCTTGAACCGAATGGAGTTAAGAAAATTAGAAAATGACTGGAGATTAGTTAAGTTGAATGGTTACCTAGGTACTGATCTGATGTTGGTTTCGGCCTTCGGGGTTAATACTTAGGGGATTGTTCTCTTACTAATTTATGGTTAGAGGCTAATGTGAATTGGGTTTATGGTGAATTGTGTTTTTAAAGACATTGGTTCTTTAGTCCGATTTACAATGAAATGTGATTTGGGATTTATAAATCTTTTTATTAAGATTTAACGGGAATTTTTCAAAGTAATGTTTTCCAATTTAATATATATTAAATTGGAATTGAATGTAATTCGATTTGATAATAATCCAAATGAAATTCGGTGGAGGAAGACTGTTAATACAGATGGAATTTAAAAGGCATTGCCGGTATTCCATTTATATTATTGGTCGGATATGGAAATTGATATCGATTATATATTGATTTGTTTTTCCGTGAAGATTCTATAATTAATGGAATGTGATTTGGGTTGTCATGAATGGTAAATTCAATAATACTATTCAAAGACCCAGTGGAGTTAAGAAACTCAGAATCAGTTAATTTGAATGGTTTTCTGGGTATTGATCTGATGTTGGTTTCGGCCTTCGGGGTTAATACTTAGGGAATTGTTCACTTGCTAATTTACGGTTAAAAGCTGATAGAATGGAATGTGATTTTGGATTTATAGTGAACCGTGTTTTAAATGACATTGGTTCTTTAACCCAGTTAAAGACAGGATATTATTTCCCAAGTTAAACAATCGTTAATATTGATTTTTGGGAAGATTAAAACCAAGTGGAGTTTTAATGCATCTTTAATTAGATTGAAATGATATCCAAAGGAGGATTAAAGAATAAATTTTAAAGAATTTATCTTTGATAAAATTAATGGGAACCTTTCCTTAAGAACGTGAATATTTGAATAAAAGAATATTCTGAATTGGAATGAGGCGTATGTTGTGTTTGTGTAACACTTGTTTACAAAATACGCGAGTTATTCGGAAAGACAAGGTTTATCCCATTCTGAATAACTGATATGACGATTAGTCGAAGATGAAGACGATGGTTGAAGACTGGAGGTCTTCACATCGTTTGGATGATTACTTATGTCTTGATTAGGCTGTATACCCAAGGCGAGGTAATAAGTGGTGATCGTCCAGACATACTTGGAGACCGACGGATATGCGAGGACCTCTCCCCTGTATTGGACATATGGGGGAAGAATAAGGTGCCTCTGATTTCGTTCAGATCAAGAACGAACTTGTAAATGGATGTGTGTCTGACATCGGATTTCATTATGTGTGATTGATAGACATCGGTTGCATAGCGTGAATTGCCTGTATGGCATGCTGAGATGCAAATGATCATGGCTTCTGTTGAAAAGCATAGTCTTGTGGTTGATGATCAAAGCATGGCCTTTGTGGCGTAGCTTTGTGTAGCGTTAATTTGCGAGCCTCACACCCCGGTGTGAACAAGAAACGGGAGAAGGACATCAGGGAAATGTACATATGCTGGTTTCTAGTTAGGAGTAGTGTTTTGGGTTTTACACGCCATGGCATTTCACTTATGTGGATGATGGATTGCGAGGCGCCTCGGTTATATCGGTCGATCCGGGACTGATGGAGTCATTTAGCTCATTTATGCCCCATAGGGCAGGCTAGCATATCATTTACGACATTATTAATCCACTCCGTATAGACCGGCCCTGACGATCAAAGGGCCCACCTGTGTCTGGGTCTTGAGGCTCGGGCTAGGCAGTCTCGAAGCGGTCTGGGACAATCCCTTGCCTTGGTTCACAGATGGAAATCCAACTTGCGGTTTTGATTGTAGAGCCCAGTATTGGCGACATGATATATGGTACCCATGCCGTCTAGGATTGATACATTTATATTTGAAGTTGTTTAATACACTATGAATTTATAATAGTATCAAATGATTTGATTTAACGTACCAAGCATGTTTAGCTATTATAAGGGAAAACCCTGTCTCTCGGCTTGCGTTGCATTGTGTGATAGGACCTGGGTCTTATTATAGCTTCATTTTTCCAAAAAGCATTGCGCTGTTTTGTTATATGCAATGGTATTCTTAGGAGGAAACCCATTTTATGTTATACGGCGTGGTCCCTTGATATATTTGATTTAAAGAAAAGTTTTAAATAACTGTTTTAGTTCTCACACTAGTCACATGACTGACCTGGAGTTTATTGTTTTAACCTAAACTCTGGGTGCCCTTATTTTCCGCACGGGCAGCTAGTAGTTTTGGTTTTACAGATTTATATTCACAGGATCCTGATTCACAGCTGGAACGATATTCGAAAAGCGCTGTATCCGTATATCTCCTTCAGTTGTGTTTTGTATTATTTTTTTCCCGCTCCAGTAATGTATTTAAATCTCTGATGTTTAGTAAATGTGTAATATTTATTCATACTCTGTATATTCTTGTATTCTGATAAAATTGTTGTAATAAGCAATGAAATGTTCTTCTATTTATGTTCTGAATTGTCTTATCCTAAAAGCAATTCAGGCTTTCTTTTACGTGGAAGTACGGGTCATGTCAGTTTTGAGGAAGGAGGACTAGGGTTCTAACTAATTACAATTTATAATATTTTAATATCCACTAATCACTTAAAGGCCCATTTAGCCACTAACTCAGAACTAGGCCCAACGACTGTCATTGCTAACCAAATACCCCTATTCCGGACGCAATGGACTAGGTCTCGTCAGCCCATTCGATTGTTTCAGCCCATTTTTCTTTAATTTAAAATATAAACATTTAATATTAAATTCGAACGCACATTTTAATTTACCGGGGCAACATACTGACTCCGAAAAATAAACTTAGCTATGTTTTGACGATACAGTCTTGACAAAATTAATTTCGTTGAATTTGGAGAACATTTGAAAAATAGCCTTTTTCAAGTCGATCAAAATTGACTAAAATTGATAAAACACATTTTCTTTTGCCATGCTCATATATTAATTCCAAAAATTTTGAAAATTTAAACCTAACCGTATTTTGATATTCCGGATCGAACAAAAGTGGTTTCATCGAAAGTGGAGGTCGTTTGTAAAATGACTATTTTCAATAGCTTTAATATTATTTAAAAATGAAAATTTTAATTTCTGACGTATTTTCTATCAAAAATTCTTAATTTTTTTTAATTTGGTCCTTATTTTTCGGGTTGTTACAATATTCCCCACTTAAAATCTTATCGTCCTCGAAAAGGAGTGGAGCTAAAAGTTGTTTAATTAACCAACTCAACTTTTATTCTTTTATTGATATCAATAATTTTATTTGTTGAACTAATATTCACACATCACAACCATCAATCAATTAGTTGATTAGTTTTTCAAATATATATAACTTTTATATATTTAAAAATCATATTTTCTGAGATCGGATTATATGTATAATCACAAATACATTAATTATAAACTTGTTGCTCTCAACTCATTCTAGGGCATTACTAACCCTATATCTAATGAGTTTTCTCATTCTAGGATACTGCTGATCCTATCTCTAATGAGTATTCTTATTAGATATTACTAATCCAATCTCGGATGAGTCTTTTTTTTTTAGTTCTAACGAGTTGTACCCCAAAGATTTGAGCTAACTAGAGCTCTGATACCAACTGTAAAGATCCGAAAATCCCCACCCTTTGAATCGACTATAAACCACATAGGTCTGACCCAAAAGTTGGAAATCTTCGAATACTTTAACTTTGGGAATACAACACATCAGAAGAACAAAAGAAGATTTTTAGAAAACATTATGATAATGTTACATCAGAGTATAGAATATCAGAGTACATCGATAAATAATAATACAGCAGAAGATTAATTACAATAAATTTAATACATTCCAGCAGAAGACTATAAATGCTCTGGACACAGCTTTAAGCTTCAATCCAGAATTGTAACAACCCGCAAATTCTGAACCAATTTAAAATTTTTATTTTAGAAAATTTTAATGAATTTGGAGAATATAAAATAATTTATTTAAATAGTAATGGCTAAAAATTTATTTTTATCGAAGTTAAAAAGAATAAATTTAAATTTAATTATAAAAGGAACTAGCGCGGTAGTTTGAAATTTTGAATTTAAACTTTGACTGAATGCACATGATTCAAAATTAAATATTGAGATGTCAGAATAGATAAATTTAATGCACATTTATTGTCTCACTGACATTATTTTTTCTATTGTTATTTTTGTATATATTAGCTAGAACGTTTCATTCAATTTAAATGTATGGAATTAATTTTAGTTACCTTTTCCTTTTCAATCTGACGTACTTTAAAAAAAAAGGTAATTATGAAATAATAAAGATATAATTTTGCCAGTAATGTAATGAGGTTACATGAAATTAAAATGTAATAAAAATGTAAAGGTATGATGCAATTAAAACACAATGCATACCTAATAATATGGAAAGGAATATTAGTATTGGGGTCAGAAGAAATGTAGGAATTGACATTGATTTCAAACGCAAATCACAGAGAGATAGTTCTAGTCATTTATTTGCGCTATAATATAAAATGGTTAAAATTAATATATATAGAATGATAAGAGATAAATATGGGTAATAAGTGCATTAACTCACAAACATACATACTTTATTCATCCAAAACATGTATAATAAAGGCTAATTATCATTACTAAATAGGTAAAGGTTTAGGTTAGGTTGGAATTTGAAACGTCCCTCATTTATTACTGCTACATATAATAAAAGGAATATTAACAATTATAACCATGTAGATTTGAGAGAAGTAAATGTACTAATAAATTAGTATGGAATTAGTGTGTTTAGCTTTATATAATTTTATTCTTTGTTTGTTCATGCTCCTTTGTATTTATGCCTAACATCTGCCCTTCGATTACATTACTGGTATTTGACAAATTTTAGTATTTTAATTTTGCTGTCTTACTTAACATATTTATCTATTTCAACTCAAATCTATTTGTGTTGTAAACCATTGTATTTATTGGTTTTATATTAGAAACATCTATTTTTAACATAGTATTTACTCTGGCATTGAAAATACTTTTGAAATTTTATTTTTCTAATGTAATGTTCTAGCACAATTTGCATCATTAACAAGTTTGAATATTCAATATCAGAATTTTTTAACGATAAGAATATTTCTTAAATATAATACTTTCCCAAGTTGTTTTAACTATAATGTTCATTAATGTGGAAAGTTGCAACAAGTTTTCAATGCGTTTTCCCTTCCTTATTTCAAGCGCATGCATCCATGCTATATATTTAGTGTCATTTTATAAACATAAATAAAAAGAATTTTTTTTTGCAATTAAATTGAATGTAGTAAATGGTAATATGTGATTATAACTATAGCAAATGTGAACGCGATTTGAAATTCAAAAGGTTACAGTTAATTTGAACATAATAAGTGTTTTCAACTTTAAAGGAAAGTAAACGGAAATTTAATTTGAGAAAAATTAAACATACAAGGGGGAAATTTCCTCTCCACTATAAAATATCCTATACACTCTAAACCTAATTCTAATTGCCCAGTCGCCACTCGTATTCCTCAATGGCCATGAACCTCCGATTCAAATTCATCAATTTCTTTTTATCCACTGCGAATTAAAATATAAAAAGGGAATCGAAGAGATTCTTCCACTCTTCGATTTTATACCTGTAACACCCCGTATTTCTGTTAATACTAATATTCACAAATTAAAAGAATTAATATTGAGAATTTGCACGAAATAGCCTTAAAAAGGCATATAACAAATTTGAGATATGTGAATTGCCTTAAAAGGCGAAAAATGGAATTAAGACATTAATTGGAAAATTAATGTGTAGAAATGGTCATAAGTTAATTATGGATTAATTTGAATTCATGAATAGGTGCATGTGTGTGTATATATATATTTATATATATATATATATGGGCAGTTAATGAAAACATGAATAGAAGTTTATTAATTTGCTGAGTGTTTGCTTAGTCACTTCTGACTCATTGCTGAGTCAATAAGATAAACCCCATCTGGTCTGAATGGCTGCGGTTATTTCTAGGTTAAATCTAATGGCCTAAATGAATCCTAACATCTATAAATAAGTGGGTAGACTCTAACCCTAAATCACTTGAAAAATTGGAGAGCTACCGACATGCCGTTGCCATGGAGTTCAGCATAGCCGTCACAAACTAAAGAAGAAGAAGGCCTAATCTACAAACTAAATCTACTCAAATCAAATCAAAAGCTCTCTCTCTTTCTATTTCTCTTCTTTAAAATTGTGAGTATGATGAATCTCACAATATTATTATAAAATAATTTGATTAAGTTATGAATGGATCACAAGAAAGTGATATGAATTGTTATGTATTTGTAAATTATGTTGTGGATCTCTTGTTATGCTATTATGTTATCATATATATGTTGTTATGTTGTAGTAATTATGTTGTAAATAATCCTATGCTATGTCATATGTGATTAATCATGCTATGCTATGTTGTAAATCATATCATGCTATGTTGCAAATTATGATATGCTATGTTGTAAATCTTATATATGTTGTAGATCTCATATTATCACATATGCTGAAATACTTATGTTATATGATAATGATGTCATGTTAAGTTGTGTTGAATCATACAAGTTGTAAAATCATGATGTTAGTATTTATGCGAATTGGATCATGTTTAAAGTTTATGTTTTTTTATAATAGATCTTGATTATGGGAATTTTCCTATTGGGTTAGGTGTACCCATATACATGAATCTACAAATTAATTGGATCTTGAATATGGGAATTTGCCTATTAAGTTAGGTGTACCCATATACATGAATCTATGATTAAATGAATTTTGATTTTTGGGAATTTGCCTATTGAGTTAGGTGTACCCATATAAAACCATATTGTTAATGATGTTGATTCACACATGTCCTATACAAATTTATGAAATTTGATCAAAATCATATTATGTGAATTATGAATAAGTTGACACCCTTAGATCCATGACATGTATAACCTTATGCAAGTCGTAATGTATGCAAGTTTTACCCCTTGTTATGATTTATTTAGTCACATATATATGTTGTTGTTGTGAATATTTTCTTTTATGCTATGAGTTAGACTAATCGGGTCTAGCATACATTTTGCGAATAAACGTTCAAACGTGGGGTAGGGGTAATATTAGGAAATTAATAAATTGGGGTGCAATTGATATGATTTTGCATGCCTTAAATGGATGTCCATAATTGAGTCAATTATGGACATTGTTAAATTTGGAATTAATTAATAATTCAAGTAGGGAATTATTAAAATTGGGGAAAGTGGATTATTAATAATAATCAATGCTTAGGACACGAGGTTGGACCCGTTTGTGACGTAAACCTGCCCGGACCAGCCCGACAAATCCAGTAGTCACAAATGTCGGCCCAATGTGAGAGGTCCTAGGCCCAAACTAAAGCATAACAGTTGTAAAGACACGAGGTTAGACTCTTTTATGGTGTAAGACTGCCTGGACCCGCCCGGCAAATCCAGCTGCCATAAATGCCAGTCTAATGTGAGAGGTCTTTATGAGGTTATGGCCTTAATGAATTAAGAAATACTTAGCCAGATAATCATGTAAGGTGGGACATGGGGGTTAAGTAGGTGCCTTGGGTGGAATGAGGAATCTAGTGGTTTCCTTTAGAGGCATTTGAAATACGATTAGACTTAACCAAATACACATGTAAATGAACATGACTAAGTGGGTTAAGTGGATGGACTAATGGGACAAGCTTAGGTGGAATGCTTGTGGGAAATAATGGGGGCCCATTTCAACCAGTATCCCAAAACGTATCTTTGTGGGCTCGACCCAAGTCGAGGACGGGACACGCATACTGGGTTTGACTATAAGAGGCCAAAACAGGGAGCGGTGGCAACGCAAGTCCAACGGGTTTCTTATGCGTGTGTGGACCCGGGCTGGTAGGTAAGACGTTGTTGCATCGTGTAGGTATAAGCCGTGCATCTCCGTTATATCGGGTTGCCACTTTAGGGGAATGATACACCCCACTGTGGGGCCAGCACGGGTATCTACGAGTAGGGAGCCGATCGAAAAATGGAAAGTGGGGTACACCTAGTGGAGATAGGGGCAGGCGGCACCTATGTAGTCAGCTAGGAGTACGTAAAGCCATTAAGAAAGTTTCTAAGTGAAGCTAAGTGGAATCAATCTTTAGGGTGACTGGTGTGGTGCAGTATAGTGTTTATCCTTTAGTATTTAGGAGCGCCTATAACGTTTCCTTTAGCGATTGTCTATGTCCTTAATCTGCTCTTTCATAGACATTTCCTTGTTTTCCAGCTTATGCCTTAGTCCGGTTATTTTGATAATAGTATTGTAGAATTATCATATTCGCCAGACTTTATGTCTGACCCCCCCTCTTTTTCATCTTTTTCTCCCTTCATGTCCTCAGGTTGGGCCAAGTTCCAGTGGAGTCTGATTGGATTGCTTATCTCTTGGAAAGCTTGGACTGCTGAAGTAAAGTCCAGCTTGTTATCTTTCTTTTTAATGGATATTTATGTAATAGGATTATGTACTTGTTTTATCAAGATAGATATTGTACTTGACTTTGATTATGGTTTTATGATGTAATCAAACATGTTTTGACTTCTGCTGCAATTGAAATAAAGTTTTTAAATTTCCAAGTACTATTTTATATCTGTCTTGTTGAAATTTTACTATTCTATATTCACCTAAAACCTCCATAGAAGTTAATGCATTCCCTTTGTGAGTGACATTAATGGACGTGGGGTGTTACACGTGGTATTAGAGCATAAGGTTACCAGAACAGATAAAAATTTTAGAAAAATATTTTTTCTAAAGTATTTCTGGAAGAAGTGCTTTCAAAAACATGTTATTTAGAGAAAGTTTTTATGAAAAACATAATCCCAAATAGCCATATCCTTATCTTTATCTTTCGAATTCTCCATTTTGAATCTTTCCTTTTTCATTTCAGCATGGCTGAAGATCTTAATCTCCCAGAAGGTGTGACGGTTCCAGGGTGGTTTAGGAGATATTTGGAGGCTAGGGCCACCACTGCAGGCCCAACAGATGTTCCTCCACCCCCAGTTGTACCCATTCCTCCTCCTCCTCGTGTTGACACTTTTGCAAAGACGTGCAAGGAATTTAAGGCTATGGGAGGAAAAACTTTTCAAGGGACTGAGACGTTTGTGGAGGCCAGAGACTGGCTTAAGGAGACTGAGGAATTGTTGGATATCTTTGAAGTGGAAGATGGGAGGAAAGTCCGTTTAGCTACTTGGTTAATGAAGGGAGAGGCCTCGTTTTAGTAAGAGGTCACTAACGGGGAACGTCCAGTTGATTCATGGGCGGATTTCAGGCGAATGTTTGAGGCAAAGTTTCTTTCAAGGGCAAAGGAGAATTTAAATATGGAAAAATTCCTGACATTAAAGCAAGGGAGCTTATCAGTGAAGAAGTATGTCAATAAATTTAATCAGTTAGCAAGGTTTGGCTTGGAGTTGGTGAACACGCCAGAGAAGAAAGCTTTGAGGTTCGTTAGAGGCTTGAATGAACCGTTGCAAGGGTTGGCTATGACCCACATCCCTATGGGAGCCACCTTTGAAAGGCTAGTAGAAATGGCACTTATGCATGAGGATAAGGCAGTTGAAAATAAAGGGGATCAGAAGAAACCCCAACAGCAAAATAAGAAGGGTGGTAAAAACAATAATGGCAAAGGGAAGAAGAGATGCTTCAATTGTGGGACGCCTGGCCATCTCAGCAAAGATTGTAGAAAGAAAAAGAAGACTGGTTGTTTTCATTGTGGAGATGCGGGACATTTGGTGAAGGACCTCCCAAAGAAGGGGCAGAGGGCAGGGTCTACCTCGGGAGGGCAGGTGCAGGCTCTTATGGCACCAGGGCAGGCAAGGGGGCAAGTTCAGGCTATTGCGGCCCCACCGCTACAAGAAAGAGGTAGAACAATTTCTGTTGAATGCTTAGTTTTTCAGTTTGATCATCCTGTCCGTACCTTATTCGATTCTGGCGCATCTCATTCGTTTATCTCTGCATCATTAGTTGAATTACTGCACTTGAACACCAGTTTAGTAGAGGATCCCTTGGTTGTTTCAAATCCAATTGGGGGTTCGGCTCATTTGACCATGATATGTTTGGATTTGAAAATCTCTATACTTAGCGTTGAATTTAGATGTGATGCTTATGTATTGGGCTTCACGGGCTATGGGCTAATTTTAGGAATGGATTGGTTATCTAGAAATGGGGCCATTCTTGATTGTGAAAGGAGAGTAGTTAGGCTTGTGACTCGCCTTGGTAATGCTCTCGACATCTTTTGTAGTCCCATAAATTCCGTTATGCTAAGTTATCTTGAATCGCTTGACGCGTCTGTAGAGAATCTGCGAACGGTAGAGGTGGTCCGGGAATATCCGGATGTGTTTGAGGAGGTGAAGGGCTTACCTCCAAAGCGGGAGATAGACTTTCGAATTTATCTTGTGGATAATGCTAAACCCGTATCTTTGCCAGTGCGCCACATGGCTCCTCGTGAAAGGAGGGAACTCAATAAGCAAGTAAAGGAGTTGCTTGAGAAGGGGTTCATAAGACGTAGTATATCAAAGTGGGGTGCTCCAGTAGTATTTGCTACAAAGGCGGATGGGTCCCTTAGACTTTGCGTGGACTATAGAGAACTAAACAAGCTTACTAAAAAGAACCGACACCCACTGCCGAGGATTGACGATCTCTTTGATCAGTTAGTTGGCGCCTCAGTGTTTTCGCAGTTGGACTTAGCCACTGGCTTTCATCATCCGAGAGTGGCTGAGGATAGTATAGATAAGACTGCTTTTAGGACTCCTGACGGATTCTATGAATGGATAGTGATGCCCTTTGGTTTGACAAACGCCCCCGCATATTTTGTTGATTTGATGAGTAGGATGTTTAGGGAGTACCTTAACAAATTCGTGGTAGTCTTTGTGGATGACATCTTAGTCTTTTCTAAGAATGAAGAAGAGCATGCCCTACATCTTAGGGAAGTGTTGGAAACCCTTCGAGCGCATAACCTTAAGGCAAAATTTTCTAAGTGTCACTTCTGGAGGAAAGAAGTACGGTTCTTAGGGCACGTGGTTTCCAAGGAAGGGATAGCAGTGGATCCCGCAAAGGTGGTGGCCATCCAAGATTGGAAGGTCCCTAAAAATGTAACCGAAGTAAGAAGTTTTTTGGGGTTGGCTGGCTATTACAGGAAGTTTATCAAAGAATTCGCAAAAATATCAGCTCCATTAACACGGTTAATGAAGAAGAACCTGGTTTTTACGTGGGACGAAGATTGTGGTGATGCGTTCCAACGTTTAAAGAGAGCCTTAACTTCAGCCCCAGTCTTAGTGCTGCCAGACGGGAATAAACCGTTTACCGTCTATACTGATGCTTGTGGGACGGGACTTGGCGCGGTCCTCATGCAAGAGGGAAGAGTAATAGCCTATGGTGGAAGGCAGTTGAGGGTTCATGAAAAGAATTACCTTACGCATGACCTTGAGTTAGCCGCAATTGTTTTCGCGCTTAAGTCTTGGCGTCACTATCTTCTTGGTGAGAAATTCGAACTATTCACTGACCACAAATCATTAAAATACTTATTCTCTCAGAAGGATTTGAATTTAAGGCAGCAACGGTGGATGGAATTCCTAGCCTCCTACGATTTTGAAATAGCATATACCCCGGGAAAGGGTAACGTGGTAGCAGACGCCTTAAGTAGGGAAAGGTTGTCCTTGAGTCCGTTGTTTGTTGAACGACGAAGCTTAGAATTCATCTCCATGTTTGACTTTAGACCCTCCGTTGACCTAGTACCTGGTTTGTTAGCATCCTTGGAGGTTAGACCTACACTTCTAGGACGAGTTGGTGAGGCACAGCAAGACGACCCCCAGTGGGTTGAGATAGTAGAAAAGCTCAAAGGAGGGGAGTCATCTAGCCATCTTCGTAGGTATACCCTAGACGATAAGGGTTGGTTACGAAGGGATAATAGACTTTGTGTACCACAAGACGAAGACTTAAGGAAGGCCATTCTTGATGATGCTCATCGCTCAAAGATGACCATTCATCCCGGCGGAGACAAGATGTACAAAGATATGAAGCGGGTTTTCTTTTGGGCCGGTATGAAAAAGGATGTGGCCGAGTACGTCGCTAGATGCTTGGTGTGCCAACGAGTAAAAGCGGAACAAAAGAAACCCGGTGGGTTGCTTCACCCATTGGAAGTTCCACTATGAAAATGGGAAAGCGTCTCAATGGATTTTGTGGATGGATTACCAAGATCAAGGAAGGGTAATACGGGGATTTGGGTTATAGTAGATAGACTTACTAAGAGCGCCCATTTTATTCCCGTGAAAAGTAAGAGGACTGCTCCGTGGTTGGCTTCTGTATACATTAAAGAGATAGTTCGTTTGCATGGTATTCCTTCTAGTATAGTAAGCGACCGTGATCCCATCTTCACTAGCGAATTTTGGAAGAGTTTACAAGAGGCGGTAGGGACTCAGCTATGTTTGAGCACCGCATATCATCCTCAGACGGACGGCCAGACCGAGAGGGTGAATCGTATTCTAGAGGATCTTTTAAGGCTTTGTATCCTAGACTTTGGGGGTACATGGGAAAAGCACCTTCCGTTGGTAGAATTCGCATATAATAATAGCTTTCAGTCTAGTATTGGCATGGCACCTTTCGAAGCTCTTTATGGAAGGCCTTGCCGTTCGCCTACATGTTGGTGGGAATCTACCGATAAAATCCTACTTGGGCCCGATATGGTTAGGGAAACCTCGGAGAAGATTGATTTGATTCGAAGGAGGATGAAAGCAACACAAGATAGGTAGAAATCGCATGCTGATAAGAGGAGGACAGATCTTGAGTTTGACATTGGGGACATGGTTTTTATCAAAGTGTCTCCGTTACGGAATGTTGTTCGCTTTGGGTCCGTTGGGAAATTAGCGCCAAGGTTTGTAGGGCCGTTTCCTATAAAAGACAGGATTGGGAAGATGGCGTATAGGGTGGAGTTGCCTGAGAAACTTAGTGGAGTACACGACGTATTCCATGTATCACATTTGAGGAAGTGTTTGCACAAGACCGCGGAGATGGTAGAGCCGAGCTTGCTTAAAGAGGTGGAAATAGAGCGTGATGCAACAATTAAACGAGCTCCTACATGCATTCTTGGGTCGGAGATCAAAAAGTTGAGAAATCGAGAGGTCAGACTAGTTAAAGTGCAATGGGGAGATGATGAGAGCAACGCTACTTGGGAGACAGAAGGGAAGATGCGTTCGCTATACCCTTTTCTTTTTGAGGGTATGTCTTTTAATTTCTCCTTTATCGCTTAGCTTATCTTATCTTTAGTATGTCCTCTCATTAGTATCTTTGACCTTTAGTTAGGATAATCCTATGGTTGAAACATGTGTTTGAGACATGTTATGTATGATGGATGCAAAATGGATGCAAGTGGTTGCTAGTGGTTGCTCGTGGATGCATATATACACACACTTTAGGCACTAGATCGGCTCAGTCACTACATATTGCATATTGCATAAATGAATGTATTTAGTATAATGGATGTATAATGGTTGTACCATCATATAGATGCTGCATTCGGTTGAATGGATGTGCACGCATATAGAAGTAGTTTGTAAGCAATTAGGATCTTTTGCATACATAATGGATGCATGGCACTATCATGAATTGCATCAAGGAGGTCAACTGAATCAGTGGACCGCCTGATTTTGCATTAGATACGGACATAGACACACACTGTGCATTTAAACATGAAAGCATTAGAAGTCTATAAGGACAATGGATGCCAGTGTTTGTTGATTGAGTAGATGGTTGATGATAGGATATAAACTTGAAGATTTCGGGGTCGAAATCCCTTAAGGAGGGGAGAATGTAACACCCCGTATTTCTGTTAATACTAATATTCACAAATTAAAAGAATTAATATTGAGAATTTGCACGAAATAGCCTTAAAAAGGCATATAACAAATTTGAGATATGTGAATTGCCTTAAAAGGCGAAAAATGGAATTAAGACATTAATTGGAAAATTAATGTGTAGAAATGGTCATAAGTTAATTATGGATTAATTTGAATTCATGAATAGGTGTGTATATATATATATATTTATATATATATGGGCAGTTAATGAAAACATGAATAGAAGTTTATTAATTTGCTGAGTGTTTGCTGAGTCACTTCTGACTCATTGCTGAGTCAATAAGATAAACCCCATCTGGTCTGAATGGCTGCGGTTATTTCTAGGTTAAATCTAATGGCCTAAATGAATCCTAACATCTATAAATAAGTGGGTAGACTCTAACCCTAAATCACTTGAAAAATTGGAGAGCGCTACCGACATGCCATTGCCATGGAGTTCAGCATAGCCGTCACAAACTAAAGAAGAAGAAGGCCTAATCTACAAACTAAATCTACTCAAATCAAATCAAAAGCTCTCTCTCTTTCTATTTCTCTTCTTTAAAATTGTGAGTATGATGAATCTCACAATATTATTATAAAATACTTTGATTAAGTTATGAATGGATCACAAGAAAGTGATATGAATTGTTATGTATTTGTAAATTATGTTGTGGATCTCTTGTTATGCTATTATGTTATCATATATATGTTGTTATGTTGTAGTAATTATGTTGTAAATAATCCTATGCTATGTCATATGTGATTAATCATGCTATGCTATGTTGTAAATCATATCATGCTATGTTGCAAATTATGATATGCTATGTTGTAAATCTTATATATGTTGTAGATCTCATATTATCACATATGCTGAAATACTTATGTTATATGATAATGATGTCATGTTAAGTTGTGTTGAATCATACAAGTTGTAAAATCATGATGTTAGTATTTATGCGAATTGGATCATGTTTAAAGTTTATGTTTTTTTTATAATAGATCTTGATTATGGGAATTTGCCCATTGGGTTAGGTGTACCCATATACATGAATCTACAAATTAATTGGATCTTGAATATGGGAATTTGCCTATTAAGTTAGGTGTACCCATATACATGAATATATGATTAAATGAATTTTGATTTTTGGGAATTTGCCTATTGAGTTAGGTGTACCCATATAAAACCATATTGTTAATGATGTTGATTCACACATGTCCTATACAAGTTTATGAAATTTGATCAAAATCATATTATGTGAATTATGAATAAGTTGACACCCTTAGATCCATGACATGTATAACCTTATGCAAGTTGTAATGTATGCAAGTTTTACCCCTTGTTATGATTTATTTAGTCACATATATATGTTGTTGTTGTGAATATTTTCTTTTATGCTATGAGTTAGACTAATCGGGTCTAGCATACATTTTGCGAATAAACGTTCAAAAGTGGGGTAGGGGTAATATTAGGAAATTAATAAATTGGGGTGCAATTGATATGATTTTGCATGCCTTAAATGGATGTCCATAATTGAGTCAATTATGGACATTGTTAAATTTGGAATTAATTAATAATTCAAGTAGGGAATTATTAAAATTGGGGAAAGTGGATTATTAATAATAATCAATGCTTAGGACACGAGGTTGGACCCGTTTGTGACGTAAACCTGCCCGGACCCGCCCGACAAATCCAGTAGTCACAAATGTCGGCCCAATGTGAGAGGTCCTAGGCCCAAACTAAAGCATAACAGTTGTAAAGACACGAGGTTAGACTCTTTTATGGTGTAAGACTGCCCGGACCTGCCCGGCAAATCCAGCTGCCATAAATGCCAGTCTAATGTGAGAGGTCTTTATGAGGTTATGGCCTTAATGAATTAAGAAATACTTAGCCAGATAATCATGTAAAGTGGGACATGGGGGTTAAGTAGGTGCCTTGGGTGGCATGAGGAATCTAGTGGTTGCCTTTAGAGGCATTTGAAATACGATTAGACTTAACCAAATACACATGTAAATGAACATGACTAAGTGGGTTAAGTGGATGGACTAATGGGACAAGCTTAGGTGGAATGCTTGTGGGAAATAATGGGGGCCCATTTCAACCAGTATCCCAAAACATATCTTTGTGGGCTCGACCCAAGTCGAGGACGGGACACGCATACTGGGTTTGACTATAAGAGGCCAAAACAGGGAGCGGTGGCAACACAAGTCCAACGGGTTTCATATGCGTGTGTGGACCCGGGCTGGTAGGTAAGACGTTGTTGCATCGTGTAGGTATAAGCCGTGCATCTCCGTTATATCGGGTTGCCACTTTAGGGGAATGATACACCCCACTGTGGGGCCAGCACGGGTATCTACGAGTAGGGAGCCGATCGAAAAATGGAAAGTGGGGTACACCTAGTGGAGATAGGGGCAGGCGGCACCTATGTAGTCAGCTAGGAGTACGTAAAGCCATTAAGAAAGTTTCTAAGTGAAGCTAAGTGGAATCAATCTTTAGGGTGACTGGTGTGGTGCAGTATAGTGTTTATCCTTTAGTATTTAGGAGCGCCTATAACGTTTCCTTTAGCGATTGTCTATGTCCTTAATCTGCTCTTTCATAGACATTTCCTTGTTTTCCATCTTATGCCTTAGTCCAGTTATTTTGATAATAGTATTGTAGAATTATCATACTCGCCAGACTTTATGTCTGACCCCCCCCCCTCTTTTTCATCTTTTTCTCCCTCCAGGTCCTCAGGTTGGGCCAAGTTCCAGTGGAGTTTGATTGGATTGCTTATCTCTTGGAAAGCTTGGACTGCTGAAGTAAAGTCCAGCTTGTTATCTTTCTTTTTAATGGCTATTTATGTAATGGGATTATGTACTTGTTTTATCAAGATAGATATTGTACTTGACTTTGATTATGGTGTTATGATGTAATCAAACATGTTTTGACTTCTGCTGCAATTGAAATAAAGTTTTTAAATTTCCAAGTACTATTTTATATCTGTCTTGTTGAAATTTTACTGTTCTATATTCACCTAAAACCTCCATAGAAGTTAATGCATTCCCTTTGTGAGTGACATTAATGGACGTGGGGTGTTACAATACCACTATGATTGTTTCTCGTTCAAAGTTTGGGGAGTTCTCAGCACTCAAAGGCGCTGCGTTTACACGCTTTTCTAGTCCGATGGGGGGTGCAAGTTGCAGGCTTTTTGGGGTGGTGGTGAAGCTCGCCGAGGCGCGCGTCATAGTGGTGGACGATGGCGGTCCGATGGTGGCGTTGGTGGTGCGTTCTGAAACGAGGCGAGATCTCTAAAATTCAATTTTAAATTTAGAAAATATATTTGTGGTAAAAATAAAAAAAATCATTGTGATCGCGACGACTAGATTGAATTATGGTGGTTATGAATGGTTGATATTGGTTGCGATGAAATCGATTGCATTTGTGGCGAATTCACATGTTGTGAAAATGGATTGAATTGTGTAGATCTAGAATTTGCTTATTCATTTAAACTTGCTTATAGAATAAAAGCCATGTTTTTTATTGTATATATATAGTTGATATAATCATGCCAATGATAGGAATTGTTTTACAATAATAATATTATTTTTATTGTAATATGTATATGTTAAAATTTGTTGAACAATAAAAATCATAATATTTTTTGTGTATTCATGTCATGGAAATGATTTAAATGTTAAGTAGATTATTAATGCAATAAAAATCATATTTTTATTATGTATTTATGTCACAAAAATGATTCACATGTTAGTATATTATTAACGCAACAAAAATCATATTTTTTCTATGTTTATGTCATTAAAATGTTAATATGTCATGTAATATATTACTAGTGCAAGAAAAATCATATTTTTATTGTATGTTTGTTTTATAAAAATGTTCACTAGTTACTAAAATTGTTGTATGATAAGAATTCACATTTTTATCATAGTTTATGCAATTAAAAATGTTCATAAGCCATTGAAAATATTGTATGATAAAAATTCACATTTTTATCATATGTTTATGTTACGAAAAATGTTCGTAAGTTATTAAAAATATTTAAACATGAAAATTCACATTTTTATTGCATGTTCACTTCATTAAAAATGTGCATTTGTCATATAATATGTTAATACAATAAAAATCATATATTTATTGTATGATTTATTCATAAAAGGATCGTGTTTAAAATAAAGCGTTAAAACCTGAAATGTCACATTTTCATTGCATGTTTGATTCACTAAAAAGAAGCATGTTTTAAATAAAAACATGAATTAAAAAGTTACCCTTTTATTTGAATTTAGATGTATATAAAAGATAGTATTTAAAAGTTACATTTTTTTCATTTTAGTTGTAGTGAAATGTTAACATTAAGCATTGAATTTGTAAACAATATATATATTCATTCTTTATTCGTCAAGTTAAACATTAAAATTTGTGTACGAGTAAGGAGAATCATTTTTTTTATTTGGTTATTAGGATTATAAGTATGTATGTAGATAATATAAAATTGTCCTTCTTGTTTGAAATTAGAATGGACATATTAGAAATGAATGATCTAATTCGAATAAATGACAAATCATATTTTGTCAATTTTAATTAAACATGCATGACATTTATGATTTAAAACATGCATGGCATTTACGTTTATCAATTTAAAACATGCATGGCATTTATGTTTATCAATTTAAACATGCATGACATTTATGTTTGTCAATTCAAACATGCATGGCATTTATGATTTATCGATTTAAACATGCATGGCATTTATGTTTATCAATTCTAATTAATCATGCCATATTGGTAAACAAATATCTATCTTCAACATGACAAGTAAATATGTGAATTTTCATTTACACAAAATTCAACCTATAACATGACAAAGTAAAAATAAGCATTTATTGTCATTAACATACATAGAAAATTGTTTATAAATAAAATAAGCATTTATTGTCATTAACATACGTAGAAAATTGTTTATAAATAAAATAAGCATTTATTATCATTAACATACATAGAAAATTGTTTATAAATAAAATAAGCATTTATGTGTCATTAACATACATAGGAAATTGTTATAAATGAAATATACATTTAAGTATCATGAATACACATAGAAATTTGATTTCAAATAAATGACTATTTATTTGTCATTTGTATAACATAGACATTTGATTTCAAATAAATGACTATTTATTTGTCACATGAATTACATAGAAAAATTGGTTACGAATACGAATTGGGCCAAGACACGAGGTTAAGACGAACAAGTGGAATAAGTCTGCCCGGAACCAACCGGCATATCCAGCATCCACAAGTTGTAGGCCTAATGTGAGGGGTCTGGCCCATTATAAAACATAAATGGATGAGAAACAATTTAATATGAAGATCATTTATAATATAAAGAATATTTTGAAATAATATGCTTTAGTAAAATAATCAATTATCAATTATAATTGTAGCTGGACACGAGGTTAGGTTATATTTGTGGTGGAAGTCTGCACGGACCCGACCGGCATATCCAGCAGCTACAAATGTTGAACCTAATGTGAGAGGTCCAAGTGCACAAATACGAAACGGGCAATGACACGAGGTTAAGCCCAACTTGTGGGATAAGTCTGCTCGGAACCAACCGGCATATCCAGCATTCACAAGTCGTAGGCTTAACGTGAGGGGTCTAACCCATTATAAAAAAAATATGGATAAGATAATGAATTGGGCTATTTAATCTGTTTTAAAATAGCAACGCTATTTTTTAACCCGAACGAGTTTATCAATTTATTTTATGCATGTTATAATGAATATTAAAAGAGGAATAATTTCAAAATGAATATTTTGAAAATTATATTATTTTAATATGAGAAACATTTAGAATATTTAAATTGGATTTTAATGGAAATTATCTACGGATTATCTTAATATTGGATTCTGTGATTATACGAATATTATTTTAGGAATTTGGAAGATATTTAGTATCGTTATTTCTGATATGATATCCGTTGGTTTTAGAATTAGACATTAAATATAAGTCGATATAATTCCTATTCAAAGCCTTATATTTAATATCAAGTTAGATTTTGGGTTTGTCATGAATAATGTCTTAAATAACATTACTCTTAAATCCATGTGAGTAAAGAATAATCTTTTTATTAAGATTTAAATGAGATTTTTTTTTTTTTGAAATAAAAAGGAAATTAATTATGGGTTGTTTGTGAACAATGTAATATAAAGATTGCATTGTATACAACGTAAAAAGAATATCTTTTTTATGTAATATAAAAAGATTACATTTCGTTGTAAGTGAGTCAACATTAGAATTTACATTTTTGGTATAAATGAATCAGTAGAAAGGATTCATTATTTTGATAAATTATGAATTTACGTTGTTATTATATATGAAATGATCCATCATTATACATGTTTCTGATGCTAAAATGTTACACCTCCATTTACAAGTTACCTGACTTGTTTATGTGATTGGGTCGATAATTTTCACACATCGCCCAAGTGCATAAATAATTTATTATTTGTTTGTTGGTTGAAACCCCACACGGTGTTGGGATAAAAATTAACATACACTAATCCCATTGTTTATTTTTATGTCGATCGATAGATCGACAGGCTGCGATGAGCGTTATTATTTCTTTTCAATGCTCACACAGTTATAGATTGCACACTGGATGTTAAATGGACGGTTGGGTAATATTCATCATTACTGTTATGTACATTCAATGTATGAAATCCCTGTAACCAAAGTTATAGGGTAAATGTCTGAGTCGCATTCCATTTCAGGATTTCCTTTAAATAAAGAATATCTTTTAAAATAAAAACATTGTAATGTAAAGATACTTTAAAATAAAGAGTATTGTATTACAAAGAAAATTTTATATTAAGAATATTTTTATATAAAGATTATTTTTAATAGTAAATATTTTAAATGATATTTAACAAAGAATAATTCTATGTCCGTCCTTGGATGGACAAAAGATAAATATATTTTATAAAAATAAACTAGTCATTAACTAGGATAATTCTTTAAGTTAAAATTTAATGAAGTCTTCTAAATTGAATAATATTTCATTGGAAGTAAATAAATGAATTAGATTTGGGTTGTCGTGAATGGTGTCTTAAATAACACTGTTCTTAAACCCCATATTAAAGAATAAAATCTTTTAATTAAGATTTTAGAGTTTCCAACGTATTTAGTAATTGAAATAAAACGATATGTGAATTGGTTTTATCATGAAATATGTTTTAAACGACATTTGCTCTTTAACCCAATTTACATTGAAATGTGATTTAGAATTTATAAATCTTTTTATCAAGATTTAAAAAGAAAATTCCAAAGTTTAGTTTTCCAATTTAATATAAATTAAATTGGAATTGAATGGGAATTCGATTTGATAATATTCGAGATAGGCTTCTTTAAAAGAAGAATGATAATACATATGGAATTTAAAAGGACTTGCCGTTATTCCATTTATATTATTAGTCTGATACAGAAATTTATATCGATTATTCATTGATTTGATTTCTGTGAAAATTCCATAATTAATGGAAGACGATTTTGGGTTTATCGTGAACAATGTTTTTAAGTGACATTGATTCTTTAACCCAAATTAAAGACAAGACTTATTTCTTAAGTTGTAATAATCATTTAATAATGATTCTAATATTAAACCCACATTGGAGTTTAATGAATCTTTAAAAAGATGATAAAAGGTAAAATTTAAAGGAATTTATCTTTGATAAAATTAATGGGAATTTTTCCCTAATAATATGAATATTCTATTTAAAAGAATATTCTGAATTGGAATGAGACGTTGGATGTGTTTTTATAGCATTTGACTTTTAATTATAAAATACGTGAATTATTCGGAAAGACCGGGTTTAACCCATTCCGAATATTTATCACGACGATGAAGAGTCGAAGATGAAGACGATGGTTTAAGATCGACGATCTTCACATCGAATAGATGAGGACTACTGATGCTCTGGACTGGGTCGCTCCCAGGACTGGTATAAAGTGGTAGTTGTCCGGACGTATTGTTGATTGTTCGGATATGCGAGGTATAATGCCTCCGGTTTCGTTCAGACCTAGAATGGACTTGTAAATGGATTGTGTGTCTGACATTGTATTCCTTTCTACTGTATTTGTTGAACGCTACTAATTATATATTTTTGCTTGGCGGTGAAGAATTTATTCTTTACTTATCACCCTTCTCTAAGACGTATGAGCTTAGAGGTTATATATATATTGGTAGATGATCAGCGATATGGTAGGGTCTGACAATGTGGCATGCTAAGATGCAAATGATCAAGGCTCTTGTTGAAAAGCAGGCCTTGTGGTTGATGATCAAAGCATAGCCTATTTAGGCATAGCTTTGTGTATATCGTGACTTCGCGAACCTCACACACCGGTTGAGTCTAAAACGGGAGAAGGGAACGCAGGGAGTGCACACGTTTCTTTCTAGCTAGAAGTGGTTTCAATGCTTAAACTGGTTGACATTTACTTATGTGGATGATGGAATTTTTGCGAGGCCGCGGTTTATTCTTATCGGTTGCCCACGGCCGATTTGTAGGTCCAATAGGATCGGGAAGCGTGTGTTCAGGCATAACTAATCCACTAAAGTATTTGTGGACCGGCCCTCCAGGATCCAAGGGTTTATAACGACCCGTGTTTTTGTAGTCAAATATTTAATTTGATTTATTTATTTTAAATATTATATTTGGAATATTAAGGAATTTTAATATTGAATTCATTTGTTTAAAACAACGTTTAAACGTTATAATTTATATAAATATAAATAGAGCTTGAAAATGGCGTGCAGTTCATAATATGGAGTTTTGAACTTTAACTGAATATACAGGATCCGATATAAGTCGGATTTCTGTTGAACAAGAAACGGTGGAACCGTGTTGATGATAATTTTCATACGAAAGAGAAAAATCCAGATTTCGTGTTATAATTTGTTATTTATGGCCAAATCAAATTTTTTAATAGTCGCTGTGAAAAATCGTTATTTAAATATCGACCTTTAAAATGGCCATTTTGCAAACGGACTTCGTTTTCGACGAAATCAGTTTCATTGGGACCATAACATTAAATTATTGCACGGTGTTAAATGGAGTGGCAAACCGATGTCGTATGTGGCCACAGCAGCCGTAAACGCCCAGTTATTTTCTATAGCGTGTAATTTAATTTATTTAATTTAATAAAGAGATATTTGAGTGAAATTTGAGCAGACGATCAAATTAAGCCACGAAACCAATCCCGTTGAGTTTGTATTGTCGATTACAGTCAGGATAGGTATATGGTTTGTTATATTTGAAGACCGGGTAATTTGGTGTTCAAAAGGGCATTGCGGTACGCGTAAAAATAGCCTACCGGGGAAACAGTCTCAGAATGCGACGAAACTAGTGCCGTTGGGTTCGTATTGAAGAATTATTATAGGATTGCAAGGTTTCAAGCTGAATTGATTTATCTGGTGACTGTGGGAAAATTACATGCGTGTTTATTTCTAGTTTTATAAAGAAATTTTTTTCATACGACCTCGGATTTCGACGAAACTTGTACCATTGGATGCGGAATACCTTTTTACACCAAGATTAGCCTTTTTATCAGTAAACGAAAATCGTTTGTAGTGGTTTCTGCGTGTTACTTCGCGTTGAAGTTTCGATAACATTATTAAACTCTAAACCTACCGGGTTCTGCCTACCGAAAATATGAACTACCCTATATCTACCTAAAATCGCGTTCACATCAGTAAATACATAACACACTACCCTATGGATAGACTTACTCGTACCATCTCTACTGGGAAACCATACCGAAAATATCAAAGGCTTACCACCCTATGTTTGCCTACTGCATATATCTCGTCCTTTCAAAATAAATGAAACCTAGCTACTCTAGAAACTCAAATCAAAAGCTATACTTTCTTTTCAACGGTTCTCAAACGTGCTGACCAAGTTGTTTTCCTTTCACATTCGAGCCAGCTACCTATACTTCTGCATCCCTATATACCTAAATAACTTGGTGGCCACGGTTACTCTCTTGTATAAATAAACCTCTGCTCCATTCTTATTTTCCATCGCTACAGCAATGAAAAATATACACCATCTCCTCACCAAGAATAAATCAAACCCCAACGCTCCCTTCTACAAAATAAACGAAGAAAGAAAATTTTAGTATAAGAAAGGGAACTGGGCGGAGAAGGTAATGTCTGAAGGTAGCTCGCATGTAATAAAGAAGAGGAGTCACGTTGAAGTGATGTGACTATAGATGGAGTGTGAAGCTTTTGGGCGGGACGATGACTGTAGTTGGGTACGTTTTGAAATGAAGTGGAGAGAAGCAAAGAAAGGAAGGCTTTTTGCGTGTGGTGGTGCATGGTTGAACGTGCATACAAATTGGCAAAGGAGAAAAAGGTGGATGCGTGGAGTGAGGGAGTAGGTTCAGAACTAATATGGAGAGGGGCGAGAGTACAGGAAGTAGATAAGGTCGGTTTGGTGGTATGGTGTTCGGACCGACGATGCCTGGATTATAAGGTGGAGACTTACGTGAAGAATTGTGTGTGCAGTTGGGAACAAACGTGATGCGGCTTATATATGGGAGGATTGACTGTTGAAGAACGTGAGGGAACTTAGAGGGAAATAGCGTGAGTTCTGGGAAGGAGTTGGGTACAGGACGTTGAGAAGCTGTGCGGTGCATGGGTAGTTGGGATGAACGGTGGTGAATAATGGTGTGAAGGTGCTATGTTAATCGGCAGAAAGGAGAAGTGTGTGCATGGTTGAAGAAACACTGTTCGGAGGAGAAGGCCGACGTTCCTTCTTGCGGTTTAACGCCTGTGATCCGCTCTGTTGTAAGGTAATTAACAATTCGTTAATAAGAACATATATTATATTATTAATATTCTGACGTGACCCGAATACCCCATTTGAATATAAATGCGCTATGGTGATTTAAAACTGCTAGCTCTAATTGTAGTCATTTAGTTTGATACCGCAGGTGCATCTTTTCAATATCGTGACCTTTTTTTATGTCATAAGAGTTGTCCAACTATAATTATAAGCTAATTTTTCACTTTTACCCTTCTATTTTGGCTAAATGTTCATTGGAAAGTTGGGCATAGTTGAGCCGTTTTGTGGAGCAAGAAAGTGATAATATATATAATTTAGTTATAAATAATAATATTAATTCATATAGTAAACACGGTATTTAAAATTTTAACCGTGTCATCCAAACACAGAATCAGACCAAATGCGTAGTGGACGTAAGATTTTGAAATAGGCACAATGAACAGAAGTAATTCAGCTCTTCAAAATTGAAAAGAAATTGGACGGAACTAGCTGTGTTGGAACGGTAGTGCCGAGCACTATATTTTGGAATTGAACCCGAATCACTAAACGACAACGGAAACAAGGCGAGTTAGACTCACTCAGTTCTTTCCCATTTATATTTTATATAAATTGGGCTTTTATTTTGTGTGCTCTGCTTGCCAATGGTTGACTGTTTGCTATTTAAATATTTATTTGCTAATTTAACTGATGAAATTAAACCGTCGTTTAATTTCAGTGAAATACCAAATCGTTTTTAACGATTGGTTCCAATAAAGGTAACTTACCTTGTTGGTCACGTTTATAAAATAAACGTGTTTAATTGGTTGAATTGTTTGAATTGCTTGTGGTTGGATTAAATATTTGTTATTTATTATTATCAGTTAAATGGTTGAATGACCTGATTTGTGATAACTATTGGATACAGGGAAGGACATGTTGGAGGGATCCAACCGGATTCCTCAAATATTTTATTTATTTTCATATTATCATATATGAACTGTCATGATTGGGAAAATGTTTTTAGTAGTGATCATTGACTGAAAAGTCAACCTGTGTTGTGTTTTAACCAATGGACTATATTGGTTGAGTAATCAACAGTGAATGGCCTAAAAGTAAATTTGTTTGTTTATACTTATTTACCGTTAGGTGAATTGATAGAACTGAAGTTATAAAATTTATTTTATAACTGGAGATAGATTTTGAAATATATATTTTGAATAATACTTTATTTAAAAGGAATAAATATTCATGGTTATAATCAATTGTAAATTGATTTATAAAGTCAAAACTGATGTTAATCAGATTTGTAAAGTTGAGAATAAGGAGGTTAACGTAACGGTTAAATTTGGATAATTATGTTGTTGAGAAACAAATTTAATGGAATTATTTAAATTGGTTAATTATATTATTACTTAATTTAAAGGGGAAAACAAATTGGAATCGATTTATGGTATAACCCTGTTGGGTTGACTAAATCGACAGTTTTAATTGGAATTGATTATTAAATAAGCGTGTTTTCAATAAAATAGTTCAATGAATAGTGTTTAAATTTTAATAAGATTTACCATTTATTTTAATTAATAAAGGGATCAACTATTTTTACAACAGTTAATGATAAAGGTAAATTATTATTTTAATTAATAATAATTTAGAGAATTTCTCTTTAAATGGAAATTAATTTAAAGGAAATTGGAGTTGGAACCAAATCTAGTTGGATGGTGAAAGGAGTTTATGTATGGTTTTATAATAAAACCCAAATATTTATAACAATGTTATAACAGGAATTTCAAGCAAATACAATAACTTGAAATAAAGGTTACTTAAGTATTTGCATTAAGTCAAAGGAGTTTAGGATAAAATGGTTTATATTAAACCAGAGTTAGATAAAAGGAGTTTGCGTTAATTTTACATTAACGTTACGAAATCATGGGGTTAAAGGAAAGTGGAGAACTGAAATGTGGATTTCAAGCGGGAGGTTTCAAAAGGGATTGAAAAGGAATTGGAAAAGTGAATTCCCTAAAAGAAGTGGATCGTAGGATTTTGTAAATAAATCCGAGTTATGAAATGAATTTATTTAAAAGGGGTCGAGGTTAAAATGTGGTATTTTATAAGGAATTATTTAATCATTGAATTAAAAGAATAATAAGGAATAGATTTCAAAAAGGTAAGACGGTTGTATGAAACCGTATTTTGAGTAAAATAGTTAAATAGAATTTGAAAGGCTATTAGAGTGAAATGTGAGTTTGGATTACAACTTGTATTTATTTCCAGATATGAACGTTGTTGATCAAGGTCTAAGAGGTAATTAAAATACCCCAACTTGAACGACATCAGGATTATTTGCAGATAGTATTAGTTGTAATGGTAAAGGAGGTTAGTAAATATGTATTATTCCCATTAGAGAAACAACAATGTAACGGTTAATGGGAATGTGAAGAATATATAACAAGGGTTCCAAGTGAAAGTAGAAAACTGGAGGTGATATAGGATTCTACTAAGGAATAAAATGAATTGGTTTAAGGTGTAATCTTATGTTAAATAAGAAGCGAGAAGTTATATTTATAATATCGATATATTTAAGAGTTTAAATTTACATTTTGTTAAAAAGGCCAAGTGGTGCTGAATACTGAACCAGTGAATCCATTGGATTGTCATGATTGACACACTATATATTTTGATAGTTAAATCACCGACTATCAAAGCTGTCCAATACGATTGTTGGTATGGAAAGACCGGGATCGAACTTAGGTTCGAAAACCATTCCGACCAACAAATACGAGAAGATATCAGAAGACGGTCGAGATGGAGCATTGAAGACCGTGGATCTTCATAAGCGGAAGGATTACTTATAATCTCTGGCTTAGCGGCCCGAGATAAACTGTGATTCTGTTGTAGTTGGAATCCATGGGTTGCAAGGACTTCTCGCTACTGATCCATGGGGTGATTCTTATATGAGATGCAGTAGGAGATTGCCTTCGGTTCATCCTGTTCCTGGATGACTTGTATGGACGAATGTCTGACAGAGTATTTCCAAAGGGATCATGTACGTTGATTTATTCTAACGTACCATAGTTAGGTCGCTCCTAACCAGGGTATTTTTGTGGACATCAATTAGTGATATCCAGCGGATCTGACAATGTGGCATTCAAAGTAAACGATAGCTAGATGTTCTAAAGGGAAATTCAAACCTCAAGCCTCATCAACTGGGAAATGACAAAAATCGGGCAGGCAGCATGGCTATGTGGGTCGCTCCCATTAGGGTGTATAATCACCTATCTAGAGAAATTCCTTTTGCTTCTTTAATCTATCGATGATGTCCCTTTTTGGGAAACGGTGGTTTGAGCCCAACCGTTGGTGATATACATTCGATACACTCAAGCGAAATGAGTGGTCGGTCATGTGAGGGACGGGTTGCAAGACATTCTTGTTGAACCCAGTGTATTCGCCTCTAGAGTTGCACTATCGGCAGGTGGTCCCATACCTTGTGAAGGTCAGAATCCAATCTCCAATAAGCGCCCGCGGTTTTGATTGTATACTATATATGTGGAGCGTGAGATGCAAGCGTTCCACTAGATTGCTATTTACTTGTATTTAGAAATTATTATAATATCAAAAAGGATATTGATTTCAAAAATGGTTTGGGTTATCGTAAGGTAAAAACCGTCCGTGTTTATGTGTGGATTCGGTCTTACGATTATCCTTTTCTTTCGAAAAGGTTTTGACTTTAAAATCAAGTTGTGTGACACCCTAAATACTGTGCGAGTTTTTCTCACTCTGGTTCACCAGACTGACCCGGTGTTTCGTAAATGCTCGGGTTAGCCGGGGGTGTACAGGTTCAGGTTATCAAAGGATGTGAAGAGACGAGCTGGAAAAGTCCAGACGTGTGATATTATATAGCTATTATTCCGCTATGTGTGGTATCTGAGGACAGGTTATTATAAGTGTCCAGATGTGTGATGTACTCTGATAATTGTAAGTATTTTAAAGCTCTCAATAAAGTTTTATTTATGTATTATATTCTGTTTCGTTGCGATGTGAGACTCTGTTTCTATATTGAGGTGTTTCTTCTTCTTCTTCTTCTTCTATTCTTCTATTTCTTTCTTTCTTATCTCACCCTCTAAATTCTTTCTAATAACGTCCAGTGTTTTCAGTATTTGAAGGGTCGGCACGAGTTACGGTTAAGGTATCTATGTCGATTTTCGGGGCCGAAAATCTCCTGTTTGTTACAGTGGTATCAGAGCTATTGGTTTAGTAATAACCTTGGCTCTGTGGTGTAACTCGATTGAGATGGGGTTAGTAATACCCCAGATCAAGATTGAGTGTATATATATATATATGAGAGCGTATTTGTAAATTTTATATACAAATGTTTTATACTGTGTTGTTTGATCGGTTCAATTATTGAGAAGCGTTGAACTGGCAAACCAATACAGTATTGTTTCGTAAAGAGGGTAAATGAAATAATTTTACCGAAATTATATTTTAATATAGAAAAGGGATAATTTTATTAAATTATTGAGATACTAGTGTGTTTGATCGATTTGAATGTAATTCAAATCGGATCGAAAATTTGAATTGTGCTTAACTTGGTTAAGTGTAATTATATTAAGAATGATATTGATATTAAATTAAATAATTGGAAATTAAATGAATAAATAATAATCAATTATGTGAAACCAAAGTAAAATGTTAATATTTGATTTGATTGATGTGATTGTGTATTGGTTGCTGATTGTGAATTGTTTGTTGTTGGATGATAGTTGTTTGAATGGAATAATCACAATTTAATGGGGCCAAATGAATTATAAACTGAAGAATAATCCCAGTATAATATAAAACTGGGCTGGAACTGCATATGACTTGAAATAAATGTTTTAACCCTGTATTTGATAGTGAATTGATACTATCTGTTTGATTTTTGAATTGGTATAGTTATACCAGTTGATTAGTGGAATATTATCCCAGAATTTCACATATTTATTATTGATATGTGAATTGAGTTAAGTACAGGTGCCAAAGGAATAGGCAGACTAACATTGGTTGAGTAAATCGCATATACGTTGAGCAAACACGCTCAATAGCACTCGCAGAAAGGTACGCCTACACGAAAATATAAAATTTTGGATTTTGGGTTTGATTTAAATTAAAATGGATTTAGAAATTAATGTGTTAGTAACGTTCTTTCTTACCTTAGCAATTTCGAGGACGAAATTATTTTAAGGGGGGAAGAATGTAACGACCCGTGTTTTTGCAGTCAAATATTTAATTTGATTTATTTATTTTAAATATTATATTTGGAATATTAAGGAATTTTAATATTGAATTCATTTGTTTAAAACAACATTTAAACGTTATAATTTATATAAATATAAATAGAGCTTGAAAATGGCGTGCAGTTCGTAATATGGAGTTTTGAACTTTAACTGAATATACAGGATCTGATATAAGTCGGATTTCTGTGGAACAAGAAACGGTGGAACCGTGTTGATGATAATTTTCATAGGAAAGAGAAAAATCCAGATTTCGTGTTATAATTTGTTATTTATGGCCAAATCAAATTTTATAATAGTCGCTGTGAAAAATCGTTATTTAAATATCGACCTTTAAAATGGCCATTTTGCAAACGGACTTCATTTTCGACGAAATCAGTTTCATTGGGACCGTAACATTAAATTATTGCACGGTGTTAAATGGAGTGGCAAACCGATGTCGTATGTGGCCACGGTAGCCATAAACGCCCAGTTATTTTCTATAGCGCGTAATTTAATTTATTTAATTTAATAAAGAGATACTTGAGTGTAATTTGAGCAGACGATCAAATTAAGCCACGAAACCAATCCCGTTGAGTTTGTATTGTCGATTTCAGTCAGGATAGGTATATAGTTTGTTATATTTGAAGACCGGGTAATTTGGTGTTCAAAAGGGCATTGCGGTACGCGTAAAAATAGCCTACCGGGGAAACAGTCTAAGAATGCGACGAAACTAGTGCCGTTGGGTTCGTATTGAAGAACTATTATAGGATTGCAAGGTTTCAAGTTGAATTGATTTATCTGGTGACTGTGGGAAAATTAAACGCGTGTTTATTTCTGGTTTTATAAAGGAAATTTTTTCATACGACCTCGGATTTCGACGAAACTTGTACCATTGGATGCGGAATACCTTTTTACACCAAGATTAGCCTTTTTATCAGTAAACGAAAATCGTTTGTAGTGGTTTCTGCGTGTTACTTCGCGGTGAAGTTTCGATAACATTATTAAACTCTAAACCTACCGGGTTCTGCCTACCGAAAATATGAACTACCCTATATCTACCTAAAATCGCGTTCACATCAGTAAATACATAACGCGCTACCCTATGGAGAGACCTACTCATACCATCTCTACTGGGAAACCATACCGAAAATATCAAAGGCTTACCGCCCTATGTTTGCCTACTGCATATATCTCGTCCTTTCAAAATAAATGAAACCCAGCTACTCTAGAAACTCAAATCAAAAGCTATACTTTCTTTTCAACAGTTCTCAAACGTGTCGACCAAGTTGTTTTCCTTTCACATTCGAGCCAGCTACCTATACTTTATCTGCATCCCTATATACCTAAATAACTTGGTGGCCACGGTTACTCTCTTGTATAAATAAACCTCTGCTCCATTCTTATTTACCATCGCTACAGTAATGAAAAATATACACCATCTGCTCACCAAGAATAAATCAAACCCCAACGCTCCCTTCTACAAAACAAACGAAGAAAGAAAATTTTAGTATAAAAAAGGGAACTGGGCGGAGAAGGTAATGTCTGAAGGTAGCTCACATGTAATAAAGAAGAGGAGTCACGGTGAAGTGATGTCGCAATGACTATAGATGGAGTGTGAAGCTTTTGGGCGGGACGATGACTGTAGTTGGGTACGTTTTGAAATGAAGAAATGGGGAGAAGCAAAGAAAGGAAGGCTTTTTGCGTGTGGTGGTGCATGGTTGAACGTGCATACAGGTTGGCAAAGGAGAAAAAGGTGGATGCGTGGAGTGAGGGAGTAGGTTCAGAACTAATATGGAGAGGGGCGAGAGTACAGGAAGTAGATAAGGTCGGTTTGCTGGTATGGTGTTCGGACCGACGATGCCTGGATGATAAGGTGGAGACTTACGTGAAGAATTGTGTGCAGTTAGGAACAAATGTGATGCGGCTTATATATGGGAGGATTGACTGTTGAAGAACGTGAGGGAACTTAGAGGGAAATAGCGTTAGTTCTGGGAAGGAGTTGGGTACAGGACGTTGAGAAGCTGTGCGGTGTATGGGTAGTTGGGATGAACGGTGGTGAATGATGGTGAGAAGGTGCTGTGTTAATTGGCAAAAAGGAGAAGTGTGTGCATGGCTGAAGAAACACTGTTCGTAGGAGAAGGCCGACGTTCCTTCTTGCGGTTTAACGCCTGTGATCCGCTCTGTTGTAAGGTAATAATAAAAACATATATTATAATATTAATATTATGACGTGACCCGAATACCCCATTTGAATATAAATTCCCTATGGTGATTTAAAACTGCTAGCTCTAATTGTAGTCATTTAATTTGATACCACAGGTGCGTCTTTTCAATATCGTGACCTGTTTTTATGTCATAAGAGTTGTCCAACTATAATTATAAGCTAATTTTTCACTTTTACCCTTCTATTTTGGCTAAATGTTCCTTGGAAAGTTGGGCATTGTTGAGCCGTTTTGTGGAGCAAGAAAGTGATAATATATATAATTTAGTTATAAATAATAATATTAATTCATATAGTAAACACGGTATTTAAAATTTTAACCGTGTCATCCAAACACAGAATCAGACCAAATGCGCAGTGGACGTAAGATTTTGAAATAGGCACAATGAACAGAAGTAATTCAGCTCTTCATAATTGAAAAGAAATTGGACGGAACTAGCTGTGTTGGAACGGTAGTGCCGAGCACTATATTTTGGAATCGAACCCGAATCACTAAACGACAACGGAAACAAGGTGAGTTAAACTCACTCAGTTCTTTCCCATTTATATTTTATATAAATTGGGCTTTTATTTTGTGTGCTCTGCTTGCCAATGGTTGACTGTTTGCTATTTAAATATTTATTTGTTGATTTAACTGATGAAATTAAACCCTCGTTTAATTTCAGTGAAATACCAAATCGTTTTAAACGATTGGTTCCAATAAAGATAACTTACCTTGTTGGTCATGTTTATAAAATAAACGTGTTTAATTGGTTGAATTGTTTGAAATGCTTGTGGTTGGATTAAATATTTGTTAATTATTATTATCAGTTAAGTGGTTGAATGACCTGATTTGTGATAACTATTGGATACAGGGAAGGACAGGCTGGAGGGATCCCACCGGATTCCTCAAATATATTATTTATTTTCATATTATCATATATAAACTGTCATGATTGGGTAAATGTTTTTAGTAGTGATCATTGACTGAAAAGTCAACCTGTGTTGTGTTTTAACCAATGGACTATATTGGTTGAGTAATCAACAGTGAATGGCCTAAAAGTAAATTTGTTTGTTTATATTGATTTACCGTTAGGCGAATTGATAGAACTGAAGTTATAAAATTTATTTTATAACTGGAGATAGATTTTGAAATATATATTTTGAATAAAACTTTATTTAAAAGGAATAAATATTCATGGTTATAATCAATTGTAAATTGATTTTATAAAGTCAAAACTGATGTTAATCGGATTTGAAAAGGTGAGAATAAGGAGGTTAACGTAACGGTTAAAATTGGATAATTATGTTGTTGAGAAACAAATTTAATGGAATTATTTAAATTGATTAATTATATTATTAATTAATTTAAAGGGGAAAACAATTTGGAATCGATTTATGGTATAACCCTGTTGGGTTGACTAAATCGACAGTTTTATTTGGAATTGATTATTAAATAAGCGTTTTTTAAATAAAATAGTTCAATGAATATTGTTTAAATTTTAATAAGATTTACCATTTATTTTAATTAATAAAGGGATCAACTATTTTTACAACAGATAATTATAGAGGTAAATTATTATTTTAATTAATAATAATTTAGAGAATTTCTCTTTAAATGGAAATTCATTTAAAGGTAATTGGAGTTGGAACCAAATCTAGTTGGATGGTGAAAGGAGTTTATGTACGGTTTTATAATAAAACCCAAATATTTATAACAATGTTATAAAAGGAATTTCAAGCAAATACAATAACTTGAAATAAAGGTTACTTAAGTATTTGCATTAAGTCAAAGGAGTTTAGGATAAAATGTTTGTATTAAACCAGAGTTAGATAAAAGGAGTTTAAAAGTGTTAAAGCGTTAATTTTACATTAACGTTACGAAATCATGGGGTTAAAGGAAAGTGGAGAATTGAAATGTGAATTTCAAGCGGGAGGTGTCAAAAGGGATTGAAAAGGAATTGGAAAAGTGAATTCCATAAAAGAAGTGGATCGTAGGATTTTGTAAATAAATCCGAGTTATGAAATGAATTTGTTTAAAAGGGGTCGAGGTTAAAATGTGGTATTTCATGAGGAATTATTTAATCATTGAATTAAAAGAATAATAAGGAATAGATTTCAAAAAGGTAAGACGGTTGTCTGAAACCGTATTTTGAGTAAAATAGTTAAATAGAATTTGAAAGGCTATTAGAGTGAAATGTGAGTTTGGATTACAACTTTATCTCCAGATATGAACGTTGTTGATCAAGGTATAAGAGGTAATTAAAATACCCCAACTTGAACGACCTCAGGATTATCTGTAGATAATATTAGTTATAATGGTAAAGGAGGTTAGTAAATATGTATCATTCCCATTAGAGAAACAACAATGTAACGGTTAATGGGAATGTGAAGAATATATAACAAGGGTTCCAAGTGAAAGTAGAAAACTGGAGGTGATATAGGATTCTACTAAGGAGTAAAATGAATTGGTTTAAGGTGTAATCTTATGTTAAATAAGAAGCGAAAAGTTATATTTATAATATCGATATATTTAAGAGTTTAAATTTACATTTTGTTAAAAAGGCCAAGTGGTGCTGAATACTGAACTAGTGAATCCATTGGATTGTCATGATTGACACACTATATATTTTGATAGTTAAATCGCCGACTATCAAAGCTGTCCAATACGATTGTTGGTATGGAAAGACCGGGATCGAACTTAGGTTCGAAAACCATTCCGACCAACAAATACGAGAAAATATCAGAAGACGGTCGAGATGGAGCATTGAAGACCGTGGATCTTCATAAGCGGAAGGATTACTTATAATCTCTGGCTTAGCGGCCCGAGATAAACTGTGATTCTGTCGTAGTTGGAATCCATGGGTTGCAAGGACTTCTCGCTACTGATCCATGGGGTGATTCCTATATGAGATGCAGTAGGAGAGTGCCTTCGGTTCATCCTGTTCCTGGATGACTTGTATGGACGGATGTCTGACAGAGTATTTCTAAAGGGATCACGTACGTTGATTTCTTCAAACGTACCATAGTTGTGTCACTCCTAACCAGGGTATTATTGTGGACATCAATTAGTGATATCCAGCGGATCTGACGATGTGGCATTCAAAGTAAATGATAGCTAGATGTTCTAAAGGGAAATTCAAACCTCAAGCCTCATCAATCGGGAAATGACAAAAATCGGGCAGGCAGCATGGCTATGTGGGTCGCTCCCATTAGGGTGTATAATCACCTATCTAGGGAAATTCCTTTTACTTCTTTGATCTATCGATGCTGTTCCTTTTCGGGAAACGGTGGTTTGAGCCCAACCGTTGGTGATATACATTCGATACACTCAAGCGAAATGAGTGGTCGGTCATGTGAGGGCCGGGTTGCAAGACGTTCTTGTTGAACCCAGTGTATTCGCCTCTAGAGATACACTATCGGCAGGTGGTCCCATACCTTGTCAAGGTCGGAATCCAATCTCCAATAAGCGCCCGCGGTTTTGATTGTATACTATATATGTGGAGCGTGAGATGCAAGCGTTCCACTAGATTGCTATTTACTTGTATTTAGACATTATTATAATATCAGAAAGGATATTGATTTCAAAAATGGTTTGGGTTATCGTAAGGTAAAAACCGCCCGTGTTTATGTGTGGATTCGGTCTTATGATTATCCTTTTCTTTCGAAAAGGTTTTGACTTTAAAATCAAGTTGTGTGACACCCTAAATACTGTGCGAGTTTTTCTCACTCTGGTTCACCATACTGACCCGATATTTCGTAAATGCTCGGCTTAGCCGGGGGTGTACAGGTTCAGGTTATCGAAGGATGTGAAGAGACGAGCTGGAAAAGTCCAAACGTGTGATATTATATAGCTATTATTCCGCTGTGTGTGGTATCTGAGGACAGGTTATTATAACTGTCCAGATGTGTGATGTACTCTGATAATTGTAAGTATTTTAAAGCTCTCAATAAAGTTTTATTTATGTATTATATTCTGTTCCGTTGCGATGTGAGACTCTGTTTCTGTGTTGAGGTGTTTCTTCTTCTTCTATTCTAATATTTCTTTCTTTCTTATCTCACCCTCTAAATTCTTTCTAATAACGTCCAGTGTTTTCGGTATTTGAATGGTCGGCATGAGTTACGGTTAAGGTATCTATGTCGATTTTCGGGGCCGAAAATCTCCTATTCGTTACAGGATTCGCCAGCGTCGGAATCCTGAGACATTGCTAGAGTGTCTCGAATCGGTAAGGATCTCCTCCTAGCCTTGACTCATGATGGAAACCCAATTTCCAATACGCCTTTTGCGGTTTTGATTATATAACTAGTATGGCGACATAGTAGATGGTAGCTATGCCGTCTAGGATTAATACATTTATTTTGAAATGTTTTTACTAAAATATATACACACTAATAATAATATCGTTTTTACGTATCAAGCATCTTTTGACCATTATAAGGTAAAACCATATCCTCTGGTTTGCGTTGCATTGTGTGATGGGACTTGGGTCTTATAATGGTTTCATTTTTCTAAAAAGCATTTCGTTATTTGACGATTTACTTATTTTATGCATTGGCAATCCAATGAAGTAAACCCGTTCTGCATTAGCGGCGTGGTCCTGTGATTAGCCTTCTTATTAGATAAGTTAGGTTAGATTTCTCACACCAGTCCCACGACTGACCTGTAGTTTGTTTCACTTTGCAAACTTGGGTGCCCTCTTTCCACATGGGTGGTCGAGTAGCTTTTTGCAGATATTTATCTCGAAAGCAGGATCCTGGATTGAAGTCTGAAGCCGGGTCCAGAATATTGATAGCCTTCCGCTGCATTGTATTACTTTTGTTGTAATTTATCTTCCGCTGTAATTTGTACCAATGTACTCTGATATATTCTGTACTCTGATGTAACATTTATTATTGATGTTATAAAAGTCTGTGTTGTTGTTCTGATGTGTTGTATGCCTAGAGTTGATGCATTCGAGGTTTCCAACTTAGGATCAGACCTGTGTGGTTTATGGTCGGTTCCAAGGGTGGGAATTTTCGGGTCATCACAGCTGGTATCAGAGATTTGGTTAGCTCAAATCTTTGGGGTACAACTCGTTAGGACTGAACAAAGGACTCATCAGAGATTGGATTAGCAATACCTAATAAGAATACTCATTAGAGATAGGATCAGTAGCATCCTAGAATGAGAAAACTCATTAAAGATGGGGTTAGTAATGCCCTAGAATGAGTTAGAGTGAAAAGTTTATAATTAACGTACTTGTAATTATATATATGATTCGATTTTAGCAAATATGATTTTTGAATATATAAAAGTTATATGTTTTTGAAAATTTAATCAACTAACTGATTGATAATGGTGTTGTGTGAATATTAAATTCAACTAATAAAATTAGCAAACAATAAAAGAATGAAAATTAAATTTACTAAATAAACAACTTTTAGCTCATTTCCTTTTCGAGGACGAAAAGATTTTAAGTGGGGGAGATTGTAACAACCCGCAAATTCTGAACCAATTTAAAATTTTTATTTTAGAAAATTTTAATGAATTTGGAGAATATAAAATAATTTATTTAAATAGTAATGGCTAAAAATTTATTTTTATCGAAGTTAAAACGAATAAATTTAAATTTAATTATAAAAGGAACTAGCGCGGGAGTTTGAAATTTTGAATTTAAACTTTGACTGAATGCACAGGATTCAAAATTAAATATTGAGATGTCAGAATAGATAAATTTAATGCACATTTATTGTCTCACTGACATTATTATTATTATTATTATTATTATTATTGTATATATTAGCTAGAACGTTTCATTCAATTTAAATGCATGGCATTAATTTTAGTTTCCTTTTCAATCTGACGTACTTTAAAAAAAGGTAATTATGAAATAATAAAGATATAATTTTGCTAGTAATGTAATGAGGTTACATGAAATTAAAATGTAATAAAAATGTGAAGGTATGATGCAGTTAAAACACAATGCATATAAATTACCTAATAATATGGAAAGGAATATTAGTATTGGGGTCAGAAGAAATGTAGGAATTGACAATTATTTCAAACGCAAATCACAAAGAGATAGTTCTTGTCATTTATTTGCGCTATAATATAAAATGGTTAAAATTAATATATATATATATATATATATATAGAATGATAAGAGATAAATATGGGAAATAAGTGCATTAACTCACAAACATACATACTTTATTCATCCAAAACATGTATAATAAAGGCTAATTATCATTACTAAGTAGGTAAAGGTTTAGGTTAGGTTGGAATTTGAAATGTCCCTCATTTATTACTACTACATATAATAAAAGGAATATTAACAATTATAACCATGTAGATTTGAGAGAAGTAAATGTACTAATAAATTAGTATGAAATTAGTGTGTTTAGCATTATATAATTTTATTCTTTGTTTGTTCATGCTCCTTTGTATTAATGCCTAACATCTGCCCTTCGATTACATTACTTGTATTTGACAAATTTTAGTATTTTAATTTTGCTGTCTTACTAAACATATTTATCTATTTCAACTCAAATCAATTTGTGTTGTAAACCATTGTATTTACTGGTTTTATATTAGAAACATCTATTTTTAACATAGTATTTACTCTGGAATTGAAAATACATTTGAAAATTTATTTTTCTAATGTAATGTTCTAGCATAATTTACATCATTAACAAGTTTGAATATTCAATATCAGAATTCTTTAATGATAAGAATATTTCTTAAATATAATACTTTCCCAAGTTGTTTTAACTATAATGTTCATTAATGTGGAAAGTTGCAACAAGTTTTCAATGCGTTTTCCCTTCCTTATTTCAAGCGCATGCATCCATGCTATATATTTAGTGTCATTTTATAAACACAAATAAAAAGAATTTTTTTTTTTTTTGCAATTAAATTGAATGTAGTAAATGGTAATATGTGATTATAACTATAGCAAATGTGAACGTGATTTGAAATTCAAAAGGTTACAGTTAATTTGAACATAATAAGTGTTTTCAACTTTAAAGGAAAGTAAACGGAAATTTAATTTGAGAAAAATTAAACATACAAAGGGGAAATTTCCTCTCCACTATAAAATATCCTATACACTCTAAACCTAATTCTAATTGCCCAGTCGCCACTCTTATTCCTCAATGGCCATGAACCTCCGATTCAAATTCATCAATTTCTTTTTATCCACTGCGAATTAAAATATAAAAAGGAAATCGAAGAGATTCTTCCACTCTTCGATTTTATACCACTATGATCGTTTCTCGTTCAAAGTTTGAGGAGTTCTCAACACTCAAAGGTGCTGCGTTTACACGCTTTTCTAGTCCGATGGGGGTGGAAGTTGCAAGCTTTTTGGGGTGGTGGTGAAGCTCGCCGAGGCGCGTGTCGTAGTGGTGGACGATGGCGGTCCGATGGTGGCGTTGGTGGTGCGTTCTAAAACGAGGTGAGATTTCTAAAATTCAATTTTAAATTTAGAAAATATATTTGTGGTAAAAAAAATCATTGTGATCGCGATGACTAGATTGAATTATGGTGGTTATGAATGGTTGATATTGGTTGCGATGAAATCGATTGCATTTGTGGCGAATTCACATGTTGTGATAATGGATTGAATTGTGTAGATATAGAATTTGCTTATTCATTTAAACTTGCTTATAGAATAAAAGCCATGTTTTTTATTGTATCTATGTAGTTGATATAATCATGCCAATGATAGGAATTGTTTTACAATAATAAAATTATTTTTATTGTAATATGTATATGTTAAAATTTGTTGAACAATAAAAATCATTTTTTTTGGTGTATTCATGTCATGAAAATGATTTAAATGTTAAGTGGATTATTAATGCAATAAAAATCATATTTTTATTGTGTATTTATGTCACAAAAATGATTCACATGTTAGTATATTATTAACGCAACAAAACTCATATTTTTACTATGTTTATGTCATTAAAATGTTAATATGTCATGTAATATATTACTAGTGCAAGAAAAATCATATTTTTATTGTATGTTTGTTTTATAAAAATGTTCACTAGTTACTAAAATTGTTGTATGATAAGAATTCACATTTTTATCATAGTTTATGCCATTAAAAATGTTCATAAGCCATTGAAAATATTGTATGATAAAAATTCACATTTTTATTATATGTTTATGTTATGAAAAATGTTCGTAAGTTACTAAAAATATTTAAACATGAAAATTCACATTTTTATTGCATGTTCACTTCATTAAAAATGTGCATTTGTCATATAATATGTTAATACAATAAAAATCATATATTTATTGTATGATTGATTCATAAAAGGATCGTGTTTAAAATAAAGCGTTAAAACCTGAAATGTTACATTTTCATTGCATGTTTGATTCACTAAAAAGAAGCATGTTTTAAATAAAAACATGAATTAAAAAGTTACCATTTTATTTGCATTTAGATGAAAATAAAAGATATTATTTAAAAGTTACATTTTTTTTCATTTTAGTTGTAGTGAAATGTTAACATTAAGCATTGAATTTGTAAACAATATAGATATTCATTCTTTATTCGTCAAGTTAAACATTGAAATTTGTGTACGAGTAAAGAGAATCATTTTTTTTTTTGGTTATTAGGATTATAAGTATGTATGTAGACAATATAAAATTGTCCTTCTTGTTTGAAACTAGAATGGACATATTAGAACTGAATGATCTAATTCGAATAAATGACAAATCATATTTTGTCAATTTTACATGCATGACATTTATGATTTAAAACATGCATGGCATTTATGTTTATCAATTTAAAACATGCACGGCATTTATGTTTATCAATTTAAACATGCATGACATTTATGTTTGTCAATTCAAACATGCATGGCATTTATGATTTATCGATTTAAACATGCATGGCATTTATGTTTATCAATTCTAATTAATCATGCCATATTGGTAAACAAATATCTATCTTCAACATAACAAGTAAATATGTGAATTTTCATTTAGACAAAATTCTACCTATAACATGACAAAGTAAAAATAAGCATTTATTGTCATTAACATACATAGAAAATTGTTCATAAATAAAATAAGCATTTATTGTCATTAACATGCATAGAAAATTGTTTATAAATAAAATAAGCATTTATTGTCATTAACATACATAGAAAATTGTTTATAAATAAAATAAGCATTTATGTGTCATTAACATACATAGGAAATTGTTATAAATGAAATATACATTTATGTATCATGAATACACATAGAAATTTGATTTCAAATAAATGACTATTTATTTGTCATTTGTATTACATAGACATTTGATTTCAAATAAATGACCATTTATTTGTCACATGAATAACATAGAAAAATTGGTTACGAATACGAATTGGGCCAAGACACGAGGTTAAGCCGAACAAGTGGAATAAGTCTGCCCGGAACCAACCGGCATATCCAGCATCCACAAGTTGTAGGCCTAATGTGAGGGGTCTGGCCCATTATAAAACATAAATGGATGAGAAACAATTTAATATGAAGATCATTTATAATATAAAGAATATTTTGAAATAATATGCTTTAGTAAAATAATCAATTATTAATTATAATTGTACCTGGACACGAGGTTAGGTTATATTTGCGGTGGAAGTCTGCACGGACCCGACCGACATATCAAGTAGCCACAAATGTTTAACCTAATGTGAGAGGTCCAAGTGCACAAATACGAAACGGGCCATGACACGAGGTTAAGCCCAACTTGTGGGATACGTCTGCCCAGAACCAACCGGCATATCCAGCATCCACAAGTCGTAGGCTTAATGTGAGAGGTCTGGCCGAATATAAAATAATAAATAGATATATTATTAAATTGGGCTATTCAGCCTGTTTTAAAATAATAACGCCATTTTTTACAAATGGATAAGATAATGAATTGGGCTATTCAATCTGTTTTAAAATAGCGACACCATTTTTTAACCCAAACGAGTTTATCAATTTATTTTATCCATGTTATAATGAATATTAAAAGAGGAATAATTTCAAAATGAATATTTTGAAAATTATATTATTTTAATATGAGAAACATTTAGAATAATTAAATTGGATTTAAATGGAAATTATCTATGGATTATTTTAATATTGGATTCTATGATTATACAGATATTATTTTAGGAATTTGGAAGATATTTAGTATCGTTATTTCTGATATGATATCCGTTGGTTTTAGAATTTGACATTAAATATAAGTCGATATAATTCCTATTCAAAGCCTTATATTTAATATCAAGTGAGATTCTGGGTTTGTCATGAATAATGTCTGAAATAACATTATTCTTAAATCCATATGAGTAAAGAATAATCTTTTTATTAAGATTTAAATGAGATTTTTTTATTGGAATAAAAAGGAAATTAATTATGGGTTGTTTGTGAACAATGTAATATAAAGATTGCATTGTATACAACGTAAAATGAATATCTTTTTTATGTAATATAAAAAGATTACATTTCGTTGTAAGTGAGTCAACATTAGAATTTACATTTTTGGTATGAAAGAATCAGTAGAAAGGATTCATTGTTTGATAAATTATGAATTTACGTTGTTATTATATATGAAATGATCCATCATTATATATGTTTCTGATGCTGAAATGTTACACCTCCATTTACAAGTTACCCGACTTGTTTATGTGATTGGGTCGATAATTTTCACACATCGCCCAAGTGCACAAATAATTTATTATTTGTTTGTTGGTTGAAACCCCACACGGTGTTGGGATAAAAATTGACATACACTAATCCCATTGTTTATTTTTATGTCGATCGATAGATTGATAGGCTGTGATGAGCGTTATTATTTCATTTCAATGCTCACACAGTTATAGATTGCACACTGGATGTTGAATGGATGGTTGGATAATATTCATCATTACTGTTATGTACATTCAATGTATGAAATCCCTGTAACCAAAGTTATAGGGTAAATGTCTGAGTCGCATTCCATTTCAGGATTTCCTTTAAATAAAGAATATCTTTTAAAATAAAAACATTGTAATGTAAAGATATTTTAAAATAAAGAGTATTGTATTACAAAGAATATTTTATATTAAGAATCTTTTTATATAAAGATTATTTTTAATAGTAAATATTTTAAATGATATTTAACAAAGAATAATTCTATGTCCGTCCTTGGATGGACAAAAGATAAATATATTTTATAAAAATAAACTAGTCATTAACTAGGATAATTCTTTAAGTTAAGATTTAATGAAGTCGTCTAAATTGAATAATATTTCATTGGAAGTAAATAAATGAATTAGATTTGGGTTGTCGTGAATGGTGTCTTAAATAACACTGTTCTTAAACCCCATATTAAAGAATAAAATCTTTTAATTAAGATTTTAGAGTTTCCATTGTATTTAGTAATTGAAATAAAACGATATGTGAATTGGGTTTATCGTGAAATATGTTTTAAACGACATTTGCTCTTTAACCCAATTTACATTGAAATGTGATTTAGAATTTATAAATCTTTTTATCAAGATTTAAAAAGAATATTCCAAAGTTTAGTTTTCCAATTTAATATAAATTAAATTGGAATTGAATGGGAATTTGATTTGATAATATTCGAGATAGGATTCTGTAAAAGAAGACTGATAATACATATGGAATTTAAAAGGCCTTGCCGTTATTCCATTTATATTATTGGTCTGATACAGAAATTTATATCGATTATTCATTGGTTTGATTTCTGTGAAAATTCCATAATTAATGGAAGATGATTTTGGGTTTATCGTGAACAATGTTTTTAAATGACATTGATTCTTTAACCCAAATTAAAGACAAGACTTATTTCTTAAGTTGTAATAATCATTTAATAATGATTCTGATATTAAACCCACATTGGAGTTTATTGAATCTTTAAAAAGATGATAAAAGGTAAATTTTAAAGGAATTTATCTTTGATAAAATTAATGGGAATTTTCCCCTAATAATATGAATATTCTATTTAAAAGAATATTCTGAATTAGAATGAGACGTTGGATGTGTTTTTATAGCATTTGACTTTTAATTATAAAATACACGAATTATTCGGAAAGACCGGATTTAACCCATTCCGAATATTTATCACGACGATGAAGAGTCGAAGATGAAGACGATGGTTGAAGACCGACGATCTTCACATCGAATGGATGAGGACTACTGATGCTCTGGACTGGGTCGCTCCCAGGACTGGGATAAAGTGGTAGTTGTCCGGACGTATTGTTGATTGTTCGGATATGCGAGGTATAATGCCTCCGGTTTCGTTCAGACCTAGAACGGACTTGTAAATGGATTGTGTGTCTGACATTGTATTCCTTTCTACTGTATTTGTTGAACGCTACTAATTATATATTTCTTCTTGGTGGTGAAGAATTTATTCTTTACTTATCACCCTTCTCTAAGACATATGAGCTTAGAGGTAATATATATATTGGTAGATGATCAGTGATATGGTAGGGTCTGACAATGTGGCATGCTAAGATGCAAATGATCAAGGCTCTTGTTGAAAAGCAGGCCTTGTGGTTGATGATCAAAGCATAGCCTATTTAGGCATAGCTTTGTGTATATCGTGACTTCGCGAACCTCACACATCGGTTGAGTCTAAAACGGGAGAAGGGAACGCAGGGAGTGTACACGTTTCTTTCTAGCTAGAAGTGGTGTCAGTGCTTAAACTGGCTAACATTTACTTATGTGGATGATGGAATTTTTACGAGGCCTCGGTTTATTCTTATCGGTCGCCCACGGCCGATTTGTAGGTCGGGAAGCGTGTGTTCAGGCATAACTAATCCACTAAAGTATTTGTGGACGGCCCTGCAGGATCCAAGGGTTCGCCAGCGTCCGAATCCTGAGACATTGCTAGAGTGTCTCGAATCGGTAAGGATCTCCTCCCTAGCCTTGACTCATGATGGAAACCCAATTTCCAATACGCCTTTTGCGGTTTTGATTGTATAACTAGTATGGCGACATAGTAGATGGTAGCTATGCCGTCTAGGATTAATACATTTATTTTGAAATGTTTTTATCAAAATATATACACACTAATAATAATAATATCGTTTTTACGTATCAAGCATCTTTTGACTATTATAAGGTAAAATCCTATCCTCCGGTTTGCGTTGCATTGTGTGATGGGACTTGGGTCTAATAATGGTTTCATTTTTCTAAAAAGCATTTCGTTATTTGACGATTTACTTATTTTATGCACTGGCAATCCAATGGAGTAAACTCGTTCCGCGTTAGCGGCGTGGTCCTGTGATTAGCCTTTTTATTAGATAAGTTAGGTTAGATTTCTCACACCAGTCCCACGACTGACCTGTAGTTTGTTTCACTTTGCAAACTCGGGTGCCCTCTTTCCACATGGGTGGTCGAGTAGCTTTTTGCAGATATTTATCTCGAAAGCAGGATCCTGGATTGAAGTTGAAGCCGGGTCCAGAATATTGATAGCCTTCCGCTGAAATTGTTTCCCGCTGCATTGTATTACTTTTGTTGTAATTTATCTTCCGCTGTAATTTGTAGCAATGTACTCTGATATATTCTGTACTCTGATGTAACATTTATTATTGATGTTATAAAGTCTGTGTTGTTGTTCTGATGTGTTGTATGCCCAGAGTTGATGCATTCGACGTTTCCAACTTGGGATCAGACCTGTGTGGTTTATGGTCGGTTCCAAGGGTGGGAATTTTCGGGTCATCACAAGAATCCTGCTCAAGAGATAAATATCTGCAAAACAAGCTACTCGACTACCCATATTGATATGGGCACCCGAGTTTTCCAGTTAAACAAACTACAGGTTAGTCATGGGACTGGTATGAGAAATCTAACTCAACTAATCTAATAATAAGGCTAATCACAGGACCATGCCGCTAACGTGGAACAGGTTTACTCCATTGGATTGTCAGTGCCTATATTAAATAAATCGTTAAACAACATAATGCTTTTTTAAAAAAATGAAACCATTATAAGACTCAAGTCCCATCACATAATGCAACGCAAACCGGAGGATAGAGTATTACCTTATAATGGTCAAAAATGCTTGATACGATAAAAACGGGTTTTGATATTATTATTAGTTTATATATGTTTCAAAAATAATTTCTATCATAATGTATCAATCATAGACGGTATGAGTACCATATATCATGTCGCCATACTAGTTCTATAATCCAAACCGATGGTGTCGTATTGGAAATTGGGTTTCCATCATGAGTTGAGGCTAAGGATTGTCCTCTCCAATTCGAGACACTCTAGCAAATGCCTCAGGATTCCCTGTAGTGAACCCTTGGATCTTCAGGGCCGGTCCACACATAACGTTAGTGGATTGGAAATTCCTGAACACACGCTTCCCGGTTCTTTTGAGCCTCTAATATGGCCACTAACAACCTATAAAACCTGAGGTACCTCATAATCCACATAAGTAAAAATGTCAGGGTTGGTAAGTCACTGACACCAGTTCTTAACTACAAATAAACGTGTGCACTCCTGCAGTCCTAATCCCGTTTTTGACTCATACCGGGGTGTGAGGTTCGCAAAGTCACGCTATACACAAAGCTACGCCTAACAGGCTATGCTTTGATCATCTACCACAAGGCCCTGCTTTTCAACAAAAGCCTTGATCATTTGCATCTTGGCGTGCCACATTGACAATCCATGCCATGCGATCAATCACTATCAATGTATACCCTCTGAGGGTGTTAAGTAAGAGAATAAATTCTCTGCCACCAAACGGATATATATTAATAGAAATCGATTTAATTTACGTGAAATGAATTCCAATGTCAGACACGCATCCATTTATAAGTCCGTTCTGGGTCTGAACGAAATCGGAGTCACCTTATTCCTCCCCGTATGTCCAACACAAAGGAGAGGCGCTCGCATATCCGAACAATCAACAAGTACGTCCGTACAACTACCACTTTAAACCTTTGCTAGGAGCAACCCAGTGTCGGGCATTTATAGTCATCCATTCGATGTGAAGATCGCTGATCTTCACTCACCCTCTTCAATATCTTCGATTTAAATCGTCGTATAATTATTTGAAATGAGATTGAACTCGGTCTTTTCAAATAATTCTTGCATATATAATTTAAAACCATTTCATACTGTTAACCATATTTAATAATGATTTATCACTATTTTTATATATAAAAATAGCTGTATTAATTCAACGACGCTACGGGTCGATAGGCGGCCTGGCTCTATTTTTATCAAATTTTGATTTTCACATATCTCGAAATCTAACAGTTGGATTTTGACAAAATTTATATCGTTGGGAAGATCTTCCCGAAGCGGTCCTAATGGTTCCAGTTTTGGGAAAATCCGACGGTCGGATCATTCGGTATAATCGTTTAAAATTACGATTTCGAAAAGCGAACTACCGTGCGCGATTCGTTTAATATTAGTATATATATATATATCTATAATTCACTCGATGACTTCAAAACCATTTATTGATCAACTAATTTGTTTCCACTATGCATTGCTCTAGCGAATCATACATTCAACAAAAATGTAATTTTTATCGATTAACTAATTTATTTCAAATATGCATATTTCTCATCATTCCTATATACAATAAAATGTATATTTTTGTTTTTACACTTCCTATTTCAAACAATGAATATTTGTCATCATTTTTATACATAATAAAAATGTAAAATTTTATTGTAAAACTTTTCTATTTCAACTAGTGATCATTTTACATGAATCATGCTTTTCATTAAAATTGTAAATTTAAATGTTTCCACATTTTATCTATACAATGGACATTTACATAGATTTTATCTTTAAATTAGAAATGAATTTTTTCTTTTAATGTTCCCCTAATTTTATCCATACTATGAATAATTTACATAATTCATCCTTTATATTAAAAATGTGAATTTTTTAATGTTATCATGTTTTTATCCTAAAACATGAACACTTTTCTATATCTCTATTTTAATTCGACAAAATGATCAAAATGGTTCTTTTCCTTTTTGTTGAAATATTCTAATTCAACAAAGGAAAAAAATGTATATTTCATTTTGTTGAAAACTCTAGTTCACCAAGATGGTAAAACTGTATATTTTATTTTTGTTGAAAACTCTAGTTCAACAAAATGACTACTTTAACAACCCGGAAAATCTGAGCCAATTTAAAATTTTTAATATGGCTATTTTAGTGGATTTAAATATTAAAAATAAATTATTTTAAATATTAAATTATTTTAAATATTAAACAAGGCCTGAGATGGAGCGGTAGTTTCAAAATTTGAATTCAAACTTTGATTGACTATACCGGGTGCAAAATAAATCGGATTTTAGTGAAACCAAAAATATTTAAATCTGTTTATAAATATCTTCTAACAAATCTGAAAAATCGAAATTTCATAGTGGAAATCAAAAGTTATGGCCAAATGAATTTTCAGAAAGGTCGCTATAGAGAATATATAGCCCTTGAAAATAGCAATTTTGCAAATGACCTCAGTTTTCAACGAAACCACTTTGTTGGATCCAGTACGTCAAATTATTGCTAGGTTTAAAATTCCATTATTTTTGAAGTCAATATGTGTAATAACCCGGAAATCCGAGTCAATTTAAATTTTTTTTATTTTGGCGATTTTAGCAAATTTTGAATATTTAAAATAAATTATTTTAAATAATAACGAAGAAAAATTTATTTTGAATAGAATTCGAACGTATATATTTATATAGATCATCGTTAGAATATAATTATTTATTTATAATTATAAAAGGAATAGAAAGTGGCACGGTAGTTCGATAATTCGATTTCAAAATTCAAATGAATGTACCAGGTGCAAAATAAACCGGATTTTAGCGAAACCAAAAATATTTGAATCTAATTGAGAATACCTTTCCAATGAATTTGAAGAATTGAAATTTCATAGCGGGGATAAAAAGTTATGCCCAGTTGAAAATTCAGAATAATCGCCATGGAATTCTGGCCTTTAGAAATGGAAATTTTGCAAGCGACCTCGGTTTTCGACGAAACCAATTTTGTTGGATCCGCGATGTCAAATTATTGCTAGGTTTCAAAATTCGTAATTTTTTGAATCAATATGTGAGTGTGGCAAAGGAAAACGCGTTTGAACAGTTTTAGTTGATTTTAATCGACTGGAAAATGGACATTTTTCAAACGGTCTCAGAATTTGACGAAATTAGTTGTGTTAGGACCGTATCGTCAATACGAAGCTAGAAAATATTTTTCGAGAATTTTTCTAGTTAGTATGTGGCCCCAGTAGATTGAAATGCATGTTCAAATTCAATATATAGAGCTATATTTTGATTTTGGCAAAAACTAATCGAAACAGTCGAATCAGCCTGTGAGACATATCCTATTGTGTTCGGAATGGGGGTAATTAGCTATGGACGACAGGCGGTGGGTTCGATTTCGAGGTCGAAATAAAAAGTTGCTTTTTGAAAATTAATTAAATATATATATATATAATAATAATAGAATAACCTCACCCCTCTCTCTTACTTTCCCTTCTCAGCAACCCCCCCCCACCCCCGGTTCAAAAGAAAAGAAAAAACAAAACCTAATCGAATCGAGCCCCCTGTCGGAGCCGCCACCACCGCTACCCCCCCTCCGCCTGCGCGCGACGCGCTACCCCCTTCCTCCTCCCATCGCCTCGTCCCCTTTCTCCTCCGCCTGCGCCTCCTCCTGTGGCCGCTAGTTCACCCCCTCATCCCCTTTTCGCTGTAAGTCCTTATATTATTTTATTTTAATTTATTTAAAATACTTAGCTTAGTTTAACTAGGTTAGGAATCTAATTTGTATATGAAGGAAAATATATACACATCGTTTTGCATCACAAAGGGTTTGATTTTGATTGTATAAGAATAAAAATATGATTTTTATATTATAAAAAGAATAAAAATATAATTTTTATATTTTAGAAGGAATAAAAATATGATTTTTATATTTTAGAAAGAAATAAAAATATGATTTTTAGTGAAGTAAAAATAGAATTTTTATCTATATAGTAGAGGTATAAAAATAGAAATTTTATCCATATGGCGTAGTTATAAAAATATGATTTCTATATAATAGAGAATATAAAAATGGGATTTTTATATATGTAGTGAACACGGATGACGAAAGTGACAAAAGGCGAACACGACAAAGATTTTCTACTTATGAAGAATCGCGGTGTTTGGTTTAGCATATCGGTGAGAACTCCTCACTTTTAATTTATTTCTAGTTTGAAATATATACTAGGATGTAGACGGTGCTTAGTATCACCCGACACCCATCGTCCACAGACCATGGATGACTTGTTTGTTTTGTTGCTATGTTGTGAAATTTGATTGTGTGATGTGGAATGAAATAAAATATTTTATAGTGGAAAATATTTTATAGTTAAAAATATAATTTTTGACCTTTATATAAAACTAATATTTATAAACAAATCGGCCAATTTGGTTTATATACACTGATTTGACTGATATGGATAGGGACGATAAATTTTACACATCGCCCAACTGCACAAATAAAATCTGTGTTTGATTGATTGAAACCCCACACGGGTATTGGGATGATATATGACATACACTAATCCCAATAATTAGTTGTATGTCGATCGATTGATTGACAGACTGTTATAAGCGTTAAATATTTATATTTAATGCTTATGCAGTTGTGTGGTGCACTCTGGATGATGGTTAATTATTTATCATTACTATTATATACATGCGATTGTAGAAAATCCATATAATTAACATTATATGGTAATTGATTGGACCTCATTCCAATTTAGAAAATAATTTCATGTGTTGAAATAAAATATTTTCATGTGTTGAAATAAAATAATTTCATGTGTTGAAATAAAATATTTTCATGTGTTGAAATAAAATAATTTCATGTGTTGAATAAAAGCCGTGTTGATTTGATTGACGCCATTTTGATGTGAACGATATTCATATCGATTTTATTCATTTTTCAATGAATATTGAATGAATTTGAAATTCGAATTAAATTGAATAGATTTGGAAATTCGAATTAAATTGAAATTCGAATTAAACTGAACTGAATTGAAAGTCGAATTAAATTGTAATAAATTGAAATTCGAATTAAATTAAAAAGAATTGAAATTCGAATTAGATTAAAATAGAATTGAAATCGTTTTGAATTGAATTTAAAACGTATTGAAATTGAACTAAAATCGATTTGAATTGAAACCAATTTGAATTGAAATGGATTTGAATTGAAATCGATTTGAAATCAATTTAAAACGAATTTATATTGGAATATTCAATTTTGATTAGAAATCGAATATGAAGTTTGAAATCGTTTCGAAAATGAATTTAAAACGATTTATAAAATACGTTTTGAAAGGAAATCAACGAAATATATATAATATTATATATATATATATATATATATATATAATGGCCTGAATAGAATGCACCGCGCCGCGGCATTTCGCGAATTTCGACCGAACTGATATTGCGGGAGATCCGATCGTCGGATTCTCCTAAAACCGGAACCGTTGGGTTCGTATCGAAAAGAGCTTTCTAACGAATATTAGAAATTAGAAATCTAACGGTTAGATTTGGAATTATGTCCAAATCAAATATGGAAAAGGTCGCTGTAAGTGCAATTCGATGGCCGTGGATGGAAATCGACTGGACGGGCCTTCATAAAATTATTAAAAATAGTAATAATTTATGTAAAATCATAAGAAATGATTTGTGAAGAATTGGGATGAAAATTTCCATATTTGAAAAGATAAAAATAGATTTTTATTAAAATGAACTAGTTTTGAACTAGAATTAAAATCAGTTTATTTTTGAAATAAATAAATTGAATTTGAAAAAAGGGTTTGGAAAAAAACCAGAATTTCCAATAATTGAGTTGGAATGGATTTGAATCGAAATTGTCTTTGGAATATTTCGATGTTGGATTTCGTGAGTATACAGATATTGTTATGGAAATTTGAAAGATATATTTGTATCGTTATTTCCAATACGATATTTGTTGGTCATGGAATTTCATATTGAATATAAGCCGATATATTTTCTATTCAGAGCCTTGTGTTTAATATCAAATGTGATTTGGGTTTGTCGTGAATGGTGTCTTCATTAACACTGTTCCTAAACCCAGTTGAGAAAATATTAAATCTTTTTATTTAGATTTAATGAAGTGTACCAATTAAATACTATTTAATTGGAATGAATTGAAATTGATATTTGGGTTTATCATGAACGGTGTTTTAAATAACACTTGTTCTTTAACCGATAATTAACGGAATGTGATTTTGGGTTTATAGTGAACTGTGGTTTTAAATAACATTGCTTCTTTAACCCCGTTAAAGACAGGGTATTGATTTCTATGAAGATTAAAACTAAGTGGGGTTTTAATGAATCTTTAATTAGATTGAAATGGTCGAGAGTGGGGTATCACCAGTTTTGCTCCAGGCGATAGTTAATTCTTTAGTTAGATTAGAACGTGAAATGGTAATTGAATTTACCGATAACACTGTGGTGTTAGATATGAAGTATGACCAGTTTTACTTCATGGGATGAATAGGTTCGGATTGGGAAAATACAATAAATGATTACTTCGGTGTGGTTCGCTAATCCCGACTAGTTTGAATTGATATTCAAAAAAGATTAAAGAATAAATTTAAAGAATTTATCTTTGATAAAATTAATGGGAACCTTTCCCAAAGTGTAGGAATATTTGAATAAAAGAATATTCTGAATTGGAATGAGGCGTATGTTGTGTTTGTGTAACACCTATTTATTATATACGCGAGTTATTCAGAAAGACTGAGTTTACCCCATTCTGAATAACTGATTCGACGTGGTGTCGAGGATGAAGACGGTGGTCGAAGACTGGATGTCTTCACCTCGTTTGGGTGATTACTGATGATCTTAATTGGGACGTACACCCAAGAGGAGGGAATCAGTTAGTGGTCGTCCATACGTACTTGGAGATCGATGGATATGGGGGGTACTAGGTGCCTCCGGTTTCGTTCAGACCTAGAACGAACTTGTAAATGGACTGTTTGTCTGACATTGGATTTCATTCTGAGTGATTGATTTCTATTAAATATAGATCTATTTGGCGGTGGAGAATTTATTCCCTTGCTTAACGCACTTATTGGAGACGTACGAGCTCAGGGGTTATATATTGATGGATATCAAACGCTTGGAGTGAATTGCCTGTGTGGCATGCCTAAGTGGCTAATGATCAAGGCTTCTGGTGAAAAGCAAAGTCTTGTGGGTGATGATCAAAGCATGGCCTGTGTGGCATAGCTTTGTGTAACTTTGATTCGCGAGCCTCACACCCGGCTGTGAACCAGAAACGGGAGAGGACATCAGGGAGGGCATGCGTTTCCTTCTAGCTAGAAGTGGCATCAGTGGTTTTATATGCCCTGACGAGTTTGACTAATATGGTTGTTGGAATGCGAGGCGCCTCGGTTATCTCGGTCGATCCGGGACCGATGGAGTCATTCGTTGGCTCATTTACGCCCCAAAGGGTGGGAAACGCAGTGTTTAGGCATTTTAATCCACATCGGTGGACCGGCCCTGACGATCCAAGGGCTCACCTGTGTCTGGGTCCTGAGGCTCGGGCTAGACAGTCTCGAATCAGTAGAGGACTATCTTTTGCCTTGGTTCACAGTTGGAAATCCAATTTCTAGATACGTGACTTTGCGGTTTTGATTGTAAACTTATATATGGCGACATAGTGGCATGGGACGCTTATGCCATCTATGATTGATACTTATGATTTGAGGTTGTTTTATACACTATGCACTTATAATAGTATCAAATGATTTGTTTTAAACGTATAAAGCATTCTTGGCTATTATAAGGTAAAAACCCTATCCTCCGGCTTGCGTTGCATTGTGTGATGGGACCTGGGTCTTATAATAGCTTCATTTTTCTTTATTTAGCATTGCGCTGTTGTTTTATGCACTGGTGTTCTTGGGAGGAAACCCGTTCCGTGTTATACGGCGTGGTCCCTTGATTTACTTAACTTTAAAATAAAGATTAATAACTGTTTTAGTTCTCACACCAGTCACATGAATGACCTAGAGTTTATTGTTTTAACCTAAACTCTGGGTACCCCTATTTTGACATGGGCAGCTAGTAGTTTTGGTTTTGCAGATTTATATTCATAGGATCCTGATTTACAGCTGGAACGATACTCGGAAAGCTCTGTATCCGTGTATTACTTCTAGTTGTGTTTTGTATTATTTTCTGCTGCCATGTATTTAAATGTAATTTAAACCTCTGATATTTTCTGTGTAATATTTATTCGTACTCGGTATATTCTTGTATTCTGACGGAATTGTTGTAATATACAATGCAATGTTCTTCTGTTTGAGTTTCTTTATGTGTTGTTCTCGAAGTATCCTCTCTTTCCTTACCAGGGATGGCAAATGCGAGGCGCCTCAGTTATATCGGTCGATCCGGGACCGATGGAGTCATTTGTTGGCTCATTTATGCCCCAAAGGGTAGGGAAACGCAGTGTTCAGGCATTTTAATCCACATCGGTGGACCGGCCCTGACGATCTAAGGGCTCACCTGTGCCTGGGTCCTGAGGCTTGGGCTCGACAGTCTTGAATCGATAGAGGACTATCTTTTGCCTCGGTTCATAGATGGAAATCCAATTTCCAGATGCGTGACTTTGCGGTTTTGATTGTAAACTTATATATGGCGACATAGTGGCATAGGACGCTTATGCCGTCTATGATTAATACTTATGATTTGAAGTTGTTTTATACACTATGCACTTATAATAGTATCAAATGATTTGTTTTAAACGTATCAAGCATTCTTGGCTATTATAAGGTAAAAACCCTATCCTCCGGCTTGCGTTGCATTGTGTGATGGGACCTGGGTCTTATAATAGCTTTATTTTTCTTTATTTAGCATTGCGCTGTTGTTTTATGCACTGGTGTTCTTGGGAGGAAACCCGTTCCGTGTTATACGGCGTGGTCCCTTGATTTACCTAACTTTAAAATAAAGATTAATAACTGTTTTAGTTCTCACACCAGTCACATGACTGACTTGGAGTTTATTGTTTTAACCTAAACTCTGGGTGCCGTTATTTTGACTCGGGCAGCTAGTAGTTTTGGTTTTGCAGATTTATATTCACAGGATCCTGATTTACAGCTGGAACGATACTCGGAAAGCTCTATATCCGTGTATTACTTCTAGTTGTGTTTTGTATTATTTTCCGCTGCCATGTATTTAAATGTAATTTAAATCTCTCATATTTTCTATGTAATATTTATTCGTACTCTGTATATTCTTGTATTCTGATGGAATTGTTGTAATATATAATGAAATGTTCTTCTGTTTGCGTTTCTTTGTGTGTTGTTCTCGAAGTATCTACTCTTTCCTTATCGGGGAAGTTACGGGTTTTCACAGTGGTATCAGAGCTTTGGTTTACAAAGCTCAGAGAACAAGACACGTTTTAACCAAACGAAAGAATTCATCAGAGATTGGATTAGTAATATCCAATGGGAATGACTCGTTAGAGATGGGATCAATAGTATCCTAGAACGAGTGTGAAGAGTATATTTTTAAAGTGAAAACAAATTTTGTTTTGAAGATTTAAATCAACTATTCGTATTTGATTATTTGTTTATATTGATTTGGACAATCCAGTATATAAAGATTTTGCATACACGTCTGATCCACGGGTATTCGAGATTTTAATATACTGGATATATATAGAATCACGCTCTAGTCGCCCGAAGATGGTTCTGATGATTGAAGCTTCATCATCAGAATTAGTGTTCGAGTGTCGAAGGTGTGATATTTATATATTTCCTATTGACTGGTGTGAGAACCAAAATTAGATAGGGCCTATTGTTGTGACTAGGCATCAAAAATGTGATTTTTGACTATATAACAAAATTATGTGGTTAAAATGCTAATCAACTAATTGATTGATGGTTGTGTTGTTTGATTATTTAAAATTTGAACCATTTAGTCAAATTGTACCAAAAAGTGAACTGTATTGAAAATTTGTCGCATTTGCATGCATATACATGTACTTACACTGAACAGGTCATAGCGAGGCTAGAGCAGAAGAATAAAATTGTTTGCCCGACAAATAGGTACATGTTTACCATAATTTACTGTTTTGTTTGGGTGATGATGATTTTATGAGCCGATTGGCTAGCCGCTTGGCTTTTTCTTTTTCTTTTGTATTGAAGAAGGCCATGGGAGCTATATGAAATATCCCGAAGTCCCCGGTGCAGGGGAGGTTATGGCGAAATTTTTCGAAAATTTAGAGTGTTAGCCAAATTTTTGTAAAATTTGGAAAGTTCTTAGAAACTGAAAAGTTGAATTTCTTAAGCCGTAAAGAAAACAATGAAAGTTGAGTTGATTTGTTAAACAACTTTCGGCTTCGTTCCTTTTCGGGGGCGAAAAGTTTTAAGTGGGGGAGATTGTAATAACCCGGAAATCTGAGCCAATTTAATTTTTTTTATTTTGGCGATTTTTACGGATTTTGAATATTTAAAATGAATTATTTTAAATAATAACGACGAAAAATTTATTTTGAATAGAATTCGAATGTATATATTTATATAGATCGTCGTTAGAATATAATTATTTATTGATAATTATAAAAGGAATAGAAAGTGGCGCGGTAGTTCGATAATTCGATTTCAAAATTCAAATGAATGTACTGGGTGCAAAATAAACCGAATTTTAGCGAAACCCAAAATATTTGAATCTAATTTAGAATACCTTTCCAAAGAATCTGAAGAATCGAAATTTCATAGCGGGAATAAAAAGTTATGCCCAGTTGAAAATTCAGAATAGTCGCTATGGAATTCTGGCCATTAAAAATGGAAATTTTGCAAGCGACCTCGGTTTTTGATGAAACCACTTTTGTTGGATTCGCGATGTCAAATTATTGCTAGGTTTCAAAATTTGTAATTTTTTGAATCAATATGTAAGCGTGGCAAAGGAAAACGCGTTTGACCAGTTTCAGTTGATTTTAATCGACTGGAAAATGGCCATTTTTCAAACGGTCTTAGAATTCGACGAAATTAGTTGTGTTAGGACCGTATCGTCAATACGAAGCTTATAACAACCCCGAATTTTAGGATAAAAATGAAAGATTATTTTTGAATAATGAATTATTAATGTAGTTCTGAAGCCTTGCCTTGCCTCATTTGACTCCCTGTTTTAAATTTTTTTTTAGTCTATTTGATTCATTAATCCCTAAATATGTCCATTTCAAAATCATTAATGCAGTGGTCAACTACAACACATGTTTTGTATAAAATCACTATAACAACACAAATGAGTGCTTATCAACAACTCAATGAGAGAAAAATAACTACATGTATTAAATAAGGCAGAATAAGAAACATATTTGTTAAATGAATTTTTGATTGCATTCGTTCCATATATGTTCATTAAATAAACCCCATACGTCTAATGTGTCATACTTTTGTACCGTGAATTTCGTTAATTAATTTCTGAAACTACTATTCTGCTGATCTAATATTATGTATGTAGCTCAATTCTGACATATCAGTAACTTGCTAAACTATTATATAAGAATAACTTGTCAATGATTTACTTTTTTTTTATTCAACTTACAATTTCAAGCCTAAATAAAGCTATTCGTTATGTAACATTCGATTAATTCTTGATAACATAATACCCATTACGTGACAAGTAATGTATTCAAATTTTATTTAATGTCTTAAATTAGTTATAACTTAATTAAATGAAGTCAACATGGTAATTATTTATTCATGCACTCAGATTATATTCAGCAGAAAATAATCTACATTTTTTTATATGAAATATCACTGTGTGCAACTCGCTATATGTGCACTTATTTTATACATTCTGAAATTGCTGCCAAATTATCAATATTGTATTTTAGATTTGACAAAGAAAGAATTAAATTTGATAAATCAATACTGATTTTGAGCAAGGAAGAAAAAGGAAACGAGAAATAGTTTTCTTCTTAGTTTTATTCATTATATAAAAAAAAGAAGTAATCCAATCCTAAATTAACGCAAGCTATTAGTTCAACAATTAAAGATTTCATTTGATGAAATATGGAAAGAGATCGATTATATAATTAATGTATACTTATGAAACAGTGTTGGTTCAGGTTTGTTGACAAAATTGTAATACGAGTGATGAGAAAATAAATGACTAGGCATAAAATATTACAGCAACATCTTGTTATAAAAGATAAATGCCAATTGATTTTTCATTTACTAGACAACACAATTAAAGGCATTACAAATTGAAATAAGTATTTCAGTCCATTGAAGGTTTAGCTCTCTGAACATAATTTACTTGATTTGTTCATTTATTAAGCAGTTAGCATGAATATCATATAACATGATATGCACAATATTTTTTTTATCTAATACGTTAGTTCTTTAGTTTTAATTGTAATCAAACTAAAATATACTTTTGGGTTTTAAACATATGTTACTAAATCAAGTTATGAATTGTACAAAATTTTATATAGTGTTTATTCTCGAATTTAATTAACCATATCATATGTTAAGGTATTTATCAGATATGCTATAGAAACATTTGCGTTTTGCACATTCAAGAGAATTATTCTAGTAATGTATAAATAGACTACATACTCCTTTCATTTTCTTACACACAAACATCCCTTCCCTCTCTCTTTTCATTTTTCCATCTATTTATTCATTCCCTCTCTCTTTTCATTTATTCCCTTCCCCCTCTCTTTTCATTTTCCGTTTATTCATTCCCTCTCTTTTCATTTATTCCATTCATTCCTACCCTTTCTTTTCTTTTTTCATTGATTCCTTTTTTATTCTCTATTCATATTCATCCTTTAACCGCTTCATGTACGTTTCTTGTTCCTATCTTTTCTCTCCACCTATATATTTATCCTAATTTCCATTCATTCTTAGAACCACTCTCATTCTTTTTCTTCCTCTTCATACTTACCGTTCCTCTTCTTTTATCACTTCCAATGAAAAAAAATACTTTCTTCCCCGAATCATATTCTTCACCTAAATTATTTTTCCCAATTTAGTTCTTTAGCTTCGTGAAACCTCCTTCTCACTTACATTTCAAATAAAAGAAAAGCACGCATCGTCCGTAAAGTCGCGCAAGTTAATTTTTCAATTGTCAGCAGTTGATAAGGGAGAAATTATAACGGTGAACGTTTTGGAGAGCAATATGTGTGAGAACTCTTTTCTCACTCAATCTTTATTTTTAGTAATTATTTATTTTCTTAAATAAATATATTTTAAATGTCTGTGATGAATGTTTGAGAATTAATTCTGTGATATGCATGTTTGGTTGTGAATTGTTGTTGGAATAGGATGCGGTGATTGAAATTTGAAATTATATAACTGGCCCATTTAATTTCAATTTAGTATTATTTATGTTAATTTGAATATGCTACACTACCGTATACAAATTGCCTGACTTGTATATGTTGATTGGGCTTATATTTACACACATCGCCCAAGTGCACAAATGATATGTTGTTATTTGAATTCTGTTTTGAAAGTTATTGTATGTGGTTTGAATGTCAATTGAATGTCGTTATGGAAATGTAATTTGAATGTGTGATTGGAATGTAATTTAGGTAATGAAAGAATGTATATCATCATTATTTTGTAAATGCACAGTTTGAAATCCATTTATTAATGGTATTGATTTGGGTCTCATTCCAATGAGGTATTTTTGGAAATTTTCAAAATGGTTTTCCGTTTAAAAATTAATTTTGATTTTAATAACATTAAATATCATTTAATGTGTATGAAGCCGATTGAGCAGGCTCGCGCTATGTTTACGAGAATGGTTATTACCATGAATTTCATTTATTATGTAATAAATGATGAAGGATTAGAATTTGAAATTTGAAATTTTAGAATTTTATTTTAATGGTTATTATAATAAAATGAATATTGCTTAACCCGAGGTTAATGCAGTAATAAATGATTAATTAATATTGAAGATTTGAAATTCAAAATTTTTACCTTTTTGAAAATGCTATTATAATATTATTATAAGAAAATGCTGTATTAAATGATTAATTAATATTAAGAGTTTGTAATTCAAGAATTATTATAATGTTATTATAATATGAAAGGTTTCAATTTTTATTTAAAGTTTAAATATAAGAATAAATGTTATTTCAGGAATAATGAAGATTTTTTTAAGGGGATATTTTGAAATAAATGATATTTTAAGAACTAAAATACTTTGTAATAAAGAATATTTCAAAATAATATTTTCAGTAGGACAATTATAATTAAAGATTATAATTGTATTTGGACACGAGGTTGGGTCACATTTGTGGTGGAAGTCTGCCCGGAACCGACCGGCATATCCAGCAGCCACAAATGCCGGGCCTAATGTGAGAGGTCCAAGTAAACGAATACGAATTGGGCCGTGACACGAGGTTAAGCCCAACTTGTGGGATAAGTCTTCCCGGAACCGACCGGCATATCCAGCATCCACAAGTTGTAGGCCTAATGTGAGAGGTCTGGCCCAGTATAAAATAATAAATAGATATAATATTAAATTGGGCTATTCAGCCTGTTTTAAAATAATAACGCCAATTAAACTCGAAACTGTTTATCAAATTATATCCATTTAAATTATGAATATTGAAAGAGGTGATTTTAAAATTAATATTTTAAGAGGATATTATTTTATTTTTTAAATAATACATAGAATATTGTATCTGATTCAAAATTAAAACCGAAGTTTTAATCGTTTTGGAATAAATTTATAAATGTTTTAAAATACGTTTTATTAAGGAAATAGATGATATATATATAAATATAATGGTTCGAATAGAACTTTTCGCGCAGCAACCGTTCGTGAATTTCGACCGTTGAACTTTGATTAGACGTAATGGAAGATCCGACCATCGGATTCTTCTAAAACCGGAACCTACGGGTTCGTATCGAAAAGAGTTTTCCAACGAGTATTTAAGTTTGAAATCCAACGGTTAGATTTTTGAAAAATGTTTAAATCAAATTTGAATAAAAAGCGCCGTTGAAATTAAGTGACCTGAAACGTCATTTGAACTGAAAAGGACTGTTTTTAATATTTAAAAATAAGGAAAATTATTTAAATTCATAATAAATAATTTAAAAAGGATTTTAAATGGAAATTCCAATTTTTGAAGATAAAAGTTATTTTAATCAAAACAATTGATTTATTAATAAATAAATAAATGAATTTAATGACCAAGGTTTTATAATGAATATTTTGGATGGAAATCATCTTCGGGTTATTTCAGTATTGAATTCAGCAATTATATGGATATTATTTTGGGAATTTGCAAGATATTAAATATCGTTATTTCCAATATAATATTTGTTGGTTTTAGAACTTAATATTGAGTATAAGTCGAGATATTCCTATTTAAAGCTTAATATTTAATATTAAATTGGATTTTGGATTTTGTCATGAATAGTGTCTTAAATAACACTGTTCTTGACTCCTATTTGAGAAAAGATTAAATCTTTAATAAAGATTTAAAAAGAGGTTTTTTCAATTAATAAACATGATTGAAAATTTAATTTTGGGTTGGTTGTGAACGATGTTTTAAACGACATTTGTTCTTAAAACCAGATTAAACAATGAGACTGAGTTTTATTAATCTTTTAACAAGGATTTAATACAAAGGAGATTTTCTAATTTAAGATTGTAAATTTAAATTGAACAAATTAAGATTAATTTCGTAAAGGTTGAATGATCATTAAGTATGATTCTTGAAAGATTGAAAAACTAGATGGAGTTTTAATGAATCTTTAATTAGATTAAATAAGAAATAATTATCTTGATTTGGAATGAGGCGTTGTTTGTGTTTCTTATAGCACATGATTTTAAATTATGCGAATTATTCGGAAATACCAAGTTTAATCCATTCCTAATAATCCATACGACGGTTAAAGATCGAAGATGGAGACGGCCGTTGAAGACCGTGTAATTTCCGAGTCGTATGGATGATTATTGACATCTTGATTGGGCCGTACACCCAAGACGATGGAATAGTTGATAGCTATCCAAACATACTTGGAAGTCTATCGGATATGGTTTTCGCTCAGACCTAGAGCATAAGCTTGTAAATGGATTGTGTGTCTGACATTATATTCCTTAAATATCATTTTATTGATTTTCTGTTTAATATATAAATGTTGGTGGTGGAGAATTTATTCTTTGCTTAACACCCGTTTATATATTGATGGATGATCAATGGTACGGTATGGATTGACAATGTGGCATGCTAAGATATTATGATCAAGGCTTTGTTGAAAAGCAGGGCCTTGTGGTTGAAGACTATAGCGTGACTTCGCGAGCCTCACACCCCGATATGATGGTGAACGATTTGTTTGATTAGTAGGTTGACCAATATACTTTATATACACGGATGGGGTCAACTGAGCGTATGCTGGGTGTGGTCGCTCCACATCTGGAGATTGGGCAATTGTTTCAGCAGAAGCCCGTAAGGATAGAACACTAGATTGTTCTTCCAAAGTGCGTAAAGCCGTGGAGATACATTCGCGATATGTCTTTCGAATCAGGAGCCATCGTGATGGAAACCCAACTTCCCAATACGAGCTTCGCGGTTTTTAGTTGTATAATTATATGGTGACATAATGTATTTTACCGCTTACATAACATATTATGCCACCTAGATTGATATATTTATATTCAAATTTGATTTCTACACTGTGCACTTATAGTATAAAAGATGAAATTCGCGTATTAAGCATTTTTGACCCTTATAAGGTAAAAATCTATCCTTCGGCGTACGCGCAAGGGATTGAGTCTTATAACAGTTTCATTTTTCTAAAAAGCATAGCGTTGTCTTATGCATGGTATTCTTGGGAGAAAACCCGTTCCGTGAAAGTGGCGTGGTCCCTTGATTTACCCAACCTTAAAATAAAAGTTAAAATTGTTTTTGAGATCTCATACCAGTCCCATGACTGACCTGGGGTTTATTGTTCTTAACCTAAACTCTGGGTGCCCTTATTTTTCCACATGGGCAGTTTGGAGTTTTGGTTTTTGCAGATATTTACTTTCAGCAGGATTCCAGTTTGAAGCTTAAAGCCGTGTCCAGAGCATATTAGTCTTCCGCTATGCATTTATATTATTATTTTCCGCTGCTTTGTAAATTTGTAAAACTATGATATTGTATTTTCAAATATGTAATTATATTTATTCATGCTCTGTAATATTCTTGTACTCTGATGTAATTGTTGTAAAAGCAATAAAATGTTCTGTTGTTTTGTGTTCTGATGTGTATTGTTCTCATAACAATCCATACTTTCCCGAAAGGGCGAGTTTGGGTCGTTACAAAGTGGTTCAGAGCTTTGGTTTTACAAAGCTCGAGAACAAGGCACATTAGAACCAAACAAAGGAATTCATCAGATATAGGATTAGTAATATCCTGTAAGAATAACTCGTCAGAGATGGGATCAATAGTATCCTAGGATGTGTAACGACCCAGGTTTTTGAACGATTTATTTTAAATATTTAATATCGTTTAAATATTGAATTAACAATATAAAAGAATTTTTTATTGAATTTATCGATTAAATAATCAATATAGGATATAATTCAGATTTAGAATTGAATCAAAACAGTACAGATAATAAATATAAATTCTATGTGAATGTAATCGATAATGGTAATAATATATTATCGAGAAATTTATTTGTTTATAAATTTAAATAATTTAATATCTTTATAAAATAATTATTCTATATACGTTTGAATTAAATATAAAATATATTCGGTTAGTTCAGAACAGTGTTAAACTGTTGAAATAACAACGGTTGCGTTAGAATAGCGGTTCGGGATTTGCTATTTAGGAACCACGAGATATTTCGAAATATTTTATATAATAAAATCCATTACATCAGCCGACCTCTATTTCATTCAGCAGACCTAATATCCTTCTCGAGCACCAATTTTTGTCCCTAACCTTCAACGCAAAGCTAAACAAAGAAATTAATGTCCTCGTACCCATTGTCCCCTCTTCAATTATATAAACGCAACACTTCCTTCCCTTATTTCTTTCATTCTGGTTTTTCTGTAAATCGATCTCGAGAGCTTCACAAACAAAAATGGCCACTCCACTTATTAAATTCAAAGCAGTGCCTTATTTACTCAAATCGGAATAGCAGTAAAGACCGCAAGGTTCTCATGGGGTTCGAGTCTGAAACGGGGGTGCTCGCGACATTCAAGAGAGGCGACAGGCGAGTTCTTCATCGCAAGGGCTTATAGCTCGAACTATTCTGGAAATCCGGTTATAATCCATCGCGAGTTCCTATTCGCTCTCGAAAGCAACTCGAACGACGTGGAATAAGGATTTGGGGGAAACAGATTTGCACAGGAAATTGATCGATTTCCTAGGGTTCGACACTTAGCTGCTCGCGATGGGTGGGTGTAGGGGTTGCGATTGGGTTAACTACGATTCCTGGGGAGGTCAACGATGGTGGAAGGCGAATTGGAAGGATGCGAACGCATCCTGGGAGTCGCGATGGGGTTCATGTGAAACTGGCAGCAAGGAATGTCGAAATGGAATTAATGGAGAAGGAGGATTAAATTTTCATTAAGGTATATATTTGTTTTTATTTAATTTTACATCCATAGGATAATTTAATCATTTGTGTGTTAAGATAATTTAAATTTGGGTATCCATTTTTAGACCAGAGCTTTCAGTAATAAATAATTTTAAATGGAAGTAAATTAATTGATATGGCCAGTTTACATTAAGGAAAAATTGTAAGTTAAGAAATATAGATTGCCTAAGCAAAAGGAGCGCGAGTCACTAATAAAGTTTAAACCTTTTAATTTGTGTAAACAAATTGTCGCACACCTCTCTGAAGCTTGTTGTTGTTCGAAGGCAAGGTTATAATGGTGTGCGACAAATTAAGAGATAGTAAATAAGAGAAAAACAGGGATTTAGGAAAATTAATTCTTGTTAGTTTAGTAATGACTTCTAAATTAGTTGGATTAGTAAATTTATTTAGTTAATAACCAATTTAAAGAATAGTCGCTTAATCATTTAATAAAATTGGAAAATCATAGGTATGGATTCGTAGCCAAGACGATATGGGATTTTTATTGGATATTCAGCAACGGGAAATGCCGGTGAGTAAATCTCACTCACCTTTAAAATTATTTTTATTTCATTAAAAATAATTGTCTGTTGCTTGTGTGAATGCTTTATGGTTGATTTATATATATTAGTTACTTAGGCTATATATATATATATATATTGGGTTAGTTGATTGGTTGGATTCCCGCAGTCTCATTAGCGGATGCCCGCAGTTTCATAGCGGATGATTACCCTATACGCCCCACGCTATGATTAGTGGATGACCTTCTATACCGCGATATTCTGCCACGAAGCAGAATAGGTATTATTTATGTGCTAACATCTGTGGATGCAGGAAAACAGGTTGGAGGAATCCCACAGGATTCCTCAAAAATATATTATCTGTTTGTTTATTTGTTTGCATATATATGGTTATATATGATGTGTTAGAAAAATAAATAATTCGGTGCTTTGTGTGTTTGAATATCACTGGGCTTAAGTAATGATATCTAAAAATATCGTGAAAAGAGTATTTGAGATTTAAAGAGAAAATTCTATTTTTAAATAGAATTTGAATTTTAAATGGAAATAAAATATAAAACTTGTTTTTGAAAAATAAAACAAGTAGTTCTTTTTAAACGAAGTTTATGAATAGTTCTTTTATAACGAAGTTATAAATGAAGTGAAAAGGATTATCGTTTGATAATTCAGAAATAGAAATACAAGTGTTTTGAAAATATGATTCAAAAGGAAATTTAAATATAGGATTTGAATAAAAGAAAAGGAAATGGAAATTTGAATTCAAAAAGAAAAGGAAACAGAAAAATTGAATTTAGAATTCAAATAGAAAATCCAAGGTGGATTTGAATATAGAACTTTCAAATGGTGTTTGAATATAGAGGAATTTGAAATAGAATTTCAAAATAGAATTTTCAAAAGAGAATTTGAAATAGAATTTGAATTATAGAATTTCAAAGAAGAATCGAATAGAATTTGAAATATAGTATTTCAAGGAAGAATTCAAATGTGAAATTTGAATAGAGGTTTGAATGGAATTTAAATATGAAATTTGAATTGAGATTTGAAATAGAAATTCAAGTGTTGAATTTGAACATGGAATTAAATATATAAATTCAAGTAGAAATTGAATATTAGATTTCAAAATAGAATTTGAAATAAACTTTGAAAATAGGATTTCAAAGTAGAATTTGAAATAGAATTTCAAATAGGATTTCAAAATAGGAAATCCAAATGGTTTTGAAATGGAATTTGGATTCAAGGGAATTCCAATGAATTTGAATATTAGAAATTCAAATGGTGTTGAAAATGAATTTGAATATTAGAAATTCAAATGGTGTTGAAAATGAATTTGAATATTAGAAATTCAAATGGGGTCGGAAATGGAAAATAAAATTTGAATATAAGAAATTCAAATTGAATTCAAATGGGATTTGATCTATGGGGTTTGAATATGAAATTCAAATGGGTTTTAAACTATGGAACTTTGAATATAGAATTTAAAAGGAGTTTGAATATTTGAATTCCAATAGAATTCAAATATAGAAATTGGAATATAGAAAGTTCAATGGAATTTAAATATAGAGTTTGAATAAAAGAATTCAAAGGAATTCAAGTATTGAATTTGAATATAGGGAATTCAAATAGAAATTTAAGTATTGAATTTGAATATCAAATAGAAAAGGGATTGAAATTTGAATATGGAATTCAAAGTGAGACGGGAATTTGAATCAAGGAATTCAAATAGAATTAAATAAAGTTGAATTCATTTTTAACGAAGTTTAAAAAGTTTATATTTATAAATATAATTAAAACGAACTCGCCGCAGCGCTGCAGTTCGTAAATTGGCGATTTGAACTTCAATTAAATATACAGGACTCAATTGAAGTCGGAATTCTTTGAAACAAGAAACGTCAGGACCGGTTTGATAATAGTTTTCTAATGGAAGAGAAAAATCTGGATTTCGTCGTATAGATTTTGAGTTATGTCAAAATCAAATTTTCAGAAAAACAGCGCCAAAATCGTTTAAAACCATAATGGTTTATTTAATATTATAAAAGGTTTTTAAGAAATAAAATCCGAATTTCTATTTAGAAAATTTCAGAGTTGAGTTGCAAAATATATGCGAATTCAAGTTGTGTAAATGAATATGATTTTTGAAACAGAAACCAGATTTTGATTTATTGAATGGAATTAACTAAATTGAATAGAAATTAGTTAAGGAGCTTTTGAATGGATATTGGGCCTTAAATAAGCGAATTCGATTTGAAAACTTATATTCGAAATAGAAAAGGAGACTAAAATTGAAATCGAAATTCGATTTGGTTATGAACGAGTTAAATATTTTGTTCGAACAGGTTATGTTCAAACAAAGAAGTGAAATAGGCAAAAGGGCTAATTAAAGAATAATTAAGCGAAACCGAATTCAAACGATTCAAATTTGAATTCAAACGAATGGATTGAGTTGAATTGAATTGGAAACAGGTGAACAGGTGTTAAACAGATATGGGATGGAGTATATGAAGATTTTAAAATAATGTGCTCGACAAAAAGGTACATGTTTAATTCGTATATGAGATTTTATGCGCCGTATCGGCAAGCCGCTTGGCTTTTTCTTTTTCTTTTTGATTGAGGAAGATACCGGGAAGCTATTTGAAATTTCCCGATGCTCCCGATACAGGGGAGGTTATGGCGAAATTTTCCGGAAATTTAAGGAGTTAGAATATTTTTGAGAAATTTGACAATTAGAAATCTATATATCGATATATAGAATTCGATAAGGAAACGAAATCAAAAATGGCATAAGAGGCAAGATGATTATTGAAAATATTTGGGTAACAAATATTGATAGAGAAAATAGAGAAGAGATTTAATTAATGAAATATTAATTAAAGAGCCCAGTGATTTGTTTGATATGTTTGGATGAACACTTGTTTTTATTCGATAGTTAAATCACAGACTATCGAAGTTTTTGACCATCGTTGTCAATATGGAGAGACCGGTTGGATTATTATCCGAAGAACCACTCCGTATCGGCATAAGCGTTGCGAACCAAGTATGCTGAATATATTGAAGACGGAGGGAAGTGCAAGGGCTTTTCTATTTAATAGAAATAGTGCCTTCGGTTTCGTTCAATCCCAGAACGAACGTAAATGGACGAATGTCTGACAGAGTATTTCCAATGATCAAATGGGTTGGTCTGTATGAATGTATATGGTTGCAACGGATTTATCCCTTAGCATAATATCCAGAATATTTGTGCAAACTTAACTAGTGATTAACGGATCTGACGATGTGGCATTCAAAGTGATTGTGGTATCAATGGATGGTAAGTATGCGTAGCCTCAGGCCTCAACAACCGGGAAAGGACAAAAATCGGGCAGGCAGCATGGCTATGTGGGTCGCACCCATTAGGGTGTATAATCACCTATCTAGAGAAATTCCTTTTGTTTCTAAATCTATCGATTCTGCCCATTCGGGAAACGGTGGTTTGAGTCCAACCGTTGGTGATATACATTCGATACACTCAAGCGAAATGAGTGGTCGGTCATGTGTGGGCCGGGTTGCAAGATGTTCTTGTTGAACCCAGATGTATTCGCCTCTAGAGATACATCATCGGAAGGTGGTCCCATACCTTGTCATGTTGGAAATCCAATCCCCAATAAGCGCCACGCGGGTTTTTGATTTTATACTATATATGTGGAGCGTGAGATGCAAGCGTTCTGCTATTTGGTTATTTACTTGATGTAGACATTATTATAATATCATTGGATTTGATATCAAAGTGTTTTGGGTTATAGTAAGGTAAAAGCCGTCCATGTTTATGTGTGAGCCGGTCTTACTATTATCTTTTCTTTCGAAAAGAGTTTTGGAAGTTAAACAAGTGGTTGGAGTTTACTCACACCAGTCCCATGACTGACCCAGAGTTTATTTTGTTTTGTTTTTCCTAAACTCTTGGGTGCCCAAATTTGTACGGGCAGTCAAGTGTTTCAGGCTTTTACAGATACACTTGGAGGAACTTGAAGCTGGAGGCTTCAACGTTAGTTATTTAGAGTTACTTCCGCTGGATCAAATGTTATGTGTACTCTGATGATGGTATGTATATATGTACCAAACAGATTTGTATTTCAAAGGTTATGTTATATAATATATTTTATTCGTTCCGCTGTGAGTTGTGATCTTCGTTTTTCTCCTATTCTAAGTTTTCTATCTTATCTATTCTCACCCTCTATCTTCTTTCTAATAATGAGTCGTATTTCTGTGCAATTTGAGTTGGACGTGTGGTGTATTTAGTCAACTCAGATAGCACGGATTTGCGGGTCGTTTCAGGTGGTATCAGAGCTTAGGTTGAGCGAATACCTAGGCTTTGTGGAGTTGTGCTCATTAGAGATAGGGTCAGTAGTGCCCTAGAATGAGTTGAGTGTATATATACGAGAGAGCGTATTTGTAAATTGATATAAAAGTTGTTTTATATTGTGTTGGCTAGTCTGTTGGGTGATTTATGAATTCTGATCGAATAGTGGGACGCCACAAAGTCGATAGGAATTTCTAAACACTTGAACAGAAAATTCGACACAGTATTGTTTTAAAGTGGGTGAATGAAATAATTTTACCCAAGATTCTATTTTGATATAGAAGAGTAATTCTCTAGAATTATTATTATATGGATGTGTTGGATGTTGATTTTATAATCAAATGAGATTATAAAATTAGAATGGTTATTTATAACCAAATAGAATTTGTATAGAAATTAAATATACAAATGAGATGAATTAGAATTAAATTCAAACCAGAATTAAGAATTCAAAATCCTGGGAAGTTGAAAAATATTTTTCAAAGTATATTAAAATAATATAGATTTGTTTTAGAAGGATTTGAATAAAAATCATTTTTAGATGGATTTTGAAATAATAAAGCACTGAACTCACTACAGTGGCTTGGAAATAATTCTGATGATGACTGCAGCCTCATCAGTGTTCATTTTCAAGTTTCTAAGTGATGAATTGCTACCTTAGAAAAAGTTTTTGATGGAAATTTGTTTAAAAGAAAACAAGTAGATTGAAAATTCAAATATTTTGAATTTGAAATGGAAATAAAATATATATGTATATATTTATGTGATTTCAGAAGAATTTGAAAAGAAAACCCTGGGATTTGGATTCTGGAATTAAAATTTAACTGAAGCAAGTTAAATGGTTCGAGGTGGATAAATTGACTAGAATCAATTTGAAATAAATTGAAATGAATATGAATTAGAATGCATATGAATGGAAACCAAAAGTTTTGGTTGAAACTAAAATCATAGAAATATGAGGAGTTGAGTTTCAAAATAAGTGAGATTTTGAAAAGTAATGAATTTGTACCATTTTTCCTAACTTAACAATTTCGAGGACGAAATTATTTTAAGGGGGGAAGAATGTAACGACCCAGGTTTTTGAACGATTTATTTTAAATATTTAATATCGTTTAAATATTGAATTAACAATATAAAAGAATTTTTTATTGAATTTATCGATTAAATAATCAATATAGGATATAATTCAGATTTAGAATTGAATCAAAACAGTACAGATAATAAATATAAATTCTATGTGAATGTAATCGATAATGGTAATAATATATTATCGAGAAATTTATTTGTTTATAAATTTAAATAATTTAATATCTTTATAAAATAATTATTCTATATACGTTTGAATTAAATATAAAATATATTCGGTTAGTTCAGAACAGTGTTAAACTGTTGAAATAACAACGGTTGCGTTAGAATAGCGGTTCGGGATTTGCTATTTAGGAACCACGAGATATTTCGAAATATTTTATATAATAAAATCCATTACATCAGCCGACCTCTATTTCATTCAGCAGACCTAATATCCTTCTCGAGCACCAATTTTTGTCCCTAACCTTCAACGCAAAGCTAAACAAAGAAATTAATGTCCTCGTACCCATTGTCCCCTCTTCAATTATATAAACGCAACACTTCCTTCCCTTATTTCTTTCATTCTGGTTTTTCTGTAAATCGATCTCGAGAGCTTCACAAACAAAAATGGCCACTCCACTTATTAAATTCAAAGCAGTGCCTTATTTACTCAAATCGGAATAGCAGTAAAGACCGCAAGGTTCTCATGGGGTTCGAGTCTGAAACGGGGGTGCTCGCGACATTCAAGAGAGGCGACAGGCGAGTTCTTCATCGCAAGGGCTTATAGCTCGAACTATTCTGGAAATCCGGTTATAATCCATCGCGAGTTCCTATTCGCTCTCGAAAGCAACTCGAACGACGTGGAATAAGGATTTGGGGGAAACAGATTTGCACAGGAAATTGATCGATTTCCTAGGGTTCGACACTTAGCTGCTCGCGATGGGTGGGTGTAGGGGTTGCGATTGGGTTAACTACGATTCCTGGGGAGGTCAACGATGGTGGAAGGCGAATTGGAAGGATGCGAACGCATCCTGGGAGTCGCGATGGGGTTCATGTGAAACTGGCAGCAAGGAATGTCGAAATGGAATTAATGGAGAAGGAGGATTAAATTTTCATTAAGGTATATATTTGTTTTTATTTAATTTTACATCCATAGGATAATTTAATCATTTGTGTGTTAAGATAATTTAAATTTGGGTATCCATTTTTAGACCAGAGCTTTCAGTAATAAATAATTTTAAATGGAAGTAAATTAATTGATATGGCCAGTTTACATTAAGGAAAAATTGTAAGTTAAGAAATATAGATTGCCTAAGCAAAAGGAGCGCGAGTCACTAATAAAGTTTAAACCTTTTAATTTGTGTAAACAAATTGTCGCACACCTCTCTGAAGCTTGTTGTTGTTCGAAGGCAAGGTTATAATGGTGTGCGACAAATTAAGAGATAGTAAATAAGAGAAAAACAGGGATTTAGGAAAATTAATTCTTGTTAGTTTAGTAATGACTTCTAAATTAGTTGGATTAGTAAATTTATTTAGTTAATAACCAATTTAAAGAATAGTCGCTTAATCATTTAATAAAATTGGAAAATCATAGGTATGGATTCGTAGCCAAGACGATATGGGATTTTTATTGGATATTCAGCAACGGGAAATGCCGGTGAGTAAATCTCACTCACCTTTAAAATTATTTTTATTTCATTAAAAATAATTGTCTGTTGCTTGTGTGAATGCTTTATGGTTGATTTATATATATTAGTTACTTAGGCTATATATATATATATATATTGGGTTAGTTGATTGGTTGGATTCCCGCAGTCTCATTAGCGGATGCCCGCAGTTTCATAGCGGATGATTACCCTATACGCCCCACGCTATGATTAGTGGATGACCTTCTATACCGCGATATTCTGCCACGAAGCAGAATAGGTATTATTTATGTGCTAACATCTGTGGATGCAGGAAAACAGGTTGGAGGAATCCCACAGGATTCCTCAAAAATATATTATCTGTTTGTTTATTTGTTTGCATATATATGGTTATATATGATGTGTTAGAAAAATAAATAATTCGGTGCTTTGTGTGTTTGAATATCACTGGGCTTAAGTAATGATATCTAAAAATATCGTGAAAAGAGTATTTGAGATTTAAAGAGAAAATTCTATTTTTAAATAGAATTTGAATTTTAAATGGAAATAAAATATAAAACTTGTTTTTGAAAAATAAAACAAGTAGTTCTTTTTAAACGAAGTTTATGAATAGTTCTTTTATAACGAAGTTATAAATGAAGTGAAAAGGATTATCGTTTGATAATTCAGAAATAGAAATACAAGTGTTTTGAAAATATGATTCAAAAGGAAATTTAAATATAGGATTTGAATAAAAGAAAAGGAAATGGAAATTTGAATTCAAAAAGAAAAGGAAACAGAAAAATTGAATTTAGAATTCAAATAGAAAATCCAAGGTGGATTTGAATATAGAACTTTCAAATGGTGTTTGAATATAGAGGAATTTGAAATAGAATTTCAAAATAGAATTTTCAAAAGAGAATTTGAAATAGAATTTGAATTATAGAATTTCAAAGAAGAATCGAATAGAATTTGAAATATAGTATTTCAAGGAAGAATTCAAATGTGAAATTTGAATAGAGGTTTGAATGGAATTTAAATATGAAATTTGAATTGAGATTTGAAATAGAAATTCAAGTGTTGAATTTGAACATGGAATTAAATATATAAATTCAAGTAGAAATTGAATATTAGATTTCAAAATAGAATTTGAAATAAACTTTGAAAATAGGATTTCAAAGTAGAATTTGAAATAGAATTTCAAATAGGATTTCAAAATAGGAAATCCAAATGGTTTTGAAATGGAATTTGGATTCAAGGGAATTCCAATGAATTTGAATATTAGAAATTCAAATGGTGTTGAAAATGAATTTGAATATTAGAAATTCAAATGGTGTTGAAAATGAATTTGAATATTAGAAATTCAAATGGGGTCGGAAATGGAAAATAAAATTTGAATATAAGAAATTCAAATTGAATTCAAATGGGATTTGATCTATGGGGTTTGAATATGAAATTCAAATGGGTTTTAAACTATGGAACTTTGAATATAGAATTTAAAAGGAGTTTGAATATTTGAATTCCAATAGAATTCAAATATAGAAATTGGAATATAGAAAGTTCAATGGAATTTAAATATAGAGTTTGAATAAAAGAATTCAAAGGAATTCAAGTATTGAATTTGAATATAGGGAATTCAAATAGAAATTTAAGTATTGAATTTGAATATCAAATAGAAAAGGGATTGAAATTTGAATATGGAATTCAAAGTGAGACGGGAATTTGAATCAAGGAATTCAAATAGAATTAAATAAAGTTGAATTCATTTTTAACGAAGTTTAAAAAGTTTATATTTATAAATATAATTAAAACGAACTCGCCGCAGCGCTGCAGTTCGTAAATTGGCGATTTGAACTTCAATTAAATATACAGGACTCAATTGAAGTCGGAATTCTTTGAAACAAGAAACGTCAGGACCGGTTTGATAATAGTTTTCTAATGGAAGAGAAAAATCTGGATTTCGTCGTATAGATTTTGAGTTATGTCAAAATCAAATTTTCAGAAAAACAGCGCCAAAATCGTTTAAAACCATAATGGTTTATTTAATATTATAAAAGGTTTTTAAGAAATAAAATCCGAATTTCTATTTAGAAAATTTCAGAGTTGAGTTGCAAAATATATGCGAATTCAAGTTGTGTAAATGAATATGATTTTTGAAACAGAAACCAGATTTTGATTTATTGAATGGAATTAACTAAATTGAATAGAAATTAGTTAAGGAGCTTTTGAATGGATATTGGGCCTTAAATAAGCGAATTCGATTTGAAAACTTATATTCGAAATAGAAAAGGAGACTAAAATTGAAATCGAAATTCGATTTGGTTATGAACGAGTTAAATATTTTGTTCGAACAGGTTATGTTCAAACAAAGAAGTGAAATAGGCAAAAGGGCTAATTAAAGAATAATTAAGCGAAACCGAATTCAAACGATTCAAATTTGAATTCAAACGAATGGATTGAGTTGAATTGAATTGGAAACAGGTGAACAGGTGTTAAACAGATATGGGATGGAGTATATGAAGATTTTAAAATAATGTGCTCGACAAAAAGGTACATGTTTAATTCGTATATGAGATTTTATGCGCCGTATCGGCAAGCCGCTTGGCTTTTTCTTTTTCTTTTTGATTGAGGAAGATACCGGGAAGCTATTTGAAATTTCCCGATGCTCCCGATACAGGGGAGGTTATGGCGAAATTTTCCGGAAATTTAAGGAGTTAGAATATTTTTGAGAAATTTGACAATTAGAAATCTATATATCGATATATAGAATTCGATAAGGAAACGAAATCAAAAATGGCATAAGAGGCAAGATGATTATTGAAAATATTTGGGTAACAAATATTGATAGAGAAAATAGAGAAGAGATTTAATTAATGAAATATTAATTAAAGAGCCCAGTGATTTGTTTGATATGTTTGGATGAACACTTGTTTTTATTCGATAGTTAAATCACAGACTATCGAAGTTTTTGACCATCGTTGTCAATATGGAGAGACCGGTTGGATTATTATCCGAAGAACCACTCCGTATCGGCATAAGCGTTGCGAACCAAGTATGCTGAATATATTGAAGACGGAGGGAAGTGCAAGGGCTTTTCTATTTAATAGAAATAGTGCCTTCGGTTTCGTTCAATCCCAGAACGAACGTAAATGGACGAATGTCTGACAGAGTATTTCCAATGATCAAATGGGTTGGTCTGTATGAATGTATATGGTTGCAACGGATTTATCCCTTAGCATAATATCCAGAATATTTGTGCAAACTTAACTAGTGATTAACGGATCTGACGATGTGGCATTCAAAGTGATTGTGGTATCAATGGATGGTAAGTATGCGTAGCCTCAGGCCTCAACAACCGGGAAAGGACAAAAATCGGGCAGGCAGCATGGCTATGTGGGTCGCACCCATTAGGGTGTATAATCACCTATCTAGAGAAATTCCTTTTGTTTCTAAATCTATCGATTCTGCCCATTCGGGAAACGGTGGTTTGAGTCCAACCGTTGGTGATATACATTCGATACACTCAAGCGAAATGAGTGGTCGGTCATGTGTGGGCCGGGTTGCAAGATGTTCTTGTTGAACCCAGATGTATTCGCCTCTAGAGATACATCATCGGAAGGTGGTCCCATACCTTGTCATGTTGGAAATCCAATCCCCAATAAGCGCCACGCGGGTTTTTGATTTTATACTATATATGTGGAGCGTGAGATGCAAGCGTTCTGCTATTTGGTTATTTACTTGATGTAGACATTATTATAATATCATTGGATTTGATATCAAAGTGTTTTGGGTTATAGTAAGGTAAAAGCCGTCCATGTTTATGTGTGAGCCGGTCTTACTATTATCTTTTCTTTCGAAAAGAGTTTTGGAAGTTAAACAAGTGGTTGGAGTTTACTCACACCAGTCCCATGACTGACCCAGAGTTTATTTTGTTTTGTTTTTCCTAAACTCTTGGGTGCCCAAATTTGTACGGGCAGTCAAGTGTTTCAGGCTTTTACAGATACACTTGGAGGAACTTGAAGCTGGAGGCTTCAACGTTAGTTATTTAGAGTTACTTCCGCTGGATCAAATGTTATGTGTACTCTGATGATGGTATGTATATATGTACCAAACAGATTTGTATTTCAAAGGTTATGTTATATAATATATTTTATTCGTTCCGCTGTGAGTTGTGATCTTCGTTTTTCTCCTATTCTAAGTTTTCTATCTTATCTATTCTCACCCTCTATCTTCTTTCTAATAATGAGTCGTATTTCTGTGCAATTTGAGTTGGACGTGTGGTGTATTTAGTCAACTCAGATAGCACGGATTTGCGGGTCGTTTCAGGATGAGTCTAAAGAGTGCCATTTTCTTAAAACCAAAATTAGTTTTGAAAATTTATAACTTACTATACGTATTTGAGTATTATATTTTGGACTATCAAGTATGAGCAGATTTTGCATATAGGTCTGATCAACTTATATATGAAGTCTCATTATACTGGGTAGATATAGGAATCACACTCTAGTAGCCCGGAGATATGCTGATAATGGGGATCACATCATTAGTATTTATTTTCGAGTTGTGAAAGTCGAATATCTATATATTTCCATTTGACTGGTGTGAGAACTAAAACATAGTTAGGTAATATTGTTGTGAGTCGCACTAAAAATATGATTATATATATATGTTTGAAAAGTTAATCAACTAATTGGTTGTTGGTTGTTTGATTATGAAATGGTAAATTAGCCAAACCGAATATATAATATAGAATATAATGAAAGTTTAGTTGGTTAGTATAACAACTTTTAGCTCCGTTCCTTTTCGAGGACGAAAAGTTCTTAAGTGGGGGAGATTATAACAACCCGGAATTTTACGATAAAAATGAAAGATTATTTTTGATTAATGAGTTGTTAATGTAGTTCTGAAGCCTTGCCTTGCCTCATTTGACTCCCCGATTTAATTTTTGTTTTTAGTCTATTTGATTCATTAATCCCTAAATATGTCCATTTCAAAATCATTAATGCAGTGGTCAACTACAACACATGTTTTGTATAAAATCACTATAACAACACAAATGAGTGCTTATCAACAACTCAATGAGAGAAAAATAACTACATGTATTAAATAAGGTAGAATAAGAAACATATTTGTTAAATGAATTTTTGATTGCATTCGTTCCATATATGTTCATTAAATAAACCTCATACGTCTAATGTGTCATACTTTTGTACCGTGAATTTCGTTAATTAATTTCTGAAACTACTATTCTGCTGATCTAATATTATGTATGTAGCTCAATTCTGACATATCAGTAACTTGCTAAACTATTATATAAGAATAACTGGTCAATGATTTACTATTTTTTTATTCAACTAACAATTTCAAGCCTAAGTAAAGCTATTCGTTATGTAACATTCGATTACTTCTTGATAACATAATACCAATTACGTGACAAGTAATGTATTCAAATTTTATTTAATGTCTTAAATTAGTTATAACTCAATTAAATGAAGTCAACATGGTAATTATTTATTCATGCACTCAGATTATATTCAGCAGAAAATAATCTACATTTATTTTTTTTATATGAAATATCACTGTGAGCAACTCGCTATATGTGCACTTATTTTATACATTCTGAAATTGCTGCCAAATTATCAATATTGTATTCTCAATTTGACAAAGAAAGAATTAAATTTGATGAATCAATACTGATTTTGAGCAAGGAAGAAAAAGGAAACGAGAAATAGTTTTCTTTTTAGTTTTATTCGTTATAAAAAAAAAGTAATCCAATCCTAAATTAACGCAAGGTATTAGTTCAACAATTAAAGATTTCATTTGATGAAATATGGAAAGAGATCGATTATATAATTAATGTATATTTATGAAACAGTGTTGGTCCACGTTTGTTGACAAAATTGTAGTACGAGTGATGAGAAAAGAAATGATTAGGCATAAAATATTACAGCAACATCTTGCTATAAAAGATAAATGCCAATTGATTTTGCATTTACTAGAAAACACAATTAAAGGCATTACAAATTGAAATAAGTATTTCAGTCCATTGAAGGTTTAGCTCTCTGAACATAATTTACTTGATTTGTTCATTTATTAAGCAGTTAGCATGAATATCATATAACATGATATGCACAATATTTTTTTTTATCTAATACGTTAGTTCTTTAGTTTTAATTGTAATCAAACTAAAATATACTTTTGGGTTTTAAACATATGTTACTAAATCAAGTTATGAATTGTACAAAATTTTGTATAGTGTTTATTCTCGAATTTAATTAACCATATCATATGTTAGGGTATTTATCGGATATGCTATAGAAACATTTGCGTTTACCACATTCAAGAGAATTATTCTAGTAATGTATAAATAGGCTACATACTCCTTTCATTTTCTTACACACAAACATACCTTCCCTCTCTCTTTTCATTTTTCCATTTATTTATTCATTCCCTCTCTCTTTTCATTTATTCCATTTATTCATCCTCTCTCTTTTCATTTATTCCCTTCCCTCTCTCTTTTCATTTTTCCATTTATTCATTCCCTCTCTTTTCATTTATTCCATTCATTCCTGCCCTTTCTTTTCTTTTTTCATTGATTCCCTTTTTATTCTCTATTCATATTCATCCCTTTACCGCTTCATGTACGTTTCTTGTTCCTATCTTTTCTCTCCACCTATATATTTATCCTAATTTCCATTCATTCTTAGAACCACTCTCATTCTTTTTCTTCCTCTTCATATTTACCGTTCCTCTTCTTTTATCACTTCCAATGAAAAAAATATACTTTCTTCCCCGAATCATATTCTTCACCTAAATTATTTTTCCCAATTTAGTTCTTTAGCTCCGTGAAACCTCCTTCTCACTTACATTTCAAATAAAAGAAAAGCACGCATCGTCCATAAAGTCGCGCAAGTTAATTTTTCAATTGTCAGCAGTTGATAAGGGAGAAATTATAACGGTGAACGTTTTGGAGAGCAATATGTGTGAGAACTCTTTTCTCACTCAATCTTTATTTTTGGTAATTATTTATTTTCTTAAATAAATATATTTTAAATGTCTGTGATGAATGTCTGAGAATTAATTCTGTGATATGCATGTTTGGTTGTGAATTGTTGTTGGAATAGGATGCGGTGATTGAAATTTGAAATTATATAACTGGCCCATTTAATTTCAATTTAGTATTATTTATGTTAATTTGAATATGCTACACTACCGTATACAAGTTGCCTGACTTGTATATGTTGATTGGGCTGATATTTTCATACATCGCCCAAGTGCACAAATGATATGTTGTTATTTAAATTCTGTTTTGAAAGTTATTGTATGTGGTTTGAATGTCAATTGAATGTCATTAGGGAAATGTAATTTGAATGTGTGATTGGAATGTAATTTAGGTAATGAAAGAATGAATATCATCATTATTTTGTAAATGCGCGGTTTGAAATCCATTTATTAATGGTATTGATTTGGGTGTCATTCCAATGAGGGATTTTTGGAAATTTTCAAAATGGTTTTTCATTTAAAAATTAATTTTGATTTTAATAACATTAAATATCATTTAATGTGTATGAAGCCGATTGAGTAGGCTCGCGCTATGTTTACGAGAATGGTTATTACCATGAATTTCATTTATTATGTAATAAATGATGAAGGATTAGAATTTGAAATTTAACATTTTAGAATTTTATTTTAATGGTTATTATAATAAAATGAATATTGCTTAACCCGAGGTTAATGCAGTAATAAATGATTAATTAATATTGAAGATTTGAAATTCAAAAAATTTACCTTTTTGAAAATGCTATTATAATATTATTATAAGAACAAATGCTGTATTAAATGATTAATTAATATTAAGAGATTGTAATTCAAGAATTATTATAATGTTATTATAATATGAAAGGTTTCAATTTTTATTTAAAGTTTAAATATAAGAATAAATGTTATTTCAGGAATAATGAAGATTTTTTAAGGGGATATTTTGAAATAAATGATATTTTAAGAACCAAAATACTTTGAAATAAAGAATATTTCAAAATAATATTTTCAGTAGGATAATTATAATTAAAGATTATAATTGTATTTGGACACGAGGTTGGGTCACATTTGTGGTGGAAGTCTGCCCGGAACCGACCGGCATATCCAGCAGCCACAAATGTCGGGCCTAATGTGAGAGGTCCAAGTACACGAATACGAATTGGAATTAAATTAATTAATTATTATACCTCTGCAAATGCGGGTCATTACATTCTTCCCCACTTAAAATAATTTCGTCCTCGAAATTGCTAAGGTAGAGGACGACCCTATCGACTGGTTAGAACATATTTGTTCACTTCTCAACTTCAGTTTCAACTGAACCAATTTAATTTCAATTAAAATATTAATTAATTCTTATCAACGAAAATTTTCAAAAATCCTGAAAATTTTCTAACTTCTTAACTTTTCGAAAAATTTCGCCAGCACCTCCTTTGTACTGGTCGATAGGTCAAACTCCAACTTGCCTCTCTGGGCCATCTCCAACCCAAAAGAAAATCAAACAGCCAAGCAACTTGCCAATTCAGCTCATCAAAATCTCATGCCATATGAAATATAAACTTGTACCTTTTTGTCGGGCATATCAACTCTATCACTTCCATATGCTATCAACTCAGCATATACCAATGTTCTCCCAATCAAATTCTGAAATCACTTTTATCTCCAACACAACCATTCGTTTTTAACCAAGCCAAATCCCATTTCAACTCAAGTTCAATTCTTGATTTTCAATTCCTATCCAGATTATTCTCTAATCACTTCCAGTTTTTCTTAACCTATCATCCCAAGTTAAATTCTGGTTTATTATCTACTTTTACCATCCCATTCGAATTAACTTCACAAGTTAAATTTTAAATTTCTAGAATTTTAAATTCCTGGGTTTATTTCAAATCAATTTGAAATCATAATACTAATTCAAACCTTTGAATTCCTAAACAACTTGTTTCTCTTAAAACAATTCAAAAACAAAATCTTTGGTAGCAATCCGTCACTTACACACTCGAAAATGAACACCGATGATGTCATGATCAACATCGGAATCTATTTTCCAGTTACCGAAGTGAGTTCAATACTATAGCACTTTCAAAACCCGTTTTTAAACATTTCCAACTTGAAATCAATTCCAAATATCCTTTTACAATGTTGTAAACAAATTTAAAATCTCCCAGGATCTTAAAATTCACATATATTAAATGCAGATTCATTTACAAACACCTTTCCCATTTCTGGGATTTTAAATTCCAATTCTGATCTAAATTTAGATTCAGTTCATTTCAATTTCATATATTTTACTTATATCAATTCTTATTGGTTATATATAACCATTTCACATTTTATAATCTTACCTGATTATAATTACTACCAACACATCTTATATATGATAATATATCATATATCCATACTGTGTCGGTCCATCGTATTCAAGTGTTTATTTACTCCTACCGATACAGTGGATCAAACTGATCGACCAGAACTCATAAACAACTCAGCCAATGAATCTCCACAATATAAAACCATTTTTATATCAAATACAAATACGCACTCGTATATATACACTCAAACTCAATCTAGGGTATTACTAACCCTATCTCTACCGAGTCACGCCACAGAGCCAAGGTAATTCTTAACTTATGCTCTGATACCAACTGTAACGACCCAGATTTTGAGCGACTTTGGTTATCGACATAAACTCGATGTCGATAACCAAAACATCGAAAAATCCTGGTAATTAATGAAAGAAATTAGAGGGTGAGGATAGATAAGATAGAAACTTAGAATAGAAGAAGAAGAAGAAGAAGAAGAAGAACACAACATCAGAGTAACACGAACCTCACAGCGGAACGAATAACATATAATATATAACATAACTGTTATGTATACAATAGCACTTATCAGAGTACAACACTTACAACACAGCGGAAATAAACTATAGCTATATGATCCAGAAGCCTCCTGCTCCAGCTCTTCAAGTATATCTGTAAATCCCGACTACTTGAAAGCCCATACAAATTTAGGCACCCAAGAGTTTAGGGAAAACAACAAAGTAAACTCCGGGTCAGTCATGGGACTGGTGTGAGTAAAATAGTTTAACACAGTTTAACATATATATGATATCTCATAAGACCACGCCGTGAATACGGAACGGGTTTTTCCCTTATGAGAATCCAACATCTTTGACAAGCAATATCATTCTGATATTATAATAATGTCTAAGTACAAATATATATCAATCTAGCAGAAACGCTTTCATCTCACGTTCTACATATATAGTATACAATCAAAATCGCAAACACGTATTGGATAATGGATTTCCAACTATGACAAGGTATGGAACCACCTTCTGCTAGTGTACCTCTAGAGAGAAATACACTGGGTTCAACAAGAACATCTTGCAACCCGGCCACACATGACCGACCACTCATTTCGCTTGAGTGTATCGAATGTATATCACCAACGGTTGGGATCAACAACCGTTTCCCGAATGGGACAGCATCAACAATAGATTTTTAGAAGTAAATGAAACTCTAGATCAGGTGATTATACACCCTAATAGGTGCGACCTACATAGCCATGCTACCTGCCTGATTTCTGTCATTTTCCGGATGTGAGGCTAGAAGCTACGCTTATCTTCACATCAGATTCACTTTAAATGCCACATCATCAAATCCATCCAATCATCGATTGACGTCCTCAACAATACATTATGTGTTAGCTAAAAGTAGTTTCCTTCTCCGCTTCCACTCTTGGTACGGTTGGAGAAATCAATATACGTGATCGTTTGGAAATACTCTGTCAGACATCCATCTTCATTCACTTAGAATGTCACATCGTCATACCCGCCAAATCACAAATTGACTTATCCAAAAATAACACGGGTATACAGCTAAGAGAAACGAATTCCTCCGCCACCAAACGTGAATACGTTTGAACAGATCAACTTACGCGATCCATTGGATATACTCTGTCAGACCTTCGTCCATACAAGTTGTCCTGGGACTGGACAAACTGAAGGCACTATTCAGTATATCCATCTTAGTCACTGTTATCTAAGACTTATACAATAGCCCTTGCAATTTTACTCCGTCTTCAATTATCTTTGGCATATATGATTCGCAACGCTTATGCCAATACAGAGTGGTTCTTTGGATAATAATCCAACCGGTCTCTCCATATTAACAACATTAAAATGGTCAAAACTTCGATAGTCTGTGATTTAACCATCAAAGAAAAACAAGTGTGCAAACAACGATATTATTTCCAGATGGAAATTATATCGATCAATCATCAACATATATCTATATATATATTCACATTGCCTTATTTTCTATGTTTAGAAAATATATGTTATCAACACTGGAAAACGTTTCCATCTGCTTATTTACAAATCACTACTCTTCCCCAACTATCAGTCCCTGACTGTAAACAAGTAGGAGAACGATTCTCTAAGTATAAACCCCGAAGGCCGAAACCAACATCAGATAGGCACTTAGAAAACCATTCAATTTACTAATCTCTAGTCAGTTCTAATTTTACTTAACTCTATTTGATTAACTCTGATTGATTAACTCTAACTGGTTAATTCTAACCGATCAACTCTAACTGGTCAACCTTAATTAATTAACCCTAACTGGTTTTACTTGGTTTAACTAACTCAATTTATTAACTCGACTGACAAATTCAACTCGATTAACCTAATTTGATTTACTTATCTCGATTAACTGAACTAATCACTTTGATTAACTCGACTAATTCACTTTGGTTAACTTAACCAATTCACTTAACTAATTCACTTAGTTTAACTTAACTAATTCACTTAACTCCTGTCGAATAAACTATATTCGATGACTCCTCTAACTCTATTCGAATAAACTATATTCGATTAACTCATTTACTCTATTCGAATAAACTATATTCGATTAACTCCTTTTCTCTATTCGAATAAACTATATTCGATTAACTCCTTTTCTCTATTCGAATAAACTATATTCGATCAACTCCTTTTCTCTATTCGAATAAACTATATTCGATCAACTCATTTGATTTAACTCTAATCGATTAACTCCATCGAATAAACTATATTCGATAACTCCTTCGATTTAACTAATATTCTATAACTCACTTCGATTAACTAATAATCGATAACTCCTTCGAATAAACTATATTCGATAATCTCCTCTCGAATAAACGATATTCGATAATCTTCCCTTTCGATTTAACAAATCGATAACTCCTTTTCGAATAACTAAATTCGATAACTCCTTTCGATTTAACTAATCGATAACTCCTTTGTGTTTAACTCTATTAGAATAACTAATTCGAATCACTCTTATTTATTTAACTCTATTCGAATAACTAATTCGATTAACTCTATTTAACTCCGTTTAATTCGATAACTCTATTTAACTCCGTTTGACTCTATTCGAATAACTAATATTCGGTAACTCTAATTAACTCCGTTCGAATAACTAATATTTGGTAACTCTATTTAACTCCGTTCGAATAACTAATATTCAATAACTCTATTTAACTCCGTTTGAATAACTAATATTCGATAACTCTATTTAACTCCATTCGCTTGACTCGAGATCGCAGCGATCACAATGGTTACGCCTGATTTCCTTAGGAAACATCCGACCGCCGTAGGCTATTTACAGCCCTGCGAATTACGCTAGCAGTCGTACGAAATGGCAACTCATTTGGATTAACACTTATTTGATTAACTCTAACTGATTATCTCTAATTGGTAAACTCTAACTGATTTACTCTAACTCGACTAACCCCCTTTCGAATAACATATTCGATTAACTAACTTTTGAATACCAGATTCGATTAACTTACTTTCGAATACCATATTCGATTAACTCCTTTCTAATTACATTTATCCATTTAAAAGGATTTCCTTTTTAACAACGTTTATTCATTTATAAAGATTTACTTTTAGTAACGGTTCTTCACTTTACAAATGATTTCCTTTTCAATTCTATTTGTAAATGATTTTACAAATATTCCTCTTTCTATTCTATTTGTAAATGTTTTACAAATATTTCTCTTTCTATTTCATTTGTAAATGTTTACAAATATTTCTCTTTTTTCTAATTTATTCTTAAAAATATTCTATCTCCTTAAATTCCCGAAAAAATTCGCCATAACCTCCTTTGTAACGGGAGCATCAGGAAAATCCCCAAACCCGCCACACAGGCCTTTCCATTCAAAAAGAAAATGGTTTGTAATTATTTCCTTTTTGAATATCTCCTATTTATAAATATTCCAATTTATAAACATTTCTTATTTATAAATATTCCACTTTATAAATGTCTCTTATTTATAAATATCCCATTTTATAATATTCTATTTTCAATATCACTTTGAAAATCTCCTTTTCCCATTCCTATATTTTATGGTACTTAACACATCAAATCACGATGACCAATCTCATCCAAACACATATAATCGCCCACATATTTTATATCACATCATATAACAATATATGAAAAACAATAAAATAATTGTTGAGGAATCCAGTCGGATTCCTCTAACCTGTCTCCCTGCATCCACAGATGTTGCACAATATGATTATCATCACTTTCAGTTCACTATAAATTATTCTGATAGCAGAATCAATATATAAATATTTAACGGTTTGTATATATATATATATAATTACATATATATATATATATATATATAATTTTCACTAACTGACTAGCAGTTCAATCAAACAATCAACACACAGTCAATCAGCCAATTTCTAACAGTTCTAAAAATACAACATGAAATTATAAACTGTTCAGAGTTGGTGAGATTTACTCACATTGGACTATCATCGTTAATAACAATAATTGTCGTTGATTTAGACGGACAATTTATTTTGTCAGAAATTGTAACGGGTTCGGATTCACTCTCAATCAGCTCCATGGTGAAGCTCTCGTCCATACGGTCCCAACGCGACTGACGGTTCGTGATTCTGATTTCATACGAATAAGTTATTGCTTTTAGAAGTTCATATATATTAAAATAAAAATAAACTTAAACTATTTATTAATCGGGCCTCACCCCAAATTTCCACCGGCCCATTTACCTTATAACCCGTTAGCCCAACACCTTCTTCCCCAAATCAAGAAAACCGAATCCTCCTTGTCATTACAGTGGCCATTAACGCAGCTTGCTCCTCCCTATCTCGCAACACACTCCATTAAAAATCCAAACAATTGCACCAAAATCCTTCTTGATGAAATCTCCTTCCACTCCGCACCATCTCTCCAAACTCGCGCCTCCCAGAAGACATACGACGTCGACTGAACTCGCACCCTCCTGTGCATATGATTGACAGTTTTAATGTTGATAAAATCCCAAAAAAAAAAACAAGACCAAGCTAGTCGTCCTTCTGATCTCAAAGATGAAGTCGAAATGATTTATAACCCCTTGGATCTCGCCCAAAGTCGAACCCTAGAACACGCTGTGCTTCTCGCACCTTCAGAAATCCGCGTCGCACCTTACGATTGTTATACAGAAATGAAGAGCATCCTTTACTGATCTCTAATATTAGGCTTCCCTGATTTAATGATTTTCATTTGAATTGTTTTCGATTTATGAAGATAAAGATTTATGTGGAGGAAGAAAACTGACGGCACTCTTTTGTTTGACCAGAAGAAAAGAGAAGTTAGGTTATAAGGAAGTAGGTAGGGGTATATATAGGCAGTTCAAAATATCTAGATATTATAATTTCTTTGATTATTTTATTCATTTTTAATACATTTTCTATTTGTATTTGTCTTTAAAAATTCCTGTGATCGCATACAGTACCCAAAAATCACCAAACTGGACATTTAGCTAGAGTTCGACATTACGGTCCCAACGAAACTGGTTTCGTCAAATTCCGACCCCGTTTACTCACACAGCGTATTTTTAACCGTCGAAATACTGACTGTTTTTCACTCTAAAAATCCGTATGGCCACACAGTGACTCTAAAAATCACGAAACTGGAAATCTAACAACTATTTGACATTGCGGATCCAACAAAATTAGTTTCGTCGAATTCCGACTTTGTTTGCAAAACCGGCTATTTTTAAAGCTCTGGATGACCCATTTAAATATATAAATATATTTAAATATAATTAAATAAAATATTAATAAATTAATATTATCGTATATATATTCGCAGTGGAATACCATACAGCTCAGAATATTCTTATATGAATTTCTAACTTGATATTCACTTCTGGGTCAACCCGATATTCGATTTATATTGAAATTCCTTTTTAAAATATAAATAATTCCTTTATAAATTTCAAAGGAATTCCACAGCGACTTTTCTGAAATTTGATTTGGACGTAAATCAAAATCTACACGATGAAATCCCGATTTTTCTCTTCCACTAGAAAGATATACTCCACCAGCTCCACACGTTTCTTGTTTCACAGAAATCCGGCTTAAAACGAATCCTGTACATTCAGTTGAAGTTTGAATCGCCAATTTACGAACTGCAGCGCCATTTCAAGCTCGATTTTAATTATAATATAATTATACGTTCAAACTGTCGTCGATTGAATATATTCGTCATTCATATTCAATTCCAAGTTGAATTAAATATCATAGATGATCCAGTTCATACCATATCGCCATTTCAGCCAATTCTGATTATTTCATAATTAAATATATTATTTAATTTATTATTTTAACTAAATATTCGCCATTATTTAATTCCACGACCATTAAATCCTTTAATTCACGTTTCAAATAATTAAATTAATTAATTATTACACCTCTGCAAATGCGGGTCATTACACCTCGGTTTGCTTCGGTCTCTTCGGAGCCGAAGGTGTGGTCAGATATGACCAGTGACGCCCCATAGGGCGGGAAAACGTAGTGTTCAGGAATTTTAATCCACATCGGTGGACCGGCCCTGACGATCCAAGGCTTGCCTGCGCGCTTGCCTGAGGGGTGGGCTAGAGCGTCTCGAATTCGGTAAGGACTATCTTTTGCCTTGGTTTAAGACGGAAATCCAATTTCCAAATACGATACCGTGCGGTTTTGATTGTATACCTATATATGGCGACATAGTGGTATGGGGGCATTAATGCCGTCTATGATTGATACTTATGATTTGATTTTGTTTTTGAAACTTATAAACACTAGTAATAATATCAAATGCTTTTGTTTTATTCGTATCAAGCATATTTTGGCCATTATAAGGTAAAACACTATCCTCCGGTTTGTGTTGCATTGTGTGATGGGAACTGAGTCTTATAATGGCTTCATTTTTATAAAAAGCATTGCGATGTTTAAAAGAATTATTTGTTTTAAAGCACTGGCAATCCAATGGAGTAAACCCGTTTCGCGAAAGTGGCGTGGTCCTATGATTAGCCATATTTGAAAATGTGTTAAGTAGATTTCTCATACCAGTCCCATGACTGACTCGTAGTTTGTTTCACTTGCAAACTCGGTGCCCCTTTTTCTACATGGGCAGCGTTGTATTTAGTTTTTATCAAGCTCTTTCTGGATAGCTGGAGCTGAAGATCGATTTTATCATTTATCTCTTTTTGTGCTGTTCAGTTCCTGTTGTACATATTATGTTTTCTTTCCCGCAGTAGACATTTATGTATAGCTGAACTGCATTTTGTACTAAATATGATCCTGTATACTGTGTAACTCTGATGATTATGCTTAACCAGTGTATTCTATTATACATTATCTGGTGTATTTAATTATTTCTGTTCTGGTGTTATCTGTTTATGTGTTATATTCCAAAGATTACCCTTGCACCGTCTCATCGGCGTTTGGGGTCATCACAATATTGTTTTTAGATGGTTGAGATGATTGTTAGGATTATAATCAAATGAGATTATAAAATTTAAATGGTTATGTATAACCAATTAGAAATTTGTATAAGAATGAAATATATACAAACGAGATGAATTAAAATTGAATTCTACCAGAATTAAGAATTTAAAATCCTGGGAGTTTGGAAAATATTTTTCTAAATGAATATCAAAGAAATATAGCACTGAACTCACTTCAGTGGCTGGAATATAATTCTGATGATGATCGCAACCTCATCAGTGTTCATTTTCGAGTTTCTAAGTGATGGATTGCTACCTTAGAAGAGTTTTTGATGGAAATTTGTTTGAAAAGAAAACATGTTGTTTGAAAATTCAAATGTTTTGAATTTGAGATGGATATAAATATATGTATATATTTATATTACTTAAAAGGAGTTTTGAAATAAAACCCTGGGAATTTGAATGATTGAAATTAAATTTAACTTAAGTAAGTTAAATGGATCGAAATGAATAAATTGAGTAAAATCAATGTGAATGAAATATGAATTGGGTGTGAATAAAGGAAAAACCAAAAGAGTTAAAAATAAAATATATTTGTAAAATAAATATAAAGGAATTATATTTGTAACACAAATATAAAGGAAGATATGTGCAAACAAATAGAGATATTTGTAAAAACATTTAAAAATAGAATTTAAAAGGAAATATTTGTAAAAAATTTACAAATAGATTAAATGGAAATATTTATTTATAGAAAATAAATAGAATGTTATAAATGAGATATTTATTTGTTAAATAAATATAATTTAATCAAAGGAATATTTAGAAGATGAATATAAAATGGAAATCTGTTTTTAACAGATAAATAGAAAAGATTTATTTATAAATAATAGTTTATAAATTAAATTAAATATTTATCATTCGATAAATGGAATATATAAGTCTGAAATTATATAGAGAAGAGATATTGGTCTTTAACACCGATAGTTTTAAATAGAAGGGGTACACAACACTTGTATAAGTGAAGTAACGTTATTAAAGAGAACATTTATAAAGTGAAGAACTGTTACTAAAAGTAAATCTTTATAAATGAATAAACGTTATCCAATAGGAGTTATTCGAATAGAATAAATCGATTAGAGTTAGAATAAATCGATTAGAATAAGAATTAACCATTAGAGTTAATCAGTTAGGGTTAATCCGTAGAGTTAATTGAATATTAGCTATTCAATTAGAATTTATCGAATATTAGTTATTCGAATAAAGTTAAAAGGAGTTATCGAATATTAGTTATTCGAATAGAATAAAAGGAGTTATCGAATATAGTTTATTCGAATAGAGTTAAAAGAGTTATCGAATATAGCTTATTCGGAAGGAGTTAAGTGAAAAGAGCTAATCAAATAGGGTTAATCGATAAGAGTTAAATCCAATAGAGTTAATTGATAAGAGTAAATTGAATAGAGTAAATCGAATATAGTTTATTCGAAAAAAGGTTTTCGAATCTAGTTATTCAAAAGAGAGTTTATCGAATATAGTTATTCGAAGGGAGGAGTTATCGAATAGGGTTTGTTCGAAAGAGAGTTACGTAAGGAAGTTTGAAATGTTGAGTATGAACATAAATAAGTTTTGAAAAGATAAATGGATTTGTAGCACTTTTTCTACCTTAGCAATTTCGAAAACGAAATTATTTTTAAGTGGGGAAGATTGTAATGACCCGGATTCTTAAGGGTTAATTTTAAATATTTAATACGGATTTAAATATTGGTTGGATAATATAAATGGAATTTTATATTAAGTTATCAATTTAATAATCAATTTTGATTTAATATCGAATATATTAAATCATCGTTATGCGAAAATATAATTCAGTTTGAGATTTTAAAACTGAATTTAATACAGTTCAGACTTCTGCTTGAATTAGAATAATAATATTAATTGATTTTCGAAGAATTTAATGGTTTGAAATTTAATTTTTATCAATTTAAATTAATATCTATTCCGGATGATCAAACTGGACTTCGATACTTATCCCAGTGGGTTCAGAATAGTGGTTTTACCCTAGAATTGATAGTTGTTGGGTTCAGAAAGGAGTTCGGCATCATGGGTATTTTAATTGAAGGACACTGGTTCAAAATGAATTAAAATAAAATAATTTGTGGCCTTGTTTATTCCACCATTCTCAAACAAAAACACACAGTGGCTTCTCTTTCTTCCACAAACAAAAAACACGGTGGCTCCTCCATCTCCACAAAAGATTGGCCTCGCTGTTCAAAATTTAGCCACTCCGTTCCTTTATAAAACCACCGCGACCCCCTTGTTTTGTTAGTTTACCCTTTCCTCGAAAACTCGATAGCTTCAGGAATAGAAAGGGGGACGGAAATCAAAATCAAAGACCGCAACTTTTTTAAAGCCTGGAAACGATGAAGGCACTCGCGAACTCGGATTCATGATCAAAGAATTGGCAGTCTTCGCGATTTGGGGAAATCGGTCATCGATTCGAATGTGCATTTCGTGAGTTAAGAGGGCAGGAGCTCGTGCTATGACATCGATTGAGGCACATGTGATCTCAGAAGCAACTCGAGGCTAGGGTTTGAAGCAGTCGTTGTTGGGTTCGAAGTCGCGACTGGGGAGGATGATTAAGTCGCGATTGTTGTTGGAATTCGAAGGGGACTCGGAGGAAAGTTCAACGTTTGGAGAGGCTACGATTTAAGGAAGCGAGAGCGACATAATGTTCATTGTTTGGGATACGAAGTGCTGTTGAATTTCAGTGTTAAGTGGTGTAGAATTATGTGCGACAGTGAATTTTTGAAGCAGTAGGGAAGGTTAAGGTCTCGATATGCTGTTAGCAGTAAGGTACATTTTTAGTTTTGAAACTTAAAATGTATATAGGAATTAGGTTATATGATTAGTAGTTGATTTAAACTAATTTAATTAAATTTGTAGAATTAGCTAGTGAAGTATTAAATTTTATAACAACCAGTTAATCGGAGATTAGGGAAAAGTTGGACTTTTAATTTTATCATTTAAATTGTGGATTTTGTATGTCGGTTACAGTAATTAATGTTAATAAGGTCATCTATAGATTAATTAATTAAATTAATCCATTTAATAACTTATAAAAATCATAATTTGTTTTATGATACTAGATTCGAGCAGATCGAAGTACATTGGAACCGGAACGACGAATAATTCAAAATAAACTTGATTTGAACTAGACTGGAGCTTGTTGGTATTTTTGATTTAATTAAACACTCGTTTAATTTAATCAGAAACCAATGGTCATTTCGACAAATAAAATCAGGTGAGTAAATCTCACTCACCTTAATAAGAATCATTTTTATATCGTTAAAAATATTTGTTTGTTGCTTGTTGAATGCTTTCTGATTGTTTGAAATATATTAGTTATTTAGGGTTGACTATTATGTATATATTGGGTTGATGATTGGTTGGATTCCCGCAGTCTCATTAGCGAATGCCCGCAGTTTCATAGCAGATGATTTCCCTATGTGCCCCACAAATATATATTAGTGGATGACCTTCATACCGCGATATCCTTCCTCGAAGCAGGATGGGTATTACTATGTTGACTAACGTCTATGGATGGAGGAAAACAGGTTGGAGGAATCCAACTGGATTCCTTAAAAATATAAATTATCTGTTTGTTTATTTGTTGGCATATATACTGTCATATATGATGTGTTAGAAAACCTGAAATAAATAGTTGGTTGTTTGGTGTTTAAATATCACTGGGCCTAAGCGTTAATTTATAAAAATACCCTGAAAGGGGTATTTGAGATTTAAAAGGGAAATTCTATTTTTTTTCTAAAATAGAATTTGAATTTTTAAATAGATTTTGTAACACCCCACACCCGCTAAGGTCACTCACTAAGGGAATGCCTTAACTTCGGTGGAGTATTTTAAGTGAATATAGAACAAAAAATTACAACAAGACAGATATAAATAATACTTGAAATCTAAAACATCATTTCATTGCAGCAGAAGATAAACATGTTTGGTTACATATCAAAACCAACTAAAACAAGAGTCAAGTACTAAATATCCATCATGATAAAACATAAGTACATAATCCCACTACATAAACTAATAGCCATAATAGAAAAGATAAGTTGGGCTTTACATCACGGTCCAAGCTCCAAAAGATAGATAAAGCAATCTGATCAAAGCCCACTAGTGCTAGGCCCACTCTGAGAACCTGAGGGTTGGGAAAAAAGATAAAAACAACGGGGTCAGACATAAGTCTGAGTGAGCCCTATAACTTTAACAACACAATCATTAAAGTAATTAGGGTATGATATAAACTTGGTACGGTGATGACTGAGGATAAATGACTACACTAAGCAGCCAACCAGACATAGGATGAACTAAGATAACGGTAAAGACGCATCTACCCACCCAAGGGTAATTACTAACTACACCACACCAGTCATTCCTAACTTAAAGGTTGATCCCACCCAAGGACTTAGAAAATTTAACTAGTAGTTTCGTGTACCCCTAGCTGACTACATAGGTGCCGTCTGCCCCTATCTCCACTAGGTGTACCCACTACTCCCCAAGCGATCGGCTCCCTACCGTAGATACCCGTGCTGGCCCCACAGTGGGGTGTATCACTCCCCAAAGTGGCAACCCGATACAACCAACGGTGCACGGCTTATACCTACACGATGCAACAACGTCTTACCTACCAGCCCGGGTCCACACACGCATATGAAACCCGTTGGACTTGCGTTGCCACCGCTAACCCGTTTTGGCCTCTTATAGTCAAGCCCAGTACGCGTGTCCCGTCCTCGACATGGGTCGAGCCCAATAAGATACATATGGGTTACTGGTTGAAATGGGCCCCCACAAGCTACCCACCTAAGCTTGTCCCTTTTTCTAGTGCATCCCACTTAACCCTTTAATCATGTTTAATTACATGTTTCCACTTGGTTAAGTATTCTAATCGTATTTTCTATTGCCACCCAAGGCAACCCAATAGATTTCCACATGCCACCCAAGGCACCCACTTAACCCCTCATGTCCCACTACATGCTTATCTGGTTAAGTGTTTCTTAATTGATTAAGACCGTAACCTTTGCAAAGACCTCTCACATTAGACTATCTTTTATGGCAGCTGGATTTGCCGGTTGGGTCCGGGCAACCTTACGCCATAATCGAGTCTAACCTCGTGTCTTTACACTTGTCACGTATTTAGTTTGTGCCTAAGACCTCTCACATTGGGCCAATCATTTGTAGCTGCTGGATTTGCCGGTCGGTTCCGGGCAGTCTTATGCTACAAAAGGGTCCAACCTCGTGTCTTAGTCGATTAATTACACCTAATTAATCACCCCCATAATTTGTATTAATTATCCCTAATTAATTACAAATTTAACGATGTACATAATTGACTCAATTATGTCCATCCACTTTATGGTATGCATAATCATACCAACTTCACACCATTTCATTAACATGAATATTAACCCCATCGTTCCCCACGTAATTCGCTAACATGACATACTTAAAAGGGAAGATTCATCACAAATACAATGGGTTCAACTTGCATAACATTAGCATCAACGTGGGTTTTAAAGGTGTCAACATGCATCTAGCATAAAACCCAACTAGCATAAATAATCAACCCAAACTTGCATGAATCACATATGTCATAAAGAGGATAACTTGCATAAGCTACTTATGTCATACAAAAGGGTAAACTTGCATATGTATGTATGACATACAAAGGGGTTAACTTGCATATGTATGCATATCATATAAAGGTGTAACTTGCACATGTTACTTGCATATGATCAAACACCAAACTTGCATAACATGTCATATATGAACTTGCATATAATCAAACACCAAACTTGCATAACATGGTGTCATAATGGATCAATGTTTATCATAGTGATTTGCATAACTAGCATCATGAACATATAGCATAAAACTTGCACAACTAGCATCATGAACTCATAGCATATGACTTGCATAACTTGCATAACATCATGAACACTTAGCATATGACTTGCATAACTTGCATAACATCATGAACACATAGCATATGACTTGCATAACTTGCATAACATCATGAACACATAGCATATGACTTGCATAACTTGCATAACATCATGAACACATAGCATATAACTTGCATAACTTGCATAACATCATGAACACATAGCATATGATAACATAACTTGCATTGATCCACATACGTAACCATAACCTCATTATATCCTATCATAATTAGTTTAGCAATTGCTTGCTAAAGGCATAGAAACTCACAACTTGTTGATTAGCACTTCAATGAAGAAGATTAAGTTGCTAGAGTTGATTTGAGAAGCTATCTTCCTCTTTAATTTGTTGGTGGCTCCTTCTAGTTGCATTTTGAAGGCATAACGACATTGTCTCCAATTTTAGTATGAATCAGGGTAGTCTTAGGGTGTATTTATAGATTAGTTAAGTGTTTTAGGCCATTAGATTAACCCTAAATCAGATTAGAGCCGTCAGATCTCGTCACTAGCCACCAACCATAGCCCAAATCCCAAATCAGTGCACCTAGGTCACACAGACCGACAAGGGGGTCGACCCCTGGGTCGACACATGGGTCGACCCCTTGAGGGGGGGGGGTCGACACCCATGTCGACCCCTGTGTCGACTCCCTCTGTCTGGCGGGAATTTTCCCGCCTCTTCTGAAATTTGAAATTTTAATATTTAAATCTGTTTTGAATTTTCTGAAACTTCTTCGGGCCTTAACTGGGTCATACGGACTCCGATTTTCGAAAACTCGGACTCTATTTCGCGTATTTTTCCGAGACGAACGCAATGGCATAGCCCGTTTCCCCTGATTCATATTTTAAAATATAATTCTGCCCTGTTTTATATTATAGCAAGTTATTCAACATACGGGGTGTTACAGATTTGAAATATAATGTGACGACCCCAAACCCCGTACTGACGGCAGCAAGGGTAATCTTTGGAATATAACACATAAACAGATATTAGCAGAACAGAATTAAATAAATACACCAGATGAAGAACAAATAGCACACTGGATAAATGTAATCATCAGAGTTACACAGTATACAAGATCATACTTAGTACAAATACAGTTCAGCTATAAATAAATGTCTATAGCGGAAAACAAACATAATATATACAATAGGAGCTGAATAGCATAAAAAGAGATAAATGATAGAATTCATCTTCAGCTCCAGCTATCCAGAAAGAGCCTGCTAGAACCTGAACACAAGGCTTCCCGTGTGGAAATAGGGGCACCCTAGTTTGCAAGTGAAACAAACTACGAGTCAGTCATGGGACTGGTATGAGAAATCTACTTAACACATTATATAATTGGCTAATCACAGGACCACGCCACTTTCGTGGAACGGTTTTACTCCATTGTATTGCCAGTGCTTTAAAACAAGTAAATCTTTTAAACATCACAATGCTTTTTATAAAAATGAAGCCATTATAAGACTCAGTTCCCATCACACAATGCAACGCAAACCGGAGGATAGAGTTTTTACCTTATAATGGCCAAAATATGCTTGATACGAATAAAACAAATGCATTTGATATTATTACTAGTGTTTATATGTTTCAAAAACAATTTCAAATCATAAGAATCAATCATAGATGGCATTAATGCCCCATACCACTATGTCGGCATATATAGGTATACAATCAAAACCGCACAGACACGTATTTGGAAATTGGATTTTCGTCATGAACCAAGGCAAAAGATAGTCCTTACTGACTTCGAGACAATCTAGCCTACCATGTCTTAGGATCAGAGCTCGAGTGACCCTTGGATCGTCAGGGCCGGTCCACTCGATGTAGATTAAACTTAAACCCTGAACAATACATCTCCCCGCCCTATTGGGCGCAAATGAGCCAACGAATGACTCCATCGGTCCCGGATCGACCGATAAAACCGAGGCGCCTCGCAACAGCAACAACCACAAAGGTGAAAATAATATAAATGTCAGCCAGTTCAAGCACTGACACCGCCTCTAGCTAGAAAGAGACGCATGTCCTCCCTGAGGTCCTCTCCCGTTTCTGGTTCATACCGGGGTGTGAGGCTCGCGAATTCATGTTATACACAAAGCTAAGCCACACAGGTGGTGCTTTGATCATCAACCACAAGACTTTGCTTTTCAATAGAATCCTTGATCACTGCATCTTAGCATGCCACACAGGCAATTCACACCATGCAACGGATGGATATCAATCACACAGAATGAATTCCAATGCAGACACATAGTCCATTTACAAGTCTGTTCTGGGTCTGAAAAAAACTGGATGCACTATATACCTCGCATACCCATCGATCTCCACGTACGTTTGGACGATCACCACTCATTATCCATATTTCGGGATGTGTGACGGCCCGCCCCGCACCAACCGACATTTCCTCCATAAGTGCGCTGTACACATGTCCAGTTAGCATGGGACGGTCATCAGAAGAAAAAAAAGAAGACGAAGAATCAACAAAGAACCTGTAGAATGTCTCACAGCGCATGGAATAAAATATAATAATAACACAATCTTGACATAAAACAGGCGAGACAGTGCATAAGCTGAAAACTAAACCAACATAGCAGCGGAAATCCAAATACAGCTTATTACAACTTTCCTAATTACTGTCTTTGAAACAAAGAAAGCTTAAGTAGAAGATGAACTACTAATGCCCAAGCAGTGATCTTCAACAACACAGGGAGAATACTATATGCATCATAAGTGGAAGCCTCCTGCTCGTCTCTGAATCAGCTACTCGTGCATACCCAGCTAACCTGTCTCTAGTCTGCTCGTGAGAGCACCCAGAGTAATAAGAAGAGACATAAAACTCTGGGTCAGACAAAAGTCTGGTGTGAGCGATAAGCAACAAAACAGAACAATAACAGGTATAATCCAATCATACCTGAACCTGGACCTGCAACCAAAGAGTTAACACTACATACCGTACAATACTCTAAGGTGCCACTAACATACAGTGTAAGAGATACGGGGGTGGGGGTGTGCATGTCATAGTGGTGTCAAACAATCAAGCATAGCAATCATCCTTACATTCCTCACTCAGTGCGTAAAGCATACGATATCCACTACTTTGGTCACCTAATACTTTGGGCCATGACGGAATCCAATCCCGTGTAACTATCACTACAAGCCCACTATCCATCTCTCAGTGGTGAACCAAAGTTATGAATACCGACAACCCCTTTACACACGTCCAGCAGCAAAACCCAATCATGAAGTGAACTCATTGGTTCTCATCTGGATCCTGAGCTCTAACTTCCATTTGGACTACCTTTGCATCTCGGGTTTTGGTTTCCTCCTGTTAGGGTCGGTCGGTCAAAAACCTTTCATTCTGGTCGGTTTTCATCATCTCTACCCTGGTCGGTCGTTATTGCCCCCCTGGTCGGTTGAACACTTCACCATTCCTAGTCGGTCGTACTTCACCATCCCTGGTCGGTCGTACTTCATCATCGTATGGGGTCGGTCGAACATCGCATAGTGGTCGGTCTTACCTAGCCTGGTTGGTCTCCCTAGTCGGTCGAACACTTCATACATGGTCGATCGTGATGTCCTCCTTCTATTCGGGTCGGTCATGAGCTCGGGTCGGTTGGTCAAAACCTTCCCCTGGTCGGTCTAACACGACCCAAAGAAAACCTGCACCATTTCAACAAGCTATTTTCGCCTCTCGACGGCGTTTTCAACCATTATAACTTTATAATGCAATCATAGGTCATACCAAACAGCAGTAGCAACATGCATAATCAACCATAAACACCAAAACAACAATTTAATCATAACAATATGGATCAAATGTACCAAAAACCCATGTTTTCCCCTTAATCATGTTTAAGCATAACTAATGATAGGATTAGCAAAACTTAACCAAATCATCCAAATTTTCTAAAAGAGGCCTAAAATAATATTTAGCAATTTATAAATATTTTTCCAGATTTTTAACATGCATAAATTCGCTAATTATCACTAATCACCCCTTAATCCCCTAAATTCCGGGATTTGCAAAATTAGTCGAAATTAACCCAAATTCATATCAGTGGCATAAAATGATGTTTTAGAATTTTAGGAATTTTTCTAGATTTTTCTGAGCCATAATTTCGCTAATCTTCGCTAATTACCATAATTAGCCGTAATTAGTGAAAAACAATGCAAATCACTCACCTTTGCCACAAAGTAAACTATAGATCTGAAATGATTCTCTATTTGGGTCGAATTCTAATGTGTTCCAGAAGCTCTAATCTTGATTTGGTGAAGATCTCCCTTGATTTGATGTTGTTAATCCCAATCTTCAAGTTGTAGGTGATTTGGAGGTGTTTTGAAAAGATTTAGAGAGTGAAGGCCATGGCTAGGGTCTCAAGAATGAAAGTGGCGGCTCAAAAACTGAAATGGAATGATTTCCCAAACCCTATCAGCCTCCCCATAACCCTAATCCCGAAATGGGTTATGGGCCTAGCTGTTAACTACCCGGTTTAGCCCAATTAAGCTGTTTTTCACCTTCCAAACCTTATTTCAGCCAAGTCTCCCAAACGGTAAGCCCATTTTTCGCATTTGACCACTCTACAGAAAGGAAAACCATCAAACGAATCTAATGGAAGTGGTTTCAGGTCAAAATTCCTTTCCAATCAAAAGTTATGGCCGAAACAAGATCAGCTAGGGGCAAAACGGTCATTTAAAAATCGGAAAAAATCATGAACATGGGAAATGACCCCAATAGTCGTTTCCCAAAGTTACGTGATCATACGACTTCGTATAAGAAAGAAATAAATATTCTACGATCCTCCGATGCGTAGAATGCGGGTTGTTACATTCTCCCCCCCTTAAGAAATTTCGCCCCCGAAATTCCCTAACCAAAACACACAAAGGGTCCCGCATGCCTATCAGCCCCAAAACAACAATCAACATGCAAAACAAGTCTATCCTAGCATGCGGTTTACTAACAAGGGAAGAAACTATCACTACCAAAACCTTACCAGGCAAAGAGTTCTGGATACTTCTTCCTTATATCTTCCTCTGTTTCCCAAGTACAGTCTTTTTCATTCCCACCCCACTTGACTTTGACTAGTTTCACCGCCTTCCTTCGAAGCTGCTTCGTATCATTCCCAACAATACGCATAGGCTTGCGGTTCTCAACCGCCTCGGGTTCAACCTCGATATCGTCCAACTGATCTGGTGAAATAGCCACATTAGGGTCTTGCACAAACTTCCTTAACTGGGAAACACGAAATACGTTGTGAACTCCCGCCATCTTGTCAGGTAGCTCTACTTCATACGCCAAATTCCCAACTTGCTCGAGGACTGGGAATGGGCCAACAAATCTTGGTGCTAACTTACCTCTCCAACCAACATGATGGTGCCTTGCACGGTCTTTCGTACAAAGTTTCAATTGGAACCATACCAATACTGGGCTAATAACTATTATTATCCATAACTCAACCAGATACAAATGGCCATCCCATGACCCTCCAAAATCCAATATATAAGTTCTCAAAAGGTCCTCTAATATACGATTCACTCAAATACCATCCTGACCTGACCTAGTACTTGGTAAACTATCAATATAATCCATTTGAGACTTGTTCCCATTTCCATTTAGGAATTTCTAATGGTTGTAACAAACCACTAGGCTTCTTTTGCTCAGCTTTAACTAACTGGCAATTTATGCATTTGGACATAAACTTCCCAACGTCTTTCTTTATCCTTTCCCAGTAGTAGATCTGCTCCATGTCTCAATACATCTTGTTACCACCGGGATGTATAGTCAATTTCGAGTGATGATATGCTCTAAGCACTTCATCTCTCAGTCCGTCTACGTTGGGTACAACTAGTCCCCCATTCTTTCGAAGCCATCTATCTTGATCAAGTCCTTGCTTGATCATTCTTTTTCCAACGATACCTATCTCTACCTTAGAGATGATTTCTAATAGGTTAGGATCGTCCTTCTAACTGGAACCGATCCACTCAATCAAAATCGATCTAATCGTTAAGCTTACTAGCGTTTCTGAATCCAATTCACTCTTGGGCCTGAAATCATATCCTGTGATATACTCTAGTCGCTTCCAACCCAGAAACATAACCCCTAAACTGGCATGTCTCCTTACTCAATGCAACAATTACCGCACCCAAATCCTTTACTATGATCACTCTGCCCCATGGAGTCATGGAGACTCCACTGCACTGATCCATAGCCACTAGTCCTTTGCTATGTCCACTTTGCCCCATGAAGTCATAACAACTCCACTGCACTGACTCATAGCCTTACTAATCCTTTACTATGTCCACTTTGCCACTCGAGTCATAACGACTCTACTGCACTGGCTCATAGTCCTACTACGATCACTTTGTTCCCCATCGTTGGAACCCTACAGGTGATAGTCTACTCAAGGGAAGAAAAATAGGAACAAACATAGCAACCATAACATCCATCAAACAAGTCCTATCTATCACCTGCTAAAATCATAAACACATTGACACCTACATGACTGGTCTAACCAATCCCAATATGTCGATTCTAGTATGTCTGGTCCAACCAACATCAATAACTAATGAAAGCCCATCCTCCATACATACACCGATGCCTACTTGACTGGTCCAACCAATCCCAGGCCAATGGAAGCCCCGCCTCCCTACGGACTACCGTACGTCCAACATACGTTTATCCTCCAAGGATAACTAGATCACGTCCAACGGATCCAAGGTAACGGGTGTCCCCAGATACCCCTGCTTTTAGTCCGCCTAAAATACTTGAGTCCAACCCAAGTCTATCCATTGTCTCGCTGCCCTCTCGAGTCCAACTCAAGCCGAATCCAATTCCTTGCAGCCTTCTCGAGTCCAACTCGAGTCAATCTATAACTCAAACCCAGTCTTGAGTATCCATTACCGACAAACTCTAGTCCAACGTGAATCGTCGTCTCCTTATTCGTTGCATCTCAACGAACACCCATTTTCTTTTACGAGTTCAAGTCCAACTTGAATCGTCCTAATCTTCATTGCATCTTCCATGATCAACGAACACTTCCTATTCCTTCAAAGTTCTACTATCCAAAGAGAATATCAGCATAGGGTCCTAAACAATCCATTACTTTGTATCTTTCTCGAATCCCAGTCGAGCCATCTCATAACCCTATCGAGTCTAACTCGGGGCAGTCTATACCATTGAACAGTCTTATCATGTCACTGCTGCCCATCACTCCTCGAGTAAACTAAGATATCGTCCAATGAAGAATCGCAGCAACTATTCATCTCTACGCAAACCATCCTAGTCGAACTCGATATTCCCCAAGCACAAGCCCCAAAGGCCTAAACCAATATCAGATAAGCACCCAAGGAACATCTCCTCCGAATTCGGACAATCCACGTGAGGTGATACTAGCAAAACAAGTAAGCACTGGAGCACTCATTTGCCTCCGAAAGACAACTAGAACTTATTACAACGATAACTTCTCAGCTTTCTTAACTCCAGTTACTATCGCCATCATTAGGTAGGTACCTAATACCACCCTATTCCTTTAGAGTAGATCGACTCCCCAAAATAATGCTAAACCCAGTAAAGCCCAAAACAAAGCAATCACAACAAACATACATCCATGACTCGATAAGACTACATTACAACAAATCATGCCAAAACTAGTCGAACCACCAACCGGGTTCGTCACTACTAAAGGTCTATCGACTATCTCGGGTTTGTCAAACAATACTTGAACAGAAATACCTTAAATAGAAAGCATACCTTTGATAACGATGCCTTTTCCCTTCTGCGCCGCACTTGGAGCATTCGACGAAGAAGGAACAGCGTTGATAGCATATGCTTTCACAATCTGCTTCTCCCTAGGAGGTTATGGGCAATCATCCTTGTGATGTCCCGCCTGGCCGCAGTTAAAGCACTTCCTTTCCCCAGTCTTTTCTCGACAATATCTGGCATAGTGGCCCTTCTTGCCACAACTAAAGCATTCGCCATCTTTCTTATTCTGACCATCCTTGGTCGGGTTCTGCTTCCTCTTGCTCTGAGAATTCTTCTTGCCTTCACCGCCTGCTTGCGGCTTTGGCTCCTCTGTAGATGCAATAGCAACTTCGGTCTTCGACTTAGGGAAAAGGCTCTATGACCTTAATGCCTTTCCTACAATAGACTCGAACGTCTAATCGATATGGTTTATAAGTCTTTCCCCCAAGTACCCATCCAAGCCAGTTATGAACTTTTCGTTCTTCTTTTCGACCGTATCGATAAGGGACAATCCATATTTCGATAAAGTGTCGAATTCAACGATATACTCCGAGACTGCTCTACCATTCTGCTTAAGCTCCAAGAACTTCCTGAACAGTTCTGATTTATGAGCAGCTGGAATAAACTTATCACAAAAGCGAGTCTTAAACTGATTCCAAGTGACTTGATCCTCAGGAGTAGCTGCCTTTATAGCATTCCACCAATTCATAGCCCGTCCTTGCAGCTGACGGGATGCTAGCCTTCTCTTCATCGCATCCTCGATACCCAAGTCTTCGAAGATACGCTCACAGCTATCCAACCAATCCTGAACATCTGTAGCCGACTCCGTTCCGTGGAACGACTTCCCACCAAGACTAGTATAATCCTTATTCAGCTTGGCGAAATCGCTCCTAGGCGCCTGCACTATTGGACCACCACCATTACCATTATTGGGAGCTGCCCTCTGCACATCCATAAGCATCTATCTCATGAGGTCAGTAAACATCGTCCTCATGTCAGCAGCATTCCCATTATTGGCTCCTCTACCGGCACCTCTTACGTATCGGCTCATCGTTCAATCTGTAAAGAGAAAACGATTAACCATCTCCATAGTGGTTCCAGTGCAGTACGACTTCATCCTTAGCTATACTAATAATATATATATATATATAGATATAGCTTTTGAAAACCAAAATAATCACAAATACGCGCTCTCATATACGTACTATCTCTCCCTGGTGTCTTTCCCTAGGTTAACTACGCAACCTAGAGCTCTAATACCAAATGTGACGGCCCGCCCCGCACCAACCAACATTTCCTCCATAAGTGCGCTGTACACATATCCAGTTAGCATGGGACGGTCGTCAGAAGAAAAGAAAGAAGACGAAGAATCAACAAAGAACCTGTAGAATGTCTCATAGCACATGGAATAAAATATAATAATAACACAATATTGACATAAAACAGGCGAGACAGTGCATAAGCTGAAAACTAAACCAACATAGCAGGGAAAATCCAAATACAGCTTATTAAAACTTTCCAAATTACTGTCTCTGAAACAAAGAAAGCTTAAGTAGAAGATGCACTACTAATGCCCAAGCAGTGATCTTCAACAACACAGGGAGAATACTATACGCATCATAAGTGGAAGCCTCCTGCTTGTCTCTGAATCAGCTACTCGTGCATACCCAGCTAACCTGTCTCTAGTCTGCTCGTGAGAGCACCCAGAGTAATAAGAAGAGACATAAAACTCTGGGTCAGACAAAAGTCTGGTGTGAGCGATAAGCAACAAAACAGAACAATAACAGGTATAATCCAATCATACCTGAACCTGGACCTGCAACCAAAGAGTTAGCACTACATACCGTACAATACTCTAAGGTGCCACTAATATACAGTGTAAGAGATACGGGGGTGAGGGTGTGCATGTCATAGTGGTGTCAAACAATCAAGCATAGCAATCATCCTTACATCCCTCACTCAGTGCGTAAAGCATATGATATCCACTACTTTGATCACCTAATACTTTGGCCCATGACGGAATCCAATCCCGTGTAACTATCACTACAAGCCCACTATCCATCTCTCAGTGGTGAACCAAAGTTATGAATACCGACAACCCCAGCAAAACCCAATCATGAAGTGAACTCATTGGTTCCCATCTGGATCCTGAGCTCTAACTTCCATTTGGACTACCTTTGCATCTCGGGTTTTGGTTTCCTCTTGTTCGGGTCGGTCGGTCAAAAACCTTTCATTCTGGTCGGTTTTCATCATCTCTACCCTGGTCGATCGGTATTGCCCCCCTGGTCGGTCGAACACTTCACCATTCCTGGTCGGTCGTACTTCACCATCCCTGGTCGGTCGTACTTCATCATCGTATGGGGTCGGTCGAACATCGCATAGTGGTCGGTCTTGCCTAGCCTGATCGATCTCCCTAGTCGGTCGAACACTTCATACAGGGTCGGTCGTGATGTCCTCCTTCTATTTGGGTCGGTCGTGAGCTCGGGTCGGTCGGTCAAAACCTTCCCCTGGTCGGTCTAACTCGACCCAAAGAAAACCTACACCATTTCAGCAAGCTATTTTCGCCTCTCGACGGCGTTTTCAACCATTCTAACTTTATAATGCAATCATAGGTCATACCAAACAGTAGTAGCAACATGTATAATCAACTATAAACACCAAAACAACAATTTAATCATAACAATATGGATCAAATGTACCAAAAACCCATGTTTTCCCCTTAATCATGTTTAAGCATAACTAATAATAGGATTAACAAAACTTAACCAAATCAGCCAAATTTTCTAACAGAGGCCTAAAATAATATTTAGCAATTTATAAATATTTTTCCAGATTTTTAACATGCATAAATTCGCTAATTATCACCAATCACCCCTTAATCCCCTAAATTCCGGGATTTGCAAAATTAGTCGAAATTAACCCAAATTCATATCAGAGGCATAAAATGATGTTTTAGAATTTTAGGAATTTTTCTAGATTTTTCTAAGCCATAATTTCGCTAATCTTCGCTAATTACCATAATTAGTCGTAATTAGTGAAAAACAATGCAAATCACTCACCTTTGCCACAAAGTAAACTATAGATCTGAAATGATTCTCTGTTTGGGTCGAATTCTAATGTGTTCCAGCAGCTCTAATCTTGATTTGGTGAAGATCTCCCTTGATTTGATGTTGTTAATCCCAATCTTCAAGTTGTAGGTGATTTGGAGGTGTTTTGAAGAGATTTAGAGAGTGGAGGCCATGGCTAGGGTCTCAAGAATGAAAGTGGCAGCTCAAAAACTGAAATGAAATGATTTCCCAAACCCTATCAGCCTCCCCATAAGCCTAATCCTGAAATGGGTTAGGGCCTAGCTGTTAACTACCCGGTTTAGCCCAATTAAGCTGTTTTTCACCTTCCAAACCTTATTTCAGCCAATTCTCCCAAACGGTAAGCCCGTTTTTCGCATTTGACCACTCTACGGAAAGGAAAACCATCAAACAAATCTAATGGAAGTGGTTTCAGGTCAAAATTCCTTTCCAATCAAAAGTTATGGTCGAAACAAGATCAGCTAGGGGCAAAACGGTCATATAAAATTCGGCAAAAATCATGAACATGGGAAATGACCCCAATAGTCGTTTCCCAAAGTTACGTGATCATACGACTTCGTATAAGAAAGAAATAAATATTCTACGATCCTCCGATGCGTAGAATGCGGGTTGTTACAGGATGCCTCCCAATCAGGACATCAGTTAACATCCAACCTAGGTGAAGATCTCCGGTCTTCAACCATCGTTTTCATCTTTGACTTCTTATCGTTGATTCAGTTATTCAGAATGGGATAAACCCGGTCTTTCTGAGCAACTCACGTATATAATTAACAAGTGCTACACAAACACAACATACGCTTCATTCCAATTCATTATTCACTAGCCGTAAATTAGTAAGAGAAAGATTTCACAAATATTAACCCCGAAGGCCGAAACCAACATCAGATCAAAACCCAGGAAACCATTCGACTTAGCTAACCTTTAGTTAGTTTCTAAATTTCACATTCCATATCGTTTATAATATTTTATAACGATTTATCGCTATTTTTATTTATTTATTTATAGCCAATTTATTCAAACGACGTTTCAGGCCATAACGCGGCCGTGGCGCTGTTTTTCTTCAGATTTGATTTACACATATCTGAAAATCTAACCGTTGGATCTTCACAAATTTTATATCATTAGAAAGATCTTTTCAAAACAAATCCAACGGTTCCAGTTTTGGGGAAATCCGACGGTCGAATCTCCCGGTACACTCGTTTGAAGTTTCGATTTCAAAATACGAACTACAGCGTCGTTATTCGATTTAATTTTTATATATATATATATATATAATCGATTTTGGCGCTGTTTTTCTTCAGATTTGAATTAAATATTCTAGACAATCCAACCGTTGTATCTTCACAAAGTGGGTGTCGTTGGAAAGATATTTCCAAGGCGAACCCAACGGTTTCGGGAAAATCCGATGGTCGGATCTCCTGCACTAATCGTTTGAAATCACGGTTTCAAATCACGAACTACAGCTTCGTTATTCAATATATTTTAATTATATATATATATATATATATATATATATAATCGATTCTTCGATTTCAAAACTATATTCTTTTCAAACATTTGATAAAAATGATATTTTTATCCAACAGACATTTATTCCGACACTTCACTATTTTTATAGATTCATGTATATAGTAAAAATGTGATTTTTATTGCAAAACAGTTTATTTCAAAACACAACTATTTTATATAGTTCATATTGGTGATAAAAATAGGATTTTTAATATAAAACAATTTATTTAAAACACGAATACCATTCAACACATGAATTTCTATTCAGCGAATGAATTTCTATTCAACACATAAAGGTTTTCTATAGTTCGTATATATATGTAATAAAAATGTGATTTTTATTGTTAAAGCAATTTCTTTAAAACACAAATATCATTCAACACATGAATTTCTATTCAACGAATGAATTTCTATTCAACGCATGAATGTTTTCTATTCAACACACGAATATAGTTTCAACACATGAAAATAATTCTAACACATGAATATTATTCAAAATTTCGGCAGCATAACGGCAGGGTAGTTAAAACCGGGGCCGTCCCTAGTACGGCTCCTCGCTCTACCTTAAAGCCTTGCAGCTTTTGACAATGGGGATTTCATGCATCTAGTTCGCACGCAGGCGGCATGTACATTTTGTTCATTTCCACAAACTAATCCTATGTGGTTTCAACCAAATAATTCTCAACCACAAACGGGTATTTTTCAACCACAATCAATCAATTTCAACCACAAACAATTCTAATCAACCATTCGCTATCAACCAATTTTCATACCAATCACAACCAATAAATATCGTCCATGGTTTGTGGACGAGGGGCGTATATATATATATATATATATATAGGTAAATTTCACTTCTATTCTACATGTATATAATTTTTACAACGCATATATAACTTATACATCAACCGTACAACTTATACAACGCTTATACATGAGGTGTACAACGCTTATATAACTCATACATCGACTATATAATTTATACGTCATCGTTTTCCATATCGTTTATAATTCAGAAATCTCACATTGGGTTCCACTCCACCAAAAATAGCAGAAGGCTCAGAAAAATATGCGGTCTCTTCTAGAATGTAGAAGACGTCCAAACGAGTCCACTGTCTCTTGTTTCACTGAATTTCGTCAACAAACGAAAAAGATATGATTTTTACAGTGAAATAAAAAACCGTAGCGCTTTAAAATGCTATAATATAGTTTAATATAATTAAAGCCGTTTACCTTTCTAATGTGTTCAAAACTAGGTCTATATTTTTCTCGTAATCCGCAGCGCGAGGCGTCGATCAGGTTGCGCCTCCTTGTAGTGCTTGGAGCAAGCTTTCCATGCCTAGTGGTGGCGCCGAAATCGAACCACCGTGGAGGGAGAAATCGAGGTCGACGCGGGCGCAATTCTGGAGCACAGAACTCGAGCGACGCGCGATGATAGGGGATGAGGTCGACCTTGATTTGAAGAGGGGAGGTAGTGCTTCAAAAAGTTGAACGGGGGGAAGGGCTAATGATGAACGAAGGCGTTGGAATTTGGCCAGGAAGTGGAGAGCGGTTTTCCGCCGTCGCGATTTTCAATCGGGGAAGAGGGAGGGTTTGACTGACCAATGAATTTTTTTTATTTTTTTTATATATTTTAAAAATCCAAAAATACCCCTCATCTCCCACGACCTCCAATCCAAACCCAACGACTGTCGTCCCCAGCTAAATACCCCTATTCCGAACACAATGGGATATGTTTCGAAGGCGCATTCGACTGTTTCAGTCAGTTTTCCTTCAAATTAAAATATAAAACATTCAATATTTAATTTGAACGTACATTTCAATTTGCCGGCGCCACATACTGATTCTAAAAATTCCTGAAAAATAAATCTAGCTATGTTTTGACGATACGGTCCCAACAAAACTAGTTTCGTCGAATTCTGAGACCGTTTGAAAAATGGCCCTTTTCTCGTCGATCCAATTTAATAGAAATCAACCAAACACATTTTCCTTTGCCACGCTCACATACTAGCTTCAAAAATTATGAAATTTGAAACCTAGCAATAATTTGACATCTCGGATCTAACAAAAGTGGTTTTGTCGAATTCCGAGGTCGTTTGCAAAATGGTCATTTTCGCGGGCTATATAAATTCTATAGCGACCTTTCTGAAAATTCATTTAGCCATAACTTTTGCTTCCAGCTATGAAACTTCAATTTTTCAGATTCGTTAGAAAGATATTCACTAACAGATTTAAATATTTTTGGTTTCACTAAAATCCGTTTTGTTCTGCACCCGGTATAGCCAGTTAAAGTTTGAATTCAAATTTTGAAACTACCGTGCCATTTCAGGCCTTGTTTATAATTAGAATTAATTATATTTATTTTCAAACGTCGATTCAAACTTACTTTTCATCGTTATTATTTAAAATATTTATTTTAAATATTTAAAATTAACCAAAATAGCCAATTTAAGAATTTTAAATTGGTTCAGATTTTCCGGGTTATTACATATAAACTTGTTTTGAAAAAATAAAACAAGTAGTTCCTTTATAAACGAAGTTTATAAATAGTTCTTTTATAAACGGAATGAAGTGAAAAGAATTATCATTGGATAATTCAGAAATAAAAATACAAGTGTGAAATTGAAAAGGGAAATATATTTTCCGAAAGTAGAAATATCGATTTCAAAAGGAATTTAAATCGAGACTTGTTTAAAGAATTTGAATATAGGAAATTCAATTTGAATGGAAATGGAGTTTGAATATAGAAATTCAAATGGAATTCAAATAAAGAATTTGAATATAGGAAATTCAATTTGAATGGAAATGGAGTTTGAATATATAAATTCAAATGGAATTCAAATATAGAATTTGAATATAGAAAATATAAAGGGATTCAAATATAGAATTTGAATATCTAAAGTGAAATAGAATTTAGATAGAGTTTGAATATATGGAATTTGAATATAGAATTTAAATAGAGTTTGAATAGTTGGAATTCAAATAGAATTTAAATAGAGTTTGAATATTTGGAATTCAAATAGAATTTAAATAGAGTTTGAATAGTTGGAATTCAAATAGAATTTAAATAGAGTTTGAATATTTGGAATTCAAATAGAATTTAAATGGAGTTTGAATAAGAGGAATTTAAATAGAGTTAATAGGAAATTTGGATATATAGAAATTCAAATAGAATTTAAATAGAGTTTGAATATTTGGAATTCAAATAGAATTTAAATGGAGTTTGAATAAGAGGAATTCAAATAGAGTTAATAGGAAATTTGAATATATAGAAATTCAAGTAGAATTTAAATGGAGTTTGAATATTTGGAATTCAAATAGAATTAAAATGGAACTTGAATATAGAATTTGGACATAGAATCGAATATAGAACTTAATTTGAAATTTGAATTCACTTAGTTGATAAGCAAGTTAAAATATATTTGAACATGTTATATTCAAATATAAAAGTGAAATAGACTAAAGAGTTAATTAGCAAACTAATTAGTGAATTATGTTAAAACGATTTAATCAAGTTGACTTTGAATAAGTAAATTTAGCTTGTGACTTCATATTCAAATCGAATATGTAACTCGAGTTGAAATGGAATTCAGTTAGTTTATAAACAAGTTAAACTTATATTTGAACATGTTATATTCAAATACAAAGAAGAAAATAGGCAAACGGTTAATTAGCAATTAGTTGATGGAGTTTTGAATTAAAGTTGAACTTTGAAAGGTAAAGGAAATTTGAGGATTTATATTCGAAATTGAATATGAAGCGTAAGTTGAAAATGGAGTTCAAATTAGTTGTAAACAAGTTAAAATATATTTGAACATGTTATGTTCAAATATAAAAGTGAAATAGACTAAAGAGTTAATTAACAAATTTATTAACGAATTTATTAACGAATTGAGTTAAAACGATCGGGTATAGTTGGGCAGGTATAGACATACAGGAGGCAGGTATGGGATAAGGATAATGCAGGTATATAAATAGAATGCTCGACAAAAAGTGTGACGACCCCAAACCCCGTACTGATGGTGGCAAGGGTAATCTTTGGAATATAGCACATAAACAGATAATGGCAGAATAGAATATACTGGATAAACGAAATCATCAAAGTTACATAGTATACAGGATCATACTTAGTACAAATACAGTTCAGCTATACATAAATGTCTACAGCGGATAACAAACATAATGTACAATAGGAGCTGAACAGCATAAAAAGAGATAAATAATAGAATCCATCTTCAGCTCCAGCTATCCCGAAAGAGCCAGCTAAACCTGAATACAAGGCTGCCCGTGTAGAAAAAGGACACCCGAGTTTGAAAGTGAAACAAACTACGAGTCAGTCATGGGACTGGTATGAGAAATCTACTCAACACAATTAAAATATGGCTAATCACCGGACCACGCCACTTTCGTGGAACGGGTTGACTCCATTGGATTGCCAGTGCTTTAAAACAAATAATTCTTTTAAAACATCGCAATGCTTTTTATAAAAATGAAGCCATTATAAGACTCAGTTCCCATCACACAATGCAACGCAAACCGGAGGATAGAGTTTTACCTTATAATGGCCAAAATATGCTTGATACGAATAAAACAAAAGCAGTTGATATTATTACTAGTGTTTATATGTTTCAAAAACAATTTCAAATCATAAGTATCAATCATAGACGTCATTAATGCCCCATACCACTATGTTGCCATATATGGGTATACAATCAAAACCGCACAGTCACGTATTTGGAAATTGGATTTCCGTCATGAACCAAGGCAAAAGATACTCCTTACCGACTTCGAGACTGCCTAGCCCGAGTCTCAGGATCAGAGCTCGAGTGACCCTTGGATCGTCAGGGCCGGTCCACCGATGTGGATTAAAATTCCTGGACACTGCGTTTCCCCGCCCTTTGGGGCGTAAATGAGCCAACGAATGACTCCATCGGTCCTGGATCGACCGATATAACCGAGGCGCCTCGCAACAGCAACAATCACATAGGTCAAACTCGTCAGGGCGTGTAAAACCACTGACACCATCTATAGCTAGGAAGAAACGCGTGCCCTCCCTGATGTCCTCTTCCGTTTCTGGTTCATACCGGGGTGTGAGGTTCGCGAATTCACGTTATACACAAAGCTACACCACACAGGCGGAGCTTTGATCATCACCACAAGACTTTGCTTTTCAACAGAAGCCCTGATCACTGCATCTTAGCATGCCACACAGGCAATTCACGCCATGTAACTGATGGCTATCAATCACACAGAATAAATTCCAATGTCAGACACACCATCCATTTACAAGTCCGTTTTGGGTCTGAACGAAACTGGAGGCACTATATACCTCGCAAACCCATCGATCTCCACGTACGTCTGGACAATCACCACTCATTATCCATATTTCGGGATGCCTCCCAATCAGGACATCAGTTACCATCCAAACGAGGTGAAGATTTCCGGTCTTCAACCACCGTCTTCATCTTCAATTTCTTATCGTCAATTCAGTTATTCAGAATGGGATAAACCCGGTCTTTCTGAGCAACTCACATATATAATTAACAAAGGCTACACAAACACAACATACGCTTCATTCCAATTCATTATTCACTAGCCGTAAATTAGTAAGAGAACGATTTCCCAAATATTAACCCCGAAGGCCGAAACCAACATCAGATAAAAACCCAGGAAACCATTCGACTTAGCTAACCTTTAGTTAGTTTCTAAATTTCACATTCCATATCGTTTATAATATTTTATAATGATTTATCACTATTTTTATTTATTTATTTATAGCCAATTTATTCAAACGACGTTTCAGGCCATAACGCGGCCGTGACGCTGTTTTTCTTCAGATTTGATTTACACATATCTGAAAATCTAACCATTGGATCTTCACAAAATTTATATCACTAGAAAGATCTTTTTAAAACGAATCCAGCGGTTCCGGTTTCGGGAAAATCCGACGGTCGGATCTCCCGGTACAATCGTTTGAAGTTCCGATTTCAAAATACGAACTGCAGCGTCGTTATTCGATTAAATATAATTATATTTATATATATATAAATATAATCAATTCTGGTGCTGTTTTTCTTCAGATTTGAATTAAACATTCCAGACAATCCATCCGTTGGATCTTTACAAAGTTGGTGCCGTTGGAAAGATATTTCCAAAGCGAACCCAACAGTTGCAGTTTCGGGAAAATCCGATGGTCGAATCTCCTGCACTAATCGTTTGAAATCACGGTTTCAAAATACGAACTGCAGCTTCGTTATTCGATATATTTCAATTCTATTTATATATATTTATCGATTCTTCGATTTCAAAACTACATGATTTTAATACATTTGATAAAAATGATATTTTTATCCAACTGTCTTCTATTTCAACACTTCACTATTTTTAACAATTCATGTATATAGTAAAAATGTGATTTTTATTGTAAAACGATTCATTTCAAAACACGACTATTTTATATAGTTAATATAGGTGATAAAAATAGGATTTTTATTATAAAACAATTTCTTTCAAAATATGAATACCATTCAACACATGAATTTCAATTCAACGAATGAATTTCGATTCAACACATGAAGGTTTTCTATAGTTTATATATATAGTTAAAAAGGTAATTTTTATATTTAAAACACGAATACCATTCAACACATGAATTTCTATTCAACGAATGAATTTCGATTCAACACATGAAGGTTTTCTACAATTTATATATATAGTTAAAAAGGTGATTTTTATATTTAAAACACGAATACCATTAAACACATGAATTTCAATTCAACGAATGAATTTCGATTCAACACATGAAGGTTTTCTATAGTTTATATATATAGTTAAAAAGGTAATTTTTATATTTAAAACACGAATACCATTCAACACATGAATTTCAATTCAACGAATGAATTTCGATTCAACACATGAAGGTTTTCTATAGTTTATATATATAGTTAAAAAGGTAATTTTTATATTTAAAACACGAATACCATTCAACACATGAATTTCAATTCAACAAATGAATTTCAATTCAACACATGAAGGTTTTCTATAGTTTGTATATATAGAGTAAAAATGTTATTTTTATCGTTAAAACAGTTTATTCAAAACACGAATATCATCCAACACATGAATTTCTATTCAACGAATAAATATAGTTTCAACAAATGAAAATAATTCTAACACATGATATTATTCAAAATTTCGGCAGCATAACGGCAGGGTAGTTAAAACATGGACCGTCCCTAGTACGACTCCTCGCTCTACCTTAAAGCCTCGCAACTTTTGACAATGAGGAATCATGCATCTAGTTCGCACGCAGGCGACATGTATATTTTTTTCATTTCCACAAACTAATCCTATGTGGTTTCAACCAAATATTTCTCAACCACAAACGGGTATTTTTCAACCACAATCAATCACTTTCAACCACAAACAATTTCAATCAACCATTCGCTATCAATCAATTTTCACACCAATCACAACCAATAAATATCGTCCATGGTTTGTGGATGAGGGGCGTATATATATATATATATATAGCATTTCACTTCTATTTCAACACATATATAATTTTTACAATGCATATATAACTTATATATCGAACGTACAACTTATACAACGCTTATACAAGAGGTGTACAATGCTTATATAACTCATACATCGACTATATAATTTATACATCGTCGTTTTCCATATCGTTTATAAATTAGAAATCTCACATTGGGTTCCACTCCACCAAAAATAGCAGAAGGCTCAAAAAAATATGCGGTCTCTTCTAAAATGTAGAAGACGTCCACACGAGTCCAATGTCTCTTGTTTCACTGAATTTCATCAAGAAACGAAAAAGATATGATTTTTAGAAGTTCGCTATGCTTTTAAATGTTAAAATCAGTTTAAAATTATCATAGTCGTACCTTCACGGTTTGGTTCTTTCGATTTTTGCGAAATCCATGTAGCTATATAACGATCGGCCTTCGCAGCGTCGAAGGGCTAGGAGAGGCGTTTCCGCACAGGGGGGTGTGGACCAGCTCGATGGTCAGGGGAGCTCACGGCGGCGGTTTGAAACGATGAACTTTTGGGGCGTCGATTCGCGAGGAGGACGAAGCGATAGGGGGCGAGGTCAGGTCAGATTTGAAGAGGAAGGAGAGCTGGACAAAAACCCTAACTGGCGGAGGGGCTGAAAGTGGAGGAGGCGGTCGGAATCGGAGCTGGAAGCTTTGAAGGGCTTTCCGCCTTCAATCGCGACTGTCGGGGAGAGAGAAATGGATTTCCCTTTTTTTTTATAAAAAATCTGATTGGCCGGGAGGTTTTAAAAGGGGTTTTCTAACACGACCTCCAGTCCAAACCCAACGACTATCGTCCCTAGCGTTTTACCCCCATTCTGAAAACAATGGGATATGTTTCGTAGGCCCATTCGACTGTTTCAGTCAGTTTTCCTTCAATTTAAAATATATAACATTCAATATTAAATTTGAAAGTACATTTCAATTTGCCAAGGCCACATACTGATTTGAAAAATTCCAGAAAAATAAATCTAGCTATGTTTTGATGATACGGTCCCAACAAAACTAGTTTCGTCGAATTCAGAGACCGTTTGAAAAATGGCCCATTTCTGGTCGATCCAATTTAACTGTATTTGACCAAAACACATTTTCCTTTGCCACGCTCACATATTAGCTTCAAAAATTATGAAATTTTAAACCTAGCAATAACTTCACATCCCGGATCCAAAAAAAGTGGTTTCGTCGAATTCCGAGGTCGTTTGCAAAATGGCCATTTTCACGGGCTATATAATTTCTATAGCGACCTTTCTGAAAATTCATTTGGCCATAACTTTGGCTTCCCGTTATGAAACTTCAATTTTTCAGATTTGTTAGAAAGGTATTCACTAACAGATTTAAATATTTTTGGTTTCACTCAAATCCGTTTTGTTTTGCACCCGGTACAGTCAGTCAAAGTTTGAATTCAAATTTTGAAACTACCGCGCCATTTCAGGCCTTGTTTATAATTCAAAGTAATTATATTTATTTTCAACTTCGATTCAAACTTACTTTTCATCATTATTATTTAAAATATTTATTTTAAATATTTTAAATCGACTATTTTAGCCAATTTAAAAAATTTAAATTGGTTCAGATTTTCCGGGTCTTTACAATCTACCCCACTTAAAACTTTTCGTCCCCGAAAAGGAACAAAGTCGAAAGTGGTTTGATTAATCAACTCTACGTTCAATCTGTCTTCCATTCTCCAACTTTTCAGTTTTTGAGAATTTTCAAATTCTTCAAAAATTTGGCTAACACCCGGAATTTTCGAAAAATTTCGCCATAACCTCCTTTGTACGGGGAGAGGTTGGAAATTTATTGGGCCGTATTAGGTACCCAATAAATCCTATAAATCATATACATATTTATAGTGATATATTCTGGTGTTTACAGGGGAGCATGTATAGATAATAATTCCAGAGAATAAATTCTCGTCACCCTGTCAAAGCCTGAGGGAGTGTGTATTTTAATTGCTCCAGAGGATAAATCCTTGTCACCTCGTCCCGTGTGGGAGCTAAATAGTCCATGTGCCGTATCTAATGACTAGAGAGACGTGATTATTGCCAACTCCAGACCCGCGTGGGGTTTTTATTAATCTGGCAATTTTATCGTTACAATTTTATATGGTCATATCAGTCATCAGTTCAACCTGTAAAATATAGTCATCGTCATATAAGCCTCTCGCTCGTATGGTAAATCTTCCACCTCGCCAGACAAGCTCCAAATGCTTATGTGGTATATGATGAAGTATGCCTATCTTCCAGAAGTATGCCATGTAATGTACTTCAAAATTAATTGTTACTATCCTATGGCGATGTTTATGGTTACACACAGAACAACCAGCACTCCGCATCCAATGGCATTCACAGGAGTTGATATAATAATATTTCGCATCCAACTCATTAAGGTTTACCTATTTGTCGGGAACGCAAATAAATTCTTTACTCAACAGCTATCCAATTACCTGTTCAAACATATATAATGCACAAGTATATATTTCTATCTATTTTCTAATCAGTTCAATGTGTGATTTAAATGAATAAATTCTACCATTATTCTCTTATTGATTAAATTAACTATCGTTCTAATAATTTAATTAATCAAATCTGCTATCACACAACACAAACAGCAATCAGATTGTTTTTAACTTTTCAATAATATACTAATCAATTTCTATATTTCTTTAAAATCATTCAGACTATAGAATTAAAAGTGCACATCCATGGAAAGAAAATAACAACAGAGTAGAGAACTAATTGGTAATGCAAAGTATGGTAAATGTACCTTGCACCGGAGTCAATCAGAGATATCCACTCGGCATCTAGGATAGGCTTTCTGAATGCTCTCCTCAGTTTCCCAAGTACAATCTCGCGGATCTCCACTCCATTGCACTTTGACTAAGTGAACCTTCTTGTTCCTCAGTTCTTTGGTTTCTTTGCCGATGATCTTTAGCGGCTCTCTTCTCACAGCTAATTCTGGAGTAATTTCAATATCCTGTTGAGCTGCTTCTTCCACGATCAAGTCTGGATCATGAACGTGCTTTCGAAGTTGAGATATGTGAAATACATCATGAACTCCAGGCAACCAATCAGGCAATTTAACTCTATAAGCGAGCATTCCGATCCGTTCAAGAATAGGAAACGGACCAATGAATTTGGGCGCCAACTTCCCAGTTTTACCGAACCGGATAACTCCTCTCATCGGCGATACTTTCAAATATACATAGTCGCCAACAGCAAATGATATATCTTTTCTTCTCCTATCAGCATAGCTCTTTTGTCGGCTTTGAGCGACGAGTAATCGTTTCTAACGAAATCGACTTTGTCGGCAGCCTCTCGGATCATATCAGGCCCTAACACAAGTCTATTACCGGGTTCGACCCAACAAGCAGGGGATCGGCACGGTCTACCATACAATGCTTCGAATGGCGACATTGTCAGGCTCACCTGGTAGCTGTTGTTATATGAGAATTCATCCAAATGAAGATGGTCTTCCCATGATCCACCAAAATCTAGAACACAAGCCCGCAATAGATCTTCTAAAATACGATTCACCCTCTCAGTCTGACCATCTGTCTGAGGATGATAAGCGGTGCTTAAGTTCAGCTTTGTTCCCAGCTCTGCTTGAAATGCCTCCCAGAATTTGCTAGTGAATATTGGATCTCTATCACTAACTATACTGATCGGCACTCCGTGTAGTCTAACAATTTCCTTGAAGTAAATCAGCACCAGACTCTGAGCAGTTCCGTTTGATCTGACAGGTATGCAATGGGCGGTCTTCATGAAGTGATCTACGATCACCCAAATACTGTCATTTCCTTTTCTGGTTCTGGGTAAACCATCAATGAAGCCCATGGAAATATGTTCCCACTTCCAGCCTCGAACGTCCACGGTTGCAACAATCCAGCAAGTTTCTGTTGGTCGCTTTTGACTAGCTGGCAAGTAGGGCATCAGCTGACATATATTGAAACATCCCTTTTCATAGCCTTCCACCAGAATGTTCGTTTGAGGTCGTTATACATTTTGGCCACACCAGGATAGATAGTTAGCTCGGACTTGTGACACTCGTCTAACAATTCCCTTTTTAGCTCGGGGATGCTAGGAACACAAATCCTTCTTTTCAATCTCAGGATTCCGTCGTTATCTATTTGAAAACACGAGGGTTCGCCTTTCTGAATCCTTTTGATCATATCCTTAATAAAGTTTTCCTCCTTCTGAAGAATAGATATTTTGTCAATCAAGGAAGTCGTAATAATAAAGCTGGCGATCATTACATTCTTTCGGCTTAACGCATCAGCCACGACATTGGCCTTCCCTGGAGTTTATAGAATCTCAAAATCGTATGCTGCCAAGAACTCCAGCCAACGTTGTTGCCTCAGATTCAAGTCTTTATGGGTGAACAGATACTTCGGTGACTGATGGTCTGTATACAGCTCGAATTTCTCACCCAGAAGATAGTGTCTCCAGATTTTCAAAGCGAATACTATAGCCAATAACTCAAGATCATGAGTTACGTAGTTTTTATCATGCGGCTTCAGTTGACGGCTAGCATAAGCAATCACTTGACCTCTTTGCATTAACACTGCGCCAAGGCCTTCTCTAGAACCATCTGTCCAGACTATTAAATCCTGATTGCCATCGATGATGGTTAACACTGGAGCTGTCGTTAATCTTAACTTTAGCTCTTCAAAAGCCTCTTCACATTCTGGAGTCCATTTGAATTTTGAGTGCTTCTTTGTAAGCTTCGTTAAATGACCAGATATCTTCGAAAAGTTTTTAATGAACTTCCGGTAATAACTAGCCAATCCGAGAAAACTGCGGACTTCTGTAGTAGTGCTAGGCTGCTTCCAGTTCTGAATAGCTGTGATTTTACTTGGATCACAACAATTCCTTCTTTTGATATGACATGGCCCAGAAATCTTACTTCATCTTGCCAGAATATACATTTGGATAGTTTGGCTTTTAATACATTCTTTCTCAGAATTTCCAGAACTTGCTCCAAATGTTTTTCATGTTCGGCCTTTGATTTAGAGAAGATTAGAATATTGTCAATAAAAACCAGAACAAACTTATTCAGGACTCCTCTGAACACTCTATTCGTCAAATCGACGAAGTATGCTAGAGCGTTACATAAGCCGAACGGCATTACTAACCACTCGTAGAATAAGTCTGGACCTCTGAACGCTGTCATAGGAACACACTCTTCGGCAATACGAAGCTAATGGAAGCCTGTAGCTAGGTCCATCCTTGAAAATGCCTGTGCTCCATTCAGACGATCCAATAAATCATCGATTCTCGGCAATGGATATTTATTCTTTATTGTCTGTTTGTTAAGATCACGATAATCCACACATAGCCGTAGAGTACTGGCAGACTTTGGGACAAACACCACTACTGCTCCCCAATCAGAGAAACTAGGCCTGATTAGACCCTTCCATACAAGCTGTCTTATTTGATTGTCTAATTCCTCTTTCTCTTTCAAAGACATTCTTCGAATAGCATGAACTACCGGCCTTACATTCGGAACCAAAGCGATCTTGAAATCTATTTCTCTCTGCGAAGGTAAGCGAACAACTTCTTCAAACACATCCGCATAGTTCTTGACGATGGGAATATATTTTACGAGGTCGGGAATATTCTCTGTGACTTCAGGGATATTTTCTATTTGAGCAGGAGAAACATCCAAAGCTGCCCAGAAGTTTTTTCTATTAGAATTCTGACCTTCATAGGGAATGGTTATATAATTCCCTGATTTAATCTTTGCCCTAACAACTATCTCGGTGCATCTAACCTTAGCTTCATATTTGGTTAGCCAATCCAATCCCAGAATAAGATCGAATTCAGTAAAATTCATGACGATAGAGATAGTAGAGAATTTATAGAAGGAAAAAGAGACAGGTACTGCACAAACCCAACTGAGATCGATGGAACCCCCTACTGGATTTTGGACAGTCATTGGTTCTTTGAGCTTCTTCAAATTCAAATCCAGTTTCATAACTGCATTCTTTGCAATAAAGCTTCGCGACGCGCCTATATCAAACAACGCTTTAACTGGAATGTTTTTGACATTAAGCATGCCTTCTAAAACATCAGCCCTTTCCTGAGCAGACGAAGATGCAGGCAGTTCTGCCATTTCATTTACATGTACTGCTTCAGGTTTTCTGAATAGCGGGCAGGCCTTTGAAAGATGACCAGTCTGATAGCATTGACAACACTTTCTATTCTCTTGAAACTTCTTACCGGATTTAGTTTCATCCTTCTTTAGCTTCTTCGAGGGTTTACAATTCCTGGTCAAATGCAACTGTTTATGGCAGTTACTGCATATGGCAGTCGTTGCTGGTTCTTTTTCAGATCTAGCCCTTTTCCGCTTTACTTCAGGCTTCTTACTGATCTCAGACATTGTACTGGCCTCAGGACGATCAGTTTCAGACTCAATTTTATTACTAGAGCTGACTTCCTCTTCGTACAGTAACATACCTTTCTTGTCGAGATCCTCGTACTGGTAAGCCATGTATATCATTTCAGAAAAGGGGAGCTTCACATTCCTCATTACACTGTTCTGATATTTTCTTTGAAGCCCGTTGATAAATCTCAAATTCTTCCTCTTCGGATTTTCAATTAGATGAGGTGCAAAGTGAGAAATTTCATTGAATTTCTTATGATATTCGGGAATGGTCATATCTCCTTGTATCAGATAAGAAAATTCATCACATAGCCGTTCAATTGCTTCAGGGGGAGTAAATCTTTCCAGGAAAATCACTTTGAGTCTATCCCAGGTGATACCACCTTCTGGATTATCCTTAATAACTGAATCACACCAGAACAAAGCTTCGTCTTTGAGTGCCCAGGAGGCCAGTAATCTTTTCTGGTCATCCCTCAGCTTTAATCCTTCAAAGATTTTCTCAGCCGAACGAATCCATGCTTGTGTTCTCATAATAGATTCTTCGCCCGAGAAGGGTTTTCCACCCAGATTTCTATATTTCATGAATAGGGCTTCTATATCCGGGTCGGTATTACTTCTTCTGTTTCCGGCACTCATTTTCTAGAGCGTCTGCATTAGCAGACAAAGTGTCAGGTCAACAGAAAAGATATTTCAAAATATAGAGACAAATACTTGAATGTAAATGCGTCTATCTAGGTGTTATTTCATTCTGCTACTCATACTAGGATATTACTGGTCCTTTCTGTAATGAGTTACCCATCCTAAAACACTACTGGTTCTATTTCTGACGAGCTCGTTAATATGTTATATTCCAGAACTAAGATTAACCAAAGCTCTGATACCACGTTGTGACGACCCCAAACCCCGTACTGACGGTGGCAAGGGTAATCTTTGGAATATAACACATAAACAGATAATGGCAGAACAGAATATACTGGATAAACGAAATCATCAGAGTTACACAGTATACAGGATCATACTTAGTACAAATACAGTTCAGCTATACATAAATGTCTACAGCGGAAAACAAACATAATGTACAATAGGAGCTGAACAACATAAAAAGAGATAAATAATAGAATCCATCTTCATCTCCATCTATCTCGAAAGAGCCAGCTAAACCTGAATACAAGGCTGCCCGTGTAGAAAAAGGGGCACCCGAGTTTGAAAGTGAAACAAACTACGAGTCAATCATGGGACTGGTATGAGAAATCTACTCAACACAATTAAAATATGGCTAATCACCGGACCACACCACTTTCGTGGAATGGGTTGACTCCATTGGATTTCCAATGCTTTAAAACAAATAATTCTTTTAAAACATCACAATGCTTTTAATAAAAATGAAGCCATTATAAGACTCAGTTCCCATCACACAATGCAACGCAAACCGGAGGATAGAGTTTTACCTTATAATGGCCAAAATATGCTTGATACGAATAAAACAAAAGCAGTTGATATTATTACTAGTGTTTATATGTTTCAAAAACAATTTCAAATCATAAGTATCAATCATAAACGGCATTAATGCCCCATACCACTATGTCGCCATATATAGGTACACAATCAAAACCGCACAGTCACGTATTTGGAAATTGGATTTTCGTCGTGAACCAAGGAAAAGGATAGTCTTTACCGACTTCGAGACTGCCTAGCCCGAGTCTTGGGATCAAAGCTCGAGTGACCCTTGGATCGCCAGGGCCGGCCGATGTGGATTAAAATTCCTGGACACTGCGTTTCCCCGCCCTTTGGGGAGTAAATGAGCCAACGAATGACTCCATCGGTCCCGGATCGACCGATATAACCGAGGCGCCTCGCAACAGCAACAACCACATAGGTCAAACTCGTCAGGGCGTGTAAAACCACTGATGCAACCTCTAGCTAGGAAGAAACGCGTGCCCTCCCTGATGTCCTCTCCCGTTTTTGGTTCATACCGGGGTGTAAGGTTCGCGAATTCACGTTATACACAAAGCTACGCCACACAGGCGGGGCTTTGATCATCACAACAAGACTTTGATTTTCAACAGAAGCCCTGATCACTGCATCTTAGCATGCCACACAGGCAATTCACACCATGTAACTGATGGTTATCAATCACACAGAATAAATTCCAATGTCAGACACACCATCCATTTACAAGTCCGTTCTGGGTCTGAACGAAACCGAAGGCACTATATACCTCGCAAACCCATCGATCTCCACGTACGTCTGGACAACCACCACTCATTATCCATATTTCGGGATGCCTCCCAATCAGGACATCAGTTACCATCCAAACGAGGTGAAGATTTCCGGTCTTCAACCACCGTCTTCATCTTTGATTTCTTATCGTCAATTCAGTTATTCAGAATGGGATAAACCTGGTCTTTCTGAGCAACTCGCGTGTATAATAAATATGTGCTACACAAACACTACATACGCATCATTTCAATTCGTTAGTCACTAACCGTTAATCAGTAAGAGAACGATTTCCCAAATATTAAACCCGAAGGCCGAAACCAACATCAGATCAAACGACGCTAAGAAAGATTAAAATAGCCAATTTAATCAAACGACACTTCAGCCATAACGCGGCCGTGGCGCTGTTTTTCTTCAGATTTGATTTACACATATCTGAAAATCTAACCGTTGGATCTTCACAAAATTTATATCATTAGAAAGATGTTTTCAAAACGAATCCAACGGTTCCAGTTTCGGGAAAATCCAATGGTCGGATCTCCCGGTACAATCGTTTGAAATTTCGATTTCAAAATACGAACTGCAGCGTCGTTATTCGATTAAATATAATTATATATATATATATAAATATAATCGATTCTGGCGCTATTTTTCTTCAGATTTGAATTAAACATTCCAGACAATCCAACCGTTGGATCTTTACAAAGTTGGTGTCGTTGGAAAGATATTTCCAAATCGAACCCAATGGTTGCGGTTTCGAGAAAATCCGATGGTCGGATCTCCTGCACTAATCGTTTGAAATCACGGTTTCAAAATACGAACTGCAGCTTCGCTATTCGATATATTTCAATTCTATATATATATATATATATATATATATATATATCGATTCTTCGATTTCAAAACTACATGATTTTCATACATTTGATAAAAATGATATTTTTATCTAACTGTCTTCTATTTCAACACTTCACTATTTTTAACAATTCATGTATATAGTAAAAATGTGATTTTTATTGTAAAACGATTTATTTCAAAACAAGACTATTTTATATAGTTAATATAGGTAATAAAAATAGGATTTTTATTATAAAACAATTTCTTTCAAAATATGAATACCATTCAACACATGAATTTCAATTCAACGAATGAATTTCGATTCAACACATGAAGGTTTTCTATAGTTTATATATATAGTTAAAAAGGTAATTTTTATATTTAAAACACGAATACCATTCAACACATGAATTTCTATTCAACGAATGAATTTCGATTCAATACTTGAAGGTTTTCTATAGTTTATATATATAGTTAAAAAGGTGATTTTTATATTTAAAACACGAATACCATTCAACACATGAATTTCAATTCAACGAATGAATTTCAATTCAACGAATGAATTTCGATTCAACACATGAAGGTTTTCTATAGTTTATATATATATAGTTAAAAAGGTATTTTTATATTTAAAACACGAATACCATTCAACACGTGAATTTCAATTCAACGAATGAATTTTGATTCAACACATGAAGGTTTTCTATAGTTTATATATATAGTTAAAAAGGTAATTTTTATATTTAAAACACGAATACCATTCAACACATGAATTTCAATTCAACGAATGAATTTCAATTCAACACATGAAGGTTTTCTATAGTTTGTATATATAGAGTAAAAATGTGATTTTTATCGTTAAAACAGTTTATTCAAAACACGAATATCATCCAACACATGAATTTCTATTCAACGAATAAATATAGTTTCAACAAATGAAAATAATTCTAACACATGAATATTATTCAAAATTTCGGCAGCATAACGGCAGGGTAGTTAAAACCGGGACAGTCCCTAGTACGGCTCCTCGCTCTACCTTAAAGCCTCGCAGCCTTTGACAATGGGGAATCATGCATCTAGTTCGCACGCAGGCGGCATGTATATTTTTTCATTTCCACAAACTAATCCTATGCGGTTTCAACCAAATATTTCTCAACCACAAATGGGTATTTTTCAACCACAATCAATCAATTTCAACCACAAACAATTTAATCAACCATTCGCTATCAAACAATTTTCACACCAATCACAACCAATAAATATCGTCCATGGTTTGTGGACGAGGGGCGTGAGTATATATATATATATATATATATATATATAGCATTTCACTTCTATTTCAACACATATATAATTTTTACAACGCATTTATAACTTATATATCGAACGTACAACTTATACAACGCTTATACAAGAGGTGTACAACGCTTATATAACTCATACATCGACTATATAATTTATACATCGTCGTTTTTCATATCATTTATAAATTAGAAATCTCACATTGAGTTCCACTCCACCAAAAATAGCAGAAGGCTCAGAAAAATATGCAGTCTCTTCTAAAATGTAGAAGACGTCCACACGAGTCCACTGTCTCTTGTTTCACTGAATTTCGTCAAGAAACGAAAAAGATATGATTTTTAGAAGTTCGCTACACTTTTAAATGTTAAAATCAATTTAAAATTATCATAGCCGTACCTTCATAGTTTGGTTCGAAACTAGGTTTTCGATTTTCGCGAAATCCGTGTAGCTATATGATGATCGGCTTTCGCAGCGTCGAAGGGCTAGGAGAGGCGTTTCCGCACAGGGGGGTGTGGACCAGCTCGGTGGTCAGGGGAGCTCGTGGCGACGGTTTGAAACAACGAACTTTGGGGCGTCGATTCACGAGGAGGGCGAAGCGATAGGGGGCGAGGTTAGGTCGGATTTGAAGAGGAAGGAGAGCTGGACAAAAACCTTAACTGGCGGAGGGGCTGAAAGTGGAGGAGGTGGTCGGAATCGGAGCTGGAAGCTTTGAAGGGCTTTCCTCCTTCAATCGCGACTGTCGGGGAGAGAGAAATGGATTTCCCTTTTTTTTTATAAAAAATCTGATTGGCCGGGAGGTTTTAAAAGGGGTTTTCTGACACGACCTCTAATTCAAACCCAACGACTGTCGTTCCTAGCATTTTACCCCCATTCCGAACACAATGGGATATGTTTCGTAGGCCAATTCGACAGTTTCAGTCAGTTTTCCTTCAATTTAAAATATATAACATTCAATATTCAATTTGAACATACATTTCAATTTGCCAGGGCCACATACTGATTTGAAAAATTCCAGAAAAATAAATCCAGTTATGTTTTGACGATACGGTCCCAACAAAACTAGTTTTGTCAAATTCTGAGACCATTTGAAAAATGGCCCATTTCTGGTCGATCCAATTTAACTGTATTTGACCAAAACACATTTTCCTTTCCCACGCTCACATATTAGGTTCAATAAATATGAAATTTGAAACCTAGCAATAACTTCACATTCCAAATCCAACAAAAGTGGTTTCGTCGAATTCCGAGGTCGTTTGCAAAATGGCCATTTTCACGGGCTATATAATTTCTATAGCGACCTTTCTGAAAATTCATTTGGCCATAACTTTTGCGTCCCATTATGAAACTTCGATTTTTCACATTCGTTAGAAAGGTATTCACTAACAGATTTAAATATTTTTGGTTTCACTCAAATCCGTTTTGTTTTGCACTCGGTACAGTCAGTCAAAGTTTGAATTCAAATTTTGAAACTACCGCGCCATTTCAGGCCTTGTTTATAATTCAAAGTAATTATATTTATTTTCAACTTCGATTCAAACTTACTTTTCATCATTATTATTTAAAATATTTATTTTAAATATTTAAAATCCACTATTTTAGCCAATTTAAAAATTTTTAATTGGTTCAGATTTCCCGTGTCGTTACAAAAAGGTACGTATTTAATTCATATATGAGATTTTATGCGCCGTATCGGCTAGCCGCTTGGATTTTCTTTTTGGATTGGTGAGGGCCATGGGAGGCTACTTGAAATATCCCGATGCTCCCGGTACAAGGGAGGTTACGGCGGATTTTTCTGAAAATTTAAGGAGTTAGAATATTTTGAAGAAATTTGATAGTTAGAAATCAATGTATCGATATGTGTTGAACTTGATAAAGAAACGAACTTAAAAATAGAATATTGAAAACAAAAAGGGAATCTATAAATTATATTTGTTAAAAATAGAAAGAGAAAGTGTATACATGTTTAAAAGTGAATAAGTAGTTGTTTGGTATTGATTATTCGAGTAAGTAGTCATATCTGTTTTGACGTTATAAATGTTATTCAGTCAAGGTTTGAGAGGTAGTTATACCCCAACTTGATTGATTTCATTATTAACAAATAAATAGTAAGATTCCAGGCTCGAAGATCAGTGTTGGATAAGAGTTAGTTGAATATAGTATTTGGGTTGTCATAACGATGTTTTACACAACATCCGTTTTAACCCAAATAGGTGGAAGCTTGGTAATATAATAAAGAATATTTCCAAAGTATAGAAATAAACGAGATCGGAAAAGAAATAAGTAATTGGAATATTTTCCAATTATAAATAGCATATATTTTCTAAAGTTTAGAAAATAAAGGAAGGCGATATTCGGAAATGTTTTCCAAATAACGTAAAAGGCCAATATGGTTATTGAAAATATTTGGTTAACAAATATTGATAAAGAAATAGAGAAGTGGTTTAATTAATGGAATATTAATTAAGGGCTCAGTGATTGTTTGATAATTGGATGAACACTTGTTTCCTTCGATAGTTAAATCATCGACTATCGAAACACTTGTTTTTATTCGATTGTTAAATCACAGACTATCGAAGTTTTTGACCATCGTTGTCAATATGGAGAGACCAGTTGGATTATTATCCAAAGAACCACTCTGTATTGGCATAAGCGTTGCGAATCATATATGCCAAAGAAAATTGAAGACGGAGTAAAGTGCAAGGGCTATTGTATAAGTCTTAGATAACAGTGCCTAAGATGGATGTACTGAATAGTGCCTTCGGTTCATCCTGTTCCTGGATGACTTGTATGGATGAACGTCAGACAGAGTATTTCCAGAAAGGTCACGTACATTGATTTCTTGAACCGTACCAAGAGTGGAAGCAGAGAAGGAAACTTCTTTATCTAACACGTAATTTACCATTGTAGACGTCAATTAGTGTTTTTCGATGGATCTGACAATGTGGCATTCAAAGTGAATCTGATGTGATGATAAATCGTAATCTCAAGCCTCATCAACCGGTAAATGACAGAAATCGGTCAGGCAGCATGGCCATGTAGGTCGCACCTATTAGGGTGTATAATCACCTGATCTAGAGTTTCATTTACTTCTAAAAATCTATTGTTGATGTTGTCCCATTCGGGAAACGGTTGCTGATCCCAACCGATGGTGATATACATTCGATACACTCAAGCGAAATGAGTGGTCGGTCATGTGTGGCTGAGTTACAAGATGTTCTTGTTGAACACGGTGTATTCTCCTCTAGATATATACCAGCGGAAGGTGGTTCCATACCTTGCCATAGTTGGAAATCCGTTACCTAATACGTGCTTGCGGTTTTGATTGTATACTATATATGTAGAACGTGAGATGAAAGCGTTTCTGCTAGGGATTATTATATTGTGGTTGATAGGCATTATTATAATATCAAAAGGTTTTGATATAAAGATATTTTGGATTCTCATAAGGGAAAAACCCGTTCTGTTATACGGCGTGGTCTTATGAGATATCGTTTACTTATTCAAGCTGTTTTAAACTGTTTACTCAATACCAGTCCCATGACTGACCCGGAGTTTATGTGTTTTGTTTTACCTAAACTCTTGGGTGCCTAAATTTGTACGGGCAGTCAAGTAGTTCAGGATTTTACAGATCTATCTAAAGGAGCTTGGAGCAGGAGGCTTCAGCATTAGTTATATAGAGTTTTGTTCCGCTGTGTTGTAAGTGTTGTACTCTGATAAGTATATGTTATACAGTTGAGATTTTGTATTTCAAAGATATGATATATTATATTTTGTTCCGCTGCGATGTGAGATTCTGTGTGGTTATTTATGTTCTTCTTCTATCTTTTTCTTCTAAAAAAAATGTTTCGTATTTTCGTGATATTTGGGTTTGACGTATGATGTATATAATCAACTCTGATATTATGGATTTCCAGGTTACTATAGCTTTTTTCCATTGTCGTTTCATATTTTTAAATTTAACTATTAATTCAGCATTAATATCAAGAACTTCTTCAAATGTAGGAATTTGTACCTCATCTTCTGTTGCCATGAAACAAACATTTGCTTGTTCATTTTCTGAATCACTTTCACTTTATGACGAAGACGAGTCTGAACCATCCCATGTGACTGAGAAAGCTCGTTTCTTTGATTTATCCTTCTTATATTTGAACTTATCATTTACTGACTTCTTCTTTTGCTTCGGATGATCTTTGTGCATGTGACCCTTTTTATGGCAGTTGAAACATTCTATAACTGATGATGATGGTTTATTTGAACCAGATTTCCTTTTGTTATATCGACTAGCTTTTCGTTTTTTCAGGAATTTTTTGAAACCTTTTGCATTGAAAGCTAAGTCTTCATCTTCAGATTCGGATTCATCTTCATCTTTTCTGACATGAAATGCTACAATTTTCTTCTTTCTGTTCCTTTCTAGCCTGCAAGTTTGCTTCATAGGACATTAGATTTCCTATTAATTCATCTGGCTTCATGATGGAAAGGTCATTAGCTTCTTCGAGTGCTAATGCTTTTCCTTCCCATTCACTAGTCAAAGATTGTAGAACTGTTGAAACAACATCAAAATCGAAATATTTTTGTCCTAATCCAATAAGTGCATGATGAATAGTTTGAAACCTTGAATACATATCATTGATTGTCTCATTTAGCTTCATTTTGAAATTTTGAAACTGACTTTTCAACATGGCTATTTTGGTTTCTTTAACCTTGTTAGTACCTTTATATGTGGTTTTTAGCGTTTGCCAAATTTGATATGCAGTGGTACAGATACTAACACAGTTATATTCATTTTGGTCTAATGCACAAAACAACATATTTATTGCTTTTGCATTTACGAATGTTGCCATTTTTTCAGCCTGTGTCCATTCTGAATATTCAGTTGTTGGATTCACTATTTCTTTTTGTGTAGCATTCCAGGCCTCATAGCTATTTGACTACATGTAAAATGACATACGTGTTGCCCAATAGCTATAATTAAGGCCGTTGAAGAATGGAGGTCTTTGTGTTGATTGACCTTCTGTGTAAGTGGTGTTTTGAGTGCTAGAACTTGGGTTATTTGCCATATTACAAGAATATATCAAATAACTGTGTTACAGTTATAAGATGACTGTGCTCTGATACTAAATGAAAATATTGCGCGCGTGAACTTTCCAAGTATAATACACTCACAAGGATCGTGTAATATGACGAACAATATTCAATTATGAAGTAATAGGTAATCACCGAACTATTTAATAGTAAATGCAGTAAAAATAGAAAAATCACACCAGAGATTTTTATACTGGTTCGGAGCACCGTCCTACATTCAGTCCCAGACTTCTATCTGGATTTTCACTAACAACAACCCCACTTCACCCGGAGGAACAGGTGTACAACACCCGAGCAGCCGAACGGGATTTCACGCCTCTAACAACACGAGGACTTCAACACTTGCCACTTACAACATGGAGGACTTCACTACGTGCCTCTTACAACACGGAGGACTTCAACAAAGATGAATATACTTTGTAGTTGACAATATATGTTCTCAATAACACGAATTTGTCAATTCTTGTACAACCTTCCTATAATCTTATCCTCAAATAGTATTTGTGTTTATGAAGATTTTGGAAGATGATATCGTATTGAATCAAAAGAATAATATATAAATTCTAGGATTCAAGAACGATATTGTAAAGAATATAAGCGATTGAATATTTGAGAGTTCAAGAATGAAATCAATAGTATATAAATTAGATAGAAAGAATTGGTGAATTGAATTGATGATTTCAAGATGTTTATATAAGAGATAAACAGTTGTAACCATTAGTAAAGAGTTACAGACAATGGATATGATCATTGGTGAAGAGGAAGAGAAGCTACTCTTGAAGAAATGGAAGTGACTATTCGAATAGTTGCTTCTATTTAAAAATGGTTGACAGGTCAAAATAGACCAGTAGACAGGAATTTAAATATATACGTTATGTGTATATGTGTGCACGTTTATTGTGCAAACTGGGTAAAAACGATTGACTAGTCCAATTTGGGCGGTCGACCGGTTATGCCCAGTTTGCACAATTAATGTGCATATATATATACTTATTTGTATATATATAAATATTGATTATTTGAGGATAGATTTTAACATTAATGAACACTATTAACATACCAAATAATCAACCTCTATTGAATGATACCATATGTAGCTCCTTATTTCTTTAAACCAATGAAGATCTCCTTTTTGTCGATCATCGCGTATTTAGTTGGCAGAAATCAAAACTCCTTGACTCAACAAAATCTTATCCTAATCACATTTACTACGCCACTATTTCGTTAATTACGTTAATTACGCTATATAAGTAGAATATTTAGTATGTATAATTAATAGTAGTTTTCGCATGAACGAAAGAGCATTTTAACGAGGTAAAATTGTCAACTTGGTCTACATTCAAGGCATACAAGTTAGTTCCCATATCAGACCGCTACATACATGTTATAATGGCATAATTACAAATAGCAGTAATGGGAAAATATAACATACAATCAAAACTTGCATCCTAGGCTTGTCAGAATAATTCAAGTAATGGATCAAGAATAAGGTGTAAATTTCCTACATCATATATACCTATAGACATATATATATATACACACTCCAACATATATTTATATATACATAGACCATTATTTACCTAATTTAACCTTCCTTATGTTGTACATAAAAACGTTGATATTTGATTTGTTTTAAATTTGAATACGTTCGAATTATCCGTTAAAAATGGATATCCAAACCTATTCAAATAATAAAACTAAATCAAATCTGAACCTTTTTACATCACAATCATTTTTAAATAAAAAGGATAAATCAAATCAAATAAAAGTAAATCAACCAAAATATTCTTTATCCATAACTCAAACAAGTTCACAAACCCAATATCAATTGACAACTCTTGCAAAATATATATAAAAATAGGAGATTTGGGGTGTTTTGTAGTTTGACATTACTGCTAATCCAAATATCCCTAGACATACTAACCATATATGAATCTACAAAAAAATAGAATATGCCAAAACAATTATTATTTCCACTCACAGATCTAAAAGGAAGAACAAAAGAATTTTTGCTGTAGATTCAGATATGGATTCAGCGTTCATGATAACATGCTCCAATCCATATAATATATATATATATATATCAACCTATAGAATCTTATGCATATACAAAACTAAATCCAGAATCTATATTAAAACCTATTGGATCTAGATTAGAGAAAAGATAGAATGGAGGTTAGAGGAATAAAAGAGAAATTCCTTACCTTTCTGGAATTTATCCATGGCAGACATATAATGTGGTAGTGGAGAAAGGGAAAGCCTAGGTTTAAGCTTGAGTTTTTTGGTGTTATTTATATGTGCATGAGTGTATAATAGCCATAGGATTATTTAGATTAAATCTTGTCTACCAATTTATAAACAAATACCCAAAAACCTAGACAAAACCAGCCCGAATTGGCCATTAGCCGCATCAGGCGGTCGATCGTTACCCTAGAAGGGCGGTTGACCAACGGTCGACACCCCTTCTAAAGGGAGATTGACCTCCTGGCCATAAAATAGGCCAGTGGCCTGCATTTTGGCTGGGAGATAATTTTATATAATGTTTATTAATTTCATTTATTTCTTGCCAATTAAACGTTATTCTTGTCGCCTGTTGTATACTTATATATATACACACAAATTCAAATTGGATGGAATATTCCAATCACTCATTTATTGGTCATATATTATTCCATATATTTATATTATAATTTTAATTTCAAACACTGTTGCATTTATATTATACGTACAACTTCTTTTAAATATAGTTCTTTCTTACGGGCTCAGATTCTAACATATTATATAACTCCCCGAAATATTCGGACCAGTCAAAATTATCAAACATTTTTCTGTTTAAAACAAACAATGACAGATCCCTAAATGCATTGGATAGAATTTGAATAAATACCACTTTTTAGAGTTTTTCATCTAATTCACTAGGTATGCTTGAATACAAATTAAATACAAATACCATAATCTACCATTATGCAACTCTGTTGAGATGGACATCGATATCTACTCCTGCACACTCAATAAACATGTAATATGGAATATAATATTAAAAAGAAAAGATTAACCATCATGTGATGGAATAAATAACAACGACCAGAAAAAGTAATATATTATTATAGCAGTTACATCAGTACCACTTGTGACTGCCTACGTACGTTTATCTAATTGGGTAACAATTTAGATACATGATCAAGCCAACGTAGTTATTCTTTACATAAAATATTTAAAATCAATATTTATTTCCATAATACTCTTTATATCAAATAGGGGTAAAACACTTTGTAAATACTCCTTTTTGAAAGATATTTATATATCTCTTGTAGAACTTCTTTTCAAAAGATAAATGTCTTCCATTTTAATACTAATCAACTTCCTTATGCAGAAACTCCTTTATAAACAATGTCAAACTAGCTTTATATCTCTCTAATATATTTGGAAAAATCTTCAAGGATTGAAGGAAAATAGTTAACTTAAACATCATTTATACCCCGTGAAATCTTTCAAACTAAAAAGATAGCATTTTAGAAAATGCTATAGAAAGTTTTAGTCCTACTAAGTTATAAATGTCCTCAATCATCAGTCGTATTTGTTAAAAATAAAAACTGCAGCATTTATAAGGCATTATGAAAAGATGGTTTTGACTCAAAACAGCTATTGCAGTGTTTCTGTTGCGTAGTGAAAAGTTTTGGACTTGTTGGAACACTTCATAAATAACTCAGAGAAAAAACAACGCTTCAGAGATACTATGAAAAGCTCTGGGTAGTTTATAATGATTTCGGACTCAAATACAGATATCACAGCATTCCAGATGCACTACGAAAAGTTCTGTGTAGTTTATACAACTCAAAAAAGCTATTACCGCATTTATGGTGCACTATGAAAACTTCAGGGCTTGTTAGAATACATCGTTAGTAATTCAGAAAAGGCAGCGCTTCAGAAATGCTTCAAAAAGTTCTGGTTTGAGACACTCCCATGTTAGAAACATTTAAAAAGCATTTCAAATTTCTGAAATTTAGGTTTTAGACCAGGTTTTTCAGCAAAATGTTCGATGCAATTTCCTTATGATAAACATAGTTTTTAACTCCAAAATTTCTACAGTAAGAAGCTTCCTTAATTAATTTAATTAGCTTGAAAAGAAACCCTTATAATCATTTATCAGTCTAATATATAAAATTCAACATCATGAGGCATTTTTAACATGTCAATTTTGGGCAGATTTTTACTTGACTTTGCATCTAGCTTTTAGGTACACAATTGACCGAATTAGAAAAAGTATCCCAAATTGAAGTTGTAGGTCGTTGAGTTAGCTTTCCGGATTGATAAAGTAATCAAAATTTCATTACGAATAGTGAAAATTATTGTCAAAATACCGAACGTAATTTTCATAGGTTTGAGACCAATCATTTATTCTTAAATTTCACAGCTTTTCCTAAAAATATGGAATGAATACATGTACTTAAATAGTTTTTCTCACCTTTTAATTGTAGATTGAATTTGTATTTATGCTCTTGCCTTTCCTAAACTTCTCCTCTCTATCTTATCTTGTTTTTGTTTTTGTGAATGCATGAAAAGAAGTGAACATTTCCACCCTTTTTATAACATTCTTTTAGGCGAATTTGGGAATTTGGTTTCGGACACTTGACCACCTTATCTTCATGCAAGATTTAGGATGTAGACACATGCCCCCTTAGGTGTCTTAAGATGTTTCTACACATGGATGCCTAATTGGTTTATGGCTTTTTACCTCCTTGAATCTCATGACATGTGCACCGTTCGTTTTATGACACATGTCCCTATCATTTCATGCCACTTATCATATTTTAAAATTTATATACATAAGATATGTATATACATAGATGCGTTCTTCTATTTTAATGACATGGACATGATGGTCTGGCAACTTTCAACAAGTTAAATGTCATTTATCGATGAAACGGTTTTCGGTCGTATTATCGATATTTCTTTGAACTACTAATCTTTGTGAGCAAAAACTCAACAACATATTTTCTCCTTATTATTTATATTTATAGGATTTAACAAGGTTATAAAACCATTTTTTATAACATTAAATCCAAGATCTGAATATTTGAATAATCTCGATATTCAAATATTTACTGCTTAAAATTTTGGATTGTTACATTCTTCCCCCCCTTAAACGGAATTTCGTCCCCGAAATTCTATGCAATACTTAATCAAAAGATAGCCAAATGTTCCACAAAAGAAACTCTATGTATCCATGGCAATTTTCTTGAAAGAATATTTCAAAATAATTTCATAAATCGAAATTGGGAGTTTAAGACATACCTGGATATTACATGATTCGAACTTCTCAATCTGTGATCAAAATTTTATCAATCCTGCAAGTTATAATTGGATCAGGCACGCCATAGTTTCTTTTCATGCCCAAATTCAAGATCATGTTCATTGCAATCCACATCAATACCCAATTTCCTTCCCATGAATATACACTCAATTTGGAGAAAATTCTAGAGCCTCTTTTTTTTTCTTCAGCCAATGGAAAATCATCCAGTAAAGGCATACTCTTCTTGTGTGGTAACCATCGAAATGTACCAAAGATTCACTGTATTCCAGCTCATCCGACTCATCATCGTCCAGTAAGGATGTATTCTCCATGTTGCGGTATCCACTGAAATGTACCAAAGAGTAATCATGGCACTCTTATTATAAGATTCCAAATAGATTTCAAATAATATATTCAAATAAGTCGAACAAGTTTTATAAGATTTTTTTTCAAAACTGGGATCATATTCGTCAAAGTGTATCCAAGCTACACACTCAATCTTGGATATTTTATCCTATTTCGACCAATGTCGACTCATCAAGTTATCATGTACTCTCCTTGTTGCGGTACCCATCGAAATGTACCAGAGAGTAATATTTTCAAGATAGACATCTCATATAATATCTTCAAATTTTTTTGTTAAAAACATGATTATATTCATAAAATTGGACCCAAGCCACACACTCAATCTAGGATATTTTATCGTACTGCATTCGGCATCCCCTCACTAAGTAGGGACGTACTCTACTGGCCCAATATCACATAGAATAATAGATGTACTACCCAAGATCTATTTTCTTATACCGCACATCATCATCATTCGATGATAACCATCATATTGCGGTCGGCATCCTCTGACTAAGTAGGGATGTGCTCTACTGGCTCAATACCACATAGCGTAATAGTGCACTACCCAAGATCTACTGCACATCGTCATCGACATTCGAAGGTTTCCATCATTGATGAAATAATCCATAAAAAACTTTCATAAGTATAAACAAAGTATTCTCTCAAAGTACCTTTATACTTTGAAATCATTACTCCAACATAGATAACCATATTCTTTTAAAGAAATCAACACTCTTAACTTCTAAAATCATCTGTAAGGTATTAAGTATGAACTTTTTCTTTTATCCCACATCAGTCCTTTTAAATTACTCGATGTATCTCAAAATCTTATATGTGTCACTAGTTACGACATTCGAATTGAAATACGTTATTCTCTTTTTTCGTTAAACACATAGTTCAGTTTTCAAAAATGTTTTGAGATAGCAAACTTTCAAATATGTATGGTGTAAGTATTCTAGATAATTAATCTAGCCTCCCAATAAGATTAACTTCGACCAAACCCAATCAAGGAATCAAAAGTTATGACCAACTTACTGAGAGATCTTTTAGTAGCTTTAAGCTAACATCATCAGTGCTAAACAATTCCAATATCACATTATGTAAGAACATAAATATTTAAAGAGGTTTTCTTACTTTGGTTTTGCATAAATGTAAGGTTCAATTTACCCATCTTGAACTTCCTCAAGTTCTTTTCCCCAAGATCATTTAGTTCCTTCCTCGACAAGCTATTATTCCACTTTCCTTTTAAGCCACTCCATTCATCCGTTTCAAGCTACTACATACCTCCCTTTATAAGCCACTTCATTCATTCCTTCGTTACTTTATAACTAATCATATGCACTGACAACTCCGTTAAACCTTTCTATGTAGTGCTTGATAATGAATCAACACATTATTATTATTTTTGGCATAGCAAATCACCAGCACTAAAGCACCGGATCCCATCAGAACTCCGAAGTTAAGTGTGCTTGGCCGAGAGTAGTACTAGGATGGGTGACCTCCTGGAATCAACACATTATTCTTATTAGTATAAACACTAAACAAAATTTAAACACACAAAATAAACCCTTGTCAGAGGAATGGTGCTTTACCTGATCCGGTTTTATTTATCAAATTAAGGTAGCTTCATTTCAAATTTTTGAGGATGATTTTATAATCTTATGTGAAATTTTATTTATCCACCTAACCTAAGCTTCGATACTAACTTGTAACTCCCCGAAAATTTCGAACCAGTCAAAATTATCAAAGATTTGCCCGTTTAAAACAAACAATGATAGATCCTTAAATGCATTGGATAGAATTTGAATAAATACCACTTATAAGAGTTTTTCATCTAATTTACCATGTATGCTTGAATACAAATTGAATAAAAATACCATAATCTACCATTACGCAATTATGATGAGATGGACATCGATATCCATTCCTGCATGCTCAATAAACATGTTAATATGGAATAGAATAGTAAAAAGAAAAGATTAACCATCATATGATGGAATAAATAACAACAAACACAAAATATTATATTATTATAGCAGCTGCATCACTACCGCTTGTGACTGCCTACGTACCTTTATCTAATTGAGTAAATAATTAGATACAGGATCAAGCCAACGTAGTTCCTCTTTGCACAAAACATTTAAGATCAATATTCATTTCCAGAAAACTCTTTATATCAAGTAGTGGTAAAACACTTTGTAAATACTCTTATTTGAAAGACATCTATATATCTTTTGTAGAACTTCCTTTCAAAAGATAAACATCTTCTATTTTAAATACTAATCAACTTCCTTATGCGGAAACTCCTTTATAAACAATCTCAAACTAGCTTTATATCTCTCTAATATATGTTTGGAAAGATCTTCACAGATTGAAGGAAAATAGCTAACTCAAACATCATTAATACCCCGTTAAATCTTTCAAACTAAAATGATAACATTTTAGAAAATTCTATAGAAAGTTTTAGTCATACTAAGTTATAAATGTCCTCAATCATTAGTCTTATATGTTAAAAATAAAATCTGCAGCATTTTAAAGCATTATGAAAAGATGGTTTTTAACTCAAAACAGCTATTATAGTGTTTTTACTGCACTGTGAAAAGTTTTGGACTTGTTAGAATGCTTCAAAAATAATTCAAAGAAAAGACAATACTCCGGAAATGCTATGAAAAGCTCTGGGTAGTTTATAACGATTTCAGACTCAGGAACAGATACTAAAGCGTTCCATACACGCTTTGAAAAGTTTTGTGCAGTTTATACGACTAAAAACAGCTATTACAACGTTTCTGATGCGTGGTGAAAATTTCTGGGCTTGTTAAAACACTTCATAAGTAATTCAGAAAAGGCAGCGCTTCATAAATGTTACAAAAAATTCTGGTTTGAGACAATTCAATATTAGAAACATTTAAAAAGCGTTTCAAATTCCAGAAGTGTTTCAAATATCTGAAATTCAAATTTTTGACAGGTTTTTCGGCAAAATGTTTGATGCAATTTCTCTATGACAAATATAGTTTTTAACTCCCAATTTTCTACAGTAAGAAGCTTCCTTGGTTTAGTTAATTACCATGAAAAGAAACCCTTAAAATCATTTATCGATTTAATGTATAAAATTCAACATCATGAGACATTTTTAACATGTCCATTTCGGGCAGATTTTTACCTGACTTTGCGTCCAGTTTTTAGGTACACAATCGATCTAATTTGAAAATGTGTCCCAAATGAAATATGTATGCCTTTGAATTATATTTTCAAATTGATCAAGAAATCAAAATTTCATTAAAAACTGAGGAACTTATGGTCAAAATACCGAATGTCATTTTCATAGTTTCGAGACCAATCATTTATTCTTAAATTTTACAACATTCTTCAAAATATGAAATGAATACATGTACTCGGATAGTTTTTCTCACCTTATAATTGTAGATTGAACTTGTATTTATTCTCTTTGCTTCTCCTAAACTTCTTCTCTTTATCTTATCTTGTTTTTTTTTTGTGAATGCATGAAAATAAGTGAACATTTCCACCCTTTTTATAGCATTCTTTAAGTCTAGTTTGGTAATTTGGTTTTGGATATCTCTCCACCTTAACTTCATGCAAGCTTTAGGATGTAGACACATGCCCCTTTAGGTGTCTTAAGATGTTTTTACACATGGATACCTAATGGTTTTTTATGCCTTTACCTCCTTAAATCTCATGACATGTGCACCGTTCATTTTATGACACGTGTCCCTATCATTTCATGCCACTTAAAATATATATACATATATCATTTTCTTTGTTTATAAGATATGCATATACATATATGTGTTTTCCTATTGTAATAACATGCACATGATGGTCTAGCAACTTTCAACAAGTTAAATGTCATTTATCAATAAAATGGTTTTCGGTCATATTATCGATATTTTTTCGAACTACTTATCTTTGTGAATAAAAATTCAACAACATATTTTCTCCTCATTATTTATTATTTATAGGAATTAGCGAGGTTATAAAATCATTTTTTATATAACATTTAATCCAAGATTTGAATAAGCTCGATATTCAAATATTTACTACTTAAAATTTTGGATGTTACATATTATATACGAAAATTGATCATAATTTTGCCATGAATATAACTACGATATTTTTGTTGCCAAATTCCTAATGCTGCAAAATTTCATTTTTCCATCCATTAATATATTATTACTTTATTGTTAATTTTCATTATTTATTATTATTAATTTGTTTAGGTATATTTTTACGGGGTGTTACATAGGGCCCAGGCTCATTTGTAGGTCTTTTTGTACTTCGTTGCCATTGTTGTTGTTGTTGTGGTGGTGGTGGCTGTTATTTTTGTTGTACGTATTAAGAGAGAAGTTGAATCCATGGTGGAAAGTTAGGAAGATGCATTAACGATATGAAGTAAAATCCTCTTTCTTTAACAACGTTCTCTTCATATTGTGATAAATGTGAAGGAACATTGTTTGTTTTGAGAATTTACATAATATAGGATGCATAGTTAATTGTTCGACGAATATGTGCCCAGTTATTTTTTTAATTTTGGCTGAAGATATACTGAGCCCAATTTACTTTTGTATAAACAAAAATAGCATATAACGTTTTGTGGTCATGGTCATATACTTGTTCGTGACTACCTAATCTGGGGAGTATAGTGTTATGTGTATTCTATTAAGTAGTCTAGCTCTTGGACGGAAGTAAAATGTTGCTAGTTTTGGCATATCATTTTCCCAAATAAGATCCATGATCATGTCTTTTGGTGCAAATCTCATGCCAGGAATAACTTGCAACCTAGTACTTGAATATGAACAACGTAGTGTTTGTCTAAGCATCTCAATGTCAAATTTTATAATATGATCATAAACACTCTACAAATCCAATTTTCAGGTCAGAAGAATTCCAAATCTTAATTGATCTCATATTGATTAGAAATAATAATATAGCTAGTTGGTCAATTTTCCCTTTATTGGAACTATATTTAATTAGATCCTCTCCACATAACTAACTAAATGTCAATATCATAATTAATTTTAATTGGATAAAATGGACATGTGCGCATATTCTTCTCCACCAATCTTTAAGCCTTTCTCTTCCGTCTTTCTCAAGAATCCAATTGTCTATATGCTGATCTATGACCATTTTCTGAGGAGGCTCTTCGAAACTTGAGCCTTGGCCAGTCTTTTCGCGTTTAGGAAATGGTTTCTTTGATATCATTGATTTGTTATGTAAGGAGAAATAAAATTAGGGATTTAGGGTTTGAGAAAGATATATGGTTGATAATTGTGAAAAGGTAAATAATAAAGTAGGTAGCAGGGTTAAATTCTTGTTCTAACTTGATCGGACGTTTGGGTTAGTTATCAGACGTCTGTGTTAAAAGAAATGTTTAGATAGAAACTTGCGTCAGACGTCTGAAAATAGACTCTGATGTCTGCACTCGGAATGGTAAAATTTTCAATGAGTATTAACAGATGTCTGAGCTGAAACATTTAAATATTCAGATGTCTAGTTATGGTATACAACGTCTGGTTTTGACATACAGCTGTTTCTTTTAGTTTACTGGTTTTTCTAGATTGTTATTTCAGACGTCTGGCCCAATAGACGCCTGAGCTAAAAATATTATGATTATATATTGTTTTTGATATCTAAATCATAATATTTGTAGATTTAGTGAATAGTAATTTATTTTGTTTCAATTAATGAATAGTACAAAACATCAGTATGCATGAATAGTCATGCTTATTGCAAAATAATAGTTAAATTGTGTTTTCAGTTGTCATTCGAAGAATTGCTAGATTGATTAAATTTTTTGTCCAACGAAATTCTTTTGCATCTTGAGTGGATGGTTTTAACAGTGACCAATTCAGACGCACAAGATTTTGAAGAGATGTTCCTTCTTTCCATTGATTTCTAGGTGTCTTATAGGAGATTCATTAAAGTGAGGTGACTTCCTATGAATATAGTTCTTGGTTGGAGAATGTCCACAAATTAAGAACAAGCTCTATTCGAGAAAACGTAAGTGCATACGCTATCCTTTTTGGTTGTAATACATCTCTCTTTGCAATTCCATCATTTCCACTGATAGCGAGATATTTCTTCTAGCTTTCCATGAATAGAATCATGATCGATAGGTGATTTTACTCTTTTGAGTTTCTTAAGTAAAGGAGAGAGTCCCGATCAAGTCCGAGGAGAAGCTTCAAGAATTGGTGGAGTTGGCGAGAGCTTGACATAGGTGAACTATAACCATAGAAAGAAATATTGTCAAGCGAAGACATTGTTCTGTGCTTATGGTGGAGTTTGTTTAGAAAACTTAAGGATTTTCACTGAAATATATAGATCACATATTTATTATATGTAGAAAGAATTTTTAGTGGTAAATATTTATTTATGTTTTCAACCATATGAGTAGAGATGGTTATAAGGATAAGTATAACATAAAGAAATAAGTTGTCGTATAAACATGAGTCTAAGATTGAAGTGAACAAGAAACATCATATCGAAGATTGGAAATGACATATGCTTATCAATAATGAAGTTCAGAGTTCAAATGCCAGCTCAGTTAATGCTTTAAAAATATTTTAATTTTTTTAGAGTTTAGATAAAGAACATATTCCAAGTCCTCTTCTTAGTTTAATAAAGGAAGTTTCACATAAAAGTTTTGTAAAAATATTTGCTATTTATATTTCGATATTGACAAATTCTAATGTTATTATGCATTTTTCTACATTGTCACTAAGAAAATAATGTGTAATATCAATGTACTTTATTCAAGAATGATTTACAGGACTTTTAGATAGATTAATTGCACTTGTATTATCGTATATTGGTGAGAGTATTATAGTTTTCCCAAAATCTTTAAGCGTTTTTTGCATGTATATTACTTGTGCACACACCAAAATAGTAGATACATATTCTACTTCATAATTTGAGAGAGAAACCAAATTTTGCTTTTTACCGGACCACGATACAAGAGATTAACCAATAAAGTGACACATGAAATGACCCAAACTTCCCTGTGAAGGAAAGCCCGAATTGCTTTGAGAACAAGACGAATCAAAACACAAACAGAAGAATATTTCACTGCTTATTACAACCATTCCATCAGAATACAAGAATATTACATAGTATGAATAAATATTACACATTCGATAAATGTCAGAGATTTAAATTACATTACTGCAGCAGAAAAATAATACAAAACACAACAGAAAAGAATATACGGATACAGAGCTTTCCGAATATCATTCCAGTTGTAAACTAGGATCCTGTGAATATAAATCTGCAAAACCAAAACTACTAGCTGCCCGTGTCAAAAATAGGGGCACCCAGAGTTTAGGTTAAAACAATAAACCCCAGGTCAGTCATGTGACCGGTGTGAGAACTAAAACAGTTATTTAAAAATTTACTTTAATCAGATATATCAAGGAACCACACCGTATAACACGGAACGGGTTTCCTCCCAAGAACACCAGTGCATATAACAAAACAGCGCAATGCTTTTTCGAAAAATGAAGCTATTATAAGACCCAGGTCCTATCACACAATGCAACGCAAGCCGGGGGATAGGGTTTTCCATTATAATAGCCAAACATGCTTGGTACGTTAAAACAAATCATTTGATACTATTATAAGTGCATAGTGTATAAACAACTTCAAATATAAATGTATCAATCCTAGATGGCATGGGTACCATATATCATGTCGCTAATACTAGGCTCTACAATCAAAACCACAATTGTCACGTATTGGAAGTTGGATTTCCATCTGTGAACCAAGTCAAGGGATCGCCCTTATCACTTCGAGACAATCTAGCCCATGTCTCAGGAACAGCCACAACTGCCCCATCGATCGTCAGGGCCGGTCCACCCGATGTGGATTATAATGCCTGGAAACTGCGTTTCCCCGCCCTATGGGGCGTAAATGAGCCAAATGACTCCATTGGTCCCGGATCGACCGATATAACCAAGGTGCCTTCTATCCATCATCCACATAAGTAAAATGCCAGGGTGTGTAAAACGCTGACACTACTCCTAGCTAGAAGGAAACGCATGCCCTCCCTGAGGTCCACTCCCGTTTCTGGTTCACACCGGGGTGTGAGACTCGCGAATAAACGCTACACAAAGCTACGCCAAAAAGGTCGTGCTTTGATCATCAACCATAAGAATCTTGCTTTACAACAGAAGCCTTGATCATTTGCATCTCAGCATGCCACACAAGCAATTCACGCTATGCAACAGATGTAAATCAATCACACAGAATGAAATCCAATGTCAGACACACATCCATTTGCAAGTCCGTTCTGGTTCTGAACGAAACCGGAGGAACCTTATTCCTCACATATCCATCGATTTCCAAGTATGTCTGGACGATCACCAACTGATTCCCTCCTCTTGGGTGTACAACCCAATCAAGATCATCAGTAATTATCCAAACGATGAATACCTCCGGTCTTCTATCACCGTCTTCATCGTCGACTCATCGCCGATTCAGTTATTCAAAAGGGGATAAACCCGATCTTTCTGAATAAATCGCGTATATAGTAAACAAGTGCTATAAAAACACTACATACGCCTCATTCCAATCCAGAATATTCCTTTATTCAGATATTCTTATTTTTAGGAAAGGTTCCCATTAATTTTATCAAAGATAAATTTTTTAAATTTATTCTTTAATCTTCCTTTGAATATCAATTCAAACCAAATTATGGTTTATCTAAACAAGTCGGGATTAACGAACCATACCGAAGTAATCAATTGTTTTAAATTTCCCATTCCCAACCTATTCATCCCATGAAGCAAAACTGGTAATACTTCATATCTAACACCACGGTGTTATTGGCAAATTCAATTACCATTTCATGTTCAAATCTAATTAAAGATTTAACTATTGCCTGGAGCAAAACTGGTGATACTCCATTCTCGATCATTTCAATCTAATTAAAGATTCATTAAAACTCCACTTGGTTTTAATCTTCCCAAAATCAGTATTAATGATTATTTAACTTGGGAAATCATAACCTGTCTTTTAACTAGGTTAAAGAACCAATGTCATTTAAACAAGGTTCACGATAAACTCCAAAATCACATTCCATTCTGTCGGCCCTTAACCGTAAATTAGCAAGTGTACAATTCCCTAATGATTTACCCCAAAGGCCGAAACCAACATCAGATCAATACCCAGAAAACCATTCAACTTAACAAATCTCCAATTAGTTTCTAATTCTCTTAACTCCGTAGGTTCTAAGAACAGTATTATTAAAGATACCATTCACGACAACCCAAAATCGCATTCCATGGACACTGGAATCTTCATGGAAAACAAATCGATAGATATAATCGATACAAACTTCCATATCCAACCGATAATATAAACAGAATAATGATTAGGCCTTTTAAATTCCATATATATTAATCGTCGTCCTCTACAGAAGCTTACATTGATTATCGCCAAATTGAATTCCATTCAATTCCAATTTAATATGTTAAATTGGAAAACTTTACTTTGGAAAATCTTCTTTAAATCTTAACAAAAGATTTATAAATTCCAAATCTCATTTCACTGTAAATCGGGATAAAGAACGAATGTCATTAAAACACAGTTCACGATAAACCCAATTCACATTCCACAAATTATCGGGTTAAAGAACAAGTGTTATTTAAAACACCGTTCACGACAAACCCAAAAATCACCAATTCAATTCCAATTAAATATTATTTAATTAGTATACTTCATTAAAACTAAATAAAAAGATTTAATCTTTTCTCAACTGGTTTTTAAAACAGTGTTAATGAAGACACCATTCACGGCAAACCCAAATCCCATTTGATATTAAATATAAGGCTCTGAATAGAAAATATATCGGCTTATATTCAATATCAAATACTACAACCAACAAATATCGTATTGGAAATAACGTTATAAATATATCTTTCAAATTTCCATAACAATATCGGTATAGTCATGAAATCCAACATCAAAATATTCCGAAGACAATTTCGATTCAAATCCATTCCAATCCATATATTGGAAATCCCGGTTATTTTTATAACCATTTCAAATCCAATTTATTTATTTTAAAAATATTGGATTTATTATTCTAATTCAAAACTAGTTCATTTCGATACAAATCTATTTTATCTTTTCAAATATGGAATTTTCATCCCAATTTTTTGCAAATCATTTATTATTATTTTTCATAAATTATTGATATTTTTAATAATTTTATCAAGGCCCGCACAATCGATTTCCATAAACGGCCATCGAACTGCACTTACATCGACCTTTTCCAAATTTGATTTGGACATAATTCCAAATCCAACCATTAGATTTTAAATATCCTGTATTCGTTAGAAAGCTCATTTCGATACGAACCCAACCATTCTGGTTTAAGGAGAATCCGACGGTCGAATCTCCCGTAATGTCTGTTCGAAGTCAATGGTCGAAATTCGCGAACTACCGCAGCACGGCGCGTTCTATTCAGGCAATTTGTATATATATATATTATATATATTTTGTCGATTTCCATTTAAAACATATTTTATAAATTGTTTTAAATTCGTTTTAAAAACGATTTCAACTTCCTATTCAATTTCTAATCAAAATTTGAATATTCCATATCATTGATATATAAATGATAATATTTTCAAAACATTAGATTTTGAAATCAATTCCTTTTCAATATTCATTATAAAAATGAATAAAATCGATATAAATATCGTTCGCATCAAAATGGCGCATATCTAATCAAAATGGCTATATATATTTAAATATATTCGTGTCCATCCCAAATTGGACGTCAAAAACATATTTTGATTCTTTTCTAAATATTGTTTGGGAATATTCGTTATTTTAAAATAATTGTTATTTTAAAATATTCATTCTTTCTGAACTAGAACTAGACACAGTCAATTACCATATAATTTGACTATATGGATTTCACACAAAAATTGTGTATAATAACAATGAAAACAGCTATCCATCATCCAGAGTGCATTCTACACTGTATAAGCATTTAATATAAATATTTAACGCTTATAACAGCCTGTCAATCAATCGATCGACATACAGCTAATTATTGGGATTAGTGTATGTCCAATATCATCCCAATACCCGTGTGGGGTTTCAAACAATCAAACACAAGTTTTATTTGTGCAGTTGGGCGATGTATAAAATTTATCGTCCCAATCAATATCAGTCAAATGTGTGTACATAAACAAATCTTCTGATTTGTAAATGAATATTTATTCTCTTTCATATACATGTTAAAAATTATATTTTTAACGATAAAATATTTATTCGGTTCATTTGCGCAATAAAATGATATTTTTACTGTTCTAATATATTTTAGAAAATTTCGGCGGCATAATGACACGTAACTAGAAACGAGATAAGGTCTAGCCTTATTCCCAGTCTAATAATGGCCTACGCCATACACATCCCATCTAATCAATTCCATTTCATTTCCCAAACCAAATTCAACCAAACAATTCAATCAACCAAACTAAATAATCACAAAAGTCGTCCATGGTCTGTGGACGACGGGGAACAGTTCATATATGCAGTTATAAAATAAATAACTGTATATAAAAAATTATAGTGAGGAGTTCTCACCTTGGGTATCCACTCCTCCAGTCCTTATCTCTGAACGGTTTGAATTCAGATTTGTTTTTCGACAGTACCATCGCAATCTGTATCACACGGTTGATTATTAAAAATCACATTTTTATACTGTTACTTCATACATAAAAATCATATTTTTATGTTGATGTTTATATTATAAAAATTATATTTTTATAATTCAGTTTTCCATATATTTTCCTTTTCAACATAAAAATCATATTTTTATTATCTCTATCATATAAAAATCATATTTTTATTATCGACTAAAATCATATCTTTTCGCTTTTAAAAAATCACATCTTTTCATGTTAATTTATATAAAGAATCTATTTTTTTCCTTTCTAATGCATATTTAAAAATCTGATTTTTACGTAAATAAAAATCCTAGCTTTATATATATAATTCAGATTTAAAAACAATACTGTAATTGCTAAATTAACCAAAATCAATTTCCTATGAAGAAAATAAATTAATTAATTAAACTCACATTGATGTTCAAAGAGGGAGGAGCTTCACGTCGGGGGAAGTGTGTTGAGCCGTCGGTGGTTGGCCAGGGAGAGGAATTGGCGGCTTTTAAAGGGCTGCGCGATTTGGGGTTGAGGGGGGTAACAGGTCTCGCGGGTTCGAGAGGGAATGAGGGGGTTCGACGAGGGCGGCTAGGGTGCGAGGTGGCGCCGGTGACAGCTGGGGGCGGTGGTGCGATCGTCGGCTAGAGGAGGAGGCGCGATGTAAGGACCCGAACTTCCCCGTGAAGGAAACCCCTGATTGCTTTGAGGACAAGACGAATCAGAACACAAACAAAAGAACATTTCATTGCTTATTACAACAATTTACATCAGAATACAAGAATATAACAGAGTATAAATAAATATTACACATTTACTAAACATCAGAGATTTACAAGTTACAATACATCGCAGCGAAAAATAACACAAAACACCACTGAAAGGAATATACGGATACAGAGCTTTCCGAATATCATTCCAGCTGTAAACCAGGATCATGTGAATATAAATCTGCAAAACCAAAACTACTAGCTGCCCGTATGGAAATAGGAGCACCCAGAGTTTAGGTTAAAACAATAAACTCCAGGTCAGTCATGTGACAAGTGTGAGAACTAAAACAGTTATTTAAAACTTTTCTTTAAATCAGATATATCAAGGGACCACGCCGTATAATAGGGAATGGGTTTCCTCCCAAGAATACCGGTGCATATAACAAAACATCGCAATGCTTTTTGGATAAATGAAGCTATTATAAGACCCAGGTCCTATCACACAATGTAACGCAAGCCGGGGGATGTGGTTTTCCCTTATAATAGTCAGACATGCTTGGTACGTTAAAAACAAATCAGTTGATACTATTATAAGTGCATAGTGTATAAAAAACTTCAAATATAAATGTATCAATCCTAGACGGCATGGGTACCATATATCATGTCGCCAATACTAGGCTCTACAATCAAAACCGCAAACGTCAGTATTGGAAGTTGGATTTCCTTCTGTGAACCAAGGCAAGGGATCGTCCCAACCGCTTCGAGACTCTCTAGCCCGAGCCTCAGGCTTCTCAACAGAAGCCTTGATCATTTGCATCTCAGCATGCCACACAGGCAATTCATGCCATGCGAATGATATCTATCAATATATAACCTCTGAGATCGTACGTCTCAGAGAAGGGCGTTAAGCAAGAGAATAAATTCTCCTCCGCCAAACAGATATATATTTAATAGAAATCAATCAACACATAATAGAATCCAATGTCAGACACACAATCCATTTACAAGTCCGTTCTGGGTCTGAACGAAACCGGAGGAACCTTATTCCTCGCATATCCATCGATCTCCAAGTACATCTGGATGATCACCAACTGATTCCCTCCTCTTGGGTGTACATCCCAATCAAGATCATCAATAATTATCCAAACGATGTGAAGACCTCCGGTCTTCGACCACCGTCTTCATCCTCGACACATCGTCGAATCAGTTATTCAGAATGGGATAAACCCGGTCTTTCCGAATAACTCGCATATATAATAAAGAAGTGCTATAAAAACACAACATACGCCTTATTCCAATCCAGAATATTCCATTATTCGAATATTCTTATATTTTGGGAAAGGTTCCTATTAATTTTATCAAAGATAAATTCTTTAAATTTATTCTTTAATCTTCTTTTGAATATCAATTCAAACCAAATTATGGTTTATCCAAACTAGTCAGGATTAGCAAACCTTACCGAGGTAATCCTTTGTTAAATCTCCCAACCCCAACCTATTCATCCCATGAAGTAAAACTGGTAATACTTCATATCTAACACCACCGTGTTATCGGTAAATTCAATTACCAATTCATGTTCAAATCTAAGATTTAACTATCGCTTGGAGAAAAACTGGTGATACTCCATTCTCGATCATTTCAATCTAATTAAAGATTCATTAAAACTCCACTTGGTTTCAATCTTCCCAAAAATCAATATTAATGATTGTTTAACTTGGGAAATCATATCCTGTCTTTAACTGGGTTAAAGAACCAATGTCATTTAAAACACAGTTCACGATAAACCCGAAATCACATTCTATTCCATCAGCCTTTAACCGTCAATTAGCAAGTGAACAATTCCCTAAGTATTAACCCCGAAGGCCAAAACCAACATCAGATCAATACCCAGGAAACCATTCAACTAAACTAATCTCCAGTTAGTTTTTAATTTTATTAACTCCATTGGGTCTAAGAACAGTATTATTAAAGATACCATTCACGACAACCCAAAATCACATTCCATTAACGATGGAATCTTCATGGAAAACAAATCGACATATATAATCGATATAAACTTCCATATCCGACTAACAATATAAATGGAATAACGGCAAAGCCCTTTTAAATTCCATATATATTAGGAGTCCTCCTCCACAGAAATTCACTTCGATTATTACCAAATCGAATACCATTACATTCCAATTTATTTATTTTAAATTGGAAAACTTTACTTTGGAAAATCTCCTTTAAATCTTAACAAAAGATTTTTAAATTCCAAATCACATTTCACTGTGAATCGGGTTAAGGAATGAATGTTGTTAAAACACAGTTCACAGCAACCCAGTTCACATTCCATAAATTATCGGGTTAAAGAACAAATGTTATATAAAACATCATTCACGATAAACCCACAAATCAATTCCAATTCGATTCCAATTAAATATTATTTAATTGGTGTACTTCATTAAATCCAAATAAAAAGATTTAATCCTTTTTCTCAACTAGGTTTAAGAACAGTGTTAATGAAGACACTATTCACGACAAACCCATATCTCATTTGATATAAAATCAAGGATCTAAATAGAAAATATATCGGCTTATATTCAATATCAAATTCTACGACCAACAAATATCGTATTAGAAATAACGATATAAATATGTCTTTCAATTTTCCATAACAATATATGTATAATCATGAAATCCAACATCGAAATATTCCGAAGACAATTTCGATTCAAATCAATTTCCAATTTATATACTGGAAATTTCGGTTATCTTCAAAACCATTTCCAATCCAATTCATTTATTTTAAAAATATTGGATTTATTATTCCAGTTCAAAACTAGTTCATTTCGATAAAAATCTATTTTTATCTTTTCAAATATGGGATTTTTCATCCTAATTCTTTCCAGATCATTTCTTATGATTTTATACTAATTATTGATATTTTTTAATAATTTTATCAGGCCCGTACAGTCAATTTCCATAAAGGGCCATCGAACTGCACTTACAACGACCTTTTCCAAATTTGATTTAGACATAATTCCAAATCCAACCATTAGATTTCTAATCTCTAATATTCATTCGAAGGCTCTTTTCGTTATGAACCCAACGATATCGGTATTAGGAGAATCCGACGGTCGGATCTCCCGTAATGTCCGTTCGAAGTCAATGGCCGAAATTCACAAACTACCGCAGCGCGGCGCATTCTATTCTGGCCATTATATATATAATATACATATATATTATATTTCATCGATTTCCTTTTAAAACATATTTTATAAATCGTTTTAAATTCGTTTTCAAAACAATTTCAACTTCATATTCAATTTCAAATCAAAATTGAATATTCCCTATCATCGATATATAAATGATAATATTTTCAAAACATTATATTTCGAAATCATTTCCTTTTTGATATTCATGTTAAAATGAATAAAATCGATATAAATATCGATTCACGCCAAAATGGCGTTAATCTAATCAACACGGCTATATATATTTAAATATAATCGTGTCCATCCCAAATCAGACATCAAAATCATATTTTGATCCTTTTCTGAATATTATTTGAAAATATTCGTTATTTTAAAATATTAGTTATTTTAAAATATTCATTCTTTCTGAACTGGAATCAGACACAGTCAATTACCATATAATGCGATTATATGGATTACATACACAAATGTACACAACTACAATCAAACACTTTCAACAATCATCCAGAGTGCATTCTACACCGCATAAGCATCGAATATAAATATTTAACGCTTATAACAGCCTGTCAATCAATCGATCGACATACAGCTAATTATTGGGATCAGTTTATGTCCTATTTCATCCCAATACCCATATGGGGTTTCAATCAACAAATAATGAATTTTATTTTTGCAGTTGGGCGATGTGTAAAATTTATCGTCCCAATTAATATCAGTCAAATCAGTGTACATAAACAAATCGTCTGATTTTAAATGAATATTTATTTTATTCACATACACGTTAAAAATTATATTTTTAACGATAAAAACATTCTTTCGGTTCATTTACACAATAAAAATAATATTTTTATTTTTCTAATATATTTTAGAAAATTTCGGCGGCATAACGGCACGATACAAGAAATGGGATAAGGCCCAGCCTTATCCCCAATCTAATAATGGCCCACGCCATACACATACCAATTCTAATCAACTCCATTTCATTTCCCCAAACCAATCAACCGAAAACCACAACACAATATAACCAAACAAACACACAAGTCGTCCATGGTCTGTGGACGACGGGGAAACAGTTCATATATGCAGTTACATAATAAATAACTGTATAACGAAAATTACAGTGAGGAGTTCTCACCTTTGGGTTCCACTCCACCATTCTATATTTCTGAACAGTCTCGATTTGTTCGAAATTCCAATGCGGTCCTTACCACGCTGTTCATAATAAAAATTATATTTTTATTTCAAATCCATATGTGTAAAAATCACATTTTTGTCATTTCATTCTAATAAATAAAAATCATATTTTTATTTCTACTTCATATATTTCTTTGTATGATTATTTTATAAATAACATACATAGGCTAAAAATTATATTTTTATCTTTCTAAAAGTAATTTCATGCCATATACTAATTAAAAATCATATTTTTAATCTTGCTAAAAATATTTCCTTCCTACGATAAAAATCCTATTTTTAACTAACCAAAAATGATATTTTTACATAACTAAAAATCACAACTTTATGTAATTAAAAATCATAATTTTATATAAATAAAAATCATAACTTATACTCAGTAAAAAAATCATTTCTTTATAGCCATATAAATCGTTTCTTTATAGTGATAAAGATCGTGTTTTTATATACATGAAAATCATAACTTCATATACATGAAAATCATACACTTTTTACTAATTAAAATTAAACCTTTTCCCTTATCAAAAATTATATTTTTATACTCGTAAAATCATATATTTTTTTCTAATATTTCCATAGGAATTAAGGTCAGAACAATCAAAAGAGGAATCAAGCAAATCAGGCCAAGTCAAAATCAAGGAAATAGGAAGGGGGAAAGCAAAACGAACCATAGCAACTCACGTGAAGAAAGAGCAACTGTCAGAGGGCGGAGACGGCGCTGCTTGCGACGCGTGAAGAAGGGCGGGGCATCAGGCGTGGTGGACTCAGGCGGTCTCGCGGTTGGTTGCGGGTTCCTCGAAGTTAGGGGTCACGGGTCTTGCGAGAAGGCAGAGGAGAGAGCGGGAGGCGAGGAAAAGGGGAGCGCCGGAGGTAGGGAAGGGGGTGCACGCCAGGTGTGGCGGCGTGAGGTGATGGGGTTGGCCAAAGAAAATGGGCGATGGGATTTTCGATTTGGGGAAAACTCGTTTTTGTCTGAAAGATATAAAGGGGTAGGGGTTTAATTGGAAATGTTTATATTATTTTTATTTTATTTATTTATTCCATAAAGAACTTTTTATTTTGAACTCAAAATCGAACCCACCGACTGTCGCCCTTGGCTAATTACCCCCATTCCGACAACAATGGGATATGTCCGGTAAGCCAATTCGACTGTTACGATCAGCTTTGCTTTAAATTAAAATATAAATCAATATATTCAATTTTAAATGTACATTTCAATTTACCGGGGCCACATATTGACTCTAAAAATTCCCAAAAAAATTATTTCTAGCTTCGGATTGACGATACGGTCCTAACAAAACTAATTACGTCAAATTCTGAGACTGTTAGAAAAATGGCCATTTTTTGGTCAATCGAAATTGACTGAAACACGCTCACATATTGATTTCAAATATTACGAATTTGGGAATCTAGTAATAATTTGACATCCCGGATCCAACAAAAGTGGTTTCGTCGAAAACGAAGGTCATTTGCAAATTTCCATTTTTAAGGGACAAAATTCCATAGCGACTATTCTGAATTTTCATCTGGGCATAACCTTTTATCCCCGCTATGAAATTTCAATTTTTCAGATTCATTGGAAAGGTATTCTCAAACAGATTCTAATATTTTTGGTTTCCCTAAAATCCGGTTTATTTTGAATCCTGTACATTCATTTGAAATTTGAAATCGAATTTTCAAACTACCATGCCATTTTCAATTCTTTTCGAAATTAAAAATAAATATTTATATTCTAACGATGATTTATATAAACATATACATTCTAATTCTATTCAAAATAATTTCTCATCGTTATTATTTAAAATAATTCATTTTAAATATTCAAAATTCATTAAAATTGCCAAAATAAAAATTTTAAATTGGTTCGAATTTTCCAGGTTATTACATGCGACGAGGTCCAACGTCGAGCTGTTTTAGGTTTAGGATATTTTATTTATTTATTTATTTAACTCGATTTTGGACTGATGTGGAGAATTAGGGGTTGACCCCAATATATATAAATATATTTAATTTAACTTTAAATTCTAAAAAGTTACCTTAAAATCCGAACTCCAAATCGAGCCCAGCGACTGTCGCCCCTAGCCAATCACCCCCATTCCGAACACAATGGGATATGTTTCATAAGCTAATTCGGATGTTTCGATCAGTTTTCATCAAATTCAAAATATAAATCTATATATTGAATATGAATGCACATTTCAATTTATCGGGGCCACATACAGACTCTAAAAATTCCAGAAAAAGTAGCTTCGTATTGACGATACGGACCTAACAAAGCTAATTTCGTCAAATTTGAAGACGGTTTGAAAAATGGCCATTTTCTGGTCGATCCAAATTGACAAAACACGTTTTCGTGTGCCAGGCTCACATATTGATTCAGAAAATTATGAATTTTGGAATCTAGCAATAACTTGACATCCCGGATCCAACAAAAGTGGTTTCATCGAAAACGAAGGTTGTTTGCAAAATTTCCATTTTTAAGGATTATATTTTCCATAGCAATTATTCTGAATTTTCAATTGGGCATAACTTTTTATTCCCGCTATAAAATTTCAATTTTTCGGATTCATTGGAAAGATATTCTCAAATAGATTCAAATATTTTTGGTTTCGCTAAAATCCGATTTATTTTGAATCCTGTACATTCATTTGAAATTTGAAATAGAATTTTCGAACTACCGCACCATTTCCAATTCCTTTTATAATTAAAAATAAATATTTATATTCTAATGTCGATTCAAATAAATATATACGTTCTAATTTTATTCAAAATAAATTTTTCGTCGTTATTATTTAAACTAAATTCATTTTAGATATTCAAAATTCAATAAAATTGCCAAAATAAAAAATTTAAATTGGTTCGAATGTTCTGGTTACTACAATCTCCCCACTTAAAACTTTTCGTCCTCGAAAAGGAACGAAGCTGAAAATTGTTTTACAATCAACTCAACTTTCATTATTTTCATTATGGCTTAAGTTCTTCAACTTTTCAGTTTCTAAGAGCTTTTCAAATTCTTCAAAAATTTGGCTAACACCCTAAATTTTCGAAAAATTTCGCTATAACCTCCCCTGCACGTGAGCACCGGGAAAATCCCGAAATTGCCATACAGGCCTCTCCAATCCAAAAAAAAAAGAAACAGCCAAGCGGCTAGCCAATTGGCTCATAGAATCATCCAAAACCCAAGAAATACAATAAACATGTACCTATTTGTCGGGCAAACAATTTTATTCCTCTGCTTAGCTTCCCTGCTATGACCTGTTCAATGGATACACATGTATATGCATGCAATTTCAAACAATTTTCAATTTAGTTCGATTTGATTCAACTTGGCCTAATTCACCTTTCATTCACATGTTGGTTTAAATGAATAATCATACAACATAACCATCAATCAATTAGTTGATTAGCTTTTCAAATTCATAACTTGGATACATAGTCCAAAAATCAGATTTTTGATGCCAAATCACAACAATATATTCTAACTATATTTTGGTTCTCACACCAGTCAATTGGAATCATATAGAAATCCCACTTTCAGAACTCGAACATATATCCACTGATGATGCAGCTGCTATCATCAGTGTCTTCTCCGGGCGACTAGAGTGTGATTCTATATCTGTCCAGTATATTAAAGCTTCGAATATCCGTGGATCAGACGTATATGCAAAATCTTTATATATTGGATTGTCCAAATTCAGTACAAATAAATATTTAAATACGTTGAATAAGGTGTAAATTTTCAAAACAAAAATTGCTTTCATTTTAAAAATATACTCTTCACACTCGTTCTAGGATACTGCTGATCCCATCTCTGACGAGTCATTCTTATTGGATATTACTAATCCAATCTCTGATGAATTCTTTCGTATAGTTCTAATGTGCCTTGTTCTCCGAGCTTTGTAAACCAAAGCTCTGATACCACAATGAAACGACCCGAACTTCCGCGTGAAGGAAAGCCCGGATTGCTTTGAGAACAAGACGAATCAAAACATAAATAAAAGAATATTTCATTGCTTATTACAACAATTCCATCAGAATACAAGAATATTACAGAGTATGAATAAATAATACACATTTGATAAATATCAGAGATTTAAATTACATTACTGCAGCGGAAAAATAATACAAAACACAACTGAAAAGAATATACGGATATAGAGCTTTCCGAATATCATTCCAGCTGTAAACTAGGATCCTGTGAATATAAATTTGCAAAACCAAAACTACTAGCTGTCCGTGTCGAAAATAGGGGCACCCAGAGTTTGGGTTAAAACAATAAACTCCAGGTCAGTCATGTGACTGGTGTGAGAACTAAAACGGTTATTTAAATCTTTACTTTAAATCAGGTATATGAAGGGACCACGCCGTATAACACGGAACGGGTTTCCTCCCAAGAATACCAGTGCATATAACAAAACAGCGCAATGCTTTTTGGAAAAACGAACCTATTATAAGACCCAGGTCCAATCACATAATGCAACGCAAGCCGGGGGATAGGTTTTTCCCTTATAATAGCCAAACATGCTTGGTATGTTAGAACAAATCATTTGATACTATTATAAGTGCATAATGTATAAACAACTTCAAATATAAATTTATCAATCCTAGACGGCATGGGTACCATATATCATGTCGCCAATACTAGGTACTACAATCAAAGCCGCAATTGTCACGTATTGGAAGTTGGATTTCCATCTGTGAACCAAAGCAAGGGATCGTCCTTATCGCTTCGAGACAATCTAGCCCATGTCTCAGGAACAGCCGCAACGGCTCCATGGATCGTCAGGGCTAGTCCACCCGATGTGGATTATAATGCCAGAACACTGCGTTTACCCGCCCTATGGGGTGTAAATGAGCCAAATGACTCCATCGGTCCCGGATCGACCGATATAACTGAGGCGCCTCCTATCCGTCATCCACATAAGTAAAATGTCAGGGCATGTAAAATGCTGACACCACTCCTAGCTAGAAGGAAACGCATGCCCTCCCTGAGGTCCTCTCCCGTTTCTGGTTCACACCGGGGTGTGAGGCTCGCGAATTAACACTACACAAAGCTAAGCCACAAAGGCCGTGCTTTGATCATCAACCACAAGACTCTGCTTCTCAACAGAAGCCTTGATCATTTGCATCTCAGCATGCCACATAGGCAATTCACGCTATGCAACAGATGTATATCAATCACATAGAATGAAATCCAATATCAGACACACATCCATTTATAAGTCCGTTCTGGGTCTGAACGAAACCGGAGGAACCTTATTCCTTGCATATCCATCGATCTACAAGTACGTCTGGACGATCACCAACTGATTCCCTCCTTTTGGGTGTACAGCCCAATCAAGATCATCAGTAATTATCCAAACGATGTGAAGACCTCCGGTCTTCTATCACCGTCTTCATCACCGACTCATCGCCGATTCAGTTATTCAAAAGGGGATAAAACTGGTCTTTCTGAATAACTTGCGTATATAATAAACAAGTGCTATAAAAACACAACATACGCCTCATTCCAATCCAGAATATTCCTTTATTCAAATATTCTTATTCTTTGGGAAAGGTTCCCATTAATTTTATCAAAGATAAATTCCTTAAATTTACTCTTTAATCTTCCTTTGAATATCGATTCAAACCAAATTATGTTTTATCTAAACTAGTCAGGATTAACGAACCTTACCGAAGTAATCAATTATTTTAAATTTCCCAATCCCAACCTATTCATCCCATGAAGAAAAACTGGTAATACTTCGTATCTAACACCATGGTGTTATCGGCAAATTCAATTACCATTTCAGGTTCAAATCTAATTAAAGATTTAACTATCGCCTGGAGCAAAACTGGTGATACTCCATTCACGATCATTTCAATCTAATTAAAGATTCATTAAAACTCTACTTGGTTTTAATCTTCCCAAAATCAATATTAATGATTATTTAACTTGGGAAATCATAACCTATCTTTTAACTAGGTTAAAGAACCAAAGTCATTTAAATACGGTTCACAATAAATCCCAAAATCACATTCCATTCTATCAGCCCTTAACTGTAACACCCCACCTCCGCTAGGGTCACTCACAAAGGGAATGCCCTAGTTTTGGAGGGGTATTATCTAGTAAACAGGCACAGAGATAACACAAGACAGAACATAGATAAAATAGAGTATATAAAGCAGCGGATATAAACTTTAAAACCAAATCTCATTACTAAAAAATAGAGTCAAAACCTCTTACATCAAAATGCCAAGTCATTATTTCATTACATCAAGTTCTAAAGAAGCAAAGTACTTAAAACAACATAAGTAAAATATTATTCCCCAAAAAGTGCATGAGTGCAGCCATAGCATAGCTCAAGACCAAACCGTACATTAGCTGTCAAAAAGCTAGCAAAGTCCAAGCTAAGAGCTAGAGTTTCCTCCCTGAGAACCTGGGGGGGAAACGAAAGACAAAGAGGCGAAAGAAAACGGGTCAGTCAAAAATACTGGTAAGCCCTAGTGACTATCAGCATAGAAACTAGTAAAGTTAACAAGACATGAATAAACTGGAATTAAACATAGGAATGATGATAAGTCTGACATGATAACTAAGCTAACAAGATAACTCAAGTCTAACATTGCGTATTCAAGGTTCGCCATACCAACTATACTGGTATACTAATTCCGTGTCAACTATAAATCAGGAAATAATCCCTTGGCCCAATATCGTGAAGTGACCCAATTCGGGGTCCAACGATATGGTCTAATCGATCGGCTCCCTACAAGTCTAGCTCGTCGTGTGTCTGTGTCATACGGCCCTATCACGAACGTAGTCACCTGTGTTAGGTCCACCATAGGGTGTATTAAGCCCTAGGGTGCCAACCACCGACACGAATCAAGAATGCACAGATAATCCTACTGATGCCCAATGCCTGCTTTTTCAACTCCGGACTAAGTGCACGACCCTAGTCCACCTGAACCTACAATGGCGCACCAACTCAGCCGTCGTTCTGGTCGCTTACAGTCAGCCCAGCAATTGTGCCCCACCCTGCCTAGTCCCAGGGTACCGTGATACATCTAGTGGGTTACTGCTGAAAAGGACCGCGTAACTAGGGTTTCGTTTAGCAGGTTAAGTTGTCATTTAAAATCAAGACTTAACCCCATCTACGTGTCATGTCAAATTGACTAAGTGTGTCGTTCTAGTTCAAGACTTAGTCCTACGAATCATGTGTCAGGTTGGTTAAGTGTGTTCAAGCGGTTCATGACTTAACCATATCAAATCAACGTGTCAAATTGGTTAAGTATATTCAAGTGGTCCATGACTTAACCCTATCCAGTGGCATTAATTTACTTAATGCACCCCTAACCTCTCACATTAGACTTGGTTATGGTTACTGGATGTACCGGGCGGATCCGGGCAGTTTTACACCATAACCTAGTCTAACCTCGGGTTTCGAGTGCGATATGACCAACTACTCACATTGGGTCCTATTGTTTGCAGTTACTGGATTCGCCGGGCGGTTCCGAGCAGATTTATACTGCAAACTCAACCCAACCTCGAGTTGGCCACGTTCAAGTTATCTAAGTGTCATGTCCCAAATTCATATTTTCAAGTATAATTTCATGTCAAGTTCATGTTCCTATCCAAGCTCAAGTTATAATGATATTCATGTTTTCAAGTTCATACTAAATTCAGGTTTTCCTAAACTACCCAAATCGCATCCAAAACACTCGTGAATTCAAATCAAGGCAATAGATGTAACTAGGGAATAACATAACAAGGATGGGTATAAAGTGGCAAAGGTGATTTCAAGGCAAGCATGGTGTAACTTGAGATATGATCATAACATCACTGGCATATGAAATAGGGTGATCAACATAGCAATAAATGACATAAGATGATAATCCTAAACTTGTGACTAGCAATAGTTTCAACATCACAACATCACAGGCATGTTAAAATAATGATAGGGTTTAGGTTATGACATGAACAGGCCCCTAAATCAAGTTCTTATCAGTATTCCACAAATCAAGGTTCAATATGAACGGTACTAGGTTCAAGGTGAATAGATCTAGGGTGAACAAGAGTAGATCTAAAATAATAGATCAAAAAGGAATAGTCATAGATCAAAGATATACAAGAGTAGGTCTCAAGTAGTTATCATGTTTATGTTCAACTTCAATTTACACATGTCCATATTAAGTTTAGAGTTTAGATCTAGGAGTAACTGGGGCTTACAGATCGTGGTTTTTGAGAACTAAGAACATAAATTGTCGTAGGATCGTTGTTGAGATGTTGATCTATTCCCTTGAATTGTTGTAGAAACGTTGGCCTTCAATTTGGATCTAGTTTGAATGTTTAAGCTTCAAGTTGGAGGCGGCGGTCATGGTTCAAGAGGAGACTTAGCAGCATAATGGTGTTAGAAAGATTTGTTGTGGATTATCCTAGGTCTTAGTGTGTTTTTGTAGTTGCAACAACTAGTTTAGGCCATAGGATAAACCCTAGAATCGATCTGAACCGCCAAAAATCGTCACAGGCCCTCAAACAAGCCAACAGGGTCAAGCAGGAGCAACCAGGCCCAAACCAGGTTCGGGGACCAGGTCAACACCCAAGTCGACTGCGCAGTCGACTTGGTCCTGGGGGTGTCGACTGCCCAGTCGACTCCCCAGTCGACCTGGGGTGTTGGGCGGGAAATTTCCCGCCCAGTCTCTCTGGGTTTTGAAATTCGAATTTGAACTCGAATTCAAACTGTTTTGAACTCTGAAAATTTCTAAAACTTTGGGGAGCCATAACTTGGTCATACGGACTCTGATTTTCGAAAAATCAGACTCGATTTCTTGCAGAATTCCGAGACGAACGCAATGTCGTAACCCGTTTCCCTTGGTTCTTATTTTAAAATTTAATTCTTCCTAGATTTATGGTTATAACACGTTATCAAAATACGGGTTGTTACATTCTCCCCTCCTTAAAGGATTTCGTCCCCGAAATCTCTAAGTTAGGAAGAACGTATCCTGCCATCCATCATCCATCTACTCAAAACATCATCCACAAGCAAACATTGTCCTTAAGAGATTTCTAATGTTGTATGAACATATGCAAAAAGTGTGTGTATATGTTCCTTATCTAATGCAAATGATCAGGCCTGATTGATCTTTTTAATGCAAAATATGTTTAGTGTCATGAATCCAACATGTATGCAAATAATCCTAGTCACGTAAGCACTATATGTGTGCACAAACATTCATCCATATGCAACATTCATATGATAACACATTCAATTTCATCCATAAATAAGTATAAACACTCATGCATATGCAATATGAAAATGTGTCTGAGCCGATCTAGTGCCTAATGTGTGTTATGCAACCACGAGCAATCACTTGCAACCACTTGCAACCATTCGCAAACATCAAGCATAACATGTTTCAAATACATGTTTACATTCATAGGATTCTACCTAAGGTTCTCAAGACAGGATCGAAAGGATATACAAGATAAAACATAGTATCCAGGGAAAAGAAGTTAAAGATGTACCCCTAGAAGGTCCTTCTTGCGGGGCTTGCCCTTGCTTCTTAGGGCAGTTCTTGCTGATGTGTCCAGTTTCACCGCAATGAAAACATGCTCCTATCTTCATCTTCTTCTTCCTACAGTCCTGGACTATATGCCCGTCAATACCACAGAAGTTGCATTTTCTTTTCTCATGTGACTTGTCATTCTTGTTGTTGCTGTTCTTTCCTCCTTTCTCTGAGTCTACCTTCTTGTCTTGAGACTCATTCGCCTTGACCTTCTTCTTGCCATTCTCGTCTTCTTCATGAAGTAGGGCCATATTCACCAAGCTTTCAAAGGTCTCCCCCATGGGTACATGAGTCATGGCCATAGTATGGAGTGGCTCGCTCAATCCTCGAGCAAAGCGTAGAGCCTTCTTCTCATCCGTGTTGACTAAGTCCAAACCAAACCGAGCAAGCTGATTAAACTTATTCACGTATTTCCTAACTAACATGTCCCCTTGCTTGAGTGCCAGGAACCTCTCCATATGAAGGCTCGCTTCTGCGGATGATAAAAACTTAAGCCCAAACCTCTCTCTAAAGTCTGCCCAAGTCTCAATTGGCCTGGCAGCGTTGGTGACTTCCCACCAAAATGCAGCTTCCTTTTTCAACAACCATGCTGCCAACTGAACTTTCCTATGATCCTCCATATTGAAAATAACAAACAAGTCTTCAGTCTCTTTTAGCCAGTTTCGCGCCTCAACGAAGGTTTCAGTTCCAACGAAGTTCTTGCCGCCAATTCCTATAAAGTCCTTACGTATTTTGGCGAAGGCGGTACCCGGAGGAGGAGGAACCGTGACCACCGGCGGAGGAGGAGGAGGGATATCTGCCGGGCCCGCGCCGTTGGCCCTAGCTTCCAAGTATCTTCGGAACCAGCCAGGTATGGGTACTCCCTCAGGAAGGTTAAGATCAGACATGCTGAAAAGCGAAAAGGAAAAAGACTCAAACGAGGAAACAAAGGAAAGTGCTAATGGCTTTTGGGGAATAGCCTTTTCTTAAAAATAAAACTTTTCTTGAAAAATGCTTCTTTATAAACGGTTTTGAAAATAGTTTCAGAAGGTTTTTAAAACTTTTGCCCAGTCTGGTAACCTTCTGCTCTGATACCAAATGTAACACCCCACCTCCGCTAGGGTCACTCACAAAGGGAATGCCCTAGTTTTGGAGGGGTATTATCTAGTAAACAGGCACAGAGATAACACAAGACAGAACATAGATAAAATAGAGTATATAAAGTAGCGGATATAAACTTTAAAACCAAATCTCATTACTGAAAAATAGAGTCAAAACCTCTTACATCAAAATGCCAAGTCATTATTTCATTACATCAAGTTCTAAAGAAGCAAAGTACTTAAAACAACATAAGTAAAATATTATTCCCCAAAAAGTGCATGAGTGCAGCCATAGCATAGCTCAAGACCAAACCGTACATGAGCTGTCAGAAAGCTAGCAAAGTCCAAGCTAAGAGCTAGAGTTTCCTCTCTGAGAACCTGGGGGGAAACGAAAGACAAAGAGGCGAAAGAAAACGGGTCAGTCAAAAAGACTGGTAAGCCCTAGTGACTATCAGCATAGAAACTAGTAAAGTTAACAAGACATGAATAAATTGGAATTAAACATAGGAATGATGATAAGTCTGACATGATAACTAAGCCAACAAGATAACTCAAGTCTAACATTGCGTATTCAAGGTTCGCCATACCAACTATACTGGTATACTAATTCTGTGTCAACTATAAATCAAGAAATAATCCCTTTGCCCAATATCGTGAAGTGACCCAATTCGGGGTCCAACGGTATGGTCTAATCGATCGGCTCCCTACAAGTCTAGCTCGTCGTGTGTCTGTGTCATACGGCCCTATCACGAATGTAGTCACCTGTGCTAGGTCCACCATAGGGTGTATCAAGCCCTAGGGTGCCAACCACCGACACGAATCAAGAATGCACAGATAATCCTACTGATGCCCAATGCCTGCTTTTTCAACTCCGGACTAAGTGCACGACCCTAGTCTACCTGAACCTACAATGGCGCACCAACCCAGCCGTCGTTCAGGTCGCTTATAGTCAGCCCAGCAATCGTGCCCCACCCTGCCTAGTCCCAGGGTACCGTGATACATCTAGTGGGTTACTGCTGAAAAGGACCGCGTAACTAGGGTTTTGTTCAGCAGGTTAAGTTGTCATTTAAAATCGAGACTTAACCCCATCTACGTGTCATGTCAAATTGACTAAGTGTGTCATTCTAGTTCATGACTTAGTCCTATGAATCATGTGTCAGGTTGGTTAAGTGTGTTCAAGCGGTTCATGACTTAACCCTATCAAATCAACGTGTCAAATTGGTTAATTATATTCAAGTGGTCCATGACTTAACCCTATCCAGTGGCATTAATTTACTTAATGCACCCCTAACCTCTCACATTAGACTTGGTTATGATTACTGGATGTGCCGGGCGGGTCCGGGAAGTTTTACACCATAACCTAGTCTAACCTCGGGTTTCGAGTGCGATATGACCAACTACTCACATTGTGTCCTATTGTTTGCAGTTACTGGATTCGCCGGGCGGTTCCGGGCAGATTTATACTGCAAACTCAACCCAACCTCGAGTTGGGCACGTTCAAGTTATCTAAGTGTCATGTCCCAAATTCATATTTTCAAGTATAATTTCATGTCAAGTTCATGTTCCCATCCAAGCTCAAGTTATAACGATATTCATGTTTTCAAGTTCATACTAAATTCAGGTTTTCCTAAACTACCCAAATCGCATCCCCAACGCTCGTGAATTTGAATCAAGGCAATAGATGTAACTAGGGACTAACATAACAAGGATGGGTATAAAGTGGCAAAGGTGATTTCAAGGCAAGCATGGTGTAACTTGAGATATGATCATAACATCACTGGCATATGAAATAGGGTGATAAACATAGCAATAAATGACATAAGATGATAATCCTAAACTTGTGACTAGCAATAGTTTCAACATCACAACATCACAGGCATGTTAAAATAATGATAGGGTTTAGGTTATGACATGAAAAGGCCCCTAAATCAAGTTCTTATCAGTATTCCACAAATCAAGGTTCAATATGAACGGTACTAGGGTCAAGGTGAATAGATCTAGGGTGAACAAGAGTAGATCTAAAATAATAGATCAAAAAGGAATAGTCATAGATCAAAGATATACAAGAGTAGGTCTCAAGTAGTTATCATGTTTATGTTCAACTTCAATTTACACATGTCCATATTAAGTTTAGAGTTTAGATCTAAGAGTAACTGGGGCTTACAGATCGTGGGTTTTTAGAACTAAGAACAGAAATTGTCGTAGGATCGTTGTTGAGATGTTGATCTATTCCCTTGAATTGTTGTAGAAACGTTGGCCTTCGATTTGGATCTAGTTTGAATGTTTAAGCTTCAAGTTGGAGGCGGCGACCATGGTTCAAGAGGAGACCTAGCAGCATAATGGTGTTAGAAAGATTTGTTGTGGATTAGCCTAGGTCTTAGGGTGTTTTTATAGTTGCAACAACTAGTTTAGTCCATAGGATAAACCCTAGAATCGATCTGAACCGCCAAAAATCGTCTCAGGCTCTCAAACAAGCCAACAGTGTCAAGCAGGAGCAACCAGGCCCAAACCAGGTTCGGGGACCAGGTCGACACCCAAGTCGACTGCGCAGTCGACCTGGTCCTCGGGGTGTCGACTGCCCAGTCGACTCCCTAGTCGATCTGGGGTGCTGGACTGGAAATTTCCCGCCTAGTCTGTCTGGGTTTTGAAATTCGAATTCGAACTCGAATTCGAACTGTTTTGAACTCTGAAAATTTCTGAAACTTTGGGGAGCCATAACTTGGTCATACAGACTCCGATTTTCGAAAACTCGGACATTTCATGCAGAATTCCGAGACGAACGCAATAGCGCAACCCGTTTCCCTTGGTTCTTATTTTAAAATTTAATTCTGCCTAGATTTATGGTATAACACGTTATCAAAATACGGGTTGTTACATTAACCGTAAATTAGCAAGTGAATAATTCCCTAAGTATTAACCCCGAAGGCCGAAACCAACATCAGGTCAATACCCCAAAAAACCATTCAACTTAACTATTCTCCAGTTAGTTTCTAATTTTCTTAACTCCGTTGGGTCTAAGAACATTATTATTAAAGATACCATTCACGACAACCCAAAATCACATTCCATTGACAATGGAATCTTCATGGAAAACAAATTGATATATATAATCGATACAACCTTCTATATCCAACCGATAATATAAATGGAATAACGACTAGGCCTTTTGAATTCCATTTATACTAACCGTCTTCCTCTACAGAAGCTTACTTCAATTATCGCCAAATCGAATTCCATTCAATTCCAATTTAATATGTTAAATTGGAAAACTTTACTTTGGAAAATCTTCTTTAAATCTTAACAAAAAAATTATAAATTCCAAATCTCATTTCACTGTAAATTGGTTAAAGAACGAATGTCGTTAAAACACAGTTCACGATAAACCCAATTCACATTCCATTAATTATCGGGTTAAAGAACAAGTGTTATTTAAAACACCATTCACGATAAACCCAAAAATCAATTCCAATTCAATTCCAGTTAAATATTATTTAATTGGTATACTTCATTAAATCTAAATAAAAAGATTTATTCTTTTCCTCAACTGGGTTTAAAAACAATGTTAATGAAGACACCATTCACGACAAACCCAAATCCCATTTGATATTAAATACAAGGCTCTGAATAGAAAATATATCGGCTTATATTCAATATCAAATACTACAACCAACAAATATCGTATTGGAAATAACGCTATAAATATATCTTTCAAATTTCCATAACAATATCGGTATAGTCAAGAAATCCAACATCAAAATATTCCGAAGACAATTTCGATTCAAATCCATTCCAATCCATATATTGGAAATCCTGGTTATTTTTAAAACCATTTCAAATCCAATTTATTTATTTTAAAAATATTGGATTTATTATTCTAATTCAAAACTAGTTCATTTCGATAAAAATCTATTTTTATCTTTTCAAATATGGAATTTTTCATCCCAATTCTTTCCAAATCATTTATTATGATTTTTCACAAATTATTGATATTTTTAATAATTTTATCAAGGCCCGTACAGTCGATTTCCATAAACGGCCATCAAACTGCACTTACAGCGACCTTTTCCAAATTTGATTTGGACATAATTCCAAATCCAACCATTAGACTTCAAATCTCTTGTATTCGCTAGAAATCTCTTTTCAATACGAACCGAACGGTTCAAGTTTTAGGAGAATTTGATGGTCAAATCTCCCGTCATGTCCGTAAGAAGTCAATGGTCGAAATTCGCGAACTACCGCAGCGCGGCGCGTTCTATTCAGGCCATTATATATATAATATATTATATATATTTCATCGATTTCCATTTAAAACGTATTTTATAATTCCTCTTAAATTCGTTTTAAAAACGATTTCAACTTCCTATTCAATTTCTAATCAAAATTGAATATTCCATGTCATCGATATATAAATGATAATATTTTCAAAAGATTAGATTTTGAAATCAATTCCTTTTCATTATTCACTATAAAAATGAATAAAATCGATATAAATATCGTTCGTGTCAAAATGGCGCATATCTAATCAACACGGCTATATATATTTAAATATATTCGTGTCCATCCCAAATCGGACATCAAAATCATATTTGATTCTTTTCTAAATATTGTTTGAGAATATACGTTATTTTAAAATAATCGTTATTTTAAAATATTCATTCGTTCTGAACTGGAATCAGACACAATCAATTACCATATAATTTGACTATATGGATTTCACACAAAAAATGTGTATAACATCAATGAAAACAGCAATCCATCATCCAGAGTGCATTCTACACTGCATAAGCATTAAATATAAATATCTAACGCTTATAACAGCCTGTCAATCAATCGATCCACATACAGCTAATTATTGGGATTAGTGTATGACCAATATCATCCCAATACCCATGTGGGGTTTCAAACAATCAAACACAAGTTTTATTTGTGCAGTTGGGCGATGTGTAAAATTTATCGTCCCAATAAATATCGGCTAAATGGGTGTACATAAATAAACCTTCTGATTTGTAAATGAATATATATTCTCTTTCATATACATGTTAAAAATTATTATTTTAACGATAAAATATTTATTCGGTTCATTTACACAATAAAATGATATTTTTATTGTTGTAACACCCCGGATTTTTGAATAATCAATTTAACTAAATTAAAGAATAATAAATCTCAGACGTGAGAATTATGGGGATTGGGTTGCGCCATTGTGTTCGTCTCGGAATTCTAGTGGAGATAGAATCCGAGTTTGCGGGAAATGAGTACCGGATGAAAGAGTTATGAACGAACGAAGTTTGGTGGCAAAGTAAAGGAAAAAATGCACTGGCGCACTTGGGAAGTGCGCCGGTACATATTTACATTGGCGCACCTGCCAAGTGCACTCAGGCCGAGGCTGGAGCCTGCACAGCTTTTTGGTTCAGGCTGACCCGTGTTGTTGAGTCCATTCTGACTCCTTGCTGAGTCATTAGGGCTGACTCATCACCCTATCATAATTGAATGGTTTTGATTAACCCTAAGAACATCCGACGGCTTAAATTAATTATTAACTCTATAAAAAGACCCATATACACAAACCCTAAATCAGAAAATAAACAAAGACCATGGCCGTCATGCTGTTATTTTGAGACCTAGAGCAACCGCCACCAAATTAAAGATAAAGAACAGCAACCAAATCAGAACTACCCAACCCTAACAGCGATTCTTCATCAAAGGAGCGCTAATTCGACTCTCTTTCTTCTCTAATTGTGAGTATGATGATCTTAACAAGATTATTAGCAAACTAATTAGATTAAGATGTGATATGGATCATAATAAAATGATGTGAATTGTCATATATGTTGTTGTAAACCTTATGCTATCATGTACGTTGTAAATCCTATGTTATGTGATGATGATATCCTATATGTTGTAAATCATGCTATGATGATATTATATATGTTGTTGCAAGTTTCTATGCTAAGTTGCGATGTTACAAAGTCATGATGTTATTATTTATGTTATAGTTAGCTTATGCTTGATCAAATCATGATATTGGTTATATATATGTTTGGGGCTATGATGATTCACATGATAAATCACATGTACCTATGCAAGTTTAGATTGATTAGTATGTATAATCTCACATATCCTATGACATCTATTTAGATCTAGAATTATGACATCTATTTAGATCTAGAATTATGCTATGACATGTATGAGTTCTATGTGTTAGATGCTAGTTCACACCATCATTATGTCGCATAAACCACATATGCAAGTTCACACATGAACTTGGGTTATGATCATATTATGTAAGTTGTGACATTTTACCAAACAAGTTGACACCTTTGGTTCCATGACATGTGTAATTTTATGCAAGTTTCACCCCTATTATGATTAGATCAATTTTATTTGTCTATATGTTGTGATAATTTATATTTGTGCTATGAGTTAGACTATTCGAGTCTAATGTATATTTTGCGTTGAATAAGCGAACGTATAACGTGGGGTAGGGGTAATATTAAGGATTTAATATTAAGAAATTGGGGTCCAATTGATATGATTTTGCATACCGTAAGTGGATGGCCATAATTGAGTCAATTATGGACATCATTAAAATTGGAATTAATTAATGATTTGAATAGGGATATATTTAAAACTGGGGTAAAAGATTATAAGTGTTAATCAATGCTTAGGACACGAGATTGGACTCGTTTGTGACGTAAAACTGCCCGGACCCGCCCGACAAATCCAGTAGTCACAAATGTCAGCCCAATGTGAGAGGTCCTAGGCCCAAACTAAAGCATAACAGTTGTAAAGACACGAGGTTAGACTCTTTTATGGTATAAGACTGCCCGGACCCGCCCGGCGAATCCAGCTGCCATAAATGCCAGTCTAATGTGAGAGGTCATTATGAGGTTATGGCCTGAATGAATTAAGAAATACTTAACTAGATAAACTTGTAAGGTGGGACATGGGGGTTAAGTAGGTGCCTTGGGTGGCATGAGGAATCTAGTGAGTGCCTTTAGTGGCATTTGAAATACGATTAGTAAGACTTAACCAAACACGCATGTCAATGAACATGACTAAGAGGGTTAAGTGGGATGTACTAGTGGGGACAAGCTTAGGTGGTTAGCTTGTGGGGGCCCATTTCAACCAGTAACCCAAAGTATCTTTGTGGGCTCGACCCAAGTCGAGGACGGGACACGCATACTGGGTTTGACTATAAGAGGCCAAACGGGTTAGCGGTGGCAACGCAAGTCCAATGGGTGTCATATGCGTGTGTGACCCGGGCTGGTAGGTAAGATGTTGTTGCATCGTGTAGGTATAAGCCGTGCATTCTCAAGTTGTATCGGGTTGCCACTTTAGGGGAGTGATACACCCCACTATGGGGCCAGCACGGGTATCTACGAGTAGGGAGCCGATCGAAAGTGGGTAGTGGGGTACACCTAGCGGAGATAGGGGAAGGCGGCACCTATGTAGTCAACTAGGGGTACACGAAGCTATTTATATAAAATTTATAAGTGAAGCAAGTGGGATCAACCTTTAGGGTGACTGGTGTGGTGCAGTGTAGTAATTATTCGTTAGTAATTAGGTGTGCCTTTAACGTTATCCTTATCTGCTCTTCCATACCAAATAGTTCATAGACATTTCCTTGTTTTCCTGCTTATGCCTTAGTCTAGTTATTTTGATAATAGTATTGTTAGAATTATCATACTCGCCAGACTTTATGTCTGACCCCCTCTATTTCCATCCTTTTTTCCCCTCCAGGTCCTCAGGGTGGACCCTGCTCTAGCGAAGTTTGATTGGATTGCTTTATCTCTCTTTTGGAAAGCTTGGACCGCTGAAGTAAAGTCCAGCTTGTTATCTTCTTTAATGGCTATTTATGTAATGGGGTTATGTATTTTGTTGTATCAAGATGGATATTGTACTTGACTCTGATTTATGGTTTTATGATGTAACAAACATGTTTAATTTCCACTGCAATAAAATAAAGTTTTAGATTTCCAAGTACTACTTATTATCTGTCTTATTGTAATTTTTCTGTTCTATATTCACTTAAAACCTCCATGGAAGTTAATGCATTCCCTTTGTGAGTGACATTAATGGACGTGGGGTGTTACACGTGGTATCAGAGCTTAAGGTTACCAGAACAGATAATTTTTTTAGAAAAACTATTTTTCTAAAGTATTTTTGGAAGAAGTATTTTCAAAAACATGTCTTGATGAGTAATTTAACGAGGAAAGTTTTTATGAAAAACATAATCCCCAATAGCCATATATCTTTATCTTTCGAATTCTCCATTTTGAATCTTTCCTTTTTCGTTTCAGCATGGCTGAAGATCTTAACCTTCCGGATGGTGTAACGATACCAGGACGGTATAGGAGGTTATTAGAGGCTAGGGCCGCTGCAGGTCCAGCCAATGTTCCTCCGCCACCAGTTGCACCCGCTCCTCCTCCTCCCCCTCCTCGCGCTGATACTTTTGCAAAGACATGCAAGGAATTTAAGGCTATAGGTGGAAAACCTATTCAAGGGTCAGAAACGTTTGTGGAAGCTAGAGATTGGCTTAAGGAGGTGGAAGAATTGCTAGAAATCTTTGAAGTAGAAGAAGGGAGGAAAGTCAAATTAGCAGCTTGGTTAATGAAGGGAGAGGCCTCGTTTTGGTGGGAGGTCACTAATAGGGAGCGTCCTGTTGACTCTTGGGCGGATTTCAGACGTAGGTTTGAGGCAAAGTTTCTCTCAAGGGCAGAAGAGAATCTATACATGGAAAGGTTCTTGACATTGAAGCAAGGAAGCTCATCAGTGAAAGAATATGTCAACAAATTCAATCAGTTAGCAAGGTTTGGCTTGGACTTAGTGAACACGCCGGAGAAGAAGGCTTTGAGATTCGTTAATGGCTTGAATGAGCCGTTGCAAGGGTTGGCTATGACCCACATCCCTATAGGGGCCACCTTTGAGAAGCTAGTAGACATGGCACTCATGCACGAGGAGAAAGACACTAATGCTAATAAGGCACCCGAGAAGAAAGGGGATCAGAAGAAACCACAACAGCAAAACAAGAAGGGTGGTAAAGACAATAATGGCAAAGGAAAGAAAAGATGCTTTAACTGTGGGACACCAGGCCATCTCAGCAAGGATTGCAGAAAGAAAAAGAAGACTGGCTGTTTTCACTGTGGTGAAGCGGGACATCTAGTGAAGGATTGCCCAAAGAAGGGGCAGAGGGCAGGGTCTACCCCGAAGGGCAGGTGCAGGCTCTTATGGCACCAGGGCAGGCAAGGGGACAAGTTCAGGCTCTCGCGGTCCCACCGCTGCAAGAACAAGGTAGAACCATTTCTGTTGAAAGCTTAGTTTTTCTGTTTGATCATCCTGTCTGTACCTTATTCGATTCGGGCGCATCGCATTCGTTTATCTCTACATCATTAGTTGAATCACTGCACTTAAACACCAGTTTAGTAGAGGATCCCCTAGTTGTTTCGAATCCAATTGGGGGCTCAGCTTATTTGTCCATGATGTGTTTGGATTTGAAAATTTCTATACTTAGCATTGAGTTTAGATGTGATGCTTATGATTTGGGCTTCACGGGCTATGGGCTAATTTTAGGAATGGATTGGTTATCCAGAAATGGGGTCGTTCTTGATTGTGAAAGGAGAGTAGTTAGGCTTATGACTCGCCTTGGTAACGCTCTCGAAATCTTTTGTAATCCCATAAATTCCGTTATGCTAAGTTAGTTAGAATCGCTTGACGCGTCTGTGGAGAATCTACGATCTGTTAGAGTGGTCCGAGAATATTCGGATGTGTTTGAGGAGGTGAAGGGCCTGCCTCCGAAGCGGGAGATAGATTTTCGAATATATCTTTTGGATAATGCAAAACCAGTATCTTTGCCAGTACGCCACATGGCTCCTCGTGAAAGGAGGGAACTCAATAAGCAAGTGAAGGAGTTGCTTGAGAAGGGGTTCATCAGACGTAGTATATCGGAGTGGGGTGCTCCAATAGTATTTTCCACGAAGGCGGATGGGTCCCTTAGACTTTGTGTGGACTATAGAGAACTTAATAAGCTTACTAAGAAGAACAGACACCTACTGCCGAGGATTGACGATCTCTTCGATCAGTTAGTTGGCGCCTCAGTGTTTTTGCAGTTGGACTTAGCCACTGGTTTCCATCAGTTGAGAGTGGCTGAGGATAGCATAGACAAGACCGCCTTTAGGACTCCAGATGGTTTCTTCGAGTGGCTGGTGATGCCCTTCGGTTTGACAAACGCCCCCACATACTTTGTTGATTTAATGAGTAGGGTGTTTAGGGAGTACCTTAATAGATTCGTGGTGGTCTTTGTAGATGACATCTTGATCTTTTCTAAGAGCGAGGAAGAGCATGCCCTACATCTTAGGGAAGTGTTGGAGACTCTTCGAGCGCATAGCCTCAAAGCTAAATTTTCTAAATGTCACTTTTGGAGGAAAGAAGTGCGATTCTTAGGGCACGTGGTTTCCAAAGAAGGGATAGCCATGGATCCCGCGAAGATAGTGGCCATCCAAGATTGGAAGGTTCCTAAAAATGCTACCGAGGTGAGAAGTTTCTTAGGGTTGGCTGGCTACTATAGGAAGTTTATCAAAAACTTCGCAAAAATATCAGCTCCATTAACACGCTTGACGAAGAAGAACTTAGTCTTCACATGGGACGTAGATTGTGATGATGCGTTCCAACGTTTAAAGATATTTTTGACCACAGCCCCAATCTTAGTATTGCCAGATGGGAGTAAGCCATTTACCGTTTATACTAAAGCTTGTGGGACAGGACTAGGCGCAGTCCTAATGCAAGAGGGAAGGGTAATAGCCTATGGTGGAAGGCAGTTGAGAGTGCATGAAAGAAATTACCCTACACATGACCTAGAGTTGGCCGCTATTGTTTTCGCGCTTAAGTCTTGGCGTCATTATCTTCTTGGCGAGAAATTCGAATTATTCACTGATCACAAATCGTTAAAATACTTATTCTCTCAGAAGGACTTGAACTTAAGGCAGCAAAGGTGGATGGAGTTCTTAGCATCCTACGACTTCGAGATAGCATATACCCCTGGCAAGGGTAACATAGTGGCCGATGCCTTAAGTAGAAAAAGATTATCCTTAAGTCCTTTTTTTGTCGAGCGGCGAAGTTTAGAGTTCATTTCTACGTTTGAATTTACACCTTCCATTGACTTCGTACCCGGTTTGCTAGCATCCTTAGAGGTTAGACCTACGCTTTTGGGACGGATTGGCGAGGCACAGCGAGACGATCCACAGTTGGTTGAGTTAGTAGAAAAGCTCAAAGGAGGGGAGTCATCGAGCCATCTCCATAGGTATACCCTAGATGATAAGGGTTGGTTATGTAGGGACGGTAGACTTTGTATACCAAAAGATGATGACCTAAGGAAGGCCATTCTTGATGATGCACATCGTTCGAAGATGACCATCCATCCCGGCGGGGACAAGATGTACATGGACATGAGACGAGTTTACTTTTGGGCCGGCATGAAGAAAGATGTGGCTGAGTATGTCGCTAGATGCTTGGTGTGCCAACAAGTAAAAGCGGAGCAAAAGAAGCCCGGTGGATTGCTTCATCCATTGGAGGTCCCACAATGGAAATGGGAAAGCGTCTCGATGGACTTTATTGACGGATTACCGAGATCGAGGAAGGGTAATACGGGTATTTGGGTCGTAGTAGACAGACTTACTAAGAGCGCCCATTTTATTCCCGTGAAGAGTAAGAGGACTGCTCCGTGGTTAGCTTCTGTATACGTTCGAGAGATAGTTCGTTTGCATGGTGTTCCTTCTAACATAGTAAGCGACCGTGATCCTATATTCACTAGCGAATTTTGGAAGAGCTTGCAAGAGGCGGTAGGGACTCAGTTATGTTTGAGCACCGCGTATCATCCTCAGACGGACGACCAAACTGAGAGGGTGAATCGCATTCTAGAGGATCTTTTGAGGCTATGTATCCTAGACTTTGGGGGTACATGGGAAGAGCATCTTCTGTTGGTAGAGTTCGCATATAATAACAGCTTTCAATCTAGCATTGGCATGGCACCTTTCGAAGCTCTTTATGGGCGACCTTGTCGTTCACCTACATGTTGGTGGGAATCTACGGATAAGATCTTACTTGGGCCCGATATGATTTGAAAGACTTCGGAAAAGATCGACTTGATTCGAAGGAGGATGAAGACGGCGCAAGATAGGCAGAAATCTTATGCAGACAAAAGGAGGACAGATCTTGAGTTTGATGTTGGGGACATGGTCTTTATCAAAGTGTCTCCATTACGGAATGTTGTTCGCTTTGGGTCCTTTGGGAAATTAGCACCAAGGTTTGTAGGGTCATTTCCTATTAAGGAGAAGATTGGATAGATGGCGTATAGAGTGGAGTTGCCTGAGAGACTTAGTGGTGTACACGACGTATTCCATGTGTCACATTTGAGGAAGTGCTTGCACGAGACCGCGGAGGTGGTAGAGACGAGCTTGCTTAAAGAGGTGGAGATAGAGCGTGATGCGACGATTCGACGAGATCCTACACGCATTCTTGGGTCGGAGATCAAGAAGTTGAGGAATCAAGAGGTCAGACTAGTCAAAGTGCAATGGGGAGATGATGAGAGCAACGCTACTTGGGAGATAGAAGTGAAGATGCGTTCGTTGTACCCTTTTCTTTTTGAGGGTATGTCTTTTAATTTCTCCTTTATCGCTTAGCTTGTGCTTATCTTATCTTTAGTATGTCCTCTCGCTAGTATCTTTGACCTTTAGTTAGGATAATCCTATGGTTGAAACATGTGTTTGAGACATGTTACGTATGATGGATGCAAAGTGGATGCAAGTGTTTGCTAGTGGTTGCTCGTGGACACATATACACACACTATTAGGCACTAGATCGGCTCAGTCACTTCATATTGCATATTGCATATATATGGATGTATTTAGTAAAATGGATGTATGAGGATTTTTTTATCATACGGATGTTGCATTCAGATGATGATTGTGCACGCATATAGAGGTAATATGTAGCATTAAGGAACTTTTGCATATATAATGGACGCATGGCACTATCATGATTTGCATTAAGGAGGTCAACAGAATCAGTAGACCGCCTGATTTTGCATTAGATAAGGAACATATACACACACTTCTTGCATATGTTCATACAGCATTAGAAATTTTATAAGGACAGTGGATGTCGTGTTTGATGGTTGAGTAGATGGTTGTTTGGATGGTAGGATATACATTATCCTTAACTTTGAGATTTCGGGGACGAAATCCTTTAAGGAGGGGAGAATGTAACACCCCGGATTTTTGAATAATCGATTTAACTAAATTAAAGAATAATAAATCTCAGACGTGAGAATTATGGGGATTGGGTTGCGCCATTGTGTTCGTCTCGGAATTCTAGTGGAGATAGAATCCGAGTTTGCGGGAAACGAGTACCAGATGAAAGAGTTATGAACGAACGAAGTTTGGTGGCAAAGTAAAGGAAAAAATATATATATAAATACACTGGCGCACTTGGGAAGTGCGCCAGTACATATTTACACTGGCGCACCTGCCAAGTGCGCCCAGGCCGAGGCTGGAGCCTGTACAGCTTTTTGGTTCAGGCTGACCCGTGTTGTTGAGTACATTCTGACTCCTTGCTGAGTCATTAGGGCTGACTCATCACCCTATCATAATTGAATGGTTTTGATTAACCCTAAGAACATCCGACGGCTTAAATTAATTTATAATTCTATAAAAAGACCCCTATACACAAACCCTAAATCAGAAAATAAACAAAGACCATGGCCGTCATGCTGTTATTTTGAGACCTAGAGCAGCCGCCACCAAATTAAAGATAAAGAACAACAACCAAATCAGAACTACCCAACCCAAACAGCGATTCTTCATCAAAGGAGCGCTAATTCGACTCTCTTTCTTCTCTAATTGTGAGTATGATGATCTTAACAAGATTATTAGCAAACTAATTAGATTAAGATGTGATATGGATCATAAGAAAATGATGTGAATTGTCATATATGTTGTTGTAAACCTTATGCTATCATGTACGTTGTAAATCCTATGTTATGTGATGATGATATCCTATATGTTGTAAATCATGCTATGATGATATTATATATGTTGTTGCAAGTTTCTATGCTAAGTTGCGATGTTACAAAGTCATGATGTTATTATTTATGTTATAGTTAGCTTATGCTTGATCAAATCATGATATTGGTTATATATATGTTTGGGGCTATGATGATTCACATGATAAATCACATGTACCTATGCAAGTTTAGATTGATTAGTATGTATAATCTCACATATCCTATGACATCTATTTAGATCTAGAATTATGACATCTATTTAGATCTAGAATTGTGCTAAGACATGTGTGAGTTCTATGTGTTAGATGCTAGTTCACACCATCATTATGTCGCATAAACCACATATGCAAGTTCACACATGAACTTGGGTTATGATCATATTATGTAAGTTGTGTCATTTTACCAAACAAGTTGACACCTTTAGTTCCATGACATGTGTAATTTTATGCAAGTTTCACCCCTATTATGATTAGATCTATTTTATTTGTCTATATGTTGTGATAATTTATCTTTGTGCTATGAGTTAGACTATTCGAGTCTAATGTATATTTTGCGTTGAATAAGCGAACATATAACGTGGGGTAGGGGTAATATTAAGGATTTAATATTAAGAAATTGGGGTGCAATTGATATGATTTTGCATACCGTAAGTGGATGGCCATAATTGAGTCAATTATGGACATCATTAAAATTGGAATTAATTAATGATTTGAATAGGGATATATTTAAAACTGGGGTAAAAGATTATAAGTGTTAATCAATGCTTAGGACACGAGGTTGGACTCGTTTGTGACGTAAAACTGCCCGGACCCGCCCGACAAATCCAGTAGTCACAAATGTCAGCCCAATGTGAGAGGTCCTAGGCCCAAACTAAAGCATAACAGTTGTAAAGACACGAGGTTAGACTCTTTTATGGTATAAGACTACCCGGACCCGCCCGGCGAATCCAGCTGCCATAAATGCCAGTCTAATGTGAGAGGTCTTTATGAGGTTATGGCCTGAATGAATTAAGAAATACATAACCAGATAAACATGTAAGGTGGGACATGGGGGTTAAGTAGGTGCCTTGGATGGCATGAGGAATCTAGTGAGTGCGTTTAGTGGCATTTGAAATATGATTAGTAAGACTTAACCAAACACACATGTAAATGAACATGACTAAGAGGGTTAAGTGGGATGTACTAGTGGGGACAAGCTTAGGTGGATAGCTTGTGGGGGCCCATTTCAACCAGTAACCCAAACGTATCTTTGTGGGATCGACCCAAGTCGAGGAAGGGACACGCATACTGGGTTTGACTATAAGAGGACAAACGGGTTAGCGGTGGCAACGCAAGTCCAACGGGTTTCATATGCGTGTGTGGACCCGGGCTGGTAGGTAAGACGTTGTTGCATCGTGTAGGTATAAGCCGTGCATTCTCAAGTTGTATCGGGTTGCCACTTTAGGGGAGTGATACACCCCACTGTGGGGCCAACACGGGTATCTACGAGTAGGGAGCCGATCGAAAGTGGGTAGTGGGGTACACCTAGCGGAGATAGGGGCAGGCGACACCTATGTAGTCAGCTAGGGGTACACGAAGCTATTTATATAAAATTTCTAAGTGAAGCAAGTGGGATCAACCTTTAGGGTGACTGGTGTGGTGCTGTGTAGTAATTATTCGTTAGTAATTAGGTGTGCCTTTAACGTTATCCTTATCTGCTCTTCCATACCAAATAGTTCATAGACATTTCCTTGTTTTACAGCTTATGCCTTAGTCTAGTTATTTTGATAATAGTATTGTTAGAATTATCATACTCGCCAGACTTTATGTCTGACCCCCTCTATTTCCATCCTTTTTCCCCCTCCAGGTCCTCTGGGTGGACCCAGCTCTAGCGGAGTTTGATTGGATTGCTTTATCTCTTTTGGAAAGCTTGGACCGCTGAAGTAAAGTCCAGCTTGTTATCTTCTTTAATGGCTATTTATGTAATGGGGTTATGTACACTACAACAAAAACACCATATTACAACTTTAATTTTACAACGGTGGTAAAAGCACCGTTGTAATAGATGTTTTTTACAACTTTTTTCCAGAAAAGTTGTAATAAACTTATTTTTAACAACTGTGTTATTTTGATAATTGTAATAAAAGTCTATCACAACTTTTATTTTTTGACTGTTGTAATATATGATTATATTTTAATATAATTAACAACTAATAATTAATATTTAATACATTTATATTGATTATTTATAATTAATAACTAATAATTACAATTAATAATAAATTAGGAAGTAATAATTAATAATCAATCCATAATATTTAATACTTAGCAATTAAGAAGAATAATTAAAAAATATAGTTAATATTACATAATTATTATTATTTATTAATATTTGATAATTATTAATGATAATAATTTCCAATAAAAATGAATACATAATAATATATACTCAATATTAATACTTAAGAGTCATAATTAATCAAAACATTAATAATTTTGAAGTGATATTTAGTGTTTAATAATTAATTTTAAATGATTATTATTTAAAATTAATAATTAATTAATCCATTTTTTGTTTACAACTATTTTATTGCTAGTTATAATACATGTCTATTACAATATTCCTTTTTTCGTTTGTAATATATGTCTATTTTAAACAAATATTTTTTTGTTAGTTGTTATAAAAGTCTATTACAAAGTTTTTTGTTTGTCCGTTTTAATAATTAATTAATTAATTTAATACTTACTATTTAAATAATTAATTAAAAATAATAATCACCATTAAATAATAATTAATTGGAAATATGAAATAATTCGTATTCGTAATTAATATTCATTAATAAATACAATAAAAAATTAATTATTATTTTATAATTAATATTAAATTACAACATAGAATTAAAAAAGTGATAATAACTAAGGAGTAATATTTAGTACTTTAGTAAAAAACTAGTTTTCAAGAAATTTATATTATATTTAATATAAATTTATACTTATTAATTATAACTTATAATATTCATTTCTATCAATTTTGTGATATGAACGTGGTATGCGGCAGGAAAACCAAGCGGCTGAAAACTAAAGCGGGAAGTGTGAAAATTTGGCTACAAAAAGCAACTCACGTGCTATGTTCCCACATTCACCCAGGCGGCCTCATATCTTCCTCTCTAAATCAATCGTTGCCCAAATCAAAATTGATTCTCTTCCTCCCCTCAAACCAAACGAAGTTCCTCCTCAATAAACCAGAAATTGAAACACATAGTTCCTCCTCAAACCAAACGAATTACTCACGTGTTCGCCTCAAAGCTCATCACTAATAGTTGAAGACGAGATAGGGTTTGACGGGTAGAGATCTGGTTTGGCGGCCGTAGATCTGGTTTCCACACAAAATCATGGATCGCTGGCAATAATATGAAAAATCAGATGTTGCACCAAAATCTAGTAGGTCGTAGGTGGCTCTGGCAAGCTCCTACAGAGGAGCGAAGGGCATGGGCCGATCCAGCAAGCCCCTTCGTTTTAAGGGATTCGGCTTCCATCCTATGGTCCATGTGCCAAGGAGGCGACTCTTTAGCCAGAAACGATATTGGAAATGGGTCGATCTACGGTACTAAGTTCAAAGACGAGATCTTTATTATAAAGCATACCGGACCTGAGATCTTGTCCATGGCCATCGCTGGATTTGGAACCAAAGATCATCAGTTTTTCTTCTATACCGAGATGTCTTTTTGGCTGATGGAAAGCATGCCATTTTGGGATAGGTACTTCAATTCTCTTTTATCCATTTTTAAAATTATGCTTCTTGTGCAGTTTGCGGTTTTGAAGTTGGGTTTACTGAAACTATGTTGGCTGTAGAAGGTATGGATGTTGTGAGAAACCTGTTACTGTGGTTAGGTTACATAGAACAGTGCTTCTTTATTGTTGCTTGAATCTATGTTTCTAATAACTAGGACGTCTATGAGTTGTGTTACTTTACATTCATGTTTTATTATATGACTCGCTTAAACTTGTGAAGCTAGTTAGATTTACTGTAAATTGATGCTGGAACGTCGAAAGGTTCTCTCTTTTTTTCAAAAATTAATTACACCAAACCAAATAAATTCAGGAACTTAAATCCATCACAACGATCCACATCCACCACCATTAATTCCAGATTAAGATGGATAAGTACAGACTAATTACTTCACTTCCATTTACCAACTTACCCTTCTCCATCCTCCTTTACCACACTCTAAAAATGCACTTCTGGTAATGACGAAGTTTGCCTCACTATTTAAGTCCCTTAGTCCTCAACCAACTGCAGAATACAGCAAGAACTGTACCATCTGTTAAAAGGTATAATCAACGCATGAGATGTTGGCAGTGTTCATCGGTTGTCGAGATTCCGGAAGGACTAGCAATAAGTCATGCAACTGAAAATGGTGGTGGTAGAGGCAGCTCTTTAGTGGATCATTTCTCAAAGGCGACCGACCAGGTGGTGACCATATCCCTTGGCCTGAATGGAGCATTAGCGCACTCCACGCTGAATATCATCATCTTTCTGCCAAGGTATGATTTGCATTATCCCTAAAAGTTATATTTGTTGAAAATGGTACAAGTTGATTTATTATTATTATTATGATTCTTATTCTCTTATCGGAAGTGATCAAGTGAGTATATAATACTACTTCAGTAGCTCTATTAGTGCATTGATTATGTGTCAATCTAATTAATAGTTTAAGTAGTACATTAAAGATATGAAACTGTGTTAATTGACATATATCAGAACATTTAATATTATTGACATATATCAGAACGTTTAAAGATATGAAAGGTTCTCTTCATGTGTATAGTCATAATGATGTTTATGAAAAATGAACTAAACTAAATAATATTGATTTTCTTACAGAAGCTTCTTTAATGTTTATGAAAAATTTGTAACTAATTTAGAAACTTTTTTAAAATGTGGGAAAGGTTTTGCAGAAGCTGCTAACACATGTATATTATCTGCAATGGTTGATTTTGATTTGAATTTCTTGTTGTATTTGGAAAAATTGCAGGTGGAAGAGATAAAATACAATCCATTTTGCATTCGGCATATAAAACTGGAGTAACATTTCAAGACCTTCTCCCAGGTTTGAAAGTATTCGAGAGTAACATTTTCTCTTATCCTTGATTTTGTCTTTTTCTTAAATGTTTGATACGTTTACAATACACTCTTCTAACATGTACTTGGCATGTATATTTAGGAAGGCAAACGTTATCATTTCAGAAATCAAAGAAGAAAGTTAAGAAAGAAATCTGATTTCACTTTTATGTCGAAAACTGGACCAGGGAGTCGGTGGCGATTCTTCTTTGGCAAAAAACTAATCAGGTGACCTGTGATATCATGTTTTTTTTTCCAGTTTTGTTGGTTTATGCTTAGTATGGGATATTGGCATTAATGTATGACATGATACATAGTTAGATTTTTCATCCTTACAGGTGACTAGACAAGATGTTGAAGCATATAAAAACTCGGAGTGTGCGCAGTGTGTATGTATATTTGTATGAAAGTGTGTATGTATATTTATATGGAAGTGTATAGGTAATTGAGTGTATCGAGTAATCGGTCTATGATGAGGAATGTATATGTGATTGACTGTATTATGTAGTAGTGAGTTGTATAATAATAAGGTCAGAAAGTTGTTCAATTTCTAATATTGAAATAAAATATTTAATTGAATAAAATAATCATGAGTATTAAATTTTATGCAATAACATTTTATTCAATATAAATATTTATTTCTATATGAGCTGTAATGTATAATCAAACAAAAATCATATTGTGATATTCAACAGTTACAACGGTGCATAACAGTTGTAATAGTTTTTACTACAACGGTGCAAAAAAGTTGTAATAGATTTTATTACAACGGTGGAAAACAGTTGTAAAATATACATTTCACAACGGTGTTGCAACGATGCAAAAAAGTTGTAAAAGATTTTAGTCTATTACAACTTCTTCATAGACGACGGTTGTCCCACCGTTGTAAAAGGTCTTTTACAACTGTTTTCCACCGTTGTAATAGGGTCATTTTGTTGTAGTGGTATTTTGTTTTATCAAGATGGATATTGTACTTGACTCTGATTTATGGTTTTATGATGTAACAAACATGTTTAATTTCCGCTGCAATAAAATAAAGTTTTAGATTTCCAAGTACTACTTATTATCTGTCTTGTTGTAATTTTTCTGTTCCATATTCACTTAAAACCTCCATGGAAGTTAATGCATTCCCTTTGTGAGTGACATTAATGGACGTGGGGTGTTACAATTGTTCTAATATATTTTAGAAAATTTCGGCGGCATAACGACGCGATACTAGAAACGGAATAAGGCCTAGCCTTATCCGCAGTCTAATAATGGCCTGCTTCATACACATCCCATCTAATCAATTCCATTCCATTTCCCAAACCAAATTCAACCAAACAATTCAATTAACCAAACTAAATAATCACATAAGTCGTCCAAGGTCTGTGGACGACGGGGAACAGTTCATATATGCAGTTATAAAATAAATAACTGTATATAAAAAATTATAGTGAGGAGTTCTCACCTTGGGGATCCACTCCTCCAGTCCTTATCTCTGAACGGTTTGAATTCAGATTTGTTTTCCGATAGTACCATCGCAATCTGTATCACGCAGTTGATTATTAAAAATCACATTTTTATAATGTTACTTCATACATAAAAATCATATTTTTGTGTTGATGTTTATATAATAAAAATTATATTTTTATAATTCAGTTTTCCATATAATTTCCTTTTCAACATAAAAATCTTATTTTTATTATCTCTATCATATAAAAATCATATTTTTATTATCGACTAAAATCATATCTTTTCGCTTTTAAAAAATCACATCTTTTCATGTTAGTTTGTATAAAGAAATCTATTTTTTTCCTTGCTAATGCATATTTAAAAATCAGATTTTTACCTAAATAAAAATCCTAGCTTTATATATATAATTCAAATTTAAAAACAATACTATAATTGCTAAATTAACCAAAATCAATTTCCTAAGAAGAAAATAAATTAATTAATTAAACTCACGTTGATGTTCAAAGAGGGAGGAGCTTCACGTCGGAAGGGGGGTACTGAGCCGCCGGTGGTTGGCCAGGGAGAGGAGGTGCATGGCGGCTTGAAAGGGGATGCGCAATTTGGGGTTGGGGGTAACAGGTCTCGCGGGTTCGAGAAGGAATGGGGGGGTTCGACGAGGGCGGCTGAGGTGCGAGGTGGCGCCGGTGACAACTCTGGGCGGTGGTGCGATAGTCGGCCAGAGGAGGAGGCGCGACGAGGTCCAACGTCGAGCAGTTTTAGGTTTAGGATTTTTTTTTATTTAACTCGATTTTGAACTGGTGTGGAGAATTAGGGGTTGACCCCAATATATATAAATATATTTAATTTAATTTTAAATTGTAAAAAGTTACCTTAAAATCCGAACTTCAAATCGAGCCCAACGACTGTCGCCCCACCAATTACCCTCATTCCAAACACGATATGTTTCATAAGTTAATTTGACTGTTTCGATCAGTTTTCGTCAAAATCAAAATATAAATCTATATATTGAATTTGAACGCACATTTCAATTTATCGGGGCCACATGCAGACTCTAAAAATTCCAGAAAAAATATTTCTAGCTTCGTATTGACGATACGGTCCTAACAAAACTAATTTCGTCAAATTTGAAGACCGTTTGAAAAATGGCCATTTTCTAGTTGATCCAAATTGAAAAAACACGTTTCCATGTGCCTCGCTCACATATTGATTCAGAAAATTATGAATTTTGGAATCTAGCAATAACTTGACATCCTGGTTCCAACAAACGTGGTTTCGTCGAAACCGAAGGTCGTTTGCAAAATTTCCATTTTTAAGGGCTATATTTTCTATAGCGACTATTTTGAATTTTCAACTGGACATAACTTTTTATTCCCGCTATGAAATTTCGATTTTTTGGATTCTTTGGAAAGATATTCTCAAATAGATTCAAATATTTTTGGTTTCACTAAAATCCGGTTTATTCTAAATCCTGTACATTCATTTGAAATTTGAAATTGAATTTTCGAACTACCGCGCCATTTCCAATTCCTTTTATAATTAAAAATAAATATTTTTATTCTAACGTCGATTCAAATAAATATATATGTTCAAATTCTATTCAAAATAAATTTCTCGTCATTATTATTTAAAATAAATTCATTTTAAATATTCAAAATTCAATAAAATTGCCAAAATAAAATTTTTAAATTGGTTCGAATTTCCGGGTTATTACAATGCTTATGCTTTTTCTATATGTTTTGCAACCTCTGAAATCGACATCACCATATGATACGAGTTCGAAAGAGTTTCCTTTGGGATGGAAAAGACCATAATATTTAGTGTTGGTTAAGTATCTTAAGATACGTTTTACTGCTCTGTATATGCTTCTTTTGGTTGTGCTTGAGACCTTGCAATCAAGCGTACACTTATTATAATATTAGATCTACTAGTTGTTAGATATAATCAGAAGCCTATTATACTTTAATATAATTTTTAATAGAAAATTTTCCCATTTTAAATTTTATCCAAGTGAATGCTTGTACTCATTGGTGTTGGTTTACCAGATGTTTTCTCCATTCCAAATCATTTTTAATAAATCGTAACAATATTTTTCTTGATTTATAAATATATCATTTTTTTTATTGTTTAATTTGTAATCCTTGGAAAAAAATTAGTTCTCTCATATAGGACACTTCAAACTCATATTTCATGATGTTTGAGAAATCATTACATAATTCTTCATTAGTTGATCTAAAAACTATGTCATCCACATATATTTAAACAATTAAAATGTCATATGATCTCTTTTTGTAAATAGTTTTGTATCTATTTTACCAGTTTGAAACAAAAATTAATTAAATGGGTTCATAATCTATCATACCAGGTATGAGCTGCTTGTTTTAGACCATATAACACTTTCTTAATTTGTATACATTTCCTGGAAATTTCTTATGTGTGAATAATGAAGGTTGTTCACCATACACTTGTTCTTTTATAAAACCATTTAAGAAAGAACCGTTTACATCCATTTGAAAAAGCTTAAGATGGTAATGACAAGCAAAAGCAAGCAACATTCGGATGGCTTCTAGTCATGCTACTGGAGCAAAAGTCTATTCATAATCAATGCCATATTCCTGATTATATCCTTGAGCGATCAATCTTGCTTTATTTCAAATGATTTTTCCATTTTCATTTACTTTATTCTTATAAACCCATTTTGGTCCAATTACAAATTGATTTGTAGGTCTAGGAAAAAGTTACCATACTTTATTTCTTTCAAATCGATTAAGTTCTTCCTACATTGCCATAATTCATGACTTATTATTTGAATCTACTTCGTAATTATTTGGTTTTAAAGTTGAAATGAAATCAATATGAGTCATTTGCCAATAATGTTTGATGATCTTTTAGAATACGAGGTGGTGATCTTAATGTATTTTCATTGTTATGAATATAAAGCAAAATTCATATTTTTGTGTTTAACAGCCAAACATAATGATCCATGGTTATGACATAAGCGGTTTTGTCATATTAATTTCGAATACATTAATAAATTAGCAAAATATGAGTTTGTAAGAGTTTTACCTAAGATAAATTACAAAGTAGAAAATTTATGTGATGCTTGTCAAATTGGCAAATTGAAATGAAGATCAATTAAATATAAAAATGATATTTCTACAAAACAGCCCTTAGAACTTTTACGTCTAGATCTATTTGGTCCAACCCAAGTACGATTTATAAATCAAAACAAATATGTTTTAGTAATAGTTAATTTTTTTTAAGATATACTTGGATTCTATTCTTCTAAAATAAAAGTGACACTTTCGGTATGTTTAAATTTTTTGCTAAAAGAACAAGAACTCAACTGAATTTAAAAATATTCCAAGTGATCACGGGGGAGAATTCGAAAATGATTTTTTTACAATTTTTTGTCATAAAAAGAGAATTAATCACAAACTTTCTTTTCCACACACGCCACAACAAAATGGCATGGAAGAAAGGAAAAATAATACATTACAAGAATGTGCATGAACGTCACTAAGTAGTAATGGCTTACCAAAACATTTTTAGGGTTGAGGCTATTGATACAGCTTGTTATGTTTTGAATAGAGTAAAACTACATCCAAAAATAAAACACACATGCTACGAGATATTTTTTTGGAAAGAAACCTAAAGTATTATATTTTAAAACTTTTGGATCAAAGTATTTTATATTAAATACAACCTAGGTAAATTTAATCCAAGGCCGACCAGGGAATCTTTGTTGGATATTCGGATAGCAGCAAAGTATATAGGATTTTTAATAAGCCAACTAATACTATCGAAGAAAGTTTGCATGTTTCATTCGACGAAAATTTCTTAATAATCGAAATAATGACGGTGAAGAAATTGTATGTATAACAAAAAATAATGCAACAAATCCTCCTACTAATAAAATAAATGCACAAAATAATGTTTTAATATCACCACATAGGATTCTAAAAACTCATCCCAAGGACAATATGATCGAAGATATTAATTCGAGAAGTACTATAAACTAACTTGACTAAGTAAGTCATGTTGCATTTGTATCAAAATTTGGGACTAAAAATTAAAAAGAAGCTACTAATAATGATTTTTGGATTTTAGCAATGCAAGAAGTATTAAATCAATTCAAAGTAACAATGTGTGAGAATTAGTTTTAAGACCAAAAGCTCAAAAAAAGAACATAAACAAAATGGGTATATAAAAACAAAGCTGATGAAACCAGTAACAGTAAGAAACAAAGCATGATTAGTCGCTCGAGATTATAACCAAGAAGAGGGTATAGACTATAATGAAACTCTTGCTTCTGTAGCTAGATTAGAACCTATACATAGGTTATTAGCTTTTGCCTATTATCATGATTTTAAATTATATCAAATGGATGTCGAAAGTGCTTTTTCAAACAGTTTTATTAAAGAAAGCATATATGTAGAACAACCACCACTTTTTATTTATGAAAAATATCCCAACCATGTTTTTAAACTAAATCAAGCCTTATATGATTTAAAGTAAGCTCCCGAGCATGGTACGAACGACTTAGAAATCACTTGACCTCATCTGGTTTCAAATAAGAAAAATAGTTACCACTTTATTTATTAAACGAGAAATATGTTGACGACATCATTTTCGGTTCAAACAAGGAAAAATTATGTGTTGAACGTTTAAATTTCATGAAAAATGAATTTCAAATGTCACATATCGGAGAACTAATCTTTTTCTTAAGTTTACAAATAAAACAACTTAAAAAAATATCTACATACACCAAGAAATATAATGTAATGATTTACTATGACATTTGGTATGGATAAAGCGTCAAGCAAACTAACGCCAATAATTACTAGTGTTCATTTAGATAAAGACGACAATGAAAAGGATTTTGACGAAAAATTATATTGTAGTACGACAGGTTTCTTATTATACTTAACTGTAAGTCGACCAGACATCATGATGAGTGTATGTCTATGTGTAAGATTTCAAGCAAAACTGAAAGAATCTCACCAAAGAGCCATCAAATGAATTTAACGATATCTATCAAATACTAAATACTATAGTCTGTTTTATCTTAAGGGATCATCATTTGAACTTGTTTCCTATAACAATGAATATTTCGGTGGATGTAAAACAAATCATAAAAGCACTAGTGGAACTTGTCATTTTATGGAACAATCATTGATGTCATGGTTTAACCAAAAAAATCGTGTATCCTTATCAACTTGCTAGGCCGAATATATCTCAAAAGCTCTTGCATGTGCAGAAGCAACGTACATGCGCATATGCTTAGAGATTATGACAGAGTTATTGAAATGTCTCTAATTTACTGCGATAATACTAGTGCTACAAATTTATCTAAAATTCCAGTTAGCCATTCCAGAATAAAACACATAAATATACGACATCATTTCTTGTCTGACAATATAGATAAAGGTACTATTACTTTAGAATATGTAAACACTGAAAATCAGATAGCAGGTATTTTCACCAAAAATTAAATGAACAAACATTTGTTAAATTTCGACATGATTTGGGAATATGCTCTCTCAGTGAACTTACAAGCTAAATTGATAAAAATTTTGAATTCTAAAAGTAGCAAACATTATTTTATCCAAAAATAAAAATTACACTATAATAACCACTATTTTTTATTATGTTTTTATTCAAAGCTATTTATAACCATTTGCTGCTCTATAAGAAAGGTCACAATCAAATATATTTTACCTTAAACAAATGTTCAATAATTATGCCCTCCAAAGAATTTATTTCAAACCCAATCAGAACACCTTCACCCTTACGATTTCTTCCTTTACCAGATCTTCTGAAAAGCAAATGAGGATATCTCCATTACTCAAATGAGTCAAAGAAGAAAATACACGATTGATTGATGAAAAACTAGATGAAATATCTCACCATCAATGTGAGATGATGAATGTGCAAAGAGAAATGTACTACAAATAAGAAGGCATTATTCAACATCTCAATTTTATGGAAAAGGCACTCTACGTTATATGTAGACATAACCCGACTAAGAAATGTCTACATAACAAATCTCCGCGTTACTACAAAACCCCAAAAGATGCAATCATTCCTAAGAAATTATGGGATGAAGGACCATCATCATCATCTCCACAACAACCATCTTGGTCTACATTCAAAAATGACAAACTGGATGAATAAAAATACTAAGAATGTCAAAGAGACACAAGAAAAGTAAAATAAATTTTATAAATAGTTGTATTTTATTTACGTTTAAAAAATAAAATGTTTCCTTTTATTTTCGTAGTAATTGAAAGGTCAAAAAATTTGTTCAACCATTCAAAAATATAGAAATCTGGTATTTTCAAACATCTGCCTCAAGTTTCAGACGTTTGATTTCAATTTCTAATACAACAATATTTTCTCACTCTAGACATCCGAGGACAAAATCCAGGCATCTCAAAATAACTTGCTTTTTCATTAACACTTGACCTCTGTAATGTACCAGACATTTGAAACCCATATCCAGACGTCTAAAAACGATTTCGGGTTACATTATATCAGAAAATTCATCTTTTAGACGTCTGATTTGAAACTCTGGACGTCTAAAAAAGTTATTGGGTATCATAACTATAGGAATATCACTTCTCAAATGCCTGCTATTTCCTCCCAAATGTCCAAAAAAATTCTCGGGTTCCACTTTGTCCGTAAGTCATACTTTTGGAACCTCTCCTAGACATCTAAAATACGAATCATCTGTTTTATATAGCTTTAAAACAATTCGATTCTCCCCTTTATTCTTCATTTTGTGGATCTCGAATTAAATTTCAAGCATTAGATTTTTCAAATTTCCCTAATTTATCCAAAATCATGAGACCTATAATTCCTGCAACTATAAAGAGGTAGAGCGATGAAGATTCCTCATCAAATCCCTAAGTATATTCACAAGCTCAATCGATAAATGGGTGAATGATTCCCTATTTTCTATCAAACGATACAAGGAAATCTAGAAGAAAAAGCTTCATATGGGTCCGTTTTATTCTCTCCTCGATTTTTCTTTATATGAATTAAATGGATTATGCCAAGATTCTGATCTTAATACTCTTATTTCTTATTCTCATAATAATATTAAAATCGATCAGCTTTTAATATTTTTATTCTATGCTAACTTGGACTGTAGCGCTGTTTGAAATATTGAGGATGATAATAAGGGGCAATGGTCAAATGTTTATGGTTATACGGTCCGATACACTGCTGAAAGTATAGGATATGTACAAAGTTCTAATTTCGGTCAAAATTTATATATTCCCGTCATGCGTTTCAAACCAAGAGATAGGGTAACACATCAAATTTGGGAAGACCATATGACACAGTTTACTTCGACATGCGTACGTCCCAAGGCTAGGCTCTTTACAAGAATGCTCATCAACACAATTATTCTTTGCATATGCAGCCACAAACAAATAATAGAACTTGAGCATAAGGCTCTATATGCCATTTTTAGCAGGACAAAAATCAACTGGGCGCAATTTATATTTGATGAGATATAAAACTTTTGGAATCGAGCATGCTAATCTTTCATCTACGCTCCGTACATTATGAGGTTGTTGAAATCGGATAATGTTCCTTTATTTATCTACATTTGAAGAGGTTCCGGTTAAAGATGCTTCACCAAAGTTCTTTCATCTCATGCACTTACCGGACAAACCTCCTACGTTTGGTACACTTGAAGAATGGAAGGAAACACGTCAGGCTCAGTAGGAAGGTCAATAGCAACAACAAGAGGCTCAATAAAAACAACAAGAACCATCTCCTCCTCGAACTTTCAAGTACCAAACTAATGAAGAATAAGTTCCACCTAAAGCCCAACTACTTCCAAATGATACGCTTCGTGATGTAACGCTCCAAAATCAACATGTTTTTTATCATAATAAAGTGACATTGGGAAATTGTATTGTTAATATGGAGCTCACTCTTTCCACATCACTAGCAACGGTCGAGAAGCCCGTTAGACCATTGTTCTTTTGCTTAAGGAACTTATGGGTCGTACGCGTCCACCTGCTTTATCTCTTCCGTCTCCTCCTTCACCAAAAGAATATGAACACAAAGCAGAAACTTCTAGCATTGATAAAAAGGAAAAGAGGTGAGAGACAAATCTAAAGAAGACATTGCTTAAATCTTTTATCACTTCAACTCGTTACCTTTTTCAAGGATATTTTGATTGCTTGCAAATATTGTTAAAACCTAGATTTGTGATGGTCTGATGGTTATAAGTCTGTACATGCTGTAACAGCTATATATAATCTATATTGCTTTCTATGTTTGTCTTAATAAATATATATCTACTATGATATACATATAAGTGTCATACAAATGCATATCATTTTAATTATAGTGTTTACATGATATCTAACGTGCATAATATTTATAGTTCATGATAATGAATATATATAGTTATATATATATATATATATCTTTATACTACGACCAGTTATATAACTTTAATTAAGTGTGTACATGCTATCTAAACTGTAACACCCCCACTCTTGTATACTTATCCAGAAGCGGCGACGCAAAATATAAGCCATGGTGCTAATAGAACAGTATCACAACTTAACATGAGCTTTTCGGAATATAAAATCATTCATAATACATGATTTCAAATTGAAGAGCTATTATACAATCATCCCATCATAGAATATTGTAACAATGATCCAAGGGACTAGTCATTAAATATTTATACATAGGGATACATAAAAAGATAATATACGATAATAAAATTCTTCACTTCAAAGCATCCAACTAACCATCTAAACTTGAAAAGTTTTAAGTGTAGCATTATGAGCAACACAGACCTAGTGAGATAGCTATTTAAGCTTAGTTTCAAGTCATTTATTAATGGATTGTATTATAGTTTCATCATGATGCTTCTCTTCAAAGGTTCCATCAATCCAAAATTTAAAACAAAAATCAAGGAAGACTTCAAGATATTAAATCAAACAAGTTTATAATAACTTCATTCATCAAAAACCCATAATTTATCAAAAATATATATAGTTATGAATCAAAGCAACATCCTCGACTTGGTTTAGATGTTAGGATATTTTTTATCCTATTGCGGTCGGCATTCCATCATTAAGTAGGGATGTACTCTACTCGGCGCAATACCAACATAGGGTAATAGTGCATTACCCAAGATGTATTGTCTTATACCGCACCTCATCAAAGAAATATAATTAAGAAAATGCTTCTCAAAAGTAGTCTTAAATTATTTCTTCAAAACCATACTTTTTAGGGTTTAAGACAAACCCAAACTACCTCAAAATTATTCTAATCCATGTTAACAAGAACCTCAAGTCTACTTCTTAAAGTTTTAAATTTCAAAAGAAAAAGAAAAGGTAGCATTTAAAAAAATGCTATAAAAAGTTTCGGTTTCAAAAATAAAACCACAACGTTTAAAAGAGCTATGGAAAGTTCTGGGATTATTAAAGTGCTTTATAAGTAATTCAGAGAAAAGACAGCGTTTTCATAAATGTTAAGAAAAGTTTTGGGTAGTTTTAGGCTTAAAGAAGCTATTACATTGTTTCAGGTCCGCTATAAAAAGTTCTATTCGTGTTAAATGACTTTATAATCAATTCAGAGAAAAGACAGTGCTTTAGAATGCTATAGAAAGCTTAGGATAGCTTAGATTGGTTTAAAATAGATACTGCAATGCTTCAGATGCATCGTGACAAATCCTGGTCTTGTTATAGTGCTTTGTAAATAATTCAGAAAAAGGCAGAGCTTATGAAACGTTGTAGAAAGCTCTGGTTTGAAACCCTTAAAAGTTAGAAATATTTAAAAAAACATTTCAAATTGGAGAACTGTTTCAAATTTCTGAAATTCAGTTTTTCAGCAAAATGTTTGACGTTATTTTTCTATGATAAAAATAGTTTTTGACTCCAAATTTTCTATAGTAGGAAACTATCTTTGTCTGCTTAATTATCATAAAAAGAAACCTTTAAAATTATTTATCTATTTAATAAATAAAATTCAACAATACAAGGCATTTTTAACGTGTCCATTTCAGGCTGATTTTTACCTGACTTTGTACCCAGTTTACGGGTATACAAACAGTCGAATTAGAAAAAGTGCAAAAAGAGAAAGTTGTAGGCCTTTGAATTAGCTTTCTAGATTGATAGAGAAGTCGAAATTTTATTAAGAATTGCAAAAGTTATGCCCAAAATACCGAACGTCATTTTCGGGGATTCAAGTCCAATCATTCATTCTTAAATTTCACAATTTTGTTCAAAATATGAAATGAATACATGAACTTAAATAGTTTTTCTCACCTTAGACTTGTATCTTGATCTTGTATTTATCCTCTTGGCTTGTCCTAAACTTCCCTCGTTATCTTATCTTATTTTTGTTTTGTGAATGCATGAAAAGAAGTGAACCATTCCACCCTTTATATAGTAATTTTAAAATCTAGTTTGGTAATTTAGTTTTGGACACTTGTCCTCCTTGTCTTCATGCAAGCTTTAGGATGAAGGCACATGCCTCCTTTGGTGTCTTTAGATGTATCTACACATGGACACCTAATCTGTTTATGTGTCTTTACCTTATTTACTTACAGGACATGTGTACAATTTATTTAATGACACGTGTCCCTATCATTTTAAGCCATTTTTCATATTCTAGAATTTGTACATGTAACGACCTGTACTCTACGCATCGAAGGATCGTAGGATATTTATTTCTTTCACATACGAAGTCGTATGGTCATGTAACTTTGGGAGATGACTATTGGGGTCATTTCCCATGTACATAATTTTTCCCGATTTTTAAAATGACAGTTTTGCCCCTAACTGATCTTGTTTTGACCATAACTTTTGACTGAAAACGAATTTTGACCTAAAACCAATTCCATTGCATCCTAATGATGGTTTACAATTCCGTAAAGTGGTCACATTAGCCAAACGGGCTCACCGTTTGTGAGATATGGCTGAAACAAGTTTCAGATGGTGAAAAACAGCTTAATTGGGCTTAACCGGGTGATTAACAGCTAGGCCCAAAGGGGGATTTCGGGATTTGGAGTATTTAAGGGCTGTTAGGGTTAGGGATTTTGGTTTTTAGACATTTGTTCAATCCTAACAATGGCCTCCAACATCTAAAAGATCCCAGACCACTTTCTAATTGAAGATTAGGCTTAACAACATCAAATTAAGGAGGAATAGCACCAAAGCAAGGTTAGAACTGCTGTGTTGCATTGGGAACAGCGCCAAACAGAGAATCATTTCAGATTTGGTATTTTATTTGTGGCAAAGTTGAGTGATTTGCAAAGTTTCTCACTAATTACGGTTAATTAGGGGTAATTAGTGTTGATTAGCGAATCTATACATTAATAAATTCTGGAAAAATATTTATAAATTCGAAAATAATGTTTTAGGCCTCTGTTAGAAAATTTGGTTAATTTGGTTAAGTTTTGTTAATCCTATCATTAATTATGCCTAAACATGCTTAAGGGAAAATATGGGTTTTTGGCTATGTTTGATTCGTTTTAACCTATCAAATTGTTGTTTTGGTGTTTATGGTCATTTCTACATGTTGCTATGACTGTATGGTGTGATTTGTGATTGTCTAGAAGTATTAGATTGGTCGAAAACGCCGTTGAATGGCGTAAACAGCTTGCTGGACAAAGTGTAGGAAACTGTGCAGAACCAGATCGGATGGAGGAAGCTCGATCCGACCAGATAAAGGGAGTACGACCCGACCTGGCATGGTTGCACGATCCGATCCGAAGTGCCTTGACCAGCTGGTGATCCAGGAACCTATCTCCGACCCGATCGTGGAGAGCTACATGAACCGATCCGCTCTCACTTGAAGACCACGACCCGACCTGGATGCTCATCCCCGAACTGATGGTGCAGCTGTGAAGTTTGGAGCACGATCCGAACCACTCTAGGGGGCGCGATCCGAGCCGCTTAGTGGACTACGAACCAATGGTGTTGCATCACGAGCAGGACCTAACAATGAATCACGAGCTGGAGGAGCACGACCCGACCCGATCCGTATGCAACAACTCGATCCGAACCAGAGGAGATACTACGAGCTGAACTAAGGAGCTTGGCGCGAGGCACAGATTACGAACTGAATGAAGACCGATCCGGAGGAGGAGACCAAAACCCGAGATGCAAAGGTAGTCCAAGTGCGAAGTTTGTACTAAGGATCCAGTTGGGAACCAACGAGTCGACTTCATGAGCTGGGCTTTGCTGCGGGACGTGTGCTAAGGGGTTGTAGATGTCTGTAACTTTGGATCACTATGTGTAGGGGGCACGTGAACGGATTCAGGGCCACAGTGGCCTAGGTATGACTAAAGAGCTATAAACCAATGAAGTGGGGTCATCTGTAAAGATTTGGTCATGACTCCATGGGGTAATCTTGGTAGTAGCAGTAGTTGTACAAGTCGAACTATATCACTACTTCGATGGGTCTAGTGATTGATAGTGGTGGACATCGTATGCTTTACGCACTGAGTGAGAGATGTGAGGATGGTTGTTATGCTTGGTTGTTTTCCTTCATTATGACATACACACCCCTCCGCCGTTATCTTTACACCATCTGTTTAGTGGCACCTTAGATTATTGTACGGTATGTAGTGCTAACTCTTCGGTTGTAGGTCCAGGTTCAGGTATGGCTTAGTATACCTGTTATTGTTCTGTTTAGCTGCTTATCGCTCATACCAGACTTCTTGTCTGACCCAGAGTTTTATGTCTCTTCTTATTACTCTGGGTGGTCTCACGAGCAGACTAGAGAAAGGTTAGGTGGTATGCACGAGTAGCTGTACCGGAGACGAGCAGGAGGCTTCCACGTATGATATATAGATATTCTCCCTGTGTCGCTGTTGGTCACTACTTTGGGCATTATTAGTGTACCCTTCCTTTCTTTTACTTTAGAGACAGTTTTAAAGTTGTAATAATGATGATGTGGAACATAAGCTGTATTTCGATTTTCCACTTCTATGATGTTTAGTTTTCAGCTTATGCGTTGTCTCGCCTGTTTTATGTAAAGTGTGTTGTTATTATATTTTATCCCATGCGCTGTGATACATTCTACAAGTTTTCGATTAGTTCACTCTATTCTTTCCTTTCTTTGGCGACCGTTTCGTGCTAGTCGGACATGTGTACAGTGCACTTTAGGAGGAAATGCCGGCTGATGCGGGGCGGGTCGTCACACTTGGTATCAGAGCTCTAGATTGCGTAGTTAACCTAGGGAAAGACACCAGAGAGAGATAATACATATATGAGAGCGCGTATTTGTGATTATTTTGGTTTTCAAAAGCTATATATATACTATTAGTATAGCTAAGGATGAAGTCGCACTGCACTGACACCACAAAGAGGATGGTTAATCGTTTTCTCTGTGTAGATTAAACGATGAGCCGTTACGCAAGGGGTACTAGTAGAGAAGACAATAATGGGAATGCTGCCGAGATGAGAACGATGTTTACTGACCTCATGAGAGAGATGCTTAGAGATGTTCAAAGGGCAGCTCCCAATGCTGGTAATGGTGGTGGTCCAATAGTGCAGGCGCCTAAGGCCGATCTCGCTAAGCTGAACAAGGATTATACTAGTCTTAGTGGGAAGCCGTTTCACAGAACAGAGTCGGCTACAGATGTTCAGGATTGGTTAGATAGTTGCGAGCGTATCTTCGAAGACTTGGGTATTGAGGATGCGATGAAGAGAAGGCTAGCATACCCTCAGCTGCAAGGATGAGCAATGAATTGGTGGAATGCTATAAAGGCAGCTACTCCCGAGGATCAGATTACTTGGGATCAGTTTAAGGCTCGCTTTAGCGATAAGTTCATTCCAGCTGCTCAGAAATCAGTGCTATTTAAGAGATTCTTGGAACTCAAGCAGAATGGCAGAGTTGTCTCGGAGTATATTGTCGAAATATGGGTTATCCCTAATAGATACTGCCGAGAAGAAGAACGAGAAGTTCATAACTGACTTGGATGGATACTTGGGGGAAAGGCTTATTAACCACATCGATGAGACGTTTGAAGCGATTGTGGGGAAAGCTTTAAGATCGAAAAGTCTTTACCCTAAGTCAAAGACTGAGGTCGCATCTGTAAAGGAGCCAAAACCGCAAGCAAGCGGTGGAGGCAAGAGTGGTTCTCAGAATAAGAGGAAGCAGAACCAGAATAAGGATGGCCAAAAGAAGAAGAAATATGTTGTGTGCTTTAGCTGTGGCAAGAAGGGCCACTATGCTAGTAATTGTCGAGCAAAGCCAGCGTACAGGAAGTGCTTCAACTATGGCCAAGTGGGGCATCACAAGGACAAGTGTCCGCAACCCCCTAAAGAAAAGCAGATGGTGAAAGCATATGCCCTTAATGCTATTCCTTCTTCATCGTATGCCCCAACTACGGCGGAGAAGGGAAAGAATGTCGTTATTCAAGGTATGCTTTCTATTTATGGTACAAGATTGGTCTATGCCCAAGAATGCAACGGACATAAGAATTTTCTAGGATTAGCCGGATATTATCGTAAATTTATCCAAAACTTTTCCAAAATAGCAGCACCGTTGACTCAGTTGACCAAGAAGAATCAAGCTTTCGTCTAGGACAAAAAGTGTGAGAATGCATTCAAGAGTCTAAAGGAAAAGTTGACATGTGCGCCAGTGTTAGTCATTCCAAAGGGGAATGAAGAGATGACGGTATATACGGATGCATGTGGTACCGGACTAGGTGTTGTGTTGATGCAAGGAGGTAGGGTTGTAGCTTATGCAAGTCGGCAACTGAAACCGCATGAGATAAGATACCCTACCCATGAATTGGAATTAGCAACGATCGTATTCGCATTGAAGATGTGGAGACATTATCTCTTGGGGGAAAGATTCGAGTTGTTTACTGATCATAAGTCATTAAAGTATCTTTTCTCCCAAAAGGATCTAAATCTCCGACAGCAAAGATGGTTAGAATTTTTAGCTTCATATGATTTCGACATCGCATATACACCAGGAAAGGGCAATGCGGTGGCTGATGCATTGAGTAGAAGACATGCCAGTTTAGGGGCTATGTTTCTAGAATGGAAGTAACTGGAGTACATCGTTGGGTATGATTTCAGACCAAAGTGCGAATTGGATCCAGAAATGTTAGCAAGTTTGACGATCAGACCCACTTTGATTGCACGGATTGGTTCCAGTCAGAGGAACGATCCTATCCTATTGGAAATCATCTCCAAGTTAGAGATGGGTATCGACGAGGAGATGAACAAGTATGGGCTTGATCGAGATGGATGGCTTAGGAAGAATGGAAGACTAGTTGTACCCAATGTCAATGGATTGAGAGATGAAGTGCTTAGAGAATGTCATCACTCAAAACTGACCATACATCCTGGTGGTAACAAGATGTATCGAGACATGAAGCAGACCTACTACTGGGAAGGGATGAAAAGAGACGTTGGGACGTTTATATCCAAATGCATGAATTGCCAATTAGTTAAAGCTGAGAAAAAGATGCCTAGTGGTTTGTTACAACATTAGAAATTCCAGAATGGAAATGGGAACAAGTGTCAATGGATTTCATTGATGGGTTACCAAGGACTAGATCGGGACATGATAGCATTTGGGTGATTGTGGACCGATTGACTAAGAGTGCAAGGTTTATACCCATCAAGTCAAACAGGACAACAGCTAAGTTAGCCGAACTATATGTAAAGTGGGTAGTGAGATTTCATGGAATACCCAAAGGCATTGTAAGTGACCGAGATCCGTTGTTCACTAGTGGATTTTGGAAAAGCTTACAAGAGGCGTTAGGATCAGAATTACATCTTAGTACCGCGTATCATCCTCAAACCGACGGACACACAAAGAGGGTGAATCGAGTGTTAGAAGATCTCTTGAGAGCTTGCATATTGGATTTTGGTGGATCATGGGATGACCATCTACACCTAGTAGAGTTTGCATATAACAATAGTTACCAACCCAGTATCGGTATAGCTCCATTTGAAGCTTTGTACGGAAGACCATGCAACTCACCGTCATGTTGGTTAGAAACTGGTGAGAAGTTTGTGCTTGGACCAGATGTGATAAGAGAAACTTCAGCTAAGATTAAGGTTGTCCAACAGCGAATGAAGGCTGTCCAAGATAGGAAGAAGAGTTATGCTGATAAGAGGAGAAGAGAATTAAAGTTCTCCATTGGCAACTTGTTGTTTGTCAAGATATCTCCATTGAAGAGCGTGATATGATTTGGCAGGAGAGGCAAGTTAGTACCAAGATTCGTTGGTCCATTCTCAGTTCTAGAGCAAATTGGGAATTTGGCATATAAAGTTGAATTACCAGAGAAGATGGCAGGAGTTCATAACGTATTTCATGTTTCCCAGTTAAGGAAATTCGTGCATGACCTCGATGTGACTATTTCACCTGATCAGTTGGATGATATCGAGGTTGAACCCGAGGCGGTTGGGAACCGCAAGCCTATGCGTATTGTTGGGAACGATACGAAGCAACTTTGAAGGAAAGCGGTGAATCTAGTCAAAGTTCAGTTGGGCGAGAATGAGAATGACTGTACTTGGGTGACAGAGGAGAGCATTAGGAAGACGTATCCAGAACTCTTCGCCTGTTAAGATTTCAGTTTCGATTTAGTCTTTCTGCATGCTAGGATAGGCTTGTTTTGTTTGTTTTGCATGTTTGATTGTTGTATGTGGCTGGTAGGCATGCGGGATCCCTTGCATGTTTTGGGTTAAGGAATTTCGGGGACAAAATTTCTTAAGGGAGGGAGAGTGTAGCGACTCGTACTCTACGCATCGAAGGATCGTAGGATATTTATTTCTTTCACATACGAAGTCGTATGGTCATGTAACTTTGGGAGACGATTATTCGGGTCATTTCCCATGTCAATAATTTTTCCCGATTTTTAAAATGACTGTTTTGCCCCTAACTGATCTTGTTTTGACCATAACTTTTACTGAAAAGGAACTTTGACCTGAAACCACTTCCATTGGATCCGAAAGCTGGTTTACAATTCCATAGAGTGGTCACATTAGCCAAACGGGCTCACCGTTTGGGAGATATGGCTGAAACAAGTTTCAAATGGTGAAAAACAGCTTAATTGGGCTTAACCGGGTGATTAACAGCTAGGCCCAAAGGGGGATTTCGGGATTTGGAGTATTTAAGGGCTGTTAGGGTTAGGGATTTCGGTTTTTAGACATTTTTCAGCTGCCACAGACATTTGTTCAACCCTAACAATGGCCTCCAATATCTAAAACATCCCTAAACCACTTTCTAATTAAAGATTAGGCTTAGCAACATCAAATTAAGGAGGAATAGCACCAAAGCAAGGTTAGAACTGCTATATTGCATTGGGAATAGCGCCAAACAGAGAATCATTTCAAATTTGGTATTTTATTTATGGCAAAGGTGAGTGATTTGTAAAGTTTCTCACTAATTACGGTTAATTAGGGGTAATTAGTGTTGATTAGCGAATCTCGCCGCTCCCTTGAATGCAACTGACTTACACCCCGAGATCTCGCTGCTCCCTATGTCGCTGCTGGTCACTTGAATGCAACTGACTTCGCCCTGTGTTGCTGCTGGTCACTACTTTGGGCATTAGTAGTGTACCCTTCCTTTCTTTTACTTTAGAGACAGTTTTAAAGTTGTAATAATGATGATGTGGAACATAAGCTGTATTTGGATTTTCCGCTGCTATGATGTTTAGTTTTCAGCTTATGTGCTGTCTCGCCTCTTTTATGTAAAGTATGCTGTTATTATATTTTATCTCATGCACTGTGAGACATTCTACAGGTTTTCAATTAGTTCACTCTCTTCTTTCCTTTCTTTGGCGACCGTTCCGTGTTAGTCGGACATGTGTACAACGCACTTTCGGAGGAAATGCCAGCGATGCGGGGCGGGTCGTCACGGTACACATATACCATTTGCATTTTATTTATAAATTATGTGTTATGTATACATTTATACGTATATACACATATATGTGTATGTATTTATCATACTTAAATATTTGAATCGGACTGAACTAATATAATCAAAATTTCTAGAAACTTTTATATACTCGGGATTTTGAGTTAGGGTGTTACACTTTACCACCCTTAGAAAAAGATTTCGTCCTCGAAATCTAAGCTTCAAACAATTCTGGATAATCTTTACGAATTTCTAAATCCACTTACCATGATGCTTCATCTTTGTCATGATGGCTCCATTGAACTTTTTACTAAGGGAATTTCTTTCGTTCTTAGTTTATTAACTTTTCTGTTAAGAATTCGAACAGGTCTTTCAATGTACTTGGTCCCCTTTTTAACTTCAATGTTGCTTAAATCAATTACATGAGATGGGCTAGTAATGTATTTTTGTAGCATTGATATGTGAAATACGTTATGTATATCTGATAATTTCTTAGGTAAATCGAGTTCATATGCAACTTTTCCAATTTCCTTGGTAATACGAAATGGTCCGATAAAACATGGTGATAGTTTTGTCTTCTTCTTTCCATATCGCATTACCCGCCGTACCGGAGAAACCTTGAGAAGGGTTCGATCTCCTACTTCGAATTCCAAACCTTTTCTTCTATGATCTGCATATCTCTTTTGCCTGCATTGAGCTACTTGCAATCTTTCCCTTATGACAGAAATCTTATCGGTTGTTTCCTTTACCAGGTCTGGGCCAAGAAGCTCACGATCTCCAACTTCTTCCCAACATACTAGCGAATGCCAAGGCCTTCCATTCAAAGCTTCATATTGGGCCATACCAATACTTGCATGATAACTATTGTTATATGCAAATTCGATTAATGGTATGTGAGTTTCCCATATGATTTCAAATTCCATTATACAAGGCCTTAACATATCCTCTATGATTGGGTTCACTCTTTCAGTTTGTCCACCTGTTTGAGGATGAAAGGCTTTGCTCAGGTTTAGTGATATACCTAGTGCTTTTTGAAGACTTCTCCAAAACCTTGAAGTGAACCGTGAATCTCTATCTGAAACTGTGGTAACTGGTATACCATGTAATCGAACAATTTCTTTCAAATAGAGTCTATTCAATATCTCCATTGAGTAGGTCATGTTGTAAGGTATGAAATGTGCTAACTTTGTCAAGCGATCCACCATTACCCATATTGCATCATGACCTTGTTTCGTCATTGGTAATCCAGTGATAAAATCCATTGTCATATGCTCCCATTTACATTCAGCAATAGGAAGTGGTTGCAGAAGTCCTGTCGGTCGTTGTTGCTCTACTTTAATTTGTTGGCGCATAAAACATTTTTCCACAAATTAAGCAGCATCATTCTTCATTCCGTCCAACCAAAACTGACGCTTATGATCCTTAAATATTTTTTTGCTTCCTGGATGCACCGTAAGCCTTGAACGATGTGCTTCACTAAGAATTTCATTTTCAATTCAGTTTGATTTGGAATGCAAAGTCGATTTTTGAATCGATAACCTCCATCTGTACCCATGTTCCAATCTGTAGGTTCCTTACCCTTCATTTTCACAAATAGGTCCTTTTATTCCTCATCTTCTTCTTGGTATTTTAAAATTCTACTTATCAGAGTTGGCTGAATAACAAAATTACATGGGAGTGCTACTTTTTTAACCATGACTCCATTAATGATCCTTGTGCAAGCGTTCATATCAACAAGTGTCTCTAGAGTCCTCCATTCTCTTATCATTAAATGAGCTACCATGCCATAGCTCTTTCGACTTAATGCATCTGCAACTATATTTGCCTTTCCTGGATGATAATTTAATGTAAAATAATAATTTTTATAAATTCCATCCACCTTCTTTGTCTGATATTTAATTTCTTTTGAGACAACAAATATTTTAAACTCTTATGGTCAGAGTAAATATGGAATTGTTCTCCAGAAAGGTAATGCCTCCAAAATTTTAAGGCAAACACAATCGCAACTAATTCTAAGTCATGAGTTGGATAATTGGCTTCATGTGGCTTTAATTGATAAGAGCCATAAGAGATAACTTTGTCTTCCTGCATTAGTACGCATCCTAATCCTTGTCCGCATTCATCAAAATATACTTTATATGGGACTCCACTCCTTGGCAAAGATAGAATTGGTGCCTCAGTCAATCTGTAATGTCCCGACTTTTTCGACCATTTGTAAATCATTTTGATGAGTAATTAAAATGAGTTAATTAGTTAAAAACAAAGCTAAAGGAGATTTTTGAAAACAAATATATATATATATATATATAAGTATAGGCATATGTATATATATATGAGAAATATTTTAATAAACATATATACTTGAATAATCTTAGATTTGAATATACTTGAATTATCTTGGAATTCAAAACAAGTATATGATATAAAAATAGAAATTCCTAAGGGAATAAATTTATATAATAAATGATACTTTGGAATGTCATTTTGATGAAGCAAGAAGTTTTCAAGAACAAAGGACTAAGAACTTAAACAAAAATAAAAGGAGCATTTCTTCCATTTGAAAATATAGGGACCTATGGATAAAAACACCACAATATGTTCATCTACAACATGAAAACAAATCGGCTAAAGTATGAAGCATATGGTATATAAACAAACATTTGTTTGACCATAACAAATATCAAAAACAAAAGACAAAAGAGAAGTTTCCTAGCAAGACAAAAACAAATTCCAAGAAGACAAAGCATTAAATGAATCATACTTGAATAGTAATCATGATTTTATAAAACCATCACCTAAAAACCTAAGATGTAGATGCATGTGCTGCTTAGTAAGGGAGAAGAAAATATCTTAGCTAAGAAAAAACAAGAGAAACATTTATTTAAAAGCTTTAAAATCAAAAAGGGGATCTTTTCATTTAATGTAGTTAAGGCCAAGAGTTTCTAGAAGAAGTACCTAGGAGGATGGCATAGGCTATAAACCTAAATGAAACAAAAATCAAATACATATGTTCCCTCAATTTAAGGGCGTAGGTGTTATAGGAAAGGGTTAAGGCTAGGAGAAGTTTACTGTTAAATACATGTGCAGAAAATCTTATTTTAATGCATGATTTCACCTATATATATACCACTTATTTCTTCACATTCTCATCACAAAACAAACTGAGTTTCATCCTAAGATCTGAAGCATTTTTCTGGATTTTGGAAAGCTACTTGTGAGTGAAACAAAACTCTAAAACTTTCTGTTTTTATTACTGCAGTAAACAGTTTTCCTTGTTAAGTAAAACTGCTTTGTTTTTCTGATTTCTGTCATTACTGTTAACTAGGAAATAGGATGAAAAACCTTTGAATTCCCTCCCATAGAATGATCTACTTTATAATATACATCAGTGAAGATGTTGCCACTGATTAGATAAGAAAAAGAAAACACTGCTGTTAAAATCTGTTTTGATATACTGTAAAACATATATGCGGTACAGGTAGAAATAAATCAGGAAATTTACCATGTTGATCTATTTTAGAGTGATAAAAGGGTATGAATCCTGTCGAGATCACCACCTACATTCATGTATCAAATTCAAAGTAACAGTTTTTTTTAAAGGGGTTTTGTGAAAAACCAGATTAACAGAAAGACAGTAGCACCTCTGTAAACAAAAATCAAAGACAAAATCCAAACGCGATAGGAATCTACATGAGTGATATGAATACAATCCCTGATGGAAATGATGATTTTTAAAACAGAAATTACGATTTTTAAGTTGTAAAACTCAGGAATTCTCGACTTGAACGGAAATTGGGTTCGGATGAAATTCCAGCGATCAACGCCGTCGAGCTCCAAACCGCGAGGAGGAGAGAGGCGTGGAGACCCATAGATCATGGGAAAAATATAAAATAATTTTTCTATTGCTTAGAATTCAAGAACAGATCGGAATTAGGGATTTCGACAGTTTTCTGGTACTCGGTTTTGAATGTGTCGTGTGGGGCCCAGGGAGGATCGAATGGGCCGAGGTGTGGGGGAGAGGAGCTGACGAGGTCGAGGCATCGGATGGTGGAGGCGCGGGCACTTACGACTGACGGAGGGTGGCGAACGAGTGAGATTTCTTGGATGAACCCAGTCGAACGAAAATGGGTGGATGGTGTTTTTTACTGTAGCATCGGAGAAAGTGGGGCCTGAAGGTTCCGACGAGGTCTGGTGGCGATGGTGGTCGTGCGGCGACGGAGTGCGGCGGCCCAGGTTGGTCGGAGGCAGTGTGCAAGTGCACGCTGTGCACTGGTATACGAGGAAAGAGGAGGCAGTGTGGCACTGCACGAAATCACGGTGGCCAGTGCATGTTTTGAGTGAAAATCATGGTGGTAGGAAACTTGGCACTTGGCACTTTGGTACTTTGGCAGTGCCAAAGCCAGTTCTGGCACTTGCCAAACCCGGTACTCTGGCAGTGCCAAAGTCCGGTGTTCTTCGTTCAGTATAATACGAGATTTTAAATTTAAATAAATTTTAAATTTTAAATATAAATAAATAAATGTTTTTATTAAGCCGATGACAAGTGAGAAGTAGAAACCGAGTTTTGAACCGACAAGTTCGACCGTGAAAGATCAACCAAGTTGAAATGAAAATTAGACGAAAATAAATAATTTAAAATAAATTATTTGAATTATTTATATAATAAATAATCGTTAAAGGATAAGAACAAAAAGGGAAATAAGTTCAAACATCATTTGAACTAAAATAATCAAAGGGAAAATACACCGTGTGCGGAGCACGGGAAATTTCCAAAGGATGAACAAACACCGTCAAAAACCATATACACCTCAACTGATGTATGTAACAGATAAACTAATGATGCTAATGCAAACCAAATAAACAAACACTGTTTGGAAAATATATATTTTATCTGAAATGAAGTGATACTCCTGATTTCACTGATAAACATTTATCGACTGTAAAATATTTCGTACATCGTTCGAAGAGTCCGGAATAAACAAATTCCACTTCGATTCGAAGTATACGACGCATATCAATGTGCTGAAGACAACGAGATGCAAGCATTATTTAGAATGATATTTTTGGTCTGTTCAAACCCAGAACAAACCCGAATGGACGAGTGTCTGACAACGTATATCAGTCAGATCTTGCACATCGAATTTACGTAAGTATATTACGTTGGTGGCAGGGAAATTCGTTTCTCTTTGCTTCATTACCCGTAATATATTTGGGTAATCGAATGAGTATTTTCTGACAGATAGGACGATGTGGCATTCAAAGAATGGAAAGAGAAAACCTGTCAGAAGAACAACGTAGCCTCAAACTTCACAACCCGGAAGTAACAAAAGTTGGGCTAGGCAGCATGGCTAGTTGGGTCATACCCAAGCAGGGTATATTATCACCATCTAGAGGATTTCCTTATTTACTTCTTAAATCTATTTCGCTGCTGTTGCATTCGGAAACGGTAAATCGAGCTCAACCGTAGGAGTGATAATATATTCGTTACACTCAAGCTAAATGAGTGGACGGTCATGTGTGGCCGGGTTACAAGACGTTCTTGTTGAACCCCAGTGTATCCTCTCTAGAGTACACTGATCGGTGGGTGCTCCCATACCCTGTATGTTGGAATCCAAACTCCAATACGCGTTCTGCGACTTTAAATTTGTATACTATATATGTGAACGTGAGATGCAAGCGTTTCACTAGATTTTTAATTACCTGTTACAAACTATTATAATATCAAATGTTTTGATATAAAAGAGATTAGATCATTTCCAGATATTAGACATGGATGGATCTAATGATTTTTATGTTAAAAGTAATAACATGGATCATAATAAACACCTTGACACCTATACCCTGTTTTTACTGTCTAACTATGTTTCCTCACACCAGTCCCCTGACTGACCCAGAGTTTATTTTTGTGTTTCTTAAACTCTTGGGTACTCATAATATTTATTATGAGTAGACAAGTAGGTTCAGGCAAGGCAAGTGGAACATGATGCTGAACCAGTTCAAGACCCAGTAGCATATATGTTTTAATTATCAGTTTAATTACCAATGGTATTGTAATATGGTATTGTATGAACCATGATGATGTAATATATTATGTACCCTGATGTATCAGGCTTTGTGATGTAATATATAAGTATTTTGTGAAATTCCGCTGTGAGATTCTGATAACTTCTTACTCTTCTATTCTATAAGTTCTACCTTTTCTATCTCATCTTCTAAATTCTTTCAATAATGACACGGTTTCCCAGGTATGGAAAATCGCGCCGTTACAGTTGGTATCGGAGCTTAGGTTTTCTGAACACCTAGGCTTAGAGTGAGCATCGAGAGAGCGTATTTTTACTAAAAACTATTTTAGTATGGGTCGTCCTTAGTTCTCAACCATAGTTATTAACCTTAGTTATCAACCCTAGTTATTTGGTTAATTTACCCTTAAAGACTGGTTTCTGAATGAGTATTAACTCTCGAATCATTTACTCAGAAGTTAACAATGAGTTCTCAAGGAAGGCGAGGACGAGGAGCAAGTCGGGCAACTACGACAAATGGGCACACTGTTAATCAGACCCAAGTGGAAACGACTGAAGTAGTCCAAGCTCCAACGCAGCTAAACTTCGCTATGATTTGTAAGAACTACACTACTCTGGGAGGAAAAACTTTTAAGGGAACAGAATCACTAGTTGACGTCCAAGCATGGATTAGATCGTGTGAAAAGATTTTTAAGGGGCTGAAACTGGATGACGAGTATAAACGACTGTTAGCATCATGGAATCTGGAAGGAGCTGCAGCTATCTGGTGGGATGCCCAGACTGCAAATACTCCAGAGGAGAACTTTACTTGGGCTATGTTCAAAGAAGTTTTTGAAGCTCAGTATCTGCCTGCAACTGGGAAAACCAGGATGTACCGAGACTTCATCGATTTGAAGCAAGAAACCATGACTGTCACTGAGTACGAAAACAAGTTCAATGCAATGTCAAGCTTTGGACCAGAGTTGGTAAATACCTCGCTAAAAAAGAACGAGATGTTCGTAGCTGGATTGAAGGATAGTCTTCAAGGCAGGATGATGGGGCATTTGAAGGACCCGTTTGTTGAGCTCGTGGATCTAGCACTCAGGTATGAAGCACTGGATGCTAAGAACCCAACTGCAACAAAGACTCAGACGGGAGAAGCAAGTGGAGGGAATCCCCAGAAAAGGAAATTCAACCCTGATTGGAAAGGTAACCAAAACCAAGGAAAGGCTGTGCAACAGAAGACTGAAAACCGCTTCAAAAATGTGTTGTGTCACAACTGCAAACAAAAGGGTCACATTGCAAGGTTCTGTAAGCAGAAGAGCAACAAGAAACCCCAACAGCAGCAACCATAACAGCAGCAAAGGAAGCCTCAGCAACAACCACAGCAGCAACATCAGCAAGTTCAGAGGAATGAGATGGTATTGAAGAACCTCTGTTTCAACTGTCACCAGCCCGGACACATGGTGAAAGATTGTCCACTGATGAAGAGAGCACCTCAGGCGAAGGTTTACGCCATCAAGAATGAACCATCCACCTCTCAGAATGTGAAAGGGAAGGGAGTTCTGGAAGGTACTTTACAATTTAAAGGAATTTAACTTCGAGTTTTATTTGACACCGGCGCTTCACACGGTTTTATTTCTTCTGAAACCGTAAACCAATTTAACCTTGAACCAATCATTTCCTCAAACCCAATTTGCGTATCAAATCCCATTGGTGGAAAAACAGAGTTGAAAATGTGTTGTGAGGATATAGCGCTGTTATATCTCTCACATTCCTTTCGTTTTGATTTCTATGTTTTAGACTTCAAAAGTTTCAATTTTATTCTTGGATTGGACTGGCTGAGCGAGTTCCAAGCCATGATAAAATGTGATAAAGAAACCATAACCTTGACGACAAGTTTAGGTCGAAAAGCTAGAATACCCTGTGGAAAACCCGGTATTCATACCTGTAGTTTCCTATACGCCCTAGAAGCACCCCAAGAGAACCTTGAAACACTGGACGTGGTTAGAGAATTCAAGGATATTTTCGAAGAAGTCGGGAGTTTACCTCCTCATCGTGAGATAGAATTCCGAATCGATTTAATCCCAGGAGCAAGACCGATAGTACAACCAAAGAGACGTATGGCACCAAAGGAAGTATTGGAACTGGAGAAACAGGCTCGGGATTTGCTGAGTAAAGGATTAATCCGACCTAGTTTTTCTAGTTGGGGCTCGGCGGTAGTTTTTGTAGTGAAGTCTGATGGGTCATTACGACTATGTGTTGACTATAGAGAGTTAAACAAAGTGACCATCAAAAACAAATACCCTTTACCCCGAATCGATGACCTTTTCGATCAATTACATGGAGCGACCGTATTCTCTCAAATGGATTTAGCAACAGGATTTCATCAATTGAAAATCGCTGAGGATAGTATTCCTTTAACAGCATTTAGAGGCCCGGATTTCTTTTATGAGTGGTTGGTTATGCCATTCGGTCTAACCAACGCACCAGCATTTTTCGTGGATTTGATGAATAGAGTCTTTAGAAAATTTTTGAACAAGTTTGTTCTAATTTTCATTGACGATATTCTGATTTACTCAAAAACTGAAGAGGAGCATCGCTATCACCTCAGAGTAGTATTAGAAACCCTACGGAAAAATGTGTTGAAAGCAAAATTTTCAAAATGTCATTTTTGGAAGTCTGAAGTGAGATTTTTGGGGCACATCGTAAACGGAGGTGGAATATCGGTAGATCCGGTGAAAGTTGAATTAGTACAACAGTGGAGGCAACCTCGTACACCAACTGACATTCGAAGTTTCCTAGGATTGGCGGGATATTACCGAAGGTTTATCAAAGACTATTCTAAAATATCATCTCATCTAATGAAATTGACGAAGAAAAACCAGAAGTTCAATTGGACCCCGAAGTGTGAAGAATCTTTTCAAGAGTTAAAAGATCGCTTAACCAACGCACCGGTATTAGCCGTTCCCGATGGAACGAGCCAATTTGAAGTTTACACTGACGCTTGTGGAACTGGATTAGGAGCCGTGTTGATGCAGAACCGTTGTATGATTGCATATGCAAGTAGGCAATTAAAGATACACGAGAAGAATTATGCAACTCACGATTTGGAGTTATTGGCCGTTGTTTTTGCATTGAAGATATGGAGGCATTATCTTCTGGGTGGAAAGTTCGAACTGTTTACAGATCATAAACCGTTGAGGTACTTATTTTCCCAGAAGGATTTAAATTTGAGACAACAACGATGGTTAGAGTTTCTTGCATCGTATGATTTGGATATCATCTATACGCCGGGCAAAGCAAATGTAGTAGCAGACGCTTTGAGTAGAAATGCGATTCTATCCCTACTGGAAGTCACACCGACTCTCCAAGAAAGGATTATGAGAAATCAGAGAAGAGATGCTAAACTGGAGAAGATCATACAAGGAGTCGCGAATGGAAGGGAGTCTGATTTCGAATTGAACAACCGAGGAGTGTTAAGAATTAACAATAGATTATGTGTTCCGGATGTGGATGGATTGAGACAAGAAGTTTTGAAAGAGTGTCATGCATCAAGGTTGAGTATTCATCCGGGAATTCGTAAAATGATTAACGATATGAAAAGAGTATTCTGGTGGCCAGGAATGATGAAGGATGTCACAACTTTTGTGAATGAGTGTTTGTGTTGTCAGCAAGTCAAGGGAGATCATCAAAAGACTGCTGGATTGTTGCGATCTTTAGAAATACCCAACTGGAAGTGGGAAATGATATCAATGGATTTTATCGATGGATTACCAAGGACCAGAAGAGGACCGCTAGAAAGAGACTTACATCACACCAAACAGAGAGACTACTAGCCAAGCGAGCAAGAGTGGGTGATTCTGAAGATGTTAGAGGAAGGATACCAAGTGAGGATGAAGGCACACACAGGACCTCAGATGAGTCGAATGTAGGCAGAGAGGAACCCATGGAGCAAGATCCAGACAGCACGGAGCCCTCAGAGGATGATGGTGTACTTATGATTGAAACCGGTTGTGGAGACAATGATAGTGATGACGATGACAGTGACCAAGAGGGAGATGAGGCTGAGGATATGAATATGGATGGGGATGATGAAGAAGAACCCGAGGAGGAAGAAGAGTTTGTACCTGAGACACCGATAGCTGATATGGGAGAGCAGCCAACGGAATTTGTGGACCCAGCAGTGGTGATATGGGAGAAACTGAAGCAAGCACTTGTAGAGTATCACGAAGTAGGAGGATGGGTTGAGATTTTCGGAGACTTTGGTTATCCTTGGATTCAGGTGTACATGATTCCGCCCGTAGAGGTTATAGAGATCTCTGATGATGAAGAGGTGGTACCGACTAATCCGGAGATCATGGATGTTTTTGTACCATCTGATGATGAGGATGAGGTGGTAGAGGTCGTTAACATATCCGATGATGAGTGGATCGTGATCGAGAGTGATCCAGATGAGTAGAGTGCAGTAGACTGATGTGTATGGACTATGTATGTATATATTATGTAGCTATAACTTGATTTAGTCAAGTATAGCCTAGTTATGTAGTATGGTATATGATTAGTCAGGTGTAGCACTAGGAGTGTAGTATGTTATCTAGACTTGTGCTAGTATCGAACTAGTTGTATAATTATGATGTACTAAATGATTATGATATATAGAATCATCTTTTGGGAAAGAAATCCTTTCTATCTTGCTTACTTGTAATTTCGAGGACGAAATTCTTATAAGGGGGGTGGACTGTAATGTCCCGACTTTTTCGACCATTTGTAAATCATTTTGATGAGTAATTAAAATGAGTTAATTAGTTAAAAACAAAGCTAAAGGAGATTTTTGAAAACAAATATATATATATATATATATAAGTATAGGCATATGTATATATATATATGAGAAATATTTTAATAAACATATATACTTGAATAATCTTAGATTTGAATATACTTGAATTATCTTGGAATTCAAAACAAGTATATGATATAAAAATAGAAATTCCTAAGGGAATAAATTTATATAATAAATGATACTTTGGAATGTCATTTTGATGAAGCAAGAAGTTTTCAAGAACAAAGGACTAAGAACTTAAACAAAAATAAAAGGAGCATTTCTTCCATTTGAAAATATAGGGACCTATGGATAAAAACACCACAATATGTTCATCTACAACATGAAAACAAATCGGCTAAAGTATGAAGCATATGGTATATAAACAAACATTTGTTTGACCATAACAAATATCAAAAACAAAAGACAAAAGAGAAGTTTCCTAGCAAGACAAAAACAAATTCCAAGAAGACAAAGCATTAAATGAATCATACTTGAATAGTAATCATGATTTTATAAAACCATCACCTAAAAACCTAAGATGTAGATGCATGTGCTGCTTAGTAAGGGAGAAGAAAATATCTTAGCTAAGAAAAAACAAGAGAAACATTTATTTAAAAGCTTTAAAATCAAAAAGGGGATCTTTTCATTTAATGTAGTTAAGGCCAAGAGTTTCTAGAAGAAGTACCTAGGAGGATGGCATAGGCTATAAACCTAAATGAAACAAAAATCAAATACATATGTTCCCTCAATTTAAGGGCGTAGGTGTTATAGGAAAGGGTTAAGGCTAGGAGAAGTTTACTGTTAAATACATGTGCAGAAAATCTTATTTTAATGCATGATTTCACCTATATATATACCACTTATTTCTTCACATTCTCATCACAAAACAAACTGAGTTTCATCCTAAGATCTGAAGCATTTTTCTGGATTTTGGAAAGCTACTTGTGAGTGAAACAAAACTCTAAAACTTTCTGTTTTTATTACTGCAGTAAACAGTTTTCCTTGTTAAGTAAAACTGCTTTGTTTTTCTGATTTCTGTCATTACTGTTAACTAGGAAATAGGATGAAAAACCTTTGAATTCCCTCCCATAGAATGATCTACTTTATAATATACATCAGTGAAGATGTTGCCACTGATTAGATAAGAAAAAGAAAACACTGCTGTTAAAATCTGTTTTGATATACTGTAAAACATATATGCGGTACAGGTAGAAATAAATCAGGAAATTTACCATGTTGATCTATTTTAGAGTGATAAAAGGGTATGAATCCTGTCGAGATCACCACCTACATTCATGTATCAAATTCAAAGTAACAGTTTTTTTTAAAGGGGTTTTGTGAAAAACCAGATTAACAGAAAGACAGTAGCACCTCTGTAAACAAAAATCAAAGACAAAATCCAAACGCGATAGGAATCTACATGAGTGATATGAATACAATCCCTGATGGAAATGATGATTTTTAAAACAGAAATTACGATTTTTAAGTTGTAAAACTCAGGAATTTTCGACTTGAACGGAAATTGGGTTCGGATGAAATTCCAGCGATCAACGCCGTCGAGCTCCAAACCGCGAGGAGGAGAGAGGCGTGGAGACCCATAGATCATGGGAAAAATATAAAATAATTTTTCTATTGCTTAGAATTCAAGAACAGATCGGAATTAGGGATTTCGACAGTTTTCTGGTACTCGGTTTTGAATGTGTCGTGTGGGGCCCAGGGAGGATCGAATGGGCCGAGGTGTGGGGGAGAGGAGCTGACGAGGTCGAGGCATCGGATGGTGGAGGCGCGGGCACTTACGACTGACGGAGGGTGGCGAACGAGTGAGATTTCTTGGATGAACCCAGTCGAACGAAAATGGGTGGATGGTGTTTTTTACTGTAGCATCGGAGAAAGTGGGGCCTGAAGGTTCCGACGAGGTCTGGTGGCGATGGTGGTCGTGCGGCGACGGAGTGCGGCGGCCCAGGTTGGTCGGAGGCAGTGTGCAAGTGCACGCTGTGCACTGGTATACGAGGAAAGAGGAGGCAGTGTGGCACTGCACGAAATCACGGTGGCCAGTGCATGTTTTGAGTGAAAATCATGGTGGTAGGAAACTTGGCACTTGGCACTTTGGTACTTTGGCAGTGCCAAAGCCAGTTCTGGCACTTGCCAAACCCGGTACTCTGGCAGTGCCAAAGTCCGGTGTTCTTCGTTCAGTATAATACGAGATTTTAAATTTAAATAAATTTTAAATTTAAAATATAAATAAATAAATGTTTTTATTAAGCCGATGACAAGTGAGAAGTAGAAACCGAGTTTTGAACCGACAAGTTCGACCGTGAAAGATCAACCAAGTTGAAATGAAAATTAGACGAAAATAAATAATTTAAAATAAATTATTTGAATTATTTATATAATAAATAATCGTTAAAGGATAAGAACAAAAAGGGAAATAAGTTCAAACATCATTTGAACTAAAATAATCAAAGGGAAAATACACCGTGTGCGGAGCACGGGAAATTTCCAAAGGATGAACAAACACTGTCAAAAACCATATACACCTCAACTGATGTATGTAACAGATAAACTAATGATGCTAATGCAAACCAAATAAACAAACACTGTTTGGAAAATATATATTTTATCTGAAATGAAGTGATACTCCTGATTTCACTGATAAACATTTATCGACTGTAAAATATTTCGTACATCGTTCGAAGAGTCCGGAATAAACAAATTCCACTTCGATTCGAAGTATACGACGCATATCAATGTGCTGAAGACAACGAGATGCAAGCGTTATTTAGAATGATATTTTTGGTCTGTTCAAACCCAGAACAAACCCGAATGGACGAGTGTCTGACAACGTATATCAGTCAGATCTTGCACATCGAATTTACGTAAGTATATTACGTTGGTGGCAGGGAAATTCGTTTCTCTTTGCTTCATTACCCGTAATATATTTGGGTAATCGAATGAGTATTTTCTGACAGATAGGACGATGTGGCATTCAAAGAATGGAAAGAGAAAACCTGTCAGAAGAACAACGTAGCCTCAAACTTCACAACCCGGAAGTAACAAAAGTTGGGCTAGGCAGCATGGCTAGTTGGGTCATACCCAAGCAGGGTATATTATCACCATCTAGAGGATTTCCTTATTTACTTCTTAAATCTATTTCGCTGCTGTTGCATTCGGAAACGGTAAATCGAGCTCAACCGTAGGAGTGATAATATATTCGTTACACTCAAGCTAAATGAGTGGACGGTCATGTGTGGCCGGGTTACAAGACGTTCTTGTTGAACCCCAGTGTATCCTCTCTAGAGTACACTGATCGGTGGGTGCTCCCATACCCTGTATGTTGGAATCCAAACTCCAATACGCGTTCTGCGACTTTAAATTTGTATACTATATATGTGAACGTGAGATGCAAGCGTTTCACTAGATTTTTAATTACCTGTTACAAACTATTATAATATCAAATGTTTTGATATAAAAGAGATTAGATCATTTCCAGATATTAGACATGGATGGATCTAATGATTTTTATGTTAAAAGTAATAACATGGATCATAATAAACACCTTGACACCTATACCCTGTTTTTACTGTCTAACTATGTTTCCTCACACCAGTCCCCTGACTGACCCAGAGTTTATTTTTGTGTTTCTTAAACTCTTGGGTACTCATAATATTTATTATGAGTAGACAAGTAGGTTCAGGCAAGGCAAGTGGAACATGATGCTGAACCAGTTCAAGACCCAGTAGCATATATGTTTTAATTATCAGTTTAATTACCAATGGTATTGTAATATGGTATTGTATGAACCATGATGATGTAATATATTATGTACCCTGATGTATCAGGCTTTGTGATGTAATATATAAGTATTTTGTGAAATTCCGCTGTGAGATTCTGATAACTTCTTACTCTTCTATTCTATAAGTTCTACCTTTTCTATCTCATCTTCTAAATTCTTTCAATAATAATGACACGGTTTCCCAGGTATGGAAAATCGCGCCGTTACACAATCTTTTCATTAAGGTTTCAAATGCTATCTTATATTTTTCATCCCAAATTAACTTGGTTTCCTTACAAGTTTGTTTTGTTAATGGAGATGCTATCTTTGAGAATTCTTGAATAAATTGTCGGTAATAGCCAGCTAATCCTTGGAAACTTCGAACTTCTGTTGGTGTTGTTGGAGGGTTCCATTCCAACACCACCTCAACCTTTGATGGGCCTACTCCGATTCCATTCTTGGAGACAACATGTCCAAGAAATTTTACTTCCTCGACCATAATTCACATTTACTTAATTTTGCATATAGTTGATGCTCTTTCAGTGTTTGGAGACATAAACGCAAATGGCATTCATGTTCCTCCTTGGTCTTAGAGTCGATAAGGATATCATCAATAAACACAACAACAAAATGATCAAGATATGGATGGAACACACGATTCATTTGATCCATGAATATTGCTGGAGCAATGATAAGGCCAAAATGCATCACCAAGAATTCGTAGTGTCCGTACCGTGTTCAGAAAGCCGTCTTTGGAATATCTTATTATTTTATTCTTAATTGATGATACCCCGATCTTAAGTCAATTTTTGAAAATACAGTAGCACCTTGCAGTTGATCAAATAAATCATCGATCTGAGGTAATGGGTATTTGTTCTTAATTGTTACCTTATTAAGCTCTCGGTAATCTACGCACAAGCTTATTATTCCATCATGTTTCTTTACAAACAACATTGGTGCTCACCAAGGAGATTTACTAGGTCTAATAAATCCTTGATCCTCCATCTCCTAAATTCGTCTCTTTAATTCCTGATTTTTCGTAGGAGACATTTGATAAGCTGCTTTAGCAATAGGATTCGTACCAGGGATTAATTCGATACTCAAATCAATTTCTCTTTTTTTGTGGTAATCCTGGTACTTCCTGAAAAATTTCTTTAAATTCCTTTACTATCGGGATTTCATCCACCATTGGACCCTTATCCTTAATATTGACATGAGCGATATATCCAGATACAAAAGCATCTTCAACCTTCTCACATGAGTAAACAAAGGTTTCATGCTCTCAAATTGTCAAACATTTGGTCTTGTTGTGACAATCCAAGATGGCTTGATATTTTGAGAGCTAATCCATCCCAAGGATGATATCAAAACATTCCATTGGAAAGATAATTAAATTAGCCACCATATCTTTACCTTTAAAGTTAAGGGTACGGTTCCTACACACACTCCCAAGTTTAGTTCCCCCTCCTACTACGTTGCCTATTATCAAAGGGTTCGATAGTTGCTCAATAAGTAATCCTATCTTAGTAGCAAATATTTCAGATATAAGAGAATGTGTGGCACCAGTATCGAATAAAATTCTAGCTTGAAAGTCAAAAAGAAGCACGGTACCTTCTACTTGAGCTTTTTCAGAAACAACTGCATATACCCATCCTTATTGCCCATTGTTTTCCTTCCTCAGTTTCTTGCAATTCCGACTAATGTGCCCAGACTCATTGCAATTGTAGCATACAATTGCCTTAATACAGTTTGGAGAAATGCATCCTGTTTCGTTTCACCGGTAACATCTCCTTACTTTGTCAGGCTCCTTTTCTTGTCTCGTCGGTCCTTTACTTCCTCCATTTAGTTTCTTCTTTTTCTCATCTGGTTTCTTTTGATTGTCAGAAAGATTGTTTGGTTTCCTTTTATTTGAAACCTTCCTTTCTTGTTGGAACTAAAGATAGTCTTCTTCCAGATTTAAAGCTTTAGCTTCTATCATCTCATAAGTTTTGAGTCTACCCCCAATAACATGTCTTCTTATGGGATGGATTAATCCCTTTGCAAATCATCTAGCATGCTTTTTGGGTGTATCAATTAAATGATTCCCGAATCGGGATTGTGCTTCAAACTTATTTTGATATCGGGCTATTGACTTACATTCTTAAGTAAGATTTTGAAATTTTGTATCCATCTTCTCTTTGTCATTCTCTGAGAAATACTTATCCAAAAACTTCAACTTGAATTCTTCCCATGTCGTTTGTTCCATCTCACCTGGACTAGCTGTTGTTCGAACTAGCACCCACCAATTTCGAGTTTCCATTGATAATTGAATGACTGCTAACTTCCACTTGTTTACTTCATTACATTAACTTCGAATATATCCTCTAGATGTTGAATCCATTGCTTAGCCTTAACTTGATCTGCATCTCCAACAAATTTGTCAGGTTTCAAACTTTTAAAACATCTTAAAAGACTGTTTGTTGAAGATGTCAAAGAAATTTGCTCCATCTTCTTGATGAAAGATGCAAACAGTTCCATAACATTTGTTTGTCCGGAGGACTGAGCCTCTTGACTTGAGTTGTCAAGTTGTTTTGATTTGCCATGACCTTCAATAAAGAACATCTAGTTATGGTCAGGGATGAAATACACTTCAGTTATAAGGAATATCAATATATCTAATGACATACTCAAGTCATGAACACAAAAACATGTTATATTACTTGTAACCCTTACTTACAAGCAAAATTTGGGTGTTTATGCATAACCTCCACAAAAATATAGATAGTCACTCATACTACTTGATATGTTAACTAATACTTAACTTCCTATTTCATTCTTAATCTATCACTATTATTTCCTTTGATGAAGGACCCGTTTCACTCTTTACTGCTTGAGAAGGTCCTGTGATTTCTTGAGAGTAATCATTTGAGCCCACATTCTCAGACTCCTTTTCATCATATTGTTCCGCTATTTTATTTGGAAGCCGTTTATGTCTTATATTCCCTCCTTATGGTGGTAATGCTCCTTCTTGCCTTAGAAATTCTAAAGAATCTCCGTAGTCGGTACGTTCTTCCAGTTTAATCGCCATTGCAAAGGGTTTCATCTTCTGGCGCAGACGGTAAAGAATGAGATCTCTTTTTAAACCATCTTCATAATCGTTAACTATATGATAAACTTCATATATCTCATCGAGGAGAATCGTCCTTGCTTTCCTTTTAAGCACATTCTTTTCTATTGTGTGACTTGCAGCAACTAATCATTCGTTTGGTGTGGTGGTGCACTTAACACCACCCTATGAATCCCCCATGCACCAAGTTCTGTTGGTTGCCATAACTTATAACTGCAAATAGTCGTAAGGATGTCAATAATTGTATAAACTTCGTATTCTAGACAAATTAAATTATGATACTATAAAGTTTTCCCAAAAGCACCCCTTAAACCTTGGCTCTGACACCAATAATTGTAACACCCCCACTCTGGTATACTTATCCAGAAGCAGCGATGCTACATATAAGCCATGGTGCAAATAGAACAGTATCACAACTTAACATAAGCTTTTCGGAATATAAAATCATTCATAGTACATGATTTTAAACGGAGGAGCTATTATACAAACATCCCATCATAGAATATGGTTACAAAGATCCAAGGGCCTAGTCATTAAATAATTATACATAGGGATACATAAAAAGATAATATACATAATAAAAGTCTTCACTTCAAAGCATCCAACTAACAATCTAAACCTAAAAAGTTTTAAGTGTAGTGATTAGCATAGAAATGTGTTATTTTTATGCTCTTATATCTTATCTTTTGTATATAAATAAATATTACTTGGGTATTGTTTTGTCACTTTTGCAGATATTCCAACCCAGCCCGCATGCAAACAGAAAAGTAGAGAAATGGAGATCAGATTGCTATATATTTACATTTTGAAGAATTGTAAATGAAGATCTCACATCTAGTTGCTGTTGGACAAGAAAATGATTGATAAAAAGGCCATGCACATCTCAAAACAAGGGAGGTTTGTCAAAGAACCGAGAGGAAAAGAAGAAAGGCCAAAAATTTAATAGATTTAACTAAGGCCCATTTGAGATTCTCATTGTAAACTAATTAGTGATGTAATGGCTAGGCCCATTTATAATTAGGGTTAGGGTTTGGTTATCCCCTATAAATACCCTTGTAATGTCATTGTAGCCACCATCCATCCTATTTTTCTGTATTCTCTTCTCCATTAATAAAAGTTCTTCTTCTTTTTACTATTTCTGCATTTTTCTTTCTTAGCAATCGGTGTTGTCTTCACAATTAGTTTTGGAAGAGCACCAATTGTGTTTTACATTTTTTGTTAGTGATTAGTCATTTGATTAGTTTCAACGACAATCCTAATTTACTTTTTGTTGTTCTTCTTTTTCTGCAATTTTAATTTCTGCATTTTATTTCTGTTTTGCATTTTAATTTCAAATTGATAATTGTGATTTGATCGTCGGTTCAATTAGATTTGTTCTGAATCGGATCGCAGTTTCAATTTTTATTGTTTTCAAAACCAACCTCGAAAATCGTCTAACTCGCCCAAGAGATTGAATATTTGATTTTAATCTACTTCCTTTGTTCGACCTGTATGCTACACACCTGTACGCTTGCAGTATTTAATTTAAAATTCGTGCTTTTCTAAATTATTTTATGCTACACACCTGTACGCTTGCAGTATTAACATAGAAATGTGTTTATTTTATGCTCTTATATTTTATCTTTTGTAAATAAATAAATGATACTTTGGGTACTTTTGTGTGTTTTTACAGGTTGTCAAGAAATGCCTCCTTCGTTTCAAATTAAAGGCCAACTACAAATAAAATGCTACTTCCCCGTATTAAAGCCATCTCAATTACAAAAGACGTTATAGCTCACTGGTAAATGCATAGAGATTTGTACTGAGAGACCTGAGTTCGATCCCCGTCGAGCTCACTTTTTACCAAAGAACGGAACTTTCACACTACCCCTTTGCTATGAAGAATATATTAATTAGTGTTATATTATATATATACATATTCATGTGTATGTATGATATTCACTAATACGCATTTCAGGAGTAGTCATGGAAATCAATTCAGAACATTCATTTTTCAATTTCCAATTAGAAGAATTTCTGATTGATTTATTGCCAAGAAAAGATCAATTTTGAAGATTTTATCCTTTGTTGCCTTTGGAGTCTAATGAGTATCCTTGTTTGGAAGAATTAATCACATGGAATCTGCTCATCAATCAATCAATCAATTTGCTACATGGAAGATAGGAAGATTTGGAAGATATTCACCATGTTTTGGTTTCCAATCAAGCTTGGGCAAGGAAGGCAAGAGATATAATGGATGATGAGGCCCAGTTATTCATAGACTTAATTAGGGTTTCCACTTGTAAAGATCTCCATTATTCTATATTCTCTTCTCCATTAATAAAAGTTCTTCTTTTATTTCTGCATTTTTCGTTTTCTTAACAATCGGTGTTGTCTTCACAATTAGTTTTGGAAGAGCACCAATTGTATTTTACATTTTTTGTTAGTGATTAGTCGTTTGATTAGTTTCAACGACAATCCTATTTTACTTTTTTGTTGTTCTTCTTTTCCTGCAATTTTACTTTCTGCATTTTATTTCTGTTTTGCATTTTAATTTCCAATTGACAATTATGATTTGATCGTCGGTTCAATTAGATTTGTTCTGAATCGGATCGCAGTTTCAATTTTTATTGTTTTCAAAAACCAACCTCGAAAATCGTCTAACTCGCCCAAGAGAATAAATATATAATTTGATTTTAATTACACCTCCCTGTGTTCGACCTGTATGCTACACACCTGTGCGCTTGCAGTAATTTAATTTAAAATTCGCGCTTTTCTGATTCATAGATTACCGACGATCAAGTTTTTGGCGCCGTTGCCGGGGAGGCAACAATTAAATTTTATTATTTGTTTAATTTCTGATTCGTGTTAGTTTTTATTTTTATTTTTTCCTTTTGTTTTCTTGTGTATAGATATAAAAAAAAATCTTGACTGGTTGATTGGTATTATAAGTTGATATCGTAATCTTCCTAACAAGAGAAAAAAAATTGATTGCCAAATTCCCTTGATTTACTTTCCTTTTCTTTTCAATTTATTTCTTTCCCCTTTTCATTTTTTTTCCTTTCTTCATCTATTGCTTCTTTCCATCTATCCTTCTTTCCAATTTTTACTTCATTATTCATTGGTATTGTTCATTTATTTTGCCAAATTTTCCAATTTTTCTTTGATTTCTTTCCATCTATTCCTTCTTTCCTTTTACTTCCTTCCATTTGTTAATATACTGGTTTTCATTCTCTTACAGCAATAAACAAAAAAATCCTTTGTTTCTTTCCATCTTTCAACTTTCTTCCCATTTTATTTTTACATTCTCTTCCCTATTTTACAAGTTCCAAAACAAAAAAAATAACACTTGCCAACTTTTCCTTCAGTTTATTTCCTGTCTTTTCATCCATTTCTTCTCCCTTCTTTTATTTACTTCTTTCCATCATACAATTTCTTTCCCTTTCTTTCATTTAATTCTTCCCAATTTTCTATAAACTCCTCTCTTTTACAAATCTCATCCATAAAAAAATTAAAAAAAATAAAAATCTTGCCATCTTCTCTTTTATTTCTTTCCTTTTTGCTCTTTCCTCTTTCCAATACTTTGATTTCTACTTTATTTTAAAAGATAAATAAATAAATACAAATTCTCTTTTTGAAATCTTTCCATTCTCTGCCTTGTAGTTAATTCTTTGCTTTGTCATTTGATTCTTCCCACTTTTTCTATTTCCCTATTTATTTACATTTTTTTCCTTTCGTATTACAACAGCGACCTAAAAACCTTCTCCTTCCATCTTCTCCACAACACAATCACGCAAGCCAACCTTGTACCATCCTCTTGTAAACAACAATCACCTCGACTCCTCTTCATCGCACCACAGCAACAAACTCCACTTCCCTTTCTACCCACCACATCACAGTCCCTTCCTACCCACGTCCAAGTCCTGCCATCTTTTCACGCAACTTTCAAGACCATATTCAGCGCAAATCACGCCACCTACCATCGTTCCCACCTTCTAAACCATCATCGCACTATCCATACCAACCAATCTACCACAAATCGAACCCAAATCCACCTCGAAACACCCGTTGCATAATCGTCGCAACCCTTCCCTTATTACAAAAATCAAATCTGGCTCCGTAATTGTTAGGGTCAGATTTCGAAAAGAAAAAAAAGAGAGAGAAGGGGTAAAGGAGCGTGATTTCTGGAAATCAGTTGTTTCCAATTATTTTTCAATTTTGCCAAATTTTGCGAGGAAGTACTATATTTATTGACTGAATCTTGGCCTCTTTTTTTTCCTTCTTTTATGCATGTGAGGGCTGTTTGTTTTAGAATTATTTTGGGTTTAGTTCTCTTGTTTTGGTTGTTGGCACGGTCATGTACTAAATAGTAGAATTTGTCTTCTGATTTTTACTCGTTGTAGATCTCCTTTATTTCTTTCTTGTTTTAGTTTTTTTCTAGTTTGTAACTTGTTTTCTTAATTCCTTTTCTTTTCTTAAAAAGAAAGATAGAAAATAAAAGAAAGGAATTTCAAAAGTTCGAAGACCAAAGTGAGCGAGAGTTCCAGAAACGCGAACAAGGAATACAGAAGTCAGTCGATCAACAAGCAGTTGAATTGAATTGCCAGTGCTTTTCAATCGTTCTGGACATCTATACACCATTGTAAAATTTTCTAAAATCTGCAGGTGCTTTGCAGCAAAGAAAAATATAGAAATTGCTTGTAAAAATCTTCTGCAGGGGCAGCGGCTTGCTTGTACAATTATTTTATTTCTTCAGTTATTTTTGTCTGATTGTGGTGTGGCTGAAATTTATGAATTTCCATAATTAAAATCATTACTCTCATCGATTTTTCATTATAAAACTTGATTAGACGTTGCAAATTTTTAACTACAATAGTGTATTTTGTGAAATTGATTCTCTCAAGGGTTTGATCGCGGATATATATTAGTTCAATTTATTGAACTTCTAGCAAAAGAGGTTGCATACTACCCGTAAAACATTGGTCGTATCCCTTAGTATTTATACTATACGTGAACGGTCATAAGACCCTCTTCCCCCTTCAAATCGAGATTATCAACTAATAAGATATACTTGAGTACGTTATTTATTTTGTAATAAGAGTTACGTGTGTCAACTTTAAATTTTGGATTTTCTATACTCGACAACGATGCGTGAAAAGAGTTTTAGCCATCATAATTCTCCTATTGATTTTGAAATTGATGAAATTGACATGATTCACATAACAATTGTTGAAACCTATAATGACACTTCTAAAGCCTTGAAAATGTGTCTTGACCATTTCAACTCTGATTTCGATGAGCTTGAAAACATTTCTGAGCTAAATGAACTTCTTGACTCGAAACCTTCGTCGTTTGAATCTAACCAAGGAATGTTGACCAATATTAGCACACAAGAACTTCCTAAGTTAGACCACAAACCCCTACCACAAGACCTTAAGTATACTTACTTGGACTCTACAGAAAATTTTCTCATAATTATGGCCTTTGATCGTACCGAGGACAAAGAAGAAAAATCTTTGAAAATTTTACGGGAAAATAAAGGGGCATTAGGATGGGATTATGATAATCTGCATCTGAATTTTATAAATCATTGGCTCGACAAAATTTTCTTCGGAAGAATTTTCATTTCAGAATGCACTGACAAGCCTATTGCAACTCACAAATCAAATAAGAAATCATTGTGCATCATCTTCGATAGAAGCAAGTGTGGGGGGAAAAGAAGGAATCATTCACCACAAAATATTCACCATCATCGTAGATTTCATTTTTCATACAATTGGCACACTCATATAGTGGTTAAATTGCATTTCATTTTACAAATCATATTGCATTTAATCCATCTTTGGGTTCGATCTTTCGAATTTAGGAAACGTTTACAGTGTGGACACTGTTTAGTTCTAGTGTGGGGGGAGAGTCTGCATTTCACTCATTTTCATTTTTTCTTTATTTTTCTTTCTTTTCAATTTCAGCCATTTAAATAGGACCATCATGCACTTTAGACTGTACTAACATGCCATTTTTTTTTGAAACATGACTCATTTTAGTTTGATACAACAAAATAAGTTAACAATTATTAGTCAGTTGATAGTATTTTTTCTCTCAACTTAGATCGAATAAGAAATATAATGAAAAGTTTAATTTTGAGGGATAATAGTGTAACCGGTACATAGGGAGATTCTTAGGTGATGGCTATGAAATCTATTCTATATGGTAGACTTTGTTTAAATAAGTGGAGGACTTAAAATACTTATATTGGCTTTTCGAATCTTTAAAACTAAATTGTGTAAAGTTGAATTCGCGTAACTCTCTTTTGTGCTTATATTTTCGATAATATAATGGTAATCCAAGGGTATCCAACATTGCTTGTATATCAAGCGTTGGTGTGCAAACCCGCCAAGCTCTATCCGACACGTTGTTGACAAAGTCATCGTTGGAATATCTTGGTCTCATTTTATGAGATTGGACACCTAAGGATTACCGACACGTTGTTGGCAAAGTCAAAGTCGGCCTGCACAATCCGCCAAGCTCATTACCCACTCTCCGTTAGTCCGCGAGACAGTGCATGGGTGGTAAACCTTGGTCTTCTAAGTTAGGTGTATGTACTTAATCATAAATTTTAAAATTTTATAGAGTAGAGAATAAGCGATGATGCCCAAACATTTCTTGACCTTATTGATTTGACTAGCCATACACAAGGAAATTAGAATACCACTTCACAAACTGTGACAAGCAAACTAAGAATCTATTTCGTGGCTGCACTACATTATCGACCGAACCAACTGGCCAAACTGGAATTTAACATTTGAAAACTTAAATTATATTGAAAATTTGTGACAAGTTGAGGTATCTAAAATAAAATAAACTGACTAGAAATTGTTAATTTAATTTGTTGTACCACTTCAGAAACAAGTCGTGTTTTCATTTTTGTTTTTATTTTGCATATGTCCATTGCATTCATGTAGTTTCATTACAATAATAGCACACTGCATTTGGATTTTGTGGGTAGTATCCGCTGAAAACCCTCACGAGACATCACTCTTCCTACTAGGGACACCTAGAGGTTTAACGGCTTGTTGCATACGCTCAATGCAATCGTGTTTCCTACGAAAGTGTGACCTATCTAGTTGTGACGAAAAGGAATTTCGCTCGGTCCGAACCAGTCGCTAAACCGATCCAGACCGTTCGAAACGCCCTATCGTTTGAGAACACGACAAAATAGAACGCAGACGGAAGAACATTTCATTGCATATTACAACAATACATCATATTACAAGAATATACAGAGTATAAATGAATATACACAGAAATACCAGAAATTTAAATTACATTTAAATACATAGCAGCGGAAAATAATACAATACACAACTAGAAGTAGATATACGGATACAAAGCTTTCCGGATATCGTTCCAGCTGTAAACCAGGATCCTGTGAATATAAATATGCAAAACCAAAACTACTAGCTGCCCATGTCAAAATAAGGGCACCCAGAGTTTAGGTTAAAACAATAAACTCCAGGTCAGTCATGTGACTGGTGTGAGAACTAAAACAGTTATTAATCTTTATTTTTAAAGTTAGGTAAATCAAGGGACCACGCCGCTAACGCGGAACGGGTTTCCTCCCAAGAATACCAGTGTATAAAACAAACAGCGCAATGCTAAATAAAGAAAAATGAAGCTGTTATAAGACCCAGGTCCTATCACACAATGCAACGCAAGCCGGGGGATAGGGTTTTCCCTTATAACAGCCAAAGAATGCTTGATACGTTTTAAAACAAATCATTTGATACTATTATAAGTGCATAGTGTATAAAACAACTTCAAATCATCAGTATTAATCATAGGCGGCATGGGTACCATATATCATGTCGCCATACTAGTTCTACAATTAAAAACGCAAATGTCACGTATTTGGAAATTGGATTTCCATCTATGAACCGAGGCAAAAGATAGTCCTCAACCGATTCGAGATGCTCTAGCCCGCCCCTCAGGATCAGAGCTCGAGTGACCCTTGGATCGTCAGGGCCGGTCCACCGATGTGAATTAAAATGCCTGAACATGCGTTTCCCCACCCTTTGGGGTGTAAATGAGCCAACGAATGGCTCCATCGGACCCGGATCATCCGATCTAACCGAGGCGCCTTGCAACAGCAACAACCACATAGGTGAAAAGTATATAAATGTCAGGGTTGGTAGGTCACTGACACCACCCTAGCTAGAAAGAAACGCATGCCCTCACTGAGGTCCTCTCCCGTTTTTGGTTCACAACCGGGGTGCGAAACTCGCGAAGCAAACGTTACACAAAGCTACGCCACAAAGGCCGTGCTTCGATCATCAACCACAAGACTTTTCTTTTCAACAGAAGCCTCGATCAATTGCCACTTAAGCATGCCACATAGGCAATTTACTCCATGCGTTTGATATCCATCAGTATATAACCCCTGAGCTCGTACGTCTCAGAGAAGGGCGTTAAGCAAGAGAATAAATTCTCCGCCGCCAAACAGATATATATTTAATAGAGATCAATCACACGGACTAAAATCCAATGTCAGACACACAGTCCATTTACAAGTCCGTTCTGGGTCTGAACGAAACCGGAGGCACCTAGTACCCCGCATATCCATCGATCTCCAAGTACGTCTGGACGATCACTAACTGTTTCCATCTTCTTGGGTGTACAGCCCAATCAAGATCATCAGTAATCACCCAAACGACGTGAAGACTTCCGGTCTTCAACCACCGTCTTCATCTTCGACTTATCGTCGTATCAGTTATTCAGAATGGGATAAACCCGGTCTTTCCGAATAACTCGCGTATATTTTAAATAAGTGTTACATAAACACAACATACGCCTCATTCCAATTCATCAGTCACTAACCGTAAATTAATCAAGAGAATAATTCCCCAAATATTAACCCCGAAGGCTGAAACCAACATCAGATCAATATCCAGAAAACCATTCTGCTTAGCTAACCGACAGTTAGTTTCTAAATTTCACATTCATAGGGAAAGGTTCCCATTAATTTTATCAAAGATAAATCCCTTAAATTTATTCTTTAATCTACTTTTGAATATCAATTCAAACTAGTCGGGATTAACGAACTTTACCGAAGTAATCATTTGTTTTAATTTCCCAATCCCAACCTATTCATCCCATGAAGTAAAACTGGTTATACTTCATATCTAACACCACGGTGTTATCGATAAATTCAATTACCATTTCACGTTCAAATCTAATTAAAGATTTAACTAACGCCTGGAGCAAAACTGGTGATACTCCATTTCGATTATTTCAATCTAATTAAAGATTCATTAAAACTCCACTTAGTTTTAATCGTTAACTGGGTTAAAGAATCAGTGTCATTTAAAACACGGTTCACCAGAAACCCAAAATCACATTCCATTAATTATCGGGTTAAAGAACGAGTGTTATTTAAAACACTGTCCACGATAAACCCAAAAATCAATATCACCTCAATTCCAATTAAATATCATTTAATTGCTACACTTCATTAAATCTAAATAAAAAGATTTAATCTTTTCTCAACTGGGTTCAAGAACAGTGTTAGTGAAGACACCATTCACGACAAACCTAAATCACATTTGATATTCAATACAAGGCTCTGAACAGAAAATATACCGGCTTATATTCAATATCCAATTCTACTATTAACAAATGTCGTATTGGAAATAACGATATAAATATATATCTTTCAAATTTCCATAACAACATCTGTATAATCACGAATTCCAACATCGAAATATTCCGAAGACAATTTCGATTCAAATCCACTCCAATGCAATCATTGGAAATTCTGGTTATTTTTAAAACCCTTTTCTAAATCAATTTGTTTATTTAAAAATAAATAGAATTATAATTCTAGTTCAAAACTAGTTCATTTCAATAAAAATCTATTTTTATCTTTTCAAATATGGAGTTTTTCATCCCAATCCTTTCTAAATCATTTCTTATGATTTTACACAAATTATTATTATTTTTAATAATTTTATCAAGGCCCGTACAGTCGATTTCCATCAATGGCCATCGAACTGCACTTACAGCGACCTTTTTCAAATTTGATTTGGACATAATCCCAAATCCAACCATTAGATTTCAAATTTCAAATATCCATTAGAAAGCTCTTTTCGATACGAACCCAACGGTTCTGGTATTAGGAGAATCCGACGGTCGGATCTCCCGCAATATCCGTTCGAAGTCAATGGTCGAAATTCGCGAACTGCCGCGGCGCGGCGCGTTCTATTCAGGCCATTATATTATATATATAATATATATATATCATCGATTTCTATTTAAAACGAATTTTATAAATAGTTTTGAATTCGTTTCAAAAACATTTTCAACATCCATTTCAAATTCAAATCAAAGTTGAATCTTTCCTTATACATTCGGTTTAAAATTCATTTCTATTCAACTCAAGTTTCAATTCAATTTGAATTCATTTCACTTCGTTTTAACTTCAATTCGAATTCGTTTTCAATTCGATTCAATTCAAAGTGGTTTTCTATTTGATTCAAATTCGTTATATATTTCAATTGAAATCAAATTTGTTTTCTATTCAAATCAAATTCATTATATATGCAATTGAAATCAAATTCGTTTTCTATTCAAATCAAATTTCAATTCAATTTGATTTCACTTCAATTCATTTTCAATTCGAATTCGTTTTCAATTCAATTCGAGTTGGTTTTATATTCAATTCATTTCGAAATCGTTTTATATTCAATTCATTTCGAAATCGTTTTATATTCAATTCATTTCGAAATCGTTTTATATTCAATTCATTTCGAAATCGTTTTATATTCAATTCATTTCAAAATGAATAAAATTGATATAAATATCGTTCACGTCAAAATGGCGTCAATCTAATCAACACGGCTTCATATATTCCTTTATTCTATTCAACAAATGAATATTTATTTTTGTCAACACACGACTAATCTCAACGAATGAGTACTGTCCACGTGTGACTATTTTTGTTAAATTATTTCGTTCAACACATGACTAATCTCAATGGATGAGTACAGTCAACACATGAACCTTTATTTTATAGTGATAAAGATATAAAATTTTATTATTAAAATATTTCGTTCAACACATGACTAATCTCAACGGATGAGTACAGTCAACACATGAACCTTTATTTTATAATGTTCTTTATTTTCTAAATTGGAATGAGGCCCAATCAATCACCATATAATGTTAATTATATGGACTTTTCATACATCACACGTATATAATAGCTTTGAAAAATAATCAACCATCAACCAAAGTGCACTACACTGTATAAGCATCAAATATAGATATCTAACGCTTATAACAGCCTGTCAATCAATCGATTGACATATTTAATCAGTCAGGTTGAGTGAACTTCAAATTTCATCCCAACACCCGTGTGGGGTTTCAAACAATCAAACACAGATTTTATTTGTGCATTTAGGCGATGTGTAAAATTTATCGACCCAATCAATGTCCTTCAAATAGGTGTACATAAACAAACCGTCCGGTTTGTAAATGAATATTTATTTATTTACATTCACGTTAAAAATTATATTTTTAACGACAAAACATTTTATTTCAACATATGAATTTCTATTCAATTCATTTATTCTATAAAATGATATTGTTATTTTTCTAACTTATTTTAGAAAATTTCGGCGGCATAACGGCACGATACTAGAAACGGGACGAGGCCTAGCCTTATCCCCGGTCTAGTGAAGGCCCACGCCATTCACACATCAATCAAATCAATTTCATTTCACCAACCAATTCAAATTTCAATCAAATCATCTAACTAATTTATGCAACCAAACAACTAAACAAACAAGCCATCCATGGTCTGTGGATGACGGGTGTCGGGTGCTACTAAACACCGTCTGCATCCTAGTATACATATATAGCTAGAATAATTAAATTGAAAGGTGAGAAGTTCTCACCGATAGCTATCCAATACCACGACTCTTCATTGATGGAAATCTTCATCGTTATCGCATCTTTGTCACCTTCGTTGCCCGTATTCACTACATATATAAAAATCACACATTTTTATATTTTGATGTCTTTAAAATAAAAATCACATTTTTTATTTGTTCACTTTCAATTTGAAAATCATATTTTTATAATCGCTTCATACATTTAAAAATCGAATTTTCACTTCGCTATTCAATATGTAAAAAATCGAATTTTTACTATGTTATTCAATATATAAAATCATCTTTTTATTCTTCTAAAAATATAAAAATTATATTTTTACTTTGCTATTCAATATGTAAAAATCGAATTTTTATAACGCCATTTTCAAAATAAAGATTATATTTTTATATCTTTATTCATATAATAAAAATCGTATTTTTATGTCGCCTTTTTCAATAAAAAAAAATCACATCTTTAAGAATTAGTTCATACATTATAAATCAAGTCTTTATGTTCTCAAAAATCAAGCCTTTATCTTTTAGAAAAATCTAATCTTTCCTAAATGAAAAAAAAATTCCAATCTTTCCTAAATGAAAAATATAATCTTTCTTTATATTAAAAATATAATCTTTTAATTGGCTTTTCATAATAATAATAATGAGAAAAAAAACTGATTTTTTCCTGAAATTACTTATATAAAAATCATATGCAATAAAATCCTATTTTTCTTTGCTCTAGCTATTTATATTTAAACTGAAAATCATTGTTTTTATTTTATAAGCTAAAATGTTAAATAAATAAAGAGAAAAATACTTACAAGTGTTTTGGGGGGGGTGTTGGATGGCGTTGGTGGCAGCCAGATGTAGAGGGAGGCGGAGCAGGCGTCTCCGCGGTGGCGGAAGGTCCTCCACGGCGGCGGGTTCAAGGATTACGGTTAAATCGAGGCTCAGTTATCGATTGGGGAAAGAAGGGAAAGAGGGGAGGTGATGGAGGAGGTGGAGCTGGCCATCCGAGGGGGCGGCGGCCTGGAACATCGGCGACGTCGAGATGTGGAGGAGCGGCCATCGAAGGGGGGCGTAGGGGGAAGTCGCAATGGGAAGTCCGCCGTTTTTTTTGGTTTTTGATTCAATTTAATCGGGGGGGGGGGGGAGCCAGGTATAGAGTGAGGGGAGGAGGGAGATAATTTTTTTTATTATTTTATTTTCAAAAAGTTGACTTTTACTTACGACCTCTAAACGAGGCCCACCGCCTGCCGTCCATAGCTAATTACCCCCATTTCGAACACAATGGGATATGCATCGTAAGCTGATTCGACTGTTTCGATCAGTTTTCGTTAAAATCAACATATAACTCTATATATTGAATTTGAACGCGCATTTCAATTCACCGGGGTCACATACGAACTCTAAAAATTCCCGAAAAATATTTTCTAGCTTCGTATTGACGATACGGTCCTAACAAAACTAGTTTCGTCGAATTCTGAGACCGTTTGAAAATTGGCCATTTTCCAGTCGATTAAAATTGACTAAAACTGGTCAAACGCGTTTAAGCGTGCCACGCTCACATATTGATTCAGAAAATTATGAAATTTGAAACCTAGCAATAATTTGACATCCCGGATCCAACAAAACTGGTTTCGTTGGAAATGGAGGTCGTTTGCAAAATGGCTATTTTTAAGGGCCATATATAATATAAAATATATATAAATTCTACGGCGACTATTTCAAATTTTAAACTGGACATAACTTTCAAATCTAAAAGTGAAATCTTAATTTCTTAACTTCGTTAGAAAGATATAGTTAATCAGATTCAAATATTTCTTGTTTCGTTCAATTCTGACTTAAAACGAATTCTATACGTTCAATTGAAATTCAAAATCGAATTTTCAAACTACCGCACCATTTCAGGCTCGATATATAATTTAAAATAAATTATATATTATAATTTCAATTCAAATAAATTTTTAGTAGCTGCTAATTCACATAAACTATTTTTAAATATTGAAAATTCATTAAATTTGCCAAAATAAAATTTTTAAATTGGCTCAGATTTTCCGGGTTGTTACACTAGTCTAGTTTTTCATTTCTTGTTTTACTCCAGGACGAGTAAAAGATAAGTGTGGGGGTATTTATTTTAGCGCTTTCAAGTAGTGCAAACGGAATTAGCCTCAGCTTGATCGATTCGTTAGACAATTATTGCATTTTTGTTGTGGTCGCATACAATTCAAATTCACTTAAAAATTCATAAGCATTTTCAGACCCAGTAAACTTTGTTACCCTTGGATAAAAGAATGTTTTAGCTCAAAATAATCCTTACTCATCCACATACAATCCTGGTTGGAGGAACCACCCAAATTTTTCTTTGGTCAAACCCCAATAATTCGGCTAACCCATCTCACGTGCAACCCTTTATTCCAAATCCAAATTATCAAGCTCCACCTCTAATTTCTCAAACCTCTCAAACAGCATCTCAATCCAAACAACCTTATAGGCACCCCAACTTTCAATCATCAAACCAATCCTCTCAACCTTCTCAACCGTCGCAAGAAATAGTGCGTTTAGAAAAACAGTTGAACTCTCACGAAGCTAAAATGAACTCACACGATGCTAAACTTGACCAAATGATGAGTATGATGAAAGAACTAATGAAAAATAATGAGAAAGGAAAGTTGCCTAGTCAACCTGAGGTGAATCCAAAATATAACTCTCGTGTTGTAAATTCTTGTGAGGATGAAAACCATAATCCAGTCAATGCTATTACAACCCTTCAATCTGGAAAGAGGATTGATAATAACGTGGGCGACCCTGGCGAACCTTCTAACTCGACCCCAATGCCAAATCTTGATGAACACCCATTGGCTTCGAATGCCAATTCCTCTAAACCTCAAGTTCCCTTAAATGTTGGCAATCCCAACAATTCTTCTTCCAGTGTCGGCAAACCCGACCCACCTTCGAAAATTAATGTTGGCAATACCAACATTCCATCTTCTACGACCTTACCACCTTCTATTTCCTTGGATAAACCTTCTCCCTCGAATGATGAAACTGATCACAAATTCGAAAAACCAGTAGCTCCATTTCCCCATAGACTCAATAATAAGAAGAAAGCGGCAAATTTTGATAAAATTTTGGAAATTTTCAAGCAAGTCCGTGTGAACATTCCTCTTTTAGACACAATTGAACAAATTCCTCAATATGCCAAATGTCTTAAGGAATTGTGCACCCAAAAACGTGCAACTAATGTCCCAAAAACTGCCTTTCTAACTGCTAATACAAGCTCTGTTCTTTCAAATCTTGCCCCAGTAAAGTACAAAGACCTTGGCTGCCCTAAGATTGATTGCAAAATAGGAAACACCCATATCTCTCGTGCCCTACTCGACCTTGGTGCCAGTGTCAATCTTCTTCCTTATACTGTTTATTGTCAACTTGGGTTAGGGGAAATTAAACCAACAAACATCACTCTTCAGTTAGCCGATCGATCTGTCGAAAAGCCATTGGGAATTATCGAAGACGTCTTGATACAGATCGAACAGTTTTACTTCCCTGTCGATTTCATAGTTTTAGAAACAGAGCCTGTCTCAAATCCCAAAGTTCAAATACCGTTGATTTTAGGACGGCCCTTCTTAGCAACCTCTAATGCCATCATTAATTGTAGGAACGGTCAACTTCGACTTTCCTTCAGGCACCTAACCATTGAGCTAAACATCTTCAATCTTAACAAACAACCTAGGGATTTTGAGACCGATGAAATCGACATGATTCAAACCATAGTGGACGAAACCTCTAATGACACTTCTGAAGCCTTGAAAATGTGTCTGGAACATTTCAACTCTGATTTCGACGAACTTGAATACATTTCTGAACTGAATGAATTTCTTGACTTAAATCCTTCGTCTTCTGAATCTAACCAAGGAATGTTAACCAATGTTAACACTCAAGAACATCCTAAGTTAGATCTCAAACCCTTGCCACAAGACCTTAAGTACGCATACTTAGACTCCTCAGAAACTCTTCCCGTAATCTTGGCCTCTGATCTTACCGAGGACCAAGAAGAAAAACTCTTAGAAATTTTGCGGGAAAATAAAGACGCCTTGGGGGTGGGAATTGAGCGATATAAAAGGAATTAGCCCGTCAATTGGGGAACATCGCATACATTTAGTTGATGAGGCTAAACCCACCCGTGAGGCTCAAAGGCGATTAAACCCAAACATGAGAGAAGTGGTCAAGGAGGATATAATCAAATGTCTAGACAATAACATCATCTATCCATCTCTGATAGTACTTGGGTGAGTCCGGTACAAGTCGTACCAAAGAAATCGGGAGTCACAGTGATAAAAAATGAAAGTAATGAGCTCGTCCCAACAAAAATCAAAACAAAATGGCGTGTGTGTATTGACTATCGAAAGCTCAACTCAACCACACGAAAAGACCATTTTCCCTTACCTTTTATTGACCAAATGCTCGAACACTTAGCGGGTCATGAGTACTATTGTTTTCTCGATGGATACTCTGGCTATAACCAAATCCCTGTTGCTTTAGAGGATCAACATAAGACCACCTTTACTTGTCCCTTTGGAACCTTTGCTTATCGTCGCATGCCTTTTGGTCTTTGTAATGCCCCCGCGACTTTCCAAAGGTGTATGATGAGTATTTTCTCTGATATGGTGGAAGAATTCTTGGAAATATTCATGGATGATTTTTCAATCTATGGATCATCTTTTTCCCAATGCCTCACTCATTTAGAACTCATCCTAAAACGTTGTAAGGAAAAAACACTCGTGCTTAATTGGGAAAAATGTCACTTTATGGTAAAAAGGGGGATAGTTCTAGGTCATGTCGTCTCCAAAGATGGCCTTGAAGTCGATAAATCCAAAATCGATTAGATTGCTAATCTGCCTCCTCCTAAGTCTGTTAAAGATGTTCGTTCATTTCTTGGCCACGCGGGATTCTATAGAAGATTCATTAAGGATTTCTCGAAAATTTCAAAACCTCTCTCAAATTTACTTGCCAAAGACGTTAAGTTCGAATTCTCCAATGACTGCAAAACATCTTTTGAAACTCTTAAGTCAATCTTGACCACAACTCCCATCATTCAACCTCCGGGGAGAGTCTGCATTTCACTCATTTTCTTTTTTTCTTTATTTTTCTTTCTTTTCAATTTCAGCCATTTAAATAGGACCATCATGCATTTTAGACTGTACTAACATGCCATTTTTTTTTTGAAACATGACTCATTTTAGTTTGATACAACAAAATAAGTTAATAATTATTAGTCAGTTGATAGTATTTTTTTCTCTCAACTTAGATCGAATAAGAAATATAATGAAAAGTTTAATTTTGAGGGATAATAGTGTAACCGGTACATAGGGAGATTCTTAGGCGATGGCCATGAAATCTATTCTATATGGTAGACTTTGTTTAAATAAGTGGAGGACTTAAAATACTTATATTGGCTTTTCGAATCTTTAAAACTAAGTTGTGTTAAGTTGAATTCGTGTAACTCTCTTTTGTGCTTATATTTTCGATAATAATAATAGTAATCCAAGGGTATCCAACATTGCTTGTATATCAAGCGTTGGTGTGCAAACCCGCCAAGCTCTATCCGACACGTTGTTGACAAAGTCAGTGTTGGAATATCTTGGTCTCATTTTATGGGATTGGACACCTAAGGATTACTGACACGTTGTTGACAAAGTCAAAGTCGGCCTGCACAATCCGCCAAGCTCTTTACCCACTCTCCGTTAGTCCGCGAGGCAGTGCATGGGTGGTAAACCTTGGTCTTCTAAGTTAGGTGTATGTACTTAATCATAAATTTTAAAATTTTATAGAGTGGAGAATAAGCGATGATGCCCAAACACTTCTTGACCTTATTGATTTGACTGGCCATACACAAGGAAATTAGAATACCACTTCACAAACTGTGACAAGCAAACTAAGAATCTATTTCATGGCTGCACTACGTTATCGACCGAACCAACTGGCCAAACTGGAATTTAACATTTGAAAACTTGAATTATATTGAAAATTTGTGACAAGTCGAGGTATCTAAAATAAAATCAACTGACTAGAAATTGTTAATTTAATTTGTTGTACCACTTCAGAAACAAGTCGTGTTTTCATTTTTGCTTTTATTTTGCATATGTCCATTGCATTCATGTAGTTTCATTAGAATCATAGCACACTGCATTTGGATTTTGTGCGTAGTATCCGCTGAAAACCCTCACGAGACATCACTCGTCCTACTAGGGACACCTAGAGGTTTAACGGCTTGTTGCATACGGTCAATGCAATCGTGTTTCCTACGAAAGTGTGACCTATCTAGTCTAGTTTTTCATTTCTTGTTTTACTCGAGGACGAGTAAAAGATAAGTGTGGGGGTATTTGATTAGCATAGAAATATGTTATTTTTATGCTCTTATATCTTATCTTTTGTATATAAATAAATATTACTTGGGTATTGTTTTGTCACTTTTTACAGATATTCCAACCCAGCCCGCATGCAAACAGAAAAGTAGAGAAATGGAGATTAGATTGCTATATATTTACATTTTGAAGAATTGTAAATATATAGCAATCTGATCTCCATTTCTCTACTTTTCTGTTTGCATGCGGGCTGGGTTGGAATATCTGTAAAAGTGACAAAACAATACCCAAATAATATTTATTTATATACAAAAGATAAGATATAAGAGCATAAAAATAACACATTTCTATGCTAATCAAATACCCACACACTTATCTTTTACTTGTCCTCGAGTAAAACAAGAAATGAAAAACTAGACTAGATAGGTCACACTTTCGTAGGAAACACGATTGCATTGAGCGTATGCAACAAGCCGTTAAACCTCTAGGTGTCCCTAGTAGGACGAGTGATGTCTCGTGAGGGTTTTCAGCGGATACTACCCACAAAATCCAAATGCAGTGTGCTATGATTCTAATGAAACTACATGAAAAGGAATTTTTGGCAGTTGTCTTCGCTCTTGAGAAATTCAGACCATATCTCATAGGATCCAAAGTCATAGCTTACACTGATCATGCTGCCCTACGATATTTGCTTTCTAAGAAGGATGCTAAGGCCCGCTTGATTCGTTGGATCCTTCTTCTTCAAGAATTCGATATAGAAATACGAGATAAAAAGGGTTCTGAAAATGTGGTAGCTGATCATCTCTCTCGAATTGTGCACGAAAATGTTGACGACACCCAAATCGATGACTATTTTCTGGACGAACAAATTCTTTCCATGTCTAACACCCCATGGTACGCTGACATTATGAATTATCTTGTCACACAGCAAACACCCGCTGAATGGTCGAAACAAGATAAACAAAAATTTCTCTCTAAAGTTCGAAACTTCTATTGGGACGACCCATATCTTTTCAAGTACTGTCCAGACCAAATCATTCGAAGGTGTGTGCCCGATCATGAACACCAAAGTATTCTCTCCTTCTCACATGACCATGCTTGTGGCAGTCATTTTGGAGCAAGAAAAACTGCTGCAAAAGTTTTGCAAAGCGGTTTTTATTGGCCCACACTGTTTCGTGACGCTTTCGAATTTTGCTCTAAATGCGATCGATGTCAAAGAACGGGTCGAATCACTAAGCGAAACATGATACCTCTCAACCCCATTTTAGTAATTGAATTATTTGATGTTTGGGGCATCGATTTCATGGGACCGTTCCCTAACTCATTTGTAAATCTTTACATCTTGCTTGCGGTAGACTATGTCTCAAAATGGGTTGAAGCCATTCCAACCAAAACCAACGACAACAAGGTTGTTGTCAAATTCCTCAAAGAAAACATCTTTTCGCGCTTTGGCACACCTCGAGCTATCATTAGCGATAATGGCACTTACTTCTGTAATCGTGCTTTTGAGTCCTTGTTCAAGAATTACTCAATCACACACAAGCTGTCTACCCCTTACCATCCACAAACTAGTGGGCAAGTAGAAGTTTCCAATAGACAAATCAAACAAATCCTTGAAAAAACCGTGAATTCCAACAGAAAAGATTGGTCCTTAAAACTGATTGATGCACTTTGGGCCTTTCGCACTGCTTATAAAACCAATCTAGGGATGTCACCATATCGATTAGTCTTTGGAAAGGCATGTCACTTAACTCTTGAATTAGAGCATCGTGCTCTTTGGGCCATAAAATTTTTGAATTTTGACTTAGAGAAAGCCGGCTCACATAGGAAATTACAAATTTCTGAATTAGAGGAATTAAGAAATGAGGCGTATGAAAATGCAAAAATCTACAAAGAAAGAACCAAAGCCCAACACGACAAAAACATACTTCGCAAGGATTTCAACGTAGGTCAAAAAGTTCTTTTATACGACTCTAGACTTCACTTGTTTCCAGGAAAACTCAGATCTCGATGGACTGGACCTTATGTTGTGAAAACAGCATATCCTCATGGAGCAGTTGAAATTGAAAATCCAAGGGATGGAAAAGTCTTCAAAGTAAACGGTCAACAACTGAAACCATTTTAGAATTCGAGCAATGTGACGAAGATGACCTTATCGATCTTCATGAGCCTGATCATCCACCGTGAAATCAGGTGGTACACGTTCTTTTCCTTTTATTTTTTATTTTTTTTCATTTTTGTTTTTCTGCCATTTTGGTCTGCATACCTTAGACAGTTGGGACACTGTCTCAATCTAGTGTGGGGGAGTCAAGTCTGCATCACATCTTCTCCATTTTTGTTAAAAAAATAAAAAACACACACACACACACACAATCACACCGACACGACTCATTTTAGTTTGATACAACAAAATAAGTTAACAATTATTAGTCAGTTGATAGTATTTTTTCTCTCAACTTAGATCGAATAAGAAATATAATGAAAAGTTTAATTTTGAGGGATAATAGTGTATCCGGTACATAGGGAGATTCTTAGGTGATGGCCATGAAATCTATTCTATATGGTAGACTTTGTTTAAATAAGTGGAGGACTTAAAATACTTATATTGGCTTTTTGAATCTTTAAAACTAAATTGTGTTAAGTTGAATTCGCGTAACTCTCTTTTGTGCTTATATTTTCGATAATAATAATAATAATCCAAGGGTATCCAAAATTGCTTGTATATCAAGCGTTGGTGTGCAAACCCGCCAAGCTCTATCCGACACGTTGTTGACAAAGTCAGCGTTGGAATATCTTGGTCTCATTTTATGAGATTGGACACCTAAGGATTACCGACACATTGTCGACAAAGTCAAAGTCGGCCTGCACAATCCGCCAAGCTCTTTACCCACTCTCCGTTAGTCCGTGAGGCAGTGCATGGGTGGTAAACCTTGGTCTTCTAAGTTAGGTGTATGTACTTAATCATAAATTTTAAAATTTTATAGAGATAGAGAATAAGCGATGATGCTCAAACATTTCTTTACCTTATTGATTTGACTAGCCATACACAAGGAAATTAGAATACCACTTTACAAATTGTGCCAAGCAAACTAAGAATCTATTTCATGGCTGCACTATGTTATCGACCGAACTAACTGGCCAAACTGGAATTTAACATTTGAAAACTTGATTTATATTGAAAATTTGTAACAAGTTGAGGTATCTAAAATAAAATCAACTGACTAGAAATTGTTAACTTAATTTGTTGTACCACTTTCCTGAAACAAGTCGTGTTGTCATTCTTGTTTTCTTTGTTTATTGTATATAACCTTTGCATTCATATTTTTACATTAGATCCTCATATACTGCATGTGGATTTTGTGGGTAGTATCCGCTTAAAACCCTCACGAGACACCACTCGTCCTACTAGGGACACCTAGAGGTTTAATGGCTTGTTGCATACGCTCAATGCAATCGTGTTTCCTATGAAAGTGTGACCTATCTAGTTAGTTTTTCATTTTTATTTTCTTTTTACTCGAGGACGAGTAAAAGATAAGTGTGGGGGTATTTGATTAACATAGAAATGTGTTTATTTTATGCTCTTATATTTTATCTTTTGTAAATAAATAAATGATACTTTGGGTACTTTTGTGTGTTTTTACAGGTTGTCAAGAAATGCCTCCTTCGTTTCAAATTAAAGGCCAACTACAAATAAAAAGCTACTTCCCCGTATTAAAGCCATCTCAATTACAAAAGACGTTGTAGCTCACTGGTAAATGCATAAAGATTTGTACTGAGAGACCTGAGTTCGATCCCCGTCGAGCTCACTTTTTGCCAAAGAACGGAACTTTCACACTGCCCCTTTGCTATGAAGAATATATTAATTAGTGTTATATTATATATATATATATATATATATATATATACATATTCATGTGTATGTATGATATTCACTAATAGACATTTCAGGAGTAGTCATGGAAATTAATTCAGAACATTCATTTTTCAATTTCCAATTTCCAATTTCCAATTAGAAGAATTTCTGATTGATTTATTGCCAAGAAAAGATCAATTTTGAAGATTTTATCCTTTGTTGCCTTTGGAGTCTAATGAGTATCCTTGTTTGGAAGAATTAATCACATGGAATCTACTCATCAATCAATCAATCAATTTGCTACATGGAAGATAGGAAGATTTGGAAGATATTCACCATGTTTTGCTTTCCAATCAAGCTTGGGCAAGGAAGGCAAGAGATATAATGGATGATGAGGCCCAGTTATTCACAGACTTAATTAAGGTTTCCAGTTCACCTATAAAAGCACATGGACATCCCATTGTAAAGATCTCCATTATTCTATATTCTCTTCTCCATTAATAAAAGTTCTTCTTCTTTTATTTCTGCATTTTTCTTTTTCTTAGCAATCGGTTTTGTCTTCACAATTAGTTTTGGAAGAGCACCAATTGTATTTTACATTTTTTGTTAGTGATTAGTCGTTTGATTAGTTTCAACGACAATCCTATTTTACTTTTTTGTTGTTCTTCTTTTCCTGCAATTTTACTTTCTGCATTTTATTTCTGTTTTGCATTTTAATTTCCAATTGATAATTATGATTTGATTGTCGGTTCAATTAGATTTGTTCTGAATCGGATCGCAGTTTCAATTTTTATTGTTTTCAAAAACCAACCTCGAAAATCGTCTAACTCGCCCAAGAGATTAAATAAATAATTTGATTTTAATTACACCTCCCTATGTTCGACCTGTATGCTACACACCTGTGCGCTTGCAGTAATTTAATTTAAAATTCGCGCTTTTCTAATTCATAGATTAGCGACGATCATGTAGCATCATGAGCAACAAAGACCAAGTGAGATAGCTATTTAAGCTTAGTTTCAAGTCATTTCTTAATGGATTGTATTATAGTTTCATCACGATTCTTTTCTTCAAAAGTTTCATCAATCCAAAGTTAAAAAAAAATCAAAGAAGACTTCAAGATATTAAATCAAACAAGTTTATAATAACTTCATTCCATCAAAAACCCATAATTTATCAAATATATATTGTTATGAATCTAAGTCACACCCTCGACTTGGTTTAGAAGTTAGGATATGTTATCCTATTGCGGTCAGAATCCCGTCACTAAGTAGGGATGTACTCTACTCGGCTCAATACCCACATAGGGTAATAATACACTACCCAAGATCTATTGTCTTATACTGCACCCCATCGAAGAAATATAATTAAGAAAATGCTTTTCAAAAGTAATCTTAAATAACTTTTTCAAATTCATACTTTTAAGGGTTTAAGACAAACCCAAACTACCTCAAAATTATTCTAATCCATATTAAGAAGAACCTCAAAACTACTTCTTAAAGTTTTAAATTTCAAATGAAAAGGAAAAGGTAGCATTTTAGAAAATGCTATAAAAACTTTCGACATTAAAAATAAAAATTGTAGCGTTTAAAAGTGCTATCGAATGTTCTGGGTTTATTAAAGTGCTTTATAAGTAATTCAGAGAAAAGGCAACATTTTCAAAAATGCTATGAAAAGTTCTGGGTGGTTTTATGCTTAAAATAGCTATTACAGCGTTTCAGCCTTGCAATAAAAAATTTTATTCGTGTTAATTCAAAGAAAAGACAACGCTTCATAAATGCTACAGAAAGCTCGAGTTAGTTTAGAATGGTTTAAAACAGATACTGCAGCGTTTCAGATGCGTTGTGACAAATTTTGTTCTTCTTATAGTGCTTTGTAAATAATTCAGAAAAAGATAGCGCTTCTGAAATGCTACAGAAAGCTCTGGTTTGAAACACTTAAAGGTTAGAAACATTTAGAAAGCGTTTCGAATTCCCCAAAAGTGTTTCAGATTTATGAAATTCAGAATTTCAGCCAGATTTTTGGCATAATGTTTGATGCTATTTCTTCATGATAAAAATATTTTTTGACTCCAAATTTTCTATAGTAAGAAGCTCTCTTTGTCTGCTTAATTATGTAAAAAGAAACCCTTAAAATTATTTATCTATTTAATAAATAAAATTTAACAATACAAGGTAATTTTAACATGTCCATTTCGGGATGATTTTTACCTGACTTTGCATCCAGTTTTCGTGTATACAAATGGTCGAATTAGAAAAAGTGCAAAATGTGAAATTGTAAGCCTTTGAATAAGCTTTCTATATAAGTTGAAATTTCGTTAAGAACTGCAAAAGTTATGCCCAAAATACCGAATGTCATTTTCACGGGTTCAAGTCCAATCATTCATTCTTAAATTTCACAACTATTGTTCAAAATATGAAGTGAATACATGAACTTAAATAGATTTTATTGCCTTAGACTTGTATCTCAATCTTGTATTTTCCTCTTGGCTTCTCCTGAATTTCTCCTCTTTATCTTATCTTATTTTTGTTTTGTGAATGCATGAAAAGAAGTTAACCTTTCCACCCTTTATATAGCAATTTTCAAGGCTAGTTTGGTAATTTAGTTTTGGACACTTGTCCTCCTTATCTTCATGCAAGCTTTAGGATGAAGACATGTGCCTCCTTAGGTGTCTTTAGATGTTTACACATGGTCACCTAATGTGTTTATGTGTCTTTACCTTATTTATTTACAAGACATGTGTACCATTTATTTAATGACACGTGTCCCTATCATTTTAACTCATTTTTCATATTCTAGAATTTCTACACATATACCATTTGTAATTTATTTATAAAATATTTGTTATGTATATATTTATACATATATATAACACATATATATATGTTCGTATTTATCATACTTAAATATTTGAATCAGATTGAACTAATGTATTCAAAATTTCTAGAAACTTTTCATACCTGGATTTTTGAGTTAGGCTATTACATAAACGATACAATATTTATTTAATATTAACTAATATATGTTTGTCTCTTTTTGATAATGACAAAGGGGGAGGAATTAGTAAGCATAAATATTTAGGGGAGTTCTTTAAATTCTATAATTTCATATATCTAAGTACATCATACAGTTGTCATCATAAAAAAGGAGAATGTTTGGAACCCTATTTTAAAGTTTCGATGACGACAACTACGTAAAGGAAATCGTGTATGCACATGTATGTGTATATATATGAGGGTTACTTGCTTGATCAACTTGACAAGAAAGATAATAACGATACTCAATAACAAGCGAAGACATGACAAGAGATCACAACTTGATTGGAGCATGAATGACATATGCAAGAAGAAGAAAAATGCATGCACTCAGTATTAGACGTATGAAAGCATTTTCCAGATGTCTGAGTCAGTATAATGTAATAACCAAACATAAAAATCAGATGTCTGGTAACATTGCTCAAACGTATGATCTGGAGATCGGTTTAAAAATGGTGTTTCAGCTATTAAGTTCGAATGGACATTTCCGCTTCTCTTCGCTGTAACTCTTCACCATCAACCAAGGCAACTCTAGAATGATCAGCAATGACCACTACCAATCAAATGCAACCCTCCTCAACTATATATACCATCTTTATTCAAAAAAGAAGTACTTAACTAACACACTCGACTATTTCTATATTTCATACTCTTTGAATCTATTCTCTTATACTGTAGCAATTTGAATCTGTAACTACTCTTCCATATATTCCTTTTCTTCGCTGCATACTATTTGAAGATATATTATAAGCAATTGTACTCATCCGTCAATATCCGTGTTGAATTAGAACACGCATTTGACAAGAACTCTTTATTATAACTAAGCGTATTCCTTCGGGCAAAGTGAGAGACGTTTAGATAGTAGAAAGCGCGAAGGGAAGCTTCAAGACTGGACATAGGACGGGAGGTCCGAACCAGTATAAAATTCTAGTATGCTTGTTCAATTTTACTTGTACTATACTAATCTAGTTATATTTTATTTAGTAGCACTTATACTTGCACATACACTACATGATCCATCCTTATTTTCAATTTGCATCAGAAATCTTCCAAATACCCTATGTAAACTTATCAAGTTTTGAATAATTGCCAATAACATATGCAATTCTACTAATCCTCTCCTCTGTCCAATACTCCAGGGGAAAACAGGTAATCGAATCCATATGAAAATAGTATGCAACAGATCTTTATTAAGCTTCATTCCCAATGACCAACTTTTCATCATCAATTACTTCTTATCCTAAAAATAAGGACTAACTTCTAAAATTCTATCACATTATTCATTTATCTCAAATTTAATGATATAGAAGTCATCTTCTTTAGAATGAATAGTAAAATCACCAATTGGTTTCCATACCCTATGAATATATGCTTTGAAACACGGGCAACGAGGTCTGGAACCAACAACATAAATTATAATAGCATTGTCCCACTGTTGTCTAGTCTTAAAAACTGCATCATTAGACATTTTGGCATAATTCAAATTGTTAAATTCCATAGGTAGATAAAATTTGAATGGAATATAAACTAGCACATGATTACCTACGAAGACATCTTTCCAGGCTCTACTAGCTTCCAGAATCGTTTTGCCAATCGTGTTGGAAGCTCCTAAATCTAAAGCAGTAGGTCCAAGAAGAAAGAGAGGAGGATCATGAGTAGTACCAACTGATGGGGGAAAGCACTCACTTCCTTTGACGAATCTGGCTTATTCGTAGCTGAAATAACATCTGACCATGTGCAATTATCATTGAAACCAGATTTACCGTTAACTAGAGAATAATAAGCTTAATTCTAGCTCCTTGCAGCCTCTTCCAGAGTCCAGTCCCTTCAACCACCACAGTTTAGATCCTTGCCGCCATAGTCCTCGCCAAGCGTTAACAATTCCGTAGCAACACACGCAGCTCACAGCAAGTCTCCGCACTTCAGTTGCTGCATGTTAAGCTCGCACCTGCTTGTTTCCACACCCCTATTTAAGTTGCAAGTGTTGAAACTGCAGTGATTAATTTGACTCAAGACCACTCGAATCAAATACCCAATTCACAACTTCCTTATGGAAGATAAGATCATTGATATATTTGTAAAAACAGCCAAACTCCAATAGCTCAAACCACCAAAAAATAATCAACCATTCCAAACCGCCCAAAACTCAATCACAAGCAATCACCAATGACTAAAGCAGTGAAAAATAAATCACACGCAGATTTATAGTGGTTCCATTAACAACTTGCTAGTGTACATCCACTTTTGAGAGAGTATGTTATTACTACGATGAAAGGATACAAGAGATTGATACAATGATCACTATATTTCGATATAGAAAAGAGTTTGTATAGAATCGAATTGAAGAATATAAATTAGGTTATGAACCCTAATTTTCTCTTGAGAGTAAATCCTTCTGATCAAGCAAGCTCCTTCTATCAGAACTGAAAATAACTAATAAAGGGAGAGACTAATAATAGAAAATTTCCGAAATTTCGCCTTGAATCTTCACAAATCAATCTGTAACGTCCACAACTCGAAATAACCCAGAAGTCTCCTCAGACGTCTATCCCGAGGCTCGGGAAAAATTTCCTGCATAGCTAAGACATACGTCACCTTTCCATGAACGTCTGTCATCACAATTACTTTAGCTCAGCGTCTGTCCAAATTGCTCGGACGTCTGTCACAACTCTTTGATTGCAAACCCACTCAGCTCGGGCATCTCTCGCAATATATAGTTCAGATCTCTATCATCAAATCTGTTGAAACCCACTGCACATTTTCACCTCTAACTTTCTCATACGAGCTCTGATTTACGAACCGTCTTCTCCATTATGATGTTATTTCCATCCACTTCAATTCTACCATATAGTATCACAAAATTTAACACTTCACCTCGATACTATAACCATCTCCAAACTTCTAACTCCAATGCATATAAGCATTTCTTTCTACATTCAACCAATCACCATGAATACTTTCACAATGAGGTCCGGCAAAGCCACCACCCATTCCACTCCGTTAACGAGCTCCGACAAAGCCACCATCCACCAACGAAGTGTTGAAAGTATTCAAAATAAAAACAGTCCCACCAAAAGACAATCTACTCGGGAGTGTAAACGAGTATTTACCATGAAGATAGAGTTCAAATCTCATCAACACTCCTCTTCATCAATAAAACCACCCTCTCCACTGTGCCACCCCGTTGCACCTAGCACCTCAACAAGCGAATTAAGTTCAAGCATGCTCAAACTTTCCAACTGACAATGCCTTAGTAAACATATCCGTCGCGTTATCCGTCATGTGTACCTTCCGAATGTATACTAGCTTACCCTCATCCATGGCTACGAGAAATGACTCTCTCACCTCAATGAGCTTCGTCCATGAGCTAAATGCCAAATTCTCCACCAAATGTATAACACTTTGGCTATCACATCGAACATCGATACTATCATGCTTGAATCCCAAGTCACACAACATTTGCTTCAAGAAAAGTGCTTCCTTTGCTGCTTCCACCGTGGCTATCAACTTTGCCTCCATAGTGGATAAAACATCTACGGTTTGCAATCTAGATCTCCAACTAATGGTCGTACTACCAAGTGTGAAGACATATCTAGAAATTGATTTCCTAAGAAACCTAACATCGGCGTAGTCCTGAGTCACAATAACTAACCAGCTTGCAACTCCTCCCTTCACTACCGGCCAAAACAAGACCATGAGATGTTGTGTTCTCAAAAAAGCCTTCACGACTTCCCAATGCGATTTTCCCATATTAGACATATATATTGACTAACCACCCTAACAGCATTTGCAATATCGGGCTTTGTACACACCATGGCATACATCAAACTTTCAATTGCACCTGCATATGGCACTTTTTCCATATAAGCCTTGTCTTTCTCCTCGATAGATGATCCCTTACATGAAAGCCTCATGTGCAAAGGTAAAGGTATATTTAATGCATTTGCATTCTCTATGCTAAACTGGAAAAATACTTTCTTAATGTATTCCTTTTGAGTCAATCTCAACCCAAAACGCTTTCGGTTTCTTTCAATTTCCATGCCCAAAACTTTCCTTGCTTCTTTAAGATCTTTCATTTCGAATTCCGACTTGAAAAGTATCTTCAAAATGTTGATTTCGTTTTTGTCTTTGGAAGAATTGAGAATATCATCCATGTACAAGAGTAAATACACCTAACAACCATTTTCCAACCTCTTGAAATAAACACAAGCATCCTTGATGCTTCTGTCACAACCTTTTTCAAGCATAAAATGATCAATCTCTTGTACCATTGTCTAGATAGTTGCTTCAAACCATATAGTGATTTCTTAAACTTACAGACCAATTTTGACTTAATATCTACCACAAACCCCTTCCGGTTGTTCCATGTAGAAGTCTTTATCCAAGTCACACCATGCAAGAAGCTGGTTTTCACATCAAGTTGCTCCAACTCCAAGTCAAGGATAACAACTATAACTAGTAAAGTTCGGATCTAAGTATAACATACCACCAATGCAAAAATTTCATCATACTCCTTTCCCTTCCATTGTGCAAACCTCTTTGCTACTAACCTTGCTCTATATTTTCCATCGTCCTTCACCTTGTATATCCATTTGCACCCTATAACATGGTTTCCATTAGGAAGTGGAACCAAATCCCAAGTTTGATTCTTCATCAACAATTTCATGATCTCTTTCTCCATGGCGCAAATCCACTTTGATCTATCACTCGAATTCATGACGTCATGAAGGTCCATCGGCTCATTTAGACTACATGAAGATCGCATAGTCCATAATATCACAAAAGCTAAGGTTGTTCCAATCACCGTATCTTTCGGGTGGTCTTATTGCATGTCAATCAACCCAAGTAGCAATGTTATCACTCAAACTACTTTCGGTTCCACCTTGAACTGAATCCTCTCTACTATCATGTACATCACCAACATTGAACCATGCGGATTATGTGATGTTCCATCAACTGCCTCAACCCCATGAGCTTCTTCTTGAACTCTACTACTACTTGGATGAAATGTGGGAATGACTTGCTTCTTCTTTGATTCTCCATGAACCAAATCTGGAATATCTAATGAGCTTTCATTCTCCTTGAATAAAGCCGACTCATCAAAAGTAACATGATGAAAATTAACAACCTTCTTCATTTCCGGATTCCAAACCCGCTATCCTTTCACGTCGTCCCTATAACCAAGCAAGACCCCCTTGAAATCTCTATCCTCAAGCTTATCATTTCTTGGATCTTGCACGTAAATCAGACTTCCAAACACACGAAGATATCTCAAGTCAACACTCTTCCCTTTCCACACTTCTTCCAGAATTTATAATTAATAGACTAGCACATAATTCGATTCATAATATGCACCGCGGTTGATATAGCTTCAACCCAAAATCCCTTAGATAAACCCGACGTCAACCTCAAGCATTAACTAGTACAAAACGTTCATTCTCTCTGCTACTCCCTTAGATTTCGGATCTCTCGGTGTAGTAAAATATCTCTTGATTCCATGATGCTTGCAATACACTAAGAATTCCCCAGAAACACTCTCTGCCATTGTTAGTCCTTAGAACTTTCAAAGATTTGCCACTCCCATTCTCAATAAGAGCCTTCCATACTCCGAATTTAGCAAATGCCTCCGACTTGGCATTCATTACATACACCCATACCTTAGAGAAAAATCATCAGTGAAAGAAATATAATAACATGCTCCACCTAAAGAAGCAACTGGTGATGGTCCCCAAACATCCGAATGAACATACTCAAGAACTCCTCTCGAATCATGTTTCCATTCACCGAATGATACTCTTGTTTGCTTCCCCATGACACATTTTTCGCAAAATTCCAGCTTGTTGAAACTCTCACCCTTGATCATCTCCCTATTTCGAATAATATCCAAACTTCTCTCTGAGATATGACCCAATCTCAAATGCTACAACCATGTCCCATCCATGTCACGAGAACTATCAACACCCACATAAGTTTCACCTTCTATGGTCACACCTTGAAGCACGTATACACCATGAGTTCTAGCACCTTTCATAACGACAAGCGCTCATTTCGAAACCCTTAAGCAATCCTTCTCAATAGTGATCTTGTATCATAGAGAATCCAATTGCCCCAAAGATATAAGCAATTTCCTAAGTCCCGGAATATAGATTACATTAGTGGGTGTGCGAACCACTCCATCAAACATCCTTATTTACATGGAGCCAATGTCCATTGACTCTCAAATAGCACCATTTCTCATAACAATTGTATTTCCCTCTTTGTCTCTATAAGAGGAAAACTGATTCCTATTTGACATCATATCATATGGCGCAAACGAGTCGAGTACCCATTCGTTATCCGATGCTAGCGTCGTCAATACATTCTCATCGACCTCACCTTCACCACTCTCTACTGCAACAAATGAAGATGCTACTTCTTTCTTCTTATCTTTTTCCGGACATTCACTCTTTCAACGTCCCGATTTCTTACAAATAAAGCACTTGACATTTCTTTCCCTCAATTTTCCTCTCCAACCGGGCTTTCTTGATTTAGAACGCCCATGGTTTCCCTTTTTCACATTGTTTTCTTTCTCCATAAATAACCCGTGACCACTACCAGCTCCACTACTACCCTTACCCATCTTCTTCATTTGATATCTCAAATCTTCATTAAGAAGACCCGTCTTGACATCATCAAGAGTCAATGTATCCCGATCATAGATCAAACTATTTGAGAAACTCATATAATGGTCCGACAAGAACAAAATAATATTATCGCCTTATGCACTTCCTCAATCTTCAAACCAAAAGTCTTCATCTTCATTAGGAAGTAGTCAAAGGCATTTAAGTGTGCATTAAGAGAATTACCATCCTTCATCATGAAGGTAAAAAACATTCGCAACAAGATCAAATGGTTTGTGAGTGACTTTTTTTGTATACAACTCCTCCAGCTTGTCCCAAATTCCTTTAATGAGTGTCTCACCACTAATTTTCGAAGATCACATTCTTTCCCATGGAAAGTTAAAGAGTAGTGTAATCCCATTCTTCCGTCTCCCTTCTCTCAACATCTGAGATATCATTTGGTAACAAATGAGTATCAAATACCACCCGGTGTACCTGATTCCTCCTAAGAACTGCTTTCATTTTCCATTGCCACTTTTAGAAGTCATTATCTCTATTTCACTTGTCTATTACCAACTAAGATCCCGACGCCGCATACAAAACACGTACATAAGACACCACACTATTTGGACTGATGGTTGACGGACTTCCCAAGCTATTAACTAATTCTGACATTTCCATATACACCTACCAAGCACCTAATGCTCTGATACAAACTGTTGAAACCATTGTGATTAATTCGACTCAAAACCACTCGACTCAAATACCAAAATCACAAGTGCCTTGCGGAAGACAAGATCGTTGACATATTTGCAAAAACAGACAATCCCAATAGTTAAAATCACCAAATAATAATCAACCAATCCAAATAGCCTAAAACTCAATTACAAGAAATCACCAAAGACTAAAGCAATGAAAAATAAATCATACGTGGATTTATAGTGGTTCCACTAATAATGTGTTAGTGTACATCCACTTTGGAGAGAGTATATTGTTACCACGATGAAAGGAATACAAGAGATTAATACAATGGTCACAATATTTCGATATTGAAAATAGTTTGTAGAGAATAGAATTGAAGAACAAAAATTAGGTTATGAACGCTATTTTCTCTTAAGAGTAAATCCTTGATCAAGCAAGCTCCTGCTTTCAAAAACTGAAAATAGCTTATACAGAGAGAGACTAATATTAGACAATTTCCAAAATTTCCCCTTTAATCTTCACAAATTAACCTGTAACGTCAACAACCCGAAAGTCGCCTCAGAAGTTTGTCCCGAGGCTTGGGAAAATTTTCTTGCACAGCTCAGATGCTTGTCATCACAATTGCTTCAGCTCAGTCATCTATCCAAATTGATCAGACATCTGTCGCAACTTTCTGGTTGCAAACCCATTTCGCTTAGATGTCTTTCGCAATAGCTCAAACGTCTGTCGTGAAACCAGATGAAACCCTTTTCACCGCTAACTTCCTTCTACGAGCTCCGATTTACGAATCATTTTCTCCGTTATGAAGCTATTCCATCCACTTCAATTCTACCATATAGCATCGTAAACTTTTACAACATGATGTTTTGAGACAAAAACGCTTGGAATATTCTCTGTTTCAATGCTTCAGTATTAGCTATAGAATGATCCGGTGGCAGTATGTATCAGTTTCAACACTTAAATTCATCACTTAAGTTCAGAATGCCCTCTGTTTACACGCCTTATACCACTAATTGGAAATCCTTTTTTCCTTTGAGAATTGCATGCCTTTATTATCGATCATTATAGATGATGTTTCAGTTCAATCATATCTTGTTCATTCTAGACACAACTATTGTATACTGCCGATTATACAAGGTATACTGATTGACAACGTATATTGTCAATTATTATATTGGATACTGCTATTATTATTGCTAATAAGATCTGTGGCGATAGTTTTTGTAACTTTGAACAAGTATTATTGCTCATGTTCAGATATATGTACTACGTTGCTTATTAGGCATTTGGTAGCATTGTGTTTATCATATTTTCCTAAGTGCTCTCATCCAGTTGAGAACTATACCCATATTAAAATAAATAAAAACCCTCTTATTATGTAGAACCATCCTAACAGAAATTTTATGAATATACTAAGAATCCAGTTACAAAAATAGTAATCAAAAGTTCTATGAAGCATGTTTGGTTTAAAACAAAATGATTCCCATCTGGTTAACTAGTTACATAACAAGAGACCACGTCAAAATTTAGACTTTAAGGATATACAAGCACATTTGTTAACGTGGGGAATTATCGCTTTATTCAGCACACGCCAACCCTCGATCTATATGTATTAGCAACACAGTAATATCTGAAATAAGTGAAGTAATGCGGGGAAGACAACATTCAAGTACAAAACATTACAATAGTATCACAAAATGATTGACAATTCTAAACTTTGAGTAAAATGTCCTTCTTCCTCGTTGAGTGAAAAATGTGTTGACTCGGTCAACGGTCTCCAAAAAGTAGCTTCAATATCCAAGAAATTTGAAATTGTCAAATTTAGTCCAAAAGCAGTGTAATTATGCATATAGATGTCCAAAAGTTGATGGGAAACGTTTATGCAAAGTTTTAGTGGTTCATGCCATGCCCAATGGTCATGGAGAAGAAGGTGGCTGCCATTAATGTTGCTTAAGAGCTCAAAAGACCAAAAAGCAAATAGAAAAAGATCCATATGATCCAAGCTTAGGGGTATTTATAGGTGAGTGGATTAGGTAGGAGTATGTGAGATTTGGGGTCTACTGCCAGAAAATTCGCATTCTACAGAGGCCACATATGAAAAATCGCAACACAGGCTTCGTCACATCCAAAAATCACATCCTGGCATGCTTGGAGTGAAAAATCGCATCCAACCCTTTATGCCAGATCACATCATAAAATTCGAGTGAAAACACGTGTGGATCACAAGATCTATGGTGATCCGCACGGTGTCTGGAGCGCTTGGCATTTGTCAAGCCAACCCGGCTCAGAAATCTTGCAGCCAAGGTTCATCGTGTCGCACTTGGGAAAAGTCGCATCAGCCTGATGCGATGCTCGACAAATCGCATCCGAAATTGTGGTAGATTAGCCACTGTTCTTGCTGAATCGAAGCGTCGATCTTTGAAATTTCGCATTAGATCACCAAGTGTGCAGCGTGCCTATTCTAGTTTTTCTAGGATGCGATCACCGTTTTTCTTGCATCAAAAAGTGGCAGATCACCACCTCATATGTTTTCCTAGCCAACATAGCATTCAGCTTGATGCGATACGATATGTGGTTGATCCTTTTTTTCCATGCAGATCACTCAAAAATTGCATTATAGCCAGACGCGAGATGATGTGACTGTTACGCCAAGCGACTTTGCCGAATTCAAAAATCCTGGTGTGCGCACATGAAAAAACATGATCGGGCCGAGGTGATCACCCAAATTTGAACATGTCAAAAGAGATGATCGACCATTTTTCGTGTGTGATCACCTAAGGTTGTGCACACGTTTTTTGAGTGATCAGAAGTGTTTTTTGACTGTTTTTCATCGCACTGAGCCTGAGCTTGCCAGATTTACCAGATTGATCAACAAAGGTAAAATACGTGATTTTTCATGATTTTCATGCATCGATCAGCTATATTTGGGCGAGTGACACTGTTTTTACCAAATTCTTATATTTTTACGCAACGAGTTCTACCATGTAATCGGACCGAGGCGCTCATCCATTTTGAGCTGATTGGACACTGTCGATCACGTATATTCGCTGTGCTAGCTTTTTCAAGTCCGTCGACGACGATTTTACGAATTAACGCCATTTTCAATCCTTTTTTGAACACGTCGCGACTTTGATCGAATCGCTTTGTGTTTTCAGACGATATTCTTGACATGTCATAGCTTCGACTAAAAAGTGTGTTAACTTTGTCCTCCAAAACATATCTTGCTTGATTAAAGGAAGGTGTATTTTGCAAGGAAACCAGAAATCCAGAAACCCACGATCACTTGGGACCGTATTGTTCATGAGTCGGAAAACCATAAAGCTTGAACTTTGACGAAGGACGATGATCAATTTGGATCGTATCATTTAGAAATCCACGATCACTTGGGATTTTATTAATAGAAGTCCAAGATCACTTGGGTTATACTAAATAGAAATTCGTTGAAAGCCGACGATCGATTTGGATCGTTTAGAGATAACTAGGATATCTAGAATATCCGAGGGACTAGAAGAGTCCAATAACCTGCAAAAAAAGGAAATACGCATAGCTAGAGGTGAGCGATCTTGCAGTGTTACCGACGAGGCCGCCACAAGTTATCGTACTCTTCCAAGGATATCTTGTCGAGGCAAGACGGCCAAGGGATATAGTTGAGTCCAAGGTGATATTACATTAGGAAGACAACCAAGGCATGTATAGGATCCAAGGTGATCTTAAATGAGGCAAGTTCAACCAAGGAGTATAGGATTCGAGGCGATCTTAAACGAGACAAGATCAACCAAGTTTTGCCTGAGGCGATCTTGAACGAGGGAAGATTAACCATGGTTTGCCCGAGGCAGGATCAACTAAGGTTTGTCCGAGGCGATCTTGAACGAGGCAAGATCAACCAAGGTTTACCCAAGGCGATATCGAACGAGGCAAGATCAACCAAGGTTTACCCAAGGCGATATCGAATGAGGCAAGATCAACCAAGGTTTACCCAAGATGATCTTGAACGAGGTAAGATCAACCAAGGATTAGGGGAATCTAAAGGGATCTTGAACGAAGCAAGATCAACTAAGGAAAGGGGATATCCAAGGCGATCTTAAACGAGGCAAGATCAACCAAGGAAATATGGGATCCAAGGCGATCTTAAACGAGGCAAGATCAACCACGGAAAGGAGTTAAAGGAAAAAGTTAGAGTTTGCAATCCGATTTTAGATTTCATACTCCACAAGAATTTGCCTTGCGAAGTAATTTTATAATAGTTGTAAAGGTTAAGGGTTATAGTAAAATTGAAAGGAAAATTTAATGGTTCATCATCCATAAAGAGCATGCTTAATGACATTTTGGTCTCGTACATTGGTATGCAGACTTAGCCTTTTTTGGTTTTAAATTCATTCGTGCAGGAGATTGTATCGTTCATTGTTTGCGAAGAGCATGCTTAAGGACATTTTGGTCTTGTACATGGGTAAACAAGCTTAGCCATCCCAGTTCCAAAATCAAAATTTTCTCAAGGCGATCTTGAATGACAAAAGACAACCAGGAGCTGTAGATAGGTTCAAGGCTGCCTTACTTTAGTAAAACGACCAAGAAATGTTAGAAAATCCATTTTATTGATAACCGGATTGTGTGTTGTCGAGCAAAGAGCGTGCTTTGGGATTATAGTTGCTCCCGTGCATGGGTAGGTTGACTCAACAATTTACATTCCATAGAGCCAAAATAGATAAGACCACGGGGCCAGAGCCTGAATATCCATAATTGAGAAAACCAAGAGAGCCAATGCCATGGGTCTCAAGAAATCCAAAAGCTGGAAAGCCATAAAATGAGAAAGCCATAAGTGAGGAGCTCATTATTTAAGAGCCACTAGGACCAGAAAATTGGAAAACCAAAAAACCATAATCCACAAGCCGTAAGATACTGATGCCCTAAGGACTTGCATCCAAGACATTAGAGCCAGTGAGAGGTTCAGTTAATAACGATATCGTTGCGATGATTTCTAGTACTAGGCTTGTCTTGATTCATTTGAGGGGGTTGTGCCTATCCTGGCACCATAGTCCGAGTACGAACAAATCGTGCTAGCTATCCACTTCTGACACGCTCTTCAATTATATTCCTAAGATGTTGAACCTCGTTTGTATTGTGACCATCGATGTCATGGAATATGTAGTGTCAGCCAGAATCTCTTTCTTTCTGAGTGGACTCCCTAACGGGAGGCTATGTGAAGGGAGCAGCAGGATGAAATTCCTGATAAACCTCCTCGAGGGTGCGAGTAAGTTTTGAGTAAGTCGGGAACCTAGGTCTCCAAGCCACATTACGATCATTTCTCGAGGGACGATCATTCCTCGAAGGAGGTTGCTGGCAGCATTAGAAACTTTAGCTTTTTCGGAGTTAGACGGTTTCCCGCCCTTAACAACATTAACATCGAGAACCTTTTTGTCAGTCTTCGCATCTTCTTCCTGAAGGAATGGTTCATATTCAAAATAGAATTCCTCGAGATCCCTAGGCAAGTCCTAGTGCAGTGAAGTCTTAAAGTCAGATTTATCGAGAACACCTAATACTGCGGCCATTAAAACCATAGAAGGGTCAGGCTTGCCGACTGAAGCGACCGCAACGTTAAATCATTTCAAGAATTCGCGCAGAGTCTCATTAGACATCTGCTTAATTCCGTTGAGAGTCATCACGCTTTTTGGGCGAGTGATGTTGACTCTGAAGTGTTCCAAAATTCTGGTAATCAAAGAATTCCAAGAGGTAATTGAGTCTGCCTCTAGCTGCCTGAACCACATTATAGCTATGTCTGTTAAGTAAAGCGAAAAGCACTTCGCCGTGACATTTTATAAAGCGGAGAGGACTTCCATGTGTTGAATATACCTCAATAAGTGAGTAGTGGATCCTTTCGACCATCATAAGGTTCTAGAACCGATAGCTTGAAAGCCAGTGGGTTGCGAGAAATTTTGATATCCACGAAGAGCGAGCTGCGAGTTATACAATCCAAGTCAGAAGAAAAGGCATCGCCTCGAGTGAATCGACGAATAACATCCACCGCGATTTGAGAACCATTTCCACAAGGAAGCAATTGGTTGAGGTTATCCAAAGTGACACTGTGCCCCCATCGTTTAAGTCTGAATGAGAAATCGGTCGGTTGGTTAGGAGCAATCTGGTTGAATTCCAACCTGATGAGCCACATCGTACACAATGCTGACTTCTGGAACTGTAGGAGCACCACCATCTCAAGTTGCGCGCACCGGCGCTTGAACAACATTTCCAATAGCAGATCCCGCAAGTTGTCCAACCAAAGCATCACGGGCTGAGCGATGTCGGGATTAAGGGTGCCCCCGAGTGTAGCGGGACCGGCGTAGGTCAGAGGATCGACGTCAGCCTGCTGATTAGTTTGTAGGGCTGCCCCCAAGTCCCGAGTCACACGTGGAGGAACATTGGTGCTCGTTCCAATAATATCTGCCTGTCCAGTCGGCTTTGAAGCACTTCTTATCTTGCCCTCAATCCGGGCAAGAAAGGTATTGAAAGAATCTTCCTGTCACTCAAGCCAAGCGCTAAGTTTTTTTCATCCCATCGACGTCTTCTCGAGTGACGTAGCTTGATGGAACTCGTCGAAGAAAGTTCTTGACTTCCTCCTCCTTTTGTACCTTGAGCTTCAACAATGGCGTTGTGCTTAACCATGATGAGAAGCGAGTAACTAAGTCAAAGACTGAAACTAAAGGCGAAACCCGAGTAACTAATCCAAAGCAGAGGTCAAAGCTATGAGCCTATTCTTGGCATGCCAAAGTATTGACGTGAGGAATTATCACTTTATTCAGCACATGCCAACCCTCGATGTGTATGTATTAGCAACACGGTAATATCCGAAATAAGTAAAGTAACGTGGGGAAGGCACAACTTTTATAGTGGTTCGACACTAATGCCTACATACACTTCATAGTAATCTTTCATCATATAATACTCGATTACAATGTTGTACAAGTTCAGATAATATTCAAGTACAAAGCATTACAATAGAATCACAAAATGATTGATAATTCTAAACACTGACTAAAATGTCTTTCTTCCTCATTGAGTGAAAAATGTGTTGACTCGGTCAACGGTATCCAAAAAGTAGCTTCAATATCCAAAAATGTCCAATTCAGTCCAAAAGTAGTGTGATTATGCTTATAGATGTCCAAAAGTTGACAGGAAACATTTATGCAATGTTTTAGTGGTCTAAGCCATGTCTAATAGTCATGGAGAAGAAGGTGGTTGCCATTAATGATGCTTTAAAGCTCCAAAAAGACCAAAAATCAAAGTGAAAAAGATCGATTTGATGGTCAGGCTTGGGGATATGTATATGTGAGTGAGTTAGGTAGGAGTATGTAAGATTTGAGGTCCAATACCTGAAAATCACATCCTACGGAAACCACACATGAAAAATCGCATCACATGCTTCATCGCATCCAAAAAATCGCATCTTGGCATGTTAGGAGTGAAAAAATCGCATCCAACCCTTTGTGCTAGATTGCATCATAAAGTTCCTGTGAAAATACGTGTGGGTCACATGATCTGTGGTGATTCGCATGGTGTCTCGAGCGCTTAGCATTTGCCAAGCCAACCTACTTGAATTTTCGACTTGACGTGATGCTGGCTAACCGCATCCGAAATTGTGGCAGACCAGCCATTGTCGTTGCCGAATCCAGGCATCGCCCTCTGAAATTTCACATCAGATCACCGAGTGCGCAGCGTGCTAAGTCCAGTTTTTCTAGGATGCGATCACCATTTTTCTCGCATCAAAAAGTGGCAGATCACCGCCTCCTATGTTTGCCTAGCCAACATCGCATCCAGCTTGATGCGATGCGACATGGTGCTGATCCGCTTTTTTGCCATGCGAATTACCTAAAAATCGCATCACAGCCTAATGCGATGTGATGTGGCCATCTTGCTAAGCCATTTTGTCGAATTCAGAAATCCTGGTGTGTGCACATGAAAAAATATGTTAGGGCCAAGGTGATCATCCAAATTCGAACGTGACAGAAGAGACGATCGATCATTTTTCCTGTGTGATCAGCCAAGGTTCCACACACGTTTTTTTAGTGAATTGGCAATATCGAATTAGAATAAAATACTCATGAAGATTTCTTTTCCTTAGTGCTGTAAAAGTGTTTCAGTTCTGGAGGAAAAAAGAAGAAGAGGAAAAAATAAAAAGAGGGGCGGGGGTGGGGGTGGGGGGGGAGGATTGTTTTGTTCAGCACCACGCTGATGAACAAAATACTCATCATAACTTAGTCTTCAGATAGAGAACAAAGCCAAGATGCGAACCCAGATAGAGAGCAAAGCCAAGATGCGAACCAATATAGTACTGCAGAATGTACGAATTCTTACCGGAAGTTCAGATAGAGAGCAAAGCCATCCAATTGCGCGAACCCAGTTGCTTAGAACGTGAAATTTACCGAAAACTAAACAGAAATTTGCCAAAGTCATAGGGTTCGCGAGACTCAAAAAGGAATTGAGTGATAGGAGCATAACTTGCAGGAATGGGTCTTTGGTTTCATCGCAGAAAATCCTTGTGTATTTAGAACAGGAAGGAAAAGGCACGAAGAAAAAAAAAAAAAAAAAAAAGAGCAACCACAAAAAATAGGGTGCACCAACCGGAAATCGAACCAGGGTCTGTACTATGGCAGGGTACTATTCTACTACTAGACCACTTGTGCTTAAGCATAATTTGTCAAAATTTCCTTTCATGAATAGTATTTAATTTCCTGATAAATGATCTTAAGTTTCTTTTTATACTGATTTATCTAAAGCAAGCATGTTTAAATAGACTGATGCAAATAAAAGATTGAAGCAGCTGACTAACATACCCCATTTGTTGGATCGAAACTAGCTCATTTGATAGTTCTATATAGATCAATCAAAAGGCAAGTTTTAATTATTAGTTTTAACTTTATGAAAACATTACAATATGCCAATATAGATATGATACTTCAAAGTCCATATTGTGTACAAATGGCCACAGTCCCCTCTTTGCAACTATACAAAAAGCACTTGATGTGTCTCATCTCTCAAAACAGAGGATCAACTGTTTTCTTAAAAAGAGCTTTAGACTACTTTGATTGGAAATGACTTAACATTAATACCTTTTTCTTGAATGATTGATAGCTAAACTAACCACTCCATGTCCAGCTGATCCCAAAATAATCAAACATTTTATACTTTAAATGCTTAAAATGGGTAGTTAATACTTAATAACAATTACAATTATACAAAGAGTGGAAGGAACAGAGAAAAAGATACGAGTACGTAGAGTAGATTTATTAGTATGGTGTAATGAAAGTTAGGAAGCCTTTATATTAACTATACATGAAATGATTCGGTCTATACATGATATCTTCTTTTTGTCCACTCGTGATCTATCCGGAATAGAACTTTAATTTGAAGAATTTTGGCACGAAAAGATGATTTCACTGAAAATGATTAAATCAGAGTTTTCATCTTGTGACATATAATTAACATGCTTCAAGCATCGTAATCACAGTCTTTATGAATTTTATCTTGTTTAACAACTTTTGACTTGGAAGAAATGAAACACAGTTTAGAGATTCTGAAGATCTGAGTTTGCTGTTTACATGTACAAAATTCTACAATTTATCTAGTGTGACTTTAGACGACTATTGAATATGACTTGTGCTTAAAATTCAGTAAGCTAAGATGTACATTTTGTAAGCTAATATAAATAGCCAGAATGTTACTTGAATCTGAGAGCTAAAACATCGTAATAATAAATAAAAATAATAATCATAATTTGCTTTTACGACAAGCTTAACAATTGCATGTGTGAAAAGCATACCACACACTTCAATTAATTAACTTTATATACAGGAAGCAACTGTTGTTTATGATCAATATCTTCTCATCCAAGCCAGAAGCACTAACACACTTCATGCTAGCTAGCGCCCTATATGATGCTATACACTAACTTTATTATGAAATTTCATATATTATCCTTCTTAAGATATTAAGTTTTTTTCAGTGACGTCATGTTCTTTGACATTACATGCAAAAGCTCTACCATTATATTTGATTCTTCAACTATAACCCAACATGGCAGCATCGTAGTGAATTTTGTAACTTTGATCTGAAAAGAGATTGCAACTAAATGAGTCAGTTGTATACGGATCAATACTTTTCATTACTAACTGGACAATACATGGACATATATTTGAATAGAGATTTTAGAGTTCCACATATACATACATCCAATAATTCAATATTGTATTATATTGGGTCTTAGAAACATATACACCTTACTCCAATTTTATTTAAAATTAGTAGGAAGGCAACCATAATTTATGACATCGTCTGCTTTGGTCGAAAATTCAAAGCAACGATTCATTCAAAGAACTGCTAAATCTTGATACCGAATTGTCTATGACTACGGACATTCATGAATGATCGACAAACGAACTCTGCCCCCAATCAAAGATATCATCAAATGTATCATCAACCTCCTTGCAATTTTTTCCATTATTCTTCACATCTGATTTTTCAAATAATAGGCTCATTGGATCATTCTCTAACTCTGCTAAATTCGCAAACAAATCATCGTTTTCCATACACGTATCATGCAACACTTCATTTGCTCCATTCATTGTTTCCGATGCTTCTTCTCTAATAGAAGTTGAACCCGAGGTTGATGCTGTTGTTGATGTTTTGTTTGTATCTTTTGAACTTGAATTTGTAGAGGGGGGTGGCTTTGGGTGTTTGGATGGATAGGAGGATCGAGTTGAGCCCGCAAGTGCATTTCTTTGAGTTGGCCAAGGATGATTGTGTTCAGAAGTGTAAGTGATGACTAGCATATTTGGATCAGTTCTGCTTCTTTCTACTTGTTTTCTTGCTGCACATCCTTTTGAACTGCTGCATCTGTAATATCCCCTGCGTTATTTCATGCATCATGTACTCTTTTAGTGATCAAAAAATAGTTTTGTTACTATGACATAATCAATTTTTTGTCAAAATACTATAATAGTGTAATCTAAAGAGGTTGGAGGAATTGAGGAGGGTAACATTATAATTTAATATGTGATCCATCCTAAAATCGCATCTGTGATGTACTAATCGACAAAAACTTGTTTTGATAGAAACTTTTTTTTTTTTTTTTTTTTTTTTTTTTGTAATAGTAGCATTTTTGATAAAATAAACACTGATAAGGATAATAGTAGTCATATCCAATATATTTTTCTGGGTTTAGAAATTAAAATGAAAAATTTATTACTGAATTATTGCTTTTTCATGTATCACTGCATTATATAATTGTCCCCTATTTTAATACCTGCATAAAATAATTCATGTATCATAAGAGAATACTGAAATTATTGGAAGACACGGCACAAAATATTAGGTCAGGAGATTTCATATTGTTGAAAATCTACTGATGGATGCAACATTAAAGCAGAAATCTACTGATGGACATTGAACATCAATAAGATATAAATGCTCAAAATGATGGTGCACTTTAGATATACGGAACATTGCTAAACTGCTTCTTTATTATTATTATTATTTGAACCATAATTTTTTGACTCAGTGGTACATAACATTTAAAACTCAACCTTGACTTTACACTGGAGTAGATATATAATTCCAAATCCAATAGTACCGTTTAAGGTAAAAATTCAAAGGAGAAGCTACTGAGATACAAAATTCAACACAAATTTATATATATAGAATTTGGACCACAAGATTTGTTTGTTTTTATGTTTAATTTTGTGTCAACATTTTGCGTTCATTTAGACTTTTCCAAAATTAAATAAGTAAAATATACACATTCATTTACCAATATGTTGACATAATATTCTGCTATACAAATGTTAGAAAAGTATTACCTGGGATAAGGAGAACCTTTTATAGGTTTTTGACCATATTTTCTCCACGCCCAGAGATCACAAGGAACAACTTCTCCACTGGTAGCCCTACAGGTAGCCCTACCACTACTAGTATTTGTGTTTCCTGCTGCAGGAATACATACTACTTTTCTTGGCAGACTTTTCCTGTAATTAATCAAAAAGGGAAAGAAAAAAATATATATTAATGATTGATTTACTAATTATTTCAATGAGAATGAAGCATATAATTTATGTTCTTTAGGTATAAAGAAGGAGAGCTTTCTATCTTGGAACTTACTCAAAATAATATATTTAAATTCACTGAGATCGAAAATAAAAACCTAACATACCATCAAACTACCAGAAATCAAATTATATTTACAATTACAACGAAGTAATGAACAGTTAAGTGTTAAAATTATGTTTTTTTCCTCATTTGTAGAAGCATGACCATCTGCTTCCGATACTTGGTTACCATAACATTGTGCCAAAACTCTGGATAATTATACATATTTTAGTTGTGTAAAAATAAAAGATGCAATATTAATTTCATACACTTGTTCAGCAATATACAAATTTCTTACTAAACTAATGCAACGTTTTATTTCATAAAAACGATAAACCCTCCTGCTTTAAAATGTCTTTTTTTTTTTTTTTTAACTTAAGAAAAGAAACACTGTCTACTAATGCGGTGATAGGTTTCATTTGCTAGTCTGATAAATCAAAAGCATATAGCATACATGTGAATAAATCAAAGTTTTATACAACACAATCATAAATTGATCTTGAACTCACCAATTTGGTGCTCAGATATATGTTATACAGCCGCTTCTTTCGGGTTTAACATAAGAAAATTGACAATATATTTATGGTATACATACCTTCTCTTGACACCAGAAATGTAAGGCGAAGATATGGTATCTCCTTGCCCTAACACCAACTCTGATTGTTTTATAGGTGATGAAAGCTGAAAAACGCGAGAAATGATATTATTGTTCGGTGTTCTCATACTATCATCAACGCTCAAGGTTTTCTGATCAACTAGCATCTGGTCACCACCATGTAACAGGGAGTCTTTTATGCTACTATTAGTATCAAAACCTTTTGTTGGAAGATGCTGAAAAGAAGCCTCGGAATCTTCAGGAAACTTCCATCTGTCATGGTCAGTTTCTGACTGGATAGTAAGGTTAGCGCTGCGAATGATGTCAGATAAATCGCCTTCTTGATGATCAGAAATGTACATGATGGCTTATTGTGGGATTACGAAGTTGAGAGTAGGGGACATAATATGGGAAAGTGCAGTTTTTGGTGTAGAGGAGAAATGCTTGAAAGTTAAAACTCTTGGAGAATGAAGCAAATATACAAAGAATGTGTCTTTTTTATATGCAATATAGGACGTACACGCGCTGACTTTTTTATAACAAAAGGAAGGCAGAGAAGGGTTCAGAGCTGTACAACTGTACGTTACTTTCTTTAAAATCAAATTTCCCTATATTTCCTTTTCTTTTCAAAAGACCTAATAAACTAAATTTTACTTGTAAATCTAAGACATTTATGTCTAAGTTTTAACATATCCAAAAATCTAAATTTACAAAAGGCTTTCAAGATCTTTTTTTTAGTTCAGCACATTTCACTTCTCAATTTGTGGAGAACATGTATTTTCTCAGACTAGCTACTATTTTTGTTGTGACATAAATTGATAGTTAACATTTCACTTTATTTATTACACCATGATGCATTGTCTCAATGATGCTATCAACATATTGTATTCAAGTGATTTATAAATAGAAGGCTAGAAACACACATTATTTAAACCTCACTGGCGATGCAATCTATTGCTAAAAATACATAGTTTATAGACATAATTTAGTATGACTAAGCTTGTTTAGGAAGAGCGTTTATAGATTCCCTTAAGTTGATTTAATTGCCTCAATTTACAATGAGATCAGTTGGATTATTATATTATGACAAAATCAGATACTACACATGATGCATATATCTAAGCTAGCCAAACTTTTCTGTTTTCATGTTCCGTAGGGATAAATTATTTTCTTGATTTAGAATCATAAACAAGTTAGACAGCATCCAAGGAAAAGATTGATTTGAGAGATAGCTTGTTTCTTTGGAAAGTTAAATATTAAGTTAGTTTTTTTCCTGTTTATTTGATCAGCTTCTTCATATATTTGTTCTTGATATTTTTGCTTAATCAAGAATTCATAATAATACGATCTGTCTAGTATATATTAGCATGTACTGTGTATCCTCTAAGTACGTAATAAAACATTTCTTGTTTGCTTATACCGAGGTAACTGAAAGATAATTTACTGAATGCCTCTCGTACACCCTAAAATTTCATAAATATATAATGAGGCAGGTTCGAGAGCACCCTAAACAGTGCAGCACCCCAAATGCCCCTCAATCTCCATCAAGTATTTCTCTTCTTTCTCCTTCCACTCACTTCTCACTCACATTATTTATTATAAACGAGTGGTGGAAATCAGAGGGCATTTGGGGTGCTCCATTTTTAGAGTGCAATCGAACGTTTGCCATATATAATATATCATACAAAAGTAGTATTGCATATCATCTCTATTTTGCAGCATTCATGTAGTCACTTGATTTCCGCCACACATTCTAATTCAAATAATATCTCTAATCATACCATAATTTAAATGGATTGCGAGACAGAAATCAGAAGTCTCAGGGGATGTTGCAAAATAGGATCGTCTCAAGGGATGTTGCAAAATAGGAGCGTCAAACGCTACTCATTATATAAAAATAGCAACTGTACCCATTTTGTCATGTACTAGATTTGTATGTGATCTGCAATATAATTGTATCGAATCAGCGGCGATCATGTCATATAATGCTACCCAACACATGCGTAAGCCATAAAAACATATAAATATAAACATCACATGACACCACAGCATATATAAAATAGTTAGCAACTGAGATTTAGAAGCATCCTTGCATGTTACATATTCTGATAATAAGATGCTAATCACTAGAACTGTGCTTAATCTATTTTGATGTTAACAAGGTATATATAATTACCATGCCATTTTTTTATTTATGTGACCCCCAGATCATCAAGAATTTTAATTGAACCATATACGCTGTTGAAATCATGCAAATTGTGCAAAATCTGCATCATTCCCATTTTAATTTATATAGAAATCATAACACAAACATTGGGATATGAATCGAAAAAGGAAAAAATAATAATAAAGTGGTTTCCAGTTTCATATCATTGCCAAAAGCGTTTCTAAGTTCCTAAATATTCTTAATTGGCATAATTGATAAGAATGTGATTCTGAAGATAAGAACAAATGGAAGAGATAAACATATATGCGTCCTCTTCTGTGCTCATATCATTTGTGTTAGGTATGTTTCATTCTCAACAGTTCTTCTCGATAACAAAAATATCTTTAACCATCGAACCATAAATGACTTTTTATAATGTACTGAGTATTGTTAGTTGAAAAAAAAGTTAGTCCAACATTCGGTAGAAGCAACGAAGAACAAACAAGTCGGAATGCAATTGTTGATTGTTGTTAATACGAGGACTTAATTTCTAATTGTTGTTAATTATAACTTCAACTTGTAGAATCTCAGATCCAGATCATGCAAATTGTAGAAAAATTGAAGATGAAAACAAAAAACATACAGGTTTCTACGTCCCCTTTAATCGGTTATTAGCAATGATTTCTTACTGATTTGGGAGAGATTTAAATAGTAAACTCGAACCACCTCAGATTGAAGTCTAGAATTTTACAGTCCATCTTTAATGTAAAAGCATGAACCCCTTCTACGATGATGTCAACCTGTATTTATTGTTATAAGGGAAACGGTTAGGGCTTGAATTTGGCCATCTTCATCTAGCAAGTTAGCTTGCAAAATATCTGTATCCGATCCACAGGGATTGAGAAAGATGTCAAATTAACTCAGATCAGAGCCGATATGATATCGATCCATACCAATCGACAGACATGTGTATTACTTTATGTTGCATCAAATTGCGGTGTTGGCTCCGGCTATTGCCATCCCTACAAATACTCTTCACACCCCACCTATTTGAAAAGAAACTACACACACCCCACATTTTTCTCTTCCCACCCCATTTATTTTCAAATGTGTCATTTCACTTAATCAAACTTTTTTTCTTCTTCTTTCAATATTTCATTTTTACTGCCCAACCTAAAAAAATTAAAAAAAAAAAAAAAAACTTGATCTGTTGTTATGTAATATTGTCGGTTGAAAGCGTTGTTATGTAAATACCGATGTATTTTCGTTGTACTAGCTTTATGCAAAGTATAGTTTCGAAAAAGACTTGAATTTACAAATTTCTACGCTTAATTCTACCGTTGTTTTTATTTTTCTATCGTTGGTTGTGAGTTGTTTGAACTATTTTAGGGGACTTAGGTTTTGTTTACATAAAATCTCTGACGTCATGCTTTGACTACTAGGTTATTTGAATTGTAATGACATCAAGAAACAATATGCATTTATATATCTAATTAATATCACTACACCATAATGGCCATTTGGCAACTCTTATTTTTTTCAACTGCTAACACTTGTATGTGTTGTAGACTAGTGACACTAATATGTGTTGTTATAATAAAAACGTGTCACCAAAAACATGCCAACACTTATTTATGTTGATATGCTTGGTCAACCCTTATATTCTGAGGGCAAAATGGTAAGTGCTCACCCATTAATTTACTCGCTGCCTCAGTGCTTTCTCCCTAACGCTTATTCCTCTGAAGGTCGCGTCCATAGCAAATAAAAATAAAAATGGACTTCGAAAAATAAAAATCCTTTCTCCCTAACGCTTATGCCTCCATCCTCTCTCTAATCGATTCTATTATCAGCAATAATTTTTGATTTCTCAAATCGGTTTTAGTCTCTCAAATTTCTCTAATCGATTCTATTATCCTCTCTCTACCATTTTTGATTTCTACATCAACTTGCGTAGGCCACGACTTCGAATTGGGGCTTCTAGTAATCACGGCTTCTTGGAATCACGATGAACTTCGTCAAATTAAAACATGTGGTAGGCTGCTGGTTTCTGCAAACAGGGAGGTATATTTTTCTGCTGTAACTTATAGGTCTTTAAAATTTATATGACTTTAATGTTTGCATCCTACTGGTAATTGGCAACCTAAAGTCAAAATTGGGCAAAGATTTAGGATTTGAACCTAAAAATAAGTTAAGATTTCGTTCCGAAATTGGACAAGGTTGAAGGTAAATTCCTATATGATTTTGTGTTTTTTTATTTAAATTGAACCTCATGTTAGACATGTGAATATGAGTGAACTCCTTACTTGATCTTATCTTTAGTGTGAGTTTAGCCTAGTGATGTATGTGGCCGTATACTAAACCAGTTAATGAGAATAAAGTCATTTCTTCCTCTCTACCATAGTACATAATATCAAACTCTTTACAATGGTCAATAAGGAAGAACTTGCTATCGAAATAGTGCTTAATAACATTAGCGAAATTCAGTATTGCTATCAGTTGTTACATGCTTAATGATTTTTGCAGATGGAAAGAAGTAAGACATGATGATACAGCTACATGGCTAGCATTTTGGACCGTCCTATAAATAATAGAGAAGGCAAATGATTCTCGCACCCAGCAGTTTACTAAAAGGTCAAAATGACAAAGAAAAATATGAAAAAAAACTAGGATTTTGAAGGTAAAATATCTTATCTGATACTTTTCTTATTTTCTGCAGTACCTAATAATCCATAAACATGTAATTTTAACAGTAAAGATCATATAAAGAAGCAAATTGCAGTTGCCGCTCACCTTATTGGCAAGCTTGCACTCAGAGCTGGCAATGAAAAAGTAAGTTCATCATAAAGCATTCATTCACTAATGTTTTTTTTTCTCTTTTACCATATTATTTGTTTTCATTTTACTTGACAAACGAAGAATAGATCATTAGAATTTAAGAGCAGGTAGAAACATAGTTTTACTCCTCCATCGACAGGCTTGTGAATTCCACAGGGAAATGGTTTTCATTCTTTTTTTTGGCAGACTAATAATTAAAACTCAATCTTAATCAATATCTTATTGCCGCAACATGTCACTAATATTACTCACCAGTATCAATTAAAACTGTGTCACTGTTTCTAATGTTACTATCTTTTATTACATGGCATTGCGCTGTTTTGCTTCATGCTTGTGTTTACCTGACTTTTCAGTTTTGCAAACTGAATCGCCTCAGTTTGCAAACCGAGTCGCCTCAGTTTGCAAAAACTAAACTGAGTCGACTCAGTTTGCAAATTGTCGTGAATCTGTGACTCAGTTTTTGCAAACTGAGTCGCCTCATTTTGCAAAAAACTGAGAAGACTCAGTTTGCAAACTGAGTCGTAGATTCGCGACTCAGTTTAGATTTTTCAAACTGAGCTCGACTCAGTTAGCAAATCGAGTCGGTGACTCACGTTGCAAACTGAGTCTCGCCTCAGAAGCTGTTAGAAATACAGCTGTTGCGCTATGATGTTATACCGTTTAGATCCAAGTTGAGTTAAGCATGAGTGTGAGAACTCCTTTTGTTACGATATTATTTGCTTTAGTCTTACCAGTTGGCTAGAATGAATCATTGTTTACATATGATGTATGAAACTAAATAAATCGTTCTTAATATAGATGTATGCATTGAATTTAGTACCTAAATGAATAGGTTTTTAAGTGAATTATATGTTTGAATAAATAGTTGCTTAAACAATGCCTGAAATTATGATGACTAAATATTATATACCTGATACGTTTATGAAACTTAAATGAGCTTTGAGTGAGACGTTAATGAATTATTTTAGACATTTAAAATTCTTCTTGAATGAAAACTTGAATGAATCGTAGGCTTTGATGTTTACATTTTAATTTAAGGCTAATATAAATTAAGGCAATATATGGCATTGTTTAATTTCAACGTCTGGACAAATTTATTGCTTGCACTAAGTTCTTGAACTCTCAGGCTTATATAAGTCTAAGCAGACTAGCAGCAAGTAAATGAATAATTAATTTAATGCTTAGTCACTTCACAGAAGTATTAAATTAACTCAGAGAGCTGTGTAACCTTGGAGTTACAGAAGTATACAACCAGTAAATTTCATTGTGTCCTCACCTCTTTCATACGTGATGTACAACCTACCTCATATATTTTTGGGTTGGCTGTTAACTGTACAAGTCCTTACCTGCATGTTCTCGTACTGGGCATTAAGTATGCTATAATCCTAGCCCATACGATCATTGAACATGTCTTGATAAAGCATGCCTTAGTTTATGTAACATCGGACTATCATTTACAAATATGCATGTAAGACTTCTTCTTTATAAAGTTATTTGCATTGTTGCTGTTGTTTAATTGACATGGGAAAAGTTATCTTTTTGATGTCAAAAAATAAAACCAGAAAGTTAGCTCTTTCTGACATTCTACTGCGATTGCTTAGCCTATGACTAGACTTCCAACATCTTCATATTACTTGGACTGACTATATTAAGATGGTTTCTTCTGTTAATAATGAGTGTCTTGCTATGATTTGGTTTTTACATCGTTTGTTCTTCAAATAAAGTATAATTAAACCAAAAAATAATTTGCATTGCGCATTACAAATAAAATTGGGTTTTCAAATGCAGCATTGTAAAATAATGATAAAATGTTTTCCTTTAACTAAAAATAAAGACATTGCTTTGGTTAATTTGTTCGTTCAGGTTTAACTGTGATAATTATAAAGTACCAACTCGCCAGCTATGCCGTTAATTTGTTCTCCATGATGCAGTTGGGAAGCGCCAACTCGCCAAGTTGTATATAAGCTTTTCGTATTTATTCGCTTGAAAAGGCTACATAAGTTCTAAATTCTGCATAATTTTATGAGACATTGGTTGTTAAATGCACCTTGATGATTATGGTTTTGGTATGAGAAAATATTAGATAATTGAACATTAACTGGTGATGAATGGATCAGTATTGCATAAGCACCGAGCTTTTGAGCTTGATAAAGCGAGCTTGCTTGTGCAAGCCTGCAACTGCAAGCCTGTAGAAATAAGTTTGCACAAGCAAGCATTCTCATGCAAGCTTGCAGAAGTGCAAGCTGTGCAAGCATGGTCAAAGTTATTTTAATTTGGAACTGAGTTTACCTACTCAGTTGCATACTTAGACTCAGTATGATACTGTGACAAACCTCATGTGAGTATTGATCTTGATTTATGGTATCATACAAGTTATTTGATTAGTATCACCACACGTTAAAGCCATTTCAATAACTAGTCAGCTTTTATCGTGCATGCCTGTATATGCATTTGCATTTCCATGATTACTATATGTCTTTTCATGTTCATTTTCCATCTTTATCGATTTCCAATTTAGTTATCCTCTAGTACATGACTCTAGCTAGTATAGATTTTATTTTCCTTTCCGTTTGCAATTTGTATAGTTATTGTTTAACTTATATTTATCCTCCAGTCTAGTGGCAGTGTGAGTGAAAGTGGCATTCATATTTGAGAAATCTGGAAAATCAAGGAGTGTCAATGAATGCGACAATGTTAGTAGTAGTGGCGATGAAGACGATGTTGCAAGTATGGGGTTAAATGCAAGTGATGGCACTGATAATGGAAGTGGAACTCAGGTATTTCCTCTTTAAGGAAGTTGGGTTTATGTTTCTCATTTGTAGTTTACAGAATACAACGAATGTGGCCTGAGAGCTATTTGGATTCTAGATTTCCATTATATATGACGTGTTTACATGCTGAGTACTAGGATTTCAAGGACTACATGCTGACCTACAACCTTCTTTTCAAAGTATGGGGTTAAATGCAAGTGATTTCAGGACGAGTGTCACACGAGTTAAATTCAAGCAAGGGATAAAGCGTAACACAAAAGAAATTAAGAGTTGTTTGCACTTGAGTCCTGAATAACTATGCAGTATGTAGAAGGAAATTCATTTCTGACTAAATCAACTTTCTGAAAATATCCCTATAAAAGAACACTTTCTAATTATATAACTTCACTCTAAATATGCTATGTTTGATTAGGAATTGATTCAAATTTTACAAAATACTTTAACCTAGTATAATACTGATTGAACCTTATTAACTATTCGAAATGCGATTTCGGGATCTGTGGCTAATGTTTAGAAGTGAATATCAAGCAAATAGCATATTTGATCCATTGTTTTAACAAACCCGCTTCGATATTCGTCTCGAGAAATGCCTTGAGGAAATGAGAGATAAAACGCTTTGAGATTTTTTTCCAAAAATCTTTTTACAAATAAACCTTACGCTTAGACAACTTGAGGCATAAGAAGCATACACATATATGTCTCGCACATGCACACCTAAAATAAAGCTTACGCTTTGACAACTTGAGTCCTGATTTTTATTTTTTACATTTCAAATTAAATATTGGCATGATTAAGGTTGTTTTTGAAAGATTTAAGATTATCAAATATATTATTTATTTCTAATGAATATTTTGTTTTTTGAAAGATTCATGATTATACCTTTTGATAGTGGGCGCTCTTCTACAATATATCAAAACTGAGCTTGCATGCTCAGCTTGGCAAAACTGAGCTCGTGTGGCTCAGTTCTGCCAACTGAGCACGCATGGCTCAGTTTTGCCAAGCTGAGCATGCATACGGAGCTTACGAAGCTTGGTTTGGAAAAATTGAGCTCTCGGTTTTGCAAAACTGAGCTCGCGGGCTCAGTTTGGCCAAAGTGCGCTTGCGGGCTCAGCTTAGGCAAACTGAGCTCTCAGTTTTGGCAAACTGAGCTCGCGAGCTCAGCTTGGCCAAACTGAGCATGCATGCTCAGGTTTCCAAAACTGAGCATGCATGGTCAATTTTGCCAAAGTGTAAATGAATAATATATAATTTGGTAAGAATACATGTCTAATTTTTTCAAGAATGAACATAACAACTCAACAGCTTACAGACAACTACTGCCAACTATGATTATTAGCTTTCCTGTTTTAAAATAAAGTGTAAATCTATGTGTATCTAGTTAGTACGTGGGAAAATAAAAAATACTACAAAGATAATCAGAAGAAATACAAATAATAACGAATTTGAAATTAAATCAACATAACATATCTGTTAATACTGTAAAAATGCAAATAATAATGTTTTTTTATAGATAGCATTAGAAAAGTTTGCTATTCAAATAGATACAACCTAGCAAGTCGATTCTTAATCACAACCAGTTTGTGGTTTAATGCAACTGAATTATTTCTATGCCTAAAACATGGATGACACTGTTCCAAAATCACGCACACTAACTCTCAAACACTAAGAAGTTGCACATTCCTTCTGTTAAAACTAATAATTGATGCAAGCACTTGCTGCAAGTGTAGATTCAAGCTTGTGCACATGCTCTTCAACACGTGCGTAATCCAATGCTTGAATCCACACTGGGCTGATTTTTCAAATGAGCTACATATGGTTTGTGTCTATACATGGAGCAGAAAGGGTAGCATGCAAGCATGGCCAAAAAGCTAAAATTAAAGAGATTATTTTTGTGTGAAATTATGACTTGCACTTGTATTTTCCACTGATTTATCTTGTTATTTATTGAGTGTTTATATTAATGCAGGAACTTGTAGATGGACGCTTTGAATTCTCGTACTAGACTTTGAAAAATATGCAAAACCGCTAGAGTTTGGATTAGACAATCAAGGATGGCTATGTTGACCCTAAATACCTTAAGTGTATTTTAAATTGAATTTTTTGTAACTTATGTTTTTGCAATACATGACTTTATGATATTTGAGTTATTTTTAATAATTGTTTATGATAAACTATAGGTTTTCTGCGAGGCATTTTAAATTTGCACTGGATTTGTATGATGAATTATATATGTGCTATGGAAAACGTAAAGATCTGTTATATTCATTTGTTTTGATAATTTTAATACAAATTGTGCATAGAATAGGCAAAAACATAGTTTCACTTAGTAACATATATAAGTGTTTGTAACTCTTAGAAGTGTTACTATATCTTATGGTTCCAACATTTACAAGTGTTAGCAATGAATATGTTTGTAACTCTTATAAGTGTTACCATATCTTATGGTTCTAACATTTATAAGTGTTAGCAATGAATATGTTTGTAACACTTATAAGTGTTACCAAATCTTATGATTCAAACATTCATAAGTGTTAGCAATGAATATGTTTGTAACTCTTATAAGTGTTAGCAATGAATATGTTTGTAACACTTATAAGTGTTAGCCGTTACTCTGCTTGTAACACTTATAAGTGTTACAGGAAATTCCTCACAGGCCGTTGGTGACACTTAAAAGTGTTACAGAAATTATTTGTAACACTTATACTTGTTGGTAATCCCCTGTTTTGGTGTAGTGTATTTAAAGGGTAAAATTGGAATTAAAATTTTAAAATTTTCAGTGGGGGGTGAAGAGTAAACAGTGGGGTGAAAATAGCCGGACCCTGCGGTGTTTTATCCATCGATTCATCACCGTTAAATGGCTACCCCTGTTAAATATCTTAGCTGCTTGAGACCATGAATCAAGACCAGAATCCATCATTTATTCACTGAGAATTAATTAAACTTTTTATCGGAACAAATCCATGCAATATGCGGGTACCTATGGAGAACAAATCATTATACCATATCTATTCGACTATTCCCTATTACTCATACAATCAGACCCTCTAACTTTCATCTTTTTGCAGTTAAACCAGAGAGAAAGAGATTTTAATTGCAAAAAATGGAAATTAGATGGTCCTAATTGGTTGAATACCTGGTAATTTTTTATTTTAGTCTAGCCATGTAGGACTCTGCCATCTATGAGTTTTGCATAATTTTCGTCATCTTTAAAGCCCACTGTCATCTATAATCTTCATGTTGAAATTAATAGGGCCGTAGTACTGCACACTGACCCGGCCTTAGGGAAGGCCCACAAGTCATTTGAATTGGGCAACCCCAATGTCTAGACCGGCATAGCAAGAAGAACAATCAATAGCGTATAAATAAATTGTCGTTACGCAACCTTAATGAGTTGGACCCTTGGCTGAGTGGTTTGATGCACTAAATTTTGCTGACAAACGTGGGTTTAATACCTAGTAACCTCAATTTATGGGCAAATTTTTTTCTCCCTGCCCCATTTTGCTCCTGGGCTTTCAAGCTAGCCTTGGGCAACCCACTACGGTGAGTTGGCCCTGGCTGTACACAAACCATATTCAATCCGACTCAACCCACCACCTCGACCCAATCCACATAAACCCAATCCATCTTATTTTGGGTCGAATATGAGTTACAATCTGTAACTCATGCTATATATGGGTCAGATATTTTGCTCCATCCAACCTTATTTTAACTCAACCCAACCCTATATTTAAAAAAAATAAAAAATCGGCCACTTAAAATTAGAATAGTCTAATTCTATAATAATATTTATGTATTCTATAGTAAATTTACAAAAAAATCATATTTCATGTTAATCCAAACTATAGGATCCAGATTAACCCTGGGAGTGTGATTAGGGTTTATTGCAATTTTAAGGAATATAAAAAACAGGTATTTAGTTTTAAGGAAACATTTCAAAAATAAAAATTAGATCAAAGGGCAACTAAGTTTTATAATTAAATCAAGAACAAAGACCAAATTGTATTATATCAACATGAAATTGATTTCTCATCAGTACTACATCAATTAAAGAATAAAAAACAACCCTCAAAATTTTTATTAACTAAATGTAATTTCAAAATTATTTTAGTCTATTTATGTATTATAAACATATAAAAATAATCAGCTCGGAAAGCTAGATGAATACAACTTTATAACTTAAATATATAGCTTTATATTGTATCACGTAAACACAGAACTAAGTCATTTTAAAGCTAATGTTGTTTACACCAAAAAAAATTGTAAAAAGCGAAGCTATATTCATTTACCTTTCCGTCCTGAATTTTCTTATATTTATTTTTTCTATATTTGTAAAACAAAAAACATTTTTTAACTAATTTTATTAATTTATAATTTTTATTAGTTGCAAAATGTCAATGTGTGTCCTTAATTTAAAATATTTGGACTTTTTTCAGTAAAACATGAAAGTTGTTCTTGATTTAGGTAGCAAAAGTTTCTAACCCTTGAATCTAATATTTTTTCTGAAATGTGTCCTTGAAACAAATATCCACTATAAAAAATATCTCAGCACAGATCACAACAGAGTAAATAAATGAGGAAAGTAAATGACAAAGATTTTACCCAACTTCGGCGAACCCCTGCCTACTGATACATTTCTCAAGGTTTCTACTAGAATTAAAACAATCTCTCCGCTTACAATTTCCCTGTAAACTCGTGACACCCGCTCCTAATTGTTCTAATCCTAAGCTCAAAACCCTGCACTGATCTTTATTCTCAAGATCAGATTTCACCGAATTACAAGCCTGTAACTCGTAAACCCTAATTTAGAAAACTAGAAAACATACGAAGAGCAATAAAATAAAAACACTAAAAATTAAAAGGCAAAACCCTAGTTAAGAAAATCCTAAAGACAAGTATTTCTCTATTTCTTCTTTTAGTTTTCTTTTTATTCAAGTTATGTAAGATAGCCTTACAATCTTTTTCCCCTTATCAGTATTTTAGGTCTATTTTATAATTCTGCAATTATTTAAATTTATGCCTAAAACATACATAGATCTGTAAATGTTAGTTAACCAACGACTGATTTAATCCTCTTTTTTAGTATGGAAAATAAAATCATAAAATTTCTCATATATAGATTAAAGAAAAGAAATAAATTTACAAAAAATATGCATAATTTATTGATCTGTAATTAAGAAGTTAGACTGAAATAAGAAAATTAATGAGGATTTGCAATAAATTGTAACATGGGTTGTAATTTGAAAACAAAAAAAGAATCAACATATTATTATGATAACTTTATGGACATATTAGTAGATCATAATAGGAAAATTAGGATATTTGAAACTAGAATTATGACATGACGTTTATAATAAAAAAGAAACTGGAAAGGATTATTTAATTGAAATTTAGATCTGGGATTAAGTTTAATAATTATGTAACAGTAGTCGTCTGTTCCGGCAACAAGTGCTGATTAGGGAAACTAAGTGACGAATAAAGTTTAATAAGCACGTAGTAGTCCACTCCGGCAAAAAAAGCTGATTAGGCAAAAGTTTAATGAATAAGGCCTAGATCAAGGGGATTGGGTATGTAACAACCCGAACTTCGACAGACCGATTTTTTTTTAAATACAAATCTATCGAAACCCGAGCTGGTTTATCTGGCAACTTGCACAAAGTCAAAGATAAGTATATAAGATCTTGTAATAGAAATTTCACAGCAGAAAGGAATAAAATATAATAGTAAGTAAATACTCACCAATATAATGACAATATATAACAAGTGTTTCTAAGCTGCAAAATCTCAACCACTTGTCTGACCTACGGTTTTGTTATGAGGAGGGGATCAAAATAAAAGTTCTACTGAATGGATAAATTATACTTTCTACAAATAATACTACATATACCATTCTTTCACCGGTTTATATTTATTAAGTTGTTCGGATTTATTTCACAATACACTTTTGATTTCTCCGCATAAATCGTACTCATCTATTCCCTAGTATATTAACCTAATAAATAACATACATGTAACTATATACCCAATATCGAGGTACTTTTCATGGTACCTTCCTCGATAGGTTCCTATCGTCGCACTACGAAAAATGTACTTGACCTCTATCTCCACGCTACAAAAGTGTACTAGACTATGTTACGAAGGCATACCAAGTCTCCAACGTCATGCCACGAAAACGTACTAGGCTATGTCGCGAAAGCGAATAAGCCTCTATCGCTGCGCCATAAGAGCACCCTAATCTCTGAGTTTCTCCACGAAACTTGAACGGGGGCTACACGTACCTGTAAAGGACGGCTTCGTTAGGCCTATAGTACATATATCTATATTTAGGTTTGTCTCTTCAGTGGTTCTCAAGGCCCCACTCACCCAAATGATCTGCTTCGTTGAGCTCTTCATCTCAAATACATACGAACTGGTCCAAGCGCATCTCATCATTACATTATTAGACCCTATCTCTAACCTTCAACTATGCGCTTGCTTTACTTACCGCATTGCTAATAAACTTAAACATTAATTTGTTTATTTTACATCAAATTTATTTGTTTATTAGCTTAGTTGGCCACTTATTTTCCCTAATCAGCTCTCACAGCCAGAAAAGACCACCGCTTATTATTATATTCATTAAACTTAACTCCTCAATTATAAGTTACTAATAATAAGCCTATTCCGCTCTTTCCACTATATTATAACCTCATATTATAATATTGTCGCAACTATGATTTTGAGTTTACTTATTAAACTTATTCCCTGTTGTCTAAGTTTATTTATAATAAGGCTCTTACTTCCCATTTTGTCTTTTAATTATAACCCGTGTGTTATTATCCTACTTGTCCCTATGACAAGTTAACCTATTATATTACATTCCCATCTGATATAATGTATTATAATAAGTTACATTTCCCATTTATTTCATACTTCGTAGGTTTCTTATTGTTCAACGTAACCTTTATAGTTATGACATTAATCTACTTATTGTCTTTATAAGTTTACATAATAAAGCTTTTATATCACTTTTCCTTTTCATAACATCTTTCAGTTATGTTACCCTTCTTTCTTATCTTTACAATGTTGATACCAAGATTTTGATTAATGCCAACAAAAGAAGTTGCAATGGAATTCATGTCATAGAGATAGGATTATATACACACACACACACACACACACACACATATATATATATATATATATATATATATATATATATATATATATGACGAGTCGTGTTAGAATTATGTTAAAATCTATCCTCAAGTATAACACGAATATACAAAACAAAGAATATATATATAGTGATAAGACTTTAAAAAAGCCAGAAATATACAAAAACAGTTCTACTAGTCGATTGGTAGATAAATGACCAGACTATTGGTCAGAGAATTTTTGTGTATAACGGCTAGTTTTGAATTTTTTTTATCCAAACGATTTAAAGTCTAAATTTAACCACTCGACTGATGATTTTTAACCAGTCAACTGATTCGAAACAACATATATTTTCTGAAAGGTTGTCATCATTCATGAAGAGAAATATTTCATTTCTGAAAGGAAATGGAAGCTTCTTTTGATTAAAACTCTTCATAAAGAATTTCTACCTTTCTACTATTATATATACACTTCAATTATGATTTCCAAATCACCGAATCATTCTATTTCTTATCTAATTTCTAAATTGCATTTCTACGCTCTTGCAATACAAAAGCTTTCCCAAATTCAAATACTTGTTGAATCCTTGAATTGATTTAATATCACTTGATTCAACAAAGCAATTTTCTTCCTTAAATCTTCGCATTCAAATCATATACTTGAGGAAAAGATTATAGGGAGAGTGTACTTAAACTGTTGACTATTCGTGTTGATTTAAGAACACAAAGCAGAATTAAAAAACAATTGTAATTGTTAAAGTCCTGTATAGTTGCTCAGGCGAGAGGCATCCTTGTTGGGGCTTGGGTGTATTAACCTATTCCTCTGGGTTAAGAGAGGGCGTGATAGTGAATTCCGAAGAGGAGCTTCGGGACTGGACATAGGGCGGGAAGTCCGGACTAGTATAAAATTCCTAGTGTCGTTTCTTATTACTTTTACTTTTGATATATTTCTATAGCTTAGCTTTTTACCTGAATAACTATTGTATAATAGCTAGTTTGTATATCATCTACATTTCCATTATATCCATATAGATCCTGCTTAAATCGTACAAATCGACTTTTCAAATAATTCATGCTTTTTAGAAAGTTAGGCCTATTCCGAATTGACTAGTTACCAAAACGTAATAAAAGTCCAATTCCATAGTTTCAAATAATTACTGTAATAGAAGCTTATAACTACATAACATTTCTTTTCTTATTTTTGAGGTTAAGGGTGAGCAATATGCGGTTCAAACTGAATTAACCTACCAAACTGGTTTATTTCGGTCGGTTCAGTGTAAAAACTAAATCGGTTTGTAAAATAAAATTTTTTGTTTATCAGTTTAACCGAATTAACCAAAATTTTAATTTATTATCTAATTTTATTGTATTGTAGTACTTTAGATAATCAGTTTAGTTAAATAATACGAAGGCATTTGTTGCAAATAGATCAAATCTTATCATAAACATGAAATTTACTATATAATATTTCTCCAAACATGAATTCATGTTTTACTTTGAGTGAATCCATCATCTGGATAATAATACATCCTTCAAGTTCGGTTAATGTAACGACCCAATGGATTTGACGCCCGAATTTCGATAATATTACATAAAACCTGTATCACTTGTCAAAACCCAAGTATCGAAATCGCTAGATAGTTAATAGAAAGAATTTAGAGGGTGAGATAAAAAGAAATATTAGAATAGAAGAAAAGAAGAAGAATAATACCAACAAAATCAGAGTCTCACACCACAACGGAACAAAAATATATTATAGAAATAATATTTATTGAGAGTTTGATATAAAAACTTACAAATCATCAGAGTACATCAACATACCTGGACAGTTATAACATACTGTCCTAATATACAACACAAAGCGGAATAATACTAGTACGTCGGAACTCCTCCAACACGTCTTTTGAACTTCATAGTGCCCAATAACCTGAACCTGTGAAACCCGGTCTAACCGAGCTTTTACAAACATCGGATCAGTCTGGTGAACCAGAGTGAGAAACCCACTAAATTTATATTATCATCCAACTTGATTTTAAAGTCAAACCAATTCTTTTCAAAGAAAATAGTAGTTGTAAGACCAATCCACACATAAACACATATGATTTTTACCTTACGATAAACCAAAACATTTTGAAATCAATATCTTATTCTGATATTATAATAATGTCTAAATACAAATAAATAGCAATCTAGCGGAACGATTGCATCTCACGCTCTACATATGTAGTATACAGTCAAAACCACGGGTGCTTATTGGAGATTGGATTCCCACTATGACAAAATATGAAACCATCTGTCGATAGTGTATCTCTAGAGGGCAATACACTGGGTTCAACAAGAACATCTTGCAAGCCGGCCATACGTGACCGACCACTCATTTTGCTTGAGTGTATCAAATGTATATCACCAATGGTTAGGATCAACAACCATTTCCCAGAAAGGGACAACATGGAATAGAATAAAGAAGAAAATGAATTTTCTCTATATAAGTGATAATACATTCTAATGGGAGCGACCCACTTAGTCATGTTGCCTGCCCGATATCTGTCATTTCCGGTTGTGAGGCTTGAGGTTATAATTAACTTTCAAAACATCTGGCCACCATTCAACTTTGAATGCCACATCATCAAATCCGCTTGAAAATCACTAACCAACGCCCCCTAAAATACTCTAGTTATTAAGCTAAGAGAACGACCATTCTCCACCACAACAATGATACGTTTGAAGAAATCAAAGTACATGTTTCCTTTGGAAATACAATGTCAGACATTCGTCCATACAAGTTGTCCTAGGACTGGACAAACCGAAGGCACTCTCCTACTGCATCTTTGAATTACCCTGTGGATCAGTAGCAAGTAGTCCTTGAAATCCGCAGATTCTATCACAACCGAATTAACATCAAAATACTTTAGTTGCATTCTAGAGTAATTTATCAAGTAGCCCTTCCATTTATGAATCACAGTCTTCAACTGCTTCGTCTTTAATCTGCATCTTTTACAATTTTGTATTTGCAGGTTCAGAATGGTTTTCAAATATAAATTTGATCCCGGTCTTTCCATACCAACAATCGTATAGGTCAGATTTGATAGTCGATTATTTAACTATCAAATAAACAATCATTCAACCATGAAAATAGAAATGAGTTCACTGGTTCCATATTTAGCATCACTTGGCCTTTTTAATTAAAAGTAATTAAACTCCTTAATCTTTCAAATACTTTAAAACCCTTCATTTATCTCTTATTTCATTATAAGAGTTTTCTTAAAACTGTTTTGATTACTTTAGAATTAAATCACATACATATATATATATATATATATCCCCATTTTGGGTTTTAACAAATTTTACATTTAAAACGTCATTACGAAGTCTCTTTTATTTCATTTCTTGAAACAATAACTAATACTTCCCCTTTTTATAAACTTATTCAAACACATCTCTTTAATTTCTTAAATCTTGAAAATATCGTTATATTCAAAATCGCTTTCTATTCCCGTTACTTCAACATTCATTAGTCCTTGACCCAAAAATAGTAAGAGAACAACTCCCTAAATATCAACCCCGAAGGCCGAAACCAACATCAGATCGACACTCAAGGAGTCGTTCAACCCAACTAGTCCCCAGTCAGTTTCTAATTTCTTTAACTCCATTCAAATCTACAAAACGTTTGCTTTTAAAACATTTCCACTATGAAAATCCCGAATTAAAACATTTTTCAACTCAAAATCATCATTTTAACTTAACTGATCCTTTATAAGCCTTATTTACAAACTCGGTTTTAATATGAAACCCTTTTACCTTGATTCGATCCTACTTAATTCAAATGTTTTATAAACATTTATTCCAAATAATCGTATTCGCATAAAATCGCTTTTATAATCTTCAATATAAAAACTCGGATTTAATATAAATCCCATTCATAAACTCTTATCAGAATTCATCTTCATTTCATTTCATCTTTGATTCCTTACTTAAATAAATTCCATTTAGGAAAAGTAATACTTAAATTATTAATTATATTAATAATTTACTTCCACCTACAAAAATGAATATTAAGTTTCGTTTTAAATTTCTTATCAATAATTAATCAAATATTCGTTAAATCACTTTATTATATCTGTTAACAACCACTAATTAAATAATCAATCCCAATTAAAACGGTTAACTTAGTCAACTCAAAAATATGGTTATTTTATTAACCAATATCTATTAGTTCTTCCTTTTAAATTAATTCAAATAATTCCAATTAGTTGTTTCTTAGAAACAATTAACCCGATTCTTAACTGATACATCAATTTCAGCTCATTCGCTTATGAATCTTGTTAACATAAGCAATTTGCTATATAAAATCATTTAATAATTACCTATAAACTCAAATAATAAATAATAAATATTTTTTTCCTTTTATTAAACCTTTATTCAAATATATTAATTTAAACATCCATCTTCAGTTATAAATGAATTTTATAACTTAAATACCGTCGATTCACCTGACGGTAAATAAATACTTGTAAAATGATTGATTTATGGGCCATATGCTACCAATTACTCAACCAATACTGCCAATTGGTTAATCACAAACTAAACATTGAATTTAGATTCAATAATCAACAAACCAATCAATCATCCAATCATACTAGTTAAACAATTCATATAATTGTAATATGAAAATAAACAATAAATTTGAGGAATCCACTTGGATCCTTCCAACCTGTTTTTCCCTACATCCAAATACGTTATCTAAAATAAAATCATATATTTCAATAATCAAATGTAATAACAACAATCTAAACATCCATCTTTAAATTTAACACGTTTATATTATTATAAACCTGACCAATGAGGTAAGTTACCTCCATCGGTTACAATCGTTATAAATAACAATTGAGTTCGATTAAACTGAATGAACGTTTAATTTAAATCAATTCAGTCAACATATAAATATTCAGTAATCAACAAACAACCATAGCACATAAACATTAAACCCCACTTATATAAAATATAAGTGGGATAAAACTGAGTAAGTTGAACTCACCTTAGATTCTGTTCTTAGAGATATCGTTTGTTGTCAGTTAAATTAAACACGCATTTAATTTAACTGAAAATACCAACTACATTCAACGCGTCCAAATCTGTTCCACAATGAAGCGCTTGACATTTCCAACGTCCCATGTTTTTACCAAAACTGTTGATATACGGATACGTTATATTATTATATTTTTACAGGTTACGGTCTAAATTTAAATATTTTAAATATTAATTAAATCCTAATTAATTACTAATCATATGTGTAATATATAATGGTCACGTTAAAACACATTTGTTAGGCATAAACAAAGTAAAATCTGCTCTTATATATAACCAAAACGTTATTTGTTAATATAAACCGATCGACCCTTTTTCTTCTCTTTTTCTTTAATGTAAATCTTCTACTTGCTACCATGATACCGTAATCACATTGTATATAAATAAAAAGGCCCACGTTGTCATACACACTGGTCTAAAAAAAAACTTGTCTGGCCATATTATAAAAAACGATTTGGTACTACGAAAATTTCAGGCCACGTCACTGTTTCTTCTTGCATCGAACAACAAATTCCTTCTTCCAGTCTTGCCCAACCATGCTTCTTTTAGACTTCCCATTTAAAACTTCTTCGTTGCCACTTATTCATTCGTGCCCACTCTTTGCTCCACTCTCGTTCCCCTTTCACATTATTAAAATATACATGGACAAAGTTAGGCATAATAAACTTTGTTTTCTCACCGCTACTGTATCTTCTCCATGCTAAAATTCCAAAAGTGCTTCCTTCCTTTTAAATTCGAACTGATGTTCAGTTTTCCGAATACCACTTAACTATTCATGTAAATTCAAAGGCTCGCTCACTGAAACATCTCCCCACTATATATTCTCTTCTTCCCATCTAAATGTCCCTTCGAGCCTCCTTCTGTTGCTCATGCAAGAAGCAACTCCTCCTCCCCCTTCCATGCACTTCCCCTATTTTAGCCTAAGCACGTCATTTATATATTTGTTTGCTACTCACGCAACTTCTATGTTGCTACTTAAGCTTCTCCATTTGCCATGCAATTACTCACGCATCTTCCGCACCTGAGCTTCCCATTGTTTTCACGCCACTCACTCCACCGTGCCAGACACCAATCGCCACCTCCTTCCCTTACTTTGCTCCAACACAGTAAGCAAAAACCGCAACTCCATCTCAGCATGAAAAACCTCGCCAACTCCATTCTAACACCGTTGGACCACTCCGCAAATCACTAGCTTGCATTGTTAAATGGAAGCTTTGTTTTGTGGTTTTATATATGGGCGCGTGTTTTCGGTGAAACAAAAATTCATGGAGGCTTGCGTTTCATTTCATTGCTTTATTAGCTTCCGAACAAACAAAAGAAAATGGGTAGTATTTATAGAGGAAAAACTAAGGTGATAAGAAGCATATCGCTTTCATTGGGTACAAGCAGGGTGTAGTGTAGCTGTCCATGCCTTGAGTTGTCCATTCGTATAGGATAGGCTTACAGTTCCTATTGCATGAAGCTTTGAGGTGAAGCATTTTAATTTGATTGGCTTAAATGGTAGGTCTTCTCCTTATTTCCATCTCAAGCATTAGGTCGTATTATATAAACATTTGATAAATTGAAGTGATCATTAAAGCAGATGCAACAGTGTTTTATTAAGCTAGGAACCCATAAGTTCAGTGCAAATAGAATAGCTGCACATATTATTTTAGGGTGTACTTCACTAACTTAAGCATTTAAGCTTGTATATTTTATTTATTTTATGATGCCACTTTATTCACCGTTGCCTGCTTAATATACGTACATCTACTCACAAACTCCAAATGAAAAGAAAATGGACCCACAACTATGTCTTAACATAGCAATCCCAATGAAATTCGTTTCATCGAAAATCGAATTCGTTTGCACAACGGCGTTATTTTAATTTATCAGTTTACCTTTAAATTGCACGCACCGATAAAACAACTCTGATTGGCTCCAAACTAGAAATCTATATTTTTGATTTTTTTAAGTTGACATTGAGGATCATTGTCGATTTGAACGGTCAAAAATCTCGAATGTTACATTTGGTATCAAAGCTTTGGTTTAGCGAAAATCTTTGCTCTATTTGGGATTAACTCATTAGAGTAGGATGGTAATGCCCTAGAATGAGTTTGAGTGTATATGAGAGAGCGTACTTGTAATTTCGATATAAAATGATTTTGGATTATGTTTATTTGTTCTATTGAGTATTTATGAATTCTGGTCGGTACTTGGGACGCCAAGGCATCGATAAGGATTTCTAAACACTCGAATAGGGCTCATTGACGTAATATTGTTTTGTATTATATTTTTTATATATAAAGAATTATTTGAAAATCTATGAATTTTGATTTCTGTTGATGATAATATTAGATTTTCATCATTTATTATTCGATTAAACAATAATTGAAACTATTGGTTATTGAATGGTTTAATAAAAATGAAATGTTGAAATTTTATTTGTAATGAAATAAGAAGTTAAATATGAATTTGAGAATTTAATTTTGGGTGGTTTTGCAATATTTATTTAAAAATGATTTTGAAATAATGTCATTTTATTTTTAATGTTGTTTCATATAGAAATTGTTTTCAAATGAATTTAAGAACTAAGTGTATACCCCCTCTTGTCTTTGGAAATGATTTCGGTGATGAGCGCACACTTCATCGACGCTCATTTTCAAGAGCTTAAGTGGGGTGACCGCTTAGAACTTTTATACCTTGTTTTGCGAAATAGAATTTTCATTCAAATCTTTCATAACTTGGTTTGATATAAAAGATATAATATATGAGATATTTTGAAAGTGATTCAAAAATAAACCCGAAGTTGAATTCTTAAGTTCTCAAATAAATGATGATTTTTTTTAAACAATGAATTGAAATAAACTTGAAATTGCAAAAACCTTCAAAGGGTGAAATAAGGAAATAAATCTAAGAATGAGAAATTAAAGTAAGAATTGGAGTTTGAAATAGTTGGCAAATACTGAATTTGAACAATACTCATTTTTCTACAACTTGTCTGATTTACCAAATATATAAAGTTAAATTGTTATGGGAATAAGGAATTCGATAATATACTAATAAGTTTATGAATGGTGAATGCTGAAATTAAATGGATGGCTTATGAAACAAATAAAACTTAAGTCGCGATTATAAGCGATGAATACTTAAATTGTTATGGAATTTAATGCAACCAAATAAGATAAACACGGTGAACTAAATTATTAACAAAATGGGATGAATAATCTATTAATTGAGACAAGGTGAATAGATTATAAGTAAATGGGTGAGTAAGGTAATAAATTTTTAAACGAATCAAATTTCAAAGCAAATAAGTTATATGTAAATGTCAACAGATAAAAGACAAACAACTGAACATTGATAAGAAATGTAAATATTGCAAACTAAAAAAAAGAACAATGTGAATTGTACACAATTGGAATCAACCGAATGAAATTGTGTGAATAATACATTAACAATGCCAAAAATTTGTAATTATGCTTTAATTAGATGAATGTGATTATTTAGATGTCTTACTCGTTGCTTATATTGAAATTGATATGTCATGTATGGTTATGGTTTATACATTGAATTACCTCTTATATATATATTATTTGGTTGTTGAAAGTTTTAGTAGGTATGAGGGAAAATACTCGCGTTTGGAGTTGTTTGCGCATAAATTATCGCTTGTGCATTCTCAAAATTAAGCTAAATTGCTAATAACACAAATTAAAGGCATGCATATCGAATTATGTATCGTATTTTGGCATTGTATATTGTTTCCCCATTTTTGGGATGCTTCTTCACCGAGATGACATGTATAGTTGTGATTACATATATATTGTTGTTTTCTGGGCCTAACCGTACAAAGGAGACTCTACCGAAATTTTTCGGGAATCATGACTTAGAAAGCTTTGTGGAAATTTGAATTTTCAAACCAATATTAATTTTTTTTATAGATAATTATTTCTAAGTTGAATAAGAAATTATATGATTAAGTATATAAATTTACAACTTTCTTACTACGCCTTTTCGAAGACCAAAAGTTTTAAGTGGGGGAGAGTGTAACATCCCGATATTATGCGACAATTTAAAATATTAAATCTAATGTGATTTTGAATAATTTTGGTTTAAATATAAAAATTTATGATTTATATCGTAATTTTATGAGGTATGAATTTAACTTATCTTATTAATCAATGAATTTCAATAGCTTTTACTTATGTTGAAATTGAAGGTAATATTGAATGAACAATAGGTAAATGAATCAACTAATTTGGAATTCTATGTATACATTGAAAATATAAATTTATTGAATATGGAAAGAATATAAATCATTTTGAGTATATAAGGACTTTCAACTTGCTATAAATGTGATAATTTGCATCGATTGTAAATATTGCTATAATCTGGTTTATACTGTTAAATATTAGGGCTTGAAATTTAATATCAAAATATTTACTCAAATAGAGTTGATAAATTTTATAATTAAATTTTATTATTTAAATTGTTAATATTTATAGTGTAAACTTAATTTAATTGTTTAAATCATGAAATTAAACTTATTTGAATAATAGTAATATGTATTAATTGCAAATGAAATTATGAATTATTATATGTCGGAATAATGAAAGTTAGAATTCATTAGAATATTTAATGGAATTGATTTGATTAATCTATAATTGAAACCCAAAATGAAATTGATAAAAGAAAAAAAACTTAAAATGAGAATTCAAATAAATTAACTATATATAAAAAGGAATTAGCTAACTTTGAAATTAATATCTGTATTAAAATTTTAGAGCATTAAGTATGAAAATAGTATAGGTCAGTTTGACTTATAATGTGTTTTATATTCTATTTTGATGAAAATAAAATTTATAAATCTTTTTATTGAATTAAAAAAAACAAACACTATAGTAAGCTGTTTTGACTACAAATACCATTTTAACTCTAATCAAAACCCTAATCTGATTTTCCCTATTCCTTTATTCATGCCGCCTCTTTCACAGGAAAAAGAGATATCTATGGCATCGCAAAAAGAAGAAAAATCAAAAACTCATTCCACGTTCAAAAAAAAGGTGAAACAACTTTCTATGCATTCTTATCGATCGAGGCTTCCATCATGTACCCTAAGAGTGAGTTGCGATGATGTTTTCTATAGATGCATATCAATGGGTCGGACTAGGGTTTAATGCTGCGATGAATACTGTGAGTATTATGCAAGTTGAAGATCATATTCATGTTCACAGTTGAAATATGCATCGTGTGGAAACTTTTGAGGCAGTTCCGCGATGAAAGTTGTCGGAGCCTGTACATAGGGCACGCGTGATGTGCTCAGGGTGCTGAGTAGTGATTTCATAGGGTGGTGCAGATTTGGAGTGCTGATGTGAAGGTGGTGAGGTCCATGAAGAGGAGATCTACAGAATTGTTGGATTTGGATTTCATGGAATGATGTGAGAGTTGAGGAGGAGATAAGTTGCATTGTTAAGACATGGATGGGTTCAGTTTTGTTCATTTTGCTATAGCATGAAGTTGACGAGTAGAAGAAGCATTGGTGACATGGCAGATCTTATTTGGGTGGGATTTGTAATATATATATATATATATATATATTGAAATACATAAGTTCAAATATGAATAACTTTTTCATATGAGCTCCAATTGACGTGCGGTTGTTGCGTTAGAATCGTATCGACGAGCTCTTCGTGATGGCACTGATTTCGACAAATTATGAGATAGTTAAATGTTAGGGCTTATTTTGGATCTCAAACGCGTTCAAAATCAGGGTGAGTGATTAAACCCACTCACACCTAACTAAAATATTTGATTATTAGTTAAATTAAATTCATGATATGATTTTATTATTCGCTATTTGATTATTTAAATTGCTTATTTTATTAATCTACATCGACTGTGTCATTTAATTTAACTGTTAATATAATTGTACAATTAGGATTTAATTTCTAGTTAAAAATCTCATACCTGATGACTAGTAATTGATATTATATTGAATTGTTTAGATGTATTGATTTTGACGGATGCCTTGAATTAATCTAGTTAATGTATGGATATGTAATTCATCTTGTTATCGACATTGCTTATATATGTTATTAATTTTTGTTGATTAATCTCAACCATTACCCTATATGTTACAGGCATCAAATGAACCGGGATTAATCATTAAAATGAATTAAGAACGTAGGTTGAAATGATAAATACCTATGACCGTGTTTTGGATTGAAATGATATATATCCTTTCCCAAAATACTAAAATTAAATTTTAAGTATTACTAGGCCGTAGGATAGAAAATACGAACACCGGTTAGTTAAATAAAAATTATTTTAAACTTGAATTTTGAAATATTGTTTAAAACAATATAAATGATATTATTAAACGATTTTCTTTAAATTTGAACTTTGAGCTTTGGAATTTAAAATTTTAGGTTGTAAGGAATTCGTAAATGTGGATAACTGAATTGAATATGAAATAAATTTATCGAAATTGAAATTGTTTATCCATCTTTGATATTTACTTTAAATTAACTTGATTTATTGTAATAATTGAACGCAAGATTTTATAAACGAATAATTCAAAGTGAGAATTATAACTGAATTCAATTTTTTGAATCGAACTGTTGAATCGAATTACAATATAAATGGGAAGTCAAATACTTTTGAATTAAGATATCGAAATTTAGTCGAATTTAGTTGATATTGTAATATGATTTCAATTTTGGTTAAATTTTGAAGAAACGATTCTGATTCCAACTATAGTATTTTAAACCATTTTATAAACTATTTTAATAACAATTACTTTTCATTATAAACTATTACCTCATAACTATCTTATATTTATTAATTATTTTAAATAAACCATTTTCATAATTAAATATTTATTTTATAAACTATTTTATATTTTAACTATAGATTTTACTGAATCTGAAAATTCTATTTTAAATACAAATTATTTGTTTTCAAACTATTTAAATTATATATCTAAACTATTTTAAATATATTTTTAACTATTTTAATATTCAAATTATTTTAAAAGTTGGAATTGTTTCAAGATTTTAATTTGTATTAAATGTAGATTTTAAGATGAATAATATTATCTCTTGAATATTGGAATGATTTTTAAGAAAATTTGATATTTTGATATGAATTGTAAGACCCCCTTTGAATCGTAAAAGAACTGCCCGGTGTGAAAATTGTAAACGTTTGGTTGTTAAAGAGACAGTGATCGGATATTGTCATACTCGCTGCCAATACCCAAAACCACTTTAATAATTGTGTACGCAGTGGAGTTCCAGAATGAAGTAGGATGATTTGGAGGCGATTACTGGATTTGAAAAAAGGGAATGATGATGGATAGCCTTGACCTTCGGGTCATAATTAAAATGATTAAAACAGGAGCCATACCCAGGTTAATATGAGCTAGCTCCTCTTAGCAGACATGCTTCTTCGATACCATATATATTACTTTGTGATTTTTTTAGCGCCTTTGATTTTTAGGAGTATTGTCTGGGGTGGGTGGTAGTCGCAGCTATGCGTTACCACCGGCCTGGGTCCGCAATCCGGTAGAATCACTGCTGATGGGTATTGCCTCGATTCCTTGTCATATTATCCTGATCGAGCTCCGTACGATTTTGATTTAACGTTGTTGTATAGCGGCACATCCCTATCCACCGACTGTTACTGGTGTTTTATATGCAATGTTTACGACAACATATAGACGGTGTAAGGGTAAAAATATAATCCTGCTTACGTTATTTCAATATTTTATATTTAACCATAGACACTAATAAAATAGCGTATTATATTATATAGTATCTAGTTTGACAGATCCTTAAGAGATGGAATTTCTCGTAACGTCTCTTAAGTTATTGCACTCATATTATCACATGAAATTGATTTAACTGATATGAGAATATTTTAGTTCTAATCCGAGTATTTTTGTCTTTTCATTTATGCTCGGGTCAGCCTGAGTTTTTCAGTATTGAAGATATCATTATGGAGATGAAGATGGAGCTCAACAGGCGTATTTATTATTATTATTCTGCTATAAATACTGGTATGTTATGTTAATTAACTCTAATAATTGTTGTAAAATAAAATCAAATGTATGTTTTAACAGCATCATGAACTGTTATTTATTTATTTATTTATTATATTTTGTCCTTCCGCTGTCAGATTTTGTGTTTGTTTTTCTTCTTTCTTCTTTTTCTTATATAAATCCCAATAACTATCTGTATTTTTGATTTGTTTAAGTATACATTAAGGATCATTGTCGATTTGAATGGTTAAAAATCTCAGATGTTACATTGTTCATCTCGACAATGCGAACTCAATGGCGCCATACGCTCGTCCATTAGATGTCAGAGGTAGCTGGTAATCGGCAAAATCTGACGCTGATTGTAACAACCCGGAAATGCGAGCCAGTTTAAAATTTTTATTCTAGCAATTTCGACGAATTTTGAATATTAAAAATAGATTATTTTAAATAAAAACCGATGAGAAATTTATTTTGGATAGAAATTCGAACGTATATATTTGTATAGATCGTCGTTAGAATATAAATAATTATTTATAAATTATAAAAGGAATTGAAAATGGCGCGGTAGTCCGATAATTCGATTTCAAACTTCAAATGAATGTACCGGGTGCAAAATAAACAGAATTTTAGTGAAACCAAAAAAAATAGAATATATTTGAGAATATCTTTCCAATGAATCCGAGAAATCGAAATTTCATAGCGGGAATCAAAAGATATGTCCAGTTGAAATTTCAGAATAGTCGCTACGGAATTTCGGCCCCTCAAAATAGCCATTTTGCAAACGACCTCGGATTTCGACGAAACCACTTTTTGTTGGATCCGTGATGTCAAGTTATCACTAGGTTTCAAATTTCATAATTTTTGAATTCAATATGTGAGCATGGCAAAGGAAAACGTGTTTGACCAGTTCAGTTGATTTTAATCGACTGGAAAATGGCCATTTTTCAAACGGTCTCAGAATTCGGTTGATGATCAAAGCACGGCCTGTGTGGCGTAGCTTTGTGTATAACGTGAATTCGCGAGCCTCACACCTCGGTATGAGTCAAAAACGGGATAGTGACTGCAGGGAGAGCACGACGTTTCTTTCTAGCTATGGGTGGTGTCGGTGCTTAAACTGGCCGACATTTATATACTTTTCACCTGTGTGGTTGTTGGATGAGGCGCCTCGATATTAGGTCTGTTAGGACCGGGAAACGTGTGTTCAGGAATAACTAATCCTCAAAAGTAAGAGAGGACCGGCCCTGAAGATCCAAGGATCATAGTGGGGTCCTGAGACATTTGCTAGAGTGTCTCGAATCGGAGAGGAGCTTGCCCCTTGCCTCGACTCATGATGGAATCCAATTTCCAATACGTGATATTGCGGTTTTATTTGTAGAACCTGGTATGGCGACATAGTAGATGGTAGCTATTCCGCCTATGATTGATACTTATGATTGAAATTGTTTTGACACTATACACTTATAGTAATATCAAAATAATGTGTTTTAAACGTATCAAGCATGCTTTGGCTATTATAAGGTAAAAACCCTATCCTCCGGCTTGCGTTGCATTGTGTGATGGGACCTGGGTCTTATAATAGCTTCATCTTTCTTTATTTAGCATTGCGCTGTTTGTTTTATGCACTGGTATTCTTGGGAGGAAACCCGTTCCGTGTTATACGGCATGGTCCCTTTATTTACCGAACTTTAAAATAAAGATTAATAACTGTTTTAGTTCTCACACCAGTCACATGACTGACCTGGAGTTTATTATTTTAACCTAAACTCTGGGTGCCCGTATTTTCCACACGGGCAGCTAGTAGTTTTGGTTTTGCGGATTTATATTCACAGGGTCCTGATTTACAGCTGGAACGATGCTCGGAAAGCTCTGTATCCATGTATTACTTTCAGTTGTGTTTTGTATTATTTTCCGCTGCTATGTAATTTATTGTAATCTCTAATATATTTTTTTGTATATTATTCATTTATACTCTGTATATTCTTGTATCTGATGGAATTGTTGTAATATACAATGAAATGTTCTTCTGTCCGCATTCTGTTATGTCTTGTCCTCAACGCAATCCGTGCTTTCCTTCACGGGGAAGATCGGGTTGTGTCAGTTTAGTATCAGAGCTTTGGTTTACGGAGCTCGAGAACAAGACACATTAGAACCGAACGAAAAAATTCATCAGATATGGGATTAGTAATATCCAAGTAGAATGACTCGTTAGAGATAGGATCAGTAGTATCCTAGAACGAGTGTGAAGAGTGTATTTTTCAAATGAAAAGAAATTTTGTTTTGAAATTTAAATCATTTTATACGTATTTGAATATTTATTTATATTGATTTGGACAATCGAGTATATAAATATTTTGCATATACGCGTCATGAACGTATATTCGAAGTTTTAATATACTGGGTAGATATAGATTCGCACTCTAGTCGCTCGGAGATAATTCTGGTAATGCGGCCGCATTATCAATATTTATGTTCGTGTTTCTAAGGTGTGATATCTATATATTTCCATTAGACTGGTGTGAGAACCAAAACTATATAGATTATTTGTTGTGATTTGGCATCAAAAACATGATTTTCTGTATATATATCAAGATTATGAATTTGAAACGTTAATCCACTAATTGATTGATGGTTGTGTTGTTTGTCTATTTGTTTGAAATTTTGAACCATTACACCTAATTGAACCAAATAGTGAATTGTATTGAAAATTGGTCGCATTTGCTTGTATATACATGTACTTACATTGAACGGGTCATAGCAAGGAGGCTAGAGCAGAGAAATAAAAAAAATTTGCCCGACAAATAGGTACATGTTTACCATAATTTACTGTTTTGTTTGGGAGATGATGATTTTATGAGCCGCTTGGCTTTTTCTTTTTCTTTTGGATTGAAGAAGGCCATGGGAGGCTATATGAAATATCCCGAAGTCCCAGGTGCAGGGGAGGTTATGGCAAAAATTTTCGGAAATTTAGGGTGTTAGCCAAAATTTTCAAAAATTTGAAAAGTTCTTAGAAACTGAAAAGTTGAAGAACTTAAGCCGTAATCAAAATTATGGAAGCTGAGTTGATTAGTTAAACAACTTTCGGCTTCGTTCCTTTTCGGGGACGAAAAGTTTTAAGTGGGGGAGATTGTAACAACCCGGAAATGCGAGCCAGTTTAAAATTTTTATTTTGGCAATTTCGATGAATTTTGAATAGATTATTTTAAATAAAAACCAACGAGAAATTTATTTTGGATAGAAATTCGAACGTATATATTTGTATAGATCGTCGTTAGAATATAAATAATTATTTATAAATTATAAAAGGAATTGAAAATGGCGTGGTAGTTCGATAATTCGATTTCAAACTTCAAATGAATGTACCGGGTGCAAAATAAACCTGATTTTAGTGAAACCAAAAACATTAGAATCTATTTGAGAATATCTTTCCAATGAATCCGAGAAATCGAAATTTCATAGCGGGAATCAAAAGATATGTCCAGTTGAAATTTCAGAATAGTCGCTATGGAATTTCGGCCCCTGAAAATAGCCATTTTGCAAACGACCTCGGATTTCGACGAAACCACTTTTGTTGGATCCGTGATGTCAAGTTATCGCTAGGTTTCAAATTTCATAATTTTTGAATTCAATATGTGAGCGTGGCAAAGGAAAACGTGTTTGACTAGTTCAGTTGATTTTAATCGACTGGAAAATGGCCATTTTTCAAACGGTCTCAGAATTCGGCGAAACTAGTTTTGTTAGGACCTTATCGTCAATACGAAGCTAGAAAATATTTTTCGGGAATTTTTCGAGTTAGTATGTGACCCCGGTAAATTGAAATGCGCGTTCAAATTCAATATATAGAGTTATATGTTGATTTTGATGAAAACTGATTAAAACGATCGAATCATCCTACGATACGTATCCTATTGTGTTCGGAATGGGGGTTATTAGCTAGGGGCGACAGTCGTTGGGTCTCGATTAGAGTTCGAATCGAAAAGTCAACTTTATGGAATTAAATTAAATAATTAAATTATATATATAATTTACTCTCACCCTCACCTCTCTCTATCGTTGAACAGAAAAAGAAAAAATAAATAAAAAAAGGGGCGGAGCCCTAAATCCCGTCGTCGCCCTCTCGTCCAAGCCCCGTCGCTGGCCATCGAGACCGCCGCCGCCCCACTCGCTCCTCCGTCCTCTACTCTCTCTCTCCCTCCGAATCTCCTGAAGACCGACGCCCAGATCGAGACCCCCCCATCTCTTCTGAAAGCCGCCAGCATACGAGGGCCCCATCGCGAGCCTGAGGCGCCGCCACCGCCATCTGGAGGACTGCCTCGCCTCTCCTGCCACCTCGAGACGCTGGTGCTACTTCCCCCTCTGGCCGTGGAGCCTCCGACAACCCAAAACAGTGAGTGTACATTTTATTTTTCATTTTTACTTAAGGAAATCAGTTTTTAAGTTATAAAAATTAGCTTTTATATATACATAAAAATTGGTTTTTATTTGTTTGTATGGTAATAGAAAAGTTATATTTTTATAAATAAAGATACGATTTTTATAAAGTAGAGAATATAAAAAGGGAGGGTTTTATACATGTAGCGAATAAAAATATAATTTTTATCTTATAGAAAGACTAAAAATATTATCCTTATGTGGTAGAGATAATAAAAATATAATTTTTATATAATATAGACAATAAAAATTCGATCTTTATTATGTAGGAGATATAAAGATATGATTTTTATAAGGTAGAAGTATTAAAAATATGATCTTTATATAATAGAAGATATAAAAATACTATTTTTATATAAGTAGTGTATTGAAAATAGAATTTCTATATAATAGAGAATATAAAATATTATCTTTATATATGTAGGGAAATAAAAATCTGATTTTTATTATATATATAGTGAAGTGAAAATGTGATTTTTATAGTTATGATAATAAAAATTCAATCTTTATATATGAAGTAGAAATATAAAAATATAATTTTTAAATAGAAAGAAGCGATGTAAAAATAGAATTTTTATCTATATAGTAGCGGTATAAAAATAGATTTTTTTTATCCATATGGAGTGATTATAAAAATATGATTTTTATGCATAACAATAATATAAAAATGTGATTTTTATATATGTATTGGCTACGGGCAACGAAAGTGACAAAAGAGCGAGAACAACGAAGATTTCTACATAAGAAGAGTCGTGGTATTGGATTAGCTAGCTGGTGAGAACTTCTCACTTTAAATCTTCTTTTCTAGTTAAAATATATACTAGGATGCAGACGGTGCTTAGCAGCACCCGACAACCGTCATCCACAGACCATGGATGGCTTGTATGTTTGATTGTTTGTTGTGATAAAAATTGATTGTGTGACGTGAAATAAAATATTTATATAGTTAAAAATATTTTATCGTTAAAAATATAATTTTTAACGGGTATGTGAATAGATAAAAATCTGTGTTTGTTGATTTGAAACCCCACATGGGTATTGGGATGATATACGACATACACTAATCCCAATAATTAGTTGTATGTCGATCGATTGATCGACAGGCTGTTATAAGCGTTAGGTATCTATATTTGATGCTTATACCATGTAGTGCACTCTGGACGATGATTGATTATTTATCGTTGTGATTACATACATGTGTTGTATGGAATCCATATAATTAACATTATATGGTAATTGATTGGGCCTCATTCCAATCGGGAAAATAGAAAAATAATCATGTGTTGAAATTTATCATGTGTTGAAAGAAATATTTTAAATAATAAAATTTACATCTTTATCATATTTAAAATCATTCTCTTACTACTTTAGAGTTGGAGTCTGATTTGAAAATCAAATGAAAGATACCAAAATTTTATAAAATATGTTAAATAACAAAGATAGTTGTGCTGACAGTACTCATTCGTTGAGATTAGTCAAGTGTTGAAAGAAATATAGATTCATGTGTTGAATAGAATAAATATTCATTTGTTGAATAGAATAACGAAGCGTTGAAATATATAAAGCCGTGTTGATTAGAGTTGCGCCATTTTGACGTAAACGATATTTATATCGATTATATTCGTTTTTATAATGAATATTGAAAAGTGATTTCAAATCGAATATATTGAAATGAATTCGAATTTAAGTTGAATAGAAATGAATTCGAATTTAAATTGAATTAAATTAATTCGAATTTAAATTGAATTGAAATGAATTCGAATTGAATTGAAATGAATTCGAATTGAAGTTGAAAAGAAATTGAATTGAAATCGATTTGGATTGAAATCAATTTGAAATGAATTTAAAACGAATTTATAAAGGAAAATTCAATTTTGATTTGAAATTGAAAGGGGAGTTGAAATCGTTTCGAAAACGAATTTAAAACGATTTATAAAATACATTTTAAAAGGAAATCGACGAAATATATATTATATATATATAATATAATGGCCTGAATAGAACGCGCCGCGCCGCGGCAGTTCGTGAATTTCGACCATTGACTTCGAATTGACGTTGCGGGAGATCCGACCGTCGGATTCTCATAAAACCGGAACCGTTGGGTTCGTATCGAAATGAGCTTTCCAATGAATATTTGAAATTTGAAATCTAACGGTTGGATTTGGAATTATGTCCAAATCAAATTTGGAAAAGGTCGCTGTAAGTGCAGTTCGATGGCCGTTGATGGAAATCGACTGTACGGGCCTTGATAAAATTATTAAAAATATCAATAATTTGTGTAAAATCATAAGAAATGATTTGTGAAGAACTGGAATGAAAAATTCCACATTTGAAAGGATAAAAATAGATTTTTATCGAAATGAACTAGTTTTGAACGAGAATTAAAATCAATTTATTTTTGAAATAAATACATTGAATTTGAAAGTGATTTTAAAAATAATCAGAATTCCAATACGTGAAGTGGAAATAGATTTGAATCGAAATTATCTTCGGAATATTTCAATGTTGGATTTCGTGATTATACAGATATTGTTATGGGAATTTGAAAGATATATTTTATATCGTTATTTCCAATACGATATTTGTTGGTTTCAGAATTTGATATGGAATATAAGCCGATATATTTTCTATTCAGAGCCTTGTATTTAATATCAAACGTGATTTGGGTTCGTCGTGAATGGTGTCTTCATTAACACTGATTCTTAAGCCCAGTTGAGAAAAAGATTAAATCTTTCTATTTAGATTTAATAAAGTGTATCAATTAGATAATATTTAATTGGAATTGAATTTGAATTGGTTTTTGGGTTTATCGTGAACCGTGTTTTAGATGACATTAGTTCTTTAACCCAGTTAAAGGCAGGATATTGATTTTTGAAAAGATTAAAACTAAGTGAAGTTTTAATGAATCTTTAATTAGATTGAAATGTGGATTGATAATTTAAATTATCAAATTCGGAAGGTGATCGAGAATGGAGTACCACCAGTTTTGCTCCAAAGCGATAGTTAAATCTTTAATTAGATTTGAACGTGAAATGGTAATTAATATTACCGATAACACCGTGGTGTTAGATATGGAGTATTACCAGTTTTGCTCCATGGGATATATAGGTTGGGATTGGAAAATAAAATAAATAATTACTTCGGTGTGGTTCACTAATCCCGACTAGTTTGAAATGATATCCAAAGGAAGATTTAAGAATAAATTTAGAAGAATTTATCTTTGATAAAATTAATGGGAACCGTTCCCTAAGAGTGTGAAAATTTGAATAAAAGAATATTCTGAATTGGAATGAGGCGTATGTTGTGTTTGTGTAACACGTGTTTATTATATACGTGGGTTATTCAGAAAGGCCGGGTTTATACCCATTCTGAATAACCGATTCAGCGATATGTCGAAGATGAAGACGGTGGTTGAAGACCGGAAGTCTTCACATCGTTTGGGTGATTACTGATGATCTTGATTGGGCTGTACACCCAAGAGGAGAGAAACAGTTGGTGATCGTCCAGACGTACTTGGAGATCGATGGATATGCGAGGAAAGTGCCTCCGGTTTCGTTCAGACCCAGAATGAACTTGTAAATAGATTATGTGTCTGACATTGGATTTTATTCTGTGTTGATTGATCTCTATTAAATATACATCTGTTTTACGGCGGAGAATTTATTCTCTTGCTTAACGCCCTTCTCTGAGACGTACGAGCTCAGAGGTTGTATATCGATGGACATCAGTCGCATGGAGTGAATTGCCAGTGTGGCACGCGTAAGTGGCAATTGATCAAGACTTCTGTTGAAAAGCAAAGTCTTGTGGTTGATGATCAAAGCACGGCCTGTGTGGCGTAGCTTTGTGTATAACGTGAATTCGCGAGCCTCACACCTCGGTATGAGTCAAAAACGGGATAGTGGCTGCAGGGAGAGCACGACGTTTCTTTCTAGCTATGGGTGGTGTCGGTGCTTAAACTGGCCGACATTTATATACTTTTCACCTGTGTGGCTGTTGGATGAGGCGCCTCGATATTAGGTCTGTTAGGACCGGGAAACGTGTGTTCAGGAATAACTAATCCTCAAAAGTAAGAGAGGACCGGCCCTGAAGATCCAAGGATCATAGTGGGGTCCTGAAACATTTGCTAGAGTGTCTCGAATCGGAGAGGAGCTTGCCCCTTGCCTCGACTCATGATGGAATCCAATTTCCAATACGTGATATTGCGGTTTTATTTGTAGAACCTAGTATGGCGACATAGTAGATGGTAGCTATGCCGCCTATGATTGATACTTATGATTGAAATTGTTTTGACACTATACACTTATAGTAATATCAAAATAATGTGTTTTAAACGTATCAAGCATGCTTTGGCTATTATAAGGTAAAAACCCTATCCTCCGGCTTGCGTTGCATTGTGTGATGGGACCTGGGTCTTATAATAGCTTCATCTTTCTTTATTTAGCATTGCGTTGTTTGTTTTATGCACTGGTATTCTTGGGAGGAAATCTGTTCCGTGTTATACGGCGTGGTCCCTTGATTTACCGAACTTTAAAATAAAGTTTAATAACTGTTTTAGTTCTCACACCAGTCACATGACTGACCTGGAGTTTATTGTTTTAACCTAAACTCTGGGTGCCCCTATTTTCCACATGGGCAGCTAGTAGTTTTGGTTTTGCAGATTTATATTCACAGGGTCCTGATTTACAGCTGGAACGATGCTCGGAAAGCTCTGTATCCGTGTATTACTTTCAGTTGTGTTTTGTATTATTTTCCGCTGCTATGTAATTTATTGTAATCTCTGATATATTTTTTTGTATATTATTCATTTATACTCTGTATATTCTTGTATCTGATGGAATTGTTGTAATATACAATGAAATGTTCTTCTGTCTACGTTCTGTTATGTCTTGTCCTCAACGCAATCCGTGCTTTCCTTCACGGGGAAGTTCGGGTCGTGTCACTGATCCATTTTCTTCTTTTGCTTGTTGCACCTTCATCATCGATAATAAGCTCAGAGAACCAAAAGGAAAGTTGTAGAGGATGGAAAAATGAATAGATTGGCATTAGTTTATGGTCAATCAGAGTTCGTACGAGAGAGAAATTTGCATTCTAGTGATTTGGTATTTTGGCTTTTCCCGATGAATGGGGCCTGATCGGACGACGAGTTTTACGGTGAGGTTGCCTAGAGGGAGGTGTTTTAGATGGCGGTGGTTTGGTGTTGATTGGAGGTGCGATGTGGCGGTGGTGGCAGTTGGTTGAATTTCAATCAAAAGGCGGCTAAGATGGTGGAGGGGTTGTGGCACGTCCAGTGGCTGCGGCGGCGTTCGTTTGGAGGGAGGCTTAAGTCAAGTTTAACTAAGTTAAGCCAGAAGGAGGCTGATCCAGGACAAGTAAGGAAGGAAGGAAATTAGCGTAGTCTAATTACAATTTTAATTACTTTATGTATATTATGTTGTAACACTTATATCTTTTGCGTACGTTATTAGATTTAGATGCGATTTTGAGCGTTAGACTCTTATTGATGATATCTATGCTTTGGAGAAACTTTGCACTGATTTGGTTGAGTTGAGTGATATCATCTCTCACTATACTACAATCGTAATAGAAATTGTTATTGATGTTTATATGTGATTTCTAATTGTAAAATGGCATATTCAGGATAGGGGAACCTAATAAATAGTAAATAAAAATATTAAATGGTTATATAAGTAGCCTTAAACATGATTATCACATATTACTCAGTTTCGCGCTATTGTGCGCGTTATTTCCTTGTCTGCGCGCTATTACGCGTTGTTTTTGTCATAGAGCTAGTTTTAGACTATTTGGACATATACTTCACTTTGATTATTATAAATATGCTATGTTTGATCTATTATGATCATTTTGGATGTGTATATGCTAGTTTAGGATTTAGATGACTATTTTTTGCATGGTTGACTTATTTGCTTAGTTTAATCTAAAACTTTGTCTATAGATGACTTAGTATTAGAAAATATTTTATTCGTTAGAGTTTGGGGTGCTTAACGATCGAACGCACATGTATGTGTATTTGGATTGTACACACAAGGATGGTACACCCGGGTGAGCGTGATATATTCTCGATGGAGCTTCAGAGCACGTGGTTGAATTTGACGATAGAGCGGCATTTGAGCTTGACATCAGATCTGAAGGCTTGGATAGAGCAAAGAAGGCACAAGACGAAGAGGATCTCGGTTCGGCCAAGTCTCGATCGACATAGTCAATCCAAAGCTGGTTTGACCAATCCCAGATTGGTTATGTTGATCCTGACCTGAATCAGCCAGGTGGCCAAGTCCTGATCAACATAGTCGATACGGAGTTGGCTCGACCAAGTTTGGTCCGCTATGCCGATCTGGATTCAGTTCAACTATGTTGAACTAGAGGTGGGTCGACACAACGATATGCTGATCCGGGAAAGGTGGCGATGTGGCCCCAAGGGAAAGAGTTCATCACGGCTCATTTCTTCTTGGAAAGGAGCTGGATTTCGTGACAAATGCCGGATGTTTTTCCTTGTATGTGAATTTAACAAATTCTGGTTTGATGCATGATCATGGTAGTCCTTATCGATTTTGATCGATATCGATTATCATTGTTGTTAACCAATTTGGTCAATTTGACATTGACGACGATGTGATTGCGAGCAGCAGCATATGATGGTTTGTTCTATGGTGATATCGACACGGTGGCTCTTCGATCAATGGCCTTGGATTGAGGCAAAGATATGGTGCTTTTATGCAATGATGCGTCATTCGACGATGATGACTTCAGGATGAGGAGCAAGCTGCTATGATGGATTGATTTCTTCGAGATGAAGAAAAGATTACATTTAGTCATATTGAGGTAACTATCGGGAAGAGAGACGGGGGACATAGGATGATGTCTTACGACATATGATGACCGTCGGGGATAATCCCCATATTGAGATGATTTTTGATGGGAGTCTTATGGAAGTCTAGTGATGGATTCTACTGCAGATTGTGTGTGCAAAGGGATTATAAACACGCATGTTCGAGGGGTACTCGGGAAGAAGGGGCAGTGGGTGTGATGTCCATCGGACTAGGTTCAAGAGATTGTTTCTAGATTCGGGAAACCTATTGCATTCACCTGGACCAGGTTCGGGTCCTTACTTTGGGTCGTACGAGTGGGTGCAAAGTATTACTTGGCCATAGGATATAAAATTATATATGGACACTGGTTGGTTAAATAAAAATTATTTTAAACTTGAATTTTGAAATATTGTTTAAAAACAATATAAATGATATTATTAAATGATTTTCTTTAAATTTGAACTTTGAGCTTTGGAATTTAAAATTTTAAGTTTTAAGGAATTCGTAAATGTGGATAAGTGAAGTTAAAACTAAATTGAATATGAAATAAATTTATCGAAATTGTAATTGTTTATTCATCTTTGATATTTACTTTAAATTACTTGATTTATTGTAATAATTGAACTGTGAACTCAAGATTTTATAAACGAATAATTCAAAGTGAGAATTATAATTGAAATTCAATTATTTGAATCGAATTATTAAATCAAATTGTCTGACATCGAACTGTTGAATCGAATTACAATATAAATGGGAAGTCAAATACTTTTGAATTAAGATATCAAAATTTAGATGAATTTAGTTGATATTGTAATATGATTTCAATTTTGGTTAAATTTTGAAGAAACGATTCTGATTCCAACTATAATATTTTAAACCATTTTATAAACTATTTTAATAATAATTACTTTTCATTATAAACTATTTACCTCATAACTATCTTATATTTATTAATTATTTTAAATAAACCATTTTCATAATTAAATATTTATTTTATAAACTATTTTATATTTTAACTATAGATTTTACTGAATCTGGAAATTCTATTTTAAATACAAATTATTTATTTTCAAACTATTTAAATTATATATCTAAACTATTTTAAATATATTTTTAACTATTTTAATATTCAGATTATTTTAAAAGTTGGATTTGTTTCAAGATTTTGAATTGTTTTAAATGTAGATTTTATGATGAATAATATTCTCTCTTGAATAATGGAATGATTTTTAAGAAAATCTGATATTTTGATATGAACTGTAAGAACCCCTTTGAAATTTAAAAGAACTGACCTGTGTGAAAAATGTAAACGTTTGGTTGTTAAAGAGATAGTGATCGGATATTGTCATACTCTCTGCCAGTGCCGAAAACCACTTTAACAACTGTGTACACGGTGGAGTTCCAGAATGAAGTAGGATGATTTGGAGGTGATTACTGGATTTGAAGAAAGAGAACGATGATGGATAGCCTTGACCTTCGGGTCATAATTAAAATGACTAAAACAAGAGCCATACCCAGGTTAATATGAGCTAGCTCCTCTTAGCAGACATACTTCTTCGATACCATGTATATTACTTTGTGATTGATTGGCGCCTTTGATTTTTAGGAGTATTGTCTGGGGTGGGTGGTAGTCGCGGCTATGCATTACCACCAGCCTGGGTCCGCAATCCGGTAGAATCACTGCTGATGGGTGTTGCCTCGATTCCTTGTCATATTATCCTGATCGAGCCCCCTACGATTTTGATTTAACGTTGTTGTGTAGCGGCACATCCCTATCCACCGACCGTTACTGGTGTTTTATATGCAATTTTTACGACAACATATAGACGGTGTAAGGGAAAAATGTAATCCCGCTTACGCTATTTCAATATTTTATATTTAACCATAGACACTAATAAAATAGCGTATTATATTATATAGTATCTAGTTTGACAGATCCTTAAGAGATGGAATTTCTCATAACGTCTCTTAAGTTATTGCACTCATATTATCTCATGAAATTGATTTAACTGATATGAGAATATTTTAGTTCTAATCTGAGTATTTTTGTCTTTTCATTTGTGCTCGGGTCAGCCTGAGTTTTTCAGTATTGAAGATATCATTATGGAGATGAAGATGGAGCTCAACAGGCGTATTTACTATTATTATTCCGCTGCAAATATTGGTATGTTATGTTAATTAACTCTGATAATTGTTGTAAAATAAAATCAAGCGTATGTTTTAACAACATCATGAACTGTTATTAATATATTTATTTATTATATTTTGTCCTTCCGCTGTCAGATTTTGTGTTTGTTTTTCTTCTTTCTTCTTTTTCTCATATAAATCCCAATAACTATCTATATTTTTGATTTGTTTAAGTCGACATTAAGGATCATTGTCGATTTGAACGGTTAAAAATCTCGGATGTCTTACGACATATGATGACCGTTGGGGATAATCCCCATATTGAGATGATTTCTGATGGGAGTCTTATGGACAATCAAGTGATGGATTTTGCTGCAGATTATGTGTGCAAAGGGATTATAAATACGTATGTTCGAGAGGAACTCAGGAAGAAGGGGCAGTGGGTGTGATGTCCATCGGACTAGGTTCAAGAGATTGTTTCTAGGTTTGGGAAACCTATGGCATTCACTTGGACCAGGTTCAAACCCTTACTTTGGGTCGTACGAGTGGGTGCAAAGTCCAAGCTGATTGAGTGGCATAGATTTGACTACCATGGAATGGGGGTGTTATCGTATATCCAACATGGAAAGTGAATGTGAGGTGGATGATGAATGTTATGGATGTTTATTTATTTATCACCATTAGTGTTTAGACATCTATCACGCCAGTTATATATGAGATTTATCATAGTGTAGCATATATCGAATGTTATGTGCCAACTCTGTTGATGAAGAGGAAGGGCATGTATGATTCTCCATACCTCTGTGCCATGTTTATTATTTCTACTTTTATAGCATTTTGAGATATTTTTATCACTCACACCAAACTTATGTCTGACCCAAAGTATTATGTTCCCCCTTATTACTTTGTGTGCTTATCGACGATGCTGGTGAGTTGACCGGGTAGTAGGTTTGGATATTATCTGGAGTGATATGGGTGGATTCGTAGGAGGTGACGGCTTACATATTTATACTTGTATTATATCTATTTATTCCGCTATGTAGCATTGTGGAGCCTTGACAGTGTTAGTTTTCTATTAGAGACAGTTGATCAGTTGAGCTTATTTATCTCTTGCATAAAATCTATTAGTGTTTTGTATAACTGTATGAACCTGTGTACTCTGATTATATGGTTTGTATAGTTATTACTATCTCACCTATTTTATATCTGTGATTTGATTATTATATGTTATCTGATGTGCTGTGAGATATACGACAGGTTCTATGGTTGGGCTTATGTTCTACTCTCTTCTTTTCCCTTCTCTTCTTTCTTCCTTTCTACTATTTCTTTCTCCTAATGACCACTTTACATCGATCAGGTTCTTGTGCAGCATAGATTTTTATTTCTAAGCACCAGGGGTGTATGGTAGGCCATTTCACATGGTGTTAGAGATTAGATAAGCAGTATTAAAATTGAGAGTTAACGTATATGAAATAATACATATTTGTATATATTTTGGTTTTCAAATCTATGTATTATTACTATTTATAGTATGGGTTGTTTTGCATGTGAGTGCCATTGGGATATTTTCTTTATTAGCCACCGATCGTTCTAATTTTGGACGATTTAGTGAATGAGAAATACTTTTAATTTCTCTATTTCTGGAGTTGAGAGTCAGGAATAACTGAGAACTACTAGTCTCGATTTACAGTTTTGTTTTCATTAATGGTATGATCCATTATTGGGGATGCCCTAGAATCTCTAATTAGTGGTGGCGCTCAAGTGCGGTGAATTCAGTATGCCACATTGTGGGGATGCTTATGTGACCATGTAGCATACCATTCCTTGGAACGAAATCGACTATTTTTGTTCGAGAGCTGTTTGCGTTCTCGTAGGGTTTTCCTCCATGACTTGGAGTAAGAGTTAAATGAATTAGGAGTTTACTCCTAAGAGACTCCAAGGCTGAGCCTGAATTGGTATTGAGTCTTTATCATTTTGAGTTTTCGAATCAGTTCGCTCGAGACCAGTTCACTTCGAGTTGGTTTTGTATCGACTTCTTAGAAGTCGACGAGGGTTTATTGGTTTAGGCGATATGTTTGTGTCGGAGAGCATGATTGAATCTGATGTGATACCGAAGTGAGGTTAATTATCTCCATTGTCACTACGAATTTGGAGTTTGTGGCTGGATTGCGAGATTAACTCAGAGGTGATTATTTCATTCCGAGGGAATGTTTGTTGAGGAGTAAATCGAGTAAGCTCGCAATGTTTGAGCTTGCGTCCAATATTGAAGTTCGTCCTACTTTGTCGGGATGAATCGTGGAGTTGTATGTGTTGATTTCCATTTCTGTTCCGTAGAGTGCTCCTTTGATGAAGCGGGAAATCGCGACCTCAACACTCGATATATGTTACCATGCGTGTTTTAGTTTGGTAGTGATATTTCATCGTTCCATTTGATCTTGCGATTTGATTGATGGAACGAGATTGGGACTTATGATTTGATTAATTTCTCTTAGTTTTGACTTACTGTGTCGAGGGCTTGATTAGACTATGTATGTGTGTAACATACCCTGTTTGATCGCTAGAAATTAATATTGTGGATGATTGCAACATCCATAGCGATAAATTTTGGTCCTTGAGGTGGGGGAGTGTTATGACATAGTTAGTCTACACTTGGCAGTACACATGGTTCGTAAAAGCTTAAATTCATCAAGTCATGGTTGCGTGTTTGCTAAATTGGCTGCTTATTGATTGTTGAACTTAACTAGACCTAGTCTCTTAGTCCAAAAATTCAATTACCAAGAGGATATGGAATATAGGTGGTAGTGAGAGGTTGTTAATGATGACAATGGGCTAGGAAAAGCTATTTAGTACTGATTCATCCCCGAGTAAGTTATAGTAGCCTGAGACTTAGATCTCTAGTAGTGATTCATCACTTGAGCTAGTAGCTCGAGAGCATCTGGACATTTTTGATGAGCTGACCAAATTTCCACCCTGTTTGAGTCTTGTTCCGTATTGATCTAGTTATGGACGTTCTTTCGATTGGGAATCCCGAACAATTTTCATTGATTGTGAGTATTTGGTTGGTGCATGCCAATACAACATTGTGGTAGGCTATTTTGATCGTGATTGGTGGTTGGGTTGTTCGGGCTAACTAGGAATCAGCATATTTGAGATTGGTTTGTTGGATTTTTATTTTCTGTTGAGAAGTGGAGCGCTTGGGTTATGTCACCTCGAGTAGGACGCCGCTACGAGTCCTATGAAGGTTTGGATAATTTGAAAGTTAGGGTTGACCCATGAGTGTGTTGGTTTCTCGTTTTGAGTAGGAACAAGAAGGCAATAGTACTCATTTGGTTGTGTGAGTAGTTGGAGATCGGGTTGTTTTCGAATAGAAGGTTGGCATGTTTTAGTCGATAACCAAAATCACATGAGAGGTATTCAACTCATCATTTGGAGTCAATGACGATAGTGTTGGTTTTGTGAGTTGGAGGCACCATTTATTAGCAGGGGGTTAGAGTTGTTGGTGGTGTCATATCACCGGGAATTCTCTTCCCGGAGAGGTACAACTTTTGTTAGCGGCAATGGTTGGAATTCTTGGCTTCCTAAGGGTATGAGTTTCCTATTGGTATGTATAGGAAATGTAAGTTGTTTGTATGTGTTGAGTTAGAGAGGTACCAGTTCATAAGCGATAATCCTTTAGTGAACATAGCTTGTGTTAAAACTGGTTGTGATCCAATGACTCGAAGTGAGATAGGGTAGACACGACATAGGTAGTTAGATCCATATTGAGAGGTGTTGTTCATTACGCATTTATTTCATAATAAATGCAATGTCAGCTGGTTACAACTGTATAGAATGGATGTGGTAATAGTCGTCGAATGTTTCTGTCGATAGGTTGCCATACAATTTGGGAATAATATGATAGCGCTCGAGTCATATTCGTTAACGAGAGTTGCTAGATTACTATCTTTTATGTTTGGAATGACAACCAAGATATCGAGTCATATATGAATTTAATTTAATATTGGTTGTGTCATATTAGTATCCTGCATGCTAGGATAGGCATGGATGTTATTTTTCCTAATTGTTATTGTTTTGCTTACGTATGTTGATTGATGATGTTTGCATGTTCCTATTTAAATGACTATTCGGCATGCAGGATAACTATGTTGTTGTATTGTTTATTAGTTGAAATAAATTCCATACATGACTTGACATGCTCGTAGACATTTCAGTTTATTTAACATGTTTATTCCCTTGTTGTTATTCTACTATTGTGCTTAATCCTCTTTGTTGAGTACATGTCCAGGTACTAAGAAGCAAGTTTTGATTAGTTTGGATGTTAATTTTCTTTTATTTGCATTTAAATGCTTAGCTTGCTTGAAAAGAGGCAAGTAGTAGAAGTAGAGTTATGGTTTTTGCTATTTTGGTGCATTCTGATGATTTTATACCTCAAATATAGGTAGCCACTTTTTTTTTGATGAGATGGGCTTGCATGGCGATTTGGTTTTTTCGGGATCAAGCCATACGTGAGACGTGCTACTGAAATATTTCATGTATTTTTGCATATTTGGAAAGAAATCCAACAAACGATGCTAAATTGGATTTCCTTCAAACTAGTACTTATCACTTTCGTCTTCCAACATTGATTTATTAGAAAACGAGTAAACAATTTAGAGGTTTGGCTTAGCTGCATCGATCCTGAAATGGAATTGTTGTTGAGGGCGTTAAGTGACGATTTATCTTGTGTCGTCAATTATTCGAGAGTGTTGGGCTGTGTTGTTCATCCTTGGGAATTTTGGAAACGAAATCCTTTAAAGGGATAAAATGTAATAGCTCGTATTTTAACAATTGGATATTTAAATATTAATCGCTAATTATTCAATTAGTGGCTCCAAAAATAGGATTTTCACAAATAGTCAAATCAGGACTTAGACCAGTTCCATTGATTCCGTCTTGTTCGTTACATGAGGAACAAGTATTTGGATTGCTACATTTCATGTTCGGGCTAGTTGACGGTCATAACGATCTTGATATGCGCGTAATTTATGTTTTGGAGGCACAGTGTTAGATTAGGATGAAATTTATATTTTTGTAATCATCGTAGTGAGTCGTTGAATGTCGTCAAGTTTTGTAGTGAACGGGTGTACAGTTCGGCAGGGTGTAAATCAAACGTGTATCATTTGCAGTAAGAAACAAACATTATATTCGAGCTTTAAAACTAACTTTGGTATATGATGGAATTAGGTCCTGAAACCTATTCCATTGGTCTCGGAATGGACACACAATTTTTTTTGAGTATAAGGTTCGATATATTTGGGGTTCGAAAGATTTTGGGCTTGATGAATAGTGTTTGGGTGGTGGTCATAAGTAAACCTTATCTTCTCATTTGCAATCTCAAACTCTTATTCCTCCATCAATGGCCGAAAATGGCTGAATTGATTCGTCCGCCTTTAGTCTAAACACCCAATAAGAAAGTTGTTCGTCTCAATGATGCTAACTGAACGGAGTGGGCGCTCGTCGATCGGATGTCGGAGGTGGTCGAAAATCACCAAAATCCGACATAGATCTGTTTTCTTCTTTTACGTGTTGCGCCTTCATCATCGAGAATCAATTTTGGGCACAAAAATGAAAGTTGTAGAGGATTAAAGAACGAGGAGAATGGAACTGATTTGAGGTTAGATGAAGTTTGTATGAGGGAGAAATCTACATTTAATGATTCAGTATTTTGGCTTTTCTAGATGAATGGAGCAGATCAGATGACGACTTTTATGGTGAAGGTAGGCTGCAGGGAGGCGCTTCAGAGGGCGGTGGTTTGGTGTCGATCAAAAGTGCGAGGTGGTGGTATTTGGTTAAAGTTCATTTAAAGGGAGGTAGTGCTGGTGGAGGGGTTGCAGCGGCGTCCAGTGCCATGTGGCGGCGACAACGTTCGTTTGGAGGGAGGCTCAAGCCCGGTTCGACTATGTCGAACCGGAAGGGGATGATCCGGAATAAGTGAGCAAGGAAAGTAATTAGTGTAGGATAATTACATTTTTAATTATATTAAATATATTATGTTGTAACGCTTATATATTTTACGTACGTTATCAAATTTGGACGTGATTTCGAGCGATGGACTCGTATTAACGAGCGCTACGCTTTAGAGCAGCTTTGCATTGATTTGATTGAGGTGAGTGATGTCACCTCTCACTATATTGCACTCGTAATATAAATTATTATTGATGTTTATATGTTATTTCTAATTGTAAAATGGAATATCTAGGATAAGGGAAACTAGTAAATAGTAAATAAAAATATTTGATGGTAATATAATTAGCCTTGACCATGATTATCACATATTACCTAGTTGTGTGCTATCATGCGTGTTATTTCCTTGTTTGCGTGCTATTATGTGTTGCTTTGGTCATATATCCAGATTTAAACTTTTTGGACATATACTTCACTTTGATTGTTATAAATAGGCTATTTTTGAACTGCTATGATCATTTTGGATGTTTGCATGCTAGTTTAGGATTTGGATGACTATTGTTTGCATAGTTGACTTGTTTGCTTAGATTAGTCTAAAATGTCGTTCGTAGGCGACTTAGTGTTAGAAAATATTTTGTTCGCTAGAGTTTGGAGTGCTTAACGATTGAATGCACATGTTGGTGTATCTAGACTGCACGCAAAAGATGTCACATTCGGACGAGCGAGATATATTCTCGACAGAGTTTCAAAGCATGTGGTTGGACTCGACGATAGAGCAACATTGGAGCTTGACATTAGATCTGAAGGTATGGATGGAGAAAAGAAGTCACAAGAAGGAAAGGATCTTTATTCGACCAAGTTTGGATTGACATATTCGATCCAGAGCTGGTTTGACCAATCCTGGATCGACTATATCTATCCAGATCAGGATCGGCCAAGCGGACAATTCCGTGTCGACAAAATCGATCCAGAGTCAGCTTGACCAAGTTTGAATCGGCTATGCCAATCCGAATTCAGTTCGACTATGACGAACTAGAGGTAGGCCGACTCGAGGATGGGTCGATCCAAGGAAAGGTGACGATGGTGGCCCCAAGTGAAGGAGTTCTTCATGGCGGCATTTCTTCTTGGCAAGGAGTTGAATTTTGTGATGAATTTCATACTTTTTTCCTTAGATGTGTATTTAAACAATTTTGGTTAGATGCATGATCCGGCTAGTTCTTATTGATTATGATCAAGTGGTCGATTCGATTACCATTGTTGTTTGCCATTTTGGCCAATTTGACATCGATGCCGATGTGAGTGCGAAGAGCAAAATATGATGGCTCGTTCGATGGTGATTTCGACATGATGGCTCTTCGATCAATGGCCTTGGCATGAGGCGAGGATGTGGTGCTTCTATTGAGTGATGCATCATTTGATGACGATGACTACCGGATGGGGAGCAAGCTGCTGCGATGGATTGCTTTCTCCGAGATGTAGAAAAGATGACATTAAGTCGTATTGAGGTGACTATCAAGAAGAGAGAGATAGGGGACATAGGATGATAGCTTATGACATATGATGACCATCGGGGATAGTCCCCATATTGAGACGACTTCTGATGGCAGTCTTATGGAAAGTCTAGTGATGGATTCTGCTGCGGATTGTGTGTGAAGAGGGATTATCAATATGCATGTTCGAGGGGTACTAGGGAAGAATGGGCAGTGGGTGTGATGACCATTGGACCAGGTTCAGGTCCTTATCTCCAAGTTCGGGAGATTATCTCTACGTTCGGGAGATTGTTTCTAGGTTCGGGAAACTTATGGAATTCACCTAGACTCGTTGGGTCATTACTTTGGGTCGTACGAGTGGGTACAACTTAGGTCCTAGCTGATTGAGTGACATGGATATGAGAACCAAGGAACATGTGCGTTATTGTATATCCAATGCACAGAGTAGGTGAATGTGAGGATGGATGATGGATGTTATGGATGTTTATTTATTAATCGTCATTAGTGTTCAAACATCTACCACACCAGTTTTATATGATGTTTATCATTGTGCAGCATATATCGAATGTTATGTGCTAACTCTATGGATGTAGGGGAAGGGCAGGTATGATTCTCCATACCTCTATGCCATGTTTATTTTTGCGACTTTTGTAGTATTTTGAGATTTGTTTTGTCTCTCACACGAGACTTATGTTAGTGTAACGACCCGTATTTTCAGCGATAGATAATTAATTTATTTAATTATTTAAATATTAATTCAGAGAATTAAATGGTCGTTAAATTAAATTATATAGATTATTTAATTAATTTAAATAATAGGATAATATATTTAGTTCAGAAATAATCAAAAATAGTGCAATTCACAATATGGTGTGAATTGGACAAGTTAAAATATATAATTCAGTTTATACTGAATTATATTGACGAATATATTATTATAAACGAAGTTTGAACGTATAATTATATTATAATTATAATCGAGCTCGAAATGGCGCGGCAGTTCGCAATTTGGCGATTCGAACTTCAAACGAACATACATAAGCCGTTTTAAATCGGATTTCTGTGATACAAGAAACGTACGGAGCTGGTGAAGTATATTTTTCTAGTGGAAGAGAAAAATCGGGATTTCGTCATATAGATTTTGATTTATGTCCAAATCAAATTTTAGAAAAGTTGCTGTGGAATTCCTTTATATTTATAAAAGGAATTTCATTATAAATCGAATATCGATTTAATCGGGATTTGAAATATCGAGTTAGAAATTCATATAGGATATTCTAGAGCTGTATTATATTCCATGTGAAATATATACGATAATATTTATTTTTAAATATTAAATTTAATTATTTTTAAATATATTTATATATTTAAATGGGTTTATTTATGGCTTTAAAAATAGACAGTTTTTCCAACGACCTCGGAATCCAACGAAACTAATTTTGTTGGATCCGCAATATTAAATTATTGCTAGATTTCAATTTCCGTGATTTTTGAAGTCAGTATGTGGCCGTACCGATTTTTAAACAGGAAAACAGTCGATAAATTGACCTTTAAAAATACGCTGTGTGAGCAAACGGAGTCGGAATTCGACGAAACCAGATATGTTGGGTTCATAATGTTGAACTCTAGCTACATGTCCAGTTTCGTGATTTTTGGGTATTGTGTGTGATCGCACGAATTTTTAGAAAGCAAAATAAATAAAAATAAAATATCTAAATAAAATATGTGAACATTTAAGGTGCCACGTCCTTCATTTTTCAGCCACAAATTTTTATCACCGATATATAAGCTTGTTAGAGCCGCCACACTTCTTTTCTTCCAGAGCAAATTTCGTGATCCTCAAAATTCATTTTAAATTCAAATAAAATTCTATAAATGATAAACCATATACGAAAGGAATCATGAGAGGTTTATCTTCATTTCTGGGTGGGTTTTGTGCGGATCGACAGGCCTTCAGGCTCGCTGGAAATGTTGAGCGCAACCTAGGTTTACATTTTTCGGGAGATTAAAGCACTGATGTACGAATTGAATGCTGCAGTTGAGTTCTTTATGTAGTTCCGCACATTTTTTGAATTTTTAAGGAAATTTGGAGCTGATTGATGTCGATGTCTGTTAGGGGGTACCACAGTTTTGAGCTCGAAGCAACCAAGAAGAAGGGGACCGAGTTTCACTTAGATGGGTTGGGTTTAAGGAGGAATTGTTGAGAGGAATTTTGCTTATTTTAGTTTGAATTGTTAATGAAGAGAAGGAGGAGATGGAAGCAAGAACCATCGGCCATGTGTGGTTTTGAGGAATGCTGGAGCGATGGGATTCAAATCAGGGAAGAAGAGTTTGGTCGGGTCTGGGCTGTTAAAGGGAGAGCGGGCCGAGTTTAATGGGTTAAGGCCCATTAGAAATAGAAATTCAAGTTTTATTTTAATTAAATAATGTATAAACTTGTGATGATATATCTCCCTCATAAATGGTCAGAATTCTGAACGGTCAGATCCGTTGGGATCGTATGGACGGACACTACAACATGGAACTGACTTGAAGTAATTATGAGCTCATTAGAATTTATGGCGAAATAAATTGTTCATCTGAATCAACAGATGCAAATCGTTATTTAACGGTTAACGCGAAAGGTGAGTAAAACTCACCAACTCTGAACAGTTATATTTTTGTAACATATTTTTAGAACTGTTAATCATCTGTTGATTGTTGTGTGTTAATTGTTTGGTTGAATTGCTTGTGTATTGGTTGAAATTATAGATAACGACGTATGCATAAATCGTTAATCAAATATTAATTCTGTTTATCACAATATTTCATATTGAAATGAAATCGATGTTAATTATATTGTTTAACATCTATGATGCAAGGAAACAGGTTGGAGGAATCCAATTGGATTGCTCAACATTTATTTTACTGTTTTCATATATTGTAATATATGATGGGATATAAAATCTGTTGATGATGATGTGTGTTTAAATGATATCGACCATTGTGATTTGGTATTTTAAATACCGTAAGAAATACTGGCATGTAGAAAGGGGATTTTCAAAGTATATTTTGAAAATAAATTAGTTATATAAAATCAATGGATTTTATATAGAAAAGGAAAAAGGGATTTTATAAAAGAAAACATTTATAAAATCGAAAGGGTTTTGAAAAGGAAATATTCATTGATAATAAATACGATAAGGATAAAAGGAAATTTATTTATAAAATCAAAGGATTTTATAAAAAGGATATTTTCTTATAAAATGAATTAGAAAAGATAAAAGGGAATTATTTATAAAATCAAAGGATTTTATAAAGAGGAATATTTATTGGGATAATTAATAGAAGTATAAAGGGATTATTTATTTGGGAAATAAATAGCAATTATAAAGGAAATTATTTGTGAAAACAAATATAAAGGAAATTATTTGTGAAAACAACCATAAAGGAAATTAATTGTGAAAACAAATAGAAAGAGAAATATTTGTAAAACATTTACGAATAGAATTTAAAAGGAAATATTTGTAAAACATTTACAAATTGATTAAATGGAAATATTTATTTATAGGAAATAAATAGAATGTTATAAAGGAAATATTTATTTGTTAAATAAATAGAAAAGATAAAAGAAATATTTATTTGTTAAATAAATAGAATTGAAAAAGGAATAGTTATTCGAGAGGAGATAATCCAAAGGAATAATCCAAAGGAGATAATTCAAAGGAGATAATCCAAAGGAGTTAATTCAAAAGGAATAAATCGAGAGAGTTAATCGAATATCAGTTATTCGAATAGAGTAATTGATTAAAGTTAAATCAATTAGAGTTAATCAGTTTGAGTTAACCAGTTAGAGTTAACCAGTCAGAGTTAATCAGTTAGAGTTAATCAGTTAGAGTTAACCAGTCAGAGTTAACCAGTCAGAGTTAATCAACTAGAGTTAATCAGTTAGAGTTAATCAGTTAGAGTTAACCAGTCAGAGTTAACCAGTCAGAGTTATTCAATTAGAGTTAATCAGTTAGAGTTAACCAGTCAGAGTTAACCAGTTAGAGTTAATCAATTAGAGTTTATCAGTTGGAGTTAAATCGATAGAGTCATTAAATAGAGTTAATCAAATTTGAGTTAATCGAATATTAGTTATTCGAATAGAGTTAAAAGGAGTTAATCGAATATTAGTTATTCGAATAGAGTTAAAAGGAGTTATCGAATATTAGTTATTCGAATAGAGTTAAAGGAGCATCGAATATTAGTTATTTGAATAGAGTTAACGGAGTATTGAATATAGTTTATTCGAATAGAGTTAAAGGAAAGGGTATCGATTATAGTTTAATCAAAAGGAGTTAATCGAATTTAGTTATTTGAAAAGGAGTTAATCGAATTTAGTTATTCAAAGGAGCAATCGAATATAGTTTATTCGAAGAGAGATTATCAATATCGTTTATTCGAAAAAAAGAGTTATCGAATATAAGTTATTCGAAGTGAGTTAATCGAATATTAGTTATTCGAAGAGAGTAAATCGTCGAATACGATTATATCGAATTCGAAAAAGTATTATTTACTTTCCGGTTTTTAAATCAGGATTTATTTACTTATAAATAAATTAGGGTGGGTTAATTATTCAAATTAAAGAATAAAAGTTATATTTGAAGTTACATACTTCGAAAGTAGGGATTATAACGTTATCGTTATAACCAATGTTTTTATAAAAGAAGTGGGTTCATAAATAGAACCCGAGAGTTACGTAAGGAAGTTTGTTAAAGATTTAAAAGATAAACTTTGACTATTTCAAAGTTAAAACGTTGTTCAGTTAAGGTCTGAGAGGTAATTATACCCCAACTTGATTGACTTCCTTCTTAACTAAGGAATGGTAAGGTTTGATCATGAAGGAGTTTGGAAATGTTTTCCAAATAAGAATTAGAAATGTTTTCTGATAATAGAAGATAAGAATTTAGAATATATGGAAACAGGAAATGACAAATGAAATAAATTAATGATAAATTAATTTAAAGGATAAAAGTTGATTGGTGATTGATCGATGTAATTTCCATCTGGAAATAAGATCGTTGTTTGCACACGTGTTTTTCTTTGATAGTTAACTCACCGACTATCGAAGTTTTTGACCATTTTATCGTTGTTAATATGGAGAGATCAGTTGGAATATTATCCGAAGAACCACTCCGTATTGGCATAAGCGTTGCGAATCAAGTATGTTGAATATATTGAAGACGGAGTAAAGTGCAAGGGCTGTTGTATAAATCTTAGGTAAAGATTGCCTAAGATGGTTGTACTGAATAGTGCCTTCGGTTTGTCCAGTCCCAGGACGACCTATATGGAAGAATGTCTGACAGAGTATATTTAATAGATCGCATAAGTTGATCTCTTCAAACGTATTTACGTTTGGTGGCGGAGGAATTCATTTCTCTTAGCTGTATACCCATTGTATTTTTGGGGAAATCAATTTGTGATTTGGCGGGTATGACGATGTGACACTCAAAGTGAATAAATGTCTGGTCTGTCAGAGATAAGCGTGGCCTCTAGCCTCACAACCGGGGAATGACAAAAATCGGGCAGGCAGCATGGCTATGTAGGTTGCACCTATTAGGGTGTATAATCACCTGATCTAGAGTTTCATTTACTTCTAAAAATATATTATCGATGCTGTAACAACCCGGAAAATCAGAACCAATTTAAAATTTTTATTTTGGCTATTTCGGTGAATTTGAAATAGTTAAAATAATTTATTTTATGTAATAACGATTAAAAATTTAGTTTAATCGAGGTTAGAACGAATATATTTATTTTAATTCCAAAAGGAATTGGAATTAGCATGGCAGTTTGAAAAGTCAAAGTCGAACTTTGACTGAATATACCAGATTCAAAATTTAACGGATTTTAGTGAAACTAAAAATATCTAAATCTATTTATAAATATATTTCGAACGAATCCGAAAAATCGAAATTTCACAGCGGCAATCAAAAGTTATGGTCAGTTGAATATTCAGAATAGTCGCTACAATATAATCTATAGCCCGTATAAAAGGCCATTTTTCAAACGACCTCTGTTTGTGACGAATCCACTTTTGTTGGAACCGGAATGTTGAACTATTGTTAAGTTTAATTTTCCAGAATTTTTTGAATTAATATGTGAGCACGGCGAAAGAAAATGTGTTTTGTTCAATTTAGTCAAATTTAATCGACTGAAAAATAGCCATTTTTCAAATGGTCTCAGAATTCGACGAAATTAATTTTGTTAGGACCGTATCGTCATAACAAAGCCAAATATATTTTTTTTGGAATTTTCTGAGTCCGTATGTGGCCTCGGTGAATTTATTTATGCGAATGAATTAATTTAATGAAGGATTTAATTTTTAAATTAAATAATTCAGGCCACAGACAGTCGTTTGGGCTGACGGGACCTAGCCCGTTGGATCCGGAACAGGGGCTATTGGCAAGGGTCACCTCCGGTTGGACTGGAATCAGAACGGTTTAGAAGTTATGGATTTTTTGTAAAATAACAATTAAATAATATAAATAATGGGAAAATTAGAACCCTAATACTGTTCATCGTTCAACCCAGCCGCTATCATTCCTATGGCTGAAACCACTCCCCTCTTCCTCCTCTAAATTCTCTTCATCCACCATGAATTAGACCTCCCTTTAGTTCAAAGTATTGAATAGATTTTCCTCCTCTTCATTTCCATACGAGTTGATCGTCACCAGGAGGAACAGACACCGAGAACCAGGCCCCCAAACCCCGCAGGTTTCCACCGTCGCCCTGCACACGTGGCGCCATCAAGTGGGCCCCCACCTCTGGCGAACAGGCGCCGCTCCTTCCCCTTCCATGTGGCGCGTCCTGATCGAGCTCCAGTGCCTCGGTCCGCGAGCAAAACTCAGACCTAGAATCGAACGAAATTTGAAAATCTACGGCCGATTTCAGAAGGTAGGAGAAGAGGGAATATTCCCTTTTGATTCTCTTTCTTTTAAATTTTATTTACATAAATTAAATCATATCTCACGCTTATGAACTCGGAATCAGATAATTTCAGATTCGGTTGGACCCTAACGTCGAATAGAACTTGTTGAATTTGATTGGAACAATTTCTGAATTCATTTGGATTTTTAAATCTGCTTAAAGAAGGGTGAGAATTCCTATTTACAGATCTAATTTTTAAATTAATTATTTTCTCGTTGATTAATTCTGTGTATGTATGAAATGACCTAGTTCTGTGATGAAAATCTATTATTTATTTCAGATCCGTTGTTCTAGATCTGATTCTGCGATGAAATTCTATTCTTTATTTCGGATCTATTATGTTAGATCTATTTATTTAGATCTGTAAACACCGATTATATTAGATCTTGTTTTAAATAAATGAATTAAAAGATTCAGTTTTTAATATTGTTAGTTTACACAAGATTGTTACCATTTAAAAGATTCGATTTTTCTAAATGAAATATCATATATTGACTTGAATCATGTTATGAATGTTGACATCAAAATTTAGAATATTGTTACATGTAGTGTTATGGAAATTTACACCATATGTTAACACCAAAGTTTAATGGGATTGCATGTATTGATATGAGAAATTTACCTCATTATTGACACCAAAATATTAGTTGTAATATGGAAGAGAAATGAAATCAACATTGAAAAATGAACATTATTTTTAGCGTTATGTTAATACATTGAAAATAAAAACATTCTTAGCGTCTTCGTTGAAACATGATAAAAAGAACAAATTTTACGATGAACTTTATTTACATTTTCTTATGTAAATAAAAAGAATAAATTTTGCGATGACCTTTATTTACATTTTCTTATGTAAATAAAAAGAACAAATTTTGCGATGACCTTTATTTACATTTTCTTATGTAAATAAAAAGAACAAATTTTGCGATGACCTTTATTTACATTTTCTTATGTAAATAAAAAGAATAAATTTTGCGATGACCTTTATTTACATTTTCTTATGTAAATAAAAAGAATAAATTTTGCGATGACCTTTATTTACATTTTCTTATGTAAATAAAAAGAACAAATTTTGCGATGACCTTTATATACATTTTCTTATGTAAATTAAAAGAACAAATTTTGCGATGACCTTTATTTACATTTTCTTATGTAAATAAAAAGAACAAATTTTGCGATGACCTTTATTTACATTTTCTTATGTAAATAAAAGGAACAAATTATGCGAACACCTTTATTTACATTTTTTCTATGTAAATAAAAAGAAGAAATTTTGATGACACATTTATTTACATTTAGGTAAATAAACAAAACGTAGAAAAAAGAATTAAATATTTTTGTTTGCATTTTTAGATGCAAACAAAACGTAGAAAAAAGAATTACATATTTTTGTTTGCATTTTTAGATGCAAACAAAACATAGAAAAAGAATTACATATTTTTGTTTGCATTTTTAGATGCAAACAAAATGTAGAAAAAGAATTACATATTTTGTTTGCATATTTAGATGCAAATAAAACATAGGAAGGGATTACACTTTTTATTTGCAAATTTGTCGCAAATATGTAAAGCACATTTTTTTGTTGCAAATATGGAAAGCACATTTTTGTTTACTTTTTAGATGTGAATAAAAGTATGGAAAGAAAAAGTACATTTTTATTGGCATCCCATATGTAAATAAAAACACCGTTTTAAAAAGTGAATTTTTATTTGCAAACTAGTTGCAAATAAAAACATGAATTCATGAAACACATTTTTATCTGTAATTTAGTTACGAATAAAAATGTGACATCGAAAAATATATTTTTATACACATTTTAGATGTGAATAAAAGCATGAAATTAAAAGGAGTATTTTATTCACATTTTAGATGTGAATAAAAACATGAAATTAAAAGGAGTATTTTATTAACATTTTAGATGTTAATAAAGACATGAATTTAAAAAAAAGTGAATTTTATTTATAATTTAGATATAAATAAAAAAAAGATATAAAAGTGACATTTTTATCATCATGGTAGATGCGATAAAAAGAGTAGAAATTAAAAGTGATATTTTTATCGTCAATTTAGGTGCGATAAAAAGAATAGATTATAATAGTTGAAATCGCCAAACGATTTATACATATATAAACATAGATTAAAATTAAACGAAACGCGCGCGGTAGTTCCCGTTTCGGCAATCGTAACTTTAAACGAGTATATCGAAAGATCCGACCGCCAGATTTTCCCAAAACTGGAACCATTAGGACCTCTTTGGGAAGATCTTTCCAACGATATAACTTTCATCAAAATCCAATGGTTAATTTTCAAGATATGTGTAAATCAAAATTTGGTAAAAACAGCGCCAGGGCCGCCCATCGACCCGAAGCGTCGTTTAATTATAATTGGGCTATTTTAAATGAATAAAAATAGCGATAAATCATTATAAATACATATGAACAATATGGAATGATTTAAATGATAATTATTTGAAAAATTATTTGAAAAGACTGAGTTCAACTCATTTCAAATAATTATACGGCGATTTGAATCGAACAAATAGAAGACGGCGATTGAAGACCGGCGATCTTCAACATCGAATGGATGGCTACTGATGCCCTGGACTGATTTGCTCCCAGGAAGGGGTTACAGTGGTAGTTGTTCGGACGTTCTTGTTGATTGTCCGGATATGCGAGCACCGACGAGAAATCAGGTGACTCTGGTTTCGTTCAGACCCAGAACGAACTTGTAAACGGATGCGTGTCTGACGTTGGAGTTCATTCCATGTAATTAAATCGGTTTCTATCTAATGTATATCCGTTTGGTGGTGGAGAATCTATTCTCTTTCTTAACACCCTCAGAGGGTATATATGGATAGTGGTTGGTCGCATGGCGTGAACGGTCAATTTGGCACGTCAAGATGCAAATGATCAAGGCTTTTGTTGAAAAGCAGGCCTTGTGGTTGATGATCAAAGCATAGCCTGTTTAGGCGTAGCTTTGTGTATAGCGTGACTTCGTGAGCCTCACACCCCGGTATGAGTCAAAAACGGGATATGGACCGTAGGGAGTGCGCATGTAACGACCCGTATTTTTGGTAGTCAAATATTTTTATTTTAAATATTATATTTATATTAATGAATTTTAATATTGAATTCGTTATTTAAAATGACGTTTAAACGTTATAATTTATATAATTATAAAACGAGCTCGAAATGGAACGAGAGTTCGTAATATCGAGTTCTGAACTTTAATTGAATATACAGGATCCGATATAAGTCGGATTTCTGTGAAACAAGAAACGTTGGAACCATGTTGACTATAATTTTCTAATGTAAGAGAAAATCGAGATTTCATGTTATAAATTAGTAGTTATGTCCAAATCAAAATTTAAAATAGTCGCTATGGAAACCGTTATTAAATTATAACGTTTATAAAAGGATTTTAATATAATTCGGATACCGCTTTGACTCGAAATTTATGATGTTAGTTGGAAAATCCATATTGTTATATTTGAATTTGTATATATTATTTCATTTGGGTATTTACGATAATAATTTATTAAATAAAATATATAGTTCGATCAAACTAAATAAACTTCATATTTAAAGTTATTTGCTAATCCTATCAACTCTGCATTTCATAGATGCTAAGAAAATTGAACGAACATGGCTGAGGAAAATAAATTAAATATACATGCTTGTTTCCTAAGTCAGTACAACAGTTACAGCTTGCTACAGCATGTATGTGGTAATAGGAAATACCATTGTTGATGCCATTAATTTATAGCTCGTTCCTTGATTTCAAGTTACTGAGAGCCACATGAAAGCAGCCGAATACTATATATATATATATATAAATAAAGTAAAACGAACAAATATCGAAACATTAAATTTTACACATTTCTACAATCAAATCTATAGACAATCTAAACAGCTCATACAACAACAGTAAAATGCAAACCTAGGGAAAACGGTAAAATAAACATATTTTTACACCACCAAATCTAAACAGACCATTCGAACAGCATAAAAATATACATATCGATTTATAATCTATTGGAAAGAAGTAGAAAGAAAGAAGAAACGAAACACTTGGCCCTAAAAATATTGTGTATATCCTTTCAGAACGTGTGTATCCCATCAGCATCCAGCTACAGCAAACTTTGAATATCTTTGGCATGTGAGATCTACAAAATAAATTAAGTCTGGTCAATCAATAGGAAAAATAAGGGAAATATAAAAGAAAATTGTCGGTACTTTTGCGAACAAGCTCTGTTCAAATGAAAGCAACGTTTTGTTATAGGAACACCCATCGTTCTGTCTATTCTTGAAGCCAATACAGGATTGACCGAAATCCATTTTGAACAGACCAAGATGCTGAAAATCCAACACAGAACCCACTATATCTCATTCAAATCCATAAGATTTTCAGACCATATGAATCAAAAAATACGAACAGCAAATTACAATATACAATATGAATAAACAATTCATAGCTTACCTAATCTATATAGGGACAGTACATGAAAAACCCAATTGCAATTCTTCAGGGTATGCTGCTAAGCATACGCAGCCATTACAGTCTCCATCAAGGTACCATATTGATGGCACAACTGAAACGAATAGAAAACAACACCTAAGAAATGCACAGCTAGATCTAACCTATGATTTTACAAGCTGATATTGATATCGTCCTTATCTAGATCGAACCCAAGTATAAATACACCACAACATTTCATTTCCAGAACACGAGCAGAAAAGAAAAACAAAATAAAAATAAAACCGCAAATCAAAATACTTATCTGTTTTGATGGGTTCACGGAATGTTGTTCGAAGCTGAAGATCTGTCAACCCTCGCGATGGAAGCCTCGATCTGAATTTGCGGAAGTCGAGGGGATCTTTAATCTTTCGGGTTCCACGGTGGTTTGTTGAAGTGGATCGAGGAAATTGGGTCGGAATGGAAGCCTGGACGACGGCGTCTCTGGTGAGGCCGAGGGTGTGAGGCCTGATGGTAACTGTAACAACCCGAAAATTTGCGACCTTGGTTATCCGATATACAACACATATCGAACATCAAGAGTCGAAAATACCGGATGGTTAATGAAAGAAATTAGAGGGTGAGGATAGATAAGATAGAAACTTAGAATAGAAGAAGAAGAAGAACACAACATCAGAGTAACACGAACCTCACAGCGGAACGAATAACATATAATATATATAACATAACTTTGAAATATAAATATGTACTTCAATATACATCATTATCAAAGTACAACACTTACAACACAGCGGAATAACAATAGCTATATATAATCCTAAAGCCTCCTGCTCCAGCTCTTCAAGTATCTGTATATCCCGACTACTTGACTGCCCGTACAAAATTGGGAACCCAAGAGTTTAGGGAAAACAAAACAAAATAAACTCCGGGTCAGTCATGGGACTGGTATGAGTAAAACTATTTAAAACAGTTTGAACAAGTAAACGATATCTCATAAGACCACTCTGTATAACGGAACGGGTTTTTCCCTTATGAGAATCCCAAAATATCTTTATATTAAAAACCCTTTTGATATTATAATAATGTCTATCAACCACAATATAATAATCATCTAGCAGAAACGCTTTCATCTCACGTTCTACACATATAGTATACAATCAAAACCGCAAGCACTTATTGGGTACTGGATTTCCAACTATGACAAGGTATGGGACCACCTTTCGCTAGTGTACCTCTAGAGAGGAATACACTGGATTCAACAAGAACATCTTGCAACCCGGCCACACATGACCGACCACTCATTTTGCTTGTGTGTATCGAATGTATATCACCAACGGTTGGGATCAACAACCGTTTCTCGAATGGGACAGCATCAACAATAGAATTTTAGAAGTAAATGAAACTCTAGATCAGGTGATTATACACCCTAATAGGTGCGACCTACATAGCCATGATGCATGCCCGATTTTTGTCATTTCCCGGTTGTGAGGCTAGAAGCTACGCTTATCTTTTACATGCCATATCTTCATTCACTTAGAATGTCACATTGTCATACCCTTTAAATCACAAATTGATTTATCCAAAAATAACACGGGTATACAGCTAAGAGAAACGAATTCCTCCGCCACCAAACGTGAATACGTTTGAAGAGATCAACTTACGCAATCTATCAGATGTACTCTTTCAGACCTTCGTCCATACAAGTTTTCCTGGGACTGGACAAACCGAAGGCACTATTCAGTATATCCATCTTAGGCACTATTATCTAAGATTTATACAACAACCCTTACACTTTACTCCGTCTTCAATTATCTTTGGCATATATGATTCGCAACGCTTATGCCAATACGGAGTGGTTCTTCGGATAATAATTCAACCAGTCTCTCCATATTAACAACGTTAAAATGGTCAAAACTTCGATAGTCGGTGAGTTAACTATCAAAGAAAAAAAGGTGTGAAAACAACGATATCATTTCCAGATGGAAATCATATCGATCAATCATCAATTAACATTTATCTCTTTATTTCATTAATTTACTTATCTCCCATTTCCATATATTATAAATTCTTATCTTCTATTATCAGAAAACATTTCTGATTCTTGTTTGGAAAACATTTCCAAAACTCCTACACTATCTAACCTTACCATTCCTTAGTTAAGAAGGAAGTCAATCAAGTTGGGGTATAATTACCTCTCAGACCTTAACTGAACAACGTTTTAACTTCGAAATGGTCAAAGTTTATCTTTTTAATCTTTAACAAAACTTCCTTACGACTCTCTCGGATTCTATTTACGAATCCACTTCTTTATTGAAAACATTGGTTATAACGATAATGTTATAATCCCTACTTTCGAAATATTTAACTTCCATTATAACTTTTATTCTTTAATGTGAATAAATAAATAAACACCTGATTTATAAATAAATAAATCTTGATTTAAACACCGGAAAGTATAAGTACTTTCCCGAATTCGATATAATCGAATTCGATGATTTACTCTCTTTCGAGTAATCTCTATTTGATTAACTCTTCTTCGAATAACCTATATTCGATTTTCTCTCTTCGAATAACTTATATTCGATAATTCTTCTCGAATGAACTATATTCTATTACCCTTCTCGAATAAACTATATTCGATTAACTCCTTTCGAATAACTAGATTTGATAACTCCTTTAACTTAACTCCTTTCGAATAACTAGATTTGATAACTCCTTTAACTTAACTCCTTTCGAATGACTAGATTCGATAACTCCTTTAACTTTAACTCTTTTCGAATAACTAGATTCGATAACCCCTTTAACTTAACTCCTTTCAAATAACTAGATTCGATAACCCCTTTAACTTAACTCCTTTCAAATAACTAGATTCGATAACTCCTTTCGAATAACTAGATCTGATTAACTCCTTTCGATTAAACTAATCGATAACTCCTTTCGAATAACTAGATTCGATAACTCCTTTCGAATAACTAAATTCGATTAACTCCTTTAACTCTATTCGAATAAACTAAATTCGATTAACTCCTTTCAACTCTATTTGAATAAATATATTCGATTAACTCCCTTTTGACTAACTCTATTCAATTTACTAATACTCGACTAACTCCTAACTTGATTTACTCTATTTGAATAACTCTAGTTCGATTTAACTCCAATTGATTAACTCAAAGTGATTAACTCAAACTGGTTAACTCTAACTGGCCAACCCTAATTGATTAACCCTAACTGGTTAACTCTAACTCATTTACCCTATTCGATTAACTCTAATCGAATAACTAATATTCGATTAACTCATTTCGATTTACTCTTTTCGATTAACTCTTTTTAATTATTCCCTTTGATTAATTCCTTTGAATTATCTCCTTTGATTAATTCCTTTTTTCTATTTGTTTACTTAACAAATAACTATCCCCTTTACAATTCTATTTATTTAACAAATAAATATTTCCTTTTCTTTTCTATTTATTTAACAAATATTTTCTTTTATATTTGATTTCACAAATATTTTCCTTTATATTTGATTTTACAAATATTTCTCCTTTATATTTGATTTCACAAATATTTTCTTTTCGATTTCATTTGTAAATGGTTTACAAATCTTTCTCTTTTGATTTCATTTGTAAATGGTTTAAAAATCTTTCTCTTTTGATTTCATTTGTAAATGGTTTACAAATCTTTCTCTTTTGATTTCATTTGTAAATGATTTACAAATCTTTCTCTTTTGATTTCATTTATAAATGGTTTACAAATCTTTCTCTTTTGATTTCATTTGTAAATGGTTTACAAATCTTTCTCTTTTGATTTCATTTGTAAATGGTTTACAAATCTTTCTCTTTTGATTTCATTCTAATTATTTTCTAAATATTTCCCTTTTATCTTTATTCTATTTTCTAAATAAATATTCCTTTATAAATTCTATTTACTTTCTAAGTGAATATCTTTCATTTTACTTCTATTTACTTTCTAATAAAAATCGTTTACACTACTAATTACTTTCTAAGTAAATAATCGTTTTATAAACTTCTTTGATTTTATAAATATTCTATTTCAATACACAGTTTGAAATCTTCCTTTTATATAAAATCTTTCGATTTTATATAATATTTTATTTCAACGATTCTTCTGGTATTTAACAGTACCAACTAACAAGGTCATTGTCACTATAATCAATCTCAGATTATACATCACATCATATAACACAATATATGAACAAAACAGTATTATAAATATTGAGGAGTCCAGTTGGACCCCTCCAACCTGTTTTCCCTGCATCACAGATGTTAATCAACATAATAACATCGATTTCACTTCGATTTGAAATATTCTGATAAATAGAATCAATATTTGATTAACGCTTTATATATATATATATATATATCGTTATCTATACTTTCAATCAATACACAAACAATTCAACCAAACAGTTTACATACAACAATCAGTCATCATTTATCAGTTCTAAATATACGTTATAAAAATAGAATTTTTCAGAGTTGGTGAGTTTTACTCACATTGTCAGATCATTGTTAAAGAACGATAAATTGTTGTTTCATTTGAATCAAACAGTTTATTTCGCCATAAATTCAAACGAGCTTCGATTCACTCCTAGTCAGTTCCGTGGTGTAGCCACCATCCATATGATCCCAACGCAACTTACGGTTCGTCAATCTGATATCGTATGAAGGAGATACGCATTTTAGAAGTTAATACACAGTTTTAATTTAAATAAAACTTAAAACATTTTCATTTGGGCTTTACCCCGATTCAACTCCACCCACTCGTTTAAGCCCAGACCGATACCCTCCTTCTTCCTCATCCACGAATTCGAACTCCAGATCCAAACATTTCCCTTTTGACCTTCACTTTGACCGACCCCCGCTTCCACCTTGGCCAGCGATAAATCCTGCCACCACCGTCATTCGAACCAACACCTCACGCCGCTCCTCTCCATACCATTCACCACCCGTTCGATCTCCTCCCAACCCATCCGACATTCTGCTTGCTAAGTTAACCACCAAACCTTTCTATCACCGAATACCCCCAAAACAACCACACACGTGCGGTTTCACCTCTTGAGACCAAATCCGGTATTCGATTCAAACATCATCACCTCAATATACCTACAAGCCGAACCCTAGATCCACAGTCGAAATTCTGACTGCGAAAACTGGCGTCGAGCTTCACCAAACAGATATAGAATCGAAGAGGACAACTTCACGATCTCATATAAGTTTATCTCATGATTTAATGATTTTATTTGGATTTTTATTTAATTTCCAAACGGAAATTGTTTACACGAGATGAACAAATTTTGGCGGCTCAGTTATTTGACCGAATGAAGATATGGGATTAGGTTAGGAATGTTAAGGGTAGTGGTATTTATAATGGTGATAAATATCTAGATATTTTGCTTAGATATATATATATATATATATATATATATACCATTATATTCATGTCTTGTGTTTAAAAATCCCTGTGATCACATACAATACCCAAAAATCATGGAAATTGACATGCATCTACATTTTGACATTACGGTCCCAACGAAACTGGTTTCGTCGAATTCCGACTTCGTTTGCAAAAGTGGCTATTTTTAAAGCTCTAAATAACCCATTTAAATATATAAATATACTTAAATATAATTAAATTAAATATAATTAAATTTATATTATCGTATATATTCATAGTGGAATACCATACAGCTCCAGAATAATCCTGTATGGATTTATAACTTGGTATTTCAATACCAGAGTTAATTCGATATTCGATTTTTATTTTAAATTCCTTTTATAAATCGATATAAATCATAAAGGAATTCCATAGCGACTTTTCTGACATTTGATTTGGACATAAATCAAAATCTACACGATGAAATCCCGATTTTTCTCTTCCACTAGAAAATATACTCCACCAGCTCCGAACGTTTCTTGTTTCACAGAAATCCGGCTTAAAACGAATCCTGTACATTCAGTTGAAGTTCAAATCGCCAAATCACGAACTGCCATGCCATTTCGATCTCGATTATAATTATATTATAATTCTACGCTCAAACTGTCGTATATATAATATATTCGTTATTCTAATTCAATTCTGAACTGAATTATATATTTTAAATTTCCCAATTTACACTATATCGCCATTTCGGCCCAATCTGATTATTTCAGAATTTAATATATTATTTAATTATTATTTTAATTAAATATTCACTCTTATTTAATTCAACGACCATTTGAAATTCTAAATCACTATCTAAATAATTAAATAGATTAATTACTATATTGCTGAAAAATGCGGGTTATTACAATAACAAATGGCAGCGGCAAGGTTATAAAGGAGATGGAGGGTTTCCTTTTTCTTCAAATTTTTTGGTGGCGGCAGATAATATTGATAAGAAAAGGGGGATCCGATTGTTTAAGAAGGAAGGATGAGGCGGGTTTGTTTCATGATGGGCTGTACGAGTTTGGGTTTGTTGGGCCTGGATTTAAGAAGAGAAATAAAAAAATAGAAATGGGGAGGGGATCGGCCGGTTGAGTCCAAGACGTGAAGGGAAGGAGGAATAGAGACGAGGCCGGATGTTTTAGTGCCAAAAGAGTGAGAACATGGTTGACATTGGGTAAGGGCCCAAAGGGGTTTAAAAATATGGTTCAAGTTAAAAATTTTAATTGCTTTATAAACTTGATAACTCAATATCTTACAAATACTTGATCAGAATCAAGAGCGGTTGATCACGTCGGGACTGCGTTGACGAACCCCATAACACGGAGCTGGTTGAGTCAAGATCAGAAGCAAAGGGAAATTTTTGTCATATTAAATACCTGTTTAATTTGAATAAAACGAACAGTTCATTGAAGAATTCAAATCAAAGGTGAGTTAAACTCACTCAGTTTCTCCCCACTTATATTTTGTAAGTTGGGTTTTTATTTTTGTGTGCTATGATTGCTAATGATTGACTTGTTGTTGATATATATTCATATTTTGTTTGAACTGATGAAATTAAACGTCGTTTAATTTCAGTGAATCCCAAATAATTATTTTTAACGATTGATTCCAATTAAGGTAGCTTACCTTATTGGTCACGTTTATAAAATAAACATGTTTTAATAGATGAATTGTTTTGATTGATTGTTGTGGTTGATATTGAATTGTTGTTATAGACTGTTATGAGATTTGAATTGAATTGTTTTGATTAGATGGTTGATTTGGTTATTGAAACACCCCACCTCCGTTAGGGTCACTCTCAAAGTGAATGCCCTAATTTTGGTGGAGGTTTATAAGTATAAGTCACAGATACACAAGACAGATATAAATACACATATTTTTGAACAGCGGAAAACAACAGCAATTTTTATTTCAGCAAAATATGTGTTACACAAACCATGTCATAATTGTCTTACAATACTTCCAAAAACCATTACATTTTCATAACTGTCTTGATTTCATAACTTAAAGAAGCATAAAAACAAAAGTAAACTACATAAGTCCCCATAGTTGCAATCCAAAGCCATAGTCCAAAACGAAAGAGATCCAAGCAATACATTCTTTCTCTTCAAGCTGGACGTGAAAACTGGTCAAACTGCGGTATTCCCTCCCTGTGGACCTGGGGGGGGGGGGAACGAAAGAAAAGAAGACGAAAGAAAAGTAGAGTCAGACATAAAGCCTGAGTAAGTCTAGGACTATTCAGTCTATGAATAAAGAACTGGGCATGATAAGTATAAACTGGAAATGGGAAAGCACCATAAACTAAGTTAAGTTGTCTAGAGTCGAATATACTTATCGTACCCCATATTAATCTCTGCATCCATATAAACTAGTTCCCAACAGGCACCCCATAATCAGGGTGAAGTGATCCGTTTCTAATGATCGGCTCCTACTCGCATGTTATATGTGTCTTACGGCCCCCGATGTTGTAGTTACCTATGCTGGTCCCACCATGGGGTGTATCAAGTCCCATGGTGGCGGCCCGACACAATTCTAGAATGCACAGGTATACTACTGGTGCCCAGTGCCTTATTTTTCTACGCCGGAGTGTGTGCACGCCCGCACCCCGTTAGAACCTACACTGCTGCACCACCGCCGTCGATTTGACCTCTTACAGTCAGCCCAGTAATCGTGCCCCACCCTGCCTAGTTCAGGGTATCCTGATACATCTTGTAGGGTTACTGCTGAAAAGGTCCCCCGCTACTAGGTTTTCTATTTCTAGCCAACATGCTAAGTTGGTTAAGTGTTTTGTAAACCTAACCCCAATCAGTCTGTATAGTTTAGCATGTTCCATTTTTGATTAAGTATTAATTCAATTTACTTAATCCTACCAATCCTGATTCAACCTTAATTGTCTTATTAAAGCCTCGACCTCTCACATTAGACAGATATTGTTGTGGCTGCCTGTTGCCGGTTGGGTCCAGGCAGTCTTACGCCATAACTCAGTCTAACCTTGGGTCCTTATTGGGATCCGTGTTTAACCATCCACATTGGATAGGTATTGTTGTGACTACTGGACAGCCGGGCGGTTCCGGGCAGGTTTACATCACAACTCAATCCAACCTCGGGTTAAACACATCGTATTTTCTAAATTTACAAATTTTGTCTCTTTTCTTTTTATATGTAAATATTTGCGGCCCATTATTCAAATTCATTTTTATTGGGTAAAATTAATTTACACCACTTAATTGTTTTTCAAGGTCGTTGGCATGCGTCAAACATGTCAACACATATGTTCTGTATTTTAACCCAAACGTCATTACCCCCGTTTTATACGTTCGCTACAATATAACATATGTTGGGTTTAACATTTAAACCCAACTTAGCCACATGAAAATGGGGAGGCTTAGAACATGGTGTTTATATATTCTAAGTAACATAAAAAGGGGAGAGTGAACGCATGAACTTGCAACATAGCGAACTAATTAACATAAATTTGGCACTTGTGAGCTTGCATTGTAATAGAATATAATCATGGCATAAACATACCTAAACATGAAATCATGGTTTTTGATCTATTCATATAATTATGGTATAAACATACCTAAACATGAAATCATGGTTTTTGACCTATTCATATAATTATGGTATAAACATACCTAAACATGAAATCATGGTTTTTGACCTATTCATATAATCATGGCATAAATATACCTAAACATGAAATCATGGTTTTTAATCTATTCATGCAAACTTGCAATTAGAATGTAAATCTAACTTAGCTATGTGTCGCATATATTATCATATGATTTTGATAACAATATAGGCCTAAAACATGTTTTTCAATTAGGCATAACACCAAACATAGTCTAGTCATGTTCATAGAGTCAACACAAGTTCACAAAGATGCTTACTTTTGTCTCTAATACAAAAGTATGGTTTTACACTTGAATCATGATGCCAATTCCAACATAAATTCACATAAGTCATAATACCCAAATGGATCCAAATACACTAAAAGTGATTATAATATATATTATGTTGGCATAATAGTGAATCATATACTTGCATGAATCTTAAATAAACTACCACAACATGTAGTTGTTAACTTTCAATATGAATCACATACTTGCAAATATCCAATCGTTATACCACAACATCCCAAATCGTTTAGAATCAAAACAATATACAAATATGAATTATTATCACCACAAATCAAATACAATTCTATTTCTCATTTTACACAAATCAAAACACAATCATTTATTCACATCGGAATAGCACTCTACTTACAACGTATGACGAATCTTCAATTCAGGAATCTGAATTCTGAATTTGGAGATGCTATCCTTTGTTGTAGGCGTTGTTTTGATTTAGTTGTCATTGCTTTAAGCTTTTGAATTGTCTCCTAATCGTCTCTCAATTTTGACGGCTATTTCTAGTCCTTCCTCAGCAGCATGACGGTCTCATTCTTATTTTTGTTTGTATGAATTAGGTGGAGTCTTAGGTCCTTTTTATAGAGTCTGTGAATTGATTAGGATCGTCGATGGAGCTTGGATTAATATTAGCCATTCATTTGAAGGAGAGACCAATCAGGAGCTGACACCTAGCCCTAGTGACAAGGCAAGGCTCAGGAATTCGGCTAAGCGCAGACCAGGCCAGCCAGGAGGGGCTATGTTCGACCTGGCTCAGGGGCCAGGTCGACCCCCCAGTCGACCCCCAGGTCGACTCTAGAGTCGACCTGGCCTGGGGTAGGTCGACTCCCAGGTCGACCCCCAGGTCGACTCCCAGGTCGACCCTAGGGTCGACCCCTAGGTCGAGCTGGTGGGTTGGGCGGGAACTTTTCCCGCCTACTCTGATTGGGCTGAAATTCAAATCTGTTTTCGAAATTTGAATTTTCTGAAATTTCATCGGGCCATAATTTAGTCATACGGGCTCCGTTTTTCGAAAACTCGGACTCTATTTTGCATATTTTTCCGAGACGAACGCAATGGCATATCCCGTTTCCCTTAATTATTTGATTTGAAATTAGTTATACTTTAATTTGTGAATTTCACTGTTATAGAATACATGGGGTGTTACATTCTCCCCCACTTAAAAGGATTTCGTCCCCGAAATCATCAAGTTCAGGAAGAATGTACATCCTAACATCCACCTACTCATCTATCAAACACGAGCATCCATTGTCCTTAAAAGACTTCTAATGCTTCATGATCATATGCGAAGTGTGTGTACATGTACTTATCTAATGCAAAATCAGTCGGTCTACTGATTCAGTTGACCTCCTTAATGCAAATTATGTAAGTGTCATGAATCCATTATGTATGCAAATTTTCCTAATCATAATTCTACATGAGTGCACAATCATTCATATAAATGCAACATCCATATGGCAACACATTAAACTTCAACCATATACGAATATAAATACATATATGCATATGCAATATGAAGTGACTGAGCCGATCTAAAACCTAAATTGTGTGTGTATATGCAACCACGAGCAACCACTAGCAATCACTAGCAACCATCATCCACAACATGTTTCAATTACATGTTTTCATCCAAAGAGTTTCTAAAAGAAAAGGTCGAGGAGATATACCTAAAAAGATAGATAAAAGCGCAACTTAAGGAAAAAGAAAGATCAAAGATGTACCCTCGAAAAGAAAAGGGTAGGCTGCGCGTATTCTAGCTTCAGTTTCCTAAGTTGCGTCTCCCTCGGTGTCGCTCCACTGAACCTTGACGAGCTTGACTTCGTGGTTGCGTAGCTTTTTCACTTCCGTTCCTAATATGCGGGTTGGAACTTTCCTCACGGTTGCTTCGCGTTCCACTTCAGCTTCTTCAAGGATATTTGGCTCTACCACTTCAGCAGATTCATGTAGACATTTTCGGAGGTGCGAAACGTGAAAGACGTTGTGAACTCCGGCCAGCTTTTCGGGTAGCTCTAATCTATAGGCCATTTTCCCGATTTTCTCGATGATAGGAAATGGCCCTACGAACCTTGGTGCTAGCTTTCCTGTGGTTCCGAAACAAACAACGTTCCTTAGCGGAGATACCTTAAGAAAAACTCTGTCCCCAACCTTAAATTCCAGGTCGGTCCTCCTCTTGTCGGCGTAGGATTTCTGTCTGTCTTGGGCTGTCTTCATCCTTCTTCGTATCAAGTCTACTTTCTCTGAAGTCTCTCGGATCATATCTGGCCCAAGTATGAGTTTATCAGTAGACTCCCACCAACAAGTGGGCGATCGACACGGTCTTCCATATAAAGCTTCGAAGGGCGCCATTCCGATGGTGGCTTGGTAGCTGTTATTGTAGGCAAATTCCACCAAAGGAAGATGGTCTTCCCACGTCCCTCCGAAGTCAAGGACGCACAGTCTTAAAAGGTCCTCCAAAACTCTGTTCACTCTTTCTGTCTGGCCGTCGGTCTGGGGATGATAGGCTGTGCTCAAGCATAACAGTGTGCCTACCGCTTCTTGCAGACTCCGCCAAAACTCACTTGTGAAGATAGGGTCTCGGTCACTAACAATGCTGGATGGTATTCCATGGAGTCGAACAATTTCCTTGAGATAAAGAGATGTTAGGGATGAGGCAGTTCTTTTACTCTTGACAGGTAGAAAGTGGGCGCTTTTAGTAAGCCTATCCACTATTACCCAAATGCTAGTGTTGCCTCTTCTAGACCTAGGCAGCCCATCAATGAAGTCCATTGAGATGCTATCCCACTTCCACTGCGGGACCTCTAGAGGATGGAGCAAACCGCCAGGCTTTTTCTGTTCCGCTTTAACCTGTTGGCACACCATACACTTAGAAACAAAATCTGCCACGTCCTTCTTCATGTCGTTCCAAAAGAAAGTTCTCTTTATGTCCTTGTACATTTTATCTCCGCCTGGGTGTATCGTCATCTTGGAGTGATGTGCTTCCTCGAGAACCTTCTTTACTAAATCCCTTGTCTGTGGGACGCATAGTCTTCCGTCTCGCCTTAGCCAACCCTTATCGTCGATGGAGTATCTGCTGAGGTGACTTGAACTCTCACCCCTAATTAGCCTATCAATCGTCTCCACAAGCTGAGGATCTTCGCGTTGTGCTGTCCCTATTGAGTCCACTAAAGTCGGGCGTACTTCGAGAGATGCTAGCAAGCCCAGTACAAAATCGGAGGAGGGCCTAAAGTCAAAGCTGGCTACAAACTCTAGGCTTTGTCTTTCAACAAATAGCGGGCTTAGGGTCAGTTTCTTTCGGCTCAACGCGTCTGCCACTACGTTGCCTTTGTCCGGAGTGTAGGAGATCTCGAAATCGTACGAGGCAAGAAACTCCATCCATCACTGTTGCCTCAAGTTAAGATCTTTCTGCGAGAAAAGATATTTCAACGATTTATGGTCAGTGTAAAGTTCGAACTTCTCACCTAGGAGATAGTGTCGCCAAGACTTGAGTGCAAAGACGATGGCAACCAACTCAAGATCGTGGGTCGGGTAGTTCTTTTCGTGCACTTTCAACTGTCTTCCGCCATAAGCTACTACCCTTCCTTCTTGCATTAAGACAGCGCCTAGTCCTGTCCCACATGCATCTGTATAAACTGTGAACATCTTGCTTCCATCTGGCAACGTCAGAACTGGGGCTGTTGTAAGAGCCCTTTTTAGTCGTTGGAAAGCAAACTCGCAATCCAAGTCCCAATTGAACACTAGATTCTTCTTTGTCAGCCTGGTGAGTGGAGCTGATATTTTTGCAAAGTCTCTGATGAATTTCCGATAGAAGCCTGCTAGCCCGAGAAAGCTTCGGACTTCTGTTGCTTTCTTTGGTGTCTTCCAATCCTGTGCCGCTACTACATTAGCACGGTCCACAGCTAGCCCTTCTTTGGATACTATATGCCCAAGAAACCTCACTTCCTCTCTCCAAAAGTGGCACTTGGAGAATTTGGCTTTTAGCTGATGGACTCGCAGAGTTTCCATGATTGCCCTTAGGTGCTGAGCATGCTCTTCCTCATTCTTTGAGAAGATCAAGATATCGTCTACGAAGACCACCACGAACTTGTTGAGTAATTCTCTGAACACCCTACTCATCAGGTCCACGAAGTAAGCGGGTGCATTTGTCAAGCCGAAAGGCATGACAAGCCATTCAAAGAAGCCGTCTAGGGTTCTGAATGCTATCTTCAGCCACCCTTAGCTAATGAAAACCGGTCGCCAAATCGAGTTGGGAGAAAACATACGCTCCTACAAGCTGATCAAACAGATCGTCAATTCTGGGGAGAGGGTGCCTATTCTTTTTCGTTAGCTTGTTGAGCTCCCTATAGTCAACACATAGACGGAGTGAACCATCCGCCTTTGTAGCGAACACCACTGGAGCGCCCCATTCTGAAATGCTCCTTCTAATGAACCCCTTCTCTAGAATCTCCTTAATCTGTTTACTGAGCTCCTTCCTTTCCCGTGGAGCCATGTGTCTAACGGGCAACGCAAAGGGCTTTGCATTATCTACAAGATATATGCGGAAGTCTATCTCCCGCTTCGGAGGTAAGCCCTTCACCTCTTCGAAGACATCCGGATATTCCTGGACCACTCTAACCGATTGCAAACTTTCAATAGAGGCATCTAGCGATTCAAGATAACTAAGCATAACCGCATACGAGGGATTACAAGTAATTTCCAGAGTGTTACCGAGTTGGGTCAGAAGCCTAACCACCCTTTTCTCACAATCCAGGATGGCACCATTACTGGATAGCCAATCCATGCCCAAAATCAAACCATATCCCGAGAAGCCCAAAACAAAGGCACTACATCTAAATTCTACGCTTAGAATAGAAATTTTCAATCCCACACAGATCATAGACAAATGAGCTGGGCCCCCAATTGGGTTTGAAACAATTAAGGGGTCCTCTACCATACTAGTTTCTAGGTGCAGAGATTCTACTAAAGCAGATGAGATAAAGGAGTGTGATGCGCCAGAATCAAATAAAGTGTGAACTGGGTGATCATAAAGATAAACTACACTTTCTACAGAAGTATTTATACCTCGCTGTTGCAGAGGTGGCGCTTCTAGCACATGAACCTATGCCCCTGAGGTGGATCCAGCCCTCTGCCCCTGCCCTCGTTTCTTTGGGCAATCCTTAGCCATATGGCCTGTTTCACTGCAAGAAAAGCAACCACCATTCATCTTAGCCTTCTTTTTCCGGCAATCTTTCACCAAGTGTCCCACTTTGCCATAGAAATTACACTTCCTCTTCTCTTTGTTGTCTTTCCCACCCTTCTTAAAGTCTGTCTTCTTAGGCTGTAAACCCTCTTTCTTCCCTTGAGAGCTTTCTGCCTTTGTCTCCTTCTTGCCCTTATCCTCTTCGTTCAGCAATGCCATCTGCACCAACCTTTCATACATAGCCCCCATGGGTATATGGGTCATGGACAAACTGTGTAATGGCTCATTCAATCCTTTGACAAAGCGGAGAGCCTTCTTGTGCGGAGTGTTGACTAGGTCCAGTCTGAACCTAGCCAGCTGATCGATCTGATTAACATACTCTTTGACTGTCATATTCCCTTGCTTAAGAAATAAGAATTTTTCCAACTGAAGACTCCTTTCAGCTTCTGAGAGAAATTTAGCCTCAAACCTTGCCCTAAAGTCCTCCCATGTTTCCACTGGTCTTTCTGCATTGGTGACTTCCCACCAGTAGGAAGCCTCGCCTTTAAGTAGGCATACTGGCAGTTGTACTTTTTGCCTATCTTCTACCTCAAAGATGACGAACAAGTCCTCGGTTTCCTTCAGCCAATTCCTGGCTGCCACGAAGGACTCGGTTCCATGAAAGTCCTTTCCTCCCATAGCTTTAAAATCTTTACATATCTTAGCAAAAGTATTACCCCGTGGAGGAGGTGGATGAAGAGGTGCTGCTGCAGCTGGATGATTTCCCGCAGCTGGGGGAGGAGGAACGGTAGGACCTGGCTGAGTGGCCCTCGCTTCTAAGAACCGTCTGAACCAACCAGGTATTGGTATACCCTCTGGCAAGTTAAGTTCTTCGAACATGCTGAAACAAAAAGGGTAGATTCAAAACGAAGGATAAAAGATAGTACCTATGGCTTTGGGGGGGACTATACCTTTTTAAAATAAAATAATATTTTTATCTTTAAAAATGCTTCTTTAAATTTTCTTTATGGAAATGAATTTTCAAAACTTTTCATCTTATCTAGTAAACCTATGCTCTGATACCAAGTGAAACACCCCACCTCCGTTAGGGTCACTCTCAAAGGGAATGCCCAAATTTTGGTGGAGGTTTATAAGTATAAGTCACAGATACACAAGACAGATATAAATACACATATTTTTGAACAGTGGAAAACAACAGCAATTTTTATTTCAGCAAAATACGTGTTACACAAACCAAGTCATAATTGCCTTACAATACTTCCAAAAACCATTACATTTTCATAACTGTCTTGATTTCATAACTTAAAGAAGCATAAAAACAAAAGTAAACTGCATAAGTCCCCATAGTTGCAATCCAAAGCCATAGTCCAAAACGAAAGAGATCCAAGCAATACATTCTTTCTCTTCAAGTTGGATGTGAAAACTGGTCAAGCTGCGGTATTCCCTCCCTATGGACCTGGGGGGGGGGGGGGGGTAAACGAAAGAAAAGAAGACGAAAGAAAAGTAGAGTCAGACATAAAGCCTGAGTAAGTCTAGGACTATTCAGTCTATGAATAAAGAACTGGGCATGATAAGTATAAACTGGATATGGGAAAGCACCATAAACTAAGTTAAGTTGTCTAGAGTCGAATATACTTATCGTACCCCATATTAATCTCTGCATCCATATAAACTAGTTCCCAACAGGCACCCCATAATCAGGGTGAAGTGATCCGTTTCTAATGATCGGCTCCTACTCGCATAGTTACATGTGTCTTACGGCCCCCGATGTTGTAGTTACCTATGCTGGTCCCACCATGGGGTGTATCAAGTCCCATGGTGGCGGCCTGACACAATTCTAGAATGCACAGGTATACTACTGGTACCCAGTGCCTTATTTTTCTGCGCTAGAGTGTATGCACGCCCGCACCCCGTTAGAACCTACACTGCTGCATCACCGCCGTCGATTTGACCTCCTACAGTCAGCCCAGTAATCGTGCCCCACCCGGCCTAGTTCAGGGTATCCTGATACACCTTGTAGGGTTACTGCTGAAAAGAGTCCCCCACTACTAGGTTTTCTATTTCTAGCCAACATGCTAAGTTGGTTAAGTGTTTTGTAAACCTAACCCCCAATCAGTCTGTATAGTTTAGCATGTTCCATTTTTGATTAAGTATTAATTCAATTTACTTAATCCTACCAATCCTGACTCAGCCTTAATTGTCTTATTAAAGCCTCGACCTCTCACATTAGACAGATATTGTTGTGGCTGCCTATTGTCGGTTGGGTCCGGGCAGTCTTACGCCACAACTCAGTCTAACCTCGGGTCCTTATTGGGCTCCGTGTTTAACCTCCCACATTGGATAGGTATTGTTGTGACTACTGGACAGCCGGGCGGTTCCAGGCAGGTTTACATCACAACTCAATCCAACCTCGGGTTAAACACATCGTATTTTCTAAATTTACATATTTTGTCTCTTTTCTTTTTATATGTAAATATTTGCGGCCCATTATTCAAATTCATCTTTATTGGGTAAAATTAATTTACACCACTTAATTGTTTTTCAAGGTCGTTGGCATGCGTCAAACATGCCAACACATATGTTCTGTATTTTAACCCAAACGTCATTACCCCCGTTTTATACGTTCGCTACAATATAACATATGTTGGGTTTAACATTTAAACCCAACTTAGCCACATGAAAAAGGGGAGGCTTAGAACATGGTGTCTATATATTCTAAGTAACATAAAAAGGGGAGAGTGAACGCATGAACTTGCAACATAGCGAACTAATTAACATAAATTTGGCAATTGTGAACTTGCATTGTAATAGCATATAATCATGGCATAAACATACCTAAACATGAAATCATGGTTTTTGATCTATTCATATAATTATGGTATAAACATACCTAAACATGAAATCATGGTTTTTGACCTATTCATATAATCATGGCATAAATATACCTAAACATGAAATCATGGTTTTTAATCTATTCATGCAAACTTGCAATTAGAATGTAAATCTAACTTAGCTATGTGTCGCATATATTATCATATGATTTTGATAACAATATAGGCCTAAAACATGTTTTTCAATTAGGCATAACACCAAACATAGTCTAGTCATGTTCATAGAGTCAACACAAGTTGACAAAGATGCTTACTTTTGTCTCTAATACAAAAGTATGGTTTTACACTTGAATCATGATGCCAATTCCAACATAAATTCACATAAGTCATAATACCCAAATGGATCCAACTACACTAAAAGTGATTATAATATATATTATGTTGGCATAATAGTGAATCATATACTTGCATGAATCTCAAATAAACTACCACAACATGTAGTTGTTAACTTTCAACATGAATCACATACTTGCAAATATCCAATCGTTATACCACAACATCCCAAATCGTTTAGAATCAAAACAATATACAAATATGAATTATTACCACCATAAATCAAATACAATTCTATTTCTCATTTTACACAAATCAAAACACAATCATTTATTCACATCGGAATAGCACTCTACTTACAACGTATGTCGAATCTTCAATTCAGGAATCTGAATTCTGAATTTGGAGATGTTATCCTTTGTTGTAGGCGTTGTTTTGATTTAGTTGTCGTTGCTTTAAGCTTTTGAATTGTATCCTAATCGTCTCTCAATTTTGACGGCTATTTCTAGTCCTTCTTCAGCAGCATGACAGTCTCATTCTTATTTTTGTTTGTATGAATTAGGTGGAGTCTTAGGTCCTTTTTATAGAGTCTGTGAATTGATTAGGACCGTCGATGGAGCTTGGATTAATATTAGCCATTCATTTGAAGGAGAGACCAATCAGGAGCTGACACCTAGCCCTAGTGACAAGGCAAGGCTCAGGAATTCGGCTAAGCACGGACCAGGCCAGCCAAGGGGGGCTGGGTTCGACCTGGCTCAGGGGCCAGGTCGACCCCCCAGTCGACCCCCAGGTCGACTCTAGAGTCGACCTGGCCTGGGGCAGGTCGACCCCCAGGTCGACTCCCAGGTCGACCTGGCCTAGCAGGTCGACCTAGGATCGACCCCCAGGTCGACCTGGTGGGTTGGGCGGGAACTTTTCCCGCCTACTCTGATTGGGCTGAAATTCAAATCTGTTTTCGAAATTTGAATTTTCTGAAAATTCATCGGGCCATAATTTAGTCATATGGGCTTCGTTTTTCGAAAACTCGGACTCTATTTCGTGTATTTTTCCGAGACGAAAGCAATGGCGTATCCCGTTTCCCTTAATTATTTGATTTGAAATTAGTTATACTTTAATTTGTGAATTTCACTGTTATAGAATACACGGGGTGTTACAGTTATTGAACATTGACCTGAAATTCACCGTTGGTGTAACACCCCACCTCCGCTAGGGTCACTCACAAAGGGAATGCACTAGGTTTGGTGAAGCATTATCGAGGTAAACATGCACAGAAATATTACAAGACAGAACATATACAAAACAGCGGAAGTAAAACAAATTTCATTACCTTATAAAATAAGGTCTAAAGTCTTTTACATCAGAATACATCAAAACCTGTCTTGCAATAGTAAAGAAGCATAAAACCTTTTCATAAATTATTCCCCAAAATAAAGCGGTGAAGCAGCCATAGCCAAGAGAAGACCAAGCTATACATGATGACCTTCAAGCATAAGAGGTTCGAATTAAACAACATCATTTCCTCCCTGAAAACCTTGGGGGGGGGGGGGGAAACGGAAGACAAAGAGGCGAAACAAAACAGGGTCAGTCATAAAGACTGGTAAGTCCTATCTACTTCCAGTATAAAAACAGGTAAAGGTAACATGACATGCATAAACTGAAAGTAAACATAAGAATGACGACAAGATAGATAAGCTAAACCAAGATAACTGGATGAACTACTGTAGGAAGATAACTAAGGTATCATGATAAACTACGGTGTCAAGATAAATCAAGGTATCACATCGTCAGGTTTCTATCAAGTATACAATCCCAAGGTATCTATCATGTATAACATCCCACGGTATTTATCATGTATATTTGCTCTGCACCTCTCGTACTAGTATCCCAACCCACGTCATGTGTTAACTATGAATGTCCCTTGCCCAATGTCATGTTATGGTCCATGTAAACCTAATGTATAGCATATGTAGGTTTTTTTTCAACTCGTATGTTCCTTTCCATGTATAAGTTCAGTCCTTTGCCATAGGCCGTACGGGCTTTCCCATGTAAATCTATACCTCCTCAACGTAGTACCATTTTATCCTTGAAGTTGTTTTGGACTGCTACCCTTGATCTGGTTATGTTTTCTTACCATGAACTATCGCGTGTTCACTTAGGATTTATGCCACCTAGGACTACTAGGGATTATGCTACCTAATGAACGTTTCCGTGTCTCCGTTTGGGTTCAAGCCACCTAGGGCCACTAGGGATTATGCCACCCGTCAACCACGCCCTTTATCCCACGTATGTATCGTGAATCGTTTTCCATGTCTAGACGCACATGTATCTCAATGTGCCATCCGAGTTCCGTGCCAGGGCAAATCAAGAAATGCGGAACTCGGTCGGGAGCTTTAAGTCATCTGCCGATGCAGATATCAAGGTCTGTTTTTGTATCCGTGGCTATGGTCCCACGTGACCCCTCCCTCAACTACTGAAAGGCAATCCAAGAAAAATCATGTATGAGAACTACATCCCGGCCCCACTATGCCCCACTTACCTATTGGCCAACCTCACCCATAACTCGATAGCAAGTATATGGTCTGTTGGGAGTTATCTGCCTTTCTGTACATACACGATTGACTAAAGATGGTAGGTAGTCGACGACGTGCTATCCAGGGCAAAAATCAAGTATCGTCGACTCCACGCTAATCCATCCCCGTATTTAGGTTGCTCGCACAGCAACCAAGGCATACTCTTGGTTCTTCTACCGCATACCTTAACCACTGTGAGCCCTGGCGGATCATCTGCAACCTCACAGAGGGATACCAAGAGTATCCTCACGTCCCCCGAAGCTACCGCTTCGCCACCCAGTTCGTTGGAGCCTTTATCTAAGTCAGATAATTTGCTCCTCCACGTGTGTTCAAGTGATGACCTACCGTATCAGGTTACTCATCTATTTATGAACTAGTCCCATGTCCTTGGCTAAGAATTATTACTTAGTTATTCTTGACTAAGGTTTACCACTTAGCTTCTTTTCCCGTTATCCTTGATTAACTACGATTTTCTACCTAGTTCCTCTAACTAGGGTTTTGTCTATTGGGTTAAGTGTTGTTATTCAAGCCCATGACTTAACCCGCCTACCAACCATGTCATAATCGGCTAAGTGTTCAAGTTCAAGGCTTAGCCCTACAAGTTGGTTAAGTATACCAAGAAGCTCATGACTTAACCCTATCAAGTCAAATTGGTTAAGTATTTATTTGTCTTAACCCTATCAGATCATCGTGTTAGATTGATTAAGCATAGGTTATCTTAATCCCATCAGATTATCGAGTCGGATTGGTTAAGTATGGGTTAGCTTAACCCCATCCACTAATCGTATTACAATGGTTAAGTATATTTAAAAGGTCTTGTGAATTAACCCTATCAGGTTCGCATATTAGATTGGTTAAGTATAGGTAACTTAACCTCATCAAATCATCATGTATAATTGGTTAATTATAAGTTACTTAACCCCATTAAATTACCATGTTAAGTTGGTTAAGTATTGGTTACTTAACCTCATTGAATTACCAAGTTTAGATTGGTTAAGTGTTTAACTTAACCCCACTGAATTACCGTGTTTAGATTAGTTAAGTGTAGGTTACTTAACCCCTTCTAATTACCGTGTTTAGATTAGTTAAGTCTAATTTACTTAACCTCATTGAATTACCAAGTTTAGATTGGTTAAGTGTTTACTTAACCCCACCGAATTACCGTGTTTAGATTAGTTAAGTGTAGGTTACTTAACCCCATCTAATTACCGTGTTTAGATTAGTTAAGTCTAAGTTACTTAACCTCATTGAATTACCAAGTTTAGATTGTTTAAGTGTTTAACTTAACCCCACCGAATTACCGTGTTTAGATTAGTTAAGTGTAGGTTACTTAACTCCATCTAATTACCGTGTTTAGACTAGTTAAGTCTAAGTTACTTAACCCCATCTAATTACCGTGTTTAGATTAGTTAAGTCTAAGTTACTTAACCCCATCTAATTACCAAGTCGGATTAGTTAAGTGTAAATTACTTAACCCCATCCCCTAATTGTCTCATATGGTTAAGTGTCATTAAGAAATCAAGTCCGGTTTAACTTAACCAACCCATTCGTGTCATATCGGTTAAGTGTCATTAGTCAAAATTACTTAACCTTTTCATGTGGCATTAATTAGATTAATGCACCCCAACCTCTCACATTAGACTTTGTTGTGGTTACTAGTTAAGTCGGGTGGGTCCGGGTAGCTTTACACCACAACCTAGTCTAACCTCGGGTTTTAAGTGCTATATGACCAACTACTCACATTGGGTCCTATTGTTTGTAGCCACTAGTTAAGCCGAGCGGGTCCGGGTAGATTTATGCTACAAACTCAACCCAACCTCGAGTTGGCCACTTTCATGTTTGGTCTAGTGTCATATTACACTTACAACCCATACGTGTCTAGTTTCAAGTCTCATGTTTACCCCACATGTCATGTCCACATTTAGGTGTATCATGAGTGTCATATTTTCATGAAATCCCATGTCAAATTATCGTGTCATAATCACGCTCGTCTAACCTACCCCAAATCGTGTTTCCAACCCAAGTAAAAGCAAGTCAACATAGTAAGGATACTATGCTACATATTGGCCTCAAAACATGCACGATGCCAAAAAGGGATTGGCCACAAACATGCATAGTATCATAAGAGAATTTGGCCACAAACATGCATGATAACATAAGGGGTTTGGGTTCATTTACATGCATAAGCCCCAAAGTCGAGTCTTTGCCAATGTTTCACAAGTCAAATGGTTCCCAAAGGTTCATGCTAACATTCCATAGATAAAGATTCAAACTTGCAAGATAAACTAGGTTAAACATAACATGAGTGGCATGATTAAGTCGCTAAAACTTAGCCCAAGGTCATAGATCATAGAAAAGGGGCAAAATTAGGTTCACATAGGCTAGCATACTTATGTTTCATCGCATTTTATTCCATATCACATTAGAACCACCATTAGAATCTACAAGTAGCTTGAACTTACATAGCAAGGCTTAGGGAAGGATCATGCATCGTCTTGACGAAGAAAGGTGGCTCCTTTGTTGAAGAATCGTCATGAAATTTGCGTAGCAACGTTGATCCACTCCCTTGATTTGATGTAGCAAGCTAGCACCTTTGATTCAGATCCGATTTGAATGCATAAGCTCTTGGAGTTGGAGATGGAGGCCATGATCACTTGGCATTTGGGCAGCACTTCGTGGCATGAGTGATTTGTGAGGGTTTAGGGTAGGCTTAGGGGTCTTTTTATAGAGATTAGGAGTAGTTTAGGCCGTAGGATAAATCCTAGGATAGATCTGAGCCCTCAAAATCCGTCACAGGCCCATAAAATCGAGCCAAGACAGCAGCAGGTGCACCCAGGCCAAAGTGGCAGGACCAACCAGGTCGACACCCGTGTCGACTGGGCAGTTGACCTGCCCCCTGGGCGTGTCGACTCCCCAGTCGACACCCCAGTCGACCTGGGGCTTGGGCGGGAATTTTCCCGCCCAGTTCATTTGGCTCAAGATTTGAATTTCGAACTGTTTTTGAATTTGAATTTTTCTGAAAACTTTGATGGGCCATAACTGGGACATACAGACTCCGATTTTCGAAAACTCGGACTTTATTTCGCGTATTTTTCCGAGACGAACGCAATGGAGCAACCCGTTTCTCCTGATTCAAATTTTATAATTAAATTCTGCCTTGGTTCTTGTCTTAGCATGTTGTAAAAATCCGGGTTGTCACATTCTCCCCAACTTAAAGGATTTCGTCCCCGAAATCTCCAAGTTAGGAAGAACGTATCCTACCATCCATCATCCATCTACTCAAAACATCATTCACAGGCAACCATTGTCCTTAGATGATTTCTAATGCCATATGAACATATGCAGAACGTGTGTGTATATGCTCCTTAGCTAATGCTAATGATCAGGCCTGAATGATCTTTCTAATGCAAAATATGTTTAGTGCCATGAGTCCAACATGTATGCAAATAGTCCTAGTCATATAAGTACTACATGCGTGCACAAACATTCATTCATATGCAACATCCGCATGACAACACATTAACTTTCAAACAAGTATAAATACTCGTGCATATGCAATGCAAAATGTGAGTGCGTCGATCTAGTATCTAACGTGTATTCGCGCATCCACGAGCAACCACTTGCAACCATATCAATCATAACATCTTTCAAATACATGTTTACATCCATAGAGTTCTACCTAAGGTTCCCAAGATAGGATCGAGAAGATAAACAAGACAAACTCCTTACGGGGTTTGCAACAGAAACAGGACCGAGAGGATATCCACCAAGCGATAGCATGCAAGCAAGCTCTACAGGAGAACCAGGGATCAACGATATACTATTAAAAAGAGATATGATGCGCGCGTCTAAGCCGCATTTCCATGAGCTTAATTCCATTGTGCCTTGACCGCCTTTGACTTCATGATTTCGTAGCTCTTTGATTCCTATTTCCAAGGTATAAGTCGGAACTCATTTCACTGTCGCCTCTCGTTCATTTTTCACTTATTCTTTTCTAAAATACTTGGCTCAACCATAACTGCGTACTCATGGTTTCATGCAAGCTTTCCAACAATCCACTAGCGAATCTTGGATCTCGTTTACCTACCAATAGGTATTCCACGCAGAAGAGTTTTTCCTTGAAAACAACCGATGCCAGCCATGTTGCCCAGTGTACTTACTAGGGTGATTCCTACAGCCCATGCTTAAGAAGAATGAACCATCCGCCTTATTGGCGAACATTACTCGATTGGATCATAGATCTCCGATAAATGCATCAAGAGATTCTAGGTAACTAACCATGACAGAACTCATAAGGTTACACGAGACTTCGAGGGTATTACCAAGGCAAGTTAAGAGTTTAACTACCCTCCTTTCAAAACCGAGAATGGCATCCCTTACTGGATAACCACTTCATCCCTAGAATCCATCCATAGCTCAACAATAGAAGCATTGCTTCTAATCTCAACACTTGGCATTTACACTCTCAATTCCAAACAAGTCATGAATAAATGGACCGACTCTCCAACCAGATTTTTGGGACAAAAGTGGGATCTTCTACCATGCTAGTACTAAGGTACAGAGACTTAACTATCGAAGCAGACTTAAATGATGCGATGATCAAAACAAAGTCTGGACGGGATGATAGAAAAGAAAGGCTAGACCTTTAACAGAAACGATACCATCCCTCTTAGGTACGCTAGGAGTGAGAGCATACAATTTCCCTCTCGCTGATCTTGTCCTTGCCTTCCTTCGTGGACTAATCCATACCAACAAGTTGCTTATCCTTACGTCCGTGTCCTTTATCCTTGCTCTTATAACCCTTCCTTGTAACACGGTAACATGCCTCTCGAGAACCACCTCCATCTCTCGGAAAACACTTCGTAGCTAGACAAGGATTAGTCGCAGTCAAAACTACTATGACTACAGATGGAGGAAAGAAAGGAAAAGAGATTCAATCAAGGAAACAAAGGATAGTGCTAATGGCTTTTGGGGAATAGCCTTTAAAAACTTTTCTTGAAAAATGCTTCTTTGTAAACGGTTTCTCAAATAGTTTTCAGAAGGTTTTAAAAACTTTTGCCCAGTCTGGTAACCTTCTGCTCTGATACCAAATGTAACACCCCACCTCCGCTAGGGTCAATCACAAAGGGAATGCACTAGGTTTGGTGAAGCATTATCGAGGTAAACATGCACAAAAATATTACAAGACAGAACATATAAAAAACAGCGGAAGTAAAACAAATTTCATTACCTTATAAAATAAGGTGTAAAGCCTTTTACATCAGAATACATCAAAACCTGTCTTGCAATAGTAAAGAAGCATAAAACCTTTTCATAAATTATTCCCCAAAATAAAGCGGTGAAGCAGCCATAGCCAAGAGAAGACCAAGCTATACATGATGACCTTCAAGCATAAGAGGTCCGAACTAAACAACAACATTTCCTCCCAGAAAACCTGGGGGTAAAACGGAAGACAAAGAGGCGAAACAAAACAGGGTCAGTCATAAAGACTGGTAAGTCCTATCTACTTCCAATATAAAAACAGGTAAAGGTAACATGACATGCATAAACTGAAAGTAAACGTAAGAATGACGACAAGATAGATAAGCTAAACCAAGATAACTGGATGAACTACTATAGCAAGATAACTAAGGTATCATGATAAACTACGGTGTCAAGATAAATCAAGGTATCACATCGTCAGGTTTCTATCAAGTATACAATCCCAAGGTATCTATCATGTATAACATCCCACGGTATTTATCATGTATATTTGCTCTGCACCTCTCGTACTAGTATCCCAACCCACGTCATGTGTTAACTATGAATGTCCCTTGCCCAATGTCATGTAATCGTCCATGTCAACCTAATGTATAGCATATGTAGGTTTTTTTTTTCAACTCGTATGTTCCTTTCCATGTATAAGTTCAATCCTTTGCCGTAGGCCGTACGGGCTTTCCCATGTAAATCTATACCACCTCAACGTAGTACCATTTTATCCTTGAAGTTGTTTTGGACTGCTACCCTTGATCTGGTTATGTTTTCTTACCATGAACTATCGCGTGTTCACTTAGGATTTATGCCACCTAGGACCACTAGGGATTATGCTACCTAATGAACGTTTCCGTGTCTCGGTTTGGGTTCAAGCCACCTAGGGCCACTAGGGATTATGCCACCCGTCAACCACGCCCTTTATCCCACGTATATATCGTGAATCGTTTTCCATGTCTAGACGCACATGTATCTCAATGTGCCATCCGAGTTCTGTGCCAGGGCAAATCAAGAAATACGGAACTCGGTCGGGAGCTTTAAGTCATCTGCCGATGCAGATATCAAGGTCTGTTTTTGTATCCGTGGCTATGGTCCCACGTGACCCCTCCCTCAACTACTGAAAGGCAATCCAAGAAAAATCATGTATGAGAACTACATCCCGGCCCCACTATGCCCCACTTACCTATTGGCCAACCTCACCCATAACTCGATAACAAGTATATGGTCTGTTGGGAGTTCTCTGCCTTTCTGTACGTACACGATTGACTAAAGATGGTAGGTAGTCGACGACGTGCTATCCAGGGCAAAAATCAAGTATCTTCGACTCCACGCTAATCCATCCCCGTCTTTAGGTTGCTCACACAGCTACCAAGGCATACTCTTGGTTCTTCTACCGCAGACCTTAACCTCTGTGAGCCCAGGCGGATCATCTGCAACCTCACAGAGGGATACCAAGAGTATCCTCACGTCCCCCGAAGCTACCGCTTCGCCACCCAGTTCGTTGGAGCCTTTATCTAAGTCATATAATTCGCTCCTCCACGTGTGTTCAAGTGATGACCTACCGTATCAGGTTACTCATCTATTTATGAACTAGTTCCATGTCCTTGACTAAGAATTATTACTTAGTTATTCTTGACTAAGGTTTACCACTTAGCTTCTTTTCCCGTTATCCTTGATTAACTACGATTTTCTACCTAGTTCCTCTAACTAGGGTTTTGTCTATTGGGTTAAGTGTTGTTATTCAAGCCCATGACTTAACCCGCCTACCAACCATGTCATAATCGGCTAAGTGTTCAAGTTCAAGGCTTAGCCCTACAAGTTGGTTAAGTATACCAAGAAGCTCATGACTTAACCCTATCAAGTCAAATTGGTTAAGTATTTATTTGTCTTAACCCTATCAGATCATCGTGTTAGATTGATTAAGCATAGATTATCTTAATCCCATCAGATTATCGAGTCGGATTGGTTAAGTATGGGTTAGCTTAACTCCATCCACTAATCGTATTACAATGGTTAAGTATATTTAAAAGGTCTTGTGACTTAACCCTATCAGGTCCGCATATTAGATTGGTTAAGTATAGGTTACTTAACCTCATCAAATCATCATGTATAATTGGTTAATTATAAGTTACTTAACTCCATTAAATTACCATGTTAAGTTGGTTAAGTATTGGTTACTTAACCTCATTGAATTACCAAGTTTAGATTGGTTAAGTGTTTAACTTAACCCCACCGAATTACCGTGTTTAGATTAGTTAAGTGTAGGTTACTTAACCCCATCTAATTACCGTGTTTAGATTAGTTAAGTCAAATTACTTAACCTCATTGAATTACCAAGTTTAGATTGGTTAAGTGTTTAACTTAACCCCACCGAATTACCGTGTTTAGATTAGTTAAGTGTAGGTTACTTAACCCCATCTAATTACCGTGTTTAGATTAGTTAAGTCTAAGTTACTTAACCTCATTGAATTACCAAGTTTAGATTGTTTAAGTGTTTAACTTAACCCCACCGAATTACCGTGTTTAGATTGGTTAAGTGTAGGTTACTTAACCCCATCTAATTACCGTGTTTAGATTAGTTAAGTCTAAGTTACTTAACCCCATCTAATTACCGTGTTTAGATTAGTTAAGTCTAAGTTACTTAACCCCATCTAATTACCAAGTCGGATTAGTTAAGTGTAAATTACTTAACCCCATCCCCTAATTGTCTCATATGGTTAAGTGTCATTAAGAAATCAAGTCCGGTTTAACTTAACCTACCCATTCGTGTCATATCGGTTAAGTGTCATTAGTCAAAATTACTTAACCTTTTCATGTGGCATTAATTAGATTAATGCACCCCAACCTCTCACATTAGACTTTGTTGTGGTTACTAGTTAAGCCGGGTGGGTCCGGGTAGCTTTACACCACAACCTAGTCTATCCTCGGGTTTTAAGTGCTATATGACCAACTACTCACATTGGGTCCTATTGTTTGTAGCCACTAGTTAATCCGAGCGGGTCCGGGTAGATTTATGCTACAAACTCAACCCAACCTCGAGTTGGCCACTTTCATGTTTGGTCTAGTGTCATATTACACTTACAACCCATACGTGTCTAGTTTCAAGTCCCATGTTTACCCCACATGTCATGTCCACATTTAGGTGTATCATGAGTGTCATATTTTCATGAAATCCCATGTCAAATTATCATGTCATAATCATGCTCGTATAACCTACCCCAAATCGTGTTTCCAACCCAAGTAAAAGCGAGTCAACATAGTAAGGATACTATGCTACATATTGGCCTCAAAACATGCACGATGCCAAAAAGGGATTGGCCACAAACATGCATAGTATCATAAGGGAATTTGGCCACAAACATGCATGATAACATAAGGGGTTTGGGTTCATTTACATGCATAAGCCCCAAAGTCGAGTCTTTGCCATTGTTTCACAAGTCAAATGGTTCCCAAAGGTTCATGCTAACATTCCATAGATAAAGATTCAAACTTGCAAGATAAACTAGGTTAAACATAACATGAGTGGCATGGTTAAGTCGCTAAAACTTAGCCCAAGGTCATAGATCATAGAAAAGGGGCAAAATTAGGTTCACATAGGCTAGCATACTTATGTTTCATCGCATTTTATTCCATATCACATTAGAACCACCGTTAGAATCTACAAGTAGCTTGAACTTACATAGCAAGGCTTAGGGAAGGATCATGCATCGTCTTGACGAAGAAAGGTGGCTCCTTTGTTAAAGAATCGTAATGAAATTTGCGTAGCAACGTTGATCCACTCCCTTGATTTGATGTAGCAAGCTAGCACCTTTGATTCAGATCCGATTTGAATGCATAAGCTCTTGGAGTTGGAGATGGAGGCCATGATCACTTGGCATTTGGGCAGCACTTCGTGGCATGAGTGGTTTGTGAGGGTTTAGGGTAGGCTTAGGGGTCTTTTTATAGAGATTAGGAGTAGTTTAAGCCGTAGGATAAACCCTAGGATAGATCAGAGCCCTCAAAATCCGTCACAGGCCCATAAAATCGAGCCAAGACAGCAGCAGGTGCACCCAGGCCAAAGTGGCCGGACCACCCAGGTCGACACCCGTGTCGACTGGGCAGTCGACCTGCCCCCTGGGTGTGTCGACTCCCCAGTCGACACCCCAGTCGACCTGGGGCTTGGGCGGGAATTTTCCGCCCAGTTCATTTGGCTCCATATTTGAATTTCGAACTGTTTTTGAATTTGAATTTTTCTGAAAACTTTGACGGGCCATAACTGGGTCATATGGACTCCGATTTTCGAAAACTCGGACTCTATTTCGAGTATTTTTCCGAGACGAACGCAATGGAGCAACCCGTTTCTCTTGATTCAGATTTTATAATTAAATTCTGCCTTGGTTCTTGTCTTAGCATGTTGTAAAAATCCGGGTTGTCACAGTTGGTTTGGTTTAAACCAATGGGTATTATTGGTTAAGTGATTGGCAGTACATGGCCCATGAATTAACCGTTTTATAAATATCGATCTACCATCAGGTAAATCGACAAGATAAAATTATAAAATTTATTTTATAACCGAAATAGATTTTTAAATCTATTATTTTGAATTAAGGTTGGTAAAAAGGAAAAATATTCATTATTTATTAATCGAGCTTATAATTGATTTTAAATGATTTTATAATGGAAATATCTGATATTTATCAGATTTATAAGTGAATAAGCAGAAATTAACTTAATATTACATATTTGAATAATCATATCGAGGGATAGATAAAAATAAATTGTTTAAATTAATTATATTATTAATTAATTTGTATAAAAGATTTTTTGAAATTGGTGAACGAAAAATCATGTTTTGGATTGACGAAATCAATCGTTTTAACCAAATGGATTTTAAGATCAGTTGTTTTGAATTAATCTAACGAGATGGGTTAATGAATAATGGTTTAACTTTGATAAGAATTTCAAAAGGTAAGAAGTTTATAAAGTAAAATAAGTAGTAATGAGGCTTGTTTGGAATTAGAACAAATGTCGGATTTGAATTACAACTAATGTCTACCTAAAGATAGGAACGTTGTTGATCAAGGTCTGAGAGGTAAATAAATACCCCAACTTGAACGACTTCGGGATTATCTGAGGGTGATATTAGTTTGTAATGGGAAGGTGGGAAAAAATAAATTATTATTTCCATATGAGAAATAATAATGCAATGTAAGTAAAAAGGGCCGAGAATATATAATTAGACGTCCCAAGTAACCAAAGAGGAAAAGATTTGAGACTTATTATATATGCATGTATATAATTGTATTTCCGAAGTAAAGAAAATAAAAGGAGATCATGTGAAATTGGAATGGTGTTTTCGAGATGAAAGAAAATTGAAAGGTTAAGCTTTGGGAATGGTTTATACTAAAAAGATAATAGTTGGTTATTATATTCAAGTGATAAAATAAAGGAGATTTATAACGTTGTTTTACTTGAAATAAGTTGAGTCGTTTTTTCAATATGGAAATGAATTAGTAATGGGTTTGAAACGACAGTAGAATAAAGAATTGAATATGATATTTTCTTAAAAAAGAAAGTGAAATAGTTTGAAATAATAACCTTACGTCAAATAAGTTATATTTGAAATATTGAAATATTTAAGGATTTAAGATTTACTATCGATAATCGTTTTAATTAAAAAGGCCATGTAGTGCTGGTACTGAACTGGTAAACCTATGTTATTCTCACAATTATTTATTTGATCTCCTACTATAAAACCTGACCATACGATCGTTGGTACGGAAAGACCGGGATCAAATTTATATTCGAAAACCATTCCGACCAGCGAATACGTGAAAGGAGATTATTAAAGATAGAGCAATTAAAGACCATCGATCTTCAGGAGCGGAAGAACTACTGATTAAATTTCTCGGGTTTAGCGGCCGGAGATTTTTCAATGGTGATTCTGTCGTGATTGGAATCGGCGGATTTGCAAGGACTTCTCGCTACTGATCTATGGGGTGATTCCTAGGATGTAGTAGGAGGGTGCCTTTGGTTCATTCTGTTCCTGGATCACTTGTATGGACGAATGTATGACAGAGTATTTCCAAAGGGGTCACGTACGTTGGTTTCTTCAAACGTATCACAGTTGGGTCGCTCTCGACTAGGGTATTTTTGTGGACGTCAATTAGTGATTTTTCTGGCGGATCTGATGATGTGTCATTCAAAGTTAACGATGGTGTGTTATCATAAAAAGGGAAATTCAGACCTCAAGCCTCATCAACCGGGAGATGACAAAAATTGGGCAGGCAGCATGGCTATGTGGGTCGCTGCCATTAGGGTGTATAATCACCTATATAGAGAAATTCCATTTGCTTCTTTAATCTGTCGATGTTGTCCCTTTTCGGGAAACGGTTGCTGATCCCAACCGTTGGTGATATACATTCAATACACTCAAGCAAAATGAGTGGTCGGTCATGTGTGGGCCGGGTTGCAAGACGTTCTTGTTGAACCTAGTGTATTCGCCTCTAGAGATACACTATCGGCAGGTGGTCTCATACCTTGTTATAGTTGGAATTCAATCTCCAATAAGCGCCCGCGATTTTGATGGTATACTATATATGTGTAGCGTGAGATGCAAGCGTTACACTAGATTGTGATTTACTTGTATTTAGACATTATTATAATATCAGAAAAGATATTTGTTTCAAAACTATTTTGGGTTATCGTAAAATAAAAACCGTCCGTGTTTATGTGTGGATTTGGTCTTACGATTATCCTTTTCTTTTGAAAAGAATTTGAACTTTAAAATCATGATTGGATGATTTACCCTTAATACTGTGCGAGTTTATCTCACTCTGTTTCACCAGACTGACCCAGTGTTTAGTAAATGCTCGAGTTAGCCTGGGGCGTACAGGTTCAGGTTATCGAATGCTGTGAAGAGACGGGCTGGAAGAATTCAGACGTATGATATTATATAGATACAATTCCACTGTGTATATGGGACAGATTATTATAACTGTCCAGTGATGTTGATGTACTATGATATTGTAAGTGTTTTCAAAAGGTCTCAATAAAGATTTATTTATGTATTATATTTTGTTCTGCTGCGATGTGAGACAATGTGTTGTGTGAATCCTTCTTCTTCTATTCTAATATTTCTTTCTCTCTTATCTCACCCTCTAACTTCTTTCCATAAACGTTCCAGTGTTCTCGGTGTTTGGAGGATCGACATGAGATATGGTAGTGTATTTGTGTCGATTTTCGGGGTCGAAAACACTGGGTCGTTACAGTGGTATCGTAGATATTGGTTTAGTAATAACCTTGGCTCTGTTGTATAACTCAATAGAGATGGGGTTAGTAAAACCCTAGATTGAGTTTGAGTATATATATATATATATATATATATATATATATATATATATATGAGAGCGTATTTGTAAATTTTATATACCAATGTTTTGTGTTGTGTTGTTTGATCGGTTCAAGTGTTGAAAAGCGTTGAACTGGTAAGGAACACAATATTGTTTTGTAGAAAGGGTAAATAAAATAATTTTACCCAAAATATATTTTTGTATAGAAAAGAAATAATTTTATGAAATTATTTAGATATGGTGTGTTGACTGATTTGAATGGAATTCAAAATTTGGTTAAAATTTTGAATTGGAACTTAATTGGGTTAAGTGAAATCGAATTAATAATTAATAATGATATTGAAATTAAAATAAGAAATTATGTTGAAATTAAATGAAGTTGATTGGAATTTGGAAATTTAATGGACAATAATTAAATAAAAAATCAATTGAATATTAATTGGTTGATATTTGAATATGTTGAATTAAATTAAATAGTAACATTGAATGTGAATTTAGTTGATTTGATTGAGTTTGTTGTGCCTTGGTTGTTGATTGATTATTGTCTGCTTGGTTGAATAAAATTCATCCATGGATTGATAAAGAGTAAATAAACTGAAACCCAGGAAAAAATGAAGTGTTATTTAAATATGTCATATATGTGTTACTTATATGATGAATTAAGTTAAGTACAGGTGCCAGATGATTATGTGGATTGAGTCTAATTACGTAGGTTGCACGTAAATTGAGTAATAGACTCAATAGCGGACGAAAAAGGTACGCCTACGTGAAAATAAAAATTTTGGCTTTGATTTTTGTTTTCCGACCGTGTGGGTCGATGTATACATATTATTTGTTCCTGCGATATTGCAGAAGTCCCCCCGTACAGGAAAGAGTCTACCGAATTTTTTCGGGAATTTAATGTGTTAGAAAATTTTCGGTATTTTTGAAAATATTTATTTACGATGTTGAATTGGTTTTATTTAAAATAAATTGGATTTGAAAATTAATGGGTTTGTAACGTTCTTTCTTACCTTACCAATTTCGAGGACGAAATTATTCTAAGGGGGGAAGAACGTAACGACCCGTATTTTTGGCAGTCAAATATTTTTATTTTAAATATTATATTTATATTAATGAATTTTAATATTGAATTCATTTATTTAAAACGACGTTTAAACGTTATAATTTATATAATTATAAAACGAGCTCGAAATGGCATGGCAGTTCGTAATATCGAGTTCTGAACTTTAATTGAATATACAAGATCCGATATAAGTCGGATTTATGTGAAACAAGAAACGTTGGAATCGTGTTGACTATAATTTTCTAATGTAAGAGAAAAATCGAGATTTCCCATTATAAATTGTTAGTTTTGTCCAAATCAAAATTTAAAATAGTCGCTATGGAAACCGTTATTAAATTATAACGTTCGTAAAAGGATTTTAATATAATTCGGATACCGCTTTGACTCGAAATTTATGATGTTAGTTGTAAATTCTATATTGTTATATTTGAATTTGTATATATTATTTCATTTGGGTATTTACGATAATAATTTATTAAATAAAATATATAGTTCGATCAAACTAAATAAACTTCATATTTAAAGTTATTTGCTAATCCTATCAACTCTGCATTTCACAAATGCTAAGAAAATTGAATGAACGTGGCTGAGGAAAATAAATTAAATATACATGCTTGTTTCCTAAGTCAATACAACAGTTACAGCTTGCTACAGCATGTATGTGGTAATAGGAAATACCATTGTTGATGTCATAAATTTATAGCTCGTTCCTTGATTTCTAGTTACTGAGAGCGACATGAAAGCAGCCGACTACTATATATATATAAAGTAAAACGAACAGATATCGAAACATTAAAATTTACACATTTCTACAATCAAATCTATAGACAATCTAAACAGCTCATACAACAACAGTAAAATGCAAACCCAGGGAAAACAGTAAAATAAACATATTTTTACCCACTTAATCTATACAGACCATTCGAACAGCATAAAAATATACATATCGATTTACAATCTATTGGAAAGAAGTAGAAAGAAAGTGTAACGACCCGCAAATCCGTGCTATCTGAGTTGACTAAAAACACCACACGTCCAACCCAAATTGCACAGAAATACGAATCATTTTTGGAAAGAAGTTAGAGGATGAGAAATAGAAAGAAAGAAATATTAGAATAGAAGAAAAACGAAGATCACAAACTCACAGCGGAACGAATAAAATATATTATATAACATAACTTTTGAAATACAAATCAGTAACTTTACATACATACCATCATCAGAGCACAACAGCCATTCTGGAACAGTTATAAACACCTGTTTCCAGATACAACCATAGTACACAGCGGAATATATGATAGTCTATATCTAACTGGTGAAGCCTCCTGCTTCCAGCTCTTCCAAGTGAATCTGAAAAATCCCAACTACTTGACTGCCCGTACAAATTTGGGCACCCAAGAGTTTAGGGAAAACAAAACAAAATAAACTCTGGGTCGGTCATGGGACTGGTGTGAGTAAACTCCAAATATTTGTTTAACTTTTAAAATCCTTTCAAAAGAAAAGATAATAGTAAGACCAGCCCACACATAAACATGGACGGTTTTTACCTTACTATAACCCAAAACATTTCTTGAAATCATACTTTCTCTGATATTATCATAATGTCTATTTACAAATAAGTAGCAATCTAGAGGAACGCTTGCATCTCACGCTCCCCATATATAGTATAAAATCAAAAACCGCATGGCGCTTATTGGAGATTGGATTTCCAACATGACAAGGTATGGAACCACCTTCCGCTAGTGTATCTCTAGAGAGGAATACACTGGGTTCAACAAGAACATCTTGTAACCCAGCCCACATGACCGACCACTCATTTCGCTTGAGTGTATCGAATGTATATCACCAACGGTTGGGATCAGCAACCGCCTCCCGACTGGGACAGCATCGAATAGAATAAGAAATTAAATGAACCTCTAGATAGGTGATTATACATCCTAATGGGAGCGACCCACATAGCCATGCTGCCTGCCCGATTTTTGTCCTTTTCCGGTTGTTGAGGCCTGAGGCTACGAATACTTACCATTCATTGGTAGCACAATCACTTTGAATGCCACATTGTCAGATCCGTTAATCACTAGTTGAGTTTGCACAAATATTCTGGATGTTATGCTAAGGGAATAAATCCGTTGCAACCATATATATTTATACAGACCAACCCATTTGATCATTGGAAATACTCTGTCAGACATTCGTCCATATACATTCGTTCTGGGACTGAACGAAACCGAAGGCACAATTTCTATTACTAGAAAAAGCCCTTGCACTTTACTCTGTCTTCGATTATCTTCATATAATCTGATTCGCAACGCTACTGCCAATACGGAGTGGTTCTCGGATAATAATCCAACCGGCCTCTCCATATTGACAACGATGGTAAAAACTTCGATAGTCTGTGATTTAACTATCGAATAAAAACAAGTGTTCATCCAACATATCAACCAAATCACTGGGCTCTTTAATTAATATTTCATTAATTAAATCTCTTCTCCATTTCTTTATCAATATTTGTTAACCAAATATTTCCAATAACCATATTGGCCTTTTACGCTATTTGGAAAATATTTCCATACATCGCCTTCTTTTATTTTCTATACTTGGAAAATACCCTCTATAAATAATTGGAATATATTCCAATTACTAATTTCTTTTACGATCATTCATTTTTATACTTAGGAAATATTTATTATTATATTTCCAAAATTTCCTTACTTAGGTTAAAACGAATGTTATGTAAAACATCGTCACAACAACCCAAGGTACTGCATTCGACTAAACCCCTTTACACATTCCTTCGAGCCTGAATCTTTCTATTTATCAGCTAATAATGAAATCAATCAAGTTGGGGTATTATTACCTCTCAGACCTTGACTGAAAATATCATCAACTTCAAAACAGACAAGACTGCTAACTCGTCTAATCAACACCATATTAAACCAATTACTCATTTTTAAAACACGTATACACTTCTCTTTCTATTCTTTATTTCTGATTTGATTCATAGATTCCCTTTTTGATTTTTCTATTCTATTTCTAAATTCAGTTCCTTATCGAGTTCTAAATATATTGATATATGAATTTCAACTTATCAGATTTTCTTAAAAATATTCTAACTCCTTAAATTTCCGGAAAAATTCGCCATAACCTCCCCTGTACCGGGAGCATCGGGAAATTTCAAATAGCATTCCCGGTCCTTCTCATTTCAAAAAGAAAAAGAAAAAGCCAAGCGGCTTGCCGATACGGCGCATAAAATCTCATATATGAATTAAACATGTACCTTTTTGTCGAGCACACTAATTATATACCTTCATCACTTTATCTCATAACTATCTCTGGTATATCTATACCTGTACAATTCATTTCAACTTCATACACTCGTTTTGACTCAATTCATTAAAGTAACTCTTTAACTAACTCTTTGCCCATTTCGCTTGTATATATGAATATAACACGTTTCAAATATATTTCAACTTACTTATCAACTAATTGAATTCAAATTTTAATTTAAGTTCTATATTTGATTTCAAATATATGTTTACAATTCCAAATTCACTTTTCAAAGTTCGACTTCAATTCACCACTCGATTGACTAATTCTTCTTTGCCTTAGTTAATTCTATTCAATAATCAAAAATATGATTATTGTTTCAAAAATCATCTTCTCTTGCTTTGCTTGAGTTCACATTTATGTTCTAACTCAAGACCAGGTTTTTAAATGGAAATTCGGATTTTTATTATATAAAATCCATTATGTTTATAATGGTTTCTGGCGCTGCACTTTTAAAATTTTGATTTTGACATAACTCAAAATCTATTCGACGAAATCCATATTTTTTTCTTCCATTAGAAAACTATTATTCAACCGGTCCTGACGATTCTTTATTCAAAGAATTCCGACTTCAATTGAGTCCTGTATACTCAATTGAAGTTCGAGTCGCCAATTTACGAACTGCAGCGCTGCGGCGAGTTCGTTTTAATTATATATATATATATATATATATATATAAACTTTTAAACTCGTTAAAATGAATCCAACTCCATTTTAACTCTATTTGAATTTCTTGATTCACATTCCAATCTCGCTTTTATTTGAATTCTATATTCGAATTCCAATTCCTTTTCTATTTGAATTCTATGTTCAAATTCCATATTTCAAATTCCATTACATATTTAAATCTCATAGTTTAAATTTCCATTTGTATGCTATATTCAAATTCTACCATTCAAATTCCTTTTGAATTCTACATTCAAATCCCCTATTTAATTCTCTTTGAATTCAATTTTCATATTTATCCTATTTGAATTTCAAATATCCAAACTCCGATTCAATTCTATTTTGAAATTTCAAATATTCGAACTCCTTTTTAATTCTATTCTTCAAATTCTATTTAAATCCTCTTATTGAAATACTATTTCAAATTCCCTTATTCAAATTCTATTCACATTCCTATATTCAATTTCTATATTTGAATTTACTTTAAAATTTCTACATTCAACATCTGTTTAAATTCTATATTCAAATTCTAGATTTGAATTCTCTTTGAATTTCTATATTCAATTTCTATATTCAAAACTTCATTTGCATTTCTAATACCCGATTCCATTTGAATTTTCATATTCAAATCTCTATTTAAATTTTCTTTATTTGAATTCCTATGGATTCAAACTCTATTTTAATTTCTTTGAATTCAAATTCTATATTTCATTCTAATTTCGTCTATTCAAATTCTATTTGAACTTCTATTTGAATTTCTAATATTCAATCTCCTTTTCTCTTTTATTTAAAATTCAAATATTTAAACTCCTTTTCTAATTCTACTATTCAAATGTTATACTCAAATTTCATTTGAGTTATATATTTAAAATTTTCATTTCAAATCCTATTTTGAAATTTCATTTCAAATTCCAATTTCACACTTGTATTTCTATTTCTGAATCATCAAATGATAATTCTTTTCACTTCATTTATAACTTCGTTATGAAAGAACTATTTATAAACTTCGTTTATAAAGGAACTACTTGTTTTATTTTTCAAAAACAAGTTTATATTTTTATTTCCATTTAAAATTCAAATTCTATTTAAAAATAGAATTTTTCCTTTTTAAATCTCAAATATCCTTCCACGATATTTTAAATAAATTAACACTTGGCCCAGTGATATTTAAAAAAATCAAATCACCCAATTTTCAATCATTTGATTTTTAACACGTCATATAGGAAAAATATATATGGAATCAAACAAACAACAAACAAACAGATAATATATTTTTGAGGAATCCAGTTGGATTCCTCCAACCTGTTTTCCTGCATCCACAGATGTTAGCACATAAATAATACCCATTCTGCTTCGTGGCAGAATATCGTGGTATAGAAGGTCATCCACTATCATAGCGTGGGGCGTATAGGGTAATCATCCGCTAAGAAACTGCGGGCATCCGCTAATGAGACCGCGGGAATCCAACCAATCAATCAACCCAATATATATATATATATATATATATATATATATATATATATAATAGCCTAAATAACTAATATATATAAAACAAGCAGAAAAATCCAAACAAGCAACAACAATTATTTTTAATGAATAAAAATAATTTTAAATAAAAGGTGAGTGAGATTTACTCACCAGGATTTATTTGCACAGAACAACCAGTTAAATTCTGTGTTGTTGCGGCTACAACCACACTCGAACTATCTTTCTCCTTACTGCCTCGATTAACTGCGAAGCAAAAAAATCCACTCTTATTGCAACAGCCCATACTACCCAAAATATTCCGCACTTTCCTCTTTGACATTTCAACAAACAACTTGCTTGCAATATCCATTATCAAAACTGCACTGCTTCACCATCTACAACATCGCACCACTCAGTTGCACAGTTCATTACCTTCGAGCTTCCATTGGCCAAAACGCAAACTCAGTTTCCCTCAATCGCTTCCCGAGCACCACAACTTCACGTTCGAACCTCTACAGCAAATATGACTTCGGCTTCCTCCAAAAACACAGGCGAGTATTCCCAAAACAAGACTTGTCGGAATTCGATTTGCCACTCTACCGAACTCCTCTATCATCCGTCGCCCCTTCTTCTGTAACCACGACGAACTCGAACTCGATGCCCTAACAACAATTGCGACCCCTTCTACTGCTACAGGCTTTGATCGAAATCCCTCAAATCACCGTATATTCAATCGTCGAGCCCCCCCCCCTAAATTGAAAACGCGACTTCCCTGGTCGAGTTTGAACATTTAGATCTGGCATCGCATAGACTTGGACCTTTCAGTGGAGATCGACGGATGCGGTCAAGGGATCAGATTTGGACTTCTTTTTGTTTTGAAGCTGTGGGTTTATTTTCTTTTTGTGAAATAATGAATTGGCGATAAAGGAAGGGGACGCGATTTATAAAGAAGGGGAGAGGAGACCAACGTACAGAATGTATTAAAGTGGTGTTGGCCAAAGTATAGACATTTTAAATTTTGATTTGATTTCGATTAATGTGATTTGATTTAAAAAGATCTTTATCCTTTTTAAAACGATAACGATTTGATTTTTGATTTGATTTCGATCTTATCCCTTATAAATATCTCGGGGTCCATTAATTTAAACCATGAACCGCTATTCTAGCGTACCGACCGTCATTCCAATATCATAAAGCTATTATGAACTGAATTGAATATATTTTGATATTTAATTCGAACGTAAATATAAATAATCAAAACAAATTAATATAATATAATTAAAATTCAAAAACAAATAAATTCTTCAACAATAAATCACTATTATCGTTGTTAATATTCAAATAGAATATATATATTGATCATCTGAACTATTTCGATTCAGTTTTATCTTCGAATTGAATTATTTCAGTTCTCGTATTTCGATGATTATCAAAATAAATCGTATTTCGATTACTGAATCGATCACTCAATATAAGATAACATTTATATTATCAACTCACTATTTTCGACGATATTAATTATCTAAAATAAACTGCTCAAAAATCTGGGTCGTTACAGAAAGAAGAAACGAAACACTTGGCCCTAAAAATATTGTGTATATCCTTTCAGAACGCGTGTATCCCATCAACATCCAGCTACAGAAAACTTTGAATATCTTTGTCATGTGAGATCTACAAAATAAATTAAGTCTAGTCAATCAATAGGAAAAATAAGGGAAATATGAAAGAAAATTGTCGGTAATTTTGCCAACATTCCCTGTTCAAATGAAAGCAACATTTTGTTATAAGAACACCCATCGTTCTGTCTATTCTTGAAGCCAATACAGGATCGACCGAAATCCATTTTGAACAGAGCGAGATGCTGAAAATCCAACATAGAATCCACTATATCTAATTCAAATCCATAAGATTTTCAGACCATATGAACAAGACAATACGAACAACAAATTACAATATACAATATGAATAAACAATTCATAGCTTACCTAATCTATATAGGGACAGTACATGAAAAACCCAATTGCAATTCTTTAGGGTACACTGCTAAGCATACGCAGCCTTTACAGTCTCCATCAAGGTACCATAGTGATGGCACAACTGAAACGAATAGAAAACAACACCTAAGAAATGCACAGCTAGATCTAACCTATGGTTTTACAAGATGATATTGATATCGTCCTTATCTAGATCGAACCCAAGTATAAATACACCACAACATTTCGTTTCCAGAACACGAGCAGTAAAGAAAAACAAAATAAAAATAAAACCGCAAATCAAAATATTTATCTGTTTTGATGGGTTCACGGAATGTTGTTCGAAGCGGAAGATCTGTCAACCATCGCGATGGAAGCCTCGATCTGAATTTGCGGAAGTCGAGGGGCTCTTTAATTTTTCGGGTTCCACGGTGGTTTGTTGAAGTGGATCGAGGAAATTGGGTCGGAATGGAAGTCTGGATGGCGGCGTCTCTGGTGAGGCCGAGGGTGTGAGGCCCGATGGTAACAGATGGTGGCGGCAAGGGTATAAAGGAGATGGAGAGTTTCCTTTTTCTTCAAAATTTTTGGTAGCGGCGGATAATTGTGATAAGAAAAGGGGGATCTGATTGTTTAAGAAGGAAGGATGGGGCGGGCTTGTTTCGTGATGGGCTGTACGAGTTTGGGTTTGTTGGGCCTGGATTTAAGATGAGAAATAAAAAAATAGAAATGGGGAGGGGATCGGCATGTTGAGCCCAAGACGTGAAGGGAGGGAGGAATAGAGACGAGGCCAGATGTTTTAGTGCCATAAGAGTGAGAACATGGCTGACATTGGGTAAGGGCCCAAAGGGGTTTAAAAATATGGTTCAAGTTAAATTTTTTAATTGCTTTATAAACTTGATAACTCAATATCTTACAAATACTTGATCAGAATTAAGAGCGGTTGATCACGTCGGGACCGCATTGACGAACGCCATAACACGGAACTGGTTGAGTCAAGATCAGAAGCAATGGGAAATTTTTGTCAAATTAAACACCTGTTTGATTTGAATAAAACGAATAGTTCATTGACGAATTCAAATCAAAGGTGAGTTAAACTCACTCAGTTTCTCCCCACTTATATTTTATAAGTTGGGTTTTTATTTTAGTGTGCTATGATTGCTAATGATTGACTTGTTGTTGATATATATTAATATATTGTTTGAACTGATGAAATTAAACATCGTTTAATTTCAGTGAATACCAAATCGTTATTTTTGACGATTGATTCCAATTAATGTAGCTTACCTTATTGGTCACGTTTATAAAATAAACGTGTTTTAATAGATGAATTGTTTTGATTAATTGTTGTGGTTGATATTGAATTGTCGTTATAGACTGTTGAGATTTGAATTGAATTGTTTTGATTAGATGGTTGATTTGGTTATTGAACATTGACCTGAAATTCACCGTTGGTTTGGTTTAAACCAATGGGTATTATTGGTTGAGTGATTGGCAGTACATGGCCCATGAATTAACCGTTTTATAAATATCGATCTACTGTCAGGTATATCGACAAGATAAAGTTATAAAATTTATTTTATAACTGAAATAGATTTTTAAATATATTATTTTGAATTAAGGTTGGTAAAAAGGAAAAATATTCATTATTTATTAATCGAGCTTATAATTGATTTTAAATGATTTTATAAAGGAAATATCTGATATTTATCAGATTTATAAGTGAATAAGCAGAAATTAACTTAATATTACATATTTGAATAATCATATCGAGGGATAGATAAAAATAAATTGTTTAAATTAATATATTATTAATCAATTTGAATAAAAGATTTTTTGAAATTGGTGAACGAAAAATCATGTTTTGGATTGACGAAGTCAACTGTTTTAACCAAATGGATTTTAAGACCAGTTGTCTTGAATTAATCTAACGAGATGGGTTAATGAATAATGGTTTAACTTTGATAAGAATTTCAAAAGGTAAGAAGTTTATAAAGTAAAATAAGTAGTAATGAGGCGTGTTTGGAATTAGAATAAATGTCGGATTTGAATTACAACTAATGTCTACCTAAAGATAGGAACGTTGTTGATCAAGGTCTGAGAGGTAAATAAATACCCCAACTTGAACGACTTCGGGATTATCTCAGGGTGATATTAGTTTGTAATGGGAAGGTGGGAAAAAATAAATTATTATTTCCATATGAGAAATAATAATGCAATGTAAGTAAAAAGGGTCGAGAATATATAATTAGACGTCCCAAGTAATGAAAGAGGAAAAGATTTGAGACTTATTATATATACATGTATATAATTGTATTTCCGAATTAAAGAAAATAAAAGGAGATCATGTGAAATTGGAATGGTGTTTTCGAGGTAAAAGAAAATTGAAAGGTTAAGCTTTGGGAATGGTTTATACTAAAAAGATAACAGTTGATTATTATATTCAAGTGATAAAATAAAGGAGATTTATAACGTTGTTTTACTTGAAATAAGATGAGTCATTTTTCCAATATGGAAATGAATTAGTAATGGGTTTGAAATGATAGTAGAATAAAGAATTGAATATGATATTTTCTTAAATACGAAAGTGAAATAGTTTGAAATAATAACCTTACGTCAAATAAGTTATATTTGAAGTATTGAAATATTTAAGGATTTAAGATTTACTATCGATAATCATTTTAATTAAAAAGGCCATGTAGTGTTGGTACTGAACTGGTACACCTATGTTATTCTCACAATTATTTATTTGATTACCGACTATAAAACCTGACCATACGATCGTTGGTACGGAAAAACCGGGATCGAATCTATATTCGAAAACCATTCCGACCAGCGAATACGTGAAAGGAGATTATTAAAGGTAGAGCAATTAAAGACCGTCGATCTTCAGGAGCAGAAGAACTACTGATTGAATTTCTCGGGTTTAGCGGCCGGAGATTTTTCAATAGTGATTCTGTCGTGATTGGAATCGGCGAATTTGCAAGGACTTCTCGCTACTGATCTATGGGGTGATTCCTAGGATGTTGCAGGATGGTGCCTTCGGTTCATCCTGTTCCTGGATGACTTGTATGGACGAATGTCTGACAGAGTATTTCCAAAGGGGTCACGTACGTTGGTTTCTTCAAACGTATCACAGTTGGGTCGCTCCCGACTAGGGTATTTTTGTGGACGTCAATTAGTGATTTTTCTGGCGGATCTAATGATGTGGAATTCAAAGTTAATGATGGTGTGTTATCAGAAAAAGGAAAATTCAGACTTCAAGCCTCATCAACTGGGAGATGACAAAAATTGGGCAGGCAGCATGGCTATGTGGGTCACTGCCATTAGGGTGTATAATCACCTATATAGAGAAATTCCATTTTCTTCTTTAATCTATCGAAGCTGTCCCTTTTCGGGAAGCAGTTGCTGATCCCAACCGTTGGTGATATTCTTTCGATACACTCAAGAGAAATGAGTGGTCGGTCATGTGTGGGCCGGGTTGCAAGCCGTTCTTGTTGAACCCAGTGTATTCGCCTCTAGAGATACACTATCGGCAGGTGGTCTCATACCTTGTCATAGTTGGAATTCAATCTCCAATAATCGCCCGCGATTTTGATTGTATACTATATATGTGGTGCGTGAGATGCAAGCATTCCACTAGATTGTGATTTACTTGTATTTAGACATTATTATAATATCAGAAAAGATATTGGTTTCAAAACTATTTTGGGTTATCGTAAGATAAAAACTGCCCGTGTTTATGTGTGGATTTGGTCTTACGATTATCCTTTTCTTCTGAAAAGAATTTGAACTTTAAAATCATGATTGGATGATTTACCCTTAATACTGTGCGAGTTTATCTCACTCTGTTTCACCAGACTGACCCGGTGTTTAGTAAATGCTCGAGTTAGCCTGGGGCGTACAGGTTCAGGTTATCGAATGCTGTGAAGAGACGGGCTGGAAGAATTCAGACGTATGATGTTATATAGATACAATTCCACTGTGTATATGGGACAGATTATTATAACTGTCCAGTGATGTTGATGTACTATGATATTGTAAGTGTTTTCAAAAGGTCTCAATAAAGATTTATTTATGTATTATATTTTGTTCTGCTGCGATGTGAGACAATGTGTTGTGTGAATCCTTCTTCTTCTATTCTAATATTTCTTTCTCTCTTATCTCACCCTCTAACTTCTTTCCATAAACGTTCCAGTGTTCTCGGTGTTTGGAGGATCGACATGAGATATGGTAGTGTATTTGTGTCGATTTTCGGGGTCGAAAACACTGGGTCGTTACAGCGCACGTTTCTTTCTGGCTAGAGTAGTGTCAGTGACCTACCAGCCCTGACATTTTTACTTATGTGGATGATGGATTATGAGGTACCTCGGTTTTATAGGTTGTTAGCGGCTATATTGAGGTCCAAAGGGACCGGAAGACGTGTGTTCAGGAATTGCCAATCCAATAACGTTAGGTGTGGACTAGCCCTACTGCTCCAAGGGTTCACTACGGGGAATCCTAAGGCATTTGCTAGAGTGTCTCGAATTGGAGAGGACGATCCCTAGCTTCGATTCATGATGGAAACCAAATCTCCAATACGACATTACGGTTTAGATTGTAAACTTATATATATATGTATATATATATATATATATATATATACGACGACATAGTATATGGTACCTATGCCGTCTAGGATTGATACATTTACTTTGAAGTATTTTAATACTGATTAGACACTAATAGTAATATTAAAATATTATTTTATACGTATCAAGTCATGTTTGATCATTATAAAGTAAAACTCTATCCTATGGTTTGCGTTGCATTGTGTGATGGGACTTGAGTCTTATAATGATTTCATTATTCTAAAAAGAAATTGCGTTAGTTTGAATAAAATTTATTTACTTATGCACTGGCCATCCAATGGTGTAAACCCGTTCCGCATTAGCGGCGTGGTCTTGTGATTTGCCACTTTATTAAATAGTGTAGAAAGATTTCTCATACCAGTCCTATGACTGACTCAAAGTTTGTTTCACTTTTCAAACTCGGGTGCCCTCTCTTTACACGGGCAACCAAGTGACAGGTTTTAGGGAGACACATTCTGGATTGGAGCTGTTGAGAAAGGAGACGAGGACCTCTCTCTTGCCTTTATTTTTTCTTTAGAAACTTTATTCCATCTTTGTATTTTGATGTATGTTATGGAGTTGAGATCTATTTCCTTTGAGACTTATTTCCTTTTATTTAGACTTTCTATTTTGCTAAGTGGATCTTGTAACTGCGTACTCTGTTGTTCAGTTGCTGTGATGTCTATGACATTTATCTTTCCGCCGAAATAATTATGTGTTATGATATTATCTGAGATCTGTTGTTGTTGTAAATATGTTGTATTCCAAATGATTATCCTTGCTTTCGTTCCACGGAAGTTTGGGGTCAGCACATATGCTGTCCCATTCGGGAAACGGTTGCTGATCCCAACCGTTGGTGATATACATTCGATACACTCAAGAGAAATGAGTGGTCGGTCATGTGTGGCCGGGTTGCAAGATGTTCTTTTTGAACCCAGTGTATTCCTCTCTAGAGGTACACTAGCGAAAGGTGGTTCCATACCTTGTCATAATTGGAAATCCATTACGCAATACGTGCTTGCGGTTTTGATTGTATACTATATATGTAGAACGTGAGATGAAAGAGTTTCTGCTAGATGATTATTATATTGTGGTTGATAGACATTATTATAATATCAAAAGGTTTTTGATATAAAGATGTTTTGGATTCTCATAAGGGAAAAACCCGTTCCGTTATACGGCGTGGTCTTATGAGATATCGTCTAATGGCTCAAACTGTTTTAAACTGTTTTACTCATACCAGTCCCATGACTAACCCGGAGTTTGTTTTGTTTATTTTCCCTAAACTCTTGGGTGCCCAATTTTATACGGACAGTCAAGTAGCCAGGATTTTACAGATATACTTGGAGAGCTTGGAGCAGGAGGCTTCAGAAATATATAGCTATAGTTATTTCCGCTGTGTTGTAAGTGTTGTACTCTGATAATGTTATTGTATACATATACTGATTTTATTTCAAGGATATGTTATCTATTATATGTTGTTCGTTCCGCTGTGAGATTCGTGTTACTCAGATGTTGTATGTTCTTCTTCTTCTTCTTCTTCTTCTTCTTCTATTCTAAGTTTCTATCTTATCTATTCTCACCCTCTAATTTCTTTCATTAACTACCGGTATTTTTCGATGTTTGGTTAGTCATCATTGAGTTTATGGCAATAACCAAAGTCTACAAAAACCGGGTCGTTACAGTTAGACCCGAATTTTTATGTTCCCTTTTATTACTTTGGATGCTCATCAATAATGCAAATGAGCAGACCCGGTAGCAGGTTTAGGTGTTATCTGGAGCGATGCAGGTGGATTCGTAGGACGTGACAGTTTACATATTTATACTTGTATTATATCTGTTTATTTCGCTGTGTAGCACCATGGAGCCTTGACAGTGTTATTTTTCTGTTAGAGACAGTTGATCGATTGGGTTTATTTATCTCTTGTATAAACTCTATTACTATTCTGTATAACTATTTGAACATGTGTACTCTGATTATATGATTTGTATAGTTATTACTGTCTCGCTTGTTTTATATATGTGATTTGATTGTTATATGTTATATGATGTGCTATGAGATATACAATAGGTTCTACGGTTGAGCTTATGATCTATTCTCTTCTTTCTCTTCTTTTCCCTTCTCTTCTTTCTTCTTTTTCTTCCTTCCTGCTATTTCTTTCTCCTGATGACCGCTTTACATCGATCGGCTACTTGTGCAGCGCAGATTTTTAGTTCTAAGCACCAGTGGTGTATGGCGGGCTATCACAATGGTGAACTTGCTGAGGCAGCTTCAATAAATAGCTACTATATTCTCTTCTGTATAGCCACAACATCAACATGTGCTTTAGTCATTCCTATCAGCATTGTAATTATGAAAATATATTATAAATATCTCCATATTGACCAATTCTTTATTACTTAATTTATTCCCAAGAAGATTTTGGTCGAGTCAATATTTCATCATATGGTCGAGAGTCTTTGGTGTATAGTATTTTCCATCGGTCACATCGCATGGATATGAGTCTCTACTCGTGTCTTCTATGTATCAGCGAAAGTTTAATATTATTATTTTAGAGTACAAGAATTTTTTTTAAATGAAACAAACAGGCAACTCAAATTGCAATTGAGATTTTGTTATTTAAAGTGGAAAAAAACATACCAGTTGTCGAATCTAAATACCATTTCCTAGGCAACCATCGATCGGTGAAACAAAGCTTTGATACTAAAATTAATGCATTAGAAATTGAAATCATATTCAGGATCTTGAGGCGAAGCATTAAGAAGAGAAACCATGTTTTGAAACTTACGGTGAAGCCCAGAGGCCAAAACCAACATTAGAAAATTGAGATCTTTTTATATTTTGATATTTTGATCGATCAATTCAGAATTTAAGGATTGGGTCGAAAGGGAATCTAAATTTATGAATGAGAAGCGAAGTGGAATGGGGAGGCAAGGAATTGAGGCATGTAGGAAATAAACAATTTTAGCAGAAATTTCAGTTCCCGTCGTCCACTGTTGTAATAACGAGACTGGACCATCAATAATGGGATCTAATATCAACTTCACACATGCAACTTCAACTTTATCTAAACACAGAAATAATGTTTGACTATTACTACCACGTACTATCCCTTGTTTCACGTTTATATATATGCTGAGTGCATTATTGGCATTCGTTTTCATCATAATTAATGTCACTTTGTTATTTTACTATTAAGAAAAATGTTAAACTTGTTAGTTGTCGTTGATTAATGCTTATGGTTCGAAATGGATCAAAGAATTTTGATAATAAACGTTGATTATCATGTATATACAACATGTTATTAATAATATTTATTATATGTCTAATATTAACTATTAAATTATAAATAATAAAATTTATTGATTATTTATTTTGGATTTTATTTATTTTTTAATTTTATGAAAATTTCAAAATTTTATTTTTCAATTTCATCACGAAATTTTAAATTTTTTACAAAAAACATTACCTCTTAATTTTACTTTCAATTTTACCTCTACTTATAAAAGATTATTTATTATTTCGTATTAACTAAAAGTTAAAATAATCAATTTTGATTATAATTTATTAGTTATTGCGTTTTTAAATATTGAAAATGATTATCAATTGCAATTATCAAATAATAGATATCACTACTTGATATTTATTTTTAAAAACTAATTACTAAGTTATGTTACTCGGCATGAGTCTTAATAATTAATTATTTAATCATAACTTATAAAAGTAGTTGTCGTAGCTGGCAAAAGATCTTGTTGTTAAAGATATATTTTTTGCAATTGATATAACACCCCACGTCCCTTAATGTCACCCATATGAGGATGCATTAAGTTCTATGAAGCGCAATAATAATACAGAGACTAATTGTATCAAGAAAGATGGTAAAAATGCAGCGGAAAAACTTTAAACTTTTATTTTAAACCAAATTCAACATTACATTTTCAAATGAACCATTAATGTCATAAAGTCATAAACATATGTCCCATAAATCGTCAGAGTACAAAACCATAAAATAACATTCCCTCTCATGCCATAACAATAAAACATAAAAGAAACTGAAGTACTACGTGGAAAGAGGAGTAATCCAACTCCAAGCTGAATAGAATCACGATCACGGCTATTGTCCGCCACCACTCTGAGAACCTGAGGGGGTGAAGGAAGATGGAGAAGGAAAAAACAAAATAGGTCGACATAAAGTCTGGCGAGTTACAGTGATTTTCAGTATAATCATAAGATAAGAAGTATCAAGACAGATAAATGGTACTAGATATGAAAATACAGTAAAATATGCAAGTACGAAGTAAACGAGATAACAAAGCAAGGTAAAGATCAAGTAAGCTTCTTATTCATTTCATAAGAACAAGTTTCTGCATCAACTACTACAATATTAGGATTAGGTGTAACTATAATTACTATCCATACGATCGGCTCCCTACAACACAAATATCTGCGTTAGTTATGATAGTAGGGGATATTAGTCCCTAACTCGTCAACTTATAAGACATAGACCTACTCGTTGGTGTTACAACATCTTAGTTTCCCAAAATCGAACCCATGCACGCTCATGACTCCGTTGGAACGCACCCTTAGCCACCTTTCAACGTTTGAACCTCTTATAATTCAAATTAGTAAAGCGTACCCTGACCCTTACCAAGTGTGAGGCCCCTTTATGATACCAACAAGGATACTAACTGATACGGTTCCACATAGCAAGATTGACACAAGCCACCGCTAGGCTTATGCCCCCCAAATTACTAGGATTTCAAGAGTACCAAAACCGGATATAAACAGCAAGACGTGGGACCTTTTAGCTTGTTAATTAATAGGTTTAACTTAGTAGGTTTAAGTTCAATAATAAGCATGTTTGTAAATGACATTTCATATCAATGTTATTATGTGTACAACCCCTCCCTAAAACAAAGAAACACCAGCTCAAATGTGTGTATATATATAGATTACAGTAACCATTTTTACTTATTTACATCTGATCCTCATAATTTCCCCTAACATGTTTTACTTAATATTAAATTAAGTCCAATCTATTTAGATTAACATGTTTTAATATTTTTCCCTTTTGTAATTACCCCAAATTTATAGTCAAAGGCTCTCTAACTACAATATGCCCAATTCTTCTTATGTCATTACAAGTTATTCTAGTTTATACCAAATAATATGCAATTCTAATATTAATGGCCTAGGCACTCGATGGACTAGACTCAGCATAAAATAAATAGAAAAGGAGAAAACAGATCCAAACTGAATAAATAGGCATAGAAAACTGTAAATAAATAAAAGACAAAAAAGAGGATAGGGAAGAAAGGTGTATATATGAACATATAATAACTGTAAACTGAATAGATAATTGACAGTAAAACAATAACATATACACA